>OX465595.1:179228269-180478269 GCA_950022295.1 Bromus sterilis
TTCCTTCTTGTGTGCCCCGCGGTTACTCTTGGAGACGTTGCGAGCTTGCGATCGACTACACCTTCGGTTTCGTCTTCTCACCGTGTAAGGGGGAGCATATATAATGCATATAACTTTCAGCTCACTTGCCTTCCTAGGTTTAGGATACAACGATTGCTTGATCCTACCACCTCATATTTATGTCTCTCAAATAAACCCAAACAGCCATGTCCCCCACATCCTAGCAAACCATTGTTTGGGCATGTACCTTGCTCGCTTAACCAAGTCTTAGTATGCATGGATGCTATCAATTGTTCTCCTGTTACTCCTTGGATTGGGCTATCACATTATTATATTGTTGTGTATGATGTGATTATTATAATGTTGACTATACTCGACGAAGGATGGAAGGTCTAGGCTATCCCGCCCCGATGCTTTGTTCCATTTGAGTCACCTAGGACCCGAGTTCCGGGTATTGTGTCTCTTGACGAGCGTGCCTAACCGCGTGTGGGATTCTATGAGGTCCCCTCTTCTTACCTACCTAGCTTCAAACATTTCTAGTGGTGGCCCAAGCTGATTCACCATTTGAAAACCGTGTGCGTAACTGGTCTGCAGGTCAGTGGATTTAAAACAAACCAAACCAGTGGGGTGGTATATCCTATTGGTCCACACTTGGCCGGCGAGGGCCCGGGCATGGTATTTTCCACGGTAACCCAAACCCAATAGAGACGGAAGAGACCAGGACGAGAGCGCGTCCGGCTCCTGAACTGGATGTCAACTCCTCGGGGACACCCGGATTTGTTCGTTTCTAGTTAGAGGGATTATGACATCTGACTCTCGGAACAACTCTTCAATGAGTGTCGTTAACGGGCCCGACTGAGAGAACCAGCGTACGTGCGGAGCTTATAATGGGAAGTTGGTACACCCCTACAGGGTTAAATCTTTTCGAGAAGCCATGTCCACGGTTATGGACGACTTGAGACCTTCTCCTTGTTCATAGACAACAACAACTGAGATAATCTTAATAACTTGATCGACGTGTGTGTGCCTTAACTGCTTCTTCTTCGTCGGGATGCGAAGGGGAAGACAAGGATAGGATAAATGTTATGTTTGCGTAAGTAGCTGATAGCAAGACTTGTTGGAGGCGATTCCTCATCAAATGCTTGGTTCTCATCTTACTCTAAATAGATCGTTAGCCACTTATATAATGCTAGTGCGGCTGCAACCTCAACCACTACCCCCATCTTACCGTGAGAAGTTAGTTACAAGACTTGTTGATATAGCTCACCCCTTCTATTCTCTTTTACGCGCGTTATGCAAACGATCTTGGACTTCAGAGGAGCTCGATGACCCTTCTTCTGGACGCCTTCGTGGAGAATCAACGACGACTAGTTAGGCAGATCCCGGCGGAGAGGCTGGACCCGTGTGGTTACCGGAATGGTGTGTTCTACCCTTGCCACTAGGCATTTGATTGTAGTCTGTACTCAGACATGTATCTTCCGCTGATGTAATGTATTTAAGGAAGTTGTATGCCGATTGTATGAGATATTGTATCCTTGTAGCTGTAATGTTGTGATATCATGTTGGAAATCCGGGGCATATGGCATTGTCATATGTCGCGGTGGGACCGATATGTGCTTCATCCCCGGAACTGGATGGAAACGTCTAGATCTGGAACAGTACCGCCTATCGGGCCTTACAATGAGTACGGGAGGTACTCAACAAGTTCATATTTATGTCGAGGTGGGAATGCACTATACTACTACTGAGATAAGATAGATCACAGTAATGCACTTTTGCAAATATCTTGTAGAAGTCAAGTTTTAATTAAAACATGTCATCATGAGACTTCACGGGTTTCTAGAATCTCCGATAGAATCATTTCCCGCCGCGTTCGCAGATCTTACCCAGATCAGGGAGTGACAAGCCACAATTCATTACACTCTACAGATGTGCGCTACTTTACCCACGAGTGATTAACTTAGCCTTTTTGCCAGTTCTGTAACCTTGCACATCCAAGATGCGTGGCCAGGTCTAAGATCCGAGTCTTTACCCTTCCGCGTATGCCGCTGCCTCTACCCCTTGGCTCAAGAGGTGTTTCCTCCGTTGCCCAACTCAGCTACAGGTAGGGATTATACGGCCCCGTGACCGATGAGCATTTATCCCGCTCTGGGATCAGGATTGACGGCCCTGTGCCGAAAGGATATTAACTGCACCTATAGCCGATAGGATATACAACTCCTTGGGCTAATGCGGATTTATGCCCCATGGAGATAACCTGTGCGAAAGCTCACCGACATTAAGGAGTTATTTACTCGCCCATCCCATTCCAGGTTCCATGGTCAACGCTATCGCTACGGCGCTAGAATGTCTGCTGATTTTGGTTATTAAGCCCGATGTAATGGAACTCTCCACCGTGTAACCAACCTGAGTTCCATAAACCACCGCATTTGATAGTAGTGAAAGTACTTTTATTTAATGCAATGAGTAGATACGATATGTAAAAGGACTTTTGAAAGAATGCTTTTACGAAAGCATAAACAATGGACATGCGCAAGGTATGAACTTGCCTATAAACAACGAAGATTCAACTGAAAGCGATTGATTCCGAGAAACTTCGGGATTTGGAAGAATTATAATAGGCCGGTAAGGACCAATTACAAACAAGTAGAATGTAATGACCTATACTTTTCCCTCCCCATTTGATATGTTGTGAGCATGTTTGTGTTAATAATCACTCAAGGTTTATTAGTTTTAAGCATAACAATAACATAGTAATGTGATGTTCCTAGTAAGGACAATCAAACAAGGTGTGTGTTTGATGAACTTGTCTCAACATGGTATGTATAAGTGGTGAATTAGTCATGGTTATAAGATTCAAACCTTAAAGGCTTACAAAGAAGATGTGCCTAGTTTTGTTTAAGATTCAAACTTCCATTTCAATCTTTGAATTAGGTTTTAGGACAATGGATATGGAATTATTCCATATGTCATATGGTTCCAACTTAGGTGTTAGTTTCATGATCCATGATATGGATCATTTGGTTTTGAGTTAATTCCATCTAGAAATATAGTAGTTGGTATGTAAGACTCACCCAAATAGTATAGGGGTTTTATTTAAGTAAGAGTGTATTATCAAATTGTATTTTTGGAACTTAATATTTTGATTCAAGGATTAATTATTTAATCAAATCAAACACTCAAGTTGTGTTTATGTTTTATAGATAAGTGTTTCTTAATTCAATATACTTTATATTAGTAGGATCAAAGAATCAAGTTGGTTCTAGAATTAGTCAAACAAGGTATGTTAATAAGGAGATTGTTCTCATGTTTTTTATTAGCTATTCACAAATATTTCACTCGATATTATACTTCTAGTTTTATAAGCTAATGTTATTTTTACCATAATTCACAATTCCCTATTTGAGAAACTTGAACAACAATTACGAAGAAAATATTTGTTCTTAGATATAGTTTATTTTGAATCATTCTTACTTTATCATTCCATGATTTTATGTGGATTGTTTATTCTTGTTTCATCCATTTTCAATTAAGACAAAAGGTAATTAATTATAATTAACATAATTCAAATATTTGATTCCGATATTATGTTCCCTTTCTATTTTATATACAGTATAATTTAAGTTGAATTAAAATCCTAACACACAAGTATTGATTGGAATACTTATTTGTACAATTTAACATGTGTATTATTTCTTTTGAGAGGTATGTGTATTATTTCTAGTTGGCCTGGTCTGCACTCACGCCCAAAGCTGGCCCCATGGGCCGGCCAAAAGGGCCAGCACGGTAGCCCGATTTATTTGGCCCGGCCCATCTTTCGCCCGACACGTTACTGTTGAAGGGCCGTGCCTGGGCCTGAAGGCTGGACACGCGAACCGGCACGACACGACCCGTTTAGGTTTATTTTTTTATTTTTTTATTTTTATATAATATTCTAGGCGTAATATAATTATAAAACGCTTAAATAAAAAAAACAAACTGGCGTGTCAAATGGGTCAACGGGCTGACCCATATAAGCTTAGGCCGTGCCTGGGCCTAGCGTAGTAACACGCGTGCCGACACGGGAGCAACTAATTAGGGAGTACTCGTTCGCAGCCCGCTCCAGCGAACAACGCCACGTGTTGCGCTCACAGCGATCCCTCAAGATTTATTTATTTTTATTTTTGTGTACGCGTTTTTGATGTTTAAAATTGGTTTTTTCGGTGGTTTTTCGACTTTTCCGGTTTTCGCACGTTTTTTCTATACGTTTTGGTGGAAAAAAAATCAAAAAAAATTTTCGTAAAAAAAGAGGCACGACCTTACCTCCGCGGGAGGCACGAGTCGTGCCTCGTGCCTCCGAAAAAGGCACTCGTGCCTCCTTTTTTGAGGCACTCGTGCCTCAAAAAACAGGAAAAACAAAAAAAACGTGAAAAGACACTATCGTGCCTTTTTTTAGCCACTCGTGCCTCCTTTTTTGATGCAATCGTGCCTCTAAAAACAGGTAAAACAGAAAAACGTGAAAAGGCACTCGTGCCTTTTTTGAGGCACTCGTGCCTCTTTTTTGAGGCTTTTTTGAGGCACTCGTGCCTCTAAAAACCAAGAAAAACGAAAAAGCACCAGAGCGCGCCACTTGGCGTGCGCGCGAAGTACTAAGTGTCGCGCGCGGAAGAAATGCGGTACTCGTTACAACGAGTACTTTTAAATTAGTGATTTCGTGCCGACACGGTACGACCCGTGAAACAACGGGACTGATGTGGGCGGTGCCTGGTTCGTTTTCGTGGCTATCGGGTCCTGCCGTGCCGGGTCGGCCCATGTGGTTTGCTGACGCCAACACGCAAATATATCGGCTCAGCCAAACACACACACGCACGTACCTGGCTCGACCCAAACGCACAAGCACGCACGCGTCTCTATCTCACGCGAGGAAACTCTCTCTGTCGATCCCCTCTGCCGCCGTCACGGCCGCCGGCCGATTCTGGCTAGCTCCGACCGTCTCCGGCTAGCTCCGACCGTCTCCGGCTAGCTCCGACCGTCTCCGGCGTCGTGCTGGCTACCTACGGACTCCCCTTGCGACGCTGCTTCTTCTCCTCCGCCGCGATTCGTCGGCCGCCTCCTCTTCGCACACTCGTTGCAAACCCTAGCCGCCACGGGCTCGCGCTCGCCGGCACGCGGCCTCGCCATGGACGCCGGCGCGGTGTCTGCGCCCCCGGGTGGACCTCCTCGGTGCCATCCGCGCTCACCTGCGGAGCTCCGCCTCCTGCCCCGTGGACTGCTGCCCTACACGCCTCCAGTGCGGCCCTCGGCCTCGGCTGCGCTACGGCCAGCAGCCCTTGCTGTCCTAGGTCTCGACCGCCTCCTCGCGCCCTCACTGGCCTCCCGTGCGTGCACGGTGGAAGGCCGGTGGGCAGCTCGCCGGCGAGACGGCGCCACAACGCTGAGTACGGCCTCGGCTACAAACACTCAAGGTGAGCTCCACTTCTCCTCTGTTCTAGGTCCCCTATGCATTGAGCTACGGTTGATCTTGTGCTATAATATGGTAGTGGTTATCTAGTTATAGGCTTGTTGTTGACAATTGGAGTGTTGGTGGTTTGGTCTTGCTTGATCAGGGGATGATGTAGATAGAGTTGCTGGGATATAGCAGGCGTTGCTATTAGTATCTGCTACCATATGATTCATCATGATGTTCTAGCTACTGTTTAGACTTAGCTTAGAGGAATGCCTCTGGTTAATTCATATTGCTGCTATGTGATGTAAAGGATGTTGTGGGGTGTGATCTAGGCTGTGCACTGCTAGTAATTGGTGTTCTAATTTCTTTCCTTGCTGCTACTAAGGACAAGAATAGTACTTTTGCTCTGATTTTATGTTTAGATAAGCTCAAGCTAAACCTGCTATTAATTCTCTCTTGTATAATTATGTTTGTTTGTTGTATTTTAATCTCAGCAACATATAGGCTGAGCATGGCGTCTTAATGATATGAACATGCATTATACTAGGTTGTTTCTATTTATACATAGTAGCAATCATATAAGCATAGAATTAGTTCTATTGCCTTGCATTATGATTAGTAGGAAGTTGTCTTATGATGTATATGATATGTGTTCATGGCTAATCTCCTGGCAATATACTGGACATGTTTATACACGTAATTGAGCCCATGCAGTTGTGTTGTACTTAACTGAGCTTTGTATCAGAAAAATACATGTGCATGTGTGCTGCATATAGATGCAGTACATACCTAGGTGCTATATTTAATCCCTTACGCATCTAATTCTCTATCTTCCCTAATTCTGAGAAGAACATATACTAGCCTGATCCTATTCTTCTCATATCACTCTTCTAATTCTATAAGACAGAGTGCTATACTTGCTCTCTTTCCTCCATTTCCTCTCTCTTTGGACATACTGGTAAGAACAAATTTACTATTTTGATGCTTTATGTTCGATGATGATCCAGCATAGCATTTCTATGCCAAATATGATAACAATATGTAAAATCCGAAATGTTTAGCTGCTGGACTTTTTTGCCAGGTCTTGCACTTTAGGTGTGAATTTCTACTGGTTAAATACTGGGTGCAGTTTGTTTAGCCAAGAACACATAATTCTGCCAAGTAGTCATTTCTATTTCCATGGTTAAGTGAGTTCTCCCCCCCCACCCCCCCCCCCCCCCCCCCTCCCCTCCCCTTTCTAGTTACACTCCTCTTCTCTCTTTCTACTCCAACCTTGTGATCTTGTGTAGCTTGTTCTTCAGGAAATCTGGACAACCTGCTTCTTGTGGTTAGCCTCCTCCTCCTAGCTGCTTCATCTTGTTCCTAAACTACTAGTGTGATGGTGGTCCATTCAGGCTATAACAATGACCATGGGGTCCTATTTATAGTGTGTGGGAAGGCTTGTGTGGCTGCCACCTAGGCTGTGACTCAGCTCAGCTCAAGCTGAGTCAACTGGCATGTGGCACTCTCTAATTAACTGATTTATCAGGGAATTACAGCAAGGATGCCTTGCTGCCCTCTCCTCATTCAACCTTATCTTGCAATCAGCTGGGTGGCACTTATGGATAAGCCTTGCTGCATCAGCAGCTTGGTTTGTTGGGAATGCTCTTATACACTCTCTCTGCTTTGTTTTAATTACAAAAGAAGGATTTCTTATTTATAAGCTTGAATTTTCCTTTGTGACATTATTTCCCTACATGAAATGGTTATTGCTTACCTGGAAATTTAGTAACTAGTATTTAGATTTTGGCTAGCTGGATTTAATGTGAAAGCTATACCTCTTTGCATTCTTAATTTCATACTTGAGCTAGTATTTTTCTCTGACTTGGCTGTGTTGTGTTTGATGGATTTGTGAGTTAAAATCCTTCTATTGGCTGCTCTAATTACCTTTAGCATAAGCTCCTGCTACTACTTGATCTGTTGTCGTTGGACTTTCTCCTGGCACTTGGCTAATACTGCAAATATGGTCATTCCCCCTATTCCTCTACTTTTCTCTTGTTGGATTTCTTTGGAAACCTCTCTGTTTTAGGAGACTTGCACTAGTTCCAAATTATCCTAAGTGTTCACTCAAACACTAATGCATTTCCCTTTGGGGAATGCAACATCTTAGTCTTAACCATTTCCTTTCCTATTTATTGTTTGTTTTGCAGGTTTGGAAGAAAGAATTAGGGAGAGCTCAAGATCAAGATTTAGTATAGGGCTTTCTTTTAGGTATCTATTTTGTAATTCCTATGTACTGTTCTGTAAGACCACTTGTGGATCTGTGTAATACTTTGTGTAATGCTATATCAATAATAAAGGTTACCATTTGTGTATCTCATTTCCTTTTTGTATAAATGTATTTACTTGGGGATTTTAAATATTTGTAATTTATATGATTATTCATTAAATATTGGATTCTCAATTAAATACTTGAGGTCACTTGTGATGTGCTTTATGCACTTTGATCCGTATACTTTATGCATGTTTGAATTTTGATCCAAGTGTAGCAAATTGCGTAAAGGTCATGCCCAATTTTCTAGTGGTGGTTTAAATATATGGTCATGGACGTATATGTTGTAGGGTATTTATATCATATTTTATTATCATACATGAAACTATTTAACATAATGTAACTGCCCTCGGTATTATTGTCAGTTATCTAGTTAGAAAGTTAAGAATTGAATTCAAATGGATGTGCATTTGACTTTTGAGTCATTATAGTTTGTTGTATTTGCTACCTACTTCTGTCACGACAATTTACAGAAGTTGTAGTTGATCAATGTCTCATTACTTATGGTTTAGTGGTTAACTATATTTAGTTAACTAAATTTTAAATGGGTTCATAATGTTGTTCAATCAATGTTGTAAACATTCAATTTAAGTGAAGTCACAACTAGTTGATGGCAAAATTTTAAATTGCCCTGTTTTTTTAGCATGCTTGAATGCAAAGATGCACAAACAATATCTCAATTCTGTCGATGAACTACTCGTCATTACAAGCCGTCGGGGCCGTGGGGCCACCCTTGGTTGCCCTATTTGGCATATATTTACCTCGTGCCCCAAAAACTCCAGAGGAGGAACCCTTTTTAGCGAGTACCCTATGTAAGACCCGATATGCGGTACTGTTTCAGATCTGAACGTTTCCGTCCCAACCCGAGTACGAAGCACATATCGGACCCACCACGACATATGACGAAGCCATATGTCCCGGATTTCAACATGATATCACAACATTACAGCTACAAGGATACATCATCTCATACAATCGGCATATAACTGTCTTAATAGAATACATCAGCGGAAGATATATGTCTGAGTACAGACTACAATCAAAGGCCTAATGGAAAAGGTAAAACACACCGATCCCAACCACATGGGTCCAGGCTCTCCGCCGGGATCCGCCTAACTAGTCTTCGTCGAGTCTCCGCGAGGGCATCTAGAAGAGGGGTCGTCGAACACCTCAGTAGTCCAAGATCGTTTGTACAGGGTACATAAAAGAGAAAGGAAGGAGGTGAGCTATATCAAAATCAGTATAACTAACTTCTCACGGTAAGGTGGGGTAGAGGTGAGGTTGCAGCCGCACTAGCAAATTATGAAGTGGCTAACGATCTATTTAGAGTAAGATGAGAACCCAAGCATTCGATGAGGAATAGCCTCCAACAAGTCTGCTATAAAATTACTTACGCAAGCATAACACCTATTCAATCCTTATCCTCATCTTCGCATCCCGACGAAGAAGAAGCAATCAAGGCACACACACGTTGATCAAGTTATTAAGATTATATATGTTGACGTTGTCTATGAACAAGGAGTAGGTTTCAAGTCCTCCATAACCGTGGACACGGCTTCTCGAAAATATTTAACCCTGCAGGGGTGTACCAACTGCCCATTACAAGGCTCCGCACGCACGCCAAGCTCTCTCAGTCGGTCCCGTTAAATACACTCATTGAAGAGTTGTTCCGAGAGATCCAGACGTCACAGTCCCTCTAACTAACAACGCACAATTCCGGGTGGCCCCACGTGAGTCGACATCCAACTCAAAAGCCGGTCGCGCTCTCGAACTGGTCTCTACCGTCTCGATGAGGTTGGGATGGCCAACCCTCTCCCAGGCAGGCACCCCTAGCTCCCTGACGTGGACCAACATGATATACCATCCCACTGGCCCGGTTTGTTTTAAATCCGCCGCCTCGTCAACCGACACACACACGTTTTGAAAATGGTAAATCAGCTTGGGCCACCACTAGAAATGTTTGCAGCTAGGTAGGTAAGACAAGGGTACCCCATAGAATCCCACACGCGGTTAGGCACGCTTGTCAAGAGACACAATACCCGGAACTCGGATCCTAGGTGACTCGAATGGAACAAAGCATCGAGGCGGGATAGCCTGACCTTCCACCCTTCGTCGAAAATAGTCAACATCATAATAATCACATCATCCATAATAATATAATAGTGTGATAGCTCAATCCAAGGAGTAGTATGGGAACATGGATAGGATCCTAAGCATGCATACTAAGAAGTGGTTAAGCAAGCAAGGTACATGGCCAAACAAAGGATTGTTGGGACGTGGGGGACATGGTTGTTTGGGTTTATTTGAGAGGCATGGATATGAGGTGGTAGGATCAAGCAATCATTCTATACTATAGTTAGGCAAGTGAGCTGAAAGTTATAAGAATGATATATGCTCCCCCTTACTTGTTGAGAAGACGATTCCGAAGGTGTAGTCGATCGCGAACTCGTGAGAGCACACAAGAGGTAAACAATGGAAAAGCAATCAACGGAGATGCATCTATTACTACGAAGTAATGACAAGCAAGTAAGGTCAAGAATTCAACATGAGGCAACGCACTACGATATCACATCTACCGTCGAGAGCGGTTACCAACAGGTTAAGTGAAGTATCGATCTCACACGACGATACTTGATGTTTAGCATCGGTTCAAGTTGTTTAGCTACACAAAAGGAGCATAGATTGTTAACATGGCATCTCACACAAGCATGGCATGTCACACAATCATGGCAAGAGGTGGAGCATAAGTAAATTATCTATGCTAGTCAATTTTAAATGAGGTAACACCCTAAACATGGCAAATGCTAAGTACCCCATAAATTTATTGCATTTATTACTGTTGTGCTGTATACCATATTTTATATTGGTTAACATTAGAAAAAAATAGCACAAACATAATCTACACGAAATTCTAGTCAAGTTACATATAAAGAACACCCCAAATGGAGTTACGGCTAAAAAGATACAAGCAACGCAAGTTATGAGCACAACCTGCCAACATCAGGTAGCACACTTGAGAGCAATGAAACAACATGCTACATATTGCAAACATGCACAAAGATGATATGAGCAGACTAAGGCATAGCCTAGTGGTGGTAAGGGGATGATGCCTTCCCACCCACCCAGGTTCAAGGCACGGTACTTGCAATTTGGGATTTGTTGCACCCATTAAACTGTGAGGGGTTCCTTACAGTCTTTCTATCAACACAAAGATGATATGAATTTATAGTAGACATGACAGCATGACATGGCATAAAGGTTTCATGTTCAGAAGCATCAAGATTAAATAATTATAAGCCATGCAAAAAGCTAATTTCTGTTACTAGTTTAAGACTTAGTGATAATCAGGAAAACAAGGGCACAAAGGTTAATAACATGCTCTCTAATAGCAGGTAAATCATTATCAAACTAACTCCAAATTTACAGTGAAATATATCAACAAAAATCCTACATAATGCACATGAATCCATACATTATGCTTATGCTCAAAAGAACCATGGATCAACATATAACAAGGATGCGAGAAAGCTACTCCAGGTTACAAACTTAGGGGAAAACAAGAATCAGGGCAAACTGTTATTATCATGCTCTCTAAAAAGTAGAAAAAGAGATATTAAAACTATAGAAACATGACAATACAGTGCATGCGCAAGGAGATTACATGATGCTCAAAAATCCATACATAGCACTTGTGGTCAAAAGACCCATGGATAAATATATATCTAGTACATTTTAGAGTAGTTGACAGAAAACACCAAGTATGCACTTTGAGAGCTTAATATATACATTAACAGGAAAGATAACATGGCATAGCAGTGCATAGCATGAAAGTAGACATAACATTGAGCAATGCATTCCATTGGGATTGAAGCATAGAAAGCATGGATCAATAACTACGAGGCTAACAAGATGCAACAATATGCAATCAGGCAAGCAGATTAACATGATCACCGATTTGGAGCAACATTTGAGAAACCTAAAGCAAGGTAGCATGACAAGTAAAAGCATGGTATTAAAGTACACATGATTTTGAGAAATCCATGTGAAGGAAGTATATGCAAAAGGTGCATGGATGTGATGGCATCATCAAGCAAACTTGGCATATTATAACAGTTTTCAGCATTAAACATGAAGTAGCAGTGTTCAACAAGCAATTACACCACTCACACGAGCTCAGATCAACAAACTTCCTAAATAAATATTCTATAGCACATCAAGGTGAACAAATTGTATTTTGGGGTCGACATTCTCTGAGCCACGGATCTAACACAATCATCGTAGAAAAACAAATAAAAGTAACAGCAGCCCAAGGACTCAGAATTAACAGAGGGCCTTGAGCTCGGGGCTGGGCACATCCATGGCGGCTAGGGTTCGGGCTGGCCGGCTCGGGGGCGTGCATGAGGAGTCCCGAGAGGAGCAGGGGAGCCCCGGGGGCGGAAGAGGAGGGCGCGGGGTGGCCGGATCGGGGTCGTGGCAGCGCCGGTGAGGCCGTGACCGGCGAGCTCGAGCTTGGCCATGGCGGCTCGGATCTGCAAGGGAGAGAGAGGGAGATGAGAGAGGAGAGGAGGGAGAAGGGCGCTAGGAGTCGGAGACTTGCGGGCAGCGGCCGGCGCGCTGCGGCTTGCCAGAGAGCTCGTGAGCGGGAGGAGGAGCGGCGCATGGGGCTTCTCCACGGGGGCGGCGGTGACCCGAGCCAAGATGGGCCCACGGCTGCGCGGCTCCGGGATGGAGGCGGGCCTGCGTTGCCCGGGCGGCTGGCTAGGGCTGGGGCTGGCTGGTGGAGCCCTCTGGGGTGACGTGGCGGCTTCCTGGCCATGGATCTTGAGATCCAATGGTCAGATCTGGTTGTGAGCTAGGGTTTCGTGGGGAGGGGTTTTTGGGGTAGATCTGGGTATTTTAGAGGGGGTGGCTACAAAATTTGTCTTAGGGAAACCCTAAATTGTTGCAGAGGAGGGATGGTCTATTTATAGGCTGGATTATCCGGCAGATTACGAAAATACCCCTGGTTTTCTCTCTCGTGTCCGGTGTTGCACGTTTCTGACTGCCAGGAGTACGTACAACCTCCGATTCAGGCGAAACTTTGAACCACGCGATCCACGCAGCGATCCGGTGAATTTTACCTCACTTCGAATCCGTTCCGAGAACATTTTCCAGCACCCAATAAAATAATCCATTTACTAAATAAATGGGGTTTTCGTTCAGATGCAGTTGGCTGGTCTTGTGCCAGAAGTTGCGACGATGATCGGGTGAAACCCGGTGTCGCAAAAGGTCGTGTGTCATGGTGAAATGGTTCGGTCATGCATGCCGATACAAGGAGGGGGAAAATAATTCACCAATTAATAAATTGGCAAAAAAAATACTGCAAACAATTCTAGCAATCAGCAAAATAATATAGCAAACAATTTTTTTAATTTGGGTGAAAATACCGGGCTGTTACACCCTATTGTTCCGCTGTCATCGCGATTCCAAAATAGGGATCAGCAGAAGTTCCTATTCCAGCACCCTGCCGAAGGGAGGATTGATCTCCGCAGGCTCCTCCATGACCATTATCGCCTCCGAGATGCGTCATGAGTAGTCCCCCTTGGACCATGGGTCCATGATCAGTAGCTAGTAGTCTTCTCTCCAATCTTGTGCTTCAATGTTTAGCCCTTGTGAGCTTCCTATCATGATCAAGACACCTATGTTATGATTCCTCCTTTGCTATGTTGTGTTTGCTGGGATCCGATGGATTATGAGATTATGTTCAGATTTGTGAGAGTAATATATTTGGTTTACCTTTATCTCTTTGTTCTTGAGTGCTCTTGCATCTTCTCCGTTGCGTTTTTTATTTTGGCCAAACAATCGATTGAAACTCCAAGAGGGAGCGTTATGCTTGAAGATGCGCCCATGCCTCCCGATGTCTAGCTTGAGTGACAGAAACATAAGACTAGGGAATGTGTTGTTGCCATTAGGGGTAAAACAGCGGTGCTTATGACTACGTGTTATAAGGATTGCTTACATTACACACAGAGTGTGAAGGAAGTTGTTTGTTGCTTTGAGTTTGCAGCATTAGTTGTGTCTCACAACTTAATACTAGCAAGAAGTTCTGGATATATATCTCAAGGTGGATGATTAGTGAGTAGATGCTCATGAATAAAATATCTACTTGTCTTGGTGCAATGCTCATACGATTGATCCTCTTACTTTTCTAGTAGCATAATTAGCATTGTGGTGCGTTTATAATTCTGTCAATTGCCCAGCTGCAATTTCTTTACCCAGCATTGATGTTTACTGTATTTTGGGAGAGCAACACTATTAGTGAATGTCATGTTACCCTGGTCCATCTTCGCATCAGAGTTTACACCATCAACATTTATTGCTTTACTTTTTCTTTCAGTCGCATTATTACTTTTCCCCTTGTGTTTGAGCCTTTGTAAACAACAAGGCCGAAGATATTGACAACCTCTCTGTACTCGTTGGGAGCAAAGTTATTTGTGCTCTTGTGTGCAAGTCCGCGGTAGCCGTTAACTCCCACGGCCCCAGCAAATTGCTGACTGTTGCCACCTACTTGTTGTCTCCGGAATCCTACCGGATTGATGACCTTGGTATCTTCACCGAGGGAAATTTTCTGCTATCTACATCATAACCTTCCACTTGGGGTAACAAACGAGGAGGTGTTATCTACACCCATCAGCACCTCGACCCATTGAGGGCCATTGGGACAACCATCCATTTGGAGCCATATTCCGGAGGGATTCTTCTCCTCCATGAGCTTCACGAAGGCGCTAGGAAGCCAGAGTATGCTGCGAGGCCGAGTACACAAGTCTACCAGGCCGAGTACACAAGTCCACCAAGAACTCAAGCTGCACCCGCTACGGCCGCATAGTCTGCGGTGACCACGGACAAAGATGTTGCTGGACGCTTCAACATCATGGTGGCTTAGGACGGCTGTTAGGGTAGCCACGGTGGCACGCGTCCTCTTCTTGGGAGCGGGGGCTTCACAAACCTCCGAACCATGACTTCGGACCCTCCCACCTACCATCTGCGGTGTTGGTTCTTGGGCAGGAAGAGAGAAGCGCGGAGAAGAAGAGTGGGGAGAATCTTGGGAGTGTAGCCGGAGGCTCATCGTTTTGTAGGCCCCTAGTCTGGCTTCCCCTCGATGCCTTGCTTCCCACGACCCCAAAAACCAAGGAGTCAGATGCGCCACGCGTGACCATGTTCTGTAGCAGATAGGGTGAACACCCATGCATCATAGGCATAGTGGTAATCCATTCCTTTCCTGCTAAGCCACGTGCAACACCCGGTCCCGACAACCAATTGGCCCCGCGCCGCTTCATCTCCAATCGCCAGATCAGTTCCCGTCGCGGGATCGGGGGTTACTGTCGCCTAGTGGGATACATTGTACCCTGGGCCGTCTGCTTCAGGCCCATCTGGCGCCACCTGTCAAAGAAACTACGGGATGACCCCTCTGTGTCGAAGTTCATTTGCGGAGTCCCTCGGGAGGCATTCCCCTCTTAGTAGCCAAGTATCAAGACCCCTCTTGAGGCCTTGCCTTCGTGAGGGCCCTGTCTCCGGAGGCAGTAGGGCTAAGGCCCCCCGAGGCCAAATGTCCCTTGTGAGCATCGCCCCAATGATTTCAAAGTGTGAAGACCTCCGCTAGAAGGAGAAGCACACGGAACCTTTCTTCGCGTCCAAGCTACACCAAGTTGTGTGGACTACTTCAAGGCAATACTTGCAAGATGAAGCGTAGTCATAACCCACCACTGCCAACACCATTTTGCTTTAGCAGGAGCAGGTAGCTTTATTCAGGATAAGAGCATGGCCTGCCTCCTCTATAATTTCCCTCATGTGGCAACCCTTCCCGCCAGGTTGTGGGGGAAGAGGAAGAAGGCAACTATATAAGTGATAGCTAGGGCACCGTAGAAGGGGGTCGGCCATTCCAGATCCAAAAGCTTGTAGATCACCATTGTCATCTACACCGGAGCAATCCCAGACATGCAGGAGTAGGGTTTTACACCTCCATGGTGACCTGAACTTGGGTAGTGATACGTCTCAAACGTATAGAATTTTCCAAACACTTTTGCTACTGTTTTGGCCTCATCCTTGCATGATCTGAACGGAACTAACCCAGACCGATGCTGTTCTCAGCACAACTGCTTAGTTGTCTAATTTTTGTGCAGGGAATGTATTGAAGTATCTCCGAAAATTACCAGAAATTCTCAAAATTCTTTCGCTCCAGAAGACTCCAGCAGCCAGAAGATGGACCAGAGGGGAGCCACCCCTGGTCGAGGAGGCCAGCCCCCTGGCCGCGCCACCAGGGTGCCTGGTCTAGTGGGACCTCCCCCGAGGCCCCCCTTTGGCCCTTATTTTTACTCGCGATGAGGAAACCCTGGAACAGAAGTCGATATCCCAGTTTTCTGTCGTGGAGCCACCGCTACCTTTGTTCTTCCTCGGGAGAGCTAATTTGGGGGTAGTATTGGCTCCGGTGAGGGGAAATCGTCGCCATCGTCATCACCATCGCCACTCCATCACCCTTCCAAGTTTATCCCATCCATGTGTGAGTAATTCCCTGCTGTAGGCAAAGGGGATGGTAGGGATTGGATGAGTTTGATCATGTAACAGTTCGTCAGGTTGTTGCCTATCATCTACTATGGTGTTTATCATCTTTGTTACATTTTGTTGCTATTCATGCTTGACACTTTGGGCCCGAGTGCCATGATTTCATATCTGAACCCTTTATGTTTTCATGGATATTTTCTTTTCTTGATCTTATCTATAAGTTGTATGCACCTATTATAGTCCGGAACCGGCGATCTCAATGGTGATAGCTTGGGACACCAAAGGGGATGGACTATAATTTGAGGATTCCATGTATCCATAGAGTATTAATGTTTTGTTCCGATGCTCTTTGGCATGAGAACCATAATCTCCATAAGTTCCTTTTGGCCCTGTTGGTAGCGGGATGGTAGGACAAAAGATGTTGTGCAAGTTCATATTGCAAGCACGCACAACTACCCTTGGGATACATGCCTAATGTTTGATATATGCCTAGGTGATCATTAATTTTCTGTGTGCCTTTCCCCTTGTTAAATCTATTACATGTTATTTCTCATCCATGCAGCTCCCAATCATCCACCCCTGAGCCTACAATGTTTTAATCCTGCATGTTACAAGTTTCTTTACTTTGCTGACTTTTCTTTTGTTGTTTTTCCACCACTATTTCTGTTGCCACCGCTACTATCATCACACCGTTGGTACTAATAATTTTTTTCCAACCAAGTATCTTTCAGGTGCGGTTGAATTGACACCTCCATTGTTAAAGCTTATCAATACCTTTGGCTCCCCTTGTGTAGAATCTATAAAATGGGTTATGTTGGGGTTCGCAATAGAAAACAATAATTTTTCTAACTAGCGTTGCCCGTTGCCTAAGATCTATCTATATGTATTACCGTAATGGAGAGACTTGCGGATAACATATCTCGGGGTGTCGTCCATTGTGCGGGAAACTTTCCCGCAAAAGTGGTTGATGTAGTCGAACGAAGTTCACAACCCCCTGGCTGTGTTAGCACCCTGTCGGGTGGAAGTGTCACACATGTAGCACCTCATAGTACTCGCACACGTACGGAACTTGATGACGACCTATGATCTCCAATCCAGCGAAGGCGGCGGAAGTAGACTTCCGGAACCAGAGTTTAGGCAGCACGACGACGTCCGTTTGGTGGAGAAGTCTCATGTGACGCCTCCAAAATCAAGTCGTGTACAATAATCATACACGCAAGGTACACAATCGAGATCGGGGACTCACGGTAAGATATCAGAACACAACTCTACAAATAAAATAATACAAGTTGTTTAATACAAGCCAGGGCCACGAGGGCTCGAATACAACAGCTCGAGAGCACAAAGTTAGCGGAAGCAATAGTATCTGAGTACAGACACAAGGTACACATGATCTTCCTTAAGAAGGCTTGCACAAATAACAACAACGATCGAAAAGGCGAGGCCTCCTGTCTGGGAACCTCCAAACTACTCCTGGTCAACGGGTAACTCGACGTCGTAGAAGGCATCGGGGATCTCCTTCTCCTGGACTCCAAGGATCCAACGTCGACTGCAGCGGACGATCAGGAAAAAAAGGGGGAAATAAAGCAAAGGTGAGTATCTAGCATACCCGCGAGTCTTACGTCCGCTACTAAGCATTTATGCATGGTATCGAATGAAAAGGGGAGGCTTTAAATAGTGGACTACAAGGTAGAAATCATAATAAGGATAAGAAGCTAGGCCTATCGAAGACTAGCATCTTCCGACGAGTCTTGCAGCATGAGGAGAGAATAGCCAACAGTTTATATAAAGGATAAAGTAACAATGCAGCAGAAGTTGCTGCAGCATTGTATAATAATAAGTTGGAATAATTAGCAATGCCTCCGAGATCACCTCCTCGACATCCCAGCGAGGAAGAAAACCCGAAACCATACAGTTTAATAATAATAGTTTGTAGTGGTAAGATCCAACTTCAGCATAAAGCGTCCTGTTACCGCGGACACGGCTATTCGAATAGATTAATATTCCCTGTAGGGGTGCACTTCTGTTACACTACAACGCACAGATCTCCAGGGTGGCGGGCACCTTGTTAGGGAACGCTCCACCAAGGCTATCCGACACTCCGTAGAGGCCATCCGCCAGTCTAAATCCTAAGTACGCATGACCTTGGACCCCAACCCCGACGTACTCCTGCACAGTGCGTGGCTGGCCGGTGAAGCAAAATCAAACCAAATAAGACATCACCGAGCGAACAAATAAGACAACACCACTTCCCGGCGCAGGACGCGGTACTTCTGACGTCTGGAGAGTCCTCGAACGAGACTACAAAGCAGGGGAGCCCATAACTCGTAATTCCCACAGGTAGGTAGTGCGTACATGGCATATAGACAACTCGAGACAGCCACCGAACCATTAGTCATTTTATTAACTTGCGGGACAACCGTTATCGTTGCCTCGACTTAACTGACCCGCGGACAACGACAGCAGTCAGGACCACCAGTACATCGGTGCTTGCCCTGTCGTCCCACCAAGTCTCTGCGGTTACCAACAAGGTGAACCGACTCCTTACCTTATCTCGCATGTGCTCCTAGAGGAGCTCGACTTTCGTGGTTTGGTAACTCTCGCGGCCAACGACCAGGGTCCAAGCACACCGGTACATTGGTCGTACCCTGCCTGTCGTCCCGTCGCAATACCACTCGCGGGCACCGTTGGGTCACCCGACTTCTTACCTTTAAGGACAACAATGTCAGGACCCTAGGGCGGCTATACAGAGTCAGGAACGAGTGCTGTACGAGGATTACTCCTCGATAGCTCCACTTGATGTGGCTCGGCAGAGCCGAGGTAGGGGCCTGAGGTGGTGTCTACATTGTACCGTACCTGTGCAATTATAATCATCGTATCCGCGTTCACTCCGCAGAGTGATCACGTCTCGCTATCTAATCCTAGTTGACTAACAATGCGCAGGGCTCACTGCTGAATATAATATATATTTGTAGGCATCATAGGATAAAGGAAGGTACATCAAAGGGCGACAAAAACAGGCTATGCAATTGAATTGGATTGTAAAGTAGCAGCAACAGTAACAATGCTTAGTCCAAGAAATGTACGGAAAAGATAGGCGATATCCGGGGAAGAGAATGGACCTGCTTGCCTGCAAGCTCGACGATAGAGGTACGGTCATCGACGACGTAGTCGATCACAGGGGCATCGGCAGCGGTCGTCGGGACTATCGGAAAAAAAGGTGAGGGGGAAGAAACAATAAATACATAGCAATAATAGCAATACAAATACAAGACATGGCAAACGCAGTGTTAGGAGTGAACTAATGCGGTGCTACACGTTGCAGACGAAACGGGAATTCAACCGGCAATTTTACCAGCTCCGGGCGATTACCGAACAGTGCAACCGGAGTGGTAATGTCTCATGTGTGGTATGTTAGAGGGGTGTGGTTGATATACGGGTAGCGTACTCGTATTCGTTATATTTTTCTAATCAACTTTCTTGTATAAAATATTTTCATCCGACTTACGGTTTAAAAGATATTCAATTTCAAAATTTAAATCAATTAAAACAATTTCTAGAATTATTTTATTATTTAAATAGCATTATCCATAAGATTATGCAAAACAGTGAGTTTGACTGGTCAACTGACAGAGGGGACCCACATGTCATAGGCTGGGCCTTTGACAGGTGAAACTGACCACTAGGTCCCACCCGTCATTAATTTTTTATTTAATAAATCAATTTATTTATTTAAATAACACATGGTCCACATGTCATACTCTGATTGTATTTAAATCTATTTTAATTAAGCTAATAATCCAGTGGGACCCAACTGTCATACACTGTTACTAAACAAAGATCATTTTTAATCATTAGACTGACAGTGTGGGCCCAGCTGTAAGTGACTCATATGCAGTTAATTTTTTTTAATTTTTATAATGACCTAGGGCCCACTAGTCAGCCTCTGTTTGCTTTATAGTTTCCTTTTATTTAATCTAATAGTTGTTTAAGCTAAACCAATGGCCTTGGGCCCACAAGTCATCTACCCAAGGGGTGGTTAATCCCCTGATCATTGCACGCATGCACGCCGGCCATCCAAGACCATGGCCGGCGGCAGCAAGCAGTAGCGGCCGGAGGTGGGCAGCCGGGCGCGGCCGCGCGCGTGGGCTCGGCGCGGTTTTTTTTCCAAGAGCGCGCAAGGGTCGTGGCCAAGGTCGGCTAGCTAGCAGCCGTGCGTAGGCAGAGCCGCCGCAGCTCGGGCTTCGGCTATGGTGGCCGTGCTCGAAGAAGTTGGCTAGATAGAACAAATTGACGGGGAAGAAGGGGGATTCGACGGTGGAGCTCACGATGGGGGTGCAAGGGGTGGCAGCTGGCACGGGGAAGCTTTGGAGTCGGCGTATTGACGGCAATGGCACGGCGGTCGTGGCGGGCGGAGGCGGCGGGATGGCGAGCGCACGGGGTGTGGAAACTCGATTCCGGGCGCGAGAAGATGAAGTAGTACGTGGGGGAACTCTTGGACATCTTGCGACGGCGAGAGGCTGCCGTTGGCCGCGACAACGGCGGTGGCGCGGCCACGGCAGCGCCCTTGCCACACGGGAGCGGAGGGAAGGAGCGTGGGGAGGGGGAGAGGAGTGAGCAGGGGGTCAAGGGGGGGGGCAGGTGGTCGGCCTTATCATCTAGGGGGAGGGGCACAGGAGGGAGGGGGTCGGCCGCGGTGTCCATGGCCATGGCCATGCCACAGCACGGGGGCAGGTGGGGAGGGTATGGGGGCAGGTGGGAGGAGGAGGAGAGAAGGGGTGGGCCGGTTGGGCTTTGCCCCCGGCGTAGTATAGGGTGTTCTCATTTTCTTTATTCCTTTTCTCTTCTTTCTTTTTCTATTTTATGTTATTTTATTTTGTATTTTTTTTATCCACAAAAGAATTTTGTTAAACGTGTGACCTGTTGCATAATTAGTGTAACACCATACAGTGCTACCACAAAAAGTTTGAGGCAAGAATAAAATCATTTAATATTTCTTTTATAAATGCAATTGACAATTGGTGCTGTTTTGCTACTGGTTTGGATTGTTTTCAATATTTAGAAATTGCAATAAATGCTCAATGCAGGTGTATCATGGTCCACTGGTTTTTAGGGATTTTACAAAATTGGTTCCATAATTTTTGGACAAAGTTTTATTTTCCACTTTTATTTAATTCCTAGGGGCAAATTTAATATCCAACCATTATGGGTTTCACTATTTATTATTGACTTGGGACCTTTCAAAATGCCAAGAATAATCTGTCCAATTATTTGCAAAGGTTTTATCTCGACCTGCCTTTTGAAAAGGACTTGGAGTGGAAATATTTCGTAATGCAATTTTTTTAATGAGGGTGATCATGATGACAAGGCATTTAACAAGGTGATCACTGTTGAATTACTGTTTCCTGATTATCGGGGTGTTACAAATCTTTCCCACTACAAGAATTCTCGTCCCGAGAATTAAAAGGTAGTGGTAAGGGTTAAAGTTTTGGTTTCATATTCTAAAGAATCTTCTGGTTCTTGTTGTCCTTATCGAAGGAGTTGATCCTTGATGTTGTTGTCTTCATTTCTCTGCATCGGTGCATCTCGATGAGTTGTCATCCTTATTTCGGGGGCTTCATCGTACTTACGAATAGGCTATGAGGAAAACTTAAGGGGGTCGGATCGGTACCTGGGTAGTCAACCGAGGCTGTCGAAGGGAATGGGGTGCAATGTATCTTTCGAGTTTATACTCAGGGTAATACATCAAGAGAACAAAAGAACGCATGAGAAGTTTTAAGAAGGTGGGCGTGCATTCGATGACGATGACGGATGAAGAAAAGGGGTCCAGAGCATCAGGCATAAGCACCGAGTCTGATATTGGACTGAATATCTCAAGGTAGGTGACTCATGAATTTCATACGAGGTCAAGCACTGCTTAGGTTATAATGATCGCAAGAAAGGTTAAACAGACCAATTGAAAGGAAATTGTGATGATACACAAGTATCAGATGTATATCTTTACCAAGGGAAAGTAGAGCATGATATACTCGACCAAGTTGTATTGGCAGGGAGTTAAAGGAGGTTGTCGATGATAATAGAAATCATCGGAGGGCAAGGATGGTATTTCACACGATGAATCCAATTAACACTTGGTAGAAGCCAAGATGTCGATGATGACCTCGAGACTTTATGTCGAGAGATTTCAAGAGAATGCAATCGAATAGCAAGATCACCAAACAAAAGGGGGTGGTGGAGCAAAAGGTGAGTGGTGTTCTCGGTTGACGACAACCCAGAGCCATGAAATGGATATCACAGGGATAGGCATTGTTTCATCACAGTTAATAAGATGTAGTGCAAAGGCATGATATCCTCGAGATACCAGGGGTAATACTCGAAGGTAGAACGTAGGATCATAGGCGCAATAGAATTTCCACCAAGGGGATAATTATCTTTACGAGAAGCTTTCATGATAAGTTATGCATTGTATCCACGGGCATGAACACAAAGGTTTAGGGTGGACTCCCACTTCTTCAATGCATAGCCTTTCATTCACTTCTCGTTGTCAATGAGTTTGCAGCATTCAAAATTTTATCTGGCGTAACACCAGTAGAGTATGACCCACATAAATTTTGGGTTCACACAGAAGGATGAAGCATAGATACAACCCATAGGGACATTTTACGAATCTATACGACAAACAGCAGGAACAAGAGGTACAAGTTTGAAAGTAGAAGGCTGATGACACGGACCAGATGATACCGTTCGCCAAAGGCATTTCGTATCAAGGGAAGCTCGTCAATGATTTAGGACACAAGGGGACGCAGGTAGTAATCCACCAAAAGGTCAAGCGGCATATAGAGATTTTGGTGTGAGTATCGGTACTCAACCATAAGAAGAAAGAATGCCAAAGCATTGGAGATAGAAACATCAGAATAATTCGATGCTGGAGTACAATGTAATTACGATGTCCAAAAGGTGGACAATCAAGGAAGGTTTGACTTATCAGGATCCAGCTCATGTCCCGAATGACGTCTGAGGCAGAAGAATGAATTCATAGTGTTAACCGATGACTACGTGCATTCGCGCACACGATGATTCAACAGATCGGGATGGAAATGCCAAGGGAGGGCATCGAAGATCACAATACTAACGGGATTAATCATAGTGCAAGCAGGCAAGAAGAACCTCCAAAGCAGTTGGCTGCCGAGGATTGTCGCGAGATCGAATAGTATTTCAAAGAATTTTGGGAATCACAGGAACCACTTAGGATGAATGGATCCTCGATAAATGTGAGGAATTATCCGCATGGTGAAAAGAAGCTGCAAGGTAGTAGGAACAAACGATTTTCGAAAGAACTAAGAATATTACGGGGTATCTTGTAAACAAAAGACCAACTGAGAATGAAGGTACAAACAACAATGATGTAAAGTTACCCACGAGGATTTAGTAAGGAACTGCAAAGCAGCGAGCATAAGGGTCTCAGAATTTATAAGAGAGTATATTCAGAATCTTCTGGCGAAGTAAGCAACAATGATGTAAAGTTACCCACGAGGATTTATTGGAGAGTATATTCATGCTTGCTCATGGAAGAGATTTCGTCAAGGATCTGACTAATTCAGATTCGTATGTTTCCTTTGCAATTGGTATAGATCAACTAGTTTGATATACCCCTCATTATCATATAATGTTTGGATATAAGTTTCGCGGGAGAGTGAGACTATTATTTCACAGTATTCTCTAATGACATTTAATTCAGCCTTCACAAGACTATTCATAGTCATGTATACTGGCAAATACACTCAGCCAGAAGTCCAAACTTCTTACGCTAAACTTTATCCATACATCTACTTCCTCAAGTAGTCTTATGTTTTGTAGTGTTTTGATTCGTGAATCTCTGGCTCACATTTATATAGATCCATGATAAGGCTTGAAATCGTAATCTGGTATTATATTCAAGTCTATTATCCTTTCCATAATTTAGAGTATCGTCCTCAGTATTCCTCATATACTGAATGCATGGACTTTATTCAGATTATGTGATTTACTCATAAAGCACATCGGAATTTGTTCTTCTTTCAAGAACTTTTGAGTCACTTTGTTTGTTGCATTGATAACACATGTTTTATGGTGGAATCATATGTCATAGGTCATATGAGATCACATGTCTAAGGACATGGTGTATCTCTATTCTGCCATTAAAAATTGCTTGGGATATTTGGATTTTCATCCATTATATAATTCCTAGCCAGAAGAACTTGTTTCTTGTCTGGAAGATTGTTCCAACTCTACTTCGGTTCATCATACGTATCTTAATCTATCATTATAGATTTCAACGTGTAATGCGTTTGCACTTCATATAAAAGAAGATTCTTGTAATCTTGTGTTTTATCTACCTTATTCTCTCTATATATAATAATGCATGCATATATATGAGACGGTTCTCCATATACACAAATCAATGCATGTTTATATATGTATATATATATATATATATATATATATATATATATATATACGAAACCATTCTCCACACATATCGATGCACATATGTTTGAGATGATGATTACGCTCCCACTCAAATATATTCGTTATATATATTTTTGGTTCGGTTTTCATTAAGCTACTATTTTATTCTTATGTCTTACATAACAGTATTGCTCTCAAAGCTCCCACTCAGAAAATACCCTCCGAACTCCAAGTTTCTAGGAAGTCTTCAAATCTCCCACTCAGTTTCATGAAACTGCAGGTCTACTCAATAATTTGATCATTCCAAAATCACTTGATCAAATCAAGGTTGAGAGTTCCCGTCTTGAGGTACTATAACCCATCTTTTCAACAAAATAATCTTTCGTTATGCCTATTGCAGTTCACTCTGCAAATCCTAAGTTTGAAGGAGATGCAATTTCAGGCTTATGGCTTTGTTATAGTATAAATGAAATATTTTATTGATTAAAGTATTCCTACACCTCCGTAATCAATCATTATTGAATTTTGGTCATAACAGTTTTATGAGCCCAATAATGCTTTTGTCCGTTACACCATTCTCGATAATTTTCCTGTTTATCGGGAATACGAAATAACTAATTTATTCCACAGGACGCGAGCCATCGTTTATGGAACTCAATATAATTTCATTTCTCCTCGTGTTTTAGGCTACCATCATTCCTTTGCATTTTGCAAGAAGTTTTATCCCTTTTGTTTTACTAAGAAGACTCATGATTATTGTTCTGTACAGAACGTATTCATGACAACCTTCTAAATTCAACAAAGTCTTTAACTCATACGCCATGATCATCATACGTGGCATACTTCCTCCTTTTAAAGTGTTTTCACATGCAGAACATGTTTCCGTTGCATCACTCTGATAATATGAAGGCAAGGTTTAGTACCCGGTCAAGGTTTCCACTGTCTCCCATTGGTTTATGTGTCGAGAACCTTCTTCTCGTATTACCAATCCAGCAATACAAGTTTTGCTATTCTGGAGAATATGTTATTTTGCTTGCAGTTTTAATACAAACGAAATTCTTTCTTTAGAAACTTTCTAACACCATCATCGTATGGAGTCATCTTTTGCACTAGGTTCGGGATGGTTTCATTATTCATGAAGTGGGTGTTTTTAACTTAATGAATTAACCAATCTTGTTCGATAATAATATTAGTGCAAAGGGGAAAACATTTAGACCATACTACATTTAGTATGACTACGAATGGTTTGTGTGGCCAAGCACTTTAAACTTTTATCATAATTTGTGGCATCTTTTCCACAAGTCTGCCATCATGTCAACCTTCATACTCATCACTTAGATCATAGCACAGTGATTTGTATTCTTATATTCTACTTCATGATGTGGTTCCTGAATCTTATTATTATGATCTCAATTGAATACAATGTTCAATTAATCACTACATCAAGATCAAACAAATAATAGCCCCAATAGCAATATTAAGTTAGACGCCTATATTTTTTATATTGCATGTTTTACGTGGCTGCTAGGGCTTTCATAGATAAACTAATTTTAGCCTATGAGTCAACCACAATGCTGATTAGATGATTGTCTCTATTAGACCCCATACGGGGACCTCCGTTGCAAATGTCATATCCGCTAAAGTAAGAGAGATAGAAACCGAGAGCCACTTTATATGGTGCAAGCCGTATGTCAAGCATGGAACCAGTCTCGCGTAAGCGTACGCGTAAGGTCGGTCGGGGGCCGCTTCATCAAACAATGCCACATATATGAACAAGTGCACATGAGAGGGTAACAATCAAAGAATCAATGCCCACATTATCGATGTGTTCTATCCATATAGTAATACTAAGCATAGACCTAGCTCTGATACCACTGTTGGGGTTTGCGGCAGAAAACAATAATTTTTCAAACTAGCGTTGCCCGTTGCCCAAGATCTATCTATCTATATTACCGTAACGGAGAGACTTGCCGATAACATACCGTAACGGGGTGTAGTCCGTTGCACGCGAAACGTTCCGACAAACGTGGTTGATGTAGTCGAACGAAGTACACAGCCCCCTGGCTGTGTTAGCACCCTGTCAAGTGGAAGTGCCACACGTGTAGCACCCCGTAGTACTCGCACACGTACGGAACTCGATGACGACCTCCGATCCATCGAAGATAGTGGAAGTAGACCTCCAGAACCAGAGTTTCGGAAGCACGGTGGCGTACGTTTGGTGGAGAAGTCTCAATCCCATTATAGGCTCCAAACAAGGGGATCCCACCATGGAAGAGACGAGGAAAGGGAGAAGACTGGAGAAAACCGATCTTGATTCGGGATTATAATTATTTCTCCATGAAATAATTTGTATTAAATAAGTCCACCCACCACATCTATATATAGGGGGAGGGGAGGGAGTCAACCCCCTCACTTAGCAATGTGGGACTAAAGTCCCTTCCCAAGGGGGGGGGGGGTGGCCGGCCAAGGGGGGAGGGGGGCGCACCCCACATTGGCCCTAGGGCCCATGGCGCCTCCTCCTTTTCCTTTTTCTTTTTTCTTTTTTTTCCCTTTTATTTCCCCTAATGGGCTTCTTTCATAAATAAGACCCATTGCACTTTTTAATTATAAATATTTTTTAATTATTAATTCATTTAATTAATTAATAAAACATATTATTTCTTCTCCCGGTGATTTGGAACACCTTCCGGCTCACTCCGAACATCCTTCGGACCAACACGGAACATTCCGGTATGTCTTCCCTTATTCTCCGGTAACTCCTATAGTTCGAAGAAGGTCTCCGATAACATCAAGCCCTCAAGTGTGTTTCTCTACGGTCCGAGAACACTACAGCCATGACCGAGATGAGGCTACGGTCAACGATCATCAGCGGGACCTGGATGCCCATAATGACCCCTGTGCAATCCGGATATTAAACCGATCACTAGTGCGTGCGATAGCTATCTAATCGGTTTTTGACCCCTATCGCCTACAGGAATCGAAACCGTCGCCTTGCTCTTGATTGCGATAGGGGGGCCTATTCCACACGATAGCCAGAAACCGTGGCCTATGGACTAGTTCGCGCAGACGCACATGATAAATCGAACATTTTTGTTGACCTTTTCATCGCAAACAATATAAATAATAACTGAACAACTTAATTATGTAACCGTCTGGAATGTAATATGAAATAAAAAAAATTGAGAATATTATGCAATAATCAGATCATTTAATCAATGTAATAAAAGCATGTTCATATCAACCATCACACATAGAATATTTCAAATCCATCACAATATTTCATAACTTGCACCACAGTACACATCAAGATTTTACAACTGACATCATAGTACATAATTGAGCAATAAATTTGGCATCCAACATCTAAAACCTTTCAAAACTAACATAACAGATGAACCTCATATACAAATATGTTGATGTGGAAGGCGAATATTGATTGCTTCATTGACGGGATCGTCAATGGCATGTGGTGTCACAGCTCTGCAAAACACAATAAAAATTACTACCTCTTTTTCCAAGGTTCTGTTCATAGTGTTAAGAAAAGTAGAATAAACTTGCAGCTATTATTTTTTTGCAGAATGTCATATACGTGGGAGTACTGTATCTTACAGTGACCGTGAATTGATTTGTAGAATCAATCTTCACACATATCATCCGGCACTTTGTTGAGCTCAGCTATCAAATTTGGTCCTGCTACCTCTCTGGCATAATGGAATTCACGGAAAGATCACCATATTACACCAATTTTCAGACATAACACCACTAACGATGGGGTGACCCCATGACTCCAACAGATGAGGGTACCTGGTTCGTATCATGCTAGAAGGCTCGCAGAAAGCCTCGACCTGCCCACACATGGCCTACTCGAGGCAACAACCATGAGGAGTCCTCAATGATCATGGAAACCGCGACTTGATGTCCAAGACTAAAAGATAGATTAGGAAACCCT
Organism: Bromus sterilis; assembly: GCA_950022295.1. Taxonomy (NCBI): domain Eukaryota; kingdom Viridiplantae; phylum Streptophyta; class Magnoliopsida; order Poales; family Poaceae; genus Bromus; species Bromus sterilis. The sequence goes on from OX465595.1 coordinate 179,256,941, forward strand.
CTCTGTAAACATAGACGAAATCCTTGCTACCCAACCTAGTATATAAAGGCTGGGAGAGGGGACATCTAGGGCATCGAATCTCATAGCTACTCCACCGGTCCTGAGCAATCTCGCCTGGACCTCCACTATAATTGCCTCTGTTATAATACAATCGAGAAGGAAGTGCTTTCTCCTGTTAGCCGATGAGTATCGCCAACCTGCACATCTCCTCTACGATCCAACCCAGGGTTCACAACCATGGGATTTGCTGAGGTCAATCCTCGTCAATTGGCGCCGACCGTGGGGACTACGCAGGTTGGAATCACGATCTCGGCGGCCCCGCCATCAGCAAATCGTAACTCGAGGACTCGAGCTAGATCCAATCCACTCGACGAACTCAGGTTCATCGCAAGCCTCTCCATCGCGCCTCCAAGGGCACTCGGCCGGCGACGGCGCAAAAACCAATCTTTCGGTGACTACCAAAGTACCGCCCAGCGGAAGAAAATTCGACGACGCAGCAGGCGGACAAAAACCGCAGCTGCAGGCCTAGTCGTGGACCCATATCAAGAAGTCTAAATCGAGGTTTCACTCGAGGAACCGCCACCAGGCGCAACAACACAAACATCCACCCGTGCGCCCGCCACCGCCCGAGCAACCGAAGAGGATTCTGAAACTCAATCTGGCAAGTACTATGACCCCGACCGAAGACCAGACGAATTCGCCAAGATGATTCACAACTATTCGATCAACGATGAAATCGAGCTTGATCCAAGATTCCACTACCGTTCAGAAGACCACTCACAGTCGTTTCGCATCGCAAGAAGAAGAAGACACGCTGGATCCAACAAACTCACAGCCCAAGAGCAGCTAGATGGGCCGTGCACAATCCATTGCTTCGATGACGATTAGGGACATATCAGATCAAGCCACACCTTGAGGAGCCGTCGCCTGTTCGCCGAACTCTCCGACAGGCTCAAGAAGGAAAAATAGTGCAAAGCCAAACAGGCTCGAGAGACAGTGCAGTCGCCAGTACACAACTCAGAAGAACAGTACCCGCCGTCCCATGGACGAGTCTGGATGATCCAGGAAGGACAACCTACAAAGGTAAAACAGGAGGCGTACACCCTGCAAGCTCGAGCAGCCGTAGATTTGATGATAGAAGAAACCTACCAGCTACATGGTTCAGAAACCAACATCACCTTCTCACAAGACGATCACCCGCCTTCAATTCCGAGACCAGGGCACACACCTTTGGTTCTTGAAGCTCAGATTGGTGGTTACGACATGGACAGAGTATTCATGGACGGGGGCAGCAGCCTAAACATCATGTTCACCAGCACCTTGAGAAAGATGTCAATCCCACGATCAGTCTGGAAAAACTCTGGCATCACAATCTACGGCATAGTACCAGGGGAAGTAGCCTCCTCCCTGGAATCAATCGATCTGGGCGTCATCTTCAGTAGCAGGGGAAACTTCTCAAGAAAAATCCTCAAGTTTGAAGTACTCGACTGGGAGTCCCAATACCATGCCATACTAGGACGACCTGCGTTCGCACAGTTGATGTAGCGAGAAGTGCTCACCCCTCGTTGGTTACCCAAAGTGGAAGGTTGAGATGTAGACAACAACAAATTTCCCTCGGTGAAGATACCAAGGTTTGTCTCCGGTAGGACTACAACAATGACAGGAAGGTGACAACGGCGCCAGTAATTAGGCGGTTGACGTGGACCTGCACACACAAAACAGATAACTTTGCTCCCAACGAGTTCAGAGAGGTTGTCAATCCCTCCGGCCTTGTTGTTTACAAAGGATAAAACATACGGGATAATAATGATAGTGATAGCAACGGAAAAGTAAATAAAGCAAAAAATAAATAGTGGGTGTAAACAGTATTGGAAATATGGACCGGGATCCATGATGTTCACTAGTGATGTCTCTCTCCCAAAAGACGATAAAATAGCCATGCGAGGTAAACAAATTACAGCTGGGCAATTGACAGGATTATGTGCGCAAACCAACGCTAACTATGCTATAAAGAAAGGAAGAGGCTCAAAATCTTGGGCGGTACGCCAAGACAAGTAGATCAAAATCCATCTGCATCTACCTACTAATCATCCACCTTGAGATATCTATCCAGAACATCTCGCTGGTATTAAGTTGCGAATCCCACCAAAAGTGTAAACTCAAAGCAACAGACAACTGCATTAAAGAACTTTGCGTAAAGTAAACAATCCTTGCACCCGCAAGTACAAGCACCGTTGTTTTCTCCCTTGTGGCAACAGCACATCCCCTAGTCTCATGTTTCTGTCACTCAAGCTAGTCATCGGGGGGCATGAACCCACAATCATGCATAACGCTCCCTCTTGGAGTCACTACCTACTACTTGGCCAAAGCAATAAACAGCAACGAAGAACATGCAATAATTACTCAAGAACATAAATATAAAAGAGGAGAATCAAATATATTACTCAAACACAATCTGAACATAGTGTCATAATCCATCGGATCCTAGAAAACTTAGCATAGCAACAACAGAAAGATTAAATATGTGCTTCGATCATGTAGGGCAGCTCACGAGGTCTAAACCATGAAGAACAAAGAGGGGAGGAGAACATCACATAGCTACTGATCATAGACCCATGGTCCAAGGTGGACTACTCACGGTTCATCCGGGAAGCAACTATGGTGGTGGAGAAGCTCCCGGAGGTGGTTCCTCACTCTGGCAGGGTGCCGGGAAGAGGTCTCCTGGTGCTCCCGATCTTGGAAGCGCGGTTGCGGCGGAACATAGGAGAGATCGCGAAAAAGGGTTCTCGTCTCGGAAGTTTCCCGTCACGGAGAATATATGGGCGAAGGGGGGCAGCCAAGGGGGCCACCAGGGGTCCTGGCGGCCCCCTGGCGCGGCCCCACCCTAGGGCGCGCCGGGAGGGCGCCTGGGGCCCTGGTGGGTCCCCTCTGGCCCCTCCTTGGTGATTCCCGAAGCTTCCAAAGCGATGATTTTTTATTGGATTTTTCCTGAATTTTTGAAGCACTTTTAATATGGGGGAAAACTGAAATAGAAAAACAGCAGAAAACAGGAACTGGCACTGGGGTGCACTGAGTCAATAGGTTAGTTCAAATATGATCAAAAGTGTATGGAAGTGCATCAATATCATAGGAATATCACACAAAAGAGGCATGGAGAAAGCAGAAATTATAGATACGTTTTGGACGTATCAACAGTTCATGGCAGTCCCTCACTACGCATACCTCAGGATCAAGATGCCCGAGCCTTCTAGAGTCATCACGGTTAATGTAAGCTTCGTCAAATCAGACCAATGCGACCGAGACTTCCATCAAGTCTCCAACACGTTTGGAGCACATCAACAGCTAGAAGAGATAGCAATGGTGGTAGACAAAAGCGTCTTTCCACTAGCAAGCAGAAGTGAGAAAAAAGAATTCACTCGCGATTTTAGCATCGACAGCGACACAACGATTCATCAAGTACACCCAACCGACCCGGCCAAGACAGTTCAAATCTACGCTCATCTACCAGAAGACCAAGCAAAAACCCTCATGGTTTTCCTCCACAAGGAGTGGGAAATCTTTGCGTGGTGTACGACCGACATGCCCGGAATACCCCGGGAGTATGCAGAGCATGCCCTGCAAATCTACCCGAACACCAAACCAGTAAAGCAGGAGCTGCGCAGATTCTCCGAGCCAAAGCGCAGAGCCATTGGGGAAGAAGTCAACCGACTACTCAACGCCCAATTCATTCGAGAGACAAAGAAAGCCACTTGGGTCGCAAACCCAGTTCTCGTGCCCCAAAAGGAAACAAACGTACTGCTCATGTGTGTCGATTACGGGCCCGTCAACAAGCATTTCCCAAAGGACCAATTCCCCCTCCCAAGGATCGACCAGATCATCACTCAACCGCAGGATGTGACCTGCTGTCCTTTCTCGACGCCTACTCAGGATACAACCAGATCAAGATGAAGGAGGAAGACAAAGAGCACACCTCATTCATCACACCCTACGACGTATTCTGCTATAGGACGATGCCATTCGTGCTGAAGAACGCTGGAGCCCGTACCAGCGGATGATGCAGTCATGCCTAAGAGACCAAATCGGCAGGAACGTCCAAGTCTACGTCGACGACATCGTCAGCAAGACATACAACGCAGACACACTGCTCGACGACCTCCATGAAACCTTTGCAGCACTTAAAAAGTATAGGATCAAACTCAACCCAAAAAATTTGTGTTTGGCATCCCGGCTGGGAAACTGCTCGGGTACATGGTCTTCGCCCGAAGCAAACCCAGAAAAAGTCCAAGCACTCGCAAGGATGCAAGAACCTGTTGACGTCAAGGGCGTCCAGCAAGTTACCAGGATACTCGCAGCCCTGAGCCTCTTCATCAGCAGACTGGGACAGAGAACCCTTCCATTCTACCAACTGCTCAGAAAAGGAGGAAAATTCGAGTGGACCGAAGAAGCCGGGAACGCATTCGCAGACCTCAAGAAAACTCTATCAACACCACCAATTTTGGCAGTACCAAAGGAGAGGGAACCTCTGTACCTTTACACAGCAGCACGCAGAAGTGTGGTCAGCACCGCGCTTGTCGTCTATCGCTCGGAAGAAGGAAAAGTGCAAAGCATACAGAGGCCAATCTACTACCTCAGCGAGGTCCTAACAATATCACAGCATCGGTACCCGCACTACCAGAAGCTCGCGTATGCCATCGTCATGATATCACGGAAAGTGACACACTACTTCGACGAGCACCTCATCACGGTCGTCAGCAGCGCACCACTCGCGGACATCCTAAACAACCCAGGAGCAACGGGTTGAGTCGCCGAATGGAACATTGAGCTCAGCCCTCGCGACCTTCAATTCAAGCACCCAACAACGATCAAAGCTAAAGTACTCCCAGACTTTCTGGTCGAGTGGACAGAATTGCAAACACCCGGTCCTCCAGACCTCTCCAACTCATGGAAGATGTTCTTTGATGGGTCTAGAAGGCACCAAGGAGCTGGAGCAGGTGCTGTGCTAATCTCACCCAAAGGACATAAGCTCAAGTACGTACTCCAGATCAACTTCATCAAAGCATCAAACAACGAAGCAGAGTACGAGGCACTACTGCATGGCATGCGCATGGCGAAAGCCTGCGGTTCCACTCGCCTCATAATATACGGTAAATCCAACCTCATCGTCCAGCAAACAATGAAGGATTGTGAAGCAGACGCAGAAAACATGTCAGCCTACCATAAGCTCCACAATAGCTTAGAAGGAGAATTCGATGGATGCGAACTCAACTATGTCTCCAGAGCAAACAGCACAGAAGCAGACGAGCTCGCCAACATCGGGTCCACCCGAGGACTAGTCCCCCCCGGGGGTTTTCCTCGAAAGGATCGGCCAAAGATCGATCAAAGTCAAGGCGCCAGCACGAGAGGTAGCCGCGAAAGACGACAGCACAACCGAGCCCGCGCAGGTAGTAGCAGCAGACCCGATCGCTGACGGCGAAGCCAACAACGCAGCCGAGGAGGGTGAACCAGCAGGACTCAAAAGCCCAATTTGGACAAAACCTTTCCTCAGATTCCTCATACAAGGCATCCTGTCGCAAGATGTCGCAGAAGCTAGACGAATCAGCCGACGATCGAAGGCGTTCACCATAATCAATGGACAACTCTACAAGAGAACATCTCCCAAGTACTCCAAAAATGCATTGAAGAGGAAGACGACAACGCCCTACTACTCGAGATCCATGAACGGACATGCGGGCACCACGCGAGCAGTCGTGCACTCGTAGCCAAAGACTTCCGCGCAGGGTTTTACTGGCCAACCGCAATGCAAAATGCGGAAGACATCGTGCGACATTGCATTGCATGCCAAAAATTCGCCAGTCAACCTCACGCCCCAGCATCCGAGCTCAGAACTATACCACTATCATGGCCTTTCGCCACATGGGGGATCGACATGGTAGGCCCACTCAAGAAATCTGCAAAGGGTGGCAGAACACACCTCTTGGTAGCAGTCGACAAGTGGATTGAAGCAATGCTAGTCATCAGCTCGACGACCCTTACAACAGTCAACTTCATCAAGTCAATCATTTTTCGATTCTGCGTACCGCACAACATCATCACGAACAAAGGAACAAACTTCACGGCAGCAGAATTCCAGAACTTTTGCCAGGGGCTGGGCATCAAAATCAATTATGCCTCAGTCACGCACCCCCAATCCAACGACCAAGTAGAAAAAGCAAACGACCTAGTGTGTGGAGGAATCAAAAAATGTCTCCTCGTGCTACTCGAGCAGGCCGCAGGAAATTGGATAGAAAAACTCCCCGCAGTCCTATGGAGCCTGCGCACTACTCCCAACGCTTCAACCCAGTACACGCGATTTTTCTTGGTGTACGGAGCAGAGGCAGTACTGCCGCACGACCTCAAGTTCCGAGCTCCCCGAATAACCGGATATGAAGAGTAAGACGCACTCAAAGATGACAAGGACGTTGCAGATGAGGAAAGAGACACAACTCTCGCAAGATCAGAAGGATACCAGGACATGCTGCGCACGTATCAAAGCAGGCGCCTGCGAACAAGAACTTTCCAAGAGGGCGACCTTGTCCTGCGGCTAGTCCAAGAGAAGGTCCACAAGCTAGCCCCACAATGGGAAGGACCATTTATAGTCTTAGAAGTCATAGGAGGAGGAGCATACATACTAAAGAACCTGAAGACCAATGAAGACATGGGAAACCCATCGAACGTGGCAAACTTGCGCCTCTCCTACCCATAGACTACTAACTTGGAAACATCCTCCAGCAATGCAAGGACCGGCAACAACGCCGACAGGCAACTCATGTAAAACACTTGAAGTAATAAAAAATGTGTTGCCAAGATGACACTACCTAAAGCACTCGGGGGCTCGAGCACGGACTCCCCTCGAGAGACGCTTTTTCGCTTACGCGACGATCTAACTTAAAGCACTTGGGGGCTCGAGCACGAACTCCCCCCGAGAGATGCTTTTTCGCTTACGCGATGACTTAACCTAAAGCGCTCGGGGGCTCGAGCACAGACTCCCCCCGAGAGACGCTTTTTTGCTTACGCGACGACTTAACCAAAAACACTCGAGGCTCGAGCACGGACTCCCCCCGAGAGACGATTTTTCGCTTACGCGACGACTTAACCTAAAGCACTCGAGGGCTCGAGCACGGACTCCCTCCGAGAGATGTTTTTTCGCGTACGCGACGACTTAACCTAAAGCACTCGGGGGCTCGAGCACAGACTCTCCCCGAGAGACGCTTTTTCTCCTACGCGACGACTTAACTTAAATCACTCGGGGGCTCGAGCACGAACTCCCCTTGAGAGACGCTTTTTTTTTGCTTACACGACGACCTAACTTAAAAAACTCGGGGGCTCGAGCACGAACTCCCCCCGAGACATGCTTTCTTTCGCTTACGTGACGAAATAAACCTAAAGATTCAAGGATCCAACAAAATCCCTTTATCGACAGCTTAAAAACACCTTGGGGACGCAAGTACAGTCCCCAAGGCACCCCGCAGCTTCACTGCCAATGCCACAACGATTTTTACATCACAGCAAGGACAAAAGATGCAGCCCTTCAATTTCAGCAGACAAAATTCAGGCTCACAAGGAGGATCGAAGATAGCCGCAAAAGCAGGATAACCTCTAAAATCTTCATCTGATCAAAAGTGATCACCTAAAGACTCGAGGGCTACTCCCATCGGGAGCGCTGCCGCACACCCGATGAGATTGTCTTCTCCAGAATAGCAGGGCAAACTTAAAAGGGGTTAGTCCAAGCCTATGGACGACTCTACGAATCAAGCATAGCCTCATGGGCAACTCCCATCGGGAGCGCTGTCGCGCACTCGATATTATAGAATCTAACTACAAGGTCAAAGAAGCCGAAGACAGTTCTTGCTACAAGGTCAAGGAGCCGAAGACAATCTATTATATAATTAAAACAAGAGACAAATAAGCCATCACGTTGATCCACATAGATTAAATTACCTCAACCGTTAATTTCAGAAAGTAAGGGCTGAGATTTAAAGTTATCAACGTTACATACAAATAAAATTGTTACGTCAAAATAGTCAACCTGTCACGTACAAATAGATATATATTTGATACGGAGGCAAATATAATCGATAGATGGAAAAACTTCAACAGATGAAAGGAGTCTGGTTCGAACACGTTCTTTCATAGGCAATTGCTATAACGCAGTGCAATTGGAATCCAAAAGATACAATACTACTTGGTGCTTTTTTACTTTTTAAAAGCTTTTTTATCTTTCATCCAAACTGTGTTAGGTGCTTCCACGCGTGGCATGTATAGAAGAGCGTATGGTTCGTGAGTGCATGCATGAGTGTCAACCTTTTTTTTACAGAAATCATGAGTTTCAACTGGATTGCTGTATGTACCCTATAATTATGCATTATGATCTATCCGATAGTTAGGCTATTTGCCAATTCAACACTATTTTGTGTGGATGATCAGAAATGGAAAGCAAATAGGAAACATGATCAGGGCACATTACAATATAAATTAAATATAAAAACAAAAACTTTTATAATACAGAAGTCTATTAATGTTTTCACGTGATGCATCATATATGCTTGTCATTTAATAATACAAACAGGAGAATGTCAATAAAAATTAAAAAGTGCAAATCAACCTAAACAACTCCAATATTATAAGAATGTTGCATGCGACACTTATAATCATGTATTTTAATGTTCATGTATATGTTCTTGGTAATTTCCTATTCAAAATTTAAAATAAATCACAAAACAACCTGTTTTCCGAAACAAAATGTATCAAGTGTAAAAAATCAGTTTTGTACAATAATATCTACACCATATTAACATACAAATTTCAATCAGAGTGATTTAGCAATCTTACATAAATATAAACTAGCAATCACCTAAGCCTAAAATGCCAAGCGATAGAGATCATGTGGTGAACTGTGACAGGGTACACCATGCGAAGATATGGCAACAATGTAGGGGCTTTGTTGCTTGAGGCCGATTACTTTAGAATGGAAATATTTTGAGCCTTTGAAGGGCCAATTACACAATATTTATAGTGGTTCCACTTTAGGTGGGTTTTGAGTTTATGGATACATGTTAAATCAGGCAATAGCCACAAGATGAAAAAATATGCCTTCCGATGGATCTTTGTAATAAGTTCAAAAATAATGGTACAAAATATATAATTAATTTTGTCACTAAAATACTGCTAACAAAAGTATTTAATACAAGCAACGAGTATTTAAATTTTGTTGGTATGAATCATTTATGGTCCAAGCGTAATGCATTTTTTCAATATCTTTAATATGAATTTAATTGTTAGTTTTATAGATATTATCTACTTTATAATTAAAATTTTAAGAATTTATATATACTACAAAAGATCTTGAATCTTACGCAAATTTTAGTGAGAGTGGTGCACAAACATTATAATAGCAACTTTGTAGGAGTAGGCGCTGCATATTGCATTGTATTAGATGGACGATGATAGAGGAAAATAGAATAAGGTGAACATCTATGTTGAGACATTTATATCCAACTTTATATATGAGCACCAATTCGTAAAACTACTATTTCTTTGTTATCGGTTTGTTCCATAACAAAATCATTTACTTTGGTCGGATTCATCTACATCGTCGTTGCTTCCTCCCTCCATGATGCGGGAGTAATCCCTCCTCGGGGCCGAGGTTTCTACCAGTAGCTATGTGGTCAATTCTCTCTCCCATGATGTGATCTTCGTTGTGATCATAGGCTATGTTAATCTAGGGTGATCCCATGATGTTTCCCCTTCTTCTATGTATTGGATTTGATGTACTCACTTGTCTTTATCTAGTATAATCCCCGAGACCAAGGTGACAGCGGTCTATTGGACATGGATTAGAAGAATATTTTCATGAGTGATTTTCTCTTTTGTGTGTTGATTGAAGATTGAGAGTCTCTTGGTGCTTGTCTTTGACTATCCTTGAAATATGTTGTGGTGATTGTGGTACTCTCTTTGGATGGCCGCGGTGACATTGGGAAATCCATAGTTTGAGAACTATGAACTTTGAGGTGTGCTTTTGTAGCCCTACATAATTCTCGTCCTCTTTTGACCACAAAGGAATGACCTCCGAGTGCGTCTCCATTGCATGTTTTATGGGAAATATCATGTGATTACACTATGTTAATGTTGTTGAGAGTTGCCACTAGTGAAAGTATGAAGCCTATGCCTTGTTTCCACCATTGTTACACCGTTTGTGCTCACTTTTGTCACATGTTTTCTTTCTGCACTTTTTATTACAGATTTATATTACCTTGCTTTGCTACACCTATCTCCCATATTTTACCATCTCTTCGCCGAACTAGTGCACCTATACAACTCCTAGTTGTATTAGGTGTGTTGGGGACACAAGAGACTTCTTGAATCTTAATTGGAGGATTGCTTGAGAGAGACCATCTTCAACCTCTACTTCCCTGAGTTTGATAAACCTTAGGTCATCCACTTGAGGGAAATTGCTGATGTCCTACAAACCTCTACGCTTGGAGGCCCAACATAGTCTACGAGAATATAAGTGTGTGTACACATCAGATTGCCACCAGCATCAAAAGCACGAACAGTGAGAGTATCTTCGCCGTCAAACCGACAACAAAGGCTATCTCGAGCACGCAAGTTCAGCTGGCAAAAAAAAAGATCTCCAACCAGGCCCCATGGAAACCAAGAAGGAGCTGTCAACATCAAGCTCTATCCACACAGGAGAACGAGGGAACCCTTGAAGTCGGATCCAAAGGTCCCTCAGGTTGAGCTCCGAAACAATAGAAGAAAAAGAAAAAGGAAGAGGGATCTGTCCAGCAGATGGACTAAGAATGCCAAGCAGAAAATCATAATGCCAAACACTTCCCTCTTAGAAGAAGAGGGGGGGGGGGTACTGCAATCGCTCCTCCACGCCCACGACAGGACGAGCGAGGCGTACGAACACCACGACCTCGCCGGCCTCGGCCCCAGCGAGCCATGTCGCAAGAAGAACCAACTAAGGAACGCTGAAGAACTACGTAAACTAGAAGAGGGAGCCAAGAGGAATGAAGAGATACTGCTGAACGAACAAGAACAAACAGATATTTATAGCCCAGGCCAGGGAAAACAAGGCGGCCGCGTTAGAAATCCAATCGACGCCGTCATTAACTCAAGGCCGGAGCGCGTATGGTATAGGTTCCAATGCAAGATACCTCTTCACATTTTATCTAGTATTTAAAAGACATCAAATCCTCGCGCGTTTCCACCACAGCGCCAAAGGGCGTCATTATGACTGCACAGAAGACATTACGGTTCACAAGCAGAACACCCGTCATCTAACACGTCATCAGCAGTATCATTGCAAAATGGGGCATCACAGTAGCCCAGACAAGAATGATTCCAGACAAGAACCGATTCAGTACAACACTGATTCAAGACAAGGCATCACGAAAAGCAAAACAGTGGAAAGATTCCCTAAACTTTCCCCTTCAAACTTTTTGACTAAATTTTTCAAAACTTAACTCCCATCGGGAGCGCCCCATATTTACAAAAATAGAGCAAATACTTTAGCCCTGAGGATGCGAGCGTTACTCCCCTCCATCAAAGAATAAGCATGTCTACAGAGTTCGGGTGCTCCCTCACCCCGCGGGCCACAACATGACCGAGTGCTCACTCGCCCCGCCAAAGGACTAATACATCTATAGAGTTCGGGTGCTCCCTCACCCAGAAGTTGATAGAGTGCTCGAGTAGTTACTCGCACAAGAAGGCAAGACCGGATCAAAACATCCAAAAGAACAAATCCACCTGAGCACTTGAGGTGCCGCATGGGTGTCTATGTAATCAGCCCACTCCATGACCATCCGCGTGGGCGCGACTCCTATCGATTCCTCGCCTGAGATCATCATTGCTCTGCGAGCAACAACTATTCGTCCACTTGATTTGTTTTCCAATTGGACGCTTGTATAAATTAGGCTTAGTGCCTCAGAAAAATGATGCCTGGGTGGCGATACACTGCATCCCAGATGCCGCGCAAGCTTAGCGCGTAGGTAAGACCCTGCTGCGGAGACGGCCGGGCCGGGACTTGCCACAACCGCGTCTTCACTCCCGATGTTTTCCCATGCGCAGCGTATGGAGAAGTAGAGCCAAGGGCGGACGCGCCAAGGCTATTTTCTGAGACCGGCGGCATTGATACTATAAGACCTGCAGCGGCATGGACTTGCTAGGCACCGGTTGTTTCCCAAGTTTGTGTCGAGGGACGTGACTTGATTTTGGACTTTTGAGGTGTTTGCACCAATTCACCAGGGCTCGACCAGTCGACTACCTTGGGCCTTTCTAGCTTATCATCACTCGAATATACCATCTTTTATGGCTAACAACCGATGACTCGGAGCTGCGCTGCACATTTGAAGACAATTATGGATTCGAGTCCCCCAGGAACTCGGGGGATACTGACGAGGGGGTGACCCCACGACTCCAACGGATGAGGGTACCTGGTGCATATCAAGCTAGAAGGCCCGCAGAAATCCTCGACCAGCCCAAAAATGGCCCACTCGAGGCAACCGCCATGAGGAGTCCTCAAGGATCATGGAAACCGCGACTTGGTGTCCAAGACCAAAAGATAGATTAGGAAACCCTCTCTGTAAACCCAGACGGACTCGTTGCGACCCAGCCTAGTATATAAAGGTTGGGAGAGGTGACATCTAGGGCATCGAATCTCATAGCTACTCCACCGGTCCCGAGCGATCTCGCCTGGACCTCCACTGTAATTGCCTCTGTTATAATACAATCGAGCAGGAACTGCTTTCTCCTGTTAGCCGATGAGTATCGCCAACCTGCACATCTCCTCTACGGTCTAACCCAGGGTTCCTAACCATGGGATTTGCCGAGGCCAATCCTCGTCAACCACCCTGCAACCTGCGGCCTAGGCGGAGATATGAGCTAGAGGATGCAAATAATTAACCACAGGGGGTGAGGAAAGAGGCAGAAAATCACCTGGGGGATTTTAGAGAACGCAAATTTCTTCATCCTGGTGGCTTAAACTTCATGGACTGCTGGAAGCATGAAGTGCTTTACCTTCAGTAAAATTTCCTTCAATAAAGTTGATATCATTGTGCCAGAATTTTGGCTGCCTGTGATCCCCTCTCAGTGTGTTCCTTGCAAAATAAGGAAAAACTCATAAGTGACACAACAGAACATATGTAGAAGCTGCATTATAAGAACACCATGTTTTGGTTTTGATGAAAGAAGTAATAGATATGAGGAAGCAAACAACCTCGGGTGGATGACGAATGAGGTAGCAGATCGGCTAAGGGACTTTAAAGAACAAAAATTTATTCATCCAACTGGCTTATGCTTCATCGGCGGTCGGTAGCATAAAGTGATTTACCGTCAGCAAAATTAGCATCATCTGCGAGCATCGTTAGTCAAGTATGACTCATTCATATAAGTAGAAGGACTAGGTATAGTGGAGCTGTAAATACAAGATTTTTCAACCCATTGAATCCAAAGTTATGTTCATAAATATAGTTAATCTATTTTGTTGTAACAAATTTGGAAGACGTAAACAACATCATAAATTCACAACATTCATCAATACTACTCTCGTCCTGGGTACTTTGAGAAGTTATATGATCGCAAAAACATATAATGAATGAATTCCACCTAGATGCATTTTATAGTGTCTATCTCAACATGCAAGCTATCTACCTCACCAACTATTATAGCCAATCATTTGTGCATGTCATCCACTAACAAAACCTCACTAGGATACATTTTTGCATACTATTTTAGCAAACCATTTGTCCATGTCAAGTGTATTTACATGCATTTTATACCCATTCAATTTAGATTATGGACTTCTAATATAAATTTCTGCTGCAGCACGCGGGATGTTCTTCTAGTTCAATATATGATGTGATCGTCAATATCATAACTGCTCAAATTACCCCGGGACAAGAGTAATATTGATGACTGATTGTCAGATAAATGCGATTTAGTTCTTCAATTTTGTGTTACAACAAAAGAGAGCAACTATATCTACTGTTAGGACTTTGAAATCAATGACGAATGGATAAAGCTTTCTTGTACCTACAATCCTACAATATACATCCTTTGACCTATAAGAATGAGTCTAACTTGACTCGTGATGCAGAGCTAAGCACACCGACATAGAGATAGGAGGGCTGAACCGCCGCTTGTATGTCACACCTGAGATAGCCATGAATGTCCGGGAATATGTCAACATCTAGGTGTAGCATTGCATCGGAGTAGTCGGTTTTCTTACTTGATCTGCAGATTGCTCTATTTCGCCCTCCTCTTCAGGAATCCCATTTTTTATAATCCTCCTTGGCTTCTTCCATTCCTGCGATCAGATTAGAAATCGGAGAATAGTTAATCACAACAGATTGCTCATAGCCCTTTTATTCTTGAAGAATTGCACGAAATAAAGAGTGAAAATGAACACTATTTTACAGCTCTGACATGACATCACATTGATCGTGTAAGTTTTATTGAAGAGAATATTACATAGTGGCATTACATTGCAAAGGGAAACCCAATATAATGAAATAAGCTTAAGCTTGCTAGTTGAACATAGGCATTAGGTAAGCTGAAACGAGCTACTGCTTGTCGTCATCAAAGATGATGATGGTCTCTTTACCCTTGGAAGAGGGAGAGATCTGCACATCGTGGGTGCCCTGCTCGTGGTCGGTGTGGTTCACCAACCTGCTGGATCTAGACTTCATGTAAGCATGAGCACGCTGAGAAAACACGGCGTAGGGTTCGTCGTAGGCACCGACGATGCCTGCGAAAAAACACCAAGAGCTGCTACGCAAAGCTGACAACCTTGAGGCAGCGTCGATGCACGATGCGTTCAAGGTGGCCTCGATGGCCATGTGCTCCTCAATGATCTTAGGGTCTGCGCGCATAGACGCCACCGCAGTCTCATCAGTGAGTGCGGCCACGATTTGCCTCTCCACGGCCAAGTGCTCCTTGAGCTCCACGCCATGGCGCCTGGACTATGGCTAACGGCGGGACCTGCGGCTAGTAGGAAGTGGTGGTGGTGATTTGGATGGGTCGTGGCATGGGTGTGGACGAAGAGGGTTGTGTTGGATCTTGGGGTGAGAACAGGGTAGGGGCGTCATCGTCGAGGAGGACGGGGAAATGTGCAGGGGGTGGGGGTGTTTGAACAAGAAAGGGGGGAATGTGTGCTGAAAAGAGAGGCAAAAGAAGGGGGAGGCTCTATATTTGCGCGGCTGGCAAAAAAATCGCTATATGCGCGGGTAAAGTTCCTCCAAACAAAATCATCGCAAACGCTTCTATCTTAATAATTGATTGTGATCATTGCATATCCTAAAATCATCGCAAACGATTCTATCTTTAATAATTGATTGTGATCATTGCATATCGAAAAATCATCACAAAAAATGGAGGAAACTAGCCAATGCATGAAAGACTTTAGTTGATAAACAATTAAATGATGCAACCTTAGCAACAACAAACTAAGAACCAATGCATTGTGAGGTATAGTTGCTTAACTCATTTAATAGTTAATACACTTAACACCTCACTTAGCACCTTTGCATTGGAATCAGCCTTAAAAGGAGCTAGCATTAACATTAACAATAGATATGGGCTTTACTACTATCAGTGATTAAACAAAGAGCACGGTCGGTGGCCCAGGGATCCGGCGAACCTACGCATCGTCAATGGAGGAGGAATTGACGACTAGTGAGGACGACATCTCGCTGTCGTCGGCGTCAGCGTCGGTAACACCCTCGGACGCCGATGGTTCGATGCTGAGGTCGTTGTATCCATCGTGGTCGACCAGTTTGCCGTCGTAATGCTCGCAGTAATTCTCGGAGTAGTGGCAGTGCCAAAGATCATTTTGGTGCACAGTTGCCGGTTCTTCCATGACCCATAGGAGGTCTTCGTCCTCTCACGCTCAGCGATTTTTTGGGGAAGGGGAACCATGGCTTCCCTAGACGCGTCGTAGGAGAGCATCTCGGCCGTCGCTCCGGCCAACTCTCAGGACGTGGGGTGCAGAATGGAGTCCATGGAGACCATCCTGATCTGTATGCCAACGGGGTCGATCTGGGCAAGGGCGGCCGTCGCGGCGTCGACGGCTGCTCTAGCAGTTACGACACATGCATACACCATCTCGGATGCTGTAGCGGCGGTCTGTCATGGTGCCTCCGTGCTCTCCTCAACCATTGCGGACCTGCCGGCAGTCCCTGACGCAATCTCATCGGTTGCGGCCGCTCTCTCAGCGGCTGCTCGAGAACGAGTGGCAGCTGCAACCGCTGTTTCAGCTGTTGTTGTGGCGGTATGTAAATTTGCCGCCGCCCCGTGGTTCGCCGCCTCCGCGCTCTTAGCGGATGCGGCCGCGCTCTCGGCGGCTGCGGACGCACTCTCGGCGGCGGCGATGGCTCTAGCAACTAAGGCGGTCACATCATCCTTCCTTGCGAAGCTACTAGGTGGAGACATGGTTGATGTGATTGGGATGAGTCATTTGCGCAGGGGTCTAGTGGGGGTAAATATGAATCTTTCCCCGGACGCCATAAAACGTATGAGCTGTGCGCGTGCCACGGTCGGTCAATTGGACCATCTTGGATATTTTCCACAACCCAAACGATCAATTCATATAAACTGTGAGATTATGAATGGTTTGTATTGATTGTGTTAAAAATAACTCACCTAGGATGGTTTGGGTCTATATCGCCGCTTAGATCTTTGAAATGCCATCCCATTCGCTGCAAAACACTTACCAATGCACTGAGGAACCACATGTTGATTTTTCAAACCATTTTCGTGCATTGTTTTAGTCGTTCGCAATGCTAATCTGAATTTTAATCCATTTAATGCCTAGAAATGCACGTAATGCGATCAAAATAGAAATCTATCCAGCAAAAAATTCATATTATAGCACGTATGATGGTTGGGTCTATGGTCACTGTAGAAAAAAACTCAAGGTAAAAATATGAAGCAAATGAGAACATACATTCAAATACGATTCATTCCATCCTCGAAACCACGACCCTTCTTCGGGAATAGTTCGGTTTCTAAAGGGTGTACATCATACAAGTTGTACAATCGTATCATATTTTTTCCCGGAATACTAAAGCTATATGAGTACACCCTGCCAAGTTTCCAAATTTTCAGACCTAATAAATTTTTTTGGAATTTTTAAACGAATGAATGTCGCGTTCATGGATGGATATCCCCGCTTAGATCTTTGAAATGCAAATTCATTCACTGCAAAACACTTACCAATGCACTGAGGAACCACATGTTGATCTTCTAAACCATTTTGCATTGTTTTAGTTGTTCCCAATGCTAACCTGAATTTTAATCCATTTAATGCCTAGAAATGCACGTAATGCGATAAAAATAGCAAACTATCCAGCAAAAAATTCATATTGTAGCACGTGTGATGGTTGGGTCTATGATCACTGTAGAAAAAACCTCAAGGTCAAAAGATGAAGCAAATTAGAACATACATTCGAATACGATTCATTCCATCCTTGAAACCACGACTCTTCTTTGGGGATAGTTCGGTTTCTAAAGGGTGTACATTATACAAGTTGTACAATCGTATCATATTTTTTCCTGGCATACTAAAGTGATATGATGACACCCTGTCAAGTTTAAAAAATTTCAGACCTAATAAAAAAATTCTGGACTTTTTAAATAAATGAATGTCGCGTTCACAGTTGGACATCTTCGCTTAGATCTTTGAAGTGTTATCCCATTCGCTGAAAAACACTTACAACGCACTAAGGAACCACATGTTGATTTTTCAAACCATTTCCGTGCACTTTTTTAGTCGCTTGCAATGCTAATCTGAATTCTAATCCATTTAATGCCTAGAAATGCACGTAACGCGTTAAAAAAACTATCGAGCAAATAATAATATTGTAGCACGTGTGATGGTTGGGTCTATGTCACTGTAAAAAACTGAAGGTCAAAAGATGAAGCAAATGAGAACATACATTCGAATACGATCCATTCCACCTTGAAACCACGACTCTTCTTCGGGATAGTTCGGTTTCTAAAGGGTGGACATCATATAAGTTGTACAATCGTATCATATTTTTTCCCCAGCATACTGAAGTGATATGATGACACCCTGCCAAGTTTCAAAATTTTAAGACCTAATAAAAAATTTCTGGAAATTTTTAACGAATGAATGTCGCGTTCACGGTTGGATATAGCCGCTTAGATCTTTGAAATGTCATCCCATTCGCTCCGAAACACTTACCAATGCACTAAGGAACGACAGGTTGATTTTTCAAACCATTTTCATGCACTGTTTTAGTCGTTCGTAATGCTAATCTGAATTTTAATCCATTTAATGCCTAGAAATGTACGTAATGCATTAAAAATAGCAAACTATCCAGCAAAAAATTCATATTATAGCACGTGAGATGCTTGGGTCTATGGTCACTGTATAAAACAACTAGAGGTCAAAAGATGAAGCAAATGAGAACATACATTCTAATACGATTCATTCCACCTTGAAACCACGACTCTTCTTAGGGGATAGTTCGGTTTCTAAAGGGTGCACATCATACAAGTTGTACAACCGTATCATATTTTTTCCCTGGCATACTGAAGTGATATGATAACACCCTGCCAAGTTTCAAATTTTTCAGAACAATTTAAAAATTCTGGAATTTTTAAATGAATGAATGTCGGGTTCACTGTTGGATATCGCCGCTTAGATCTTTGAAATATCATCACATTCGTTGTAAAACACTTACCAATGCATTGAGGAACCACATGTTGATTTTTCAAATCATTTTCGTGCACTTTTTTAGTCGTTCGCAATGCTAATCTGAATTTTAATCCATTTAATGCCTAAAAATGCACGTAATGCGTTAAAAATAGCAAATTATGCAGCAAAAAATTCATATTGTAACGTGTGAGATGGTTGGGTCTATGGTCACTATAGAAAAAAACAAGTGGTCAAAATATGAAGCAAATGAGAACATACATTCGAATACGATTCATTCAACCTTCAAACCACGACTCTCACTACTAGAGAAAAGGCTATACATGGAATTCTTATTAGTGGCACATTTTATATGTAATGCGCCACTATGTTGTAAGGGGTGACACACTGATTCAAAATGCGCCACCTATAAGCTCTTATAGGTGGCACATTTTTCAAAATGCGTCACCCCTAAGAATGGGCCAGCCCTGGATCCTCTTATACGTGCCGCATTTGGAGAAATGCGCCACCCCAAAGAACCTTATAGGTGGCGCATTCTGGAAATACGGCACCCCTAAGAGCTTATGGGTGGCGCATTCTGGAAATGCGCCACCCCTAAGGAATTATTAGTGGCGCATTCAGAATGCGCCACCCATAAGGACTTATTAGTGGCGCATCTTGCAAATGCGCCACTACTATCCTAAAAAATGTGAGTGAAAAATTCCCAATACACAAATACACCCCCCCTGTGGACCGCCTTTTCAGTTTGAAAATAAATAAAATAAAATGTTAGAAATGTCAAAATATTCCCATGTAATATGTGGTCTAGTTATTAGGAAAATTTAGAAATATGAATTTCGACTTTTTTTGCAAAATCTCTCGAGAATTTGTAAAATAGGCGTAACTTTTGCATACGAACTCCGATGAAAAAGTTTTTCATATGAAAAATCATCTACTCAAAAAGTTATATCCAAGTTCAACTGGGGGAACCCCGTTGAACATTTTTTGAATCCTCAAAAACCTAACAAAAAAAATTACGGGCGGTTGAAGATCTAGAACCAAAAAATTTCAAAACTTATTAGTGGCACATTTTGTATGAAATGCGCCACTAATAACATAAAAAAATTATAAAATTGAAAAAAGATATTTTATTATTTTTTTAAAGTTAAAAATAGGCTACAGTACCGATCGGGATTTTAAAAAATAGCTAGTAGCATAAAAAAATTAAAAAATATGTTTTTCATTTTTTTAAGAAAGTTGAAAATAGGCTAGAGGACCAATCGAGAAGTTTCAAAAAAATGTTGAAAATTTTAGCACACCCATGAACATCAACAAGGTCCTAGCCATCAACATGTTTAAAAGGATTGATATGATTGATATATCAACAACTGTCTGCTAAGTGAGCTGGGGTGAGATTGAATAGAATCGAGAAGTTAAGCGTGCTGGGGCTGGAGTAGTGTTAGGATGGATGACCCTCCGGAAAGTTTGATGATGGAGGTCAATTTGACCTGAGATTAATCATAGTGACCGGTCATTAAGCATACTAACCTGAGATTAAAAAAATAAAAAATCATTATCCAGATCGAGATTCAAAATTTAAAATTCAATTTTTTTTAATAGTGACGGATTTCCAGAATGCGCCACCCATAAGGGCTTATGGGTGGCGCATTTCGAAATGCGCCACCCATAAGGGTTTTAGGGGTGTCGCATTTGAAATGTGCCAGTATTAAGGACTTATTAGTGGCTTGTACTTAGTGGCGCATTTGAAATGCGCCACTAAAGGCAAAAAAAGGACGCCACTATAAGGCATTTTCCTAGTAGTGTCTTCTTCGGGGATAGTTCGGTATCTAAATGGTGCACATCATACAAGTTGTACAATCGTATCATATTTTTTCCGAGCATAATGAAGTGATATGATGACACCCTGCCAAGTTTCAAAATTTTCATACCTATTAAATTTTTTCTGGAATTTTTAAACGAATGAATGTCGCTTTCAAGGTTGGATAGCGCCGCTTAGATCTTTAAAAAATCATCACATTCATTGCAAAACACTTACCAATGCACTTAGGAACCACATGTTGATTTTTCAAACCATTTTCGTGCACTGTTTTAGTCGTTCGCAATGCTAAACTGAATTTTAATCCATTTAATGCCGAGGAAATGCACATAATGTTTTGCATGGATTACTCTATACTTTGCATTGCCAACGGTTGTTTTTATTGAATGGAGTGGAATACATTTGAACCGCCTATATGTACTTCGCCAGGAGCGTTATCTCGAAACCCTTCTTCGTTTTATTTCATCCATCTCCAGCGAGCTTTTTCAATCGCAAGTGGTGCGGGCGGTGTTGGGAGCCCTCAAAGAAACGGGGCCATCTTCGGAGGCCCCCCCGATGCTCGGGAAGGTAGTTCCACCAGGTCGATATTCATCCCCATCGTTGGCGGCGATGACGGCGGCGACTGTGGGGACCGCTCGTGGCTGGTCTTCCTCCATCTAAGCGAGCATGTTGCGCCTGCCGCCTCCAAGCTTCGTACCGCCGAGACGGCTCTCCAAGCCTCCAAGACGGCGGTAGAAGGCACTGAAGAGGGCGGAGGCTTTCTCTACACCGAGGCCAAGGCGACGTACGACCTCACGTATGACGAATACAAGGCGACCTGCGAGCAGTTCATCCCCAAGCCGTGAGAAGCCGCCGCAGACGCCTGCCGCATATCGACCTATGTAGTTTTATTCTAGTTTGTGGAAAAAATAAAAATGTAGTGTAAGTGGATGATGTAATCCGATTAACTCCGATGGATGTGATGTATCTTGTAGTTTGGAACTATCTTCAATGTTTATTTTCGAATCTATGCGTCGTCTCAGATCTTTTGCGCGGAACGAATAATGCATGTTATCAATGCGGAGTTGAGTAAATTGCGCCCCTGATTCTGGATAGCTGCCGATAACTACTGCACCTGCCAATGCGAACATGCTTCATTAGATCCCCCCCACGCCCACCCCCTCACGGCGCACACAGGCTCCAACCTGCAAGAATGGCGCTGCCGGTCAGCCCACGTCCAGCCGTGCCTCCCGTCGCCGCGCCACCAACCATGGAGGAGCTGTGGGCGGAGTACGATCGACACCTAGAAGAGATTGTGCAGCCAAAGGTAAAAGCCAAGCAGCTGGCCGAGAAGGAGGAGGCGGAGGAGAAGGAAGCCGAGCGCCAGGGCAGAGTGGTGCGCTGGGAGGAAGCGCAGTGGCGTAAGGTCGTCGAGCGTTTCGTCCGGGTGAAGGAGGAGTCCGTGTTTCTCTACAAGTAGGCCAAAGGCGCAAAACGCATTTTCGACGCATGGAGGTACCAAGCAAAGGTGTACAGTGCCACGGAGAGTGAGATCGACTACGCTCCAGCCAAATACGATAAGCTTGTGTCCTCGGAGCGCCGACGCATTGCTAATTCACATGTCAAGGATGCCGAGGCGGCGGAGGAGGCCCTCGCCCAGAATGTTGGAAGGCTGCCGCGAAGCAAGGAGGAGTGGATTAAGAACAGGCGGCATAGGAGGATGAGATTTTCATTAGTAGTAGCAGTAGTAGTAGCAGTAGCAGTAGTAGTAGCAGCAGAAGCAGCAGCAGCAGTAGTAGTAGTAGTAGTAGTAGTAGTAGTAGTAGTTTGTAAGATATTAATAGTGTCGCCCAGGACGAGGCCTCAAACATTCTGACATGATGGCATCATCCCACACTTGCTTTGTAGCTGCTCTCATCTCATGGAGTACTCGGCTAGCCAGCCGAACTGGTGACGACGAGTTGGAATCACGGTCGACCATTGCGAGGAGCAGGCGGCGAGGAGAGGGAAGGAGAAACAGAATTTGGGTGCGCGAGAGAGGTGTACGTATGTAGGGAAAGAAGGTGGCAATGAAATGGGGTAATCAATTATTTCTAGGGATGATCAAAGCAAACGGGCAGTCATAATGTTGTGTGGGATGGTGCCCGCTGGTACTCAATTATTTCTAGCCGCTGGAGTATAGTAGTAGCAGAAGCAGCTAGTAATATATTTTTACAAGCTAGCTAGGACTAGACCTCTCACAGTGCCCAGTGAGGGGGTGATGAGAAGATGTCATCCCACACGCAATACTATGACGCTGTAACACGTCCATCAGTATAAATTAACATTTTTTCTACGAAATTGCTATGCAGACGACACTGCACACACGACATGCAGCCAACACCCATATTCAACGATCGATGAACCAGGTGCTAGTGCCGTGACGCCACCTTCCGTTGGGTGTGTGACATGTGGGTCGGCCATCTGTTGGACCCACATGACATGCACCCAAAGTCACCTGCCTTAAGGAACCGAGCCTCAGTCCCGCATTGTATGCATGGCTCATACACATATCCGACGTCGTCCACCCCCACCCAAATCATGTGTGTATGGCATCGTGTGTATATGATGACCCTCAACTGTAGGGGATCCATTGTAGCGTTTTCGATAAATAAGAGTGTCGAACCCAACGAGGAGCAGAAGGTATTGGTAAGTGACTTTGGTAAAGAAATAGATGCAGGAACTGAAAGATAACTTTTTAGGGGTTTTCGATATAAGCGACAAGAAGGTAAAAGAAAGCAAAGTAAAGAGCACTGAGAAGTAACAAGTGGCCCGATCCTTTTGAGCAAAGGATAGGCCTAGCAACTGAGCTTATATAGGCTAAAGCGTTCTTGAGGACACACGGGAGAAATAGTCATGTGTTTTTGCCATATTCTGTATCGGTACTATGTGCCGTGTTGATAAGTGTTGAGTGGGTGGATCTATGCTAGTGCACCCTATAGACTAAGATAAGTGCACTCTTATAATTAAACACCTTGCAAGCATCCGCAAATACAAGATAGTAATTAAGGCAAAAGCCTAACCATAGCAATACGATCGATGATCCATTGTTCCCTTGTGCAAAAGAGTGCGAACTGGTGTTCAGGTTTCTGTCACTCCGGCAACCCACCGTAAGCATCCTTTGTACACAATGTATTCCCCTAGGTCCTTAATAAGGCGAAGTGTTGAGTGTTCGACTCACACAACACCACTAGTAAAATAATAACACAACTTAAGTATCAAACAACACATATTACTTCAACATCATATGACTACTAACAACTAGACTTCTCCCATGTCCTCAAGAACTAAAGTAACTACTCACAAGAAATAAAAGAGATCATGATCAGCGGGGATAAATATATGATAAAAAATCTGGACACAATGATAATTCTCCAACAAAACTCAATAGCATTCATCACAAGGTAGCAATCAACACCGATAGAGTAGAGAGGATAGATAGTACGGATTACAACACAAGTTGGACTTGTGAGGTGAGATTGGATGAAGATGAAGATGGTGCTGATATTCGGGATGATGTTGATGATGATCTCGATGATGCCCGTGATGATGGTGATGACGATGGCGACGGTCTCCTCTTCTGGGAGGTGTTCTCCCCGGCGGAATCTGCCCGTCGGAGATGTATTTTCTTCTCTGTATGTTTCCGCCATGGAGCTGCGGCGGAACTCCGAAAACTCTCTTTGTTTTAGGGTTTTTGGTATATGAGCGATATATAGGCCAAAAGGGGGGAGTCGGGAGTGGCCCCAGGGGTCCAGGCGGCCTCCCGGCGCCACGCCGGGTGGCCGCGTGGGCACCCTGTGCCCCCCCTTGTGGCCCCTCTTTGGCGTGTCTTCGTTAATCTTCCAAAAAATGCCCTCCATCGATTTTCAGGTAATTTGGAGGTATTCTTCTTCAGCAACTCAGCGTCCACTTTTTACCGCTGAATCCTGCGTCTGCTACTTCGACATCGGAAAGTTGAAAACTGTGTAAAATAAGCCAAAAATACATAAGAACAACATCATAACATGAAATGTATCAATGAATAAGAAACAATTACTATATAAAATAGTGATGCATTTTGGACGTATCAACTCCCCCAAGCTTAGACCTCGCTTATCCCCAAGCGAATATTGAGCTCGGTAAACCTGTCCACAAGTTTAGAGAGTGAAGTGTCGATAAATAGAATACAGACAAGAAGCATCAAAGTTTCTTCACCAAACTCAAACATCCTCAACATCAACCTCAACTCATAAGGCCCTTATGAGAAAGTAATAACAATTATAATCAAAAGTAGGGCTGAGAAAACTCATCGAATTATGGCAAACATATCCTTGGTCCAAGGACAACTAATAAATTGCACTTTTGCTCTTTCTAAATATGATGAAACAAATTGAAGATTTTGAAAGAACATGTTATTAGTCAAGAAGTGCAAATGCTAACACAAAGGAAGATGTTTGCTTGGAAAAAGCTTTTGCAAACAACTTACTTATCAAAAGATAATGTCAATGAAGATATGACATGGCAGAACTTAATGCAACATTATATGGATGAATCCTCATCAGCGTCAAGTGTCTGTTCTCTTTGGGAAAAGAAGGGAGTAGGAAAACTGACTCGGCATAAAAGTAAAGGAAAGGCCCTTGTTAAAGGCAAGTAGGGAAAACTCATGTGTTATCCTCAAATCAAACAGAATGAAAATAAATTTTGGAGGTGCATAGTTTGTCAACGAATGCTAATAGATAGCTCAATTACCTCTCAAGATGGACAAGTTTCGAGGAACGACTCCCAAGTGGGGACGATCACATCCCCTTAATCTCCTTTGTTTATCACTGCCAAAGTTTCTGATTTCTCATAGACCAAGCGTGAAGGAGGTTTTTTTTTATATTATCTTTCGAGCTTGGCGCACTCATGCAGTTCCTCCTCGAATTATGGGTTTGCAGATTAGACATGCAATCCCGGGGTAAAACTTGTCCAACTTAAGAAGATCATGAATTACCTACTACTTCCTCATGAGCTAAACAAGAGGCACAAAACAGAAGATTTTGAACATTTAAGGATAACACATAAATTCTATACTTATAAGAGTGGTAGGGGAATACCACGAATAGGAAGGTATGGTGGACTCATATGGAAGGTAATGGTTTCGGGGTATGGATGCACAAGCAGAAATCTGCTAGGCGAGGAGTTTGGCTAGCAAAGGCTTTCAGAGAACAGACCATTGATGCTAACTGAGATGCAAAAAATATAAAGCATAAACATTAAGGTAAGCATAAGAAATCAAGTTGTCTTCCTTGTCAACATAACACTTCAAGAATAATAACATAAGGGTTTTGGCTATGTCTCTACTAGAGAAAACATGCATGTTGTCAAGACCAAAGCTATGTTTTCCAAAATTAAATAAAGTTTTCAAAGCCATACTTGAAATAAGGTCAATACTCCCCATAAGAATCATCATATAAGGTCGATTGTGTGAAGAGAATACCTAGTGCAGCGAAGGAACCAATAAACTTCTCATTAATATTCCAATATAGACGAGTCCACACTCACGGATACAAACTCTCCACAGAAGGAGTGATAGACCTCAATGCAAACACCTATTTCATATAATAGCTTCCCTAGACATGATACGATTCTAATTGACTCTAAAAGATAAAGTAAAGATACCGGGCACTCCCCCAAGCTTGGAACAAGCTGAGGTGGTGCCATTATCCAAGGAGATTTACTCCTCATTCTTGTTGTGGTTATTGTTGATGTAGTCGTGGACGAAGCGCTTCCATGGTAGAGGTTCTCCGGTCCCATGGGAGGCTTCGGTCTCCAAGATCCCGCTTCCAGCACATAAACCCATGTGCATAAACTTTAGTTCATACTCACAGTTCTAGTTGTGCAGATCATAGATCTTCCCTTGGAGATCATCAATTCTTTCTTCTGCAGCGGTGATGCTTGACCAAATCCCCCTCATCTCCTTCTTGTATAACGTCTTCAACTCGTTGATGATGTGGAAGTTGGATTCAATACCCCGCTCAACCATCTTCTTGTACTTGAAGACTTCTTGCTCCATCTCTTCTAGCCTGGCCTCGATGCTCCCCTCCTTGACAGGTTCCATCAGATCCTCTTGGTGAAGGTCACCATCCTCCAACTGGACTGTCCGAGGATGGTTCTTCACCTGAGCGAGGTAAGGGTTGATGACGTTGACGACGAACTTGTCCTTGGGGGAACTTGGGGAAGCCATGGCACCTAGGTCTAGCTAAAAGATTTCCTGGCAGAAACAGATCGAGAAGAAAACACGTGAAATCGAGAGATACGGTCCTGGGGCTATCCGGGCAAATATGTAGCAAAAATTTCTTCAACATATGGAAGGAAACGAGCCAAAGTGGAGTCGGAGACGGGCTCCGGGGTGCCCAGGCGGCCTCCCGGCGCGGCCAGGAGGTAGGCCGCGCCAGGGGCGCCTGGGCCCCCTAGAGCTCCTCTCCGGCTCCAATCAGGCTCTGAATTTTCTATATTTTGCAAAAACGCGTAATCTGGAACTTTTATGGCGGTTCGCGATGTTTCCTTATCGTAATACATACCTTTTCTTATTTTGCTTCTACTGGAATCTGAAACGGGGTTGCAACATGTTCTCCATGAGTTGTTGTGTGTACTATATTTCCATCAACATTGACGGGGTCTCCCGCCATGTAATGCTTGAGTCTTTGCCCATTCACAACTTGAGGTTTGGTGCCATCAAAATTGTTAATCTTGATAGCACCTGACCGGTAGACTTCTTCGATATGAAATGGTCCTTCCCATCTGGAAAGTAATTTTCCTGGAGAAAACCTGAAACGGGACCTAAACAACAAAACTTTATCACCAACATTAAATTCACGTTTCAGAATCCTTCTATCATGCCACTTCTTTACCTTTTCCTTGAACATTTTAGCACTCTCGTAAACTTCACTTCTCCAATCATCTAGAGAACTCAAGTTCATGAGATGCTTTTCACCGGCTAACTTTGGGTCAACATTAAGCTCTCTAACAGCCCAGAAAGCTTTATGTTCTAATTCCAATGGCAAAAGGCAAGCCTTGCCATAGACCATCTTATACGGGGACATTCCCATGGGATTTTTATAAGAAGTTCTAGACGCCCACAGAGCATCTCCTAAATTCTTTGACCAGTCCTTCCTAGAACTGTTAGCTGTCTTTTGCAAGATCAGCTTGATCTCTCTATTAGTGAGCTCAACTTGCCCACTAGTTTGAGGATGGTATAGTGAAAGAATCCTATGATTGACATAGTACTTTGCTAGAGATTTTCTAAAAGCTCCGTGTGTGAAGTGTGACCCTCCATCTGTTATAAGATACCTAGGTACACCAAACCTAGGGAAAATTACATGTTTGAGCATTTTCAAAGATGTCTTGTGATCAACACTCTCAGTGGGGATTGCTTCAACCCACTTGGTCACGTAATCAACAACTACTAAAATGTGAGTGTACTTGTTTGAGGGAGGAAAAGGACCCATAAAGTCAAAACCCCAGCAATCAAAAGGCTCAATCACTAGTGAGTAATTCATAGGCATCTCATTCCTCCTACTAATATTACCAACTCTCTGACACTTATCACAAGATAAAAACATAATTTCTTGCATCTTTAAAGAGAGTAAGCCAATAGAAACCTGATTAGAGAACCTTATGTGCGGTCCTCTCACCGGCATGGTGTCCTCCATAGGGACTATCGTGAAATTTCTTGAGAATTTCCTTCTTCTCATGTTCCGGTATGCATCTTCTCACGATCCCGTCAGGACCTTCTTTGAAAAGATGAGGGTCATCCAAAAAGTAGTGCCTCAAATCATGGAAGAACTTCTTCCTTTGCTGAAATGTTAAACCTGGAGGAAAATACTTTGCAACAATAAAATTAGCATAATCTGAAAACCAAGGATCGGAGAGAGATTGTACTTTTACAACGGCAAGTTGTTCATCTGGAAAAAACTGTCGTTGACTGGGATGGGGTCATGCGGTATATCATCCATCCTTGAAAGATTGTCCGCCACCAGATTATTTGCTCCTTTTCTATCAACAATCTGTAAATCGAATTCTTGAAGAAGGAGTACCCACTTGACGAGTCTTGGTTTGGCATCCTTCTTCTCCATAAGGTACTTAAGAGCAGCATGGTCAGTATGAATAATAAATTTTGAATCAACAATATAAGGTCTAAACTTATCACAAGCAAACACGACTGCTAAGAATTCCTTCTCAGTAGTAGCATAATTCTTTTGAGCACTATCAAGGGTCTTGCTAGCATAATGTATAACATTCAATTTCATATCAACACTTTGTGCTAACACAACTCCAACAGCAAAATCACTAACATCACACATAATTTCAAAGGGGAATTTCCAATCAGGAGGTTGTACTATAGGAGCGGTTATCAAAGCTTTCTTAAGAACTTTGAAAGCCTCCTTACAATCTTCATCAAATACAAAAGGAACATCCTTCTGGAGAAGATTAGTAAGGGGTCTCGAGGTCTTAGAAAATTCTTTGATAAATCTTCCATAGAAACCAGCATGACCGAGAAACCTACGAATACCTTTAATGTCCCTTGGATAGGGCATCCTTTCAATAGCTTCAATCTTCGCCTTGTCCACTTCAATTCCCCTCTTGGAAATCTTGTGACCAAGAACGATCCCTTCGTTAATCATGAAGTGACATTTTTCCCAATTTAGAACTAAGTTTGTGTCCTCACATCTCTGCAAAACTTTATTAAGATTGTGGAGACAGTGGTCAAAGGAAGTTCCATAGACGGAGAATGTCACAACCCCAAGTTAGGTATGTGCTAGGAATAGCAAGTCACTTTGCATCATGATAAAAATTTCAAAAGAAATTGAAATGGGAGAGAGAACACCCCCAGATGAATTAATTCAAAAGGCCAGAAATAAATCTTCTCCAAAAATTCATGTTTGATTTTTGAAAATTCTTATAAATGAGTGTGATCACATATCAAGTGATGTGGGACACACCCCATGCTCATGGATTTTTCAAATATTCAAATAGGACCTTGGTATTAATCAAAAACCCCTAGTTGATTTAAAATTCAAATGTTTTGAATTTTAAAAAGTTCCAAACTTTATAAATGGCTAGCTTTTTATATTATTAGGCCATATAAAATATTCTAGCATTTTATAAAATGGTTTGCTATTTAATTAGCAGTGCCAAAACATAATGCAGAAAAGAAACAGAAAATAAATAAAAAGAAAAAGAAACTTACCTGGGCAAAGGGGCCCAACTTGTCGCCCCGCAGCCCAGCAAGCCTGGCCCAGCCCACCCCTCCTTGGCGTCTTCCTCCCCGCCAGCCGAAGCAGCTAGCTGTCGAGCATGCCACGGCCGGCGACCGCCACGACGACGCCCTCGACGTTCCAGACGCCCCCCGAGACGCATCTCCTCGCCACGGAGACGCGCAGAGGCACGCCCTCGACGTTCCAGACGCCCCCCGAGACGCATCTCCTCGCCACGGAGATCCATCTCCATTCCCCACTCGCCGCTTCCTCTCGAGCTCCATGCGCGTTTTCCCCTTCTTCCCCGAGAACAGCCGCCGCTCACCGTCGCAAGAACTCGCGGCCAACGTTGGAGAAGAGCCCAGAGATCGTGCCCCCCTCACGCAACGCTGTCGTCCACGCCAAGCCGTCGAAGATGGTGACCTGATTGATCAAGGAGCCATCGCAATCGCCGTTTCCTTCTCGCCGGAGCCGCCGCGAGATTTCTTCGATTCCGGCGACCACCGAGCAGCTACGACCGCGCCATTGCCTCCGTTAAATTCACGGTGAGCTCACGGTTCACCCGAGCCATTCCTTCGTCTCCCTACTCCTCCATAGCACGATACGCCATGGGAGCCAGAGCTTCTCACCGCCGGGATCCATGGCGACGACCCCCTGTTGCGCTTTCAAGCTTGCTTTCTTGTCCGGAGTCTTCGCCGCGCTCCACTGCATCGTTTGCACGCTTTGATGCTTCAAGTGGAGCTCCACAGCGAGGTTCACCTCGAGCTCGTGGTTCTGCCGCCTCTAGGGCACGCCACCGTCGCCGCTCCGGTGCACCCCAGCTCCTCCTTTGACTCCAGATCGATGTGGCGCTCTCCCAGCTCCAGTTTGATGCCACTGTCGCGTCAAACGTGTGCCCAGAGCACGTTACCGTGCCGCGCCGCCGTGCTAGGTGTCACCGACGATGAGCCACCGGCGAGCATCTGACGTGGCCGGTTGATTAGGGGATTAATCACCCCCTAATCCCCCCTTGACCCTTTGACAGGTGGGGCCCCAGCCCCCTAACCCCTCTCTGTTTAGTTTAAACAGAGGGATTAACCCCCCTCTCAATGACAAGAGGGCCCCACTGGCAGGGTTGACTGGTCAGCCCCCCCCCCCCCACGTCATGCTGACGTGGTGCTGACGCAGTAAACCGTTAAATGATTTAATATTACTCCAGAAAATCCAGAAAAGAGCCAAATCTTTAGAAAATCATAACTAATTCATATTAACTCCAATTTGGACAAATAATATGTCTAAAATTATCAGAAAAATACAAGGATTCTGAATATGCAACTGGTTTCTATGTTTGACCATTTTAAAATTGGTGAACAGTAGAAAACATGCATATGGATCCTTTTCAAATTCAAATTTGGAGTAAATTTGCAAATGACTTTGCAACACACTTATTTTAAATGGTTTCATACACACATCAGAGGCTTTACCTCACCTTGACAACATCACTTCATGATCAACCCTTTCAAATGAACTTCCATGCATTCAAATGCATTTGAAATTCATCGATAAATCAAATGGAGTTTGAATTTGCATTTCAAATGCAATATACTCCTTTTAAATGGAATGCTCAACACATTAGTACCATGAACATCACCATATACAATTGATCATGTGCTTGTGCATTGTACCTTATGTTGATCACTTTGTTTGTATTGTTTGCTCGGATAGAAGTGGAGCCGGAACCCGAGTTCACCCCCTCCGTTGAAGACCCCGATACTGAACCTCGTCAGCAAGGCGAGCAAACCCCCATTGATCATGTCGATAAAATCCCACTTCCCTCTCATGTCTCGCTTATGCATTGTATAGGATGATTACCATGATAACGTCTCTACCGCATAGTTGAACCCAATCCTTTGCATGACCTATCATTTTGTCACAGTAGTAAGCAAACCACCATCCTAGCAAATGTAGGAGTTGGTTGATATCATGTAACCCCTGCAACTGTTACTGCTTATTGCATACTTAGAGTTATAATGAGGTTACTCTTTTGTGAGTCGGGATGGTAGTGATCATGTTGAAGGTGGAAATGTGTTGGTGAATCTACCCTAATACAAGGTGAACGATGAGAGGCTGTGTAGGAGTACACAGTGGGTTGTCTCGTTGAACACCGCCTTAAGTCCGAGTTCTTGTGTGGTGATCCAAGAAGAAGGGTACAACCACACATTGGGCTCACTGACCCCTCTCATCCTAGTACCTCACCCCGTTCGAAACCCAAAAGTCGCAGTAGTTCGGAGTTCTGGTAGGGCTGTGGCACGGTCTGCGAAGTGGATGAACGGCTTTTCAAGACCGGCTTGGGACCTTGCACACATCGTTTGAGGCTGTACTGGAACCTCGGCCGGACTTCCATACGTACCCCCCTCAGATAGGCGACTCTCTGGACTAGAACAGAGCTGTGGGCGAAGTGTTGTGGTGGCATCCTCGCTGTCACCTCTTGAACGGTGACACGCAAAAGGCGGAAACTGATGACACGTGTGTGTAGTGGTACACCCCTGCAGGGTTAACAAAACTATTCGAATAGCCTCGTCCACGGTTAAGGACTGCTTGGAAAGCTTAGCTTGATTATTAGACAACTTGAAATGGATACTTATAAAACTTACCAAGATAAGCGTGAGTGCTATGGCGGGCTTTCTTGTGGGGAAGTCGAGGAAGGCACCATAGTGGTGTATTTGGTTGGAGATGTAGTGGACTCGTGTACGCTTCTTACCTCAAGTCTGGTACTCGTAGTTCAGGACTAGCCAAGTCAAAGCTGGCACTTCTGCAATTGAACCCCACCTCCCTTTACCTTGATACATGTGCATGAGTAGTATAGTTCCTACGTAAGTCTTGCTGAGTACGACTTTGTACTCACATTTTCTTATTCTATGTTTTAGATGAACCCACTGACCCCTAAGGTGGATTCTTCATCGAGCTCGACGACTGAAGACCAAGCTAGTGTAGTCCCAGTCAGACGACTGGTTCCCTCGTGGAGGGCTTGTGTTTCAATAAGGATTCTTAATCCATTTGTTAAACTTGTCTGTACTCAGACCTACTTTGCTTCCACATGTTTGATGTAATGTTGGATCACAGACTTGTGATCTCTGTGTGCACTCTGTAAGAGTTATCAATAAATTTGTATACTTTGTAGATAATTGCAATGATACCTGCTGTTCATACTGGACATGTGTGCTGCGTGTATGATTATAACATGCATGTCTTAGTATGGGTTTTCGAGACCTTAGTTGTGATCTGGCTGGCAGTCTTTTATACACCAAGTGGCCCTTAGATGTGCGCAGCTTGGGGAATCGCGATGCGATTGTTTGTGACTCCGTCACGTGCACACTTTGAGGTATGATCGAGCCCGCCCTAGACCCCGACTAAGTGATCGGGCTGGAGTAAGTCTATGTAAGGGTTATAATACAATCGATAGTATGGTTGAGGCAACTTGTATATGAGTATGGGAGTTCATCACCCATATCATTTAGAATTGTGTGCGGACGATGAGGACCCATCTCAGTTGATCATCCGGCCTGAATGGGATGCCCCTCACGTTCGGTGCTTTCCGAGAATGTTCTGTGCTTGGCCTTGTCTGCTTAGACAAGTGGGTACGGTTCTCGGCTCTCCATATGATTGTGTTGTAGCGAGTCTTGCATACGCTAACCCCGGGTCTCGACAGAGAAATAGTCCATGAAGACTTCCACAATCTCCTCACAGAAACCATGAAAAATTGCATACATACATCTCTGAAAAGTAGCAGGTGCATTGCATAAACCAAAAGGCATGCGCCTATAAGCATAAGTACCGTAAGGACATGTGAAGGTGGTCTTCTCTTGATCGTCAGTGTTGACATGAATTTGAGAGAAGCCAGAGTACCCATCAAGATAGAAAAAGTGAGTGTTTTTAGACAACCTCTCTAGCATCTGATCAATAAAGGGCAGCAAGTAGTGGTCCTTACTGGTCGCTTTGTTCAACTTCCTGTAATCAATTCACATTCTATATCCAATAAAAACTCTTTGAGGTATTAGTTCATTTTTATCATTAGGAACAACAGTCATACCTCCTTTCTTAGGAACACAATGAACTGGACTTACCCACCTACTATTAGCTATAGGATAGATGATACCTGCGGCTAGAAGCTTGAGAATCTCTGTCCTAACCACGTCCTTCATCCTTGGGTTCAGCCGTTGTTGATGATCAACAACTGGCTTAGAATCGGGCTCGAGATTGATAGTATGTTGGAAAATCTATGGACTAATCCCCTTAAGGTCATCAAGGGTATAGCCCAAGGCACCACGGTGTCTGCGAAGTGTCTCCAATAATCGCTCTTCTTCAAATCCTGAAAGGTTAGCATTGATAATGACATGCTATATTTTCTTTTCATCTAAACAAGCATACTTGAGTGAATCGGGAAGTGGTTTGAAGCCGAACACCGGGTCTTCTTTTGGTTATGCTAGGATTCCAAAAGGCTCAACTGGAAGGTTGTGCTTCAGGATAGGAGTTTGTCTTGTGAATATTTCGTCCACCTCATTTCTTTCCTTCATATGCATGTCATTCTCGTGGTCTTCCATATATTGCTGCAAAGGATCATTAGGAGGAATAGCAATAGAAGCAATATTTTCAATAATTTTATCATCACTAAGTAAATCAGTACCACGAGGTTGCTTGGAAAATTTAGAAAAGTTAAATTCACATGGCTCACCATTGAATTCAACGGAGACTTTACCTTTCTTACAGTCTATAACAGCACCACAAGTGTTGAGGAAAGGTCTACCAAAGATAATAAGGCAAACACTATCTTGTACTGAACCAAGTACAAGAAAGTCGGTAGGATACTTTACCTTTCCACATAGGACTTCAACATCTCTCATGATTCCGATGGGAGAGATAGTTTCTTTGTTTGCTAGATAAATAGTAGCATCGATCTCTTCAAGTTCACTGGGGGAAATCTCACCCATGATCTCCTGATAGAGTGAATAAGAAATAGCGCTAGCACCGGATCCCAGATTACAGAGCTCGTAATAGTTGTGATCTCCTATCTTGACAGAAATAACTGGTGTACCTGAAATTGGACTCTTATTCTTGGCTGTGACAATGTTAGTTGAAACAGCACAAAATTTTATCTTGGAATCTGAAATATCATTAGTGACTAAATCTTTAATCACCGCAACTTGAGGATCTACCTTGATCAGGTCCTCAGGTTCGTCAGTTTTTCTCTCACTCTTATTCATTATGCCTTTCACAAAAGAGTGCTCCCTCATCCTTGTAGGAAAAGGGGGCTTTTCATAGAAAATTGCAGGCAGAATAGGGTCAGCAACATTTATATCAACAGGTAATTCTTTAAAAGGTTTATGATACTGAGCCTTCTCTTCTTTCGAAGAGTCAATGTGAGAGGCAAAGTTCTTGGAAAAATCAATCATGAGCTGGGAATCAAGACCAATCTTAGAACAAAAGGTATTAAAGTAATCAGTTTTCACATAGCTCTCAATGTAATCATTCTCATAATTTATAGTGGGTTCCATACCTTTATCGATTTCCCAGTCTTCAGTGTTCTTCTGGATCCTCTCGATGAGATCCCACTTTTCTTCGACACTTTTTGTTTGGAATACCCCTCTAGAGGAGGCATCCAACATATCCTTATCCTGACGAGAGGGCCTGGCATAAAAATTTGTAATTATCATTTCTTTGGGGTGTTCATGAATAGGACATTTGAACATTAGGGATTTAAGTCTCCCCCAAGCTTGAGCGATGCTCTCTCCGTCGCGAGACCAAAAGTTGTAGATGTAGTTCCTGTCTCGATGAATTTCATGAAGAGGGTAAAACTTTGTATAAAAGGGAGACATAAACTCTTCCCAATTAAGTAGATGTCAGTTATCAAGGAGCTTATACCAATCTGAAGCTTTACCTATAAGTGATACGGGGAATAATTTCTTCATGACGAACTCCAGTGACACACTTGCAAGCTTAAACAATGAACATAATTGTGATAAATATAGCAAGTGTTCACCTGGATGTCTATCTCCTGCATAACGATTAGCTAAGACATGATCGATAATACCAGATGGTATTTTGTAAGGCACAATTTCAGTAGGGGTAGGAGTGACCACCACAGTTGTGGTGTGTTTCCCCATAAACAACGATCCAAGAGTAGAGGTGTCCATAAGGACAAAAGCATCAACGGCAAAATAAAAACAGAAATATAAAGACTTCCTTACCAGCTTCGCTTACTAATAGCGCTACGCTCCCCGACAACGGCGCCAGAAAATAGTACTTGATGACCCTCAACTGTAGGGGATCGTTTGTAGAGTTTTCGATAAATAAGAGTGTCGAACCCAATGAGGAGCAGAAGGTATTGGTAAGTGACTTTGGTAAAGAAATAGCTGAAGGAATTGAAAGATAACTTTTTAGGGGTTTTCGATATAAGCGACAAGAAGGTAAAAGCAAGCAAAGTAAAGAGCAATGAGAAGTAACAAGTGGCCCGATCCTTTTGAGAAAATGATAGGCCTAGCAAATGAGCTTATATAGGCTAAGGAGTTCTTGAGGACACACGGGAGAAATGGTAATGTGTTTTCTCCATACACTACTAGGAGAAAGGCTAGTAGTAGCACCCCTTCTAGGCTCATCAGTAGCACTCCCCCACCCGCTACTGATAGCACGCTACAGCTAACTTGTAGCAGTAGCGCGCGTACGCACCCGCTACTACTACACAAGGTTATCAGTAGCGCCTCCCGTTGAGCCCGCTACTACTAATATCGGCAGCGCATACTGTACCAGGCGCTACTGGTATACATGTGCTACTGCTACTGGTATTTATTTTTCAT
Source organism: Bromus sterilis (assembly GCA_950022295.1). NCBI lineage: Eukaryota > Viridiplantae > Streptophyta > Magnoliopsida > Poales > Poaceae > Bromus > Bromus sterilis. Next base: position 179,293,541 of record OX465595.1, read on the forward strand.
TTTCTGTTTCTTTTTCGCATCGTATTTTTGCTGTATTTTTACAGATATTATACAATATAGTCTCATACACATACACAGGTTTTCTACAGAGTACAAATCTCATCATATCATACACATACAATAATCTGATGACCATATATATATCATCATGATCTCTCATATCCAACACAAATGATGTCTCTCGTCATGTCATCTCTAAAATAGCAATAGAAGTTGTCACAATATCTTAAATACATGCAACTACAAGCAAGTTTCATTATCCATCTAAACTATGATATATACTAGAAGAGCGGTCACTATGAGGAAGAGTGGAATTATGTAGTAGCTCATGAAGCGCCGCCTCTGATCTTCCTCCCACGCTACCGTAAATCTCAAGTAACTAGCTTTCGCTTCCTCTCTGGTATTGAACCCTCTTTGGCTGCTGCCCGGGAACCGGTGCACTTGGGCCTGACACTCTAGCCACTCATTTTACACTCCTGGAACCTTCCCTATGTACACGGCATAGCACTTCTTCGCCATCGATGATCTATGTACCTGTTAGAGATGCATATTCATCATAGGAATTCAACAATAGTACACAACATAATATACTTGAGCAACACGAAGAGAAAAAGTTAGTGAATAGATGCAACACAAAGTAACATACATAATATAATATACACACGTTGTTCATCGTACCCCAACTAATTCATTAGCTAGCAAGCGTTACGCAAGTAGTTCAACAGGACCGTTAAATTACATCACAAAGGTTTCATATCGCTTCCAAAAGTATAAATTCAACCGAGACATCATCATCGGCATAGTCAATACACTAGAACTTCCATCCATCCATATCTGGGAGGACGCACCCTAGCTTATTGAACGGCGTAATGTCCAAAAGCTGCATTCCTTCCTGAGTTTTAATATCAGCTCGCGATATTGGGCCGTGGTAGAACATCCCCTTCTTGTCGACGACTTCTTTCATGATGATGGTTGCAATATCCTTCAGGATGAGAAAGAAGTCATCTCTTACTTTATAATCCGGTTCGGCTAAGTTTTTTGCCCATATCATGATATGATTGTCATCTTTGCTTGCCATGCGAAGAATTTGCTGATCCTTTCTAAACTCCATCATGAGATGGATGACATAGTATCCATCGTTTGTACTTCCTTCCGGTTGATGGATACTACAAAAGTTGGTTTTATGCGAGAAACACGGCGCGCCCTTCCTTCGTGACTTTTTCTCGATGTGTCCACCCCTCATGCCGAAGCCCTCGAGAGCGAAATCCAGAAGACTCATTACTTTGGTGTAGTCCTTCATTTTGAAGTTCCTAGACGAGTCGAAATACACGGCATGGGAGACTCGCGGGAAAGGAACGATAAGTACGGCGTGCCCCTCGCTGCGCAAAATAAATGCACCTCAAATTAGCTAGCCTCCATATGAGCAAAGGAATGATTGAAATGTAAAGGCAATCGGGCAATGACTTACATTGGATGATAAGGCACGAGAACCATTTCCTTCTCCTTATTCATCAGCATGAAATTTTCGATGTACTCCCTAGAAGTTTTAAGTTCATAGTCACCGAGCGACAAGAAGGACTCATGCATGTAGTATGGATCTGCCACCGCGATTTGCGAGATTTCGTCTCTTTTGATGACAAAGCTCATATGGAGCGCAAAAAGGCAGACGATCGTAAAATCGAGCCGCCTATTGAGGAACATATCAAATATGTGATCAAACCGCAGGAAGAACACTTCTGCGGGCGCCGTGTCGACGTAGCCCATGCCCGGAGGCACACAGACCGCATAAAGTGGATATCCTGGATCCTTCGACGCGAGAAGGCTTTTCTCTGTCGATAGTACATGGTCGCGCAGTCTCCTGAGATCCCCTGATATGCTCTCCAGCGGTTTCGGCGGTAGGATCGGCTCGCCCGCGACATGGATCAACGCCGTACCTTTCATCGGTACACGGTCTGCAAAACCGACTTGCTGCTAGAAGCATTCACAACCTTTTTAGCAGGTAAGTCTTTTCTACTCAGTCTCTTGCTCGGCTGCTTCTGGGGGAGAGGTTGTGATGAGCCTTTCATAGCGCCCTTGATCGCCACCCCAAGTGTTGACGGGGTGAGCACCTTTTCATGTAGACCATCGCCTCGTTCATGCTGGTTTGAGGCGGCATATGGAGGCGTGTCCTGCAAGGGTTGCACGAAGAGAGACTTTCTGCACTCAGACCTAGGATGCTCCTGCTCTGCCAGAATATCCATCTCCTCGTCCAAATGCTCCTTATTGGCTGAGTCATATGGCTGACTCATCATTTCTACGTCTGGAATGTAGCCGGTATTGAGGAACCGCATAGCGTCATCATCCTCCTCCATGTCATCATCCTTTGCTTGCTGGAGCACAGGGGCGAAATCACGATCCACTCTGCTTGGAACCCCTTCCTCGCGTCGCTCGCCGCTCTCACCAAGCATAACAGGCAGTGCTAATAATTGCGGAGGCGGGGTGGTGGTGTTCATACCTTCTTCAGGATGTGTTGTTGTTGGTGTGGTGATCACGGCGGTTGACTCGACACGAAGAAGACCCTTCGGCCATAGGATGAAAAAGCCCTTGCAATCTGCAAGACGCTTAGGGGTCTCGTCTTCCTCTCCCCCGAGTCGTACCGGAGGAGCCAAATACTCGTGGCCCGGTTTGACACTCGCCACGGAAACCTTGAAAGTGTTACTGGGCATCTGCATGGTGTGGATCATCCGATGCTTGGGATTTATTATAGTTGCCTTTCCCACATCCACCGTATGGCCATCGATCATGTATAGTAAGGTGCACGGGGATCTCTCAGCCTGCGAAGACATGTCTACGGCGTCAAACATTCAAAAGGCAATGAAAAATGGATATATTATAGATATGTTGGTGTGACGCGTAATTACCGTGAGGGCGTCGAGCTCAGCCAAAGTCGAAGGCCCGCATAGCACGCAGAGACAGAGGACGGGCTTCTATGAGCGGCTGATGGAGCATGTCCGGATGCGAGAGCAGGCGCCGCTGGTGCGAAGTTCACCGAGTTTCTCCCGACATAGCTAGGACGGGGAAAATCCTCTACCATTTTGTCTGGATTTCGCTTCGTCCACTCAATAACAGCTGGGATCAAGGATGAAACCGAAGCTGCGAAATCTTCTCTACAGGCAGCTAAAGCTTCATTGACTGACGAGTGGATCATCTCGTCTTTGGTCGCATGTTCGGTCTCAGCTGCTTTTTTCTCGACCGCAAGCTTCACCGTCTTGTCGATGCTCACATGACTAAACTTCCTTCTCTGACTTTTGGCCTCAGGGTCCTCGTGGTAGTAGTGCTTCCACTGGGCACCGTCTCCGACGCCGTGCACACGTCCAGTCTGGGGCCGAGTGTCCAAATGGAGGCCCTTCAGTACGTTCAAGGCCCGGTTGAGATGGGTGTCCCACTTGGGCCTCATCATCGACTGAGACTATGAGTCACTTTCGGCATCAAGCTTGTGTTGCTCTTTCTGTGAAAGAAACGTGAACCATTTACAAATGTCACTACAACGTGTATTTTGACTTGATGAGAAGGTAATATATATAAGGTGGAAAAAATAATTATTACCTGTAATCTCATCAATTCCCTTATGGGCTCGTCAGTGGAGAAAACCTTTTTCTTCGAGTCCCACTTGTACCGGGCCCTGATGAAGTCATACTCTTACGGGTCAGTGAACTCCGCCAACGAGTCTGGGATCCCCGCGGCTTCACGTTCCGCGTCCTCCTTTACCCATATGGGCCTTTTACCAATGTAACCACGGCTTCCGAGGCGGTGTTTCCCCGTGTTCAATTTCTGAAGCTCCTTGAATTTCTCGGACCTAAGCCTGGCTACATCTGTAGCGCAAGTGTCCTTGAATTTTAAGAACTCAGCTTCTGTAAGTGATGGATTCTGCGCAAAAATCTTGGACATAGGTTTATTCTTCTCAAGCAATCGTTTCACCCTCACTTTCCACGCGGACAATGTGTTCCTGAACTTGACCATGGTGGCGACATTTATCTTAGTCATGTGATCATCATTCCACAGATGTTTGCTGTCATCCCGTTCCGGGAATTTGAATCTTTTGTGCAGCTTCGTAAGGAGGAGATCCTCCATATTTGGTATACTCCACAAGTCATAGTCGTTGATGCTCGCGGTTTCCCGAGGGATGCATCCGACTTGGTTGCCGTAGCACTTGCGAGCTTCCGCCGGCGCCGTTGGCTCGAATTTTCCAGGATGAACCTCTGTCACTATTAGTTTCTCGGTGCCGAGCTTGTTTAGTTTTCGTACCCTTGACATCTTCTTCTTCTTTGCTGGTTCATTACCGGCTTCGGTGCCGCCGGTGTCAGTGCCATCGGCGCCACCGGTTTCAGTGCCATCGGTTCCATCATGAGTGTTGTCGGACTCGATTTCGGCGTCCGTCGCATAAGCGGCATTCAGACCTTCCTCTCCTAGCTGAGAACACATATGGTCGAGGAAGGCGTGTTCATGCTGATGGTACTCAAAATATTCATCTGCCCCGGCTTCGTCGTTGGTCGACATGTCTCCTACAATATATTTAGTCTCCAAGTTTAATTCTCAAACAATAAAAAAAGGACTAAATACCGTCCTATCAATTACCGGGCACTCGATATGTCATACTTTGTAGCACAAGTCATGTCGAAATTCACGGAAAATTTTGGCATGACCTTTGCTAAAAAGTGTACATATCGTGAACCTGAAATTTGCCGGAACGGAAATAAATCCACATTGCGGCAAAACATAGGCCCCTCGGATCCCTGCATATGGAAAATAGTAGAAAATTCGTACACAATATCATTTCATTTGCATTCTCAACTCCAAAAGTTCATACAAACTCCTACACAATATCATTTGAATTTCATTTTCAATTTCCAATGTTTCTAAACAACAAATAACTACTGTGCTAAGCTCCTAAACAATGCTCCTAAACAACAACAAAATCCTACACAACAAACATGGCATAGGCATTTTCACAAACACCTACCGTGCAAGCAAAATTACGTGAGGGGGTGAGGGAAAAAGTAGGGATGAGGGGAGAGGGAGGGCGGAGGGGAGAGGAGGAGGGGAGAGCTGGGAGGGACGACTACCTAGATGCTCTACGGCGGCGGTGGCGAGGGAGGGAGGAGGGACAGGGCAGCGTCGGCCGAGGCGGTGCAGAGGAGGAGGAAGAGGCGGGGCAGCGGACGCGCGGCGACAAAGGCGGGGCCGCGGAGGCGCGGCAACGACGGCGGGGAGGCCGAGTTCGAGAGGGCCGGAGAGAAGTGTGGCAGAGAGAGAGAGCGGGGAATGAAGAAGAAACCGCGCGCCCGACGGTTTAAGTGAAAACTAGCAGTAGCAGTAGCGGGGCCCCTGGTAGGGCGCACTACTGTTATTTAGCAGTAGCGGGGCCACTGTTAGGGCGCGCTACTGTTATTTAGCAGTAGCGGCGGTAGGGCGCGCCACTGATATTTCTGGCATTTTTTTCTTTCTCTTTTTAATTTCCTTTTTATATAACTTATATAATGTATATTTAACAGCAGCAATACATATGTACTCAATGTATTATAACACATATATATTAATTTGACTGATCGATAACGGTTAAAATGCGAGTACACAAAATAGATACATATATATATTAAAACACACATTTAGTTTCTCAGCGTCGAGGACGTTTCTTAGTGATTAGATTCTTTCCTTTCTTGTTCGTTTCAGAATAATTTAGGCCCTCGTTGTGACTTTTCCTTTTCCATGGAGTACGATCTTTCATAGGTAATGTAGTCTTCATTCTTCTTTTGACATATGATTCATCGTCATCGTCATCTTCCCTCATCGGGTTTCCGTACTGGTTGTAGTCTTCTATGTTGGCTACTCCATCCATTCCGACGATGTTTCTTTTGCCTCTCCTAACGACAACACGACTGGGATTGCTCGAGTCGGTTATGTAGAAACATTGTGTCACGTGCTTAGCGTGTACCCATGGCTCATTTTTGGCGATGACGTTCATGGTAGCGCTCTTGGCGTCGGGTATAGACATAGTAGTGAAATACCTGTTTTCTCTTTCGACATTCTTAGCCCATCTGACACGGAACATCGTCGCATTGTGTAGTCCAGAGTAGTTAAGCTCCCAGATCTCTTCGACCCTTCCGTAGAATCTTTTAGTTGAGCCGTTGTCGTCAGTCATGCATTCTATCGTCACCCCCGAGTACTGGAAATCAATTTTCATATCTCTGGCCTCCGTATAGAACATGTATCTATTTATATCGTATGCCTGATAGGTGAGGAAGTTGACAGCGGGGCCATGTGCTAAGGCGTATATGAGCAATGCGTCTGTAGACCCCTCTTCCGGGGGATTAGCAAGAACATGCTCTTTGAACCAATGCAAGAAAGTGGAGTTGTGCTCTTTAGTAACTTCGGCGTCCGTCTTGCGTAGGCCTTGGTCATGGTACTTCTTGGCGATGGTTTCTTTGTGTTGTGTCCCGAAAGGGTCTACCACGTCAAGATGTTGTAGCACTACTAAGTTTGCTCTGTCAAAGTCATTGCGTCGATCCGAGTGGTCAACATGCTGTTCCCTCCGACCGTTGGTGTGACCTTCTCCACCGAGCCTCCCATGGTGCTTTTTAACGGGCAAACCAACAACAGGGACGTCGTCGTCTCCGTTGCATAGATAATTATCGCAGAAAGAGATGCACTCTTGTGTCAGATAGCCTTGTACGATGCTTCCATCTGGCCGGGACATGTTACGAACAAATCCTTTGATAACCCCATTCATTCTCTCGAACGACATCATGTTGTGCAGGTATGATGGGCTGAGGTCGATGATGTCGTCCACAATGTGGACACACAGATGCACCATGACGTCAAAGAACGCGGACGGGAAGTACATCTCGAGATCACATAGTATGACAACGATCTCTTCCTGTAGCCTTCTGAGTTGCTTTGAACTGATAGACTTTCGAGAGATAACATTGAAAAAATTACAAAAACCAGTAAGCGTGTCACGGACGTGCTTGTCCCTTATCTCTCTAAGGGAAACCAGGAGTATTTGCGTCATCATCACGTGACAGTCATGAGACTTCATCCCGCTGAACCTTTTTTTCTGGATGTCTAGAAATCTGCTTATCTTCCCACAGTAACCAGAACTAACTTTTATTCCGGTAAGACACTTGAAAAATTGATCGATCTCCTTCGTATTAAAGGTGAAGCAAGAAGGGGGGCAATATTTCTCCTCCTTCTTCTTTAATTTTTTGCCCCGCCTGCTGTCCCCCACCTCTGTCTCCGTCTCTGTCTCAGCCGTTTTATGGGGCATGTGGAGATTTGCCCTTATTTCCAAATCTTCCAAGTCTCTTCTTGCCTTCAGCCCATCCTTGGTCTTCTCCGGCATGTTCATCAGTGTGCCAAGAAAACTCTCGAGAACATTCTTCATGATATGCATTTGATCAAGACAATGAGGCGTATCGAGTTTGGGCCAGTACTCCAAGTCCCAGAAAACAGACCTTATTTTCCATACCTTCAGTAGCGGCTCCAGTTTTTTCATCTTTCCATTTGCGGGACACTCTTTCCAGTTTTTCAACAACTCATCAATTTCGGTGCCGCTCCACTTACGTGGAGGTCCTCGATGCTCAGTCTCACCATTGAATAGATCTCCACGGTTTCTCCACGGGTCATTCTTCTCGAACCATCTTCGATGCCCCATGTACACAATTTTCGTAGACCACCATCTTTTGTTAGCTGCTGAGACGTTGTATCATCCATGCACCTCGTGCATCCGCAATATCCATGGCACACCTGTCCTGATACATATCCGTAACCGAGATAGTCGTGCACTGTCGTCAGCACCGCGGATTTCATATAGAAATATTCTTTGTTGAAAGCGTCCCATGTATTGACTGGTGATTGCCATAACATTTCTAGCTCCTCTTTCAATAGCCCAAGATATAGATTAATATTATTTCCCGGCTGTTTCGGCCTTTGAATCAGAATGCTCATGTGTATGTACTTTGTCTTCATGCACTTTCATGGGGGAATGTTGTACATCCATACAAACACGGGCCATGCGCTGTGGTTGGTGTTCTTGTTGCCAAACAGATTCATGCCATCTGAACTCACGCCAAGCATGACGTTCCTTGGATCAAGATGAAATCCATATTCGGTGTTCAACGCTCTCCACTGGATTCCATCCACAGGGTGTCTCATCTTCGGATCATCTCCATCATCGGGCACCTTCTTGACCGCGTGCCCCCGCATTAGCTCTGCTTCCTTAGGATATACGAAATAACGCTGCAGACAAGGAGTGGTCGGAAATTACCATACAACTTTCTGAGGAGATTTCTTTCCGGCCTTCTTGTATCTATCAGCATTGCACACCGGACAACTGGTTTTTTCTGCGTTCTCGTTCCGATAAATGATACAATCGTTGGTGCATGCATGGTATCTAATGTGCCGCAGATCAAGAGGGCACACAATCTTCTTGGCCTCATCGACATTAGTAGGACAAAGGTTCCCCAGCGGAAGAACCGTATTGCTTAGATACTTGATATGACCATCGAGGCTTTTGTCGCTCCATTTGTTTTTAGCCTTCGTCTTTAGAAGTTCGAGCGTGAAACTCAAGCGGGTCACCTCAGGAGAGCAACCATCATACAATGGAGTCTTCGAGTCTACCTCCAGTTGCTCCAACTTGGCCTCCTCTCTAGTATCAGCTCTGTCGCTAGTTGTCTTCTTGCGAAGCAGGTCTCAAACATAAGGGTCCTGCATGATTGAATTTAGTAGCGATGAAGGATCCGTCATGTCCGCATATTCTCCGTCATGTTCGGCTTGATCTTCTCCGCCATTACCATGTGCGGCCTCTTCTCCGCCGTCATAATTTCCAGCGCCCTCTTCGTCTTCGGATCCATCAATCATCTCTTCATCCGCTTCCATGGGGTTATTGGTTGCACCGTCGATATCGTCGCCATCATCTTCAGTTATCCATCGAGTATATCCATCCATGAAACCATATCTAAGCAGGTGCGCCTTCAAAGGTCCACCCTTAAAGGGGTCCAGTCAGACGCCTTCTTTGCATTTTTTACACGGACATAAAATCTCCTTTTCGTTTTTTTCATTCATGTCGTCCACCTTGGATCGCAAGTATCTATTCACCATCCTTCCACATACCTTCATGGTGGCCTGCGAGTTATATAAACAAAAGATTATAACGACACATGCATATGCATATCAAAGTCATACAAAAATTCGGCATGACCTTTCCTAAAAATAGGACATATAGAGTTTGCCCGAAATTCGCCGAAACGGAAATAAATCGACATTTCGGCAAAACATAGGCAAACTCTCATATCACACACCCATACACACACACAAATATTTTAATTCATGCAAAGCACACTTTTTTACTCACATCTCATGAATTCACCTAGCTAGCTAGCTAGTATTTAATTAAGAGAGAGAGAGAAAGTATATACCTTTTTGTTAAAATATCACACTTGGGAGAAGCTTGCACTAGCTAGTGAGGGGAAGGAGACAAAGGTGAGAAAGAGAGATAGCTAGATGCATTTATGGTGGGAAGAAAGTGAGATGAGGATGAGAACGAGAGATGTGCATATGCATGGTGGTGGCCGGATCGAGGAGGAGCAAAGAAGGAAAGAGAGAGATATTGCATTAATGGAGATGGTGTGGTGCATTAATGGAAATGGTGTAATGCATTAATGGAGATGGACAAGAGCTAGTAGAATGAATGAGGAAGAAGGAAGTGAGGGAGAGAGAGGAGAGGGGGAGGGGGGTTGGTGAAAAGGTGGCTCCTGCGCCTTACCAGCAGCGCCTGTAACCGTACCGCGCTACTGCTATTGTATTAGTAGTAGCGCCCCTCCCGTAAACACGCTGCCGCTATTTGTGAGCCTCTGGGCTAAGTTGGGTCCACTTTAGCAGCAGCGGGCGAGACGGCAGGGCGCTACTGATAAGGTGATAGTAGTAGAGGGCTTTCCAGGGAGGCGCTACTACTATCACTTGTCAGCTGGCTTTGGTGGGGACCACCTTTACCAGTAGCGGTTCTACGGCGGGGGCGCTAATGCTAAAGGAATAGCAGCAGCGGTCCTCCAGAGGAGGCGCTACTGCTAATTATCAGCAGCGCCCCTCTTTAGAGGGCGCTACTGTTAAGCCTCTACCTATAAGCTTTTTCCTAGTAGTGATATTCTGTACCGGTACTATGTGCCGTGTTGATAAGTGTTGAGTGGATGGATCTATGCTAGTGAACCCTCTAGACTAATATAAGTGCACTCTTATGATTAAACACCTTGCAAGCATCCGCAAATACAAGATAGTAATTAAGTCAAAAGCCTAACCATAGCAATACGATTGATGATCCATTGTTCCCTTGTGCAAAAGAGTGTGGATTGGGGTTCAGGTTTCTATCACTCCGGCAACCCACCGTAAGCATCCTTTGTACACAATGTATTCCCCTAGGTCCTTAATAAGGCAAAGTGTTGAGTGTTCGACTCACACAACACCACTAGGAAAATAACAACACAACTTAAATATCAAACAACACATGTTACTTCAACAGCATATGACTACTAACAACTAGACTTCTCCCATGTCCTCAAGAACTAAAGTAACTACTCACAAGACATAAAAGAGATCATGATCTGCGGGGATAAATATATGATAAACAATCTCGACACAATGATAATTCTCCAACAAAACTCAATAGCATTCATCACAAGGTAGCAATCAACACCAGTAGAGTAGAGAGGATAGATAGTACGGATTACAACACAAGTTGGACTTGTGAGGTGAGATTGGATGATGATGAAGATGGTGCTGATGTTGGGGATGACGTTGATGATGATCTCGATGATGCCCGTGATGATGGTGATGACGATGGCGACGATCTCCCCTTCCGGGAGGTGTTCTCCCCGGCGAAATCTGCCCGCCGGAGATGTCTTTTCTTCTCTGTAGGTTTCCGCCACAGAGCGGTGGAGGAACTCCGGAAACTCTCTCTATTTAAGGGCTTTTGGTATATGAGCGATATATAGGCAAAAATGGGGGAGTCGGGAGTGGCCACAGGGTCCAGGCGCCCTCCTGGCGCGGCCAGGGGTGGGGCCGCGCCAGGTGGCCGCCTTGGCACCCTGTGGCCCCTCTTTAGCGTGTCTTCGTTAATCTTCCGAAAAAAGCCCTCCGTCGATTTTCAGGTAATTTGGAGGTATTCTTCTTCAGCAACTCAGCGTCCACTTTTTACCACTGAATCCTGCGTCTGCTGCTTCGGCATCAGAAAGTTTCAAACTATGTAAAATAAGCCAAAACAACATAAGACCAACATCATAACATGAAATATATCAATGAATAATAAAGAATTACTATATAAAATAGTGATGCATTTTGGACGTATCAGTATAGCAGGGTTGTTCTGTACTTCTTGACATTATAGTGGTGTGACAACTCCATTAGTGAATAACTTCTCCACTCGACACGTAGTGCTTTACAGAGAGGGCATGGGTTAGCTTCTCGTTCACTACGACGGACAGGCATCTGAATGGTCAAGAGCATGCCTTGCTTCAGTGTTGTTGTGGGAAGTCGTCCCGTCGGCCTGCCACCCCGTTGAATTTCTCGCCACTTCGCTTCCACATTTTCTTTCCATTAAAATTTACCACGCTTTCCATAACGTCTACCCGTGGGTTAGGGATGATCCTTCTCAGCGGTACTTCACTCCGACTTGGGTGGCTGCCTTGTGGATCCAGAAGCAACATGGCCCACACGTCTGTGATCTCTATGCAGTGGGTTGGTTCCAGGGTATAGAGGAATGAGAGCCAGCGCAGTTCAATCTTTTTGTCCGACCCCCACCCCCTCCCTCCCTAGCTAGATCCCCCTCCCCTCCCCTCCCACCCCCTCCCTAGCTCCCACTCCCCTCCCAAAGTCCCAAGATGAATCCCGACGCTGCGCCGGTTGCTCCCGACGGCCCACTTGTGGCTCACTCCTCCTCCATGACGGGAACCACCGATGTTGCGCCGGTCTCTGTGCCTTCTCCGACCACCATCGCACCTCCAAGGACGACGCCTGACGCTGCCCTGGTTGGTATACCCTCTCCAGCCTCCATCGCCTGCGAGCTAGTGTAGGAGCAGTCGTGCGTCATCCATAGAGACATCCTCGCCAAGATAGACGCAATGTACGAGAATGACGCCATCGACATGTTCAGAGACAATGAATGGGAGGCCGTCGAATTCTCCGAGGAGATCAGCGACGAGGACCCTGATGTATATCTCGATTATACACGCTTCTTTCTTTACATTGGGGTTTTCTGCCTCTACCATATGGCCAGTTGGTTTGAAAATCAAAGTAATTTTCCATGCATGTCATTTGATTGGTCTTGTAATCTCATGCTACCAAGGTGTAGGTTTAGTTCTGGATAGTTGTTGTTTTAATAGGCATAGGGTACAGTTTACTCTGTCTCTGGTTCAAACTCTCATTACGATCAGTGGTGGATCCAGGATTTCATTTCATTTTTTGGCATTGCAACATCTAAAATGTTCATGTAGATAAAATCCTAGTTCCCCTTCATTAGAGAACCCACAATGATATGTTTTGCTGCCTCAAACCCTAGTCAAAGGCTCAACATGTTATAGCCATGAGTCCATGAGTATACACTGCCTCCGAAGATAACGTGCAAAAAAATGCTAATTACGTGGTGCCGATGACATGTGTGTAAGGTGCAGACAGTTGTGTAACTCATGCTGCAATATATAGATGGAAAATTTATGTAATGAAAATTTTGGTGTCCGTGAATATATATTCTCCATCCGCCATGACCAATTGTCGATCCGCCCTTAATTATGATATCGATCATGCTTTCTTCTCAACCCTTTATTTTGTAGGTTGTTGATAGTTATTGTCATAACCCTCTGTTAGGTATGTGCTAGGGTTTAGCCTAACCTTGCATCATGTCAAAATTTTCAAAAGAATTTGAATAGGGAAAGAACCAAGCCCAAATGAATTAATTCAAATGGCCACTTTAAAAATTTCTTCCAAAAATCCTTTGAACTATTTAGAAGTCCCACAAATGAGGGTGATCACATATCAAGTGAAAGGGATTCAATCCCATGCTCTCTGAATTTTCAAAAATTCCATAAAGGCATTGGAAATTAAATAATACCACTACTTGAATTTGAATTCAAATATTTTGAATTTCAAAAAATGTTCAAAACATGGGAATGACTAGCGACTGGTCATGTCAGTCCATATATAAATTTCGAGCATTTTATAAAAGGCCTAGTTATTTATTTTAGCAAAGCAAAACAAATAACAAAAAAGAAAAAAAGAAAGAAAAGGAAAGGGGCTTACCTGTGAAGAGGCCCAACTCATCCCATCCTGGCCCAGCCCACCAGCCCAGCTTGTCGTCTTCCTCCTCGCGCCCCAAAGGTGCTCGGTGGAATGCATGCACTCGCCGCCGACGCCGCTTTGCCACCTCCTTCTTGCCGTGGATGCCCCCGATCCCTCTAGACACGCCAAGACGACGCCCTGGAAGCCCCTCGTCCATTCCACCACTTTGGTGCTTATCCCTCCTCCTCCCTCGCCGTTTATGTCGACGGCCGAGAGTTCACCAGAGCACTGCCGCCGCAACCGCGTGGCCAACGCCGTCATTGTGAAACCCCTCCTGAATACCACTGTACACAGACGAGTGTCGCCCACACACCAACCCAGGAATCACTCTGGTGTGCGCGCTTACAACATGTACCAAGAACATAGGCACAACTGTAAAAGGATTCATAAGCCAAAGTGGCTTGAATCAATATATTACCAACATAGATGGTTCATTACAGAAATGGGGGCAGCGGAATATAAACTGTCTACGGCAGCACGGGCTTGGAGCGGCTCCAGTCCATAGGGAACTGACTGGGTTACTCTTCCTAGCTCGCAAGCGCTCGACTCCTCCTAGGGAAAGCGGATCCTTAGATAACCTGAAAATCTGGCTACACGAATAGCCAGGGATGAAAGCCATGTGAGTACGTTTGAATGTACTCGCAAACAAGCAAACCAAGTAACATATACACCAAGCAAAGAAATCCATGCCATTCAAGCATGCACAAGTTATTAGAGTATATTAGTTATCATAGCAATGCAGCTTAAACAATATTAACATGATGAATCTGAACGACATTAACATGATGAATCTAGCATACTATTAAGAGCAAAACAGAGCAATAATAATCCACACATGGAATGATCAATATCATCATAATGAAATGAGTATTCTACCATGATTAGGACTAGTGCAAACAACACATGGAACACTCATGATCATCGCCTGACCATGCAGCTTACCTCGGAGTCATTACCGACTCCACCTTCAAGTGACGGGTCATCGCATGACCACTCAACGGATTAGGTGTCTTTATGTTACCACCCAATCATTCTGGTCATCGCATGACCACTCAACGGATTAGGTGTACTTATGTTACCACCCAATCATTCCGGTCATCGCATGACCAGCAACTCAGCACCATTATTATACCGGTTTGCGTTGACCATAGTGTGACCTAGTACGAACTGTGTCCCATGACCGAGGACGAGGCTATTCGAATAGATTGTGACTCTGCAGAGTTTGTGCACGTTACCCACACTATGGAGTTCTTCCTCCACCCAGCACCCCGGAACTTGTCCCACAGGATCCTTGGAACTCGTTCCGCAAGAGTGAGCTAGGACTACTCCAACGAAACTTGCCTACCGCGTAACCTCCCTACGGTATCACCGACACACTGTCTTGCGTATCCCTGTGTCCTTCCGACACTGACCATCACATGGCCCTGACCAACACATGGTCCAATAAACTTTGTCCTCCTCTGGGACCCTCGGGTAAATACACCTGGATTTCAAGGTTATCACCACCTACCGGGCCAGGGTAGCGTGCGTGCATAACCTCCCCTCTTTGGTGATACCAGTAGAAGGCACTACGATAGCCCAAGCTAAGGCCCGCCCATACAGGCAAATGTGGTTGCACGAATAAAACCCGGTTCGTTGGCACTTGGTCAACGGTTATATTATGTTCATCAAGTTTTAGCATTAGTTCTTGCAGCATAAATTGAACAAGGCAATATGTCATGAACATAACACTACCACATACCACGTGTGACCACTAGCATGGCATGGTATGAATCTAGTAAGCATGGATATTAAAGCATGAAAAAGGTCAACACCTGTAAAACTACCGGCATAAGCATGATATAATTAACATGAGCAACATGGGCATGATACTAACCAGTAAACATGGCATGATCATTTTTTGCATTATCATATCAAGTAGACATGTATAAACAACACAAGCATGATACTTACGAGTGAACATAGCATGATCGACATAAACATATCACGTGAGAAGGGCATAAGCATGTCAAGTCAAGTTAACAGCTTAGGGTTTAGTTCATCGTTAAAGCAACATGACAAGATCACATTTTAAACACACAGGAACAACACGGCACAATTCTTAGAGCATATATCAGATGGCTTGCTTGCCTGGGGGGTGATTGATGAATCCAACGGACGGACGTGCGATCACCTTCCGAAAAGATCCGACGGGACCGACGGTTCTCTGGCAAAGCCTAAAGAAAACCGGGGGCAAAAGGGTAAATCTCACAATGCAAACACATCATGAAAGTTACACCAACGGGACGTGCTCGAAAAACTGTGAGCCTGGGCGCTTGAATCACCTCGATCGGAGTTACGGTCGCGAAGATATGGGCGTTCGTTTGATAGGAAGAAAAATGTGCTTATCGGGTGAACGTCCACTCTTTAACGGTTCGGCCGGAGAGAGAAAGCGCCTTCTACAGAAATACGTTTCCTTTAACAGAAAGCGCATTTCCAGCTGGAGTTATAAGAAAATGCGCTTTCCTGTCTGGAAAGCGTATTTTCTGCTCGAAGCGGCCGAAGTACGCTTCCCCAATGGGAAGACGTATTCTCTCGAACGCGCCTCCACTGGATATCACGGCCTGGGTCTTCACTGGCTGGCGGGCGGGGCCCACCTTTCGGGCTCCCCTGCTTCCTCTGCTCTCCCCTGTTTCCAGATCGCGCATGGGGCAGAGCCGGGCCGCGGCGGGCGATCGTTGCCATATGCCGGCGTGGGCGGGGTCGCCGAGGGCTCACCGGCGCTCCCTGGCTGCAGCTCGCAGGGCGAAGCTACTGGGGGGCGCGGAGTTGCGCGGGGTGGCCCGCTTCATCGTCTCGGTCGGCCGGGGCGCAGCGGCCGTGTCCGCTCGGTCGCGCCGGGGCGGCGGCAGCAGCTGGCTTAGGCCAGAGTGGGCACGGGAGGGGGGTTGCAGGCTCCTGGGGCGTCCAGCGCGGCGAAGAGAAATGGAGGGGGCCGGGCAGCAGGGCCACGACCATGGTGGTCGCGGGGCGACTCCGGCCCTGGCGGCCGCGGCAAGCGCCCAGGGCGGGGCTGGCTACTGGAGGCGGTGGAGGCTGGGGGTTGCTGCTGGTGCTGGGGGGCTCGGGTGCTCCATCTTATAGCCACGGGGGAGTGCTCGGGCAGGAGATCGAAGTCTCCAGAGCCATGGCCACGCGGCGGCCAGGCCGTGGAGAGCATCGTGTCGGCACTAGTGGACAGGGGCACGGGGACAAGGGGAAACAGGCTGGGGCGAGCATGCTTGGAGTAGGGATCACGCAGGACATGCTCGGACACGAAGAAGACGCCATTGGAGCTAAGAATGCATTACAAACACTTTGCAGAGAACGTACTTTGCATGGTCACCAAGGCAAACCACGTGTCCAGAGTGTGCAAATGACCAGGTACCATGTCCACTGTGCTATGTGACATCTCGGGAGGCTACAACACTCACTTGGCAGGGCACACATTGCATGGAGCCACTGAAAGTGACATGACCGAGCTCCAAGCAGCAAGGTGTTTGTGCTGAACTGGGAGAGGCACACCTGATGAAATGGTCTGGAACTTGTGCCATAGCAATCTTATCCATAGGTGACAACCCCTGCAGGGTTTTAGCTCAAATGGACCACTGTACATGCCACATCCTTTACAAATGCACCAACTAGGCAGAAGGTGTTTGTGTTGTGGTGTGGCTAGCACACTGGTCCCCTTGGCTTGAAATTTGGCAGAGCTTAATCATACACCAGTATAAGTACGTACACAAAATTTCAGCTCAAATGGACAAGTATAGCTTGCACTTCCTTCACAAAGTTGCCTGCTAGACAGAAACTTTGGGAATTTATTGTGGATTACTGGCTTGGCCTTTATTGCTCAAATTTGGTACAACACCATGATATGGTCAGGGGAAAGGGAACAAAAATTTTGGGAGGCAATGGGCAAACCTAAATAATACTTCCTTTGGAAAATGCTATTCTACCCTGAATTTAGAAATGGAAGCTATGCTCAAAATTTGAACTATGGAACCCCATGTTTTGATAGAAATGGCCATGGGTTGGATACTAGGAGCTCCACAATTCATTTGAGCACAAATGGTGCAACTAAAATGGTAGCTCCTTTGCAAATGGGCTAAAAGGGAATTATTGGCTTTATAAAGAAAAACACAATTTCCTTTATTCAATCATAGCCAATATCTTTGGGAGAGGTCAATAGGATAACCAAGATCATCCCCACAAGTTTACACAACCTTTAGAGATGTCCAGGTATTTTCCAGGATTTAATTCCATCGATTGGCACAAATGGAATTAAGCAGATATGAAGAACATGGCACCTGACATGGCAATATCCTCGCATATCCCGGGGCTCGAGGGTCTGGGGAGGGATCTTGCCTTGCAAAGGGGCAGAGAAAAGGGTTGCAAGGTCAAGGATTGTCTGGATTTATCTAGTCATAAACCAAACTCCAGGGGAAAGAGATCCGGAGAAAAAGCTAGGAAGGAATAACAGCACAAAAATCGATAACCCGATTTTTGGGGTGTTACAAACCTTCCCCCCTTAATAGAATCTCGTCCTCGAGATTGGTAAGGTTAGATCAAAATCATACCTACTCCTCGAAAACTTCCGGGCTGGGGAAAAACGATGCACGGGTGCATCACGATCGAGACATGGATATCGCGGGATCGCCTCCACTGTTAGGGGCCACCATTTTTAGAAAATCTACAAATTCACTTTTCCAAAAATGCTAACGTCACCCCGAGGAATAGTGGTTCTCCTGCTGACATGTGGGACCAGGGCCCACTGGCGGCCTCTTCTCCTTCTTCCTTCGGCTACCTCTGCTTCTCCTGCGGTGGTGCTGCTCCGAGTGGAGCTGGGGCTACACGCACCTAGCCCATAGGGCACTCAGGACCCTACGGCAGTAGTGTGCGGCATGCACAGGTCGACGCGGCGACTGCTCTCGCATCGTAGGCCAGCACCAATGGCGGCACTGCTCGCGGATTCACTTCGGGGACTGCGGTGGTCGAGCGGCGAGGCTCTTGGACCTCGTTCACCGTACACCGGGCTCGGGCTATAAGAGAGGACGACGCGGCTATTGGTACCTCACGCCATGCCGCTCTACTACCTCTTCGGCTTGGAGGTGCTGTAGCCACGGTCTCCTGGCGAGGCTGTGTTCCTGGAGCTGCTACGGTGCCTGCTCGACGGGCTGCTGGCTGTGCTGGTTGGCTCGTCGCTCTTGCTGTGGGTGATCACCTGGCAGGAGCGAGCTCACGAAAGGGAGGGCAGGGATACGGCAGCTCGAGAGTGGGTCGACGATGGCGCGGCGGCTGGTGGTCCTCTAGGCTTGTTCCACCGTCGCTTCGGCTCGGCGAAATGAGTAGGGTTGCGACAAGGCGAGGCAGCTAGCTGCCGGATGTCACGCAGAGTGGTGACGGCGGCGCCACTGTCTCGGAGGCTTGGAGGGGTCAGAGGGGTTCTGGCAATGCGAGGGTCTCGCCTCTGGTTTCTCCTCATCGAGTGACAACCAGGCTGGACGGGCATCAGGGTAGGATCTGGGTTTGCAATTGTACTGGGAGGGTTGCAAGGCTTTTGCCGCAATAAAATTCTCAGAGTTTATCCGATATTGCGACTGGCTTTGGGACTGGGTTCAGAGGCTGGGAAAATCGCCTCTGAATCCGGGTCAAAGGTCTGGAAAAACGGGGCAGGCGCAGAAGGGCGGGAGATGTGTCCTTGCATTCCATCCGGGTACTGGGGTGATTGTACCCATGAGGAATAAACTTGTGTGGCCGTGTGCGTGCAACGTGCCCACAACAAACTCAAACCAGCATACATGCAAATGCTAGAAAACACATCAGATAAAATCACACCAAGGCATTTTAATGCCAGTGGGTATATGTACTCGGGGCTTACATATACCTAAACCAGTTCGCATTTATTAGAGACTCAGAACGAGCCCAAGGTTTAGGGTGTAAGTGCTCTACTAATTAAAAACATCTTGGAAAACCACTGTCAGCTCTGTTAAACATTTCTTCTTAACAGGGGACAGATGCAACAGACACGCAAACAAACACGACATACATAAAGCATTACAACAACAGACGATACAAGGATCACATGCAACACAAGCGACACAAGCAACATAAGCAAGCGCGACCTGACTATGCACCTCACGACAACCACTCACTCGGAACTACGGTTCCCTTCCTCTGACGAGGGTGGAAGACAAACTAAGGAACACCTAAAGAACTAGTCTTTCTCGGGCTCTCCTGGAGGACGCAGGCTGAGATGCTTCCCGAAGTCGAGTAACTCGGCTAGTCGGGACTCAACTCCTGGGGAAGCGGCTGGATCTGGCTGGAGCAGACCTTGCCGATATAGCTGAAGGATGGTTCTGCTGGTGGGGTCGGTGTAGACAGTGCATAGGTTGCACTCGTCCACGGGCTGGGAGGGTAGCACCACTTGAGAGGGTGGCACGACCTGAGAGGATAGCACTTGGTTTGGCAGCAGGGGATCAACGGCTTGAGAGGAACCTTGGCGTCCTGCGTGGTACGCGGCTCCTACAGCTTGCGTTATGCCACTATCCATGGCTTTGAACTCCCCAAGAATGCCGCCGAGCAGTAGTCCCTAGGCGGTGCTGAACTGAACCAGACGAACTATTGCCGGGTCGGCTTCCTTGGTGGTGTCGGCGAGCTCGTGGACAAAGCTTGACACATTCGGGAAGTAGAGGAACTCCCGCATCTCTCCGATCTGCGGAAACTTGAATCGGAGGCGACTGACAGCTTCTGCGACAGCCGTCTGAATGGCCAAAGCTGCAGTGGGCATGGGCTTTCCCTCAAAGACTACGGGCTCTCCAATCTTATCGGGACCAAGGTGGATGAGCACCTTTGCACAATATCGGCAAAGGCGAGGGACATGCTCGAATTGGAACACCTGGTAATCGGGGTTAACAACACAGCCAAGGGCTTGGGAAAGCATTTCCCAAAGGAGGCAGGCAAAACCATCATGGTTGACCGCTGAGCTATTGCTGTGAAAGGTGGGGGCTTTGAAAAAGCCGGACATAGTTTCCAGGGGGAAACTGGCTGGGGTTCTCTGGTGGTCTGGCTTACTGAGCGGGGAATGCTGCAACAAGGAGGACGGGGTTTTATAGGCAGCAAGGCTGGGGCACACAGGCATGGCGGAGATCTTTCTCAGACAAAGAGAAGGATACGCCTGGCACGGTAGACAACTAGGGTTGGCTGGGGTCCAATCCAAGGGTAGCTAGGTGGTCGGTCCACTGGTTAGGCAGGCGTCAAATCGGACTACGTCAACTGTTAATATACAGTGGCCATGCCGGATTCCACGGGATAGGGAAACACTATGGGGCTCACTATCGGTCTCCCTACCGATGGGACGACTTAGAGCCAAACATTAAAACCGACAAAGACGGAGCAAACAGCAAACAACAGACACCAGGAAGCAAACATAGATCGACATCTACGGGCTATCCACACGTGGATGCAGATCCACTAACTACACTAACTTAGCGCACTCGATGCCTCTCTAAGGATTTAGAAGCAAAATCACACAATGCTCCTGGTAGCAATTTGCATAAAGTTTCTTCTACTTCCTCAGGGAGAACATCAAACTCACCGCATGACCATAGCCAAGGTGGCTTAGTCAACTAGTCTATGGTTGTTTGGGGAAAGATGGAACTGGCGTTTCCCAATGGAAACTGGATATAAGGAGAGATATACCACGGTTAGCAAGAAGGGTGAGGACATCTGGCTTGCCTAGGGGTTTTAAAGGCTCACGGTCATTGCCCAGTGCGATAATTTCACACCGGAGACGAATGCCATGAGAGTCGGGGCATAGATGAGAGGTAAATCCTATGACATTGTCTTTTGATAAATAGTAGCCGTGCCGGTTTGGCAAAGATGGCTGAAATCCATCTGGGCTTCCTACTGAGCAAAAGGAAATGAATCCAGCTAGGGGTAACCTACAGTCAGCCTGGCTGCTCTGATACCATGTTTGTGACACCCTGCCTGAATACCACTGTACACAGACGAGTGTCGCCCACACACCAGCCCAGGAATCACTCTGGTGTGCACGCTTACAACATGTACCAAGAACATAGGCACAGCTGTAAAAGGATTCATAAGCCAAAGTGGCTTGAATCAATATATTACCACCATAGATGGTTCATTACAGAGATGGGGGCAGCGGAATATAAACTGTCTACGACAGCATGGACTTGGAGCAGCTCCAGTCCACAGGGATCTGACTGGGTTACTCTTCCTAGCTCGCAAGCGCTCGACTCCTCCTAGGGAAAGCGGATCCTTAGATAAACCTGAAAATCTGGCTACGCGAATAGACAGGGATTAAAGCCATGTGACACTAAAGGAAATAGGAGTTTTGCCGTCAGCCAAAGCTGACGGCAAACATATGAAAAGCTGACGGCAAAGCCTTTGCCATCAGCTCCACGACGGCAACCTGTTGTCAGCTCATCAGTCGGCAGTGAGCTGCTTTGCCGTCAGCTTACAATCGACCGACAGCAAAGCGTTTGCTGTCAGTCGTTTCGCACTGGCTGACGGCAAAGCGTCTCGTACGGCCAGCCTCTGACTTAACCCCGTGGGATGAGTTAACGGTGTGCTTTCCCGTCAGCTTGCCGCCCGGCTGACGGAAAAGCACTTGCCTGGGCCCACATGGAAGCTGTTTGCCAAGGGTTGTGCACTGGCTGACGGCAAAGCGTTGCCGTCAGTTCATGCTCGAAGCGGCCGAAGTACGCTCCCCCAATGGGAAGACGTATTCTCTCCAACGCGCCTCCACTGGATATCACGGCCTGGGTCTTAACTGGCTGGCGGGAGGGGCCCACCTGTTGGGCTCCCCTGCTTCCTCTGCTCTCCCCTGTTTCCAGATCGCGCATGGGGAAGAGCCGGGGCGCGGCGGGCGCTCGTTTCCATATGCCGGCGTGGGTGGGGCCACCGGGGGATCGCCGGCGCTCCCTGGCTACGGCTCGCAGGGCGAAGCCACTTGGGGGCGCGGGGTTGCGCGGGATGGCCCGCTTCACCGTCTCGGTCGGCCGGGGCGCAACGTCCGTGTCCGCTCGGTCGCGCCGGGGTGGCGGCAGCAGCTGGCTTAGGCCAGAGTGGGCACGGCAGGGGGGGTGCGGGCTGCTGGGGCGTACAGCGCGACGGAGAGAAGTGGAGGGGGCCGGGCAGCAGGGCCACGACCATGGTGGCCGCAGGGCGACTTCGGCCATGGCGGCCGCGGCGAGCGCCCGGGGCGGGGCTGGATACTGGAGGAGGTGGAGGCTGGGGGTTGCTGCTGGTGCTGGGGGGCTCGGGTGCTCAATCTTATAGCTACGGGGGAGTGCTCGACAGGAGCTCGAAGTCTCCAGAGCCATGGCCACGCGGTGGCCAGGCCGTGGAGAGCATCGTGTCGGCACCAGTGGTCAGGGGCACGAGGACAAAGGGAAACAGGCTGGGGCGAGCATGCTTGGAGTAGGGATCACGCAGGACATGCTCGGACACGAAGAAGATGCCATTGGAGATAAGGATCCATTACAAACACTTTGCAGAGCACTTCCTTTGCATGGTCACCAAGGCAACCACGTGTCCAGAGCGTGCAAATGACCAGGGACCATGTCCACTGTGCTATGTGACATCTCAGGAGGCTACAACACTCACTTGGCAAGGCACACATGGCATGGATCCACTGAAAGTGACATGACCTAGCTCCAAGCAGCAAGGTGTTTGTGCTGAACTGGGGGAGGGACACCTGGTGAAATGGTCTGGAACTTGTGCCATAGCAATCTTATCCATAGGTGATTACCCCTGCCAAGTTTTAACTCAAATGGACCACTATACATACCACTTCCTTTACAAATGCACCAACTAGGCAGAATGTGTTTGTGCTGTGGTGTGGCTAGCACACTGGTCCCCTTGGCTTGAAATTTTGTAGAGCTTAATCATACACTGGGATAAGTATGTACACAAAATTTCAGCTCAAATGGACAAGTATAGCTTGCACTTCCTTCACAAAGTTGCCTGCTGGACAGAAACTTTGGGAATTTATTGTGCATTATTGGCTTGGCCATTATAGCTCAAATTTGGTACAACACCATGATATGGTCAGGGGAAAAGGCAAAAAAAATTGGGAGGCAATGGGCAAATATAAATAACACTTCCTTTGGAAAGTGCTATTCTGCCCTGAATTTGCAAATGGAAGCTATGCTCAAAATTTGAACTATGGAACCCCATGTTTTGATAGAAATGGCCATGGGTTGGATACTAGGAGCTCCACAATTCATTTGAGCACGAATGGTGCAACCAAAATGGTAGCTCCTTTGCAAATGGGCTAAAAGGGAATTATTGGATTTATAAACAAAAACACAATTTCCTTTATTCAATCATAGACAATATCTTTGGGAGAGGTCAATAGGATAACCAAGATCATCTCCAGAAGTTTACACAACCTTTAGAGATGTCCAGGTATTTTCCGAGATTTAATTCCATCGATTGGCACAAATGGAATTAAGCGGATATGAAGAACATGGCACCAGACGTGGCAATATCCTTGCATATCCCAGGGCTCGAGGGTCTGGGGAGGGATCTTTCCTTGCAAAGGGGCAGAGAAAAGGGTTGCAAGGTAAAGGATTGTCTAGATTTATCTGGTCATAAACCAGACTCCAGGGGAAAAAGATCGGGAGAAAAAGCTAGGAAGGAATAACAACACAAAAATTGATTACCCGAATTTTGGGGTGTTACAGTCATGAAGCCTAGCCGCCGTGTCCCCCGTGATCATCGCCCTCCGCTTCGTCAAGATGTTGAAGATGGCGAGCCCGGAGCCCTCGTAGACGCTAAAATCGCACTAAACCGTCGCCGGAGCCGAAGACCGTCGTCGTCAATTCCGTCGCAGTCGCACCACCATTCGGCTCGCCGTCTTCTCCGTTGAGCTCAGGGTGAGCTCCTCTACGTTTCCCCCAAACTAGCACCGCCCCGTTCTTCCTCTGTGCTACTCTACCATGGGAGCAGAAGCTCGTCGCTTCCATGGTCGATGACAACGCTGCTCCAGTGCCCCTCCATCTCGCCCATGGCGCGCATCATGTTCTTGGCACCTCCAGGAGTCGATTGGGGTAGCGCACGCCCAAGCTTATCCACGGCAGCATCGATTTTGTCGTCGCCGTTCTTCTGCCGCCGTTAGGGCTCGACGCCGGCGACGTTCCGGTGCCCCCCAGTGGCCCTGCTTTGCTCCGTTCGACGCGCGCGTGCAAGGGCTTCAAAATGATGGTCTTGGCGCTTTGAATGGTGCCCTGTGCCGCCGTGTCGTGCGTCACCTCCGTGCTGGAAGGTCGCTGGCGACTCGCCACCGGCGAGGCTGATGTGGGAGATTGGTTTAAGCACTAATCCCCCCAACAGTCACTTACATGTGGGCCCAGAGCCCCCTAATATCTCTGTTATTTTTAAACTAACAGGGAAACTTAACCCAGTCACTGACATACTGGCCCCACCAGTGTCAGAACCCCCCCCCCCCCCATGTCATGCTGACACCATAGTGATGCAGTAAATCGAATTTCTATTTAAAGAATAATCCAGGAAATCTAGAAGATGCAATAAACTTGGAAATTCAATAACTAATTAATCCTAACTCCAAATTGGACATAAAATATATGTAAAATTATCAGAAAACTGCAAGGATTCTGATTATGCACTTTTTCCATGTTTGACCATTTTAAAATGGGTGAACAGTGGCATATGTGCACATGGACCCCTTTTAAATTCAATTCTATTATATACTTAAAACGATAGAAAACGAACGGTGGTGATTTGCGCACTTAAAACTAGATGTATCAACTGTGAGATATGATTGGTAAAAAAAATTTGGGTGTATACGCAACCCACGTTTTTGGTCTCCTGTAGGCAACTTTGAAGCGCATGTTTTGGATTCCTAAACTAATAGTATTCCTCAACGTTGAAGATTAAGCAAAGATATTATATATAGTATTTGCACATGTTGGGTTCCTAAACTAAACCGTATCAGCGAGGTCTCGCACAGCTGATGGTTTCCTGCTGCAATATGCACGTACATATTGAAATCGTACATGCGTATAAGTTGTGAAGCCAAACGTATTAGTTTCCAACTCATCCAAGCTCAATATAAACCGTGAACCACACAAATTAGTGAAATTGTGGACTAATATAAAGACACCCAGGAAATCAACACACGCACATCAATATACGCTAAAAGCCATCAATTGCACCGGCAAGGTTGGTTGTACGCCACATATCCAAGGAACGGCCGGACGCCGCACATCGGAAAGGCAGTAGAAGATCCAACACCGGCAAGTTTAGAAGAAGGCGGCGGGAGGTCCAGCACATCAAAGTCTGTAAGAAGAAACGACAAAAACATCAACAACTTTGGGTAATATAAAAAAACTTGATTTTTTTTTATATCTTACCATCCCAGCATGACTTCGTGGCCTCCTTATGAACACCCTATTTTCATGTTAGAACATGTTTTCTGAAACAAAATTCATCAATGCATTATCATATGAACCACTTTTTCTAAATTTATTTTGAAGGTAACTCTATGGCGTACAAGAAGTTGAGTGAGCTAACCACAAGTGGCCAAGGGTGGAATATTAAAGCCAAAGTAATGAGAATATGGGATTCAATCAACCCTTCCACTGATGAACTTATAAGCATTGATATGATATTGATGGATGAGCAGGTATTTTAGTTACATAATTTACATTGGATTTGTACTGTTGTTTAAATTACTACTAAGGGGTTTTTTCATTACTTTTTCAAGGGTCATACAGTTCATGCTACTGTATGGAAGAATCTCATTGACACTTATCGACCAAAGATCAATGAGGGTTCTATATATGCTTTTAGCAACTTCAAAGTTGTTGATTTGACAAAATATCACCCAGTCAGCAACGAACTTAAAATTATTTTTCTATATAACACAAACCTAAAGGAGTTGAAAAGTTCATCAAAGAAATTTTGAGATTACTACTTTGAGTTTGCCAGCAAAGATGCCCTACAAGGACGGCTAGAAAAGACCAACAATGCTCAGGTATGTTCATAGTCATATTTCTTATTCCAAGAAGTTAATTTAAATTTGAAGTCCAAATCTTCAAATTTGCAGATGTCATTGGGTTACTTACCAAGATCAAACCAATCAAATCAAGGTTACCAAACAAGAAAACAAGTTTGGATATACGTGAGATAGAAATTCTAATGTCAGAGTAAGTGTATATCCATGCACCAACTCTTCATTAAAGGTTAAGGACTATTTTCTTTCACTTATATTATGATTACGATTAATTAACTTTCTTATTTAGGGGCGATAAAATCAGAATATCATTATGGGGAAGATTAGCTCATCGTTTGAGTGAGGATATAGTTGGGAAACAAACAATTATTATTGTTACCTCAACAATGGTGCAAAAATTCAATGGTAAGTTCAATATGTTTACATGTCATTTTTTTAATGTATGTTTACATGTCATTTTGTCATACCGAAATAATAAATCTAATAAATATATTGTCCATTATATAGGTTCGTGCCTAAAGTCAACTAGTGCCACAAGATTATATACAAATCTAGATATACCCGAGACTTGGGAACTTCGTGACAGGTATTAATCAAAATTAGTAGGTACTGGTCGTATAGAAGTCAATAATACAACTTTATTTACTAACTTTTATTTATAGCTATTCCTCCGAAGAAACTTTACCAAAAATTATGGAGATAGATAGAAGCACTCAAGAAACATTGGAAGAACAAATGTTTTACAAAAGGATATCATTAAAAGAACTTACTGGAATCAGGAATGACAACCCAACAGACCAGGTAATGCATCAGAATTCTTCTAATATATGATATTGTAGAAGCCTCCGAGACCTACAGATGTATTTGCCATAAATCTATGAGTGCTTGCATATTATTCAAAGAGCTATATTTTCTTCATTTACTTTCAGGACTTTTTGTTCACAACAATAACTACAATTGATCAGCTACAAGAAAATATTCAATGGTGGTACATGTCATGCGATATTTGCAGTAAAATTGCTATTAAAGAATCCCACAATTATTACTGCAAGAATTTGGGTACGTATCCAGAAGTTGTAACACCTCGGTAAGCATTTTCTCTTGATTTGAGTATCGTTATGTACTGTCATATTTTTTTCATACTAATTATATTTGGTTCTAGGTATCGCATTTGACTCCAAATTAGTGATCACACTGCTACTACAAGTTGCACTTTATTTGATGAAGAGGAAGAAAGAATGCTCAATACATCAGTCTCATTCCAATTGGATTCCTTAGATGGAAAATATGAAGAAGTCCCAAAGATTATACAAGGATTATGTGGGAAAAGATTTATCTTTCGATTCAAACTCAACAATAAGAATCTCACTCTATGCATGCAAAACTATGCAGTAAAAAAACATTTGTCCCAATTGAGAGGCTTGAGAAGCGATACCTAGACGATAAAGCTGAAGAGGTAATGGTCTATTAAACTATTAAATAATTTAAAAAAATACTTTACTGTTATATGGAACTATTGAAGCTGATATTTATGATTCCTGATCCATTGTGCTCAATAGGATTTGATGGATGATGAACTGGACAACATGCTAAATCAAGAAACAAAGAAACTGAATGAGCCAATTAAAAAGGTGGTTGAATACTTAACCATACAAACTTGTCTTAAAATAATCCATCTCTTAGTTTATCCATTTATGTATTTTTTGCAAGTACAAATCAACGAATTTGGACTTACCAAAAACACATGTGAGTTAGTCACTGTTAAAGAGGAGCCAGAAGATAAAAGCAACGAGAATACAATACATCAGAAGGAACATCAACAACAAAATTCATCAAAAAGGGTCGATGGCAGAAAAAGGAGATCTATTGTATTATCAGACTCAGAAGATGAAGAAGATGAAAAAATTATATTGGAAAAAAACCAAAAAAGAAGTTCCCAAAAATATCAGAAATGTTCATCCAAAAGACAAAAAGAAAAGACTTGAATATGAAGGCCCACATGTTCGCTACACCAAAGATAAAACTATTGTCGTTGCGGTAGCAAGGGTGACACGAAGTTTGGCTAAAAAGTCTAACAACATCAACACCAAAAGTAAGATGTGAAATTTGAGGACCCAAGAGACAATTATGCTTAACAAGACCCAAGAGAGGAAGGAAATTTTCCAAAAAAAATAGTTAGTAGTTTATCCATAGAAGACAGCGTATATGCTTATAATAAATAAGTAAATGTTATTTACTTAGTGAACTTTTTATACACATCATATTCATTATTGTTTTGTTTTCAAACAATTCAGGTATTGCATGTATTTCAGAATAAAAAAAGTGTGGTGCATTCATTTGTTCTTGAGCAATTTTATTATCAAGTAACATTCAGAAGAATTAGCATAGCATTTGTGTGCTTAGTCAAATCTATTCTATACCTATAACATTTACTAAAATAACAATGTACAAACTTCACCTAGAACATATAAGAACAAATGCTCAGCAAGATTTCAAAAGATTGAGTAGAAAATCTATTTGAAAAACTATGGATAAATAATAAATAAATAAAACTTGACGTGAACAGTTCCGTGTGAAGGTGGCTTACAGACCAGAAAATTCTCACTAACCCTCAACAAATTCGACCAAAATTAATGTTTTGGTTGGAGCACCTTTATCACTTACATTTTTAGAGCTTACTTCACACAAAATATATTCTTACATACTAGACTAAGGCGGCAGAGTTAAAGTGCAAACCTTTGTCGCTCGACGTGGCACTAATGCACCTATTTCTGCTCCTTGATGTTTGGTGCGTTGGGCTGCTCCTTGCAACTCGCCGGATAATCGGTTCACCTCACATACTCTTGGCAGCTCGCCTATGTCGGATTCTCCATTTAGTCACCAAATCGCGTGCTCTCCTTGGCGCCAGATGTGCAGTGGATCTAGAGAAAATCCTTTAGCTAGCAGATCACTGAAAGCTAATCAAAAACGATTTTCTCATGTGGAAGAATGATTTTGTAAGCAACGTTTGTAAGAGGAACAGTCCATTGATATGAAGGTCTGAGAAGATAAGAAGCAGTGAAGTAGGAGAGTTTTTCCTTTTTATTTTTACAGCGTTGTAGGACAGTTGAAGAGTGACTAAAATACTATTTTTTGGGGGAACTACCAGTCCACTTTCTGACACCCAGTCACGACCAAGGTTGGAAAGCCCACCGATCAATATATAGATAATTTTTTGGTGCAGGCCTAACTAATGTTCAGTCAGGCTGTAAATTTCCTTACAATAATCCGTATTGTTTTCCTTTTAAATCTGACCGGTCTTGATTCACTATAGGATTCCTGATTGTACACGTCCAGGAAAAACATATGAGCATAACACTATATAATGTGCATCATTTCCTACTAGCAATCAATAACCCTCTTCACCGATTGATGCGTTTTCTCTGCAAATGGACGGTCTATTGATGCTAGCAAGGAAGATAGTTCTCTCGCTTCTCGTTGGTTACCCCAAATGGAAGGTGAGATGTCGCGTAGCAGCGAATTTCCCTCGGTGAAGATACCAAGGTTTGTCTCTTGTAGGACTCGCAGAAATACAAGAAGGTGTCACGACTCTTGACGTGGACTTGCACACACAAAAAGTAACTTTGCACCCAACTAGTACAGAGGAGTTGTCAATTCCTCCGGCTTTGCTGTTTAAAAAGGATCAACGCAAGAGATAATAATAGTGGCAACGGTAAGTAAAGACTGAAAGTAAATTGAGGGTGTAAACAATGGTGGAAATATGGACCGGGGTCCCACGTCGCTCACTAGTGATGTCTCTCTCCCAAAAGGCGATAAAAGTGCTAGCGAGATAAACTAATCACAGCTGGGCAATGGACAGGATTATAAACGCACCGCAATGCTAACTATGCTACAAAAGAAAGGAAGAGGCTCAAAAGCAATGGGCAGTACGCCAAGGTAAGTAGACCGAAATCCATCTGCATCTACTACGAATCATCCACCTGGAGATATCTATCCAGAACATCTCGCTGGTATTAAGTTGCCAATCCCACCCAAAGTGTAAACTTAAAACAACAGACAACTGCATTAAAAAAACTTTGCGTAAAGTAAACAATCCTTGCACCCGCAGGTACAAGCAGCATTGTGTTATCCTTGGTGGCAACATCACATCCCCTAGTCTCATGTTTCTTTCACTCAAGCTAGACATCAGGGGGCTGAACCCACAATCAAGCATAACGCTCCCTCTTCGAGTTGTAACAAATCACTTGGCCAAAGAAAAATACGGCAACGGAGAACATGCAAGAATTAACTAAAGAACACAAACAAAAAGCGAACCAAATATATTACTTATCACAATCTGAACATAGTCTCATAATCCATCAGATCACAGAAACTCACCATAACAACACAGAAAATTACAAAGGGGCCTCGACCATGTGAGGCATCTCACGAGGTCTCGAAAGTGGAAGCACAAAGAGGGGAGGAGAACATCACATAGGTACTGGTCATGGACCCATGGTCCAAGAGGGACTACTCAGAGCACATCCGGGAGGCATCCATGGTGATGGATGGTCTCCCGGATGGGGTTCCTCCTTCCGGCAGGGTGCCGGGGCAGCTTCTCCTGGCAGCCCCGATTTTGAAACGGCGGCGGCGGCGGTACAAAGAGGAGAACGAGAATAGCAGATCAAAATTCGGGGTTTTCTCCGCGGGCACTAAATATAGGCCAAGGGGGCACCGAGGGGGGCCACAGGGCAGCCAGGAGGGTGCTCGGCGCGCCCTAGGGCTGGGCCGCGCCAGGGACCCTGGTAGGTCCACTCTCTTCCTTCCTTGGTTCTTCGGGAAGCTTCCGGGACTGTAACACCCTCAGTGTCAGGCATCGATAAAACTTTTTGTTAATATAATTCCCTGTGATTAGCAAGCCTCTAATCACCTTTGATCATGCCTTGTTCATCTTTGAATTCAAAAAAACCCAAAATGCCTTTTTTAATGAATATTAAAAATAAGTGATGAATAAATCCTTGTCCAAAAATTGTGCAACCACTTTTGTTAAATCACAAATATTCAGTGGGCCATGCCAATATGGTTTTGGTATTTTATCAAGCAATAAAATAAATCCATCAAATAAAAACAGTAGCCTAAATTCCCCTTTCAATGGCATATTTAAAACAAATGCAATGGAATTTATAAAACCCCCTAATATTTTTGTGGCACTCTAGCAATTTACAATAATAATTGTGGGACATGTTTCACAATTTTCAAAGTTCAAATGATAGGAAAAACAAAATAAAACAGAAAGGAAAATACAGTAAATAAAAGAAAATAAAAAAGGGCTATTCCACGCCCGAGGGCGAGGCCCACCTCCTTCCCGGCCAATCCCTCCCGCTCGTCTCCCACCTCTGTCTACAGGGAATATCGACCGAGGCCATGGCGACTGCTCTGTCGCAGCTGCGCCCGCTCGCCCCCTCGATCGCTACAAAGCCCTGGTAGGGATAAGACCTCCCTCGTGGACACCCTCGACGCGTCAAAAGATCTTCCCCTCCCCTTCCCCACTTTCTTCCTCCTCGTGCCCTAACAGAAATCGCCATGGTCGCGCCTCCGTGAACACCCGCGGCCACTCGTCGAATTAGCCGCCGTCATTGTGTTTGGGAGCTTCCTCGTCGTCGTCCACCCCCAATCACGCAGGGAATCGAACCGGGGAGCCCCACAGACGTCGCCCCCTTCACCTCTTCACCGCCACGGCCGCCGCATCGCCGCCCGATTCGTGCTACTCCGGCAACTCACCGGCCTCCGCGACTTCTCCTCGGCATTACCTGTGAGCTCCCACACCTTCACTGCCTTTTCGTTCCCATTTTGGCCGTTTCGTTAGCTGTCTTCACCTAGCCAGTACACCGGCCGTCGCCGGCAGTCGTTTTTGCCATGGTTCTGGTCCGGCTAGGCTCTCCCTTGTGGCTTGGCTGGAGGCGGCACATCACGGAGGTCCCATAGGGACAATCCGCGCCCGAAATGGGCACTCCTAGCGCACGCGGTCATCGCCGCCGGCGTCGGCCTCGTTGGCGTGGCCATGGTCGGTTTTGCGAGCGCTAACCCCCCCCCCCCCCATGAGTCTATGACAGTGGGTCCACACCCCCCTTATTAGCCACTAATCACCAGTTAATTAAAATTAAACAGAGATAACCCCCATGTGAGTATGACAGTTGGGCCCCATCCCTTTTAATCTTAATTAAATAGATTAACTAGCCCTGTGTGACTTACACCTGGCCCCACCTGGCAGTTTATTAATTAAAATTGAATTTAGTTTTATAACAGTCAATGACATATGGCTCCAGTGATTATTAGATTTAATTAAATTGTTTTATTATGCAATGTGGGGCTGACATGTGGGACCCACTGGTAAGTTGACCAGTCAACCTTACAGGTGGGTCACCTCTGTCAGGTTTGACCAGTCAACCCTCTATGGATAATGTTGGAATTTAATAATAAAAATAATTCAGAAAAGGATTTAAAATGATTTGAAGTTTAAAATTGAATATCTTTTAAAGCGTAAGTGAGATTAGAAAACTTTATGCATCAAAATTGATCAGAAAAATATAACGAATACGAATACGCTATCCGTATACCAACCACACCCCTCTAACACAACGAATATCAACATTCTCCCCTCCGGACCGTATGTTCGATGATTTGTCTGGTACTGTTAAAGTATCCGGATGAATTTATTCTGAACACGAAAGTTGTTCGGAATGTTTGAACTAGCACGGTTACACTATCCACATGTTTGTCGGATGTCCACGACACGTCCGGCATGGTACCTTCCCCCCTCCGGACAACCTGTCCAATAAATACCCGGAGCTGGCAGTTCATCCCCGGATGACTTTCTGCTCCGACCATAATACATCATAGTGCGTTAGACCACCGCTAATATTTCATATGTCTTGTCTTGCATCTGTTTGTTATGCCTTCTTTATATTTACTGTTTCTTCCCCTCCCCCTTTATCTTCCGGTAGACCCCGCTGATGTCGACTACACCGCTACTGGGTACGACTGCTACGTCGACGACCCTGCCTCTACTGCCGAGCTTCCAGGCAAGCAGAGCCATTCTCTTCCCCAGATATCGCCTACCTTTCCGTACTTTCTTGCACTAGGCATTGTTACTGCTGCTGCTACATTACAATCCTATTCAATTGCATAGCCTGTTTTTGTCGCCCCTTGATGTACCTTCCTTTATCCTATGCTGCCTATTATATATATTATATTCAGCAGTGAGCCCTGCGCATTGTTAGCTAGGATTAGATAGAGGGCCGTGATCACTCAGGGGAGTGAACGCGGATACGATGATTATAATTGCATAGGTATGGTACAATGCAGACACCGCCTAAGGCCCTACCTCGGCTCTGCCGAGCCACATCAAGTGGAGCTATCGAGGAGTAATCCTTGTACTCCACTCGTTGCTGACTCTGTATAGCCGCCCTAGGGACCTGAAAACGGTTGTCCTTAAAGGTAAAAAGTCGGGTGACCCAACGGTGCCCGCGAGTGGTATTGCGACGGGACGACAAAGAGGGTACAACCAGTGTACCGG
Organism: Bromus sterilis; assembly: GCA_950022295.1. NCBI lineage: Eukaryota > Viridiplantae > Streptophyta > Magnoliopsida > Poales > Poaceae > Bromus > Bromus sterilis. Next base: position 179,327,476 of record OX465595.1, read on the forward strand.
TGTGCTTGGCCCCTGATCGTTGGCCACGAGAGTTACCAAACCACGAAAGTTGAGCTCCTCCAGGAGCACACGCGAGACAAGGTAAGGAGATGGTTCACCTTGTTGGTAACCGCAGAGACTTGGTGGGACGACAGGGAAGGCACCAATGTACTGGTGGTCCTGACTGCTGTCGTTGTCCGCGGGTCAGTTAAGTCGAGGCAACGATAACGGTTGTCATGCAGGTTAATTAAAATGCTAAATGGTTCGGCGGATGACTTGAGTAGCCTTTTTCTTATACGCGCTGCCTACACGTGGGAATTACGAGTTATGGGCTCCTCTGCTTCGTAGTGTCGTCCAAGGACTCCTCAGACGTCAGCAGTACCGAGGCCTACGCCGGGAAGTGGTGTTGTCTTATTTTCTCGCGCGGTGGTGTCTTATTTGGATTTGCTTTAACTTCACCGGCCAGCCACGCACCGTGCAGGAGTACGTTCAGGTTGGGGTCCAAGGCCCGGCGTACTTAGGATTTAGACCGGTGGATGGCCTCTCTGTTGAGTTTGAAAGATGGGCTACGGAGTGTCGGATAGCCTCAGTGGAGCGTTCCCTAACAATGTGCCCGCCACCCTGGAGATCCGTGCGTGTAGTGTAACACAAGTGCACCCCCGCAGGGATGATTAATCTATTCGAATAGCCGTGTCCACGGTAACAGGACGCTTTATGCTGAAGCTGGATCTTACCACTACAAACTATTATTATTAAACTGTATGGTTCCGGGTTTTCTTCCTCGCTGGGATGTCGAGGAGGTGATCTCGGAGGCATTGCTAATTGCTACAACTTACTATTATACAATGCTGCAGCAACTTCTGCTGCATTGTTACTTTATGCTTTATATAAACTGTTGGATGTTCTCATCTTGTGCTGCAAGACTCGTCGGAAGATGGTAGTCTTTGATAGGCCTAGATTCTTACCCTTATTCTGATTTCTATCTTGCAGTCCACTATATATAGCCTCCCCTTTCCATATTATACAATGCATAAATACTTAGTAGCGGACGTAAGACTCGCGGGTATGCTAGATACTACCCCTTTCTTTATTTCTCCCTTTTTTTGTTTTTCCTGGTCGGCCGCTTTAGTCGACGTTGGAGCCTTGGAGTCCAGGAGCAGGAGATCCCCGATGCCGATCACCGCAACATGATGATCCCCGATGCCTTCTACGACGCCGAGTTCCCCGTTGACCAGGAGTAGTTTGGAGGTTCCCAGGCAGGAGGCTTCTCCTTTTCGATATGTCGATATTTGTGCTAGCCTTCTTAAGGCAACCTTGTATTCTTGTGTCTGTACTCAGATACTATTGCTTCCGCTAACTTTGTGCTTTCGAGCTGTGGTATTCGAGCCCTCGTGGCCCCTGGCTTGTATTAAACAGCTTGTATTATTTTATTTGTAGAGTTGTGTTGTGATATCTCATCGTGAGTCCCTAATCTCGATCGTGTACCTTGCATGTATGATTACTTTACACGGTCTGATTTTGGGGGCGTCACAGGGACGCTGATTTTTTATATAATTTTTCCGGAATTTATTTGGCACTTTTAATGGCCGGAAAACCTGAAATATAAAAACAGCAGAAAACAGGAACTGGTAACTAGGTGCACTAAGTTAATAGGTTAGTCCAAATATGATCAAAAGGGTATGAAAGTTCAAGCAAAACATGGCAAAGTCACACAAATCATGCATGGAGCAAGCAAAAATTATAGATACGTTTGGGACGTATCAACATCCCCAAGCTTAATTCCTGCTTGTCCTCGAGTAGGGAAATGATAAAAAGCATAATTTCTGTGGCGACATGCCACACAACCATATAAGGACTTTTAAGTACAGCAATCAAAGCATGCAATTCAATTCAAGTCTTAACAATCAAGAGTCTATATTAGCATTGACACAAGCAACAAAAGAACAAAGGGTGCAAGAGCTCTCGCTGTCCGTGACTCGAATTTCTCCAGATGGTGTTTGCATGCAAGCAGGGGACTGGGAAAAGAGAGAAAAAAGGTTGTTGAGAACTACTATCTACCAAAGTTTCACACTTAGTCTCCTTTGGATTCTTATCTTGACTGGTCCCCAGACCACTAGCCAGGTACAAGTCAAACTGATCCACTCCCTTTCGATATTTTGAGCACTCATGCAATGGATGAGCATGAGCAAGAAAGTTGACACCTAAAAGGAGAAACAGAAAGAAGGTGGAGGAGGAAGAAAAAAAGGTGTGAAAGGCTCACATCGATTAGGACAATCATAGGCGAGGGAAGGCCATATGATAGATATGATGTGAGGAGTAGGGATTGCCATGCAACGGATGCACATGTGAGCTAAAAGCTCTCCAAGGGAACAAGTGGGGGTTCATCCAACTTGCTTGCTCAAGAAGACCTATAGCTCATTTGAGGAGGCTCATCTTTGGAATATACAAGCCAAGTTCTATAGTGTGAATTGTCCCCACATAGCTATATCCATGTATGATGATCTCTATGGAGTACAAGAGATAGAGGATGGAGTACTAGTGTGGATCTCTCAAAAGGAATAGTAGTGTGCCCCCTTCTCTCTCTTTTTTTCTTTTTCGCTTTTTTCTCTTTTTTCTATTTTTTGGTGGCCTCAATGGCTCTTTCTATATAACTCTCAATTGTCCTCTTTGGGATCTTTTGATTTTGTCCTCTTTGGGATCTTTTCCTCACTTTAGGGGCAACAGTCTATATTTTACAAGAATATAGGAGATCTTTCACACTTTACAAGGGTACTCACATAAAGAAGATGTAACTATCATGATGCAAATGTATGCCTCTGCCAGGATAGAAGGATATGCAATGATACTAGTGCGTCATGTAGCAATGATTAGGGAAAGGCCCAACAGCATGCGGCTCATCGATCAAGCAAGTAGCATGTATGACATGAAGATCAAGTCATGAGAAGGTGGATGTTGTATGGCAATGTATCTCGGAAAGGCTATGGAAATGCCTTGTAGGTAGGTATGGTGGTTGTTTTGAGGAAAGATATAAGGAGGTTTATGATGACAGAGCGTATCATGCCAAGGGTTTGGATGTACCGGCGAAGGTGGACGCCAACTCTCGGAGTAAGAAGGAGGCAATGCACGGCACATGAGAGGCTAGAAAAATATGGGAAGTGGAAGTGTCAACTTTCGAATACTCACATTAGTCCGAAGAACTCATGCACTTATTATCGGTACTCTCAATCTAATCAGGAGGTTCACAAAGAGACAAGTACCCCGAGGAGGAGTGTATCGGGGTTTGGTTATCCTTGCGCATCCTCGACACATGGTACGTGAGTGCACTCTAATATTCGAACCCTCCAGAGGTTAGTGATCCATCTAGTAGCTAGAGTTCTCAACAAGGGTTTTGGTTTTCGAAAATCACACGGACTTCCTAAAATACGACATCTATCACTAATAGGATAAAGCTCTTGACACCATAAGTTAAAACATTACTCTAGTCAATACCTCAAAAATATTGCAAGTTACTACTACAAAGAGAATAGCAACTTCAACTACCTACTTTCTAGTCATGACACAAACTCAGTGCAAGAAGAAAACTCTCTAAAAACATAAACATGCAACCTATAGAAAGTTCAACCTGAGACAAAAGAAAAATTCTAGAAGAAAACTAAAGCACTACAACTAAACAGGGCAGTAGATAAGAAAAATAACAACTCATAGCTAAGGAAATAAGCATGTAAATCCTATGAGGAGTTCTACTTGAAACGGAGCGTGTTTCTCTCCCACACAAAAGAAATCTGGGGTCTAACTTGTTTTTACAACGAACAAAGCAAAAACAAACCTAAGAAAAGTAAAGAGCGAGACGCTCCAAGCATAGCACATAACGCATGAAGTGATAAAAATAAAGTGCAACGAGGGACGAACTGATAATTGTTGATGAAGAAGGGGATGCACGGGGGCATCCCCAAGCTTATACGCTTGAGTCTCCTTGAATATTTATTGGGGATGCATGGGGGCATCCCCAATCTTGAGCGTTTGACACTCCAGGATCTTCTTTCATCATCTTCGATCGCACACTTGAAAACTCCCTTCATACATAACTCATTGTAAACTGATTAGAAAGGTCAATACCCTATTAAAATAATTTTCCTCCACTGCAAATAAAGATTTCCAGGAAGGTCTACTGTTTATCAAGATTTCCAAAAGGTTTTTTCAAAGAAAAAGCAAGCTTAAGGTTTGCAAAAGTTAGGAGAGACAAAACGTGGCAGAATCTGTGAAAAACTGAACAGCAGGTAGTAAAGAATTTTTTAGTGGTAATTCTGCAACTCAAATCAAAAAACTCAGAACATACGAAAGTTCCGTGATTGTATAGAGCACTCTGTGTAAAAAATTCAGCTCAAAAAGATGAACTGGTGATTTACAATTATTTTTCCCGTCACGAGGACATAATCTGTTTTCTGGACAGCATGTCACAACTTTCACTTCCCTTGTCATATGAGGCTATAATTGGCACAAAGCTTGAAAAATAAAGATACAATGATGTTGCTACAGTAGTAACAATCATCAAGACCACTAAAAACAGAAGTAAAACCATCTTCGGTTTCCTCCCAACAAGCGCTTTCTTTTACGTCTTTACGCTAGGCATAAGGCAAAAGATCAAGTTGTATCAGTTGAACCATCATCAAGATCAAAAAGCTCTTCAATAGTACAACTAGTCTTAAGAGGTTTCTCAAATAAAGGCCGAATAAAAATGCTTCTAGGGATAAAATCAAAAAGAGGAAAATCAATTGGAGTTTCATTAAAATTAAAGATAGGTGTCTCCTCCAAAGTTTTCACTGTTTCAACTCTCTTGGCAATAGATGTCTCAGCTTTAGCTCGAGGAACCTTAGGGACGTAAACGAACTTGGGTTCCTTTCTTGCCGGAGTTTTATCCTTTTTAGTTTTGATTAAGGAAAAGGTAGTTCCTAGAGTTTCAATAACTTCCTCAATCTTTTCTATCCTAGAAGACTTCTCATCAAGGGATTTGATAGTCTCCAAAGTTTTGACAATTTTTTGCATGGAGTTATCTAGCCTATTCAAATTCCCTTGAATGATACGATCCAACTCATTTAGTTTATCGATACTTGGCATTTCTAACTCTATTTTTTCAAGTTTTCCCATAATGTGAGCTATAGTAATGTCCTCCTTAATGCTAGCAACGGGGAGACTTCCAACAAGCTTTTCAATAACATTAAGGGCTTCCAAAACTGGAGCCTCTATAAAGATCCCATTGATAGCAGTGTCTAAAACAAACCTATTCCAAGAAGTAATCCCAACATAAAAATTTCTAAGCAAGATAGTAGTGGATTGATTCTTGGTGGCCCTCTTTTGAGAATCATTAATTCTATACCAAGCATCTTTCAGACTTTCACCACCTCTCTGAGTAAAGGTAAGTACTTCTGCCTCACAAAGGGCAAAAGGACCAGCCATAGTGGTAACTACTAGCAAAGTAACAGGTATTTTTGGTATTTTTGATAAGGGACACTGATACAGAGTGGCAACTCTCCTCGTTTGTTACCCCAAGTGGAAGGTGAGATGATGTGTAGCAGCAAGTTTCCCTTAGCAAAGATGATAAGGTTGAGTATCGAACCAGTAGGACTCCAAGAGATACAAGTAGGTTTCACGGCGCTTGACGTGGACCTGCACACAGATACAAATAACTTTGCACCCAACGAGTACAGAGGAGTTGTCAATTCCTCCGGCCTTGCTGTTTACAAAGGATCAATGCAAGAGATAAAAGTGGAACTGAAAGTAAAGACTGAAAGTAAACTAAGGGTGTAAACAATAATGTGAAGATGGACCGAGGTCCCGTGATTTTCACTAGTGATGTCTCTCTCCCAATAGACGATAAAAATGCTAGCGAGGTAAACAAATCACAGCTGGGCAATTGACAGAATTATGAAGGCACCGCAATGCTAACTATGTTGCAAAGAAAGGAAGGGCTCAAAAGCACCTACTACGAATCATCCACCTTGAGATATCTATCCAGAACAGCTCGCTGGTATTAAGTTGTGAATCCCACCCAAAGTGTAAACTCAAAGCAACAGACAACTGCATTAAAAGAACTTTGCGTAAAGTAAACAATCCTTGCACCCGCGGGTACAAGCATCGTTGTTTTATCCCTGGTGGCAACAGCACATCCCCTAGTCTCATGTTTCTGTCACTCAAGCTAGACATCAGGGGGCTGAACCCACAATCAAGCATAACGCTCCCTCTTGGAGTTGCAGGCAAACTACTTGTGCAAAGAAAAATACTGCAACGGAGAACATGCAAGAATTTACTCAAGAAAAAAATATAAAAGAGAAGAACCAAATATATTACTCATCACAATCTGAACATAGTCTCATAATCCATCAGATCCCAGCAAACTCAGCATAGCAACAACAGAAATTACAAAAGTGCCTCGATCATGTGAGGCAGGTCACGAGGTCCCGAAAGTGGAAGCACAAAGAGGGGAGAGGTACATCACATAGCTACTGGTCACGGACCCATGGTCCAAGGGGGACTAATCACGGCACATCCGGGAGGCGTCCATGGCTATGGATGGTCTCCCGGAGGGGGTTCCTCCTCCCGGCAGGGTGCCGGGACAGCTTCTCCAGGCAGCCCCGATCTTGAAACGGCGGCGGCGGCGGTACAAAGGCGAGTTTGTGGAAAAGAGATCGATATTAGGGGTTTCCACCCCGAGGGATAAATATAGGAGGAGGGGGGTGTCGAGGGGACCCACCAGGCAGCCAGTAGGCCTCCAGGCGCGTCCTAGGGTGGGGCCGCGCCAGGGACCCTCCCGATCTGCTGGTGGTGGCCCCCCTGCGCTACCTTGGTGATTCCGGAAGCTTCCGGGTCGCTGATTTTTTATCTAATTTTTCCGGATTTTTTGGAGCACTTTTAATGGCCGGAAAACCTGAAATACAAAAACAGCAGAAAACAACAACAGGCAGCTGGGTGCACTTGGTTAATAGATTAGTCCAAATATGCTCAAAAGTGTATGAAAGTTCAAGCAAAACATGGCAAAGTCACACAAAACATGCATGGAGAAAGCAGAAATTATAGATACGTTTGGGACGTATCAACATCCCCATGCTTAATTCCTGCTCGTCCTCGAGTAGGTAAATGATAACAAGCATAATTTCTGTGGTGAGATGCCACACAACCATATAAGGACTTTTAAGTAAAGCAATCAAAGCATGCAATTCAATTCAAGTCTTAACAAGCAAGAGTCTATATTAGCATTGACACAAGCAACAAAAGAACAAAAGGTGCAAGAGCTCTCGCTGTCCGTGACTCGAATGTCTCCAGATGGTGATTGCGTGCAAGTAGTGGACTGGGAAAAAGAGAGAAAAAAGGTTGTTGAGAACAACTATCTACTAAAGTTTCACACTTGGTCTCCTTTGGATTCTTGTCTTGACTCGTCCCCAGACCACTAGCCAGGTACAAGTCAAACTGATCCACTCCCTTTCAATATTTTGAGCACTCATGCAATGGATGAGCGTGAGCAAGAAAGTTAACACCTAAAAGGAGAAACAGAAAGAAGGTGGAGGAGGAAGACAAAAAAGGTGTGAAAGGCGCACATCAATGAGGACAATCATAGGCGAGAGAAGGCCATATGATAGATATGATGTGAGGAGTAGGGATTGCCATGCAACGGATGCACATGTGAGCTAAAAGCTCTCCAAGGAAACTAGTGGGGGTGCATCTACTTTTCTTGCTCAAGAAGACATAGAGCTCGTTTGAGGAGGCTCATCATTGGAATATACAAGCCAAGTTCTATAGTGTGAAGGTCCCCACATAGCTATATGCATGATGATGATCTCTATGGATTACAAGGGATAGAGGATGAAGTACTAGTGTGGATCTCTCAAAAGGAATAGTAGTGTGCCCCCTTCTCTCTTTTTATTTTTATTTTTCTCTTTTTTCTATTTTTTTGTATTTTTTGGTGGCCTCAATGGCTCTTTCTATTTAACTCTCATTTGTCCTCTTTGGGATCTTTTGATTTTGTCCTCTTTGGGATCTTTTCCTCACTTTAGGGGCAACACTCTATATTTTACAAGAATATAGGAGATCTTTCACACTTTACAAAGGTACTCACATAAAGAAGATATAACTATCATGATGCAAATGTATGCCTCTGCCAGGATAGCAGGATATGCTATGATACTAGCGCGCCATGTAGCAATGATTAGGGCAAGGCCCAACTAGCATGCGGCTCATTGATCAAGCAAGTAGCATGTATGATATGAAGATCAAGTCATGAGAAGGTGGATGTTGCATGGCAATGTATCTCGGAAAGGCTATGGAAATTCCTTGTAGGCAGGTATGGAGGCTGTTTTGAGGAAAGATATAAGGAGCCTTATGATGACAGAGCGTATCATGCCAAGGGTTTGGATGCACCGGCGAAGTATGCGCCAACTCTCAAGGTGAGAAAGGGAAATGCACGGTACCGAAGAGGCTAGAAAAAGTATAGGTGGGTGGAAGTGTCAGCATTCGAATACTCACATTAGTCCGAAGAACTGATGCACTTGTTATCGGTAACTCTCAATCTAATCAGGAGGTTCACAAAGAGACAAGTACCCCGAGGAGGAGTGTATGGGGGTTTGGTTATCCTTGCACATCCTCGACTCTTGGTACATGAGTGTACTCTAATATTCAAACCCTCCAGAGGTTATTCATCCATCTATTAGATAGAGTTCTCAACAGGGGTTTTTGGTTTTCGAAAAACAAACGGATTCCCCAAAATACGACATCTATCACTAATAGGCTTGAGCTCTTGACACCAAAAGTTCAAACATTACTCTAGTAAATAACTTAAAACTATTTCAAGTTACTACTACAAAGAGAATAGCAACTTCAACTACCTACTTCTAGTCAAGACACAAAACTCAGTGCAACGGGCAAACTCTCTAACAAGATAAAACATGCAACCTATAGAAAGTTCAACCTAAAACAAAAGAAAAGCTCTAGAAAACCAAAGCACTACAACTAAACAGAGCAGTAGCTAAGAAAAGAAAAAGAACAACTCACAGCTAAAATAATAAGCATGCAAATCCTATGAGGAGTTCTAGTTCAAGCGGAGCGTGTATCTCTCCCACACAAAAGAGTAAGCTGGGGTCTAACTTGTTACTACAGCAAACCAAGCAAAAAAAACCTAGAAAAGTAAAGAGCGAGACGCTCCAAGCATAGCACACAACGCATGAAGTGATTAAAATATAGTGCAACGAGGGACGAATTGATAATTGTTGATGAAGAAGGGGATGCACGGGGGCATCCCCAAGCTTAGACGCTTGAGTCTCCTTGAATATTTATTGGGGGTGCACATGGGCATCCCCAAGCTTGAGCATTTGACACTCCAAGATCTTCTTTTATCATCTTCCATCGCGCACTTGAAAACTCCCTTCATACATAACTCATTGTAGACTAATTAGAGAGGTTAGTGCCCTACTAAAATAATTTTCCTCTACTGCAAATAAAGATTTCGAGGAAGAGCTACTGTTTCTCTTGCCTGCCCAAAAGATTTTGCAAAGAAAAAGCAAGCTTAAGGATTGAAAAACTGCGAAAAGAAAAACCGGGGCAGAAGCTGAGAAAAATAGAACAGCAGAGAGAAAAGAATTTTTTCCGAGGTACTTCTACAACTCAAATCAAAAAACTCTGAACAGACGCCTGAAAGGTAATTGTATGGAGCATGCTGTAAAAAAATTCAGATCAAAAAGATGATCTGGTGATTTATCGCGAATTTTTCCGTCAAGCAGACAGAATCTGTTTCTGGACAACATGTACCAACTTTGGACCTTTCCTGCAATCTGAGGCTAAACTTGGCGCAAAGCTTGAAAGTAAAGATACAATGATGTTGCTACAGTAGTTACAATCATCAAGACCACTAAGAACAGAAGAAAAAGAAAAAATAAAAACCTAAATACGTTGCGGGCTGCCTCCCGAAAGCGCTTCTTTAGAGCCATTAGCTAGGCTTAAAGCAGAAGATCAAGTCTTTTCAAGAGAATAACTAGCCCGTGTGACGGACTCAAAAGGTAACTTAATCTTTTTCCTAGGGAAATGTTCCATCCCTTTCTTGAGAGGGAATTGGAATTTGATATTCCCCTCTTTCATGTCAATAACAGCACCAGCTATGTGAAGAAAAGGACTGCCCAACATAATTGGACAAGAGGGCTCACACTCAATGTCCATAATAGTGAAATCAACGGGAACATAATTGTCATTGACAATGATAAGAACATCGTCGATCTTCCGCAAAGGATTCTTTACGTAAGAATCAACAAGACGAACACCAAAAGAACAGGGATCAAAAGGTTTCAATTCAAGCATATCATACATTCTTTTGGGCATAACAGAGGTACTTGCTCCAATATCACAAAGAGCATAACAAGAGAAGTTATTTAATTTGATTTTTATCATAGGATCCCAACCATCTTCTAGCTTCCTAGGTATGGAGGCTTCTAGTCTAAGCTTCTCCTCCCTAATTTTGATTAGAGCATTGGTGATATGCTTTGTGAAGGAAAGATTAAGTGTGCTAGTGTGGGGGTCTCTATACATCTTGTGTAGGAAACCAATAACTTCAGGTAAAGTGCAGTTGTCAAAGTCTAGGTCACTACTATCTATCAAGGAGGTACTGATATCATTTAGGCTCACTTGTTTGAAAGCCTCTATGTTCATAGAGGTTTCTTCATCTATGGTTGAGGTGGTAGCATCACCATTGGTATGTCCAGTGGGACTAAGGGTGTGATGGGTGCTAACAGTTTGGACATCCTCAACTACTTGGATAGTGGCTACTGTGTGGTAGGTAGGAAGGCTCTTAATTCTCTCTCTTCCTCCTTTTCTCTGGCCCATCTATCTTTTAGTTTTCCCAACATCCTAATGTTTTCATTAATTTGGACTTGGATGGCATTCATAGGAGTGGTCTTCCTCTCCTCGGGGGGAGAAGTTCTAATCTTCAGCATCTCTACATCATGGGCTATGTTGTCTACCTTCGAAGAGAGGATATCTAATTTATCTAATTTCTCTTCCACACTCTTGTTGAAGGCTTTTTGGGTAGTGATAAAGTTTTTGAGCAAGGTCTCTAGTTCAAAGGTGGAGTTTTTGGTGCTAGGATAAGTGTTGTTGTTCTCATAGTTGTTGGATGGGAAAGGCCTAGGATTGTTGCTACCAAAATTACTCCTATAAGCATTATTATTGAAGTTGTTTCTAGAGACAAAGTTCACATCTACTTGCTCTTGAGCAACCAAATAATTTAGAGAGGAGATCTCCTCGACAGAATTCCATCTTACCAGTTGGAGATCTTTCGGTGTGCCACTGAGAGTAGTTCATCATCATCTCATCAAGTAGCTTTGTGGCAGCACCAAGTGTGGTTGACATAAAAGTTCCTCCCGCGGCCGAATCTAACAGGTTCCGCGAGATAAAGTTCAAGCCTACATAAAAAGTCTGGATAACCATCCAGGTAGTCAGTCCATGTGTGGGGCAGTTCTTGACAAGCGTCTTCATACGTTCCCATGCCTGGGCAACGTGTTCATTATCCAATTGCCTGAAATTCATAATGTTCCTCCTCAATTGAATAATTTTAGCAGGGGTTAGTACTTCCCTATAAAAGCATCTTTGCATTTACTCCAAGAATCGATACTGTTCTTGGGTAAGGATTGCAGCCACTCCTTGGCTCTTCCTCTCAAAGAGAAAGGAAAAAGCTTCAGCTTGACGATGTCTCCATCCACTTCCTTGTACTTTTGCATATCAAAGAGTTCGATAAAATTGTTTAAGTGCATGACAGCGTCCTCTCCAGCACCTGAGAATTGATCTTTCATAACAAGATTAAGCAGAGCAGGTTTAATTTCATAAGAAGGTGCTGAAGTGGCAGGTGGAGCAATAGGAATGCAGATAAAGTCACTGTTGTTGTGACTAGTGAAGTCACACAACTTGGTGTTTTCATTGGAAACCATAGTAGCAGCAGGTATTTTTGGTATGTTTGATAAGGGACACAAAAGAAAAAACTGAAAGGTAAACTAACAAGACTAAAAAGCAAAGATAAAAGATAGTGTGCAACTCCCATACCTTGTAGACTGGAGTCCCTGGCAACAGCGCCAGAAATTCACTTGCTGGCGTGGAAGTTGACGGGAAAAGACTCCTGCTTCCTTCCCCGGCAACGGTGCCAGAAATTCGCTTGATACAGAGTGCAAACTCTCCTCGTTGGTTACCCCAAGTGGAAGGTGAGATGATGTGTAGCAGCAAGTTTCCCTTAGCAAAGATGCTAAGGTTGAGTATCGAACTAGTAGGACTCCAAGAGATACAAGTAGGTGTCACGGCGCTTGACGTGGACCTGCACACAGATACAAATAACTTTGCTCCCAACAAGTACAGAGAAGTTGTCAATTCCTCCGGCCTTGCTGTTTACAAAGGATCAACGCAAGAGATAAAAGTGGAACTGAAAGTAAAGACTGAAAGTAAACTAAGGGTATAAACAATAATGTGAAGATGGACCGAGGTCCCGTGATTTTCACTAGTGATGTCTCTCTCCCAAAATACGATAAAAGTGCTAGCGAGGTAAACAAATCACAGCTGGGAAATTGACAGAATTATGAAGGCACCGCAATGCTAACTATGCTGCAAAGAAAGGAAGGACTCAAAAGCAATGGGCAGTACGCCAAGGTAAGTAGACCGAAATCCAACTGCATCTACTACGAATCATCCACCTTGAGATATCTATCCAGAACATCTCACTGGTATTAAGTTGTGAATCCCACCCAAAGTGTAAACTCAAAGCAACAGACAACTGCATTATAAGAACTTTGCGTAAAGTAAACAATCCTTGCACCCGCGGGTACAAGCACCGTTGTTTTATCCCTGGTGGCAACAGCATATCCCCTAGTCTCATGTTTCTGTCACTCAAGCTAGACATCAGGGGGCTGAACCGACAATCAAGCATAACGCTCCCTCTTGGAGTTGCAAGCAAACTACTTGGCCAAAGAAAAATACTGCAACGGAGAACATGCAAGAATTTACTCAAGAACAAAATATAAAAGAGAAGAACCAAATATATTACTCATCACAATCTGAACATAGTCTCATAATCCATCAGATCCCAGCAAACTCAGCATAGCAACAGCAGAAATTACAAAAGTGCCTCGATCATGTGAGGCAGCTCACGAGGTCTCGAAAGTGGAAGCACAAAGAGGGGAGAGGTACATCACATAGCTACTGGTCACGGACCTATGGTCCAAGGGGGACTACTCACGGCACATCCGGGAGGCGTCCATGGCTATGGATGGTCTCCCGGAGGGGGTTCTTCCTCCCGGCAGGGTGCCGGGGCAGCTTTTCTAGGCAGCCCCGATCTTGAAACGGCGGAGGCGGCGGTACAGAGGAGAGTTCGCGAAAAAGAGATCGATATTAGGGGTTTCCACCCCGAGGGCTAAATATAGGAAGAGGGGGGTGTCGAGGGGACCCACCATGCAGCCAGGAGCCTCCTGGAGCGGCCTATGGTGGGCCGCGCCAGGGACCCTCCTGGTCTCCTGGTGGTGGCCCCCCTCCGCTACCTTGGTGATTCCGGAAGCTTCCAGGTCGCTAATTTTTTATCTGATTTTTCCGGATTGTTTGGAGCACTTTTAATGGCCGGAAAACCTGAAATACAAAAACAGTGGAAAACAGAAACTGGCAGCTGGGTGCACTGGGTTAATAAATTAGACCAAATATTCTCAAAAGTGCATGAAAGTTCAAGCAAAACATGGCAAAGTCACACAAAACATGCATGGAGCAAGCAGAAATTATAGATACGTTTGGGACATATCAGACACAAAAGTAAAAACTGAAAGGTAAGCTAACAAGACTAAAAACCAAGGATAAAAGATAGTGTGAAACTCCCCTATCTTGTAGACTGGAGTCCCCGGCAACGGTGCCACAAATTACTTGATGATAGCAAGGAAGATTGTTCTCTCGCTTCTCGTTGGTTAACCCAAGTGGAAGGTGAGATGTAGCGTAGCAGTGAATTTCCCTCGGTGAAGATACCAAGGTTTGTCTCCTCTAGGACTCGCAGAAATACAAGAAGGTGTCATGGCGCTTGACGTGGACCTGCACACACAACAAGTAACTTTTCTCCCAACGAGTACAAAGGAGTTGTCAATTCCTCCGGCTTTGCTGTTTACAAAGGATCAACGCAAGAGATAATAATAGTGGCAGCGGAAAGTAAAGACTGAAAGTCAATTGAGGGTGTAAACAATGGTGGAAATATGGACCAGGGTCCCACGACTTTCACTAGTGATGTCTCTCTCCCAAAAGACGATAAAAGTTCTAGCGAGGTAAACAAATCACGGCTGGGCAATTGACAAGATTATAAACACACCGCAATGCTAACTATGCTACAAACGAAAGGAAGAGGCTCAAAAGCAATGGGCAGTACGCCAAGGTAAGTAGACCGAAATCCATCTGCATCTACTACGAATCATCCACCTTGAGATATCTATCCAGAACATCTCGCTGGTATTAAGTTGCCAATCCCACCCAAAGTGTAAACTCAAAGCAACAGACAACTGCATTAAAAGAACTTTGCGTAAAGTAAACAATACTTGCACCCACAGGTACAAGCACCGTTGTTTTATCCCTGGTGCCAACAACATATCCCCTAGTCTCATGTTTCTGTCACTCAAGCAAGACATCAGGGGGCTGAACCGACAATCAAGCATAACACTCCCTTTTGGAGTTGCAACAAATCACTTGACAAAGAAAAATAGGGAAACGGAGAACATGCAAGCATTAACTAAAGAACACAAATATAAAAGAGAACCAAATATATTACTCATCACAATTTGAACATAGTCTCATAATCCATCAGATCCCAGCAAACTCAGCATAGCAACAGAGAAAATTACAAAGGTGCCTCGATCATGTGAGGCAGCTCACGAGGTCTCGAAAGTGGAAGCACAAAGAGGGGAGGAGAACATCACATAGATACTGGTTTTGGACCCATGGTCCAAGAGGGACTACTCACAGCACATCCGGGAGGCGTCCATGGTGATGGATGGTCTCCCGGAGGGGGTTCCTCCTTCCAGCAGGTTGCCGGGACAGCTTCTCCTGTCAGCCCCGATCTTGAAACGGCGGCGGCAGCGGTACGAAGAGGAGAACGGGAATAGCAGATCGATATTAGGGGTTTTCTCCGCGGGCACTAAATATAGGCCAAGGGGGCACCGAGGGGGGCCACAGGGCAGCCAGGAGGGTGCCCGGCGCGCCCTAGGGCTGGGCCGCGCCAGGGACCCTCCTGGGGCCCTGGTGGGTCCACTCTCTTCCTTACATGGTTCTTCGGGAAGCTTCCGGGACGCTGATTTTTTATATAATTTTTCCGGAATTTATTTGGCACTTTTAATGGTCGGAAAACCCGAAATATAGAAACAACAGAAAATAGGAACTGGCAACTAGTTGCACTGAGTTAATAGGTTAGTCCAAATATGATCAAAAGAGTATGAAAGTTCAAGCAAAACATGACAAAGTCACAAAAATCATGCATGGAGCAAGCAGAAATTATAGATACGTTTGGGACGTATCAGCTATTCGCGATTAAACAGGCGTCAAGGTATACATATTTCTTCTTTTTAATCTATACGTTATTTTACTTCCTTAAAACAAGTATCATATTTTCATAAAACTTTTGTTGTCAGGTAGTCTACACAATACTAATCCCTTCCTCTAGGTATATTAATCAGGTAGCTAGATCATAGTATCAGAAAATAATCAAGAGGTATGATCACAAGGCTCATCCCTTCTTCTTATATCACATAATCATTCAACCATAATTTAACAAGACGACATTCATGATAAAATATTTGGTTCTGATCCATGCTTTTCTAATAGCTCCTTTTTCAAGATGCCTCGACGATCAAACACACGAGATGCCCGACAAACCGAATGCATGGAAACAACTCCATCAACTTGCATCCAACATAATCCTGAAATACCCATACAATCGAAGGCACGTAGAAACGTCCAACAAACTGAAGGCATGACATCAACACAATCAACCTCAGGTAATATCCACATGCAACTCTTCATGTTTGTGTCTGCATTTTGATTTCATTTCAATAGCTCAACCTTTATTTTAATAGTTTAAGTTGAGTTATCTTCTATGTTAAAATCTTTTGATACTCTCAATTATAAAGAATTTTTGTAATGTCTCCTGACACGACCATGTCAATAATCTGGAAACTACAAAAAGAGAAACCTTATTGAACAAATATTGATATAAAGTGCCCTACCAGATAGATATCCATATGTACTCCATGTGAAATCTCCATTATTAGAGTCTTCATATATCCCAATGCACTCACATGTCTGCAATGTCAAAACACTATTAAGTACAACATAAATGATATTACATGACATTATTTACAAAACTCTACATCACTGACGACATCACATTTGCAAAGATGAGTGTGCAACATATGTCATCGCAAGCAGCTCACCATACAAAAAGAAGGAAAGAACAACCTCTAAAAATACCACAAGACTTACTACTACAGAAAGGAGAAAATCGAAAAGAACAAATCGTCAATAGCATATACCCAAACTTGCTGCAAAAATACCGTGAGCGAGAATACCTAGAAGAAAGAGCTATACTATGTCCAAGAAATGATACAGTCAAGGAGATAAACGGCCACATAATGAGCCAAATAGAAGGTGAAGAGGTGACATACCTAAGTTTGGACACTGTTTGCAAGGCAAGAAAAAACACCAACATCATGATGAATATGCAGCCTACAGAGTTCCTCAACACCTTGACATCTCTAGGAATCCCAGACCATAAGGTAAAACTGAAGGTGGGTTTGCCAGTAATGCTCCTACGCAACATAAACCTAGCAGCAGGATTATGCAACGGTACAAGAATGACAATAACACAACTTGGAAACAAATACATCGAGACAAAAATAATCACAGGAACACACGTCGGCGACAAGGTATACATACGTCGAATCATCATGTCACCCAGCGACTCAAAATGGCCATTCGTGCGAAAAAGAAGGCAATATCCATTATAAGTGTGCTTCGCAATGACTATAAACAAGAGCCAAGGACAATACTTAAACAAGGTAGGAATATATTTGCCTAAGCAAGTGTTTTTCCATGGACAATTATATGTGGCATTATCAAGAGTGACAAACAAGGAAGGATTGAAGGTGCTGATCGATGACAATGAGTGTCCGACCGAAGATGTCGCAAAGAATATAGTTTATAAAGAAATAATCTAATTCACGTTAATGTTCTAGAAGCATTATACTTCGGTTGAATAGTTATAAACAATGAAATTATAATCAGAAAAATATCAACTATTCATGAATAATCTCAAAATACAAATATCTAGTCTATCTTTCTTAAAATAACGAAGCATGGATATTTTTCCAAAGCTATATAAATTTTATATATATTCGTCATTCTAGGGAAAGTTCACCAATGAATTTCATCTACAATTACATTTCTAAGCTCGATCACACTAACACTATCATGTCTACAATCCCACATATCTCTTTTATTGTCTCTCTAAAAAAATAGGCATCGACGCAGCCTCCTCAACTGAATAAATGTATGTGTACATATGTATCTTCAATCTTTTAAGTTTCAACAAAATGTATGATTTTCTGTTTGTCAGATCTGTATTTGAGAACAAAATATTTAGATATATACATATTAGTTTTTATCCATTAATACGATAAACTCAAGAAATGTCCTCTAACTTTAATCCCTTCAATGAATAGCCTTCAAAACTTAATCTTTGTTCTACCAGTTCTATGAAAAAGTGGATGCAGCATGGACATTCCAATATCTATACTAAATCGGGAGTGTGGTTGTGGCATGAAGATTACACCAATCATTTTCTAATCTTGACTGGAATTTAGCGCATGTGAGATGGACAAAAAAATAGGGATTTTCATACCATTGCATGCTCCGGCAGATCCATTAGGCAAATCAGGTCAGAACTCAAGCTGCGAGACACATCTTTCCTCTGTTGTAGGTTGCCGCTGGTACGGAGCTGCGAGCAGCGACCGACTGCACATGAGCTGCTGCTGACTTAGAAAAGGAGAAGAGATTCACTTGTGCTTGGTTCTACCGGACATACAGATAAGAATGAGAGGATAAGAGATGCAAATTTTTTAAGACACGGCTGGTGCTTGGTGAGATAAGAGAAGGAGAGTAGAAGAGAAGCCCTAGAGGCCCTATAAAAAACAATTCGGTTAGGCTATTTACAAAATTTAGGATCGAATGGTCTATGATAAAATAACGAAGCGCATATTATATTTTGGTCCAATCAATGAACTAAGTACGGCATGAAATAAAATAATAATAAAAAGTATTCTAAAAATAGAAGTATTTAAGGTAAACGTATACAAATAATTCCCATATAATGAAAAAATAACACATAAATAGAAAATCAATTTCATGTCAAAATATTTTATGATTGCTAAAACACCCCATGTTCATGTTAAATACTCAAATAGGGTTATGATTCATAACAAAACAAGTAGATCATAGAAATAAAAATCCGGGCAAATGCGCATGGCGCTGAAAACATAAATTCATATAGTTCTGTGTTCCATTCTAAATTTAATAGAAAACCAATACTTAAACACTTCTAAAACATTTACACATACAATAAAAGAATTTAAATTAAATCTGTCATATATACTTTTCAGGTAATGCAAAAAAGTTAAACCATAAATATAAAACACCATTGTTAATATATTTACGGTAAAACTACGACGCAACTGGTCGCACTAGGAGATAGCAAGCGGAATTAGATCACTCGAAATTTGCAGTGCGTGTGATAAGAGCCAGTGGCAAATCTAAGCGATTTCCATGGCAAATATAAAGGAGGAAACAGTGGGATTGCCAAACGTGCCAACTGCAATAGCCATCGAACGCCATACAAATGGTCGTGCTTCCCTCCATTCGAGAGACTATTTATGCGGTATGAAAATCATATATTTATGATTACTAAAATATGACGTGATAATGTTAGATCCCAAATTAAGAAAAGGACTGGAAAACAAGCAAATGAAAATAAATCTAGCCGCGCAAATGCGCGGGCCACCCCGCTAGTTTGGAGTGAATTTGCAAAACCCTTTGCAATGCACTTATTTTAAATGTAATTGCTAACATATCAGTAGAAGGTACCTCACATTGTACCCTTGATCATGTGATTGTGCATTGTGATTTATATTGATCGCCTTGTTTGCTTTGATTGCTATCAAATAGAGGTGGAGCCGAAACCCGAGATCACCCCGGCATTTGAAGACACCCAGTACGACCCTCGTCGGCAAGGCAAGCAAACCCCAATTGATCATGTCGATAAAAACCCAGTTCCCTCTCTTTCTCGCTTATGCATGTTTAGAATGTTACCATGATGCGTTTCTACCTCATAGTTGAACTCATTCCTTTGCATGAACTATCATTTTGTCACAGTAGTAAGAGAACCACAATCCTAGCAGATGTAGGGTTTGATGTATATCATGTGGCCCATGCAACTGTTATTGCTTATTGCATGCTTAGAGTGATACAATCTAATTATTGTTATGTGAGTCGGGATGGTAGTGATTGATGGAATAAACCACGGCTGTGGGGCAAGCTGGGCGTGCGTGGAGGCGTCGGGTGCGCAGCGGGACGTGCTGGGCGCGTCGGGTCTGCAGCGGGACGTGCTGGACGCAGCGGGTGCGAGTCGTATCGGCATGGCGTGTGTGTTTAGATTTAGATCGGACGCTGGTGCGTGCCGCGTCTGTACTCGTTTTGGTTTCGTGTGCGTGTGTACCGTTGGTGGTGAATGAGCCAACGCTAGACATTGGCGATAGCTGTGGAGAGCCTGGGCGTTCTGTTGAGGAGTCCCGCGTCGTGCGCGTGTGGAGAGCGTGTAGCGAGCGGACTGGACAAAATGGATCAAGCCGTGGGTGCAGCGTCGTGCGTGTATGGGCACCGGCTAACCTGGGTATAAAATCCCTTATGGTTGTTATCGCAGGGACTGAGCCTACTAGTTTGACCAGACAAATAGTAAGCCGTACGTGCGGCTGGGTTCTTTGTGTACTTGTGTTCAGCTCCATCTTCTTCCACGTCTATCCATCCATTAGAGACAGTGATCAGCTAGGGGTAGTCCCAACATTTGGCATCAGAGCTTTGGTTCGGAGGTGTTCGCCGGCGTCCATGGCACTCGTTCCGCACAGCGGCGGTGCTGGCGCGTTCTCGCTGCAGGTTCCGCCATTGACGCCGGCGAACTACATGTCCTAGGCCATCAAGGTTGAGGCAATCCTTGATGCCCAGGGACTGTGGTGCGTGGTGGCTCCAGCGGAGGGCGAGGAGGTCGACGGCGGCAAGAGCAAGACGGTGCGAGCGATCCTCATCAGGGCGCTGTCGGAAGACTTGCTGATGCAGGTGGTGACGTAGCCCACGGCGAAGGAGGTATGGGACTCCCTCAAAGTGCGCTTCGTCGGCGCCGATCGGGTGTGGGCGACGAGGGTGGCGGCGCTGCGCGGCGATTTGAGCCACCTCCGATGAACGAAGGCGACGAACTGGACGTCTACGCCGGCAAGATCAGCGGCATGGCGGCGCGGTATGATGGCCTGGGGGCAATTCTCGACGAGGCAGCCATGGTAAAGAAGTTGCTCGACACCGTGCCGAACCAGTTGTACGCCGCTGTAGACGGCATCGAGCAGTTTTGTGACGTCGACGCCATGGCGTTCGAGGAGGCGCTCGGGCGCTTGAAGGATTTCGAGGAGAGGACCAGGTGGCGCGGGCAATCGGCGGGCGGGTGCGACGGGGAGCAGCTTCTTCTCACTGCGGCGCAGTGGGTAGCACGGCGGCGTCAGCGGGGCGGCCGGGACGACGGCGACGATGCCAGAAGCACTGCATCCGATGGCGACGGGAAGCGGCGCGACCGCTGTCACAATTGCGGAGAGCGCGGGCACTTCAGGCACGAGTGCCCGGAGCGGCGCAAGGAACCGGCTGCAGAGCGTGCTCCCCTCGCCAACATCGACGACGAGCACGAAGGACTCCTCTAGGTCGTGGCTTAGGGGGTGAGTGATCGAATAAACCACCGTTGTGGGCTGAACTGGGCGTGCGTGGAGGCATCGGGTGCGCAGCGGGACGTGTTGGGCGCATCGGGTCTGCAGCGGGACGTGCTGGACATAGTAGGTGCGAGCCGTAGCGGCGTGGCGTGTGTCTTTAGGTTTAGATCGGACGCTGGTGCGTGCCGCGTCTGTACTCGTGTTGGTGTCGTGTGAGTATGTACCGTTGGTGGTGCATGAGTCAAGGCTAGACATTGGCGATAGCTGTGGAGAGCCTGGGCGTTCTATTGAGGAGTCCTGCGTCGTGCGCGTGTGGAGCGCGTGGAGCGAGCGGACCGGGCAAAACAGATCGAGCCATGGGTGCAGCGTCGTGCGTGTATGGGCACCGGCTAGCCTGAGTATAAAAGCCCTGATGGTTGTAATCGCAGGGACTGAGCCTACTAGTTTGAACAGAGAAATAGTAAGCCATACTTGCGGCTGGGTTCTTTGTGTACTTGTGTTCAGCTCCATCTTCTTCCACCTCTATCCATCCATTCGAGAGAGTGATCAGCTAGGGGTAGTCCCAACAGTGATCATGATGATGATGGTGGAAATGTGTTGGTGAATTTGACCTAAAAAAGGTGAACGATGAGAGGTTGTGTAGGAGTACAAAGTGGGTTGTCTCGTTGAACACCGCCTTAAGCCCGAGTTCTTGTGTGGTGATCCAAGACAAATAGTACAACCACACATTGGGCTCACTGACCCCTCTCAACCTATTAACTCATCCCGTGTCAATGTCCAGATGTCGCAGTAGTTCGGAGTTCTGGTAGGTTTGTGGCACGACCTGCTAAGTGAGAGAACGGCTCAGCCGAGACCATCTTGGGGCCCTGCACACATCGTCTGGGTCCACTTCGGTAAACCGTCCAGGTTCACGATAGTGGAAACCAACCCAGGTAGGTGTCTTTCATGGACTAGATCGGCTATGAGGTAACAATTGTGGTGAGCATCCTCGCCGGCACCCCTTGAATGGTGACGAGACCTGGCGGTAACTGATGGTCATGTGTGTGTAGCGGTACACCCTGCAGGGTTAACAAAACTATTCGAATAGCCGTGTCCGCACTTATGGACTACTTGATTATCTCTGCTTGATTATTAGAATACTTCAACGGAAACTCTTAAACTTGCCAAGATAAGTGTGAGTGCTATGGTTTGCTTTCTCGTGGGGAGTCGAGGAAGGATCCATAGTGGTGTATTGTTTGGGAGACTTGGATAGTTGGACTCGAGTATGCTTCTTACCTCATTCTGGTATTCATAGTACAGGATTAGCCAAGTCAAAGCTGGCACTTCTGCATTGAAACCCCACCTTCCTTTACCTTGATACCTGAGCATGAGTAGTATAGATCTAGATATAAGTCTTGTCGAGTACGAATTTGTACTCACGTTTGCTTATTTATGTTTTTAGATGAACCCACTGACCCCGATGGTGGCTTCTTCCTAGAGCTCGACGATTGACTAAGCTAGTGTAGTCCCAGACAGACGTCTAGTCCCTCGTGGAAGGGATTGTATGATAAATAAGGCTTCTCTAAGCCATTTGTTAAACTTGTCTGTACTCAGACCTAAGTTTCTTCCGTTGTTTGATGTAATGTTGGATCAGAGTCATGTGATCTCTTTGTGTACTCTATATGTAAGTCAATAAAGATGTATACTTTGTAGAGTTCATGTGATGAGTAAATGTTGGTTACACTGGACATGTATGTTGCGTGTATGATTATAACGTTCATGTCTTAGTGTGGGGTTCGATAGCTTAGTTGTGCTCTCGTCGGCGGTCTTTCATACACAAAGTGGCCCTTAGATGTGCGCGGCTTGGGGCATCGCGATGCGATTGCTCGTGACTTCGTTACGTGCCACCATTTGTTGTACGATCGAGCCCGCCCGAGACCCCGACTAAGTGATCGGGCTGGAGTATATTTATGTAAGTGTTATAATTCAATCGATAATATGGTTGAGGCGACTTGTCTATGAGTATGGAATTTCACCACCCATAATCATTTAGACTTGTGAGCGGACGATGAGGACCCATCTCAGTTGATCATCCGGGCATGGATGGGATGCCCCTCACGTTCGAGCTTTCCGAGAGTGTCTTGTGCTTGGCCTTGTCTGCTTGGACAAGTGGGTACGACTCTTGGCTCTCCATATGATTGAGTTGTGACAGGAATTACATATGCATATTCCGGGTCCCGACAGTTATCTTCTAAAGATGATTGTTCTTATGTGTTTAATATTTCACAGGTATGTTCCGACAATGTCGATTCTGACAAGGAAAACAATGACAAGAAGAGCCGCCACATCCTCCGCAAGCTGCTGAGTGGGGAGATCATCTACCGCGATGATGGGGCGTATGGGAAGACTTTGACAGCCTGATCATGCATTCCAAGAGCGTTGGAAAATTCCAGCGGGAAGAAGTGAAACCGGTAAAGAAGGCACGTCATGCAGCCTTCGACGTCTTCCTTGACAAGTACGTGAGGGGCCATGTTCCCTTCTTCATCTAGGGACTTGCTCCTCTTCCTTAAGACGTCGAAGAAGTACCGACCGGGATGCGCTCTACTTGGCTGCACCTGCACGCTGCCTCTGCCTCCCCCGACTATATATACATTATATAGTCGGGGGAGGCAGAGGCAGCGCGCAGGTGCAGTATATATATATATATATATATATATATATATATATATATGGTGGGTCTATTCTAACAACACCCCTTAAAACCCTATCCTAACGAACCTTCTAGCGCAGAGCGCCCAAACCGTCTACAACAACCGATCAAATAAAACCCAACCTACCTTAACTTCTCCCAGCCCCAAATCCCCACCCGACGTCCCTCCCCTCCCCCGCGCACCAACTCCCCAGCCCCCGACCACGCACCAACTCCCCTGCCCTGACCGCAACCAGCCGCCGGCGCCCTGACACTCGCCGCGCGCGGGCCGCCCCACCTCCCCCCCTCATCGGAGTGCACGAGACGTGCCCCCAAATTCCAAGCCCCCCCTCCCCACCCCCCACCCCCCGTCGATCCCTGTGGATCTGTCCAGGGCGGCCCCGGTGTGACCGGCAGCGGCCAGATCGATGGCGCTAGCGCCATTCCTCCCGGCCCACTGCGCCGCGCCGCTCCCCTCCCTCCCGCCGCGCCCCGCCCACTCCCGCGCGCTGCCTACCCTCGTCGGCCGCCCCACCTCTGAAGCCCAGCACGGATCCGGCTGGATCCAGCCCGGCGCGGCACATGCGCGACGGAGGTCGTCGCGCTGGAGCATCCGATGTCGCCGTTCTTCCCATGTTTGCCGATGCCGGTTACGCGCGTCCTCCCGCAGTGAGCTGCAATCACCACTTCGCCCCCTACGCGACGAGCTCGCCGTGGCTCAAAAGCACGTCGGTGGTCCGTCTTCCCAAGGGATCCAAATCGCCAGCGCAGGTGTGGAGAAGGAGGTGTGCTCCGCCGGGTTGGAGAAGGATTTGTGCTCCAAATCGTCAGCCCGATCTGAAGTTCCCTGTGGGCGTTTCCTTCTCGTTCTTGCTATGATTTTGAATTGGCAGAATAAGTAATGATGCAATTCACTGTGGAAAAATGTAGTGTGTATAATCATGCAGTTCGGTTGTAATATGTATGTATTTTTTGTTCAAAACTTATGTGGTGCACATCTATTCATGCCAAAAACTGCAACGAAAAATATACGCAATCCAATGAAGCAGTTTGGTTTATCATGTGGGCCACCATTTTCGAAGCGAATTGCGACCTTTTATCATCCAGTATTTAAGAAAAATGTAGTTCAGAAAAATATCGCTTGTAGTGCGTTTGCCCTACGAACGAAGTGCACCGAGTACCGAAGTTCAGAGAAATGAATCAAAAAACGCGTGCAGTGCTCTCTATAGACAAATGCGATGCGGTCGCCGACTCGATGCAGTTCGCTTCGTCGATTCCGGCTTCGCAAAAACATGAGCGTTTCTGTTTGCCAAAAATGCAGTGCGCTTCTCTGTCTGATGCAACCACATGCAGTTCACTTGATCGATTTCGGGTCCACGAAGAACAAGTGCGCTCTGTTTGGCGATAATGCAGTGCGCTTGACTGTCGATTGCAAAACAATGCCGTTCACTCGCCGATTTTTTGTTCCGCGAAAAAGTGATTCCGCGTTTTAGTAAAATCGACTCTACTTTTAAACTGTAAGGAGTTAGAGATAAAGTTATGCATGAAAATCGAGCGCCTCGACGATATCTATCAAACCGTGTAACAATTGAATCGATCGGGCGAATGAATAAAAAAAATTACGCATATACGCCCGCTATCCACAAGAGGGCAGCGCCACCGTTTTCTAAATTGCTTCAAAACGGTGCAGAATCTCGAAAAGTGTTCAACATATGGATTAATCTACTACTCCATACGAATCCAAGGGTGTATCATACGCATTGTTTTGACAAACGGTAAAAAAGTTCTACTCTCTACGAGATCCGAAAAACAAAAACCGAGTTGCTGCGTTCTTTTTGATCTAAAATTACTCTCAAACCGTGCGGAATTAGAGAAAGTGTTCTGCATATGGATGGAGCACCTGATCAATACCTTTCCAACGGTGTATCATACGCGTCATTCCGACGAACGGTTTAAGAGAAACCGCGAAAATACGCACGCAGCAAAAGTATGTCGTCACACCATTTTTGAAACTTCTCTTAATCCGTGAAGAATCGGAGGAAGTGTTCAACATATGGAAGATGCTCCTTGTCCATACGAATCCAACGGTGTATCATACGCTCGATTCCGACAAACGGTTAAAAAGTTACGGCGAAAACGGTGCATGCGGTTTTGTTTTACCCGAGCTGCAGTGCTCCGAATTTAGTAGTGCGGTTCTATTTGCGATACGATGCAGTTCGGAATGTTGTCAGAATTGCAGTATTTTCGCAAACAGAACCGCACTGCTGAATTCGGAGCACTGCAGTTCGGGTAAAAATGAACCTCATGCAGTATTTTCGCGATAATTTTTTAACCGTTGGTCGGAATTGAGCGGATAATACACCGTTGGATTCGTATGGAAAAGGAGCATCTTCCGTATGTTGAACACATCCCACGATTCTTCAAGGATTAAGAGAATTTTCGAAAATGGTGCAGCGACCCACTTTCACAGCCGCTGTTTTTTCGCGATTTCTCTTAAATTCGTCGGAATGATGCAAATGATATACCGTTGGAAAGATAACGATCAGGCGCTCCATCCATATGTAGAACACTTTGTCTAGTTCGCTACGGATTTGAGAGAAATCTAGCCACAAAAAAACACGCACACTCTGTTTTTCGCCGGCGGATCTTGTAGAGAGTAGAACTTTTTAACCGCTTGTCCGTTCGATGCGTATGATACACTGTTATATTCGTTTGGAAAAAGAGATTAATCCATATGTTGAACACTTTTCCAGATTCCCCAAGGTTTTGAAGTAATTTGAAAAATGGTGCTGGTGCCCTCTTTTGGACAGCGGGAGTTTTTTCTTAAATTCATTTCATTCGTTCGTCCGATTGATGCAATTGATACACCATTGGATATCTATCGTAGAGGCGCTCCATTTGTATGTAAAACACATCCTCTAATTCCTTACGGTTTAAAAGTTGTGTCGATTTTAGTAAATCGCAGAACTCCGTTCTTCGCAGACCCGGAATCGACGACATGAACTCCATTCGCCGGGCAACCGCACCGCATCCGACGGGCAAGCGCACTGCATTATCGCCAGACATAACGCACATGTTTTCCGCGGAAGAAAAATCGGCGAGTGAGCTGCATCTGCGGGGCACCCGATTGCATTTGTCAACACAAAGAACTGCACATGATTTTTTCACATCACAAAGAGAAATACGCGTATTTTTTCACGACACCGAAATCGACGAACTGAACTGCATTCGACGGGCACCGGTTGCATTGATCTCCCGAGAGAACTGCAGACGTTTTTTGATTAACTTGTGAGATTTTTACAGTTCGCTTCGATAAAAAAGTATCAGATGGCAGATTGAAGTGAACTGCACAATTTTTACCGCAAATCAAACCCACCATGTTGTGAACTGCATTTTTTATTATTTTTCTTAACTTTTTTGTGAAGCATGTGTCGCATGACGGATGTAGCGAAATGCACATGACAGACAACCTTACTGAATACTAGATTGTGCACTTCATCATATTTTTTTTTCATAGTACAAATGAACCGCATTGGATTTGCTCAATAATTACAAAAATAACTCGCATGTTTTGGTCCAATATGAGAAAAAACGCACTGCAAAGCAATGGAATTGGGATGAAAGCGCACTGCAAAACCGATGGTAACAACAAAAATCTTCTGCCAGAGAACCATTGGTCTAGGGGCGGTCGAGCTCGGCCTCATGTCCGCGTGTGGGAGGGGCGCAGCTTGCAGCAGGAATGGGACCTGCCCATCATCGGAGCACTGCACGCCGGCCAAACCAAGAACAAGGGGTGGCGTGGCCTTCGTCCCAATCGAGCAGAACATCGTCCGGATCAGCCTCCACCATCTCCCTGAACCTCAAAAGAGCAAGACCTGCGATTGGGGGAGCATACCGCGGGCTGACTGGAGCAGGCAACACAGAGAGGATTTAGCGCGTGCAGAAGAGAGGAGGGAGGAAGACCAGCGGAGCAGCGGTGGCGTCTAGGAGGCCGGCGTGAGGCGTAGCCCTGATCCGGCGAACTCCGGCGCGGGGAGGAGGAAGATTGGGGGCGGCGGAGACCTCGTCGCGGCAGCGTGGTGGCAGCCGAGGGCGTCCACGTCGGAGCCCTGGTCGCAGCGGCGTGGTGGCATCCGGGGGCAGCCGCGGCAGATCCTTGGTCGGGGCGGCCGACGAGTGGTGGGTGGGGCTGCTAGCGCGTGGCCAGGGCCGGCCGGCGATTGGTGGCGGTGAGGGTGCCTGGGGGTTGGTGCTTGTGGAAGGTTGGAGGAAGCTGGGTGGGATGGATTTGGATAAGGCAGGACGTGGGTGGGGCGATTTTTTACTACTATTTTTTTCATGCGTTGCGGGACGGGACAGGATACAGTGTTGTCAGAATAAGCTTTTGTTGTTAGAATAAGTCTTAATGGGTGTTGTTAGAATAGACCCACCCTATATATATATATATGTTTTTGAAATATCTATTCAATCTTTTCAGTGATCATGCATATGTTGATCACTGATCAGGGTATATGATCAATACTGAATTAATCTTCCAACAATGGAAATCTGCATCAAAGCTAGAGATTCGCACTTTTTGCAAAGTTTGTTGGCTGTTGAACACCTCTTATATGAAAACTGTAGGAAACTTGTAGAAGAAGGCTGCAATACGACATGTTTTTCCTACCCTGGATTATTTGATCTTTGCTTCAACAAAAAACATGTTTGTTGCTAAGGCATTCAGCTTGAGCCTGAGTAACATCTCCTTTAGAAGAACCCTCTATAAGGATTCTCTAAGTTTGCGGGTGAGCCGCAAAGACAAATGTGATGAGATTGATCTTTCCGATCAATAAGAAGGAATCTAAAAATTCCAGTAATACACACACACACACACACACACACATATATATATTTACATGACTCGAATTACTCATTAGTGGGCTAGAGATCGACCAGAGAAGTTCTTAATTAAGACCAACATAAGAAGACACACACGTCCTGATCTACATAAACATAGTCTGCTATTTTGATAACTAAAACAGACACAAATTTATTCCATGGCTCCATTTTCCTTGGCCCTTTGATTGATCCTCTCCATCTCTACATTCTTCTCCGTCAGGGCTTCCGTGCGAAGGACCAATGTCTCCCTGCGCGCTCGGTTGAGCTCCATCTCCAGGCTCTCATTTTTATGCGCAAGGTCGATGTTGACGGCCACCGTCTTCTTCAAATCCTCATGCAAGGACCGAAGTGTTGCAAGCGAATCATGTGCTTGCTTCAGCAGCTGCTCCCTGGCGGCAATGGTATCATCCTCAGCCACCTTGATGGCAACCGTGACATTCGCTGTCCTCCTGTCCAACGCTTGGCAAAACTCATCGATGATGCCCAGTTTATATTCCTGGCAATCAGATCCACCGGACTTGTATGTCAATGTGAATAAAAAACGATGTGAAAAGAAAGATTAGAGCAGAAAAGAGAAAGATTTCCTCACAAAGAAAGGAGATAGAGTAATGGCATAGAACGGAGATGGAAACAACTATACCTAACACGCTTAGCGGGGGGCGTTGAAGAAGCCATGGCTTTGGGGTGACGAACTGTCGATCGAGGTCTGAATGGCTGGGATGCGCAGAGAGAGAGAGAGAGAGATGGAGTAGTGGAAGTGGAATGGGCAGTTTGTGTAGAAGAGGGGAGGAACTGCTCAATAAATCACGGTCGCGGCCAACTGCACGCGTACTGTGTAGTAGGAGTAACAATGTGCGGCTCGCATAGAAGATAAGGGAGTTGACCAAGAAAATGACCGCATGACCAGACGACTATTATAACCCACAGTTATTCAAAGCAATACGTCAGTGATAGTCATCGGCATCACCCCCAAGTTCATTTATTTTAATTAACTGTTGGCCTCACAACTCTGACGATTCTCTACAAATAATCGAATGAGTAGCAAGTTGTGTTTTATTTTGAAGTTTTTTCCCGTGTTTTCAAGTGAAGCTAGCAAACTTATAAAAAACAATATAAATTAAAGTGAAGCTAGCGGTTCATTTTTTGCAACCGTAGGTGTGCTCGGTTGTTATAATGCATAGTTTATTGTACGATTTGTGTGTCGTGCATCACCAACCCTTAGATTATTAGAAACGTTTCTGATATGTTTTACTTTGCACACCATGTTTTAATTCAGAATGTTTACTTTACTAAGGTAGCGATTCATTTTTTAGAACCGTTGGTGTTCTAAGGAGCAATCCCAAACACTTGATTTTAGGAACTGTGTGTCGTGCATAACCAACACTAAGATTTAAAGAAACGTGCCTGATAGATTACACATCCCACACGTTTCAGTAAATACAAATGATTGTGAAGCCACCCCCTTTTTCACACACGAAAGGATTTTCAGAAGCGTGCCTGATAGATTAGGCATTCAAAACATTTCAGTTACTATGAACAATGCGTAGACAGGCTGGCGGTCCTTTATTTGCAACCGTGGGTTTTCACCCTAAACATCCTAGACCGATTTTCAAAGACCCGTCAGCCCTACATCACCCACGCAATAATTTTTAGAATTGTGGCCTTTCGGGTATGTTTCCAAGACGGTTCAGTTCTGCCCAAATGGTTTTTTATTTATACCGTTTGCGTTGATAGCATCGGAAACAGTTTCGTACAAGGGACTAGGAAAGGAGTATCGTGTTATCCCCTCTTTGCACTAGTGGATTGAACCGTCACGCCGTATAGCATTTCCTTTGCCATTGATACTAGATTAGTCAGAGATTCGATCAATGAAATCCTATGTCTGGTTCAACCTCATTACCGACAAATCTTATTTCACTCGTTCTGTGATATTCATCCCCGTGACCTAGTCACATGTTGCGCAGCTTTATGGATGTAATATCACCGAGTGGGCCTTGGGTATCTTTCCATTACATGGATTGACAAATCCCGCTCTTGAATCAAAACTCCTCAACGTATCTAAACGGAATACCTAAGATACACATTTATGAACAGCATATTTCGGTCAAGCGGTGGGTGTAGGTTAATTAAAGCCTCTGAGAAGATAGTGATTATGCATGATCTCACGGTCTAAGGAACGGTCTACTACATTCTTTAATTACAAAACTGAACCTTCATGAATTTGATCATGTTGCAATGCTTATGTTGGGTAATGTTCATCACGTCATTCATCTAATGAGGTGACATCATGGTCAATTGACTTGATTGTCCATGATCGCGAAACCACGATCATAAGTTGACCGTGAACTATTTATTGAGAAAGAGGCTAACTAGGAACGTTGGTTGTTTCTATACCACACCTGTATCATTGTTTCACTGATACAGTTCTAGCATAGTATGAAACTGGTTATGAACTTGCTTAGATATATTGTAATAATCACATATGATTTTCCTCTTGAGCATATATCCAACAGGTTATTCTTACCCGCGAACACTGTTGCGATCCCCTACACTTGTGGGTCATCAAGACTATTTCCTGACGTCGTTGCCGTGTAGCTTTATTTACAAGCCTACTTGGAGTTATTTTGCTTGCTGCGATTTATCCGCTATGGGTAAGATAGGAGACCCCAGAGTTTCGATCTTACCATCCACTACTATAAAAGGTATTGTTCTTAGCACTAGTGCTACACTTGATTCACCGTCTGTTATGAGTAAGCTTAATTCACCACCACCACATGTTGCTTCTACTGAGTCTATTACTGTGTCTGATACTTTTGATGATGCTTCTACTGTTTTTGATGATACTGGTTCACCTGGTCACTTTATTCAGTCTCAGATTGCTAAGGTTGCCAAATAGTCTGGAATTGAAATTTCTGTTACACATTATCCTATTGGAAGATCCTCTGATTACCGTGATTTGATTAAATTCAAGGGTAAATTTTTTGATGATGATTATATTGAGCTTCATGATGAATTTTACAGAGACTTTGCAGAGTGTAATAATTCTACAGATCCAGATGTTGTTAAGAAGCTTCTTGCAAAGCATGCTATGAAGAACAAATTTGCTCCCAATCCTGAATTTTTTACCTCACCTATTTGCATTAAAGATGTGTATTTTGATTTCTCTGTTGATCTTTCACTTATATCTATGGTTGAAGCTAAGCCCTTTTATGGCAGAGAAAATGAACATGCTATTGCACACCTGACTAAACTCACTGAGTTGGGTGGCTTATTTTCCAATGTGGAAAAGATAAGAAAGTACTATGTTACAAAGCTGCTTCCTTTTCCCTAAAGGAGGGTGCTAAACTATGGTATGATGCACTACCATGTGGTTCTATTAAGAGTCCTCAGGATTTAGCTCAATCTTTTATTGCTAACTATTTTCCTGCTCATATGCAACATGCTGCTTTACAAAGAATCTCTAACTTTAAACAACTGCAAGATGAGCACCTCCCTAAAGCTTGGGGGAGGTATTGCACTTTACTCAAGGCTAGGTCAGGACACAGAGTCCCTAAGAATGAATTACTTGATATATTTTATAGTGGACTAACCGATGAATCTAGATCCTATCTAGATAGTTGTGTTGGTTGTCTTTTCAGAGAAAGAACACCTGACGAGGCCTAATAATAAATGGGCAAGATAGCCAAAAATCATGACGATTGACCCGTTCCTGAGCCACTTACAACACCAAAGAAGAGGGGTATGCTTGTCTTAAACCCCGAAGATATGCAAGAAGCTAAGAAGTATATCAAAGAGAAAGGTATTAAAGTTGAAGACGTGAAGAATCTACCTCCTGTTGCGAAGTTGTGTAAGCCTACCACTTACCCCCCCTATGGTAGAGGTACACTCTCTTTTAGATTTCAATGCAAGTGATGTTCCTTATGGTAAGCCTCCGGATCAATATTTGGATGAGCTTGATAATTTTATTATGAAGCAAAGTCATTTTAATGAGAGGATTCAAATTCAATAGCATGACAACTCTCTTGCTATCAAAAGCTTGACAGATGTTTTAGGTAGAACTGTTAATGATGTTAAAGGTCTTGTTAAGCATTTTCCTATGGTTCAAACTCTGCTTGAACAAATTTCTAATGTGCAAAAAGATTTGCTTGCTAACAGTTCTAAACAAGTTGATACACAAGCTTATGGTATTAAGACCCGAGGTGGGATACTCACTCAAGACACTCTCTATCCATAGGGGCATCCAAAGAGGATTGAGAAAGATTCTCAAATGAAGGAAGAAGACGTTGATGGCTCTCCGAAGAAGAAGAAGAAGAAGAAGAAACATAAGGAAGATGACAACTCCAACGATCCCACGACTAATGAAGAACCTATTGTTCATCCTAATAGCATATCTGTTTCCGATGCTGAGACTGAAGACGATGCTGAACCTGATAATGATAATGAGAAGAATGATCCACCTAAAGTACATGAAGAAGAAGCACCCAACAAGCGCAAGAGATATACTAAATAAGACTTTATTGCAAGAAAACATGGGAAGGAAAAGGAATCTTGGGTACAGAAATCAATGCCCTTCCCAGGTAAGTCTCTCAAAACTAAAGAAGAAGATCACTACAACAATTTTTTTGAATGGATGAAACCTATTTTACTCCAAATTCCTTTAACAGATACGATTAAATTGCCTCCCTACCGGTACGTCCCAAACGTATCTATAATTTCCACTTGTTCCATACTTATATTGGTGACTTTGCTATATGTTTGGTACACTTTCATACACTTTTCAACATATTTGGACTAACCTACTAACTCAGTGCCCTAGTGCCAGTTTTTTTCTGCCGTTGTCCGTGCATTGCAGGAAAAATACTAATTATAAAAGTGCTCGGAAAATTGCACAAAAATATATAAAAGCTCAACGCGACGGAAGACTCCTGAAGAACGAAGGACAGCCGGAGGGGGGCCACCCCCTCACCAGGTGACCCTGCCCGCGCAGCCTAGGGAGGGGACGTGCCACCTGGCCGCCTTGTCAGGTGGGGCCAACCCTGAGGCCCCCTTTGGCCATGTTTTTACCCCCGAGGAGGAAACCCTGATTCCTCAACTCCTTTTTCCAGAAGTGATTCTGATCTCCGCCGCCATCACCAACTAGCTTCAGGGGTCCAGAATTCCTATGTCGGCACCTTGATGCACAAGATATGATAATGGATTCTCGCCCTTCATTGGTTACCCCAAGTGGAAGGTGAGATGTAGGATAGCAGCAAATTTCCCTCGGTGAAGATACCAAGGTTATCGAACCAATAGGACTCCAAGGTCGACAAATAGGTGGCAACGACGCTAGAAATTAGGCGGTTGACGTGGACTTGCACACAGATAAAAATAACTTAGCTCCCAACGAAGTTTAGAGAGGTTGTCAATCTCTCTGGCCTTGTTGTTTACAAAGGATCAAACGCAAGGGATAAAGGATAATAGTGACTGCAACTGGAAAGTAAAAGCAGGAAATAAATCGAGCGTGTAAAAAATGATGAGAATATGGACCAGGGTCCCGTGATGTTCACTAGTGATGTCTCTCTCCCAAAAGACGATAAAACTGCTATGCGAGGTAAACAAATCACAGCTGGGCAATTGACAGGATTAAAAACACACCGCAATGCTAACTATGCTACAAAGAAAGGAAGAGGCTCAAAAGCATGGGCGGTACGCCAAAATAAGTAGACCGAAATCCAACTGCATCTACTACTAATCATCCACCTTGAGATATCTATCCAGAACATCTCGCTGGTATTAAATTGCGAGCCCCACCCAAAGTATAAACCCAAAGCAACAGACAACTGGATTAAAAGAAATTTGCATAAAGTAAACAATCCTTGCAACCACGGTTACAAGCACCGTTGTTTTCCCCCTTGTGGAACAGCACGTCCCCTAGACTCATGTTTCTATCACTCAAGCTAGTCATCAGGGGGCATGAACCCACAATCAAGCATAACGTTCCATCTTGGAGTCACTACCTACTACTTGGCCAAAGCAATAAATAGCAGCGGAGAACATGCAATAATTACTCAAGAAAAAAATCTAATAGATAAGAACAAAATATATTACTCAAGCACAATCTGAACATAGTCTCATAATCCATCAGATCCCAGCAAACTCAGCATAGCAATAGCAGAAAGAATTACATATGTGCCTTGATCATGTAGGGCAGCTCACAAGGTCTAATCCATGAAGAACAAAGAGGGGAGGAAAACATCACATAGCTATTGATCAGGGACCCATGGTCCAAGGTAGACCACTCACGGATCATTCGAGAAGCGTCCATGGTGGAGGAGAGGCTCCCGAAGGTCAATCATCCTTCCGGAAGGGTGCCGGGAAGTGGTCTATTGGCGCTCCCAATCTTGGAAACACGGCGGCGGTGGAACAAAGGCGAGATCGCGAAAAAGGGTTCTGTCTTCCGAGGTTTCCCGCCACGAAGAATATATAGGCGAAGGGGGGCAGCCAGGGGTCCACCAGGGGTCCAGGCGGCCCTTGGTGTGGCCCCACCCTAGGGCCCGCCGAGAGGGCGCCTGGGTCCCTGGTTGTGGCCCTCTGGACCCACCTTCGTGATTCCGGAAGCTTCCGGTACGCTGATTTTTTATTGTATTTTTCTGGAATTTTTGGAGCATTTTTAATACGGGGGAAACCTGAAATAGAAAAACAGGAGAAAACAGGAACATGCATTGGGGTGGACTAAGTTAATAGGTTAGTCCAAATATGATCAAAAGTGTATGAAAGTGTATATAAAACATATTAATATCACACAAAACATGCATGGAGCAAGCAGAAATTATAGATACGTTTGGGACGTATCAACATCCCCATGCTTAATTCTTGCTTGTCCTCGAATAGGTAAATGATAACAAGCATAATTTCTATGGTGACATGCTAACAACCATATAATAACTTTGAAAGTAAAGCAATCAAGTTATGTAATTAAATTCAAGTCATAACAGGCAGGAGTCTATATTAGCATTGAAACAAGAAACATAAGAACATAAAGGTGCAAGAGCTCTCGATGTTCGTGACTCAAATGTCTCCAGATGGTGTTTGCGTGCAAGAAGTGGGGGATGGGAATACGAGAAAAAAATATGTATTTGTTGAGAACTCAATCTACTAAAGTTTCACACTTAGTCTTCTTTGGAATCTTATCTTGAGTCGTCCCCAGACCACTAGTCAGGTACAAGTCAATTTGATCCACTCCCTTTCGATATTTTGAGCACTCATGCAATGGATGAGTGTAAGCACGAGAGTTGACACTTAGGATGGCAAAGAGAGAGGTATGGTGGAGGAGGAAGACAAAAAGGGTGTGAAAGGCTCGCATTAATGAGGGCAATCATAGGCGAGAGAAGGCCAAATGATAGATATGATGTGAGGAGTAGGGATTTCCATGCAACGGATGCACATATGAGCTAAGAACAGCTCTCCAATGGAACTAGTGGGGTGCATACAACTTGCTCGCTCAAGAAGACCTAGAGCTCGTTTGAGGAGGATGATCCTTGGAATATGCAAGCCAAGTTCTATAGTGTGAAGGTCCCCACATAGCTATATGCATATATGATCATCTCTATGGAGTACAAGATATAGAGGGAGTACGAGTGTGGATCTTTCAAAAGGAATAGTAGTGTTGCCCCTTTCTCTCTTTTTAATTTCTTTTTTCTCTTTTTTCTATTTTTTTGTATTTGTTTGGTGGCCTCAATGGCTCTTTCTATTTAACTCTCATTTTTCCTCTTTGGGATCTTTTAATTTGTCCTCTTTGGGATCTTTTCCTCACATAAGGGCAACACTCTATTCTACAAGAATTATATAAAAGTCTTCACACTTTACAAGGTACTCAACATAAAGAAGATGTAGCTATCATGATGTATGCAAATGTATGCCTCTTCCAGTGTAGCAGGAACATGTATGACATGAAGATCAAGTCATGAGGAGGTGGAAGTGGCATGGCAATATATCTCGGAAAGGCTATGGAAATGCCTTAATAGGTAGGTATGGTGGATGTTTTTAGGAAAGATATAAGGAGGTTTATGATGACAGAGCGTATCATGCCAAGGGTTTGGATGCACCGGAGATGTGGACACCAACTCTCGGAGTGAGAAGAGGGCAATGCATGGTACCGAAGAGGCTAGAAAATATGAGGAGGTGGCAGTGTCAACTTTCAATACTTACATTTGTCCGAAGAACTCATGCACTTATTATCGGTAACTCTCAATCTAATAAGGAGGTTCGCAAAGAGACAAGTACCCCGAGAAGGAGTTTATGCGGGTTTGGTTATCCTTGCGCATCCTCGACTCATGGGACGTGAGTGTACTCTAATATTCGATCCTTCCAAAGATTAGTGATCCATCTAGTAGCTAGAGTTTTCAACTAGTTTTGTAGTTTTTGAAAATAAACACGGATTGACCAAAATACGACACCTATGACTAATAGGCTAGAGCTCTTGACACCAAAAGTTCAAACATTAATCACAACAATACCTCAAAACTATTGCAAGTTACTACTACAATTGAATAGCAACCTCAATTACCTACTTCAAGACAAGACATAACTCAGTGCAACAACCAACTCTCTTAACAAGACAAACATGAAAACTAAAGACAGTTCCAGCAGCAAACTAAACAAAAGCTAAGGCTCTTGAGAAAGATAAACAAGAAAACTAAGAGGTAAGCATGACAGCAGCTACGAAAGGATAAAGAACACACAACAGAAGAAAGATAAGCATGAAAATCCTATGATGTGTTCTACTTTGAAGTGGAGCGTGTTTCTCTCCCACACAAAGTAAGCTGGTTTATAACTTGTTATGAACATCAAGCAAAGCTAAAGAAAACTAAAAAATAAAACTAAGAGCGAGACGCTCCAAGCATAGCACATAATGCATGAAGTGATAAAAATATAGTGAGACGGAGGACGAACTGATGATTGTGGATGGAGAAGGGGATGCATGGGGGCATCCCCAAGCATAGATGCTTGGGTGGGGCTCGCCGGCGAGGAGGCCTCGGAGGTGAACTAGGGCTAGGGGAGGAGACGTAGGGGGTCACGACGAACAGCCACGTACCCGAAATTCCTCGAACGGTGGCCGGACGGCTTCGCTAGGTTCTTCTCCAGCTACGGTGGCGGCGGTGCTCCGGTGCGATCTCGGACCAGGGACCTCCCCGGCCGGTCTCCCCTGCGTTTGAGCTCTCTAAGAGTAGTGTGGGGTGGGTTGTGGTGCTTGGAGGCAGAGGCGGGGGTCACTTTATAGGGAGGGCTCTGGATTCCGTCGCGGTCGCCGACGGGCGGAAGCTTGCGGGAGCAGTGCTCTTGTGGATGAGCTCGGACTTTTCCCGGTGGCTCTGGGAGCTTCTAGTGGAGGTGCGGTGTCACAACCCCAAGTTAGGTATGTGCTAGGATTAGCAAGTCACCTTGCATCATGTTAAAAATTTCAAAAGAAATCATTTGAAATCAAATTCAAACTCAAATGGGAGAAGGAACACCCCCCAGATGAATTAATTCAAAAGGCCAGAAATAAATCTTCTCCAAAAATTCATGTTTAATTTTTGAAAAGTCTTATAAATGAGTGTGATCACATATCAAGTGATGTGGGACCTACCCCATGCTCATGGATTTTTCAAATATTCAAACAGGACCTTGGAATTAATCAAAAACCCTTATTTGATTTAAAGTTCAAATAATTTGAATTTAAAAAATGTTAATACTTTACAAGTGGCTAGGTTATTATGTTGTGAAGCCACATAAAAAGTTTCAGCATATAATAAAATGCCTAGCTATTTATTTAGCACAGAAAAACAAAAATACAGAAAAGAAAATAGAAAGAAATAAAGAAAAGAAACTCACCTGGCCATTCGGCCTAACTCATCGCCCGTGGCCCACTAGCCTGGCCCAGCCCGCAGCCCCCCGTTGTTGTCTTCCTGCCACGTCGACAAGCACCTCGGTGGAGGACATGCCGACGCCGGCGAGCACCATCCTGCCTGCCTGGCGCCTCCCGAGCCTTCTAGTCGCGCCTGGAGACGCCTCTTAGCCGTCCCGATTCATTCCCCCACTCCATAGCTTCCTCCCCCTCCTCCCGTGCTCGATTTCGTCGCCGCCCGAAGCTTCACCGGAGCGCCCCGCCGTAGAAGACGCGGCCACTGCGAGCTAAAGCTACTGAGAGCTTGTCTAGAAGCTTCCACGCCTTCGACTCCGACGCCATGCAGCAGATCAAGAGCCCGGAGCCACCGTAGCCGCCTGAATCACGATAGCGCCGTCACCGGACCCGCAAGACCTCGCCGTCGAATTCATCGCCATCACGCTGCCGTTTGCCTCGCCGCCTACTCTGCTGAGTTCCTGGTGAGCGCGGGATCAAAACCCCTAACTTTTCCCCCTCGTTTTTCGTCCTCTAGCCGGATCCGCCATGGAAGCCGACGAGCTCCGTCGCCATGGACGACGGGGACACCTCTCCAGTTCCCCTTCGTCTCGTCTAGCGCGCGCACCACGTTCCCCATCCCCGCAGCTCCACCACGCGCTAGGCCACGCCCTTTTAGTGCACTGTGGCGTCGACTGCTTCAAAGCCAAGCCACGGCAGCCGCAAGAGCTCGTCGCCGGCATCACTCCGGTGCCCCCCGGTGGCGCTGCTGTGCTCTGGGTGATGCGCGCATGCTCGGGCTTCTGTTTGGTGGCCTCAGCGCACCATATGGTGGTCGGAGATGCCCTC
The DNA here is from genome assembly GCA_950022295.1 of Bromus sterilis. Lineage (NCBI taxonomy): Eukaryota > Viridiplantae > Streptophyta > Magnoliopsida > Poales > Poaceae > Bromus > Bromus sterilis. The sequence goes on from OX465595.1 coordinate 179,366,750, forward strand.
CCCTGTGTCGCCGCTGCCTCGGTTGGTCGCCGGCGTTGAGCCGCCGACGAGGCTGACGTGTCCGGCAAAGCTTAGCCACTAATAACCCTGCTAACTACACCCTGGGTCACTTACATGTGGGCCCAGGCTGCTAATTAACTACCTGGTTAGTTTAAAATAACCGGGTTTACTAACCCAGCCACTGACCAAGTGGCCCCACATGTCAGAACCCCCCCTGACGGCAGCATGACATCACAGTGATGCAGTAAATCGAATAATTGATTTATTTAAATCCAGAAATTCCAGAAAAAGGCTGAAACTTTGGAAATTCATAGAAAATTCATATTAACTCCAAATTTAACATATAATATATGAAAAATGACTAGGAGAAAATAATCTATCCAAATATACAACTTTCAACTATGTTTGAGTTGAATTTAAAATGGTACCAATAGCATTTTCTATTTGGTTTAATTGGAATTTAATCAAATTAAATCCAAATGCTTTTGCAATTTGAATCTTAGCAACATGCCACATTTCACTTGAACATCAGAGGCATATCATACACATTTCAAGATGAATTACATTGATCAAACAATAGCATTTGTAACTTGGCTAAATTGAATTCAAATTGGAGTTTGAATTTGCAATTTCATTTGCAATATACTCCATTTAAATGGAATTGCCTCACACATCAGAAGCATGCAAACCAAGTTTCAACTATCAACCATGTGCTTGTGCATTGTATGTACTTTGCTACCTTGTTTGTTGTTTGTCGAGTAGAAGTTGAACCGGAACATGAGGCTGCCCCCTTCGTTGAAGATCCCGAGACTGAACCTCGTCAGCAAGGCAAGAAAACCCCCATTGATCATGTCGATAAAATCCCACTTCCCTGTCATGTCTCTCTTATGCATTGTATAGGATGATTACCATGCTACGTTTCTACCGTATAGTTGAACCCATTCCTTTGCATGACCTATCATTTGTCACAGTAGTAAGCAAACCAAAATCCTAGCAAATGTAGGAGTTGGTTGATATCATGTGGCCCCTACAATTGTTACTGCTTATTGCATGCTTAGAGTGATACAAAGTTGTTACTGTTATGTGAGTCGGGATGGTAGTGATCATGTTGATGATGGTGGAAATGTGCTGGTGAATCTACCCTAATAGAAGGTGAACGATGAGAGGCTGTGTAGGAGTACACAGTGGGTTGTCTCGTTGGACACCACCCTAAGTCCGAGTTCTTGTGTGGTGATCCAAGATGAAGAGTACAACCACACATTGGGCTCACTGACCCCTCTCAACCTATTAAATCATCCCTTTCCATGTCCAGATGTCGCAGTATTTCGGAGTTCTGGTAGGTTTGTGGCCTGGCTGCTAAGTGAGAGAACGGCTCAATCGAGACCGGCTTATGCACCACGCACACATCATCTGGGTCCACTTCGGTAAACCGGCCGGGTTCACGATAGTGGTAGCCAACCCAGGTAGGCGGCTTTCTTGGCCTAGATCGGCTATGAGGTAACAGTTGTGGTGAGCATCCTCGCCGACACTTCTTGAACGGTGTCGAGTACAAAGGCGGTAACCGATGATCATGTGTGTGTAGCGGTACACCCCTGCATAGTTAACAAAACTATTCGAATAGCCGCGTCCGCGGTTAAGGACTGCTTGGAAAGCTTAGCTTGATTATTAGAAAACTTGAACTGGATACTTATAAAACTTGCCAAGATAAGCGTGAGTGCTATGGCGTGCTTTCTCGTGGGGAATTCGAGGAAGGCACCATAGTGGTGTAATTGGTTGGAGAATGTAGTGGACTCGTGTATGCTTCTTACCTCAAAGTCTGGTACTCGTACTTCAGGGCTAGCCAAATCAAAGCTGGCACTTATGCAAGTGAAACCCCACCCCCATTTACCTTGATACATGTGCATGAGTAGCATAGATCCTATGTAAGTCTTGCTGAGTACGACTTTGTACTCACGTTTTCTTATTCTATGTTTTAGATGAACCCACTGACCCCAAAGGTGGCTTCTTCATCGAGCTCGACGACAGAAGACCAAGCTAGTGTAGTCCCAGTCAGACGACTGGTTCCCTCGTGGAGGGCTTGTGTTTAAATAAGGCTTCTTAAGCCATTTGTTAAACTTGTCTGTACTCAGACCTACTTTGCTTCCGCTTGTTTGTTGTAATGTTGGATCACATGCTTGTGATCTCTGTGTGCACTCTGTGAGAGTTATCAATAAAATGTATACTTTGTAGAGAATTGCAATGATACCTGCTGTTCATACAAGGCATGTGTGTTGCATGTATGTTTATAACATGCATGTCTTTGTATGGGTTTTCGAGACCTTAGTTGTGATCTGGCTGGCGGTCTTTCATACACCAAGTGGCCCTTAGATGTGCGCAGCTTGGGGCATCGCGATGCAATTGCTCGAGACTCTGTCTCGTGCACACTTTGTGGTATGATCGATCCCGCCCTAGACCCCGACTAAGTGATCGGGCTGGAGTAAGTCTATGTAAGAGTTATGAGATAGTCGATAGTATGGTTGAGGCGACTTGTCTTTGAATATGGGAGTTCACCACCCATATCATTAGACTTGTGTGCGGACGATGAGGACCCATCTCAGTTGATCATCCGTCCTGGATGGCATGCCCCTCACGTACGATGCTTTCCGAGAACGTTCTGTGCTTGGCCTTGTCTTCTTAGACAAGTGGGTACGGTTCTCGGCTCTCCATATGACTATGTCGTAGCGGGACTTGCATACGGTAACCCCGGGTCCCGACAGACTTGGTATCAGAGCAGGACTGACTGTAGGATTATCAGCCTTGGCCGAAGTCGAGTCTAGATTGCTATAGTTACATAGTTACTCTGGGTATATAAGGGAACAACGTAAGGTTTCTTTTTCTTCTTACCCTCATCGTTCTGAGTTCTGAGTCACCCTCATCTTATTCTACGGGAAGATAGGACTAGGCTCATCTCTGTCTGATTAGAACATCTCGTTGTTTGCTTCCTTATAGCCGTAGGAAAGTTGTGTTCAGTTTGTTAGAGTTGTTGTGCTTCCTGATTTCTAACATCGTATGTAAGTGTTGTTTCCATGTTGTAAGAAATTGTATTTTCTTGCAATTACAGCCGTTATGATGCCCGAGTCATTCCAAGTTTCTTCATAATCTGATGCATTTGCAAACTCCTTCTTTCTGTTTCAGATGGCGGACCTTCCCCCTCGGCAGATTGTTCATCTGACTAGGTGCCTCGATGTGCGTGGGCATCCAGCCATGCTCACCGAGATGATGTCCTTCATTGGCTATCGATGGTATCCTGAGTACACCGTTGAGGAGCAGTTCCTTGACTTCAACCAGACTCAGTTCCACTGCACTGTCAGGATTTACCCGCACCACATTGGAGTCTCTCAGCCTATCCTTTTTGGACATGGCATTGGGGTCACCGAGAACATGGCTGTGCAGGATGCTGCATACTCATGTATTACCCTGCTGAGAGGGAGCATGCACTGCTTGCAGGATCACCTTTCCGCTATATCCCTGCTGCACTTCTAGGAGAAGAGGGGTATTACACCGGATTGTACACAGATCAATCACTGGAGGATACGTTGCTTCAGATCACTGCTCAGCACGCTTGTGATAGAGATCGTGATGCACGTGCCCTTCGTTTTGAGATTCACGCCACCCGTGCCCGTCTGTATCGAGCACTTACACTTCTGGCTCCATTTGTGAGTGTTGGATCAGTCGAGTATGATGCTATCTACCCAGCCAGGACACAGATGCCTTCTCGAGTTGCTTGGCCCGAGATTGGAGGCATTTTTCCACCCCGTGGTCCTCTGCTTCCACCATACGCTGGACCTAGGCCCCATCCTTGCCCAAATAGATATCAGGGTCCACATGCCTCCGTGTTTTCCGATGGTCACCTTCAGCTACCGGGTAACTTTTACGAGGACTACTATGGAGATGGAGATGAGTGAGACCGCCTGTGGTCTTACTTTAGTGAGGATGTAGTAGTATCTTAGTATATTGTACCCAAGGTGTTCTAAGTTCCAGATGCTTAGATAAATAATGTATAGGAAGTCAGAGTGCCTCTGAATGATGTATCATCTTCATCACATTTGTATTAGCTTGGCGCTTGTACTAAAACGATGTATGGTTTGTATGACAGCTTGTGAATATATGGCTTGTATGCTTTTATCACCATGTTGTCAAGATGATTACCTCATGTGCTCTGTGATTCTTCCAGTACCTTCAATACCTTGTTATACTCTTCCAATCAACTCTGTTTGACTTTGGTTTTCACCTTCAGGATGTCTCAAGGAACCCGTGGCCAGCTTGGTCGTGCCCATGGTCGTGGGAATGAACCGGAGGAAGACAACCTTCCACCCCCACACACGATGGCTCAGGTTCTGATGGAGGTTGAGAGGAACCGCCGAGACTCTCACCATTTGCTGGAGGTCATTTCCCGCAACACCACTCAACAGCGCAACGAGTTGGTGTCTTTGAACGACTTCATCCGGCTTCATCCCCAGGTTTTCAGCTACTCCACCGAGCCCCTTGACACCGATGATTGGCTTCGCAGCATCGAGAGGAAGCTCCAGGAAGGCCATGTTGCAGATGGTGATAGGGCCAGCTATGCCACTTACCACCTCGAGGGTGCAGCTAGCTCTTGGTGGGAGAATTTCCTGAACATGCGTCCCGTTGGACCGCCCACTACTTGGGATGAGTTCTACACTTCATTCCGTGAGCAACACATCCCAAAGGTTCTTATGGAGCACAAGTGTGAGGAGTTCTGCAACCTCACCCAAGGCAGAAGGACTGTTGAGGAGTTTAGTCGTGAGTTCAACCGACTTGCTCGTTATGCTACTGAAGAGGTCTCCACCGACGCTAAGAAACAAGAGAGGTTCCGTCGTGGACTAAATTCCGGACTCCGTCGTGAGCTCAACCTACATGACTTTGCCACCTTCCAGGTCCTTGTCAACAAGGCCATCAAGGCGGAGGACATGAACACCCCCAATGACTTCCGCAAACACCCTAGAGATGATGGTTCATCCAGTTCCGGCTCTCAGAAGCGCAAGATCTGGATCCCCAACAGTATGTTTCGCCAGAACAACCCACCGAGGCCATCCTATGTGGCGCCTCGTCCACCAGCTTCGTTACACGCAGCTCCACCGAACAACCCAGCTCCACGCACTATCTTTGGAGCCTGCTACAAGTGTGGTCAGGCAGGCCACTACTCTCGCGAGTGTCCCCAGAACCAGCTCCAGAATCAGGATGCTCCACCCCGTGCCGGAGACAACAACAACGGTCGTGCCAAGCCACCCCAGAAGGTCTACACCACCAAACCCGCTCCTCCCGCACTCGTGGACGTGTGAATCAGATTGCCGCCGAAGAGACTGACGACACCACTGACGTCATTATGTTCCTACTTCCGTTCTTTTCGACCCAGGAGCATCTCATTCATTCATGTCGGAAAGTTATGCACTTCGTCATGAGTTATCTTTTGTTGAATTGTCCACCCCAATGATTATTCAAACTCCAGGGTCAAGATGGCAAACTAATAGAGTAAGCCATGGTAATCAAATTGCAATTGAGGGTTTAGTATTCCTTGCTTCACTCATAGCCCTCAAATCTTCGGATATCGATGTAATCCTTGGCATGGATTGGCTGTCAAGGCAGAATGCCTACCTTGATTGCAAAGGAAAATCTGTGAAACTCACCCACCCTTCAGGCAAGACAGTTAGCTACACCTCACCCAGAACGAGAACCCAGGTGCATTCCTTGAATGTACTTCCCCTTCCCGAACTTGAAGATATTCCGGTGGTTCGTGACTTCCCGGATGTCTTTCCTAACGAACTGTCGGGAATGCCTCCCGACAGATGTGCAGAGTTCATAGTGGATCTTGTGCCAGGAACCGCACCAATTTCCAGACGCCCATACAAAATGGCCCCACGTGAGTTAGCTGAGCTTAAAACCCAACTTGAAGCTTTGTTGGAAAAAGGCTTCATCCGCCCTAGCTCATCGCCATGGGGTTGCCCCGTTCTGTTCGTAACGAAGAAAGATGGAACAGAAAGGATGTGCGTAGAATATCGCCCGCTAAATCTAGTGTCAGAACATTCTGTTAGGTAATGTGCTAGGGTTAGCAAGTCTCTTGCATCATGTTAAAAATTTCAAAAGAAATCTTTGAAATCAAATTCAAAAGAAAAATGGGAGAAGGAAGCCCCCCAGATGAATTAATTCAAAAGGCCAGATAAAAATCTTCTCCAAAAATTCATGTTAGATTTTTGAAAAGTCTTATAAATGAGTGTGATCACATATCAAGTGATGTGGGACCCACCCCATGCTCATGGATTTTTCAAATATTCAAACAGTTCCTTGGAATTAATCAAAAACCCCTATTTGAGTTAAGCTTTAATTATTTGAATTTTAAAAATGTTGAAACTTTACAAGTGGCTAGCCTAGTATATTGTGATGCCACATAAAAAGTTTCAGCATTTTATAAAATGGTTTGATATTTTTATCAGAGCCAAAACAAAAATACAGAAAAAGAAAGGAAAGATTAAACAGAATAAGAAAAGAGAAGACTTACCTCTCGCTAGGGGCGAGGCCCACTCACCTCAGCCGGCCCAGCCCACCTGGAGGGGGCACATGCGTCTTCTTCCCCTCCAGGAAGGCAAGCACCTCGCCGGCGAGCGCCGTGGGCACGACAGGAAGCTGCCTGCCTGGCCAGGGCTTATCTCCTCGTCTGGAGACGTCCTGGAGGCGCCAAGCTTCTTTCCCCTCCCTCCAGAGCCACCTCCCCCTCCTCCCTCACCGTGTTCGTCGTCGACAGAAGAACTCGCCGGAGCACCGAAGCGCCCCCGCGTGACCATCGACACCGAGGAGCCCATCCTAGATGTCCAGCGTGATCGCCGTCCTCGACTTCGTCGACTAGCAGAAGGAGGCGCATCAATTCAGACCAGACCAGACGCCAGCTTCACCGAGAACTCGCCGGAACCGCGAGCTCGCCGTCGTCGATTTGCCGCCGTTGAAGCCTCCCCGAGCTTTCTGTTGCTTCCGTTTGATTCGCGGTGAGCTTCTGAGCGTTTCCCCCAAGCTCCCATCATCCCGCAACCCCTCTAGCCGGTTTCACCATGGAAGCCGAGGAAGGTCGTCGCCATGGACGACGATGAGGTCGCCCCTGTGCCCCATCATCTCGTCCAGCGCGTGCGTTTGACTCCCAGTGGCTCTAGCTTTCAAACGCGACCGTCCCAGCTTCAAGACATGGCCTCCAGCCCCACTCCCGACCTCGCCGGTTCTCTGCTGCCGCCTTTGCTCATCGCCGACGTCATTCCGGTGAGCCCCCGTGCTGCTCGTCTGTCCCAGATGAAGCGCGCGTGCCTGGGCTCCCGTTTGGTGGTCGCGGCATGCCAAATGGTGGCCGGAGTCTCCCTCCCCGTGAGCGCCGCCGTGCGCTGGAGTCGCCGGCGTCTAGCCGCCGGTAGCCCGCCGACGTGGCAGGGGTGATTAGCCCTAATCCACCCCCTGGTGTCACTGACGAGTGGGCCCAGAGCCCTTAACCCCCCCCGGTTAGTTTAAACTAACCGGGTTGTAAACCCTGTGTCACTGACATCCTAGGCCCACATGTCAGCCCCCCCCTCCCACACGCCAGCATGACGTCAGCCTGGCGCAATAAGTCGATTAAATTGATTAAATCAATTACAGAAATTCCAGAAAAAGGCTGAAACTTTGGAAATTCATAGAAAATTCATATCAACTCCAAATTTAACAAATAATATATGAAAAATGATAAGGAGAAAATAAGCTATCCAAATATCCAACTTTCAACCATGTTTGAGTTGAATTTAAAATGTGATCAGTAGCATTTGCTATTTGATTTAAATGGAATTAAATCAAATTCATTTCAATTGCTTTTGCAACTTGAACCATGGCAACATGCAACATTTCAATTACACATCAGAGGCATATCATACACATTTCAAAATGTTTAAACTTGATCAAACAATGTCATATGCAACTTGACTAAATTGAATTCAAATTGGAGTTTGAATTTGCAATTCAATTTGCAATATACAACATTTAAATGGAATTGCTTCACACATCAAAGCATATACATCAAGTTTCAACCTTCAATCATGTGATTGTGGATTGTATTTACTTTGATACCTTGTTTGTTGTTTTTCGAGTAGAGGTGGAACCAGAACAGGAGGCCGTCCCCTTCGTTGAAGACCCCGAACCCGAACCTCGTTAGCAAGGCAAGCAAATCCCCATTGATCATGTCGATAAAATCCCACTTCCCTCTCATGTCTCGCTTATGCATTGTATAGGATGATTACCATACTACGTTTCTACCGCATAGATGAACCCATTCCTTTTCATGACCTATCATTTGTCACAGTAGTAGGAAAACCACAATCCTAGCAACTATAGGAGTTGATTGATATCATGTGGCCCCTGCAATTGTTACTTCTTATTGCATGCTTAGAATGATACCATGTTGATACTGTTATGTGAGTCGGGATGGTAGTGATCATGATGATGTTGGTGGAAAGGTGTTGGTGAATCTACCCTAATACAAGGTGAACGATGAGAGGTTGTGTAGGAGTACACGGTGGGTTGTCTCGTTGAACACCGCCCTAATTCCGAGTTCTTGTGTGGTGATCCAAGATGAAGAGTACAACCACACATTGGGCTCACTGACCCCTCTCAGCTTACTAACTCATCCAGTTCGATGTCCAGATGTCGCAATAGTTCGGAGTTCTGGTAGGTCTGTGGCCTGGCTGCTAAGTGAGAGAACGGCTCATCCGAGACCGGCTTATGCACCACGCACACATCACTTGGGTGCACTTCGGTAAACCGGCCGGGTTCACGATAGTGGTAGCCAACCCAGGTAGGCGGCTTTCTCGGACTAGATCGGCTATGAGGTAACAGTTGTGGTGATCATCCTCGCCGACACTTCTTGAACGGTCTCGAGTACAAAGGCGGTAACTGATGATCATGTGTGTGTAGCGGTACACCCCTGCAGGGTTAACAAAACTATTCGAATAGCCGCGTCCGCGGTTAAGGACTGCTTGGAAAGCTTAGCTTGATTATTAGACAACTTGAACTGGATACTTCTAAAACACACCAAGATAAGTGTGAGTGCTATGGCGTGCTTTCTCGTGGGGAAGTCGAGGAAGGCACCATAGTGGTGTATTTTGTTGGAGAAAGTAGTGGACTCATGTACGCTTCTTACCTCAAAGTCTGGTACTCGTAGTTCAGGACTAGCCAAGTCAAAGCTGGCTCTTCTGCAAGTGAAACCCCACCTCCCTTTACCTTGATACATGTGCATGAGTAGTATAACTCCTATGTAAGTCTTACGGAGTACAATTTTGTACTCACGTTTGCTTATTCTATGTTTTAGATGAACCCACTGACCCCGAAGGTGGCTTCTTCATCTAGCTCGACGACTGAAAATCAAGCTAGTCTAGTACCAGTCAGATGACTGGTTCCCTCGTGGAGGGCTTGTGTTTAAATAAGGCTTATTAAGCCATTTGTTAAACTTGTCTGTACTCAGACATACTTTGCTTCCGCTTGTTGTTGTAATGTTGGATCACATACTTGTGATCTCTGTGTGCACTCTGTAAGAGTTATAAATAAAATGTATAATTTGTAGAGAATTGCAATGATACCTACTGTTCATACAAGGAATGTGTGCTGCGTGTATGTTTATAACATGCATGTCTTTGTATGGGTTTTCGAGACCTTAGTTGTGATCTGGCTGGTGGTTTTTCATACACCAAGTGGCCCTTAGATGTGCGCAGCTTGGGGCATCGCGATGCGATTGATCGAGACTCTGTTTCGTGCACACTTTGTGGTATGATCGAGCCCGCCCTAGACCCCGACTAAGTGATCGGGCTGGAGTAAGTCTATGTAAGAGTTATGAGATAGTCGATAGTATGGTTGAGGCGACTTGTCTGTGAATATGGGAGTTCATCACCCATATCATTAGACTTGTGTGCGGACGATGAGGACCCATCTCAGTTGATCATCCGGCCTGGATGGGATGCCCCTCACGTACGATGCTTTCCGAGAACGTTCTGTGCTTGGCCTTGTCTGCTTAGACAAGTGGGTACGGTTCTCGGTTCGCCATATGACTATGTCGTAGCGGGACTTGCATACGCTAACCCCGGGTCCCGACATCTAGCGACGATAAAGAACAAGTACCCACTGCCCAGGATCAATGATCTTTATGATCAACTTGCTGGATCCTCTGTCTTCTCCAAGTTGGATTTGAGATTAGGTTATCATCAAATCAAAATCCGAAACGAGGACATTCCAAATACGGCTTTTACTACTCGTTATGGTCTTTACGAGTACACCGTCATGTCCTTAGGTTTAACCAATGCCCCCGCCACTTTCTCACGCATGATGAATTCGATCTTCATGGAATACCTAGATAAATTTGTTGTGGTTTATCTCGATGACATTCTCATCTACTCGAAGAACGAAGAAGAACATGCCGAACACCTAAGGCTGGTATTGATGAAACTTAGAGAGCATCGCCTGTATGCTAAATTCTCCAAGTGTGAATTTTGGCTACCAGAAGTGACCTACTTAGGCCACGTGATTTCTGCAAAAGGCGTTGCTGTGAATCCCGAGAGAGTTCAGGCCGTCCTTGACTGGACTCCACCTGAATCGGTTAAGCAAGTTAAGAGTTTTCTTGCCCTAGCCAGCTATTGTCGCCGCGTCGTTGAGAACTTCTCCAAAGTTGTAAAGACTCTAACTGAACTCCTCAAGAAAGATAAGAAATTTCTATGGACTCCCAAGTGCGAGAAAAGCTTTCAAGAGCTCAAAAGAAGATTGACTTCTGCACCCGTACTTGCGCCTCCCGACACCAAAAAGGATTTCGAGATCTTTTGTGACGCCTCACGGCAAGGGTTAGGATGCATACTTATGCAAGATAGACATGTGGTAGCTTATGCTTCACGCCAGTTGCGTCCACATGAAGAGAACTATCCTACCCATGACCTTGAACTCGCTTCCGTAGTTCATGCCCTAACAACTTGGCGACATTACCTCCTTGGTAATCGTTGTGAGATTTATTCCGACCACCAAAGCCTCAAATACATTTTCACCCAGCCAAATCTTAATCTCAGGCAAAGACGCTGGATTGAGTTGATAAAAGATTACGACGTAGGAATTTCTTACACCCCAGGCAAAGCCAATGTCAAGGCTGATGCACTAAGTCGTAAGTCGTATTGTAACAACCTCATGTTACAACAGTATCAACCACTTCTTCATGAGGAATTTTGGAAGCTCAATCTTGAGATTGTTCCTCATGTCTATCTTTCTACCTTGGTGGAGAAACCAACCCTTGAGGATCAAATCATAGTTGCCCAAAGGCGTGCACGAGGTGTTCGCCGGATCAAGGAGAACATTGCTAGCGGAGTTGCTAAATGTTTCTCCACAGATAGTAAAGGAACGGTATTCTTTGGAAATCGTTTGGTAGTACCTAGGAATAGGGAATTAAGGCAAATCATCCTCAAGGAAGCCCCTGACACACCCCTCTCGATTCATCCCGGTAGCACAAAAATGTACCGAGATCTACGCCAGAGATTTTGGTGGACTAGGATGAAGAGAGACATTGCTCGATTTGTTGCCGAATGTTATGTTTTCCGTCGCATTAAGACAGAGCATCAAAGACCTGCTGGTACACTTCAACTGTTTCCTATTCCAGAGTGGAAATGGGACAAAGTCACTATAGATTTCATCACTGGCTTTCCAAAAACCCAGAAAGGAAATGATGCCATCTTCGTTGTGGTAGATAGGCTTTCCAAAGTTGCTCACTTCCTTCCAGTTCGCGAGTCTATAACTGCTAGCCAGTTAGCGGACTTGTACGTCTCGAGAATTGTATCCCTTCACGGTGTTCCCTTGGACAAAAATTCTGATCGTGGTAGCCTTTTCACCTCTAGATTTTGGGGAAGTTTCCAAAATGCTATGGGAACTCATCTCTCCTTTAGTACAACTTTCCATCCTCAGTCTAGCGGTCAAGTTGAAAGGGTTAACCAAATTCTTGAAGACATGCTCAGAGCTTGTGTTATCTCCTTCGGAAAGAATTGGGAGAAGTCTCTTCCATTCGCCAAATTTTCTTATAACAATAGTTTCCAATCTAGTCTGAACATGGCTCCTTTTGAACTCCTATATGGACGACGATGTCGAACACCCCTAAACTGGTCAGAAACCGGTGAAAGACAATTCTTTGGACCGGATATGATCAAGGAAGAAGAAGAGCAAGTTCGCATTGTTCGTGATCAATTTAAAGCAGCCCAGTCTCGTCAGAAAAGCTACTATGATCGTCATCATAGGCAAGAGAGCTACAATCTGGATGAGAAGGCTTACCTTCGGGTTACTCCTCTGAAGGGAACCCAATGTTTCGGTATCAAAGGCAAGTTGTCCCCATGTTACATCGGACCTTTCCGAATTCTTGCTAAACGTGGAGAAGTTGCCTACCAACTTGAACTACCCCCGCACCTTTCCCGATTACATGATGTATTCCATGTGTCACAACTCAGGCATTGCTTCAAGGACCCCATCCGCGAAGTCGACCATGAAACGCTTGATCTCCAAGATGACCTTTCATATCGAGAGTACCCCGTTCGTATTCTTGATTCCGCAGAGCGTGTCACTCATCGTCAGAAGATTAAGTTTCTGAAAGTGCAATGGTCACACCACTCTGAGAGAGAAGCTACGTGGGAAAGAGAAGATCGTCTCCGTGCCGAGTATCCCTCCTTCCTCCCGCAGACTTCTGAATCTCGGGACGAGATTCTTTTGAGTGGGGGCGAGTTGTCACAACCCCAAGTTAGGTATGTGCTAGGATTAGCAAGTCACCTTGCATCATGTTAAAAATTTCAAAAGAATTCATTTGAAATCAAATTCAAACTCAAATGGGAGAAGGAACACCCCCAGATGAATTAATTCAAAAGGCCAGAAATAAATATTCTCCAAAAATTCATGTTTAATTTTTGAAAAGTCTTATAAATGAGTGTGATCACATATCAAGTGATGTGGGACCCACCCCATGCTCATGGATTTTTGAAATATTCAAACAGGACCTTGGAATTAATCAAAAACCCCTATTTGATTTAAAGTTCAAATAATTTGAATTTTAAAAATGTTCAAACTTTACAAGTGGCTAGCTTATTATGTTGTGAAGGCACATAAAAAGTTTAAGCATTTAATAAAATTCCTAGCTATTTATTTAGCATAGCAAAACAAAAATACAGAAAAGAAAATAGAAAGAAATAAAGAAAAGAAACTCACCTGGCCATTCGGCCCAACTCATCGCCCGCGGCCCACTAGCCTGACCTAGCCCGTAGCCCCCCGTTGTCGTCTTCCCGCCGCGTCGACAAGCACCTCGGTGGAGGGCATGCTGACGCCGGCGAGCACCAGCCTGCCTGCCTGGCGCCTCCCGAGCCTTCTAGTCGCACCTGGAGACGCCTCTCAGCCGTCCTGATACATTCCCCCCCTCCATAGCTTCCATCCCCTCCTCCCGTGCTCGATTTCGTCGCCGCCCGAAGCTTCACTGAAGCGCCCCGCCGTAGAAGACGCTGCCACTGCGAGCTAAAGCTCCTGAGAGCTTGTCCAGAAGATTCCACGCCTTCGACTTCGCCGCCATGCGGCAGATCAAGAGGCCGGAGCCACCGAAGCCGCCTGAATCACGATCACGCCGTCACCGGACCCGCAAGACCTCGCCGTCGAATTCATCGCCATCACGCTGCCGTTTGACTCGCCGCCTGCTCCGCTGAGTTCCTGGTGAGCGCGGGATCAAAACCCCTAACTTTTCCCCCTCGTTTTCGTCCTCTAGCCGGATCCGCCATGGAAGCCGACGAGCTCCGTCGCCATGGACGATGGAGACACCGCTCCAGTTCCCCTCCGTCTCGTCTAGCGCGCGCACCACGTTCCCCGTCCCCGCAGCTCCACAACGCGCTAGGCCATGCCCCTTTTAGTGCACTGTGGCGTCGACTGCTTCAAAGCCGATCCACGGCAGCCGCAAGAGCTCGTCGCCGACATCACTCCGGTGCCCCCCGGTGGCGCTGCTGTGCTCTGGGTGATGCGCGCATGCTCGGGCTTCTGTTTTGGTGGCCTCAGCGCACCAAATGGTGGCCGGAGACGCCCTCCCCTGTGTCGCCGCCGCCTTGGTTGGTCGTCGGCGTTGAGCCGCCGGCGAGGCTGACGTGTCCGGCGAAGCTTAGCCACTAATCACCCTGCTAACTACCCCCTGGGTCACTTACATGTGGGCCCATGCTGCTAATTAACCCCCTGGTTAGTTTAAACTAACCGGGTTTACTAACCCAGCCACTGACCAAGTGGCCCCACACGTCAGAACCCCCCTGAATCCAGCATGACATCACAGTGACGCAGTAAATCGAATAATTGATTTATTTAAATCCAGAAATTCCAGAAAAAGGCTGAAACTTTGGAAATTCATAGAAAATTCATATTAACTCCAAATTTAACATATAATATATGAAAAATGATCAGGAGAAAATAATCTATCCAAATATACAACTTTCAACAATGTTTGAGTTGAATTTAAAATGGAACCAGTATAATTTTCTATTTGGTTTAATCGGAATTTAATCAAATTAAATTCAAATGCTTTTGCAATTTGAATCTTAGCCACATGCCACATTTCACTTGAACATCAGAGGCATATCATACACATTTCATGATGAATTACATTGATCACACAATAGCATTTGTAACTTGGCTAAATTGAATTCAAATTGGAGTTTGAATTTGCAATTTCATTTGCAATATACTCCATTTAAATGGAATTGCCTCACACATGAGAAGCATGCAAACAGAGTTTCAACTATCAACCATGTGCTTGTGCATTGTATTTACTTTGCTACCTTGTTTGTTGTTTGTCGAGTAGAAGTTGAACCAGAACAGGAGGCTGCCCCCTTCGTTGAAGATACCAAGACGGAACCTCGTCAGCAAGGCAAGCAAACCCCCATTGATCATGTCAATAAAATCCCACTTCCCTCTCATGTCTCGCTTATGCATTGTATAGGATGATTACCATGCTACGTTTCTACCGTATAGTTGAACCCATTCCTTTGCATGACCTATCATTTGTCACAGTAGTAAGAAAACCACAATCCTAGCTAATGTAGGAGTTGGTTGATATCATGTGGCCCCTGCAATTGTTACTGCTTATTGCATGCTTAGAGTGATACAAAGTTGTTACTGTTATGTGAGTCGGGATGGTAGTGATCATGTTGATGATGGTGGAAATGTGTTGGTGAATCTACCCTAATACAAGGTGAACGATGAGAGGCTGTGTAGGAGTACACAGTGGGTTGTCTCGTTGAACACCACCCTAAGTCCGAGTTCTTGTGTGGTGATCCAAGATGAAGAGTACAACCACACATTGGGCTCACTGACCCCTCTCAACCTATTAACTCATCCCTTTCGATGTCCAGATGTCGCAGTAGTTCGGAGTTCTGGTAGGTTTGTGGCCTGGCTGCTAAGTGAGAGAACGGCTCAACCGAGACCGGCTTATGCACCACGCACACATCATCTGGGTCCACTTCGGTAAACCGGCCGGGTTCACTCATAGTGGTAGCCAACCCAGGTAGGCGGCTTTCTTGGCCTAGATCGGCTATGAGGTAACAGTTGTGGTGAGCATCCTCGCCGACACTTCTTGAACGGTGTCGAGTAGAAAGGCGGTAACCGATGATCAAGTGTGTAGCGGTACACCCCTGCAGGGTTAACAAAACTATTCGAATAGCCGCGTCCGCGGTTAAGGACTGCTGTGAAAGCTTAGCTTGAATATTAGACAACTTGAACTGGTTACTTATAAAACTTGCCAAGATAAGCGTGAGTGCTATGCCGTGCTTTCTCGTGGGGAAGTCGAGGAAGGCACCATAGTGGTGTAATTGGTTGGAGAATGTAGTGGACTCGTGTACGCTTCTTACCTCAAAGTCTGGTACTCGTACTTCAGGGCTAGCCAAGTCAAAGCTGGAACTTATGCAAGTGAAACCCCACCCCCTTTACCTTGATACATGTGCATGAGTAGCATAGCTCTTATGTAAGTCTTGCTAAGTACGACTTTGTACTCACGTTTTCTTATTCTATGTTTTAGATGAACCCACTGACCCCGAAGGTGGCTTCTTCATCGAGCTCGACGACTGAAGACCAAGCTAGTGTAGTCCCAGTCAGACGACTGGTTCCCTCGTGGAGGGCTTGTGTTTAAATAAGGCTTCTTAAGCCATTTCTTAAACTTGTCTGTACTCAGACCTAATTTGCTTCCGCTTGTTTGTTGTAATGTTGGATCACATGCTTGTGATCTCTGTGTGCACTCTGTGAGAGTTATCAATAAAATGTATACTTTGTAGAGATTGCAATGATACCTGCTGTTCATACAAGGCATGTGTGCGGCATGTATGTTTATAATATGCATGTCTTTGTATGGGTTTTCGAGACCTTAGTTGTGATCTGGCTGGCGGTCTTTCATACACCAAGTGGCCCTTAGATGTGCGCAGCTTGGGGCATCGCGATGCGATTGCTTGAGACTCTGTCTCGTGCACACTTTGTGGTATGATCGAGCCCGCCCTAGACCCCGACTAAGTGATCGGGCTAGAGTAAGTCTATGTAAGAGTTATGAGATAGTCGATAGTATGGTTGAGGCGACTTGTCTATGAATATGGGAGTTTATCACCCATATCTTTAGACTTGTGTGGGGACGATGAGGACCCATCTCAGTTGATCATCCGACCTGGATTGGATGCCCCTCACGTACGATGCTTTCCGAGAACGTTCTGTGCTTGGCCTTGTCTGCTTAGACAAGTGGGTACGGTTCTCGGCTCTCCATATCACTATGTCGTAGCGGGACTTGCATACGCTAACCCCGGGTCCCGACATGCAGAGCGCGTGCGTGCGTCTCCCAATGGTCTGCATCGACGGGAAGCACGGGGCGGCAACAGCCATGGCACTGCGGCGTCCTGAGTCGGCAAAATGGGTGGCGGGCGGTGCGGCTTTGAGGGGCAGGTGGTGCACTTGGAATGCGGCAACCCTAGGGACGCGCGGATGCAGCCACGGGCCAAGTGGAGGCGTGCTGGCCACAGTGGTCGTCTCGTCTGTCTCCTGGAGCAATCATGGCGACGACGGCGAGGTCTCCGGCGGGCGGCGGGGCTTTGGGGTGAGTCAGGTGAAGCACGGGTGTGCCACGATGGTTACGGACACGAGAAAATGGACGCGGGTGCTCGGGGTGCGGCGTGCCCGTGATGGCGACCACACGGCCACGGCCAAAGCACGCCTGTGGCCGGCAGTGCGCGTGCTCACCCCTGGCACGCGTGCACTGAGGGCGTCTAGGGAGTGCACACTATGTCCTTGGCGTGTATACATCGTCCAGTAGCATGGTTGAGAGGTTGGGAGGCTTGCAGGTGGGCTCAATCCCTTGGCAGCTTCAAAAATAGTTTTCTGCAGGAAACTTTGTGAATTTCTCCAGGGAGTTTGGCTAGGCTTCTGGGGCTGAAATTTGTTGTTCCTGGGTTATCTAGGAAGGTGCTCAAGTGGTAGAAATTTCAAGGAAGATGGACTAGTCTATAGGGTACTTGCTTCACAAAGTGCCTCTCTGGTCAGAAAAGGAAAAGAATTTCTACAGGATTATTTTTGTACTAAACTTGCTTATGTTTTTGCATAGCATCATGAGGCATGACTCCATTGTTTACCAAAAAAAGTTTCAGGTCAAAAGGAGGAGCAGAGGTGAGGTTATCTTCAAAAAGGAGGGGGAAAAGAGCTAATTCCTTTAATGAAAAGGGAATTTCTTGGGGAATAAAAATAGGGCAAGTGTTTGGATGATCAAAGCTTGATCATAGCCATGAGGCGGAGGGGTTCAGAGGTCACTTGGCCTAGGTGAAAAATGAGGCCCAAGTGATCAAGGCCATCTGAGCTGAAAAATTCAGGCAAATAAATTCCAAATCCAGAAAATCAGTAAATAAAGTTGCAAACAAAAAGGGGTCAAAAACCAGGGTGTCACAAACCTACCCCCCTTAGGGTAAATCTTGTCCTCGAGATTTGGTTGCTCAGGGAACAGATACGGATATGCGGCTCTCAAAAATTCTTCCCTTTCCTAGGTAGCCTCTTTCTCGGCATGGTGTTCCCATAGTACCTTGTAAAACCGTATCACCTTAGTGCGGGTGGTTCTTTCCATTTCATCCAAAATCCTGACTGGTTTCTCTTCATATGTCAAATCCTGGGTCAACTCTAACTCTTTCATATCCACTCGCTTGACTGGTGGTGCAATGCACTTGCGTAGTTGCGATACGTGGAACACATCGTGGACATCAGATAGCTTTGGGGGTAGTTCCAGTTGGTAGGCTACTCTTCCCCGCTTAGCCATTATTGGGAATGGCCCGACGTACCTTGGGGCAAGCTTCCCTCGGGTATGAAATCTTCTTACCCCTTTCATTGGTGTCACTCGGAGATAGACATATTCTCCAGGCTCAGAGCTTACTTCCCGATGCTTTGTGTCATAGTAACTCTTCTGTCGAGACTTGGCGGCTCTCAACCACTCTTGAATTTCCTTGACTTGCTTTTCTGCTTCGAGCATTAAATCGGTGCCAAAGAGATGAATGTCCCCTGTCTGTGACCAGTTCAAGGGGGTACGGCATTTCCGCCCATATAATGCTTCAAAGGGTGACATCTTGAGACTGGCCTGATAGCTGTTATTGTATGAGAATTCCGCGTATGGCAAACAGTCCTCCCACTTGGAGTCGTAAGCTAGCACACATGCCCTGAGCATATCTTCCAGTATTTGGTTTACTCGTTCGGTTTGGCCATCAGTCTGAGGATGGTAGGCCGTGCTATGCTTTAGTGCGATTCCCAGGGTTTGGTGAAGACGTAGCCAGAATGCAGACGTGAACACTGACCCTCTATCTGAGGTGATGGTCCTCGGTATCCCATGGAGACTGACAATCCGGGACATGTATAACTCCGCCAGTTGGTCAGCTCGGTAGGTGGTCCTGACCGGAATAAAGTGAGCCACTTTGGTGAGCATGTCCGCGATTACCCAGATGGAGTCGTGGCCTCGGGCGGACTTTGGGAGTCCCACAATAAAATCCATGCATATGTCATCCCACTTCCATTGCAGGACTTGCATGGGTTGCAGTAATCCGGCTGGCTTTTTATGTTCTGCTTTGACTCTGTTGCATATTTCACAGCATGCCACATAATACGCAATATCCTTGCGCATTACGGTCCACCAGAATGTGGTCTTCAAATCCCGGTACACCTTGGTGCTTCCGGGGTGGAGGGAATAGGCTGACTCATTTTCTTCTTGCAGTATCTGCTGTCTCAAATTATCCTGGTTCTGTACGCATATTCGGTTCTCGAACCATAGCACCCCTTGGGTATCCAAGTGAAAGGATTCGGCCTTGCCACGCGGAATCAGTTCCTTGATCTCCCGGATTTCCGAATCTTGAGATTGTGCTTCCTTAATTTCCTCTACCAGGGTTGGAGTGATTTCCAGAGTCTTCCGGGTCATCGAGTCACACAACACCAGGTTGAGTTGAGCGACTTCCTCCCGTAACTTTGGGTGGAGCCTCTCCCAGAGTGCATTCACTGAGCTCGGTTTCCGGCTAAGGGCATCGGTGTAAGGCCCCCGATGCGGTGCTAACTCGATTTAGTCGCTTTCGCGTCCCACTCAAGTTAGTAGCGCATAAAAGGCCACCAGCTCACGACTCTCGCACTCGTGTCGCTGCCGGATTCTCGACAACAGGTATATGAACAATGAACTTAATACTAAGACATAAATATAGAGTACAGGGCATACATCGCCACTAGAATTTATTGCATCATCTCACAGCTCCATAGACCCAACAGTACATCATGCAACAAGCGGAAGACAAACACCACCGAGTACGGTCAAAATCCAAATTACCCTAGAGAGGGCTGCACATAAATAGTCCACCCACGGATCGTCGAAGCCCAACTATAGGATCTACTGAACGAGGTCGTCCTCATCGTCGTCCTCCGGTGGGCACCTCCACGAAGTATCGTCCGGTGCTCGGGTCGAGGTAGTAGTCCACTTCAGTGGCCGTTCAGACAAAACAGTAAAAGCACAAAAGGAAAACAGGGGTGAGATTATATCATTACAGGATAACTAACTTCCTACGGTAAGACAAGGTAAAGGTAAAGGTTGCGACCGCACTAGCATATATGGTGGCTAACGTTCTAATAGAGTAGGGGTAAGATCCAAGAATACACGTGACATCGCATCATAAGTCTGCTCTTCACCTACTTACGTCAAACATAACACAACCTGGATCTTCTCTCGGTCCCCCTGGACGAAGAAAAGCAACCAAGGCACTCACATGGTAGCCAAGTTTTAATTATGATTAAAATTGATGTTATTCTATGAACAAGGAGTAGGTCTCAAGTCGTCCATAACCGCGGACACGACTTTTCGAAAAGATTTAACCCTGCAGGGGAGTACAAACTGCCCATCATAAGCTTCGCATGTACGCTCGGTTTCCACTTGGCTAGGTAAGCGCCTGAAACTGCGGAACGTCAAAGTCCCTCTAACTAACAACACACGATTCCGGGTGGCCCCCGGGAAGTAGACATCCAATCCAAAAGCCGGCCACGCTCTCGGATCGGCCTCTTCCGTATCAATAGAGTTCGGGTTACCGGTTAAACCTCACATGAGGACCGGGCCCTCGGCGGTCAAGGTGGGCCAGCCAAGGAACAAGTCCTCCTGGCCCAAGGTGGTTTGTAAACAACTGGGGTACCACCAGCACACACACGTTGCAAATAGTAAAACAGCTCGGGCCACCACTAAAACTGTATGAAGCTAGGTAGGTAAGACAAGGGGACCCCATAGAACCCCACACACGATTAGGCACGCTCGTCAAGAAACATAATACCCAGAACTCGGGACCTAGGTGACTCAAATGGAACAAAACACCTAGCGGGAACAACCTGGTCTCCCACCTTTCTTCAATTATAAATTAAAATCATAATAATAATAAATATCAACCAACTTCTTTAGATAACATGATATCCCAAACCATAGCATAGGGTAGGCAGCAAGTTTTCCTACTCATACTAAGCAATGGCTGAGCAGCGGTAACTTAGCAATACAATGTTTTGCTGGGATGTGGGGATCATGGCTGTTTGGTTGTTGAAAGTGGCATAAGCAAGTGGATAGGATCAAGCAAACGTTCTAGACTATAGCTAGGCAGGTAGGCAGAAAGGTATCAAGTAATGGTATAAATCTTCCCCTTGCCTGGGTAATCGGTCGTCGAAGCAGACGCAGCAGGCTCCTCGGGCTCGGTGTCGGAAATCTCCACGTAAGTCTCCTCGACGGTCTCAGGTGCTAACGTAAGGTACCGGCAAGGAAAAGGCACACAAGTAAGCAATGGGTGCAATGCACAGGCAAAGATGGTATGATCAAGTTTAATCGACATGATGTGACCCTATCTAGCCAGATTTAAATGAAGGTGGTGACGACACGTCAACAACTTCATATGCATCTTATTTACGTAAAATGTCTTTGGTATTAGCCTTATTTTGGTGTAAGTAAAATGGCAACATGACATGATCAACAATGCAATTAACAGAAATAATTACAACGACAAAAGTAAAACATCGATTCCGGAGACGGAGAGATGTCGAAGAACATGACATCGGAAAGGTGCAACAAAAGAAAGGATCCCAGCCACATTTCATATGACAACATGCTAGGGGCTAGTTAGATGATGCAAGGATTTGAAGATGACATGAAAGATACTTGGAATGAAAAGATGATAAGGATTTCAACATGCACTGAAGTTGAAAGGAGCAAAGAAAGAAAGGCAAGGTTGGATATGGTTAGGTGATCACACCATGTCCACTGAGTTGCACAAAGCATCAAATGGACATCACCATTTTAATCCCTGCAATTTTCTACCCCAAAACCATATAAGGTATGGCTCCATTTGAATTTGCAAAGCACAGCTGCAAATTCTAATGAATTCAGGGGCCTGAGTGCAAAGTTGCACTACTTGCATTTTGAAAAAGGCTCAAATGGACAAACCATTATCACCATGAAAACCTTGGGAGAAACTACCCCAAAGTCATATATGGCATGGCCATATTTGAATTTGGGAAACACTTGACAAAACAAAAGATTTGAGGGGGGGGGGTTTATTTGCAAAATTACCATACTCAATTTCTAGAGGGGGCAAAGTGCAAAATTGACCTCACCATGATGATCAGTGGATCAAACTACCCCAGAAACATATATGGGATGCCCCAAAATGATTTGAAAGTTCAAAACAGATTTGAATTTGAATTAAAACTCAAATTTGAATTAAACAGAAAAAGAAAAACAAAAGAAAAGAAAAGAAAAAGGTGGCACTGACCTGCTGGGCTGCCCTCGGGCGCCAGGCCCACCTCTCTCCTCTATCTCTGTGGCCCAAGGCACACAGGCCCGCTCGGAGACAAACAAAAAAAGAAAACGGGACGCAACCTCTGGATCGGGCCCATGGCCAGTTCCTTCTCTCTCTGGCCCAGGGCGACAAGTGCCCTGTTTCTCTGAAACTTGCGACACCTGTTCTGAAGAAAAGAACAGGGCCTCGACTGCACCCGAAACGGCGATGAATTCCGGCGACGCTCTCCTCGCGCTCCGGCCGTCTCCTACACTGCCACCACATTGAAAACGGAGGGGGTACTGTCCTCTGCAGAACGGAGTAGGCCAAGGACGTCATCTCCCTCTCGTCTCGCCGGAACTCTCACGGCAACAGAGCGGCGACACGCCTGCTCTGCAGCTTCTGAATCCGCACAACTCCGGCGAGGTTCAGATGAAGCCAGCGACGCGTACAATGCAGCTCGGGCCGGACTCCGGTGTTCTACACGCAGCTGCGACATCACTCTACACCTCGGCACAACAGATCTGGCCGCGAGATCGACGACGGCGACGCCAGGGTCAACTGAAACTGATGGCGGCGTTGCTAAAAACCTGAACCTTTTCAGTCCACGGCGCAACTTCTACTACAATTTGCGAAAAAGCTCTTCTTTTGGGGTCACAACCGTGCTCTGGGCGAGCACAGAGCGTGCACCCATACTCCTCGGCATCGCCATGGTCACGGTGACCACCGACCTGGCCAGAGTCCGTGGCATGGCGGCCGACGACGCTCATCTACGGCTACGGCCTACACGCGGGCACGAAGAGCAAGGGGGGCACGCAACGCTCACCTAGAGGGGCTTGGTGACGCGTTCGAGCCGTCGGGGAAGAAGATGGGAGGCGCGACCGGAGTTGAAGAAGAAGGGGCCGCGGCAATCGTCTACGACACCAGGTCGTCTCGGGCCTGCTGGCTTCAAGCTGCGGCAGAAAACGAGAGGCAAACACGGTCAGGGCCACGTATACGAACGTGCAGTGCATGACAACGACGACACGGCGGTCAATTCGGAGCTCACCGGCGGGACAGAAAACTCCAATTGCACCCATGGCGGCGGCGACGGAGGAAATGAGGAGGGGGAAGCGGCTAGGGTTCCCAAGGCGAGGGGGAAGCCCAGCTTAAAAAAGGGGCGAGAGGGTGCGGCTGGCGAGGGGGCTCCATGCTCCTCGTCGCCGTCTCTGCTCTCTCTCACGCTGGGGAAAAAGAAGGAGGAAGGGGACGAAAGCTGAGGCTAGCAAGCGGGCCCGGGACGCAGAGGAGAGGAGAAGAAAACAAAAGAAAGGCGCGGGGCTCTCTCCTTCTCTCGCTGGGCTGGTTGTCTGCTAGGCCCAGGTGGGCTGAGCTTCTCTGGAAGTAGAGGAGGAAAGAAAGAAAAGCCCTCTGCATTTGAAAAATGCAACAGACAAAGAAAAGAAAAGAGGAGGGAAAAGAGATTATAAAAATATAACACAATATTTTTAAATATCTCTGGCAACAAGCTTGATCATCCAAAATTGGTTGGGCAATTTTTGGATGCAGAGAAAAATCACCACAATGCAAACAATACCTTTTCCATATAGAAAAAGGTGCATTTGGGATTCTTTGGAAAGAAACACAAGGGTAAAAATTCCATGAGCTCAAGAATCTCACACCTTGCATTATTCTAGATTTTTCAAAATTGGTTTGACCAATTTTGGCAACAACAAAAATGTGGCTCCTTTTTAAAATTCAAAACCATTTGAACTAGGGCCACTGTTTTGAATAATGTAAAAAAAGATTTGAAAAGGAAAGAATCCTTGGCAAGACAAAAGAATTGGCTAGGCCAAAGATGAGGTTGAGGGGAGGTGACATGCAATCAGAACAATTTCAAGATCATGTCACTTGAACTACATTGATCACCTTTGATCACAAAGCAAAAGAACTCCAATCCCAATGTAATTCAAAATCATCACATGCAAAGTCATGAACATCCACCATGAGGAGTTACAAGTTCAACAGACAAGGTACAAAACCTGGTGTATCATATGGGCATTACATGTGGGATGTTACAGCACTCCCCCACCAACAAAGGATCTTGCCCCGAGATCTAAGGCTGAAACAACTCAGGATACTCAGAACGGAGATGATCTTCGCGCTCCCATGTTGCTTCCTTCTCCGAATGATGTGCCCACTGAACTTTCATGAACTTGACGGTCTTGTTGCGAGTCTTGCGCTCGGACGTCTCAAGAACACAGACTGGACGTTCTGAGTAGGAAAGGTCCGCACTCAGCTGGATCTCGCCCAAGTCAACAGCCTGCTCTGGCTGCTTGAAGCATTGCTTTAGCTGGGACACATGGAACACATCATGCACCATGGACAGACTCTCTGGAAGCTCGAGCCAAAAGGCAAGAGGTCCTCTAGTCTCAAGGATGCGGAAAGGTCCGACAAATCTTGGAGCGAGCTTTCCTTTGATGCCAAAGCGGTGAGTTCCCCTCAATGGAGACACTCTCAGGTACGCCCAATCACCAACCTGAAACGCTACACCACGGTGCCTTTTGTCATAATAGGCCTTCTTCCTAGACTGTGCTGCCTTTAGGTGCTCTCGGACAATTTTCACTCTGTCCTCTGCCTCTTGGATCACATCTGGACCGAACAGCTGCCTCGCACCTGTCTCGGACCAGTTCAAAGGTGTCCTGCACTTGCGGCCATACAATACTTCAAACGGCGCTGCTTGCAGACTTGCCTGATAGGTGTTATTGTAAGAGAACTCAGCATACGGCAAGCATTCTTCCCACTTGATGCCAAAGGAGATGACACATGCTCGAAGCATGTCCTCGAGGATTTGGTTCACGTGCTCGACTTGCCCACTTGTCTGAGGGTGATAAGCGGTACTGAACAACACTGTCGTACCAATCGCCATTTGAAAGGCCTACCAGAACTTACAGGTGAAAAGGTTGCCTCTATAAGAACTAATCTTCTTGGGAATGCCATGCAAAGATACAACTCTTGCGGTGTACAAATCCGCCAACTGAGATGCTGAAATGGAGTCCTTCACTGGAAAGAAGTGGGCAACTTTGGAAAGATTGTCAATGACAACAAAGATTGCATTGTTCTACTTCTGCGACAAGGGGAAGCCTGTGATGAAATCCATCTCTATATGATCCCATTTCCACTCCGGAATCTCAAGTGGCTGGAGCAACCCTGCAGGCTTCTGGTGCTGTGCCTTCACTCTCCTGCACACATCACACTGAGACACGTAACGGTTAACATCCCGCTTCGTACGAGTCCACCAACAGCTTTGCTTGAGATCTTGACACATCTTTGTACTGCCAGGGTGAATTGATTGCTTGGAATCATGGGCTTCCTTCATGATGACCTCTCTGAGATCTCCCTCCTTTGGAAAAACAACTCGCTCTTCGAACAACACGGTGCCGTCATTATGCACTGAAAAGCAACTGTACTTTGGAAGTGAGGGCGCAATACCCTGCTTGATCTTTTGTATCATTGAGCTGCGAGACTGAGCTTCACGAATCTTATAATGGATAGTGGGCTCTACCACAAGGTTGGCAAGGTAGCCTGCTGGAACTAGCTCGAGATTGAGCCTTCGAAATGACTCACACAAATCAGGGTGAATCTTCTGCACCTGGATATTATTGCAATCGCCCTTGCGGCTCAGCGCATCAGCTATGACATTCGCCTTCCCAGGGGTGTACTGAATATCAACTCTGTACTCAATAATGGTTTCAAGCCATCTTCTTTGCCTCAAGTTCAGATTTGGCTGAGTGAACAAGTACTTCAGACTCTTGTGGTCGGTGAACACATCCACCTTCCTCCCTAAGAGGAGGTGTCGCCAAGTGACTAAGGCGCGCACAACCGCTGCAAGCTCCAAGTCGTGCGTGGGATAATTCCTCTCACTTGTCTTCAAATGCCGTGAGGTATAAGCCACAATGTTCCTGCCTTGCATCAAAACTCCGCCTAGACCTTGAAATGAGGCATCATAAAACACCTGAAAAGGCTGTGACTCATCTGGTTATGTAAGAATTGGAGCTGTGGTCAACTTCTCTTTCAACTCTTCGAAGGCTGACTGGCAAGCTGGTGACCAAGTGTACCATTTGTCCTTGCACAACAATTCAGTCATTGGCTTCGCTATTTTGGAGAAATTGTGCACAAACCTCCTGCAATAACTTGCGAGGCCGAGAAAACTCCATAGCTGCTTCACGTTCTTCGGCGGAGCCCACTCTTGAATAGTGCGGACTCGCTCTGGATCAACCGCAATTCCCTCAGCGGAGATGACATGGCCCAGAAAATTGACCTTGTCCAGCCAAAACTCACACATGGAGAACTTGGCGTAGTACCGGTGCTCTCTCAACTTCTGCAGCACCAGGCGTAGATGTTCCTCATGTTCAGCCTCTGACTTGGAATAGAAAAGAATGTCGTCGAGGTAGAGGATCACGGACACATCAAGCCATTCTTGGAACAAATAGTTCATAGCTCTCATGAATGTCGGAGGGGCATTTGAGAACCCAAAAGTCATGACTGTGAACTCATACAGCCCATAACGTGCGCTGAACGTGGTCTTGGGAATATCCTCTTCACGAACACGGATTTGATGATACCCCATCCTCAAGTCAAGCTTGGAAAACACCTTAGCCCCATTCAACTGTTCGAACAGATCATTTATGCGGGGTAAAGGGTACTTGTTCTTGATGGTCTTCTTGTTGATACCGCGATAGTCCTGGACCAAGCGCCTAGTCCCATCCTTCTTCTGGACAAACAAAGCTGGTGCACCCCAAGGGGAAGTGCTCGCACGGATTAAGTCGCCTGCTTCCAACTCTGTCAACTTCTTCTTGAGCTCAATCAACTCCTTCGAACACATCTTGTACGGATGCCGGGAGATCGGCTGGGTACCAGGCTCTAGCTCAATAACGAACTCAATAGCTCGAAATGGGGGAATTCCTGGCAACTCCTCCGGAAAGACGTCTGGGAACTCACAGACAACTCTGAACTCTTCGAGCAAAGGTGTAACTCCTGCGTTCAAAGAGTACAACTGTGCTGGTCCTTCCATAGAGCCACAAGTGTACAAGACTTCTGCGCCTGACTCATGAGTCAAATTGACAGATCTGGTTGGACAATCAATATTGGCCTTGTGCTGCACAAGCCAATCCATTCCCAAAATGACATCAATGTCGAAACGGGTCAACACGATCAACGAGGCTGAGAAGAGAAGTCCCTGGATATGAATCTCCACATCTGGGACAAAGGAAGACGTATTCGTCTTGAAACCCGGAGAAGAAACATATAGCTGCTGAGACAAACCTTGCGGATGTAACTCAGCACGCTCAACAAAACCTCTGGATACGAAAGAGTGGGAAGCTCCGGAATCGAACAAAACTGTCGCAGGAACTGAACTAACAAGCAACCTACCAAGAACGATCTCTGAAGACTGCTGAGCATCTGTGAGCATCACGTTGTTCACCCGAACTGCACGTGGCTGTGCCTTCACCATCGCAGTGCTCGGAGTAGACCGTGGTGGAGGTGGTGGGAGCCGAGCAAAGCGCGGATCGTTGCAGTTGGGAGACGTGTGCCCCGGCTCTCTGCACTTGTAGCAGATGACGCCCGGCCTGGGCTGCTGCTGCGGCCTGGGTGGCCTCGCGTGTGGTGGTGTAGAGCGAGGCCACTGCTGAACTGGGACGGGAGGGCGGGCAAAAGTGCGGACAACTTCCCCCCTCTGCTGAAACTGCTGCCTCTGCGGTGGTGCCTCTGTAACCCAAGTCTTTTCCTTCTTGTGGATCATCACTGCGGAACTGTACTCTCTCTGGCGCTTCCTGTCTGCATCCCGCTCTGCTCTGGATGACTCTTGGCGGATAGCCTGATCCACGAACTGTGAGAACAGCGTGGGGCTACACTGAGTGAGTGCGTACTTGATCTCTGTGCTGAGACCTCCACGGAACCTGGCAATCTTCTTGGCCTCGGTGCTGACCTCCTATGGAGCGTACCTGGCGAGCCTGACGAAGGCCAGGTTGTACTCCTGAACTGACCTGTCACCCTGTCTGAGAGCCAAGAACTCCTCACGCTCCTCACTCGGAATATGCGCTGCTCTGAAGTCTGCGACGAAATCTGCCCACGTGATGATAACATCGCTCTTGTTGGCCTTGTAGGTATCGTATCAGCTGGCTGCTGCACCCTGAAGCTGGAAGGAGGCGAAGGTGACGTAGTCCACTGGTCTGACGGTGTTTGCATTGTAGTGCTTCTTGATCTCTGCGATCCAGTCATCCGCCTCTAGCGGGTCTCGTGCCTTGGAGAACTTGGGGGGGGGGGGTTGATAGCAAGGAACTGCTGCAAAGTGGTGTACTGTGGTCGATCATTCCTTTGGGAAGTCTGGTTCTGCAGCATCTGTAAGATCGCAGTTGTGCCCTGAGCCACTGCGGTCACAGCCTCCCCAAGGAGAGGGTTCTCTGGCAGCGGCATGTTCGCTCTTGGCATCCTGTATACAGGAACACTTATGAGAACATGGTTGAAACAGTCACGAAACCAGAAGATAAAGCAATATTGACAACAAAACTTCCTCACGAGGTATGAGAAAGCCGAATGCTGAAATTCCACCAAGGTACACCCGGAAAGTCGAAAGCTAGGTGCGACTAGAATCCCCAAACCGAGATCATCCGAATCGAAGATAATAATCTGCTAGAGAGCACACAACAATATATACGAGTGGTTGAAGACCTGAACGTTGAGACATCTTCCCTGAGCGGCCCGCCGAAGCGGTCTCCTATAGGGGGAGGAACCACATCCGAAGGATGCCAACCATCCCTGTATAGGAGTTTCACCTGAGGTACGCCGTAAGCGAGGTGGAGCTGTCAACCCCAAGTGGCGGCTCAGTGTTCTCAACGTACGCCAACCCTTCCCATCGCTAGCAAAGAATTATAGAGGAATCGGAGCCTCATGTAAACGAGAACCAAGATTTGTTTTGAAAGGGGATAAGTTGCAGAGAGAAAACAGCGTTTCACTTCCTCACGGAAAAGGGGTGGGAGGGTGCGGTAAGAAGAAAAAAGAAAGAGTTCCTACTCTCCGATTTTTCCTTAATAACTACAAAATAGTTTCTCGACTCAACTTCGGCCAGTAAGGGGTCCTACAGTCAGTCCTGCTCTGATACCAAGTTGTAAGGCCCCCGATGCGGTGCTAACTCGACTTATTCGCTTTCGCGTCCCGCTCAAGTTAGTAGCGCATAAAAGGCCACCAGCTCACGACACTCGCACTCGTGTCGCTGCCGGATTCTCGACAACAGGTATATGAACAATGAACTTAATACTAAGACATAAATATAGAGTCCAGGGCATACATCGCCACTGGAATTTATTACATCATCTCAGAGGTCCATAGACCCAACAGTACATCATGCAACAAGCGAAAGACAAACACGACCGAGTACGGTTAAAATCCAAATTACCCTAGAGAGGGCTGCACATAAATAGTCCACCCACGGATCGTCAAAGCCCAACTATAGGATCTACTGAACGAGGTCGTCCTCATCGTCGTCCTCCGGGGGCACCTCCACGAAGTATCGTCCGGTGCTCGGGTCGAGGTAGTAGTCCACTGCAGCGGCCAATCAGGCAAAACAGTAAAAGCACAAAAGGAAAACAGGGGTGAGATTATATCATTACAGGATAACTAACTTCCTACGGTAAGACAAGGTAAAAGGTAAAGGTTGCAGCCGCACTAGCATATATGGTGGCTAACGTTCTAATAGAGTAGGGGTAAGATCCAAGAGTACACGTGACATCGCGTCATAATTCTGCTATTCACCTACTTACGTCAAACATAACACAACCTGGATCTTCTCTCGGTCCCCCTGGATGAAGAAAAGCAACCAAGACACTCACACGGTAGGCAAGTTTTAATTATGATTCAAATTGATGTTATTCTATGAACAAGGAGTAGGTCTCAAGTCCTCCATAACCGCGGACACGGCTTTTCATAAAGATTTAACCCTGCAGGGGAGTACCAACTGCCCATCATAGGCTTCGCATGTACGCCCGATTTCCACTTGGCTAGGTAAGCGCCTGAAACTCCAGAACGCAAAGTCCCTCTAACTAACAACACACGATTCCGGGTGGCCCCCGGGGAGTCGACATCCAATCCAAAAGCCGGCCACGCTCTCGGATCGTGCCTCTTCCGTATCAACAGGGTTTGGGTTACCGGTTAAACCTCACATGAGGACCGGGCCCTCGCCTGTCAAGGTGGGCCAGCCAAGGAACAAGTCCTCCTGGCTCAAGGTGGTTTGTAAACAGCTGGGGTACCACCAGCACACACAAGTTGCAAATAGTAAAACAGCTCGGGCCACCACTAAAACTGTATGAAGCTAGGTAGGTAAGACAAGGGGACCCCGTAGAATCCCACACACGATTAGGCACGCTCGTCAAGAAACACAATACCCGGAAATCGGGACCTCGGTGACTCAAATGGAACAAAACACCTCGCGGCAACAACCTGGTCTCCCATCTTTCGTCAAGTATAAATTAACATCATAATAATAATAAATATCAACCAACTTCTTTAAATAACATGATATCCCAAACCATAGCATAGGGTAGGCAGCAAGTTTTCCTACTCATACTAAGCAATGGCTGAGCAGCGGTAACTTAGCAATACAATGTTTTGCTGGGATGTGGGGATCATGGCTGTTTGGTTGTTGAAAGTGGCATAAGAAAGTGGATAGGATCAAGAAAACGTTCTAGACTACAGCTAGGCAGGTAGGAAGAAAGGTATCAAGTAATGGTATAAATCTTCCCCTTGCCTGGGTAATCGGTCGTCGAAGCAGACGCAGCAGGCTCCTCGGGCTCGGTGTCGGAAATCTCCACGTAAGTCTCCTCGACGGTCTCAGGTGCTAACGTAAGGTACCGGAAAGGAAAAGACACACAAGTAAGACATGGGTGCAATGCACAGGCAAACATGGTATGATCAAGTTTAATCGACATGATGTGACCCTATCTAGCCAGATTTAAATGAAGGTGGTGACGACACGTCAACAACTTCATATGCATCTTATTTACGTAAAATGGCTTTGGTCTTAGCCTTATTTTGGTGTAAGTAACATGGCAACATGACATGATCAACAATGCAATTAACAGAAATAATTACAACGCGAAAAGTAAAACATCGATTCCGGAGACGGAGAGATGTCGAAGAACTTGACATCGGAAAGGTGCCACAAAAGAAAGAATCCCAGCCACATTGCATATGACAACATGCTAGGGGCTGGTAGATGATGCAAGGATTTGAATATGACATGAAAGAGACTTGGAATGAAAAGATGATAAGGATTTCAACATGCACTGAAGTTGAAAGGAGCATAGAAAGAAAGGCAAGGTTGGATATGGTTAGGTGATCACACCATGTCCACTGAGTTGCACAAAGCATCAAATGGACATCACCATTTTAATCCCTGCAATTTTCTACCCCAAAACCATATAAGGTATGGCTCCATTTGAATTTGCAAAGAACAGTTGCAAATTCTAATGAATTCAAGGGCCTGAGTGCAAAGTTGCACTACTTGCATTTTGAAAAAGTCTCAAATGGACAAACCATTATCACCATGCAAAACCTTGGGAGAAAATACCCCAAAGTCATATATGGCATGGCCATATATGAATTTTGGAAACACATGAGAAAACAAAAGATTTTAGGGGGGGGGGGTTATTTGCAAAATTACCATACTACAATTTCTAGAGGGGGCAAAGTGCAAAATTGATTTCACCATGATGATCAGTGGGTCAAACTACCCCAGAAACATATATGGGATGCCCCAAAATGATTTGAAAGTTCAAAACAGATTTGAATTTGAATTCAAATTCAAATTTGAATTAAACAGAAAAACAAAAACAAAAGAAAAGAAAAGAAAAAGGTGGCACTAGCTTGCTGGTGTCGGGACCCGGGGTTAGCGTATGTAAATCCAGTCACAATGCAATCACATGGAGAGCCGAGAACCGTACCCACTTGTCTATGAAGACAAGGCCAAGCACAGAACGTTCTCGGTAAGCATCGAACGTGAGGGGCATCCCATTCAGGCCGGATGATCATCTGAGATGGGTCCTCATCGTCCGCTCACAAGTCTAGATGCTTATGGGTGGTGAATCCCATACTCATAGACAAGTCGCCTCAACCATGTTATCAATTGAATCCTAACTCTTACATAGACTTACTCCAGCCCGATCACTTAGTCGGGGTCTAGGGCGGGCTCGATCATACAACAAAGTGTGCACGTGACAAAGTCACGAGAAATCGCATCGCGATGCCCCAAGCTGCGCACATCTAAGGGCCACTTGGTGTATAAAAGACCGCCAGCCAGATCACAACTAAGGTCTCGAAAACCCATACTAAGACATGCATGTTATAAACATACACGCAACACACATGCCTAGTATGAACAGCAGGTATCATCACATAACTCTACAAAGTACTTCTTTATTTACTTACACATAGAGTATACAAAGATCACATGTCTGTGATCAACATTACATCATACAACGGAAGCAAATTAGGTCCGAGTACAGACATGTTTAACAAATGGCCTAGAGAAGCCTTGTAAACAAACATGCCCTTCCACGAGGGACCAGACTGCTGTCTGGGACTATGCTAACTTAGTCAACGTCGAGCTTCACGAAGGTGACTCCATCGGGGTCCGGGTTCTCATCAAAAACATAGAATAAGCAAACGTGAGTACAAAGTCGTACTCAGCAAGACTTACATCAGATCTATACTACTCATGCTCAAGTATCAAGGTAAAGGGAGGTGGGGTTCAACATGCAGAAGTGCCAGCTTTGACTTGGCTATTCCTGTGCTACGAGTACCAGACTTGAGGTAAGAAGCGTACGCGAGTCCACTACATGTCTCCAAACAATACACCACTATGGTTACTTCCTCGACTTCCCCACGAGGAAGCCCACCATAGCACTCACGCCTATCTTGCGAGTTTTATAAGTATCCATTCAAGTTGTCTATGATCTAGTAGAGGTCTCCAAGTAGTCCATAACCGCGGACAAGGCTATTCGAATAGTTCATTAACCCTGCAGGGGTGTACATCTTCACACGCGTGTCATCACTTATCACGTCGTTATCGTCACCCTTCAAGCGGGTGTCGGACGTGGATGAAACCAAGGCACTAACCTCACATCACCTTCTCTAATCCAGGAGTCGACTACCTGAGTTTGGCACCGCTCGAGAGTCCGGCCGGTTCCACGAAACGAACTCAGATAATGTAAGGGACCGAGACGCCACCTCTGCCAGATGGTTTCACTGGCTCACAAGTACACCCACATATCTATATGATGCAACCTTTTCTTCATTCTTTTTTCTATGCACATGCCAAATGGAAAGCCCGAATCTATTGTGACTCCTGGATCGGATCGGGTACGTAAAGAGGCCAAACGGGGCTCCCATAAAACCCTACATGTGGTCATACTCTTTGTCTTGGATCACAAAACAGGAACTCGGGGCCTAGGGCAGTGTTCAACGAGACAACCCACTATGTACTCCTACACAACCTCTCATCGTTCACCTTTGTTTAGGGTGGATTCACCAACACGTTATCATCAACATCACTGTGTTCATACCATCCCGACTCACAATCATAACATCCTCATTGTATCACTAAGCAGCAAAAGCAATAACAGTTGTAGGGGCCACATGCTCATCAGTCAACTCCTAAATCTGCTAGGATTGTGGTTTGCTTAATACGGTGACAGAATGATAGGTCATGCAGCGGAATGGGTTCAACTATGCAAAAGAACGTGTCTCGGTGATCTCCTAAACATGCATAAGCGAGACTGAGAGGGAAATAGGATTTTATAGACATGATCAATGGGGTTTGCTTGCCTTGCTGACGATACACGGGTCTTATCGGTGGTCTTCTACTTCGGGGGTGATCACCG
Source organism: Bromus sterilis (assembly GCA_950022295.1). NCBI lineage: Eukaryota > Viridiplantae > Streptophyta > Magnoliopsida > Poales > Poaceae > Bromus > Bromus sterilis. Next base: position 179,401,032 of record OX465595.1, read on the forward strand.
TCTCGGAGGCAGTGTTACCCGCACAATCATCAACAAGAGAGGGGGAGGCAACAATGTAATAGAATGCACAAGCACATGTTTAGGTTGTCACATGATGTGAAAGGTATTGGTGTGATCTAGGTTCAATTTGCCACATGTTAATTGAAGTTGATTTGAAAAGTTAATTCAAATTCAAACTCCAAATGTTATTCAAATTAGGTCATCTTGCATTTGCTAATGTTTGGTCATTGTAAACCATATGATCATGTGTGTGATATGCTTCTGAAGTACAAGTAAGATGTGGTGTATTGCAATGGTTCAATTTTTGAATTGCATTTGAATTAAATTTGAATTAATTCCAATGAAGCCAAATAGAAAAAGCTACTGGTCCCATTTTAAAAACAACTCAAACAAGGTTGAAAGTTGCATATTTGGATAGAGAATTTTCTTCTGATCATTTTTGATATATTATTTGTCCAATTTGGAGTTCATATGAATTATCTATGATTTATTGAAGTTTTGGCTATTTTCTGGATGTTTCGGATTTATTTTAACTCTTTTTAAAACAAAAACTGATTTACTGCGTCATGCTGACATCAGCATGACGTGGGGGTGTCTGACCAGTGAGGCCGGCCTATTAGTGGCTCAAGGGTTAACCCCGTGTTTAGATTAGCCACTGGTTTAGATTAGGGCACTCGGGCCCAGGGGTCAGTGGCTAGGGTTAGGGGTTAATGGGTTAATTAGCGCGGGGTTAGCTCTAATGACGTCGCCAGTGAGCTCCCAGTCGGCGGCGTCTCGCCGGAGATCCTCTGCGAGGCACGGGAGGGCGCTTGGAGAGCACCGAGGCGTTCATCTTCGTCTTGCCCTTCTTCTGGAGCGACTGGGGAGTCAAGGCGTGGCCTCGGGCCACGACGGCGACAACAAACGCGGCGGCTGGGGTCAGGCAACGGCGAGATGGCGAGGCAGTGCACGTGGGACGCCGCGGGAGGGAGAAAAAGAAGCAGGAAGCTCACCCAAACGAGATGAGGAGCTCCTTAGGGTTGGGGAGGAGCTGGAGAGGGCTGGATTCGTCGCCGGAGTCGTGGCGGCCGGCGGTGAAGAACTTGAAGCAGTCGTTGTTGTCGGCGTCCTCGGGCTCAATTGACTACGGGATTCGACGAAGACGATGGCGTCGGTGCGTCTGGACATGAAGGAGGAGCCCCTCGTAGTCGTTGGCCACGGCTGCGCTCGACGGCGAGCTCGGGCGGCGCTCGGAATCTTGCGAGAGAGAGAGGGCTGAGGTCCAGAGAGAGGGGGAAGAAGCAGGGGCGTCCAGGCGTGCGGTGCTGAAGGGATAGGGATGAGGGGGAAGCAGCTCGGTGGCCAGGGAAGCAGGAGGTGGCAACCGGCCACGGCATGCCCTCCACGGCATTGCCTCCTGGCGCCGGGAAGAAGACAGCCTTGCCCCTGGTGGGCTGGGCGGGCTTCAGTGGCAGATGGGCCAGGTGGCCAGCAAAACAAGTGGGGCTTGCCCCTTTATTCTTTTCCTTTTTTTTGTCTTTTTGTTTTGCTCTGGTAAATAAATAGTAGAGCATTTTATAAAATCTTCAAAAATTTTATGTGGGCTTATAAAATATGTAGCTAGCCACTCCCAAGTTCTAGAGATTTTTGAAATTCAAATAATTTGAATTTCAAATCAAATAGGGGTTTATTTAATTTTCCAAGGCAGTGTTTGAAAATTAGAAAATTCCATGAGCATGGGAATGAACCCAAACCACTTTTAAAATGATCACCATCATTTATAGGAATTTTCCAAATATTGAAATGGTTTTTGGAAAAATATTTTTATCTGGCCATTTGAATTAATTTCTCAGGGCTTTCTTTTCCCCATTTTTGATTTTCTTTTTGAATTTTTCACATGATGCAATGGGAACTCAAACCCTAGCACTTGCCTAAATTGGGGTTGTGACAGACCGCCAGCCAGATCACAACTAAGGTCTCGAAAACCCATACTAAGACATGCATGTTATAATTATACACGCAGCACACATGCCTAGTATGAACAGCAGGTATCATCACATAACTCTACAAAGTACTTCTTTATTTACTTACACATAGAGTATACAAAGATCACATGCATGTGATCAACATTACATCATACAACGGAAGCAAATTAAGTCTGAGTACAGTCAAGATTAACAAATGGCTTAGAGAAGCCTTGTAAACATACATGCACTTCCACGAGGGACCAGACTGCTGTCTGGAACTATACTACCAAGGTCAACATCGAGCTTCAGGTTGGTGACTCCATCAGGGTCCGGGTTCCCATCTAAAACATAGAATAAGCAAACGTGAGTACAAAGTCGTACTCAACAAGACTTACATCAGAACTGCACTACTCATGCTCAAGTATCAAGGTAAAGGAGGTGGGGTTCAACATGCATAAGTGCCAGCTTTGACTTGGCTAGTCCTGTACTACGAATACCAGACTTGAGGTAAGAAGCGTACACGAGTCCACTATCAAGTCTCCAACCAATACACCACTATGGTTAGTTCCTCGACTTCCCCACGAGGAAGCACACCATAGCACTCACGCTTATCTTGCGAGTTTTATAAGTATCCATTCAAGTTGTCTAATAATCAGGTACATGTTCCAAGTAGTCCATAACCGCGGACGCGGCTATTCGAATAGTTTTGTTAACCTTGCAAGGGTGTAAGCTACACACACATGACCATCGGTTACCGCCTTTTTTCTCGCCTCCGTTCAAGAGGTGACAGCGAGGATGTTCACCACAACACTTCGCTCACAACCGGTCTATTCCAGGAGTCGACTATCTGAGTTGCCTCCGCTCGAGAGCCCGGCCGGATCAACGAAACGGACTCAAACAATGTAAGTGACCGAGACGCCACCTCTGGCAGATGGTTTTCCTGCCTCACAGGTGCACCCACATATCTATATGATGCAACCATTCCTTCATTCTTTTTCTATGCAGATGCCAAATGGAAAACCCGAACTAATGTGACTCCTGGACGTCGACACGGATCAAGGTACTAGGCCGAGAGGGGTCAGTGAGCCCAATGTTTGTTGTACTCTTTGTCTTGGATTACCATACAAGAACTCGGTGCTTAAGGCGGTGTTCAACGTGAAAACCTACTGTGTACTCCTACACAGCCTCTCATTGTTCACCTTGGATTAGGGTGGATTCACCAACACAGTTTCACTTTCATCAACACCATGCTCACTATCATCCCGACTCACATCAAAAGCAACCTCATTGTACCACTAAGCATGCAATAAGCATTAACAGTTGCAGGGGCCACATGATATCAAACAACTCCTATGTCAGCTAGGATTGTGGTTTGCTTACTACTGTGACAAGATGATAGGTCATGCATCGGATATGGGTTCAACTATGCGGTAGAATCGACACAAGGTGATCTCCTAAACATGCATAAGCGAGACTGAGAGGGAATTGGGATTTTATAGACATGATCAATGGGGTTTTCTTGCCTTGCTGACGAGGTTCGTTACGGTGTCTTCAACGAAGGGGGTGGCCTCCGGTTCCACTTCTATCGAGCAAACAAAGCAATCAAGGAATAAATATAATTGCGATGCTCAAGCACATGATAAGTTGTGGAAACATGATGTACATGGTACTGATGTGTTGACAATTCCATTTAATTGAAGTGTATTGGAAAAGAATTGCAAATTCAAACTGCAAATTTGAATTCAAATTAAGCCATATGCACATTTTCTACTGTTTCCCCATTTTAAAATGGTCAAACATGAATTTTTTTTGCATAATCTTAATCCTTGCATTTTTCTGATAATTTTATATATATTATATGTTTAATTTGGAGTTAATTTGAATTTTCTATGATTTTTCAAAGTTTAAATGAATTTCTGGAATTTCTGTAATTTCTTTAATTAGGAAAAAAGGGATTAAAGCGTCACTGCTGTGTCATGCTGGCGTCGGGGGGGGGGGGGGGTTTGACCCGAGTCAAACTGACAAGGGGTCCCACTGGTCAGCCTCTCCGGGTTAAATCCCTGTTAGATTAATCTAACAGATGTATTAAGGGGGGCCAGGGACCCACTGGTCAGTGACCTGGGTCAACTAACCCAGGGGGTTAGGACCCTAATCACTGCCACGTCGCCGTGGTCAACTCCGGCGAGTCGCCGGCGAGGTCAGAGAGACCGGCGAGCTCGGGAGGACGAACCCGTGCACCAAATCGGTCGTCGCGACAACCAGACAAACCATGGAGCTCCCGCGCATCCTCCTGGACAAGCAGGCGAGCTCGGGGATGACTGGAGCGTCGCCGGCGTCGAAGGAGGCGGAGGCCCGCGGGCGTTGTCGGGATGGCGCTCTGGAGCATAACTTTGACCATGGGCTAGCACGTTGCGAAGCTAGGAAGACAGGGAACACGTTGCGCTCCACAGTTGGGACAGAGGAGCACGGGGGCTAGCTCTACGGCGGCCATGGCGGACGTCGTGCTCGGTCTTCATGGGGGAACACGAAAGAGGATGAGGGACGAGGCTCAGGATAGCTGGGGAGAACAGGAGACTCACCACGAACACGCTGGTGAGGTCGGGGAGGCCGTGGTAGGTCTGGCGGCGGCGAATCGACGACGGCAAACTGGCGGCTCCGGCGTCGACTCGACGAAGGGGGCGGCGTGCTCGGGGCTTAAGGGTCCGATTCCTTGCGCACCGAGATGAAGACGACCACGGCGAAGACGAGGGACATGGCGGTGTGGCGTCCTGCCGTTGTTGGCCGCGTGGGAACGGCGTCGCGCTCCGCCGCAGCGCTCGAGCGTCGCGGTTTTCCGGCGAGGGAGGGGTGGAGAGAGAGCCAGAGGAGGGGGAAAGGAATGGGGGCGTCCAGGGGCGTTGCGTGGCGAAGAGAGGGAGCCTGGGGAGAGACGTAGGCGGCCTGGCCGTCGCGGTGGCGTCGGCGCTCGCCACCGAGCTGCTTGGCAGCGCGGGGAAGAAGATGACAAGGTGGCCGTGGGCTGGGCCAGGGGTACAGTGAGTTGGGCCTGCGGCCTGGCTGGGTGGGCTTGCTTTCCTTTTTCTATTTTCTGTTATTTCTTTTATGTTTTCTTTTTCTTTCATTTGTTTGCTCTGATAAATAAATACCAAAACATTTTATAAAAATGCCCAACTAATTTTATAATTACTAGGTGACCAGTAGCTAGTCACTCTTAGGATTTGGGAATTTTTGAAATTCAATACATTTGAATTTCAATTCAAATAGGGGTTTTATTTTAATTCCAAGGCACTTATAATATATTTGAAAAATCAGTGAGCCTTGAGTGGGACCCACTCCACTTTATATGTGATCTCACTTATTTCTAGGACTTTTCAAAAATATCACAGTGATTTTTGGAGCAACTTTTTATCTGGCCATTTGAAATAAATTCTCTAGCGCTTTTCTTTTCCCCATTTTTGAATTTCTTTTGAAATTTTTGCATGATGCAAAGGGACAAGCAAGCCCTAGCACTTACCCTAGTTGGGATTCTGACAACTTGCCCCCACTCAACAGAATCTCGTCCCGAGATTCAGAAGTCGTCGGGAGGAAGGAGGGGTACTCGGCACGGAGGTGGTCTTCTCTTTCCCATGTTGCTTCTTTCTCGGAGTGATGTGACCATTGCACTTTGAGGAACTTGATCTTCTGACGACGAGTGACACGCTCTGCTGAATCAAGAATACGAACATGGTACTCTCGATAAGAAAGGTCATCTTGGAGATCAAGCGTTTCATGGTCGACTTCGCGGATGGGGTCCTTGAAGCAACGCCTGAGTTGTGACACATGGAATACATCATGTACTCGGGAAAGGTGCGGAGGTAGTTCAAGTTGGTAGGCAAATTCTCCACGTTTAGCGAGAATGCGGAAAGGTCCGATGTAACGTGGGGCCAACTTGCCTTTGATACCGAATCTTTGGGTTCCCTTCAGAGGAGTAACCCGAAGGTAAGCCTTCTCATCCAGATTGTAGCTTTCTTGCCTATGATGACGATCATAGTAGCTTTTCTGACGAGACTGTGCGGCTTTCAAACGATCACGAACAATGCGAACTTGCTCTTCTGCTTCCTTGATCATATCTGGTCCAAAGAGTTGTCTTTCACCGGTTTCTGACCAGTTAAGGGGTGTTCGACATCGTCGTCCATAGAGAAGTTCAAAAGGAGCCATGTTCAGACTTGATTGGAAACTATTGTTATAAGAAAATTCGGCAAATGGAAGAGATTTCTCCCAATTCTTTCCGAATGAGATAACACAAGCTCTGAGCATGTCTTCAAGAATTTGGTTAACCCTTTCGACTTGACCGCTAGATTGAGGATGGAAACCTGTACTAAAGGATAGATGAGTTCCCATAGAATTTTGAAAGCTTCCCTAGAATCTAGAGGTGAAAAGGCTACCTCGATCAGAATTGATTTCCAAAGGAACACCATGAAGAGACACAACTCTAGAGACGTACAAGTCCGCCAACTGACTAGCAGTTATAGACTCGCGAACGGGAAGGAAGTGAGCAACTTTGGAAAGCCTATCTATCACAACGAAGATGGCATCGTTTCCTTTCTGGGTTTTTGGAAAGCCGGTGATGAAGTCCATACCGACTTTGTCCCATTTCCACTCGGGAATAGACAAAGGTTGAAGTGTGCGAGCAGGTCTTTGGTGATCTGCCTTAATGCGACGACAAACATCACATTCAACAACAAATCGAGCAATGTCTCTCTTCATCCTAGTCCACCAAAATCTCTGGCGTAGATCTCGGTACAATTTTGTGCTACCAGGATGAATTGAGAGGGGTGTATCATGGGCCTCTTTGAGTATGAGTTGCCTTAGATCTCTATTCTTAGGTACTACCAAACGATTTTCAAAGAATACCGTTCCTTTACTATCTGTGGAGAAACATTTAGCAACTCCGCTAGCAATGTTCTCCTTGATCCGGCGAATACCTCGTGCACGCCTTTGGGAAACTATGATTTGATCCTCAAGGGTTGGTTTCGCCACCAAGTTTAAAAGAGGTCCACGAGGAACAATCTCGAGGTTGAGCTTTCGAAATTCCTCATGAAGAAGTGGTTGATACTGTGGTAACATGAGGTTGTTACAATACGACTTACGACTTAGTGCATCAGCCATGACATTGGCTTTGCCTCGGGTGTAAGAAATTCCTAAGTCATAATCTTTTATCAACTCTATCCAGCATCTTTGCCTAAGATTAAGTTCTGGCTGGGTGAATATGTATTTGAGGCTTTGGTGATCAGAATAGATCTCACAACGATTACCAAGGAGGTAATGTCGCCAAGTCTTCAGGGCATGAACTACGGCAGCGAGTTCAAGATCATGGGTAGGATAGTTCTCTTCATGTGGCCGCAACTGGCGTGAAGCATAAGCTACCACATGTCTATCTTGCATAAGTATGCATCCTAACCCTTGCCGTGAAGCATCACAATAGATCTCGAAATCCTCTTTGGTGTCTGGAGGTGCAAGTACGGGTGCAGAAGTCAATCTTCTTTTTATCTCTTGAAAGCTTTCCTCGCACTTGGGAGTCCATAGGAATTTCTTATTTTTCTTGAGGAGTTCAGTTAGAGGCTTTGCAACTTTAGAAAAGTTCTCGACGAAGCAGCGACAATAGCTTGCTAAGCCAAGAAAACTCCTAACTTGCTTAACCGATTCCGGTGGAGTACAGTCAAGGACGGCCTGAACTCTCTCGGGATTGACTGCAACACCTTTCGCAGAAATCACATGGCCTAAGTAGGTCACTTCTGGTAGGAAAAATTCACACTTGGAGAACTTGGCATAAAGGCGGTGCTCTCTAAGTTTCATCAATACCAGCCTAAGATGCTCGGCATGTTCTTCTTCGTTCTTCGAGTATATAAGGATGTCATCGAGGTAAACCACGACGAACTTGTCCAAATACTCCATGAAGATCGAGTTCATCATGCGTGAAAAAGTGGCGGGGGCATTGGTTAGACCGAAGGACATGACGGTGAACTCGTAAAGACCATAACGAGTAGTGAACGCCGTCTTGGGAATGTCCTCGTTTCGGATCTTGATTTTATGATAGCCTAATCTCAAATCCATCTTGGAGAAGACAGAGGATCCTTCAAGTTGATCATAAAGATCATTGATCCTGGGCAGTGGGTACTTGTTCTTTATCGTCGCTAGATTTAGCGGCCGATAGTCTACGCACATCCTTTCTGTTCCATCTTTCTTCGTTACGAACAGAACGGGGCAACCCCATGGCGATGAGCTAAGGCGGATGAAGCCTTTTTCCAACGAAGCATCAAGTTGGGTTTTTAGCTCAGCTAACTCATGTGGGGCTGAGGACCGAACACAACAACACTTACATAGGAAGTCTCAAAATAGGAAGCACAACGACTCTAGAGGACCGAACACAACTTTCCTACGGCTACAAGGAAGCAATCAACGAGATGTTCTAGTAAGATATAGATGACCCTAGTCCTATCATCCCGTAGAAAAGATAAGGGTGACTCAGAACTCAGATCGATGAGGGTAGGGAGAAAAAGAAGCCTTACGTTGTTCCCTTTATACCCAAGTAACTATATAACTATATAATGCTAGACTCGACTTCGACCAAGGGTTTGATAATCCTACAGACAGTCCTGCTCTGATAGCAAGTCTGTCGGGACCCGGGGTATGCGTATGTAATTCCAGTCACGATGCAATCACATGGAGAGTCGAGAACCGTACCCACTTGTCTAAGCAGACAAGGCCAATCACAGAACGTTCTCGGTAAGCATCGAACGTGAGGGGCATCCCATTCAGGCCGGATGATCAACTGACATGGGTCCTCAACGTCCGATCACAAGTCTAGATGCTTATGGGTGGTGAATCCCATATTCATAGACAACTCGCCTCAACCATGTTATCGATTGGAACCTAACTCTTACATAGACTTACTCCAGCCCGATCACTTAGTCGGGGTCTAGGGCGGGCTCGATCATACAACAAAGTGTGCACGTGACAGAGTCACGAGCAATCGCATCGCGATGCCCCAAGCTGCGCACATCTAAGGGCCATTTGGTGTATAAAGGACCGTGTCGGGACCCGGGGTTAGCGTATGTAATTCCAGTCACGATGCAATCACATGGAGAGCCGAGAACCGTACCCACTTGTCTAAGCAGACAAGGCCAAGCACAGAACGTTCTCGGTAAGCATCGAACGTGAGGGCCATCCCATTCAGGCCGGATGATCATCTGAGATGGGTCCTCATCGTCCGCTCACAAGTCTAGATGCTTATGGGTGGTGAATCCCATACTCATAGACAAGTCGCCTCAACCATGTTATCGATTGAATCCTAACTCTTACATAGACTTACTCCAGCCCGATCACTTAGTCGGGGTCTAGGGCGGGCTCGATCATACAACAAAGTGTGCACGTGACAAAGTCACGAGAAATCGCATCGCGATGCCCCAAGCTGCGCACATCTAAGGGCCACTTGGTGTATAAAAGACCGCCAGCCAGATCACAACTAAGGTCTCGAAAACCCATACTAAGACATGCATGTTATAAATATACACGCAGCACACATGCCTAGTATGAACAGCAGGTATCATCACATAACTCTACAAAGTACTTCTTTATTTACTTACACATAGAGTATACAAAGATCACATGTCTGTGATCAACATTACATCATACAATGGAAGCAAATTAGGTCTGAGTACAGACAAGTTTAACAAATGGCTTAGAGAAGCCTTCTAAACAAACATGCCCTTCCACGAGGGACCAGACTGCTGTCTGGGACTATGCTAACTTAGTCAACGTCGAGCATCACGAAGGTGAATCCATCGGGGTCCGGGTTCTCATCTAAAACATGGAATAAGGAAACGTGAGTACAAAGTCGTACTCAGCAAGACTTACATCAGATCTATACTACTCATGCTCAAGTATCAAGGTAAAGGGAGGTGGGGTTCAACATGCAGAAGTGCCAGCTTTGACTTGGCTATTCCTGTGCTACGAGTACCAGACTTGAGGTAAGAAGCGTACACGAGTCCACTACATGTCTCCAAACAATACACCACTATGGTTACTTCCTCGACTTCCCCACGAGGAATCCCACCATAGGACTCACGCTTATCTTGCGAGTTTTATAAGTATCCATTCAAGTTGTCTATGATCAAGTAGAGGTCTCCAAGTAGTCCATAACCGCGGACACGACTATTCGAATAGTTCATTAACCCTGCAGGGGTGTACATATTCACACGCGTGTCATCACTTATCGCCTCGTTCTCGTCACCCTTCAAGGGGGTGTCGGACGTGGATGGAACGAAGGCACTAACCTCACATCACCTTCTCTAATCCAGGAGTCGACTACCTGAGTTTGGCACAGCTCGAGAGTCCGGCCGGTTCCACGAAACGGACTCAGATAATGTAAGGGACCGAGACGCCACCTCTGCCAGATGGTTTCACTTCCTCACAAGTCCACCCACATATCTATATGATGCAACCTTTTCTTCATTCTTTTTCTATGCACATGCCAAATGGAAAGCCCGAATCTATTGTGACTCCTGGACCGGATCGGGTACGTAAAGAGGTCAAACGAGGCTCCCATAAAACCATGCATGTGGTCATACTCTTTGTCTTGGATCACAAAACAGGAACTCGGGGCCTAGGGCAGTGTTCAACGAGACAACCCACTGTGTACTCCTACACAACCTCTCATCGTTCACCTTTGTTTAGGGTGGATTCACCAACACGTTATCATCAGCATCACTGTGTTCATACCATCCCGACTCACAATCATAACATCCTCATTCTATCACTAAGCAGAAAAAGCAATAACAGTTGTAGGGGCCACATGCTCATCAGTCAACTCCTAAATCTGCTAGGATTGTGGTTTGCTTAATACGGTGACAGAATGATAGGTCATGCATCGGAATGGGTTCAACTATGCGAAAGAACGTGTCTTGGTGATCTCCTAAACATGCATAAGCGAGAATGAGAGGGAAATAGGATTTTATAGACATGATCAATGGGGTTTGCTTGCCTTGCTGACGATACACGGGTCTTATCGGTGGTCTTCTCCTTCGGGGGTGATCACCGTCTCGGAGGCACTATTACCGGCACAATCATCAACAAGAGGGGGGGAGGCAACAATGTAATAGAATGCACAAGCACATGTTTAGGTTGTCACATGATGTGAAAGGTATTGGTGTGATCTAGGTTCAATTTGCCACATGTTAATTGAAGTTGATTTGAAAAGTTAATTCAAATTCAAACTCCAAATGTTATTCAAATTAGGTCATCTTGCATTTGCTAATGTTTGGTCATTGTAAACCATATGATCATGTGTGTGATATGCTTCTGAAGTACAAGTGAGATGTGGTGTATTGCAATGGTTCAATTTTTGAATTGCATTTGAATTAAATTTGAATTAATTCCAATTAAGCCAAATAGCAAAAGCTACTGGTCCCATTTTAAAAACAACTCAAATAAGGTTGAAAGTTGCATATTTGGATAGAGAATTTTCTTCTGATCATTTTTCATATATTATTTGTCCAATTTGGAGTTCATATGAATTTTCTATGATTTATTGAAGTTTTGGCTATTTTCTAGATTTTTCTGATTTATTTTAATTCTTTTTAAAACAGAAACTGATTTACTGCGTCATGCTGACATCAGCATGACGTGGGGGTGTCTGACCAGTGGGGCCGGCCTGTCAGTGGCTCAGGGGTTAACCCCGTGTTTAGATTAGCCACTGGTTTAGATTAGGGCACTGGGGCCCAGGGGTCAGTGGCTAGGGTTAGGGGTTAGTGGGTTAATTAGCGCGGGGTTAGCTCTAATGACGTCGCCGGTGAGCTCCCAGTCGGCGGCGTCTCGCCGGAGTTCCTCTGCGAGGCACGGGAGGGGGCTTGGAGAGCACCGAGGCGTTCCTCTTCGTCTTGCCCTTCTTCTGGAGCCACTGGGGAGTCAAGGCGTGGCCTCGGGCCACGACGGCGACAACAAACGTGGCGGCTGGGGTCAGGCATTGGCGAGATGGCGAGGCAGTGCATGTGGGAAGCCGCGGGAGGGAGAAAACGAAGCAGGAAGCTCACCCAAACGAGACGAGGAGCTCTTCATGGTTGGGGAGGAGCTGGAGAGGGCTGGATTCGTCGCCGGAGTCGTGGCAGCCGGCGGTGAAGAACTTGAAGCAGTCGTTGTTGTCGGCGTCCTCGGGCTCAATTGACTGCGGGATTCGAAGTGGACGATGGCGTCGGTGCGTCTGGACATGAAGGAGGAGCCCATCGTAGTCGTTGGCCACGACTGCACTCGACGGCGAGCTCGGGCGGCGCTCGGGATCTTGCGAGAGAGAGAGGGCTGAGGTCCAGAGAGAGGGGGAAGAAGCAGGGGTGTCCAAGCGTGCGGTGCTGAAGGGATAGGGATGAGGGGGAAGCAGCTCGGTGGCCAGGGAAGCAGGAGGTGGCAGCCGGCCACGGCATTCCCTCCACGGCACTGCCTCCTGGCGCCGGGAAGAAGACAGCCTTGCCCCTGGTGGGCTGGGCTGGCTTCTGTGGCAGATGGGCCAGGTGGCCACGAAAACAAGTGGGGCTTGCCCCTTTATTCTTTTCCTTTTTTTTTGTCTTTTTGTTTTGCTCTCGTAAATAAATAGTAGAGCATTTTTGTAAGAGCAAAGTTTTGCCCCCGTGTGTTTTGGATATTGTTGGACAAAACAATAGAGGAACTAACAATGTTTTCTAGTATAAATAGTTGCTTAGGTTCCTGAAGGACAAGCTATGTGATAAAGCTTCAGGGAAGGTCTTCAAGTTATCGAAGCATAACCCACGGAGCAAAGCTTAATCACGAAGGTTTACCCCCAAAAATGAAGGTGTCCTGAAGCTCTACTCATTGAAGGAAATTAAGAAGACGGCGCAAGACTTAGATGTTTTTGTGTAGTTCTTTTTCGAATCCTTGAGTCATAGGACAAACCGTACTATCAAGAGGGGTATTTAGTTTGTGGATACCGAAGTCTTTGAGAATTTCTCAGATCAAATCCAAACCTAGTGAGAAGCCTGAGTGAAGAAATCTCATGTGCACTAAGTTAAGTTTCGGTAGCAAAGACTTCGTTCTTTGGCAACTGAAGAAGAACTAAGTCCGTGAGTCAGCTTTACTTGTTCCTCAAGTAAAGTTGCGCATTGATGACAAATCCGACCGTTGTGGACATGTGTCAAGCTGTCACCTCGGGTCAGTTTGGTCATTCCACACCTCGGGATCGCCAACTATAAATATGCCGCCCCCGCCTCCATTTGCGGGTGGCTACTCTGAGATCATTCCAAGAGAGACTGAAGAGAGCAACCCCAAAACGCCACCGAAGCAAAACCCAAAATCCAGAATACTGAAGCCTAAGTCCCATTGATCTGATTAGATTTGAGATGACTTAGGTGAAAGCTTGCTAGCCTTTTTATCTTGGAGAACTGCAATTCTCCTAGACGGTTAGAGAGTTGTACTTCAGAGAGCGAAGAGTCATTGTCGCCTCGAAGTCCAGTTTGTCAAAGGTTTTGGTGATTTCCTCAATAATCAACCACGAGTGAAGAACTGATCAAGCTCAAGGAGTTTGATGCAGTGGAGCAACGGACGGAGAGAGATTTGCTCCAGGTGTTCAATCACCAGTCCCTCCAACCAGATGTAGCGATTTGCAGAGCGTGAACTGGTCGAACAAACATCTCCGAGTCCCTGTTCATTTTACTTCAAGCATTTACCTTCAGTATAGCATTTGCTTCACTGTTATGCTTCAATGTGTTTTGATTCACTGCATTTAGTTTCGCTTCCAGTTATTCTTCGCTATTCCGCACAGCTTATGCTTCACTTCAATAGTTTTAGTAGAAAATTTTGAAGTGATCATTCACCCCCTCCCCCTCTGATCACATACTTGGACTTTCAATTGGTATCAGAGCTAGTCACTCCCTACACTCTCTGTGTTTTGGATTAACCTCCTGGAGTGTCTTCGATGTCTTCAAGTATGTCTTTCGCAGCTATTCGCTCCGGCGAACCTATTCCTATTTTTAATGGGAAGGACTACTCGTACTGGAAGGACAAGATGAAGAGAAATATCATGGCTATTAACTCTATCGCCTGGCAGGTTGTCTTGTATGGTGTCACTGTAGCAGACGAGAACGCCATCACTCCTGAAGAAGCAAAACTGATTGATCTTGATTCTGTAGTTTGGGTTTTCATCACCAATCACTTGACACCAGAAAAGTATCATGAAATGAAGAATATTCCTACTGCCAAAGGTGTCTGGGACTATCTTGAAAAGATTGGTGAAGGTGTTTCTACCCAAAAGGATGCCAGAATTTTGACACACTACGAAGCAAATTCTATCGCTTCAAGAGAATCGAGGGTGAAAAAGTCAGCTCAATTTACAGCAGACTCACAGCTCTTGCAAATGAGTTGATTTCCCTCGGTGCTGATGACATTACTCCTCACTCAGTTGTAAGAACTTTGCTTCGCTCATTAGATGACTCATTTGATCACATTGTGCTGATGATCAAGGAAAGTACTGATTTCAGACGTCTTGTTGCTGCTGATATTCTTGAGAGACTCACTACCTTTGAAATGGAAGAAGATGAGAAACCTGACATAAATGGTTCACGAAGAAAAACTCATGCTTTGAAAGCAAAAGCTTCACGTCATTCTTCACCCGAGGTCGGTTCTGCTTCAGGTGTCGAATCAGATGATCCTGCAAGTATTGGGAAGGATTTGGCATTGATCATGAGACGCTTCAATCGCTTCCAAAGAAAATGTTTTTCTTCACCGAGGAAGAGTTATTCTTCAAGAAGCTCCACTCACTCATCTCACCGTTCATCCTCAAGAAGCTCTCCATCAAAAGACAACTGTTGCTACAAATGCAAGAAACCAGGTCACTACATTGCTGATTGTCCTCTGTGGGAAGCTGGGTACAAAGCAAAGCATTCGCTCAGAGACTCCTCATCCAAGTCCCACAGATCTTCAAGAAGCTATGAATCCAAGAGACATGATTGCCGTTCGAGAAGAGATAAGAAGAAAGATTCTGATGATGACAAGAAGAAGAAGTATCACAAGAAGCGTGAAGGTTCTTCATCAAAGACTCACTCGTCTCGTCGAAGCATCTCTCACCGAGCCAAGGCCTATCTGGGAAAGGAGATGAACTCCGAAGACGAAGCCTCTGGGTCCGAAGCTCATCCAGGCTCAAGGTATGGGTCAGGATCCGAATCAGATGGTGTTGCTGGTTTGGCATTCGCTTCAGCAGATGCTTCGGAAAAAGCTTCGAGCTCATTCTTCACCAACAACAGTAGTGAAGATGAATCTCCTGCATATTGCTTCATGGCCAAGGCGAAGGTATCTTCATCGAAATCTAACTATGATACCTCTGATTGTTCTTCATATGACAGTGATTCAAAGATAAGCTATGCTAAACTTGCTAAAATTGCTTCAATCCAACAAGATGAACTTGATTCACTAAGCAAAACCATTAAGAAATCAGAAACTCTGTTGATCGATGAGATAGAGAAAGGTCAAACTTTAACTAATGTGCATGAAGCTCTGAAAGAAAAGTTTGAAGAATTATCCTCTCGGCATGATCTTCTTTCAGTTGATTATGAGAAGCTCACCTATGAATTTCTTCAGAGGAAAATGGCTCTCGAAAAACTGAAAGAGGCTCATGAAGAGTTGGAAAATATCAATCTCTCCTTCATGGCTCAACAAGGTTCTGAAGCAAATCATAAAACTGAATCACCTTGTTTGGATTGTTTATAACGAAGCAAAATTGATTCCAAAGGAAAAGCTCCTATTGTTATTGATGATACTAATGCCTCTGATGAGGAAAACCCTGTTGTTACCGAGGAACTCCTGAGGTTGAAAAACTTATTTGAAACAGGCATGTTCAAAAGTGTGCAAGGTCACCAGTATCTCTGTGATATCCTGAGGAAGGCTCTCCTTCACAGGAATCCCAGGAATGAAGGTGTTGGTTTCGAGAGAAAGATAAACCCTGATGGCACCTATTGGGAACCTGAGCAGTATCCTAAGACTGTTTGGGTCCTTGCGAAAGGGAACCCCATTGATATAGCTAACCTTTCAGGTTTTGATTGCAAGATGAACAAAGCTATTGTAGACGAATCACTTGATTCTGACTACAAGCTCATCAAAGATGAACAGGGAAAGGTTACAGCTGAGTATGTTGGTACTCCTCCTAAGAATGGCTTCTATAAGAGGCAAATATGGGTGCAGAAAGCACTTGTGGAAAAACTGCCTGCTAACCATACCATGCAGGGAAAGTCTTCGGTACCACCGAATCATTTCTATTCTCTTGAAATGAGAAATGATCCTCTGGTGACCGAATAAAATGTTCCGCAGAAGCAATACTATCGCACTGGTCGTCATACTTATCGTCCTCATAATAATCATACTAAGATTGCATATGCTCATTCTAATGCTAACCATTCGTAGAGGACTTACATATATGGTGTTCTTGATGGTACACCGAAGCAATACACTCCTGTTCGATTTAATATTGCTTCAACCAGTGCTTCAACATCTTCTCAGTCACCTGCTCGTTTGTGGGTGGTTAAGAAGAACTAATTCTTCTGCAGGGCTATGTCTCCGGTGGATCCGAATGGGTCATGGATAGTGGTTGTACAAATCATATGACCGGAGACAAGGAGTTATTCACCGAAGAAAAACTATCTCACTCTTCTCGGAAGTATATTACCTTCGGTGATAACAACAAGGGTAAAGTTTAAGGTTTGGGTAAGGTTGCCATATCGAAAGATAATCACATTGACAAGGTTATGCTAGTCCAATCCCTTGGATATAATCTAATGTCTATTTCGAAGTTATGCGATATGGGTATGCTTGTTCTATTCTCTTCTTCGGATTGTGTTGTCTTTTCACAGGATGACTATGCGTTTGTCTTCGAGGGTTACCGAAAAGGAGATTTATACATTGTTGATTTTTCTTCGGGCCCTGCTGTATCCACATGCTTAATGGCAAAAGCTTCATCTGGATGGTTATGGCATCGAAGACTTGGTCATGCAGGGATGAGAAATCTTCATAACATAGTGAAGAAGAATCATGTTATTGGCCTTAGCGAAGTTAAATTCGACAAGGATCGTCTCTGCAGTGCTTGTGAAGCTTGTAAAATTACGAAGAAACATCATTCAGCGAAGACTATCATGACTACCACTCGTCCTCTTGAATTGCTTCATATGGATCTCTTTGGTCCTCAAAATTATGTAAGCCTGGGAGGAAATAAATATGGTCTAGTTATTGTTGATGATTTCTCTCGTTATACTTGGGTTTTCTTTTTGGATGACAAGAGCAAAGTTGTTGAAATCTTCAAGTCATTCGCCAAGAGAGCTCAAACAGAATATGAATTATCTCTGAAGCATATCCGAAGTGATAATGGAACTGAATTCAAAAATACTCGTATTGAAGATTTTCTTGATGATCATGGTTTTACTCATGAGTTCTCTGCTGCTTATACACCTCAACGGAATGGTGTTGTTGAAAGGAAGAATAGAACTCTCATTGAAATGGCCAGAACTATGCTTGCTGAATACAAGACTCCTATTAGGTTCTGGGCCAAAGCAATTAATACAGCTTGTCACATCATCAACAAGGTTTACCTTCACAAATTTCTCAAGAAGACTTCACATGAGCTTATCACTGGTAACAAACCAAATGTTTTGTACCTTAGGGTGTTTGGTGCTCCATGCTTCATTAGAGACATGAATCATAGCTCAAAGTTTTCCCCTAAGGCACATGAAGGTTTTCTTTTAGGTTATGGCTCAAACTCTCATACTTACAGAGTCTATAACTCTCACTTTGGGAAAGTTATGGAAACTGTGAATGTGAGATTTGATGAAACTAATGGCTCTAAAAAAGAGCATTTTCCTCATTATCTAGATGAACCTCCTCTTGATGAAGTAATCAGGTCCATGGCTATTGGATAGATTCGTCCTGTTGAAGCCAATGCTAGTCAAGAAAATAGGGATGATGATGGTCCAATGTTCCCACACATAGCCCGGGGCGCTGGAGATCAACATCCTGAAGCAAATGATGAACAGGACAAAGAAGAGCAAAGGAACGAAGGAAATGCTAATCCCGAAGGAAATGCTGATCCTGAAGCAGAAGCTGAGCCTGAAGCAAATGAATCAACCTTATCACGAGTTCGAAGAAGAGTTGATGTTAACTCGATTCTTGAAGAAATTCATCAACCAGGTCATCCTACAACTCGTTCTCGTACTCGTTTGGCTAACTTATGTGGAAACTTTTCGTTTGTCTCCATGTTAGAACCGTCGAAGTTTGATGAAGCCATGAAGGATCCAGATTGGTTAACTGCCATGCTCGAAGAACTTAACCAGTTTGAGCGAAACAAAGTCTGGTCCTTAGTTGATAGACCTGATCCCACGAAGCACAACATCATTGGTACAAAGAGGATTTTTCCCAACAAGCAAGATGAAGATGGTATAGTGGTAAGAAACAAAGCACGACTGGTAGCACAAGGTTACACCCAAATTGAAGGTATCGATTTCGGTGAAACTTATGCTCCTGTTGCTCGTCTCGAATCCATTCGTGTTATTCTTGCTTTTGCAAATTTCAATGGTATTCTGCTTTATCAAATGGATGTGAAAAGTGCTTTTCTTATAGGAGAAATCGAGGAAGAAGTGTATGTTATGCAGCCTCCAGGTTTTGAAGACCCGAAGAAACCCGACATGGTGTACAGGTTACATAAGGCTCTTTATGGGTTGAAGCAAGCACCTCGTGCTTGGTACGACACTTTGAAGGATTTCCTTCTGAAGAAAGGCTTCAAACCAGGAACCACTGACCCAACACTTTTCACTCGATCTTATAATGGTGATTTGTTTGTATGTCAAATATATGTAGATGATATCATTTTTGGATGCACTAACACTGAAATCAGCGAAGAATTTGCCAAAATGATGTCGAAGAAATATGAGATGTCTATGATGGGTGAATTGAAGTTCTTCCTTGAACTTCAAATCCGTCAACAGAAGAATGGCACCTTTATTTCTCAAGAAAAATATCTCAAGGATTGCCTGAAGAAGTTTGGTCTTACTGAATGCAAAACTATCAAGACGCCTATGCCTACCAATGGCTTCTTAGATGCAGATGAGAAGGGGAAAGCCTTCGACCAGAAGAAATATCGGTCTATGATTGGATCCCTCTTATATCTTTGTGCATCTAGACCTGACATTATGCTTTCAGTATGTATTTGTGCTCGTTTTCAGGCCAATCCAAAGGAATCACATCATACTGCCGTAAAGAGAATTCTTCGTTATCTTGCTCACACACCTACCTTGGGCTTGTGGTATCCCAAGGGAGCTCAGTTTGATCTCATTGGGTATTCTGACTCTGACTGGGCTGGTGATCGTGTGGATAGGAAGTCAACTTCAGGGACTTGTCATTTCCTTGGAAGATCACTTGTGTGTTGGGCTTCAAAGAAGAAAAACTGTGTTTCAATATCTACTGCTGAAGCTGAATACATTGCTGCTGGGTCATGTTGTACTCAAATTCTATGGCTGAAGCAAACGCTGAAGGATTATGGTATTCATGTGAAGAAAATCCCTCTCCTATGTGATAATGAGAGTGCAATCAAAATTGCCCACAATCCTGTACAACACTCTCGCACGAAGCATATTGACATTCGCCATCATTTTCTTCGTGATCATGTTCAGCGTGAAGATATTGTGATCAGTCATGTCAGAACTGAAGATCAACTGGCAGACATTTTCATGAAACCATTGGATGAGAAAAGGTTCTGTACGTTAAGGTGTGAGCTCAATATATTGGACTCACGACATGTACTGTAAGACCGAACCTTTTACTTATGTAAATATTCATTTACTTCGTTACTTACCTATTCTGTTTCATTGTCTGTTTTTGCTTCGCTTTCTTTATCTTATTTCTTTTGGATTTAGTCCTCTATGCTTATCACCTTTTGCTTCGCTTGGTTTTTCTTCGAGGTGATAAGTTTCGGACCCTACCCCTTCTGTTCTTTTTCTTTCTTACTCTATCTGTCCAAAATGGTTGAGCACAATTGAAACGGAAAGTATTTTTCTTCGAACGTCATTGAGTTCCGAAGCAAATGCTTCCAATTCCCATCGAAGTTTTACTCAAGTCGAGGACTTATTCTTCGGTCGTTGAGATCCCACCAAATCCGGGTCGTTGAGATTTTCTTGCGATTCGCCACGAGATCCTCGTCGTAGAATCCGGAGAGACAATCGCTGGGGGTCGTTCGATCTGATCTGACAGCTCTTGTCAGACCGACCTATATAAGGCATCCCACCCCAGCGAAGCCGTCCCTCCTCCCCATTCGCATCTCCCCGGAACCCTATCTCTCGAGCGCCGCCGAGCTCCTCGTCTCCGTCGCCGCTCTCGCCAATTCACTGCCGGAAGAGCGCCGTCGTGGACTTCACGGCGTCGACAAGCACATCCTCTCCGCTCTTCGCCGTCGTAGTTGCTTGACGCCACCGAGATAGGGTACGCCAAGCCTCGATCCAATCTCCATCTCTTGTGTTCTTCTATCTCCAGATTGGATCCGAGTTCTTAGACTGTTTGGTTTTGGATGATTTCCTTAGGTTTCTTTGATCCGTTGGATTGTTGCACTGTTGGCAAATCTGTTTCTGCTAGTCCAGGTTTCCATATCGACTCAGGTTAGAAATTAGGGATAGAATCCATCTGTTCTGTGTTAGGGTTTCAGCTCATCTTGTGTGAGATTAAGTCTAGCTCAGAACAGACCAGAATCTCTACCCAAAACTCTTCACTGAATCTCTTGTCAAAAGTGTTTTTGGATCGAAACTTTTGCTGGTGCTCATTCCATTCTCGCCTTTTCCCTCTCTTCCTTTATGCTTTTCACAGGATGTCTGCTGAGTTAGACTTTTGTAATGAGTCACAAAACCTTGATCACATCAACGAAGCAGAACGTACTGCTCCGAAGAAGAAAGGAGGAAGAACAAAGGAAACCAACAACGCCAGAGGCATCCCCGAATCAATTCACATTGCTCTGGGTTATGACACACCTCCTGAAGAGACCAAGGAACAACGCAAGAACCGCTTGCAAAACATTCGCAGGTACTGGGCTGTTCGATGGTACAAGTACAAGAGCATCCCTACTTGGAAGTGGACTATGCAGTTTGCCTTCAGTCCGCCCTTTCGGTACACTTCAACCATGTGCAGTCAGTACACTGAAGAGAATCGTCACCTGTACTACCCTGTTCCACCGAAGCTTCCTCACCCCAACACCCTCAAGACTCCAGATGATTACCCAGAAGAGAAAGAACGACTGAGAATTGCAGCTGAAGCCAAGAGGCTGAAAGAAGAGAAAAAGGCAGCCAAGCTGGCTGAAGCTGAAGCCCAAGGTGAAGGTCCTAGCAAGAAGAGGAAGAAGAAGCTGAAGAAGAAGTCTGCTTCTCCACCCCATGCTACAACAGAAGATGAAGAACATGCCAGATTAGAGCAAGCTGCTCTGGAAGATTCCATCATGGATGAATCCAATGCAGCGGATGACGAATCTGAATTCGAAGCAGATGACGAATCAGATGATCCTGCTCCCCCCAAGAAACAAAAACTTCAGATCCCACTGAAGAAAAAGCCAGGAGAGAAACCTGAGGCTAAGGTCAAGCCTTCTGCTCATCCCACCATTGATCTCTCCAACTTGGTCGTCACGAAGCCCTTGGCCTCCAAGCCACCGGCTGATGCCCCCGACTCTGAGAGGCGATCAAAGCAGAAGCACGACCCCGCCAAGAGTCAACCTGCAAAGGCTTTAGAACCAACGAAGCCCAAGAAGACTGCTGCAAAAATCCCTTCAGCGAAGCACAAGCTCACTGAAGAAGAATTGAGACAGAAAGACCTCGAAGAGGCACTTGAGCGCAACATCCATGCCAGAAGCGCAGCTGAGAAGAAGAAGGCAGATGAGGATGCTGCCAGACAGAAAAAGGAGTTGGACTCAGCCAAGATTGCTGCAGAGAAGGCTGAGACGAAGCGCAAGCTCGCCGAAGCCTCAAAGAACGAAGAGAAAGCTGCTGCTGAAGCTAAATAGCTTGCTGAACATGAAGCTAAACGCAAGGCTTCATTAGAAAGCCTCAGAACGAAGAAAGCTGAAAAAGCTGCTAGGGCAAGTCAGAAGAAGCCCGTAGTTGATATGACTCCCTCAGCTATTCCGTTGAAGCAGAAAGGCATATCTTTGCCTGAAGCTCAAGCTGAAGCTGATCGTCAGAGTGACCATCAATTCTCTGACCCTCGTGAAGGCGAACTCTGGGATCAGTTGGGCATCACTGAAGCCCTTTGGGAGAAGTGTGAAGCTGAAGATCTAGATGATGTTGACCTTGGAGAAGTGTACATCTCCAGGTCTATCAAAGCTATGATCACTACCATGATCAGTCAGCTGAAGGATTTGCATTCAAGAGACGGGGCTGAAATGAAAAAGATTCACAACTATCAGAAGCGAGCTGAATCCGAACCTGATGAAGAATTCAAACAGCACGCCCTGAAATTGCTTCAACAAGTGACAGAAGTCAATTCCACCACCAAGGACAATATCAAAATCTACAAAGGCAAAGTTAAGGCCGATGTTGATGACATGGTGAAGACCCATAATGCATCCATTATGGAAAGGGATTCAAGGAAACGCAAGGCTTCGCCTGAAGCTGGACGTGTTGTTGTTGCACCACCATCTCCTAAGTCTGCTCCATCAAAGGCATCAGGACCCTCACCGAAGAAGAAAACCACCAAGAGGCGCAAGATTACTTTGGCCTCAGCCGCAGACATGGATACAAGTGATGAACAGCCCCCGGAATCTCCTGAAGCCGTTCCCACTCCTGCACCGAAGCCAAAGCCATCCAAGCCCGCATCAAAGCCTTCAGCTCCACCCACCAAGACTCCCACACCTCCTCCTACCAGAACCACCCCCAAGCAAACTCCACCACAAAGAGCTCCTAACCCCACTCCAACGCCTGCACGAACCTCCACACCCATACCACCTCGAGTTCCCACACCCATTCGTGCTCCAACCCCGGAACCACAAAGGATTCCCACTCCACCAGTTGCTACCGCACCACCTCCATCACCTCCCCGTGAAGCTAATGCTCCATCACCAACCCACTCCAGAACCCATGTATCCCGAGATTTTCCCCCCGCTAGAACAGTTCAAGAGTCTGAAGCACATGTGCCCGACATCGAAGCACATGATGACGAAGAAGAACAAGTACAAATTCTGAATCTATCGCAAGAGCAAGCGCTTGTAGTCGCTCAATCTGCTGGTCCTTCAAGAGCCAATCAAATTACTCCTCTGCAAAGGATTCGTGAGCCTTCGCGCCCCTGCCAAGATACCCAGCTTGACTCCAATTACCCGCGTGAAACTTTTCCTATATTCAAGGGTGCTGGTTATTCTTCAAGGCATGGCCCGGAATTCAACCTGGAACAACATAGGAAGCGCCATCGTTTCTTTGGTGTTAGTCCTTATGCTTCTGACCGCACAACGGATGATCTTCGCTTTTGGACTGCTGAACAACAAGTCTTATACACCAAAGTCTTCTGCCAGCAAGGAGTTCTGTTTAGGCACAAGTTTCTGGACTTGCGAAGTCTTTCCACTGCATCCTGCTTTCAGAACGTCCTCGAAACTATTGAAAATCAGAATTTGACTCGGTTGTTTGCGTTGAGCACTCCTTTCAACTCAGAGCTCATCAAGCAATTCTATGCAACCCTTTATGTGTCTGGTGATGCCAATGAACCCAGCTCATGGACGATGGAATGGATGATTCAAGGCAAAGTCTTCAGGATGTCCTCTGCCGAATTCATGGAAATTGTCAACATTCCTAGGTATTCTGGAGTTCATGAAAAGATTCATGCTGAACCTGATCTGTCTGAAGAAGAATTTGCAACTCTGTTGGATCCTGAAGCTACTGATAACCATATTCCTCAAAACATTCGCCCGAAGCACTTGAACTTCATTTCAAGGACTTGGTTCTTCATCCTGTCAAACTCATTGATTCCTTTGAGTACATCTTCGGAAGAATCGAATCTTTATCCAGAGACAAGGCATGCTATTATGAAACTCACTCATGGTCTTCTCTTCGACTTTGAGGATTGCTTCATTAGGAATTTGGTTCATGAAGCAGAGCTACCTTTCACACTGAAACCCTATGCTCCCTGGCTGCAAGTAGTATGTAACTATGGTTCGAACGAAGACTTTGTGGCACGCCATCATCCGAAGCTTTTCCTCCCACCAGTGCGTGACTCCTTGGAACTGCTAAGGAAACCCAATGATCCATTTTCCACATATGTTGATGTGCGCGATGAAGTCAATGAGCGAAACTTATCCAAGACGTTCCAGAAAGACTGCCATCATTTTGAAGTTAATCTTCGCACGCAGCAAATGCTTGACAACTTTATTGAAGCAAATCAACGCCAGATGCAGTTTCTTGCTGATGAGATCAACCGTGTTGGCAATATAGCACTCAACAACAATCAGTACTTGCGTGTGCTCAAGCGTCATTCCTGGAAAGGGCTCAGGAAGTTCAACTCTGTCAAAGTCCTTCGTAAAGATCGCATCCACAAAGAGTATCCGCACCTCCGGCGAAACTTTGCTCGTGATGACTCAGTGGACCGCCCGAATCAGAAGATCCCTCCCCTGCACAAGATTGATGAAGTATTCTTCGTCAACGAGCCTGAACCCATCCGGCCAGACACCGTCTCCGAGAATGACTCCATCACCTCAAAGGACGACGACAGCCTCGACGACAGCGACCTCGACATCAACCTCATCACTCAGACACGCCAGGAAGCTATTCCTACGTCTTCTTCCGAAGAAGAATCCTCAGGCGATCAGTCTTCGTCGGATGAGTCTTCCTCAAGCACAGCTTCGTCGGGTTCTCAGGGTGCTGATGCTGCGTAATAGATCTCTCGAACCTCTCTCTGTCAGAACCCTCTGTTAGGTAATGTGCTAGGGTTAGCCAGTACTCTTGCATCATGTTAAAATTTTCAAAAGAAATCTTTGAAATCAAAAATCAAAAGCAAATGGGAGAAGGAACCCCCCCCAGATGAATTATTTCAAAAGGCCAGATAAAATTCTTCTCCAAAAATTCATGTTAGATTTTTGAAAAGTCTTATAAACGAGTGTGATCACATTTCAAGTGATGTGGGACCCACCCCATGCTCATAGATTTTTCAAATATTCAAACAGTGCCTTGGAATTAATCAAATACCCTTATTTGATTTAAAATTCAAATTATTCGAATTTTAAAAATGTTGAAACTTTATAAGTGGCTAGTCTATATTATTATGAAGCCATATAAAATTTTTCAGCATTTAATAAAATGCCTAGCTATTTATTTTAGCACAGCACAACAAATGTCAGAAAAGAAAAACAGAAAAGGGATCAGAAAGACTTACCAGACGCCCAGGCGAAGCCGGCCCATCCAGCCCACCCGGCCCAAGGGGCAGCGGGGTCTTCTTCCCCGCCCCGCGCCTCGAAGCTGCTCGGTGGAATGCCACCGAGCCAGCCGTGGACGCCACGTCGCCGCCGAGCGCCTTCCAGGCCTCCCCGTGCCCCCTTCTCGCGCCTGGGGACGCCTCTCTCCCGTCCTGATCCATTCCCCCCCTCCAAAGCTTCCTCCTCCTCCTCCCGTGCTCGATTTCGTCGCCGCCCGAGGATCGCCGTGGAGCACGCTGCCGAGTCCACGCAACCACCATCGTCCCCGAGACGTGCCACCGTGTCCAGAAGAACCGCAGAAGGCGTCTTCGTCGTTCCCCTCAATCAATCGAGCCCGAGCACGTCAGCAGACGTCGCCAGCTTCATCGAGGAGTCGCCGGACCCGCGAGCTCGCCGTCGTGGAAGCCTCCCCGAGCTTGTCGTTGCTTCCGTTCGAACCGCGGTGAGCTTCTGAGTTTTTCCCCCAAGCTCCTAGCGCCCCGTAGCCCCTCTAGCCAAATCCGCCATGAGAACCGAGCTCCTCGCCGCCATGGTTGAGCTAGAGCTCGTCCTCGTGCTCCTCACGGCACCCCAGTGCGCGCGTTTGACTCGCGGACGTTCCAGCTTTCGAACGCACGCCAGATCAGCCCAAGCCGTGCATGCTAGCCTCTTCCCCCAACCTCGCCGTCGTTCTGCTTCCGCCCAGCACATCGCCGTCGTCGCTCCCGACCTCCCCGTGACCCCCTGTTGCTTCCAGACGACGCGGACGACGATGCTGCACCCGATGGTGTTCTCCCCGTAGCCTCCCGTGGCCCCTGGCCCATTCCGGCGAGTGGCCAGGTCGCCGTGGCCAGGTCGCCGGCGTTTAACCGCCGTTGGGTTAGCCCTAATCCACCCCTAATGACCCCCTTGAGCCACTGACCAGTGGGCCCAGTGGATTAATTAAGCCACTGGTTAAGTTAACCCAGCCGGGTTAATTAACCCAGCCACTGGCAGGTGGGACCCCCTTGTCAGCCCCCCTGACGCCAGCATGAAGTCAGCATGACGCAGTAAACCTTTTTCCAGAAATTAAAAGAATTAAAGAATTTCAGAAAATTCCAGAAAATAACCCAAACTTTGGAAATTCATAGAAAATTCATATTAACTCCAAATTGGACAAATAATATATGAAAAATGATCAGGAGAAAATTAGCTATCCAAAAATGCAACTTTCAACTATGTTTGAGTTGATTTTAAAATGGGACCAGTAGCATATGTTATTTGATTTATTTGGAATTAATTCAAATTCAATTCAAATGATTTTGCAACTTGGACCATGGAATTATGCTACATTTCAACCACACTTCAGAGGCATATCATACACATTTCCAAAAGATTCAAAATGATCAAACAATGTCACATGTAACTTGGTTAAGTTTGAATTCAAATTGGAGTTTGAATTTGCAATTCAATTTGCAATATACTCCATTTAAATGGAATTGCTTCACACATCAAAGCATATACATCAAGTTTCAACCTTTCATCATGTGCTTGTGCATTGTATTTACTTTGCTACCTTGTTTGTTGTTTGTCGAGTAGAGGTGGAACCGGAGCAGGAGGCTGCCCCCTTCGTTGAAGACCCCGAAACCGAACCTCGTCAGCAAGGCAAGCAAACCCCCATTGATCATGTCGATAAAATCCCACTTCCCTCTCATGTCTCGCTTATGCATTGTTTAGGATGATCACCATGATTCGTTTCTATCGCATAGATGAACCCATTCCTTTGCATGACCTATCATTTTGTCACAGTAGTAAGCAGACCACAATCCTAGCAAATGTAGGAGTTTTTTGATATCATGTGGCCCCTGCAAATGATTATCGCTTATTGCATGCTTAGTATGTTATCATGATGATACTGTGATGTGAGTCGGGATGGTAGTGATCATGATGATGATGGTAGAAAAGTGTTGGTGAATCGACCCTAATACAAGGTGAACGATGAGAGGCTGTGTAGGAGTACACGGTGGGTTGTCTCGTTGAACACCGCCGTAAGTCCGAGTTCTTGTGTGGTGATCCAAGATGAAGAGTACAACCACACATTGGGCTCACTGACCCCTCTCAACCTATTAACTCATCCCTGTCGATGTCCAGATGTCGCAATAGTTCGGAGTTCTGGTAGGTCTGTGGCCTGGATGCTAAGTGAGAGAACGGCTCATCCGAGACCGGCTTATGCACCACGCACACATCACTTGGGTCCACTTCGGTAAACCGTCCGGGTTCACGATAGTGGTAGCCAACCCAAGTAGGCGGCTTTCTTGGACTAGATAGGCTATGAGGTAACAGTTGTGGTGAGCATCCTCGCTGGCACCCCTTGAATGGTGTCCAGATCAAAGGCGGTAAATGATGATCATGTGTGTGTAGCGGTACACCCCTGCAGGGTTAAGAAAACTATTCGAATAGCCGCGTCCGCGGTTATGGACTGCTTGGAAAGCTTAGCTTGATTATTAGACAACTTGAACCGGATACTTCTAAAACACACCAAGATAAGTGTGAGTGCTATGGCGTGCTTTCTCGTGGGGAAGTCGAGGAAGGCACCATAGTGGTGTAATTGGTTGGAGAAAGTAGTGGACTCGTGTACGCTTCTTACCCCAAAGTCTGGTACTCGTAGTTCAGGACTAGCCAAGTGAAAGCTGGCATTTCTGCAAGTGAAAACCCCACCTCCCTTTACCTTGATACCTGTGCATGAGTAGTATAGCTCCTATGTAAGTCTTGCTGAGTACGACTTTGTACTCACGTTTGCTTAATCTATGTTTTAGATGAACCCACTGACCCCGAAGGTGGCTTCTTCATCAAACTGGACGACTGAAGACCAACTAGTCTAGTCCCAGTCAGACGACTGGTTCCCTCGTGGAGGGCTTGTGTTTAAATAAGGCTTCTTAAGCCATTTGTTAAACTTGTCTGTACTCAGACATAATTTGCTTCCGCTTGTGTTGTAATGTGGGATCACATGTTTGTGATCTCTGTGTGCACTCTATAAGAGTTATCAATAAAAATGTATACTTTGTAGAGAATTGCAATGATACCTACTGTTCATACAAGGCATGTGTGCAGCGTGTATGTTTATAACATGCATGTCTTTGTATGGGTTTTCGAGACCTTAGTTGTGATCTGGCTGGCGGTCTTTCATACACCAAGTGGCCCTTAGATGTGCGCAGCTTGGGGCATCGCGATGCGATTGCTCGAGACTCCGTCTCGTGCACACTTTGTGGTATGATCGAGCCCGGCCTAGACCCCGACTAAGTGATCGGGCTGGAGTAAGTCTATGTAAGAGTTATGAGATAGTCGATAGTATGGTTGAGGCGACTTGTCTTTGAATAAGGGAGTTCACCACCCATATCATTAGACTTGTGTGCGGACGATGAGGACCCATCTCAGTTGATCATCCGGCCTGGATGGGATGCCCCTCACGTACGATGCTCTCCGAGAACGTTCTGTGCTTGGCCTTGTCTGCTTAGACAAGTGGGTACGGTTCTCGGCTCTGCATATGACTATGTCTTAACTGGACTTGCATACGCTAACCCCGGGTCCCGACATTCTCAACCTTTTGTCCAATCATTGACAAAAAGGGGGAGAATGAGGGCATCGATGAGTTAGTTTTGCATCGGGGAAAGGGTTTGCTATTTGCTTCGTTTGGTTAAGTTACAACAAACATTCCATTTTCTACTCTTGTGCTACGTTTAAGTTTTAATAACCCCTTTGCTTGCAAGTATTGCTTCGTATCTTATATCTTGCAGGTGGTTATTATTTCTAAGTCACAGGTCATTGGAAGCAATTGCATACTTCTTGGATATATATCTTCAAATGCAATTGTTTTCGCTAAGATATTTTGTTTTGCTCTCCACCGAAGAAAATCTTCTCAAGCATTAACTTCGATTATAAATCTTCGATGCTTGCATTCAGAGGGAGCCAGAACTTCATATCTTAGAGTTTGTCTCATCACTTCACAAAAACTTCAATATCTTTTATCGATGCCTGTTTTGTCAACAATAGTCCAAAAAGGGGGAGATTGTAAGATCAAAGTTTTGCCCCCGTGTGTTTTGGATATTGTTGGAAAAAACAGTAGAGGAACTAACAATGTTTTCTAGTATAAATAGTTGCTTAGGGTCCTGAAGGACAAGCTATGTGATAAAGCTTCAGGGAAGGTCTTCAAGTTATCGAAGCATAACCCACGGAGCGAAGCTTAATCACGAAGGTTGACCCCCAAAAATGAAGGTGTCCTAAAGCTCTACTCATTGAAGGAAATGAAGAAGACGGCGCAAGACTTAGATGTTTTTGTGTAGTTCTTTTTCGGTTCCTTGAGTCATAGGACAAACCGTACTATCAAGAGGGGTATTTAGTTTGTGGATACCGAAGTCTTTGAATATTTCTCAGATCAAATACAAACCTAGTGAGAAGCTTGAGTGAAGAAATCTCATGTGCACTAAGTTAAGTTTCGGTAGCAAAGACTTCGTTCTTCGGCAACTGAAGCAGAACTAAGTCCATGAGTCAGCTTTACTTGTTCCTCAAGTAAAGTTGCGCATTGATGACAAATCCGACCATTGTGGACACGTGTCAAGCTGTCACCTCGGGTCAGTTTGGTCATTCCGCACCTCGGGATCGCCAACTATAAATACGCCGCCCCCGCCTCCATTTGCGGGTGGCTGCTCTGAGATCATTCCAAGAGAGACTAAAGAGAGCAACCCCAAAACGCCACCGAAGAAAAACCAAAAATCCAGAATACTGAAGCCTAAGTCCCATTGATCTGAGTAGATTTGAGATGACTTAGGTGAAAGCTTGCTAGCCTTTTTATCTTGGAGAACTGCAATTCTCCTAGACGGTTAGAGAGTTGTACTTCAGAGAGCGAAGAGTCATTGTCGCCTCGAAGTCCAGTTTGTCAAAGGTTTCGGTGATTTCCTCAATAATCAACCACGAGTGAAGAACTGATCAAGCTGAAGGAGTTTGATGCAGTGGAGCAACGGACGGAGAGAGATTTGCTCCAGGTGTTCAATCACCAGTCCCTGCAACCAGACGTAGCACTTTGCAGAGCGTGAACTGGTCGAACAAACATCGCCGAGTCCCTGTTCGTTTTACTTCAAGAATTTACCTTCAGTATAGCATTTGCTTCACTGTTATGCTTCAATGTGTTTTGATTCACTGCATTTAGTTTCGCTTCCAGTTATTCTTCGCTATTCCGCACAGCTTATGCTTCACTTCAATAGTTTCAGTAGAAAATTTTGAAATGATCATTCACCCCCTCCCCCTCTGATCACATACTTGGACTTTCAATTTTATAAAATTTTCAAAACTTTTATGTGGGCTTATAAAATATGTAGCTAGCCACTCACAAGTTTTAGAGATTTTTGAAATTCAAATAATTTGAATTTCAAATCAAATAGGGGTTTATTTAATTTACCAAGGCAATCTTTGAAAATTCGAAAATTCCATGAGCATGGGTATGAACCCAAACCACTTTTAAAATGATCACCATCATTTATAGGAATTTTCCAAATATTCAAATGGTTTTTGGAAAAATATTTTTATCTCGCCATTTGAATTAATTTCTCAGGGCTTTCTTTTCCCCATTTTTGATTTTCTTTTTGAATTTTTCACATGATGCAAAGGGAACTCAAACCCTAGCACTTGCCTAAATTGGGGTTGTGACAGACCGCCAGCCAGATCACAACTAAGGTCTCGAAAACCCATACTAAGACATGCATGTTATAAACATACATGCAGCACACATGCCTAGTATGAACAACAGGTATCATCAGATAACTCTACAAAGTACTTCTTTATTTACTTACACATAGAGTATACAAAGATCACATGCCTGTGATCAACATTACATCATACAACGGAAGCAAATTAGGTCTGAGTACAGTCAAGATTAACAAATGGCTTAGAGAAGCCTTGTAAACATACATGCCCTTCCACGAGGGACCAGACTGCAGTCTGGAACTATACTACCAAGGTCAACGTCGAGCTTCAGGTCGGTGACTCCATCGGGGTCCGGGTTCTCATCTAAAACATAGAATAAGCAAACGTGAGTACAAAGTCGTACTCAGCATGACTTACATCAGAACTACACTACTCATGCTCAAGTATCTAGGTAAAGGAGGTGGGGTTCAACATGCAGAAGTGCCAGCTTTGACTTGGCTAGTCCTGTACTACGAATACCAGACTTGAGGTAAGAAGCGTACATGAATCCACTATCAAGTCTCCAACCAATACACCACTATGGTTACTAGCTCGACTTCCCCACGAGGAAGCACACCATAGCACTCACGCTTATCTTGCGAGTATTATAAGTATCCATTCAAGTTGTCTAAAAATCAGGTACTGGTTCCAAGTAGTCCATAACCGCGGACGCGGCTATTCGAATAGTTTTGTTAACCTTGCAAGGGTGTAAGCTACACACACATGACCATCGGTTACCGCCTTTTTGCTCGCCACCGTTCAAGAGGTGACAGCGAGGATGTTCACCACGACACTTCGCTCACAACCGGTCTATTCAAGGATTCGACTATCTGAGTTGCCTCCGCTCGAGAGCCTGGCCGGATCAACGAAACGGACTCAAACAATGTAAGTGAACGAGACGCCACCTCTGGCAGATGGTTTTCCTGCCTCACAGGTGCACCCACATATCTATATGATGCAACCATTCCTTCATTCTTTTTCTATGCAGATGCCAAATGGAAAGCCCGAACTAATGTGACTCCTGGACGTCGACACAGATCAAGGTACTAGGCCGAGAGGGTCAGTGAGCCCAATGTGTAGTTCTACTCTTTGTCTTGGATTACCATACAAGAACTCGGTTCTTAAGGCGGTGTTCAACGAGAAAACCCACTGTGTACTCCTACACAGCCTCTCATCGTTCACCTTGTATTAGGGTGGATTCACAAACACAGTTTCACTTTCATCAACACCATGCTCACTATCATCCTGAGTCACATCAAAAGAAACCTCATTGTACCACTAAGCATGCAATAAGCATTAACAGTTGCAGGGGCCACATGATATCAAACAACTCCTATGTCATCTAGGATTGTGGTTTGCTTACTACTGTGACAAGATGATAGGTCATGCATCGGATATGGGTTCAACTATGCGGTAGAATCGACACAAGGTGATCTCCTCAACATGCATAAGCGAGACTGAGAGGGAATTGGGTTTTTATAGACATGGTCAATGGGGTTTGCTTGCCTTGCTGACGAGGTTCGTTACGGTATCTTCAGCGAAGGGGGTGGCCTCTGGTTCCGGTTCCACTTCTATCGAGCAAACAAAGCAATCAAGGAATAAATATAATTGTGATGCTCAAGCACATGATAAGTTGTGGAAACATGATGTACATGGTACTGATGTGTTGACAATTCCATTTAATTGAAGTGTATTGCAAAAGAATTGCAAATTCAAATTTCAAATTTGAATTCAAATTAAGCCATATGCACATTTGCTACTGTTGCCCCATTTTAAAATGGTCAAACATGAAAACAAATTGCATAATCTTAATCCTTGCATTTTTCTGATAATTTTTCATATATTATATGTTCAATTTGGAGTTAATTTGAATTTTCTATGATTTTCAAAGTTTAAATGAATTTATGGAATTTCTGTAATTTCTTTAATTTGGAAAAAAAGGATTAAAGCGTCACTGCTGTGTCATGCTGGCGTCAGGGGGGGGGGTTTGACCCGAGTCAAACTGACAAGGGGCCCCACTGGTCAGCCTCTCCGGGTTAAATCCCTGTTAGATTAATCTAACAGAGGTATTAAGGGGAGCCAGGGACCCGCTGGTCAGTGACCTGGGTCAACTAACCCAGGGGGTTAGGACCCTAATCACTGCCACGTCGCCGTGGTCAACTCCGGCGAGTCGCCGGCGAGGTCAGAGAGACAGGCGAGCTCGGGAGGACGAACCCGTGCACCAAATCGGTCGCCGCAACAACCAGACGAACCATGGAGCTCCCGCGCATCCTCCTGGACAAGCAGGCGAGCTCGGGGATGACTGGAGCGTCGCCGGCGTCGAAGGAGGCGGAGGCTGTGGCTCGGGCGTTGTCGGGATGGCGCTCTGGAGCGTAACTTTGACCGTGGGCTAACACGTTGCGAATCTAGGAGGACAGGGAACACGTTGCGCTCCACAGTTGGGACAGAGGAGCACGGGGGATAGCTCAACGGCGGCCATGGCGGACGTCGTGCTCGGTCTTCATGGTGGAACACGAAAGAGGACGAGGGACGAGGCTCGGGATAGCTGGGGAGAACAGGAGACTCACCACGAACACGCTGGTGAGGTCGGGGAGGCCGGGGGAGGTCTGGCAGTGGCGAATCGACGGCGGCAAACTGGCGGCTCCGGCGGCGACTCGACGAAGGGGACGGCGTGCTCGGGGCTTAAGGGTCCGATTCCTTGCACACCGAGATGAAGACGACCACGGCGAAGACGAGGGACATGGAGGTGTGGCGTCCTGCCGTCGTTGGCCGCGTGGGAACGGCGTCGCGCTCCGCGGCAGCGCTCGGGTGTCGCGGTTTTCCGGCGAGGGAGGGGTGGAGAGAGAGCCAGAGGAGGGGGAAAGGAATGGGGGCGTCCAGGGGCGTTGCGTGGCGAAGAGAGGGAGCCCGGGGAGAGACGTAGGCGGCCTGGCCGTCGCGGTGGCGTCGGCGCTCGCCACCGAGCTGCTTGGCAACGCGGGGAAGAAGACGACAAGGTGGCCGTGGGCTAGGCCAGGGGTACAGTGAGTTGGGCCTGCGGCCTGGCTGGGTGGGCTTTCTTTCCTTTTTCTATTTTCTGTTATTTCTTTTATGTTTTCTTTTTCTTTCATTTGTTTGCTCTGATAAATAAATACCAAACATTTTATAAAAATGCCCAACTAATTTTATAATTACTAGGTGACCAGTAGCTAGCCATTCTTAGGATTTGGGCATTTTTGAAATTCAATACATTTGAATTTCAATTCAAATAGGGGTTTTATTTTAATTCCAAGGCACTTATAATATATTCGAAAAATCAGTGAGCCTTGAGTGGGACCCACTCCACTTTATATGTGATCTCACTTATTTCTAGGACTTTTCAAAAATATCACAGTGATTTTTGGAGCAACTTTTTATCTGGCCATTTGAAAAAAAAAATCTAGGGCTTTTCTTTTGACCATTTTTGAATTTCTTTTGAAATTTTTGCATGATGCAAAGGGACAAGCAAGCCCTAGCACTTACCCTAGTTGGGGTTCTGACAGCTGGGCTGCCCTCGGGCGCCAGGCCCACCTCTCTTCTCTCTCTCTCTCTGGCCCAAGGCACACAGGCCCACTCGGAGACAAACAAAAAAAAGAAAATGGGCCGCAGCCTCTGGATCAGGCCCATGGCCACTTCCTTCTCTCTCTAGACCAGGGCGACAAGTGCCCTGTTTCTCTGAAACTTGTGACACCTGTTCTGAAGAAAAGAACAGGGCCTCGACTGCACCCGAGACGGCGATGAATTCCGGCGACGCTCTCCTCGCGCTCCGGCCGTCTCCTGCACTGCCACCAAATGGAAAACAGAGGGGGCACTGTCCTCTGCAGAACGGCGTAGGCCACGAACGTCATCTCCCTCTCGTCTCGCCGGAACTCTCACGGGAACAGAGCGGCGGCATGCCTGCTCTGTAGCTTCTGAATCCACACAACTCCGGGGAGGTTCAGATGAAGCCAACGACGCATACAGTGCAGGTCGGGCCGGACTCCGGTGTTCTACATGCAGCTGCGACATCACTCTACACCTCGGCACAACAGATCTGGCCGCGAGATCGACGACGGCGACGCCAGGTTCAACAGAAACTGACGGCGGCGTTGCTGAAAACCTGAACCTTTTCAGTCTGCGGCGCGACTTCTACTACAATTCGCGCAAAAGCTCTTCTTTTGGGGTCACGACCGTGCTCTGGGCGAGCACAGAGCGTGCACCCATACTCCTCGGCATCGCCATGGTCATGGTGACCACCGACCTGGCCGGAGTCCGTGGCATGGAGGCCGGCGACGCTCATCTACGGCTACGGCCTACACGCGGGCACGAAGAGCAAGGGGGCACGCAACACTCACCTAGAGGGGATTGTTGACGCATTCGAGCCGTCGGGGAAGAAGATGGGAGGAGCGACCG
Source organism: Bromus sterilis (assembly GCA_950022295.1). Lineage (NCBI taxonomy): Eukaryota > Viridiplantae > Streptophyta > Magnoliopsida > Poales > Poaceae > Bromus > Bromus sterilis. Next base: position 179,436,522 of record OX465595.1, read on the forward strand.
GAGTTGAAGAAGAAGGGGCCGCGGCGATCATCCACGACACCAGGTCGTCTCGGGCCTGCTGGCTTCAAGCTGCGGCAGAAAACGAGATGAAAACACGGTCAGGGCCGCGTATACGAACTTGCAGTGCATGACAACGACGACACGGCAGTCAATTCGGAGCTCACCGGCGGGACAGAAAACTCCAATTGCACCCATGGCGACGGCGGCGGCGGAGGAAACGAGGAGGGGGAAGCGGCTAGGGCTCCCAAAGCGAGGGGGAAGCCCAACTTAAAAAGGGGCGAGAGGGTGCGGCTTGCGAGGGGCTCCACGCTCCTCGTCGCCGTCTCTGCTCTCTCTCACGCCGGGGAAAAAGAAGGAGGAAGGGGACGAAAGTTGAGGCTGGCAAACGGGCCCGGGACGCAAAGGAGAGGAGAAGAAAACAAAGGAAAGGCGCGGGGCTCTCTCCTTCTCTCGCTGGGCTTGATGTCTGCTAGGCCCAGGTGGGCTGGGCTTCTCTGGAAGCAGAGGAGGAAAGAAAGAAAAGCCCTCTGCATTTGAAAAATGCAGCAGACAAATAAAAGAAAAGAGCAGGGAAAAGAGATTATAAAAATATAACACAATATTTTTAAATATCTCTGGCAACAAGCTTGATCATCCAAAATTGGTTGGGCAATTTTTGGATGCAGAGAAAAATCAACACAATGCAAACAGTAACTTTTCCATATAGAAAAAGGTGCATTTGGGATTATTTGGAAAGAAACACAAGGGTAAAAATTCCACGAGCTCAAGAATCTCACACCTTGCATTATTTTGGATTTTTCAAAATCAAGAAGAAAGAATTGGCTAGGCCAAAGATGAGGTTGAGGGGAGGTGACATGCAATCAGAACAATTTCAAGATCATGTCACTTGAACTACATTGATCACCTTTGATCACAAAGCAAAAGAACTCCAATCCCAATGTAATTCAAAATCATCAGATGCAAAGTTATGAACATCCACCATGAAGAGTTACAAGTTCGACAGACAAGGTACCAAACATGGTGTATCATAAGGGAATTACATGTGGGCTGTTACAATCGGCGACCACATTGGCCTTCCCGGGGTGATAATTTATCCCGAGGTCATAATCCTTGACAAGCTCGAGCCACCTTCTCTGCCTGAGGTTGAGGTCTGGCCGCGTGAAGATGTAATTGAGGCTCTTATGATCGGTATATACTTCACACCGTTGTCCGACGAGATAATGCCTCCATAGCTTCAATTAGGGTACCACAGCAGCTAGCTCCAGGTCATGTGTGGGGTAGTTGACTTCATGTTGGCGTAGCTGCCGGGAGGCATATGCTACAACTTTTCCTTCCTGGCATCTACGACCACTCCTTGGGCTGTCAGGATATGCCCCAATAATCCCAACTCCTTTAACCAAAAATTGCACTTGCTGAACTTGGCATAAAGGCGGTGAGCTCACAGTCGTTCCAATACTGTGCGGAGGTGTTGCTTATGCTCTTCTTCACTTCTGGAGTATATGAGTATGTCATCAATGAATACCACCACGAATTTTTCCAGAAATTCCATGAAGACCTTGTTCATCATGCCCATGAAATATGTTGGAGCATTTGTCAAGCCAAATGACATGACCGTGAATTCATACAGGCCATATCTGGCGGTGAAAGCCGTCTTGGGAATGTCTTCCTTCCTGATCTTCGGTTGGTAATAGCCCGTACGAAGGTCTATCTTGGAGAATACCCGGGCACCCTTCAGTTGGTCGAACAGTTCATCAATGCGGGGTAGTGGGTACTTGTTCTTGATGGTGACTTCATTCAGGGGGCAGTAGTCCACACACATCCGCAAGGTGCCATCTTTCTTTTTGAAAAACAATACCGGTGATCCCCAAGGTGAGGTGTTGGGACGAATGTACCCTTTCTGCAATAGTTCATCCAGCTGCTTCTTCAGCTCCACCAGTTCGGTGGAAGGCATCCGGTAATAAATCTTGTATATTGGGGAGGTTCCTGGAACAATCTCGATGGCGAACTCCAGCTCCTTGTGTGGTGTCATACCCGGCAATTCTTCTGGGAACACATCTGGGAATTCACTGACCACCGGAATCTTGTCCATTTCCGTGGTGGTGATCTGGCATACTGTTGTCTCCTTCTTGCGTGGCATTCCAACAGCCATGAATCGGGTTGCCTTCCCGTCTGGGTTGAAAAATTCCACTATTCGGGTCTTGAAGGCGAGGCGAACATCATGTGTGGTGAGCCAATCAACTCCAAGGATTGCATCTAGCCCCTTGGATTCCAACAGAATGAGGGAGGTTGGGAACTTCACTCCATATATCTCAATGGTCAGGTTCTTGCATATACTGTCTGCCTTGAGCACACCTCCGGGGGTTATGACCACCACGATTTTGTCCAAAAGAGAGATGGGAAAATTTCTTTGGGTGGCAAAAATTCGCGATATAAATGAACCGGTTGCCCCAGAGTCAAATAATATAGCTGCGGGTATGTTATTAATAGGGAACATACCGATAAATACGTCGGGGGACCCGCGGGCTTCTTCCGCCGAGACGTGGTTGACCCGGGCCTGGCAATGGTTGTTCCGCCCTCCGATGTTGTTGACTTGAGGCGCTGGTTTTCCCATCTTGCTGGTGCATTGTCTGGAAAAGTTCCCTTGTTTCCCGCAAACAAAGCATGCGCCTTTGCGAAGGCAGTCCTCCTTTACTTGGTCGCTGAGGTAAGGCTTTCCCTGGGTTGCCGCCTTGTCGGTTGCGGCGCTGCCATTATTCCAGGAAGGCTTGAAGTTGGCTTGAGCATACTGGGGAGCGGGCTGCACCATACGTGGCTTTTGGGCATATGGCTCATAAGGGCCCTTCTTGGCTTCATGCTTGCGCTTGCGGTCTTCATACCCAACCTTGAGTTCGGCAATAGACTTGTATTCATGTTCTGCTATGAGTGCCTTGTTGACAAGTGTCTGCAAGTCTGGGAAGTCCAGCATGCTGAGCTGACAACGGAGAGTGGGGCTAAGCCCGCCGAGGAAGCGGTCCACCTTTCTTTCTTCGGTGGCCACATCGTGAATAAAGTATCTTGCCAGATGGTTGAACTTGTTCAGGTATTCGGTCACATTCATGGTGCCTTGGACAAGCGCGAGGAACTCTCTTTGTTTGGTCTTCAGCACCCCGGTGTGAATACGGTAGGTGCGGAACTTCTCCTTGAACTTATCCCAAGTGATTTCTTCTCCCGCAGGCCATACTGCCTTGGTATTGTCCCACCAGATTGCGGCGTAGCCCTCAAGGTAATGAGTGGCGAATGGAACCTTATCTACCTCGTCACAGTGAGCGATCTCCAGTTTCTTTTCCATGGTCCTCAGCCAGTCATCAGCCTCAATGGGATCTGTTGCTTGATCAAAGCTCGGCGGTCGGGTTGATGTCTACGCATGCTTCTATTCTTGTAGACTATGTTGTGCCTCCAAGCGCAGAGGTTTGTAGGACAACAGCAATTTCACTCAAGTGGATGACCTAAGGTTTATCGAACTCAGGGAAGTAGAGGTTGAAGATGTTCTCTCAAGCAACCCTGCAATTAAGATACAAGAAGTCTCTTGTGTCCCCAACACACCTAATACAACTAGGAGTTGTATAGGTGCACTAGTTCGGCGAAGAGATGGTAAAATATGGGTGATAGGTGTGACAAAACAAAGTAATATAAATCTGTAATAAAAAGTGCAGCAAGCAAACATGTAACAAAAGTGAGTGCAAACGGTGTAACAATGATGGAAACAAGGCCTAGGCTTCATACTTTCACTAGTGGAAACTCCCAACAAAATTAACATAGTCTAATCACATGATATTTCCCATAAAACATGCAATGGAGACGTACTCGGAGGTCATTCCTTTGTGGTCAAGAGAGGACGAGAATTGTGTAGGGCTACAAAAGCACACCTCAAAGTTCGTAGTTCTCAATCTATATATTTTCCAATGTCACCGCGGCCATACAAAGAGAGTACCACAATCACCACAACATATCGAAAGGATAGTCAAAGACAAGCACCAAAAGACTCTCAATCTTCAATCCACACACAAAAGAGGAAATCACTCATGAAAATATTCTTCTAATCCATGTGTAATAGACCAGCTGTCACCATGGTCTCGGGGATTATACTAGATAAGATCAATTGAGTACATCAGTCCAATACATAGAAGAAGGGGAAACATCATGGGATCACCCTAGATTAACATAGCCAATGATCACAACAAAGATCACATCATGGGAGAGAGAGAAGAACACATAGCTACTGGTAGAAACCTCAGCCCCGAGGAGGAACTACTCCCGCTTCATGGAGGGAGGAAGCAACGTCGATGGAGATGAATCCGGGGGCACTTCCCCGTCCCGGCAGGGTGCCGGCACAGGAATTCTGGTCCTCCGAAGCTTGTTGGCGATGGCGGCGGAGATCGGAATTGCTTCTGGAGAAAAAGGGTCTGGAATCAGGGTTTCCGCGACGGGAGAATAAATAGGGGCTAAAGTAGGGCACCAGGGGGTGTGGGACCCACCCAGGAGGGCGGGTGGCGCGACCAGGAGCTGGGCCGCGCCAGGCACCCTCCTGGCTGCCCCCTGGCTTCCCTGTGGCCCCCCTTTGGCCTGGTGGAAGCTTACGGGACGCTGATTTTTTATATAATTTGCCGGGATTTATTGGGCATTTTAATTATTGGAAAAACTTGAAATACAAAATCAGCAGAAAACAGGAACTGGCAACTGGGTGCACTGAGTTAATAGGTTAGTCCAAATATTCTCAAAAGTGTATGAAAGTTCAAGAAAAACATGGCAAAGTGACACAAAACATGCATGGAGCAAGCAGAAATTATAGATATGTTTGGGACGTATCACGGGTGCGCTGAAAATCAGATAGCTTGAAGCGTGACCCTTGGTTCTGATTCTGTCCCACAATGTTCTGCATACCTCTCAGTAATTCCATGAGTTCCTGATTCCTTCTTTCCTCGAACATCCTGATGATCTGATCTGGGGTCGGTGCCTGTGGTGGAGGAGGTGGTGGACGCTCGGGTGATAGTCTAGCTTGCCTGGTGGATCGACGACGAGGGGTGTCGTCATCACCAGAGTGGCTGCCTTCACCTCGCCTCATCCTATATCCGTTCCCAATATAGAGCACCAACATCATGAGAGACCACAAAAGGGGAAATCGGTATAGACGGCAAAGCGGAAGGAACTCGAAACTCCAAGGGGTGGTCGTTGGTGACTATCTGAATCCCTTGTCAAAATGGCGAATAAACCAGCGACCACCAGGACAGTCCTGACAACACAGATCTGGGGCATTGCTGGCGTAGCTCACCTCTTGCTCAAGAAGGCTGCGAAACAACTCAGGGCTTCGAGCAGGGTCATTAAAAAAACAGAGGTCTCCTAAGACAGCCGAGAAAACAGCTCAGAACTCAAGGTCTCCACTGTGAAAAGAAACTCAACGACTGCCTGAGACGACCGAAAAGCAACTCGGAACACAAGCTAGTCGTTGAAAGAAAAATAAAACAGGGAGGCATCCACCCCGGACGGCTGACCAAGAATTAGCACAGAACCAGGCGTGGTGCCATCTATCGAGAAAAGCGAGCAAGGGCCCGTTTGAGTCACCTACACCAAAACGGGAAATATGAGAACATCATCAACAGAAAAACCGAACGAAAAAGCGAAGCAACCTCATAATTATACATAGCATCATGACATCATACATAACAACTAGCATGTATAGCATAACGAGTACTTCTCATACGGTAGTTGACAACATGCATGGCATAACGATAGAAGCAACCATACTACTACTCGACCTCGCTCTAGTCGTGAGGAAGCGGGCACTGGCAGTCAGCGAAACCATCGGAGCTCTCCTCGGAATCAGAACTAGTGACGTGGATCGTGCTGCGGGTGGGGACGTCAAGACGGCGACGCTGACGAGAGGGCTCTTCCTCAGGAGGAGGATTATGTTGTCTAAGCATAGGAGCAGCAGGGGTAGCAGTCAACACGGCCCACTCCTCTAGGGTCTCCCGCCGAACGGCTACCGGAACAACTGGAGTCTGTGGGGTGGGTGAAGGTGGAATAGGTGGAGCTGGCACTGGAGTATAGGTGGGAGACGGTGGAGGGGGTGACTGAACACTGCTGATAGAAGTGAGTGCCTCCCGGGAACGAGCCAACTCCTCTGCAAGACTAATGATCAACTCGTACTGAGCGACCATGTAGTGAGAGAGGTGGACGGCAGTCCGGTCGCACTCCGAGTCTGGTGGAAAGAGAATCTGCCCGGAAGGGGCCAGAGTGGGGTAGTGAGAAAGACCTAGGTGAAGCTGTATCCTTACTTCCTGGTGACGCAGGTCGACAAGAGTCTCAAGTGAATCATAGAGGATGGCCTGCTCTGGGATGGAAGCGGGTCCTCCCTTCACGGAACGCGAAAGGCTACCAACCGCGGAACTCGTGAAATGGAACACCTCAGCGCGGTAGTCGTGCACGAAGTCAGCCAGCATCTACATGCCATGAACTGGTGCCATCTACACTGGTGCCATCTACACTCACAGGGTTAGCAATTAGTAAATAAATCAATGCATCTACATGCCATGCATCAACCAATGCATCAATCAAGGTACACAGATCAAGAAAGACTCTAGACTAACGTTACTCTAGCGCACGGCCTAACTAGCGTGTCCTACAGTTAGCGCGGCTCTGATATGAATCGTTGTGGCACCCTGGCTCAGAGCAACCGGTTTACCTTACATTGCCAGCCCAGAGATCAAGTCTTCTGGCAATGTACAACATATTGGTACAGATACAACCGCTTCATTAATAATTATATAGGTACAAAGGTTCGGGGCTACAACTGCTACGAGGCATCGCGACACATCTCGTGCGGCAACACTATCAACATTATTTATGTCATATCTCAGGGCCTCAATAAGATCGACGAAGAACTCTACGGCAGCGGAATAATGGGGTCATGGGACTCCACTCCACAAGGACACTGCTGGGACACGGCCTAGTTCGCAAATTACGTGTCAGCCAACTCTTCAGGTGCGACTCCTCCTGCATCTGGCATGACACGCCAGGTCAGTACATTGAATGTACTTGCAAGCTCATAACAGCCAAGTCATCAGGAAAACAATAGCATGGCGAGAATGCAAACAACAACATGGCAAGCATGGCAAGTTAATATATAAAGTAAGGACAATCCATAACTCATGATCCCCACATGACCGGGTTGCTAACCTCCGAGTCATCCCGACTCGGTATCCGGGTCAGCTCATGACCAACCAACATACGGGTCGTCGCACGACCCCTTAACGGGTTAGGTGTCCTCTGTTACCACCCAACCAATCCGGCCAATCACATGACCAGCAACTCAGCATCATATTAATTATACAGTTTGTGTTGAACATCGTGTGACCTAGTACGAACTGTGTCCCATGACCGAGGACTCGTCTATTCGAATAGATTGTGACTCTGCAGAGTTTGTGCACGTTACCCACACTATGGAGTTCTTCCTCCACCGAACACCTCGGAACTTGTCCCACAAGATCTTTGGAACTCGTTCCGCAAGAGTGAGCTAGGACTTCTCCAACGAAACGCGACTACCGCGTAACCTCCCTACGGTATCACCGACACACTGTCTTGGGTATCCATGTGTCCTTCCGACACTGACCATCGCATGGCCCTGACCAACACGTGGTCCATAAACTTTGTCCTCCTCTAGGACCCCCGGGTAAATAACTCTGGATGTCGAGATTATCACCACCTACCTGATCAGGGTAGCGTGCGTGCATAACCCCCCCCCTCTTTGGTGATACCCGTAGAAGGCACAACGATAGCCCAAGCTAAGGCCTGCCCATACAAACAAATGTGGCTGCACGGATAAAGCTCGGTTCGGTGGAACTTGGTCAACAAATATTATGTTCATTATGTTCCAATGATCAGTTTTTACGACAGGAAAGATGCATAGCAATATGGCATGGACATAACACTACCATTAAGAATGTGCAACAACTAACATGGCATGATATGAACTACATAAACATGGCATGATATTAACTACATAAACATGGCATCTGAACATGAGCATGATCATCACATGAACAATCCCAACATAAGTATGGCAAAATGAACATGGTGATAATATATACTAGGATGGCATTATAATGATCAGTGGGCATGGCATGATTATAACATTTCACTTAACATGGTTGATTACTTTATTAGCAAGCAAATTTAAAGGCAAGAAAAATCCAAGTTTAATGATGCAAATCATCAAATGGCAACTCAAGCTCCTCATGACCAGATTGTTATGGCTTACCTTGGTCAAATTGAGTGTCCTTGAACTCCTGGTCTCCTGCAAGCACTTGATCACCTTCTAAAAAATAAAACAAGTGGCAAAGCAATATAAGTCCAATGCACATTCCTTCTGTCTAGTGGACCTAAACAGAGAGTCAAGCTCCCAAACTTTGCCAACTTGAAGAGGAGATAAGGATAAAAATTTAGCAAAAAGAATCAACTCATTTGGCCTTGTAGATTAGAAGATATTCATGGTCAAAGTTTGGTCAAAATTCCAATTTAAAAAGGTTTAAATCAATTTTTTGGAAAAACTCTGGATGAGCCACGTCGAAGGTGTAAACCTACGTGGGCATCTCCACTTATTCCGGTTCGGAGGGGTTGGAGTGGCTGACGGGTGGGGTCACGGTGTCAGGTTGGAATAAAAAGAGAGGGAGACAGGGGCCGCGGCTCCGGCGACGGTGGTTCGCCGGCGAGGAGGCCTCGGAGGTGAACTAGGGCTAGGGGAGGAGACGCAGGGGGTCACGACGAGCAGCCACGTACCCGAAATTCCTCGAACGATGGCCGGACGGCTTCGCTAGGTTCTTCTCCAGCTATGGTGGCGGCGGTGCTCCGGTGCGATCTCGGACCAGGGACCTCCCCGGCCGGTCTCCCCTGCGTTTGAGCTCTCTAAGAGACGTGTGGGGGTGGGTTGTTGACGGGGATCAACCCCGGCAAATCCCATGGTCAGGGACCCTGGGTTAGTCATGAGAAGCACAGGTTGGACGATAGCTCGTCGGCAAACAAGGAGGCTCGCTCCTGCTCGATATTATAGATTGGGGATATGTGATTACAGTGGAGGCCAAGACTGGAGCGCTCAAGGCTAGGGTTACAAGTAAGATTCGATTTCTTTGGTGTCACCCCTCCTAGCCCTTATATAGCGGGCTAAGTCTCGAGGAGTTTATCTACGTGTACAGGTAATACTTTCCTAACCCTAGCTTGCTCCGTACGGCAGGTCCTCGCACCTTCCTTGTGAGTCGAGGACTTCTACGTCGGTGCCGTCCAGAAGGCCGGAGCCGTGTCTTCATGGGCCTTCTTCCTTCATGGACACCAGGTAGGCTCATTTGTAGGAGTCGTGGGGTCACCCCCTCGTCAGTAGCCCCCGAGTGCCTGGGGGACTCGAAGAGTCGCGCAGGGACTCGAGTACATTCATTTGTCGTTTATTGATATGCACGGTTCATCCGTGGGTCGCTGGCAGTCTGGTGGCCATGAAAAAACCTGTTTCGAGGGATGCTAAGCTGAAAGGGCCCAAGGAGTCGACGGATCGAGCCTTGGTGAATTGCACTAGGAAAATACCACAGTAGACCAATCAAACCCCCGTCCCTCGACGTGAGCTTGGAACACTGGTGTCGAGCAAAAGTCCGGCCGCTTTAGGTCTTACGATGTTCATTTGGCGCCAGTAATGTGTGTAGCCTAAGGCGCGTCCGCTCGGCTTATCTATCATGCTCTTCGCATGGGAAAGGTTGGGAGTGAAATCGCTCTTCGGCAAGTCGCAGCCCGGCCGTACTTCGCAGCGGGGTCTTACCTACACGCTAATCTTGCGTGGCATCTGGACACAGTGTATCGTGTTCCAGGAATTGTGTGTTTTTGAGGCGCGGAGCCTTATAGCATTGCACCCGCTTGGAACAAAACATCAAGCGAGCTGTTCACTCATTCACCCGAGGAGCTTTGTTTCGAGTGCTCAGTCGGGGGTTTTTTTGCGAGTAATCACTCGAATGCCGCTTCGGCTTTTCAGGTGAGGGAGCACCTGACACTCTTTAGCGCCGTATGGTCTTGGCGAGTGCTTGTTTATCTTACTTCGGGTTGAGGGAGCACCCGAGACTCTCATGAGTGCGAGTGTTCACTCGAGCACGTGGCTGATTTTTAGGTGAGGGAGCACCCGAAACTCTTATGATGTATGCTCCCGATGGGAGTAAGATGTTTTTCTTCCCTGGGGAAAATATCTGAAAAGATGGAATCTCTAGGCCTTGATGGCGTACTGAGTTCGCCTTGCTGTTTGGGTTTCTTCGCCATTCGTCAGGGATAGTGATGCCTCTGTTTGATGGCTGTCAGTGATGCGCCGCCAGTGAACCGTCATATCTCGAGGACCGGTCATAATGATGGCCGTTTGTGGCGTGCGGCATGCGCCGGATGAGTTTCCCATGTGTGCGTTGGAAACGCGCGCGAATTGACGCGCCCTGCGTACAGTGCTTCCCGTGGGAAAGCATATTTCGTCTTGGAGTTCGAGATGGCTGGGTCATTTCATCTTTGAATTAATTGTCGTTGTCGTCTTGGCTTCTCTGTGCTTCAAGGATTTTTGTTCTATAAATAGGCCTTTCTCATCTACGCTTCTATCCAACTCGTTGCTTCATCTCTTTCTTCATCTCTCCTTCCGCTCATGGTTCCGAGGCGAGGCGTTGTCCGTGGCCGCGGTCGTCGTGGCCGTGGTGGCCGCACACCACGTTCATGTCGTGGAGGTCGTCATGGTGCGGTGCCAATGCCTTCCTCCTCACCCTTGGAGGAGGGATTCTAGCGCTATGATTTTATTTTGCGCGTTCATGGCCAAAGTGCCAATCACATCCTTCTTCCCTCTAATTTTTCTGCCATTGTCTCTGAACGTGGCTTGGATGGTCTGCTTCTGCACCTTCAGGGGAGTTGTCGATCTCCTTCTTATGTTGAATTGGAGGTTGATAGCTCTCGCTTGATGTTTCTTGGCTCTTGTTGGGGTTTATTTGCTCGGCGGTTAAATTTGCGAGATGGTGAAATGCTTGGCTGTCGCTTTGACGGTGAGAGCACTGTCATTGTCTGCGCATTCGATCCGAGTGGCAATAGCATGGATCCGCATGGACAGGAGTCGAGCAGCGACAGCTCGATGAAGTCGAGGAGTCCTTCTCCTGCGTCTTCGAATGCTTCGTCCTCCAGGGACTCTTCTGATGGTGGTGGTGAGCCGTCTTCAACTGCTTCCTCCTCTGCTTCTGGAGAAGACCTTGATGTCAAGCCACTAGTTAAACGAGCGCGGCAGGCGACCTTGTAGAACTGGAGGCGGCGGCGTCATCTTCGCCGGCAGTTTGGGCGGAGCTGGAGAAGAAACTAGAGGAGCAGGAGAAGAAGCTGGTGGAGAAGCTTCCCCAATGGCTCCCCAAATAAGTCGAGCTTCACCTTTTGTTATGTCATTGACATCATGAGCCTGCTGCTTCCATCCTTACTTTGTCTGTGATGATGCTCTTGTACTATAATTGATTACCCCTCATGGGCACACATGTAGAAGTCATAATTCCTTGGGTGATTTCCTCTTGTAATAGGAGTTGCCTTCTATCCAAATGTAGTTGAGTCCTTTTGTATTGAGGACGATATCTATGATGTAAACCATGCTTTATCCTTTGTGTATATTTGAGCTTTTGTGCCACCAAAGAACTGTGTCTTCACCATCAGGAGTTGTCTTTGAATCCCCCCTTTTTTTGTGGAACTGAGAGTTACGTTTGAGTCTTTTGCGGCTGGGAACTGTCTTCGGGTCCGTCTTGTACTTGGTACTATGGGTTTTTATCGGGTGCGCGACAGCGCTCCCGACGGGAGTAGCCCCCGAGGCTACGCTTGAATCGGAGGGTCAAGCGTAGGCTAGAGTTTTGTTTCCTTTGTTGTGTTTTATCGGGTGCGCGGTAGCGCTCCCGATGGGAGTAGCCCCCGAGTCTTTAGGTGATCGTTGGCGATCGGGTGAAGACTAGATGAACTTGTGCTTCCTCCAAGGTTTCTTCAAAAAGTGTTTGGATGTCATGGGGGTGTTGATGGTCGCCTCTCGGGTGGGATTTGTGCTCGAGACCCTAGTGCTTCGTGAAGGAGGTCGCATAGGCGATGGCGTTGCTCAGGGAGCTTTTTATTCTTAGGCCCCCGAGTGCTTCGATTAAGATCGCGCAGGCGATAGAGTTGCTCGGGGGGGAGTTTCTCTTCAGCCCCCGAGTGCTTCGATTAGGATCGTGAGTGCGATAACAGTTGCTCGGGGGGGAGTTTCCTCTTCAGCCCCCGAGTGCTTCGGTTAGGATCGCGAGTGCGATAACAGTTGCTCGGGGGGTAGTTTCCTCTTTAGCCCCCGAGTGCTTCGATTAGGATCGCGAGTGCGATAACAGTTGCTCGGGGGGGGGGGGTTCCTCTTCAGCGATAACAGTTGCTCGGGGGGGAGTTTCCTCTTCAGCCCCCGAGTGCTTCGGTTAGGATCGCGAGTGCGATAACAGTTGCTCGGGGGGGGGGGGGGGTTCCTCTTCAGCCCCCGAGTGCTTCGGTTAGTATCGCGTGTGCGATAACAGTTGCTCGGGGGGGAGTTTCCTCTTCAGCCCCTGAGTGCTTTGAGATGGCCTTATTTGGGCGATATTTATTTTATTGCGGTCAAGCGTTTTACATGAATTGCCAGTCATGTCCGACCAATAGGGGCTATGGACAGAATAGTCGCATGTTTTCTACGTTCCATGGGTTGCCCACGTCCTCGTCTGTCTTTGGGTTTTTCACCCTGTAGGCGCCTCCTCCGATGACTTCTGAGATTATGAATGGTCCTTCCCATTGGGGGGCAAGTTTGTGGACCTTCTCTTGTATTAGTCGTAGGACTAGATCATCTTTGTTGAAGGTTCTAGTGCGCAGTCGACTGCTTTGGTAGGTACGCAGTTTGTCTTGGTACCCTTCTGATTTTGCCAGGGCTGTGTCTCTTGCTTCTTCAGCCATATCTTTATCGTCTTCTAATGCCTCTTCTGCTTCTTCTTCCTCGTATCCGGTGACTCGGGGTGCTCCGAACTTGAGGTTGTGTGACAGGATTGCCTCTGCTCCGTACACCATGAAGAAGGGTGTGTATTGGGTTGCAGTGTTTGGCGTGGTTCGTAAGCTCCATAGGACCGGGACTTCTTCTACCCAGTTGCCGGCGGCTTTCTCGAGTGGTGAGAGGAGTCGCTTCTTGATTCCTCCACAGACAAGGCCGTTTTCTTTTTCCACCTGGCCGTTGGACTGTGGGTGCGCGACTGATGCGTAATTGATTTTGATGCCCAGTTCTTCGCAGAAGTTCTGAAATTCTGCGGCCGTGAAGTTCGTGCCGTTGTCCGTGATGATGTTGTGCGCTACTCCGAATTTGAAGATAATCGATTTGATGAATTTGACAGCCGTGAGAGCTGTGGAGCTGGTGATGGGTACTGCTTCGATCCACTTGGTGAACTTGTCGACTGCGACGAGTAGGTGTGTCCTTCCGCCCTTGGATGATTTCATTAGTGGGCCCACCATGTCGAGTGGTATGGTCTTGAGCTCTAATGCGGGAGCATGTGGCCTGTTGGCCAATTTCTGGCAGGCGACACAACGTCGCACAATTTCCTCTGCGTTTTTCATGGCTGTCGGCCAGTAGAAACCTGCTCGGAATGCTTTGGATACGAGCACTCGACTGCTCGCGTGGTGCCCGTAGATGCCTTCGTGGATTTCTAGCAATAGGGCTTTGCTGTCCTCTTCGTCAATGCACCTTTGGAGTATCTGGGTGATGTTGCACTTGTATAATTGTCTGTTGATCACAGTGAATGCCTTGGATCGTCGGCTGATGCGCCGTGCTTCGGCCACGTCTTGTGGTAGCGTGCCTTCGATTAGGAATCGGAGGAACGGTTTTGTCCAGACAGGTCCTTTGAATTCTGTCAGGGCTGTGCTGTCGGATGCGCTGGTACTCGTTTCTTCTGATGGTGTTGCTGCTACCACCTGCGTTATTTCTGGTGCGTCTACGCCCTCCACGACTGCTTCAGGTGTTGTTGTCTGCGCCTTGATGGATCTCCGGTTGATGCTTTCGAGAAAAACGCCAGGTGGGACAGGCGCCCGGGTCGAACCGATGTTTGCGAGTTCGTCAACTTCTGTGTTGTTGTCCCTGGTGATGTAGTTGAGCTCGCAACCATCGAAATTTCCTTCGAGTTCATTGTAGAGCTTTTGGTAAGCCCCCATGTTGTCGGCTATTGCGTTGCAGTTTCTCATCGTCTGCTGGACGACGAGATTGGAGTCCCGTAAATTATGAGGCGAGTTGCTCCGCATGTTTTGGCCATGCGCATGCCATGTAGGAGTGCCTCGTATTCTGCTTCGTTGTTGGAAGCGTGACTGAAGTTGATCTGGAGGACGTATTTCAGTTTTGTTCCTTTGGGGGAGATGGGCACGACTCCTGCCCCAGCTCCTTGTTGTCTCTTGGACCCGTCGAAGAACATTGACCATGAGCTTGATAGGTCTGGGGGGCCTGGTGTTTGAACCTCTGTCCACTCGCCAGAAAATCTGGGAGTACTTAAGCTTTGATGGCTGTTGGGTGCTTGTACTGTAGGTCTCGTGGGCTGAGCTCGATGTTCCACTCGGCGACTCGCCCAGTTGCTCCAAGGTTGTTTAGTATGTCAGCGAGTGGTGCGCTGCTCACGATTGTGATAGGGTGCTCGTCGAAGTACTGGGAAACCTTTCTTGAAGTTATAACGATGGCTAGTAGTAGCTTCTGATAGTGCGGGTACCGCTGCTGGGATTTGGTCAGGAGCATGCTGAGGTAGTAGATTGGTCTCTGAATGCTCTGGATCTTGCCTTCTTCGGCGCGTTCGACAACGAGCATTGTTCTTACTACACTGCTGCGTGCTGCCACGTAGAGGTATAGCTTCTCACGTTCCTTGGGTACAGCCAGGATTGGTGGAGTTGAAAGTGTCTTTTTCAGGTCCGCGAATGCTTGGCGGGCTTCCTCCGTCCACTCGAATTTCTTTCCTTTCCTGAGCAGTTGATAGAAAGGCAGCGTGCGTTCTCCAAGCCTGCTTATGAAGCGGCTGAGAGCTGCAAGTTCTCCAGTGAGCTGCTGCACTCCTTTGACATCGGTTGGTTCTTGAATGCGGGTGATGGCTTGGACTTTCTCGGGATTTGCCTCGATTCCGCGGGTGGAGACCATGTAGCCAAGTAGTTTTCCCGCCCGTACGCCGAATGCGCACTTCTTTGGGTTGAGTTTGATTCTGTATTTGTTGAGCGTTGCAAAGGTTTCGCGCAGGTCGTCGAGTAGTGTGGCTGCTTTGTAGGTCTTGATGACGATGTCGTCCACGTAGACTTGTACGTTTCTTCCTATTTGCTCCTTTAGGCAGGCTTGCATCATTCGCTGATAAGTGGCTCCTGCATTTTTTAGCCCGAAGGGCATGGTCTTGTTGCAAAATACTCCGTAGGGGGTGATGAACGATGTGTGCTCTTCGTCTTCTTCCTTCATCCTGATCTCGTTGTATCCTGAGTAAGCGTCCAGAAAGGAGAGTAGGTCGCACCCTGCTGTTGAGTCGATTATCTGATCGATTCTAGGCAGGGGGAAGTGATCCTTCGGGTAATGTTTGTTGACTGGTCCGTAGTCGACGCACATGCGCAGCACGGTCGTTTCTTTCTTTGGCACCAGCACTGGGTTTTATATCCAGGTGGCTTTCTTCGTTTCTCGAATGAACTGAGCGTCGAGTAACCGGTTGACTTCCTCTCCGATTGCTCTGCGCTTGGGCTCCGAGAATCTTCTCCGCGCTTGGTTTACTGGCCTCGTGTTTGGCTTGATGCGTAGGGCGTGTTCCGCGAATTCTCGTGGTATCCCAGGCATGTCGGCTGGGCTCCAGGCGAATATTTCCCACTCGGCTGGAAGGAAGGCGACGAGAGTTGCTGCCTGTTCCTCTGGCAAGTGGGCGTACACGCGGACTGTTTTTTCCGGGTCCGTCGGGTGCACTTGGTGAGTGACTGTGTCGCTGTCGATGCTGAAGTCGCGTCCGTACTCCCTGGATTCGCTTCGGTTCACCAATGGGAGGGTGCTCTTGTTTGTCGCCATGGCTATTTCTCTGAGTTCTTGTTTGGCTCCGAATGTGTCGGAGATTCTGTGGAAATCACAATCACATTGATCTGATTTGATGAGGCTTCTGTTGATCTTGAGGACTCCTGATGATCCTGTCATTTTGAGCTTGAGGTAGGCGTAGTGTGGGACCGCCATGAATTGCGCGAATGCGGGCCGTCCCAGTATGGCGTGATACTGTGATTTCCAGTCGAGTACCTCGAACTCGAGGACGTGCTTTGTGAAGTTACGACGGTTGCCAAAGGTGACTTCGAGTTCGATTACTCCAAGCGAAGTGGCTGCTTCTCCTGGGATGACCCCGTGCTACTCGGTGCTTGATTTTCCCCATACTGATCGTGGGATCAGCATCTTTTGCAGGGTGTGGGCAAAGATGATGTTCATGCTGCTTCCTCCGTCCATGAAGATCCGGTCCATGTTGTATCCTCCGATTTGTGCATCTAGCACTAAGGGTGCATGCCCCGGTCTTGGGACTGCAGGTGGATGGTCGTTCTGTGAGAACGTGATGTTGGTCTCCATTCCGTGTAGCTGTTAGACATCGACTGTGTTTATACTCTCAGCTGCTCTGGCCTGCAGGGTTTGGGCGTTGCGTTGTGTTTGCGGTGTCCTTCCTTCTTGGATCATGAGCACCTGTGCTCGCGACGGGCTGTGACGTCCTTCCGGGCTTAAGGTCAGCGCTTTCTCGGGACGTTGGTTGCGTCTGTCTTCTTTCTGTTTCTCCTTCTTGAGGTCGTCCGCTAGCTCGTTGACAAGACGACAGTCTCTCAAGGTGTGACTTGATCTGACGCGTCCCCAGTCATCCTCGAAGCTGTGCATCGTCCATGGCCCTGCTAGCTGCTCTCTGGCTGTGAGTTTGCTAGATCCGGCGTGCCTCTTCCTTCTTGAGATTCTGAAGATCTGCTCGTGATCCTCCGGGTGCTCGTGGAAGCGAGGGTCGGTTTCGATTCCTCGACTCATGTCTTGGTTTTTGATGAGGTTGGCGAATTCATCCGGCCTTCGATCTGAGTCGTAGTACTCGCCAACGGGTGTCTCGGAGTCGCTGTCTTGGTTGGCGGCGGATGCTCGTGCGCGCCTTTTGGGTCGTCGATTCCTTCTGCCTTAGCGGTGGTTCTGCTGATCGTTAGATTCAATCTCGTAGTCATCGTCTTCGTGTGCGGCGGGTGCCCGGGGTGGAGGTTTGTCGGAAGGTTTCCGAGTCCTCCGCTGCGCGTCGCAGTTCGTCGAGTGGAACTCCTTCGTAAAGGCCCCTCGTCGTTCTTCTGGGTCGTCGACTCCTTCGGTGCTGGCGCTGTGCTTGGCCGTTACCGTAGTATCGGTCCTGGCGTGACTGCAGCTCGAGTGGTCTTGATGGGGTGGCGAAGATGTCCGCCGTGATCTTGAATCCTTCGAGTGGGCTAGGTCGGGTTCTTGCCCTCGAGTTGTGGCTTGCTGAAGATGGGACCGCCGAGATCGTGAACCCAACCTGCGTAGTTCCCACAGACGGCAATTGACGGGGATCAACCCCGGCAAATCCCATGGTCAGGGACCCTGCGTTAGTCATGAGAAGCACAGGTTGGACGATAGCTCGTCGGCAAACAAGGAGGCTCTCTCCTGCTCGATATTATAGATTGGGGAGATGTGATTACAGTGGAGGCCAAGGCTGGAGCGCTCAAGGCTAGGGTTACAAGTAAGATTCGATCTCTTTTGCGTCACCCCTCCTAGCCCTTATATATCGGGCTAGGTCTCAGGGAGTTTATCTACGTGTACAGGTAATACTTGCCTAACCCTAGCTTGCTCCGTACGGCAGGTCCTCGCACCTTCCTTGTGAGTCGAGGACTTCTACGTCGGTGCCGTCCAGAAGGCCGGAGGCGTGTCTTCATGGGCCTTCTGCCTTCACGGACACCAGGTAGGCTCATTTGTAGGAGTCGTGGGGTCACCCCCTCGTCAGATGTGGTGCTTGGAGGCAGAGGCGGGGGTCAATTAATAGGGAGGTCTCTGGATTCCGTCGCGGTCGCCGAAGGGCGGAAGCTTGTTGGGGCAGTTCTCGTGTGGATGAGCTCGGACTGTTCCCAGTGGCTCTGGGAGCTTCTAGTGGAGGTGCAGAGCGCGTGCGTGCGTGTGACGCCCCAAAAATCAGACTCTGTATAGTAATCATACACGCAGGGTACATGGCTGACATTAGGGTGCCACGGTGATAATATCTCAGCACAACACTAAACACAAAAGGATAAAAAAATATTTTACAATATCTGGGATCACGAGGATTCGAATACATAAGTCATACAAGCCATAATATCTGAGTACAGACATAGTTAGTCAATTTTTGCCTTAAGAAGGCTAGCAAAAATCACATCAGAGATACAGAACGAAAAGGCGAGGCCTCCTGCCTGGGATCCACCGAACTACTCCTGGTCAACGGGGAACTCGACGTCGTAGTAGGCGCCTCCGGGGTACTCCTGCTCCTGGGCTTCAACGTCAGCTGCAGCGGCCGATCAGGCAAAGCGAAAAAGGGGAAATAAAGCAAAGGTGAGTATCTAGCATACCCGCGAGTCTTACGTCCGCTACTAAGCATTATGCATTGTATCAACGGAAAGAAGAGGCTGTATATAGTGGACTGAAAGAAAGAAATCCAGAGCAAGGGTAAGAAGCAAGGCCTAACGAAGACTACCATCTTCCAACGAGTCTTGCAGCATGAGGTAAGAATCAGCCAACAGTTTATATAAAGCATAAAGTAACAATGAAGCAGAAGTTGCTGCAGCATTGTATAATAATAAGTTGTAATAATTAACAATGCCTTCGAGTTCCCTCCTCGACTCCCCTGCGAGGAAGCAAACCCGGAACCATACAGTTTAATAATAATAGTTTGTAGTGGTAAGATCCAGCTTCAGCATAAAGCGTCCTTTTACTGTGGACACGGCTATCCGAATAGATTAATCTTCCCTGCAGGGGTGCACTTGTGTTACGCTACACGCACGGATCTCCAGGGTGGCGGGAACCTTGTTAGGGAACGCTCCACCGAGGCTATCCGACACTTCATAGCCCATCTTTCAAACTCAACAGTGAGGCCATCCGCCGGTCTAAATCCTAAGTACGCCGAGCCTTGGACCCCAACCCGAATGTACTCCTGCACGGTGCGTGGCTGGCCGGTGAAGTTGAAGCAAATCCAAATATGACACCACCGCGCGAGCAAATAAGACAACACCACTTCCCGGCAATCAGCCCGCAGTACTGCTGACGTCTGAAGAGTCCTCGGACGACACTACGAAGAAGAGGAGCCCATAACTCGTAATTCCCATGGGTAGGTAGTGCGTACATGGCATATAGCCAACTCAAGACATTCACTGAACCATTTAGCATTTTAATTAACCTACGTGACAACCGTTATCGTTGCGTCGACTTAACTGACCCGCGGACAACGACAGCAGTTAGGCCCACCAGTACATGGGTGCCTGCCCTGTCGTCCCACCAAGTCTCTGCGGTTACCAACAAGGTGAACCGTCTCCTTACCTTGTCTCGCGTTTGCTCCTGGAGGAGCTCGACTTTCGTAGTTTGGTAACTCTCGCGGCCAACGATCAGGGGCCAAGCACACCGCTACACTGGTCGTACCCTCCCTATCGTCCCGTCGCAATACCTCTCGCAGGCACCGTTGGGTCGCCCGACTTCTTACCTGAAGGACAACCGTTACTCAGGTACCTAGAGCGGCTATACAGAGTCAGCAACGAGTGGAGTACAAGGATTACTCCTTGATAGCTCACACTTGATGGTGGCTCGGCAGAGCCGAGATAGGGGCCTGAGGCGGTGTCTGCATTGTACCGTACTTGTGCAGTTATAATAATTGTATCCGCGTTCACTCCCTTGAGTGATCACGACCCTCTATCAAATCCTAGCTAAATATGCGCAGGGCTCACTTCTGAATAATGCATAATAATAATAATAGGCAGCATAGGATAAAGGAGGTACATCAAGGGGCGACAAAACAGGCTATGCAATTGAATAGGATTGTAACGTAGCAGCAGCAGTAACAATGCCTAGTGCAAGAAATGTACGGAAAGGTAGGCGATATCTGGGGAAGAGAATGCCTCTGCTTGCCTGGAAGCTCGACGGTAGAAGTAGGGTCGTCGACGAAGTAGTCGTACTCAGCAGCGGTGTAGTCGACGGTAGCAGCGGGGTCTACTGGAGATTAAGGGGGGAAGAAACAGTAAATACAAAGCAAGCATATACAAACAGATGCATGACATGGCAGATGAACTGTTAACGGTGTTCTAACGCAGTGCAATGCACTTTGCTTGGAACGGAAATTCATCTGAGGATGAACTACCAGCTCCGGGTGATTACCGGACAGGGTGTCCGGAGGGGGGGGAAGGATCAAGCCGAAGGTGTCGTGGTTACCGGACAAACATAAGGGGGGTGTATCCGTGCTAGTTGATCTATTCTGAGAAACATTCGTGTTCGGAATAAATTCATCCGGGCACTCTAACAGTACCGGACAGTTTATCGGACAGACGGTCCGAAGGGGGACGGTTCGATGTTCGTTGTGTTAGTGGGTGTGATAGACATACAGATAGTGTATTCGTATTCATTATATTTTTCTGATCAATTTTCATGTATAAAGTTTTTTAATCTGAGTTACGGTTTAAAAGTTATTGAATTTCAATGTTTTAAATCATTTAAATGATTTTCTAAATTTATTTTATTATTATAACAACATTATCCAGAACATTATCCAAAACAGTTCCTGACAATTAGGACCCACATGTCATCCTCTGTTTATTTATAAAACATTTTAATAAATCAGAAAAGGCACTGGGCCCACATGTCAGTGACTCAATTTATCTAAATTCATTTTAATTATTAATCTGACAGTGGGGCCCAGCTGTCAGTCTAACAGTTATTAACTAACATTTTTATTTAATCTAATAGGGGGGGTTAAGTGGGGCAGGCCCACCTGTAAGCCTCACATGGGGGGTATTTATTGAAGAAATAAGCTAACAGGGCGGTTTATTACGCCTAATGAGTCATTAGTGCTAAACCAAAACGGGCGGGCCCGCATGTCAGTGGCACAAGGGTTGTGGTTAACTGCTAATGGCCCAACTGACAGGGTGGGCCTACATGGCGGTGTCACAGGAGGCTCGCCGGCGGTCAACGGAGTTGCTCCGGCGAGGCCGTGCGCTCACCATAACACACGGGAGGAGGCGTGGTTGGTGGCGTTCGGAAGAGGGGCTCTCCGCGCGTCGAACGGTGGCTATCCCGTGGCCGGAGGTGGTCGGAGACGACGCCACAGTCGACGACGGCGGAGGTTAGTACACGGACTCGACGGGGACGTCCTTCTAGCGCGTTGGATTGGGCGGGTGCTACTGGTTTCGGCTCATGGGAGCATGCAGAACGCGACGACGCGTTTGGCGTGTCAAACGCGGGCTCTACGCCACGGCGGCGAACCCCACCACGGCGGCGAGCTCACGGCTACAATGGTGGGGATGGCAACGGCGAAAATGAGGCCACGGGGGAAATTGGCGATGGTGTAGCAACTCACCGAGGAGGTGTAGAGGAGGGCAGCGGGCTCGGGGAGGGCTTGGAGCTGCCGGAATCGCTCGACGCGTCTGGCGGCCCGAGGAAGAGGATGACCGCGATTAGATCGCCGTGGTGGCTCCGGGCTTGGAATCTTCTGCGTGATGGCGAGGACGTCGTCTGCGAGCACTCCAGACACGGTTGCGGGGGCTACGGTGGTCAATGGCCACGGTGGTTCGTCGAGGTGGCCATGCCGGCGTCGGGTAGTTTCCTCCCGGCGAAAACGAGGTGGAAGAAGAGGGGAAAGTGGAGGCGGGGGTGTCCAGGGAGTGGGTGGGGGTGCTCAGCTTGTCATCGCGGCCACAGTGCAGGGGAGCAGGTGAGGGAGGGGCCGGCCGGCGTGTCCACGGCCACTGTGCCGACGGCGACGGGAGAAGGTAGGGGGAAAAGACGGGGACAGGTGGGGAAGACAGGCCGGGGTGGGCTGGGCCAGGGGCCTTTGCCCATGGCGTAGATTAGGCTTCATTTTGTTTTCTTTATTTCTTTGCCTTTTTGTTTTCTGCTACTGCTAGAAACAATTAATTTAAATGATAAAAAAAAATTATAAAAGGTGCCAGTGGTTTCAAAATTAGGGCAATACCACAAGGAGATGATACAACAAGTTGGGTTCATTATAAAATTCAGTGAATATTTTAATTAGATTTAAAATTGCTAAAATGGAATTTAGGTGCTGCTGTTATAATTGTTCACAATTTTCTAAGGCTTTATAATTTACCAAAGTTAGTCCAATATGCTTCTAATGATTTTTGGCAATTTACAAAAGTGGTTCCAGGATTTATGGAACAACTTTATTTGAACACTTTTGTTTTAATTTTCATTCAAAGCAGTTTCAACTAGGGTTTGGTTTCTTGATGAGCAAGATGCATTGAGCTTTGGGTTTTGATTACAAACCAACATGGTTTGAAAAGAGCAGAAGCAAAGTTTGAGTAAGGACAGGGGATAACAGTGATTAACAAACAGTGATGGTCAACAGTGATGATGATTACTGTTACAGACACTGAGGGTGTTAGAAATCTCCCCCACTACAAGAATTCTCATCCCGAGAATTTAAGTGGTAGCGAGGAAAAGATCGGGGTATTCATCGCGAAGGCGATCTTCGCGTTCCCAGGTGGCTTCATCTTCAGAATGATTTGACCACTGGACTTTGAGGAACTTCACGGTCTTGTTGCGGGTTCGACGTTCAGACTGATCGAGAATGCGGCTCGGTTGTTCCCGATAAGTCAAGTCTTGTTGCAGCTCGATCATATCATGCTCCACTTCACGGATAGGGTCCTTGAAGCAGCGACGAAGTTGCGACACGTGGAAGACATCGTGGACTTGGGAGAGGTTCGGTGGCAATTCCAATCAGTATGCCACGGGTCCACTCCTGGAAAGGATACGGAACGGGCCAATGTAGCGAGGAGCCAACTTGCCCTTGATTCCGAAACGATGAGTGCCTCTCATGGGAGTGACACGAAGGTACACGTATTCGCCAGGTTGATAAACGATTTCCTTGTGCTTGCGATCATAGTTGCTCTTCTGACGGGACTGAGCAGCTTTCAGGTGTTCACGGATAATGCGAACCTGATCTTCGGCATGCTGAATAATGTCCGGACCAATGAGAGTTCGTTCTCCAGTTTCTGACCAATTCAGAGGGGTTCGACACTTACGTCCATAGAGAACTTCAAAGGGTGCCATATTCAGACTAGCCTAATAGCTATTGTTGTACGAGAATTCAGCAAATGGAAGAGATTCCTCCCATTTCTTACCGAATGAGATGACACAAGCTCGAAGCATATCTTCAAGCACTTGGTTGACTCGTTCGACCTGTCCTTGCGACTGGGGTGATAAGCGGTGCTGAAATTTAGGTGAGTTCCCATAGCTTCTTTGAAACTATCCCAGAAACTTGAGGTGAAAATGCTGCCACGGTCAGAACTGATCTCTAGCGGAATACCATGGAGGGACACAATTCTGGAAACATACAAGTCTACTAACTTACTAGCAGAGATCTTCTCCTTGACTGGCAGAAAGTGGGCAACCTTGGAGAATCGGTCGATGACGACAAAGATGGCATCATGACCCTTCTGTGATCGGGGAAAATCGGTGATGAAGTCCATTTCGATCTTGTCCCACTTCCATTCAGGAATAGAGAGTGGTTGTACAGTTCCAGCAGGTCTTTGATGTTCTGCCTTGACGCGACGGAAAACGTCACATTCAGAAACATACCGGGCAATGTCTTGCTTCATGTTAGGCCACCAGAACTGCGGACGAATGTCTTGGTACATCTTGGTGCTTCCAGGATGAATGGACAACGGGGTATCGTGAGCCGCCTTCATGACCTTCGGGGTCATATCCAGGTTCTCATGCCTGCCCTTGCTGTGAGTAACCACTAAACGGTTCTGGTAGAACACCGCACCTTCGCTATTAATAGTAAAGGGTGAGGGTCTTCCATTTGCGATATCGCGCTTAATCTTGTGTACGAAATCATCATAAAACTGTATACCCTTGACGGATTTGACGAGATCCGGTTCGATAACCAGGTTATTTACATAACCTTGAGGAACAATCTCGAGGTTCAACTTTTGAAAATCTTCATACAGAAGTGGTTGCTGCACCTGAACCTCAAGTTCAGAACAGTAAGCTTTGCGGCTCAAGGCATCAGCCATCACATTAGCTTTGCCAGGGGTGTAATGAATATCCATGTTAAAATCGGCTATTGTCTCGAGCCATTGTTGTTGACGAAGATTCAGATATGGCTGAGTAAACAAGTACTTCAGACTTTGGTGATCGGTGTAGACCTCGCAACGATTACCGACGAGGTAATGTCGCCACAGCTTCAATGCATAAATTACTGCTGCCAATTCGAGATCATGTGTTGGATATTTGTCTTCGTGACCACGCAACTGACGAGAGCCATAAGAAATCACTTTGCGCTCTTGCATTAGGACACAGCCTAATCCGTGACGAGACGCGTCGCAATATATCGCGAAGTCCTTCTGAGTATCAGGGGGAGCGAGCACCGGGGGAGAAGTTAGCTTGTCCTTGAGCGCTTGGAAACTTTCTTGACATTTATCTGTCCATTCAAACTTGACGCCTTTGTGAAGCAGATTAGTCAGAGGCCTGGCAATCTTGGAGAAATTCTCGACGAAACGGCGGCAATAGCTAGCGATCCCGAGGAAACTGCGGACTTGCTTGACGGTCTTGGGAGGAGTCCAGCCAAGAATAGCCTGGATACGTTCTGGGGTTACGGCAATGCCATCCTTGGAAATCAGATGTCCAAGGTAGGTTACTTCGGGAAGCCAGAACTCACACTTGGAATACTTAGCGTAGAGTATGTGTTCTCGAAGCTTCTCCAGTATAAGACGAAGATGTTCAGCATGTTCTTCTTCATTCTTGGAATATATCAATATATCATGCAGATAAACCACGACGAACTGGTTGAGGTACTCCATGAAAATATAATTCATCAATCTGGATAAGGTGGCTGGAGCATTGGCTAAGCCAAAGGACATGACGGTGTACTCGTATGAACCATAGCGAGTAATGAAGGCAGTCTTCGTAATGTCCTCATCACGGACTCGGATTTGATGATAAGCCAACCTCAAGTCGAGTTTGGAAAACACCTTGGATCCGGCAAGTTGATCATACAGGTCGTTGATCCGGGGAAGTGGGTATTTGTTCTGGATCGTGGCTTGGTTAATGGGCCGATAATCTTGGACCAATCGGTTTGTCCCATCGCTCTTCTTCACAAAGAGCAAAGGTGCTCCCCAAGCTGAGGAACTGGGGCGAATGCATCCTTTCTGAAGTGCCTTGTCGATCTCCTCCTTAAGTTCAAGGAGTTCATGTGGCCGCATCTTGTAAGGATGCTTGGCAATAGGGGTGGTGTCGGGCTTCAAGTCAATGACAAATTCGACTTCTCTGATCGGGGGTATTCCCGGCAGTTCTTCTGGGAAGACGTCGGGAAAATTTTGAACAACTAGAACGTTCTCGATGCCTTCGAGGGGGGCTGCATTCAAAGCATTCATCATATATATATGTGTTTCAGCATTACGGGTAACTCGGGTGGTGTGGTTTACAATCTCGCCGGAGGGGTGAAAAAGTTGGACAAACTTGGTGCC
The DNA here is from genome assembly GCA_950022295.1 of Bromus sterilis. Taxonomy (NCBI): domain Eukaryota; kingdom Viridiplantae; phylum Streptophyta; class Magnoliopsida; order Poales; family Poaceae; genus Bromus; species Bromus sterilis. The sequence continues at coordinate 179,462,268 of OX465595.1, forward strand.
ACAATAAAGTGCAGCATCGTGAAATTTCAACCAATCCATTCCCAGAATGAGGTCTATGGTGGAAGATTTCAAAACGATGGGGGAAGCAAGGAATTCAATCCCTTCAATTTCAACAATAGTTCCGGGGACTATCTTGGTGGTTTGACATTGGACTATCGGGGTGCGGACAACCATCGGTGGGTTCATCTTTTCTAGCGTGAAGTTATGCGACAATGCAAATGCTTCCGATAAGAATGAATGTGATGCTCCTGTATCAAATAAAACAGTAGCAGGTACGGAATTAACGAGAAGGGTACTCATCACGGTAGCGGGTTTTTGCTGAGCTTCTTCAACATTGATGTTGTTAGCATGTCCACGAGCATAAGCAGCAGACCCAATATTATAGTTGGGGGTCGTGTTGTTGCCACGACCATTTCCACGGCCAGCGGGGTGAACTACCAGTTGCTTCTGTTTCTGGGGGCACTCCCTGGAAAAATGCCCAGGTTGGCGGCACGTGAAGCATAGTCCATCCTGAGGACGAAGGGGTGTAGCATTGGGTGGTGCAGGCAGAGCTCTTGGCATCTGCGGTGGCGGAGGTAGACGGGGTGCAGCATAAGACGGCCTTGGAACAGGGATAATTGAATGGGTCACACTGGTAGGGAGCCAGATACGACGCTTCTGCGTTGCGCCCGAAGATGAGCCAACGTCACGATAGAGCTTCAGAGAGTTCTTGTGCTCCATATGGGAAGTCTCGACGGTGATAGCCTTGTTCACCATGGTGGCGAAGTGTGCGAAATCATGAACGGCAAGAGCGAGCCTGAGGTCTGCGTTGAGGCCACGACGGAACTTCTGCTGCCTGCAAGCATCAGTGGTGATCTCTCCTTCCGCATAGCGAGAGAGGTTGAGGAACTCGCGCTGATAGGCTTCAACAGTCATGTCGCCCTGAGTGAGGTTGCGGAATTCTTCCGCCTTACGATCCATGATCCCCTGAGGAATGTAGCGGGCGTGGAAGGCAGACTGAAATTCATCCCAAGTGATGACTTCTCCAACTGGCAGTGAACGCTTGTGGGTTCTCCACTACTGAGCAGCGGCGCCTTTCAGATGATAAGACGCAAAGTTCACATAGTCGGCTGGATCGACATTAGCAGACTCCACCTCGTGAGTGATCTCGCGAAGCCAGTCATCAGCATCCAACGGCTGAACAGTGTTGCGGAACATAGTGGGGTTGAGGCGGGTGAAGTCGTGCAGAGTCACAGTGGCATGCTGATGGTGGTGCCCATTCTGATTCGGCTGGGGGAACTGGGCCATGACATTCTCCATGAACTGACGGTTCAGCTCGAACAGCTGCATCATTTCGGCCATGTAATCTGGCGGCGGAGGTGGGTCGTTGGCAGCACGACCACGACCACGACCACCACGACCAGCCATCCTGCTAGAATTTAACAGGGGTATTTCAGCGATGAAAATTTAACGAGATAACGGAATCAAGCCTGAAGTAAAGCGATAACGAAGAGGAGGCGCGGATATATATAGGAGTAGTCATATAAGACATACACATTTACACACGGAGTCAATCGAAAATCGGGCAGCGTAACGTCGTAGAAATTAAGGAAAAAGGACTCACTAGGCGGCGCGCAGACCGCGGTAAGGATTACACGACGCGACATAGGTTCCACTATGTCAATCACGCCGCAAGAAAACTGTTGGCCACGGGAGTTAATGCCAGAGGACGCACGGCCTGCCCAGAATGAGAATGGGATCCGCGGTCCAGGACATGGGGTAGAACTCCTGCGACACGACTCAATCAATGGGGAAGCACCAAAACGCCGGGTGGAATCAAGAGAACGTGATCCTAATGTCACAGTTTGTAAAACTTACCAGCAAGGATAAGCGAGCAGATTCCCAGAGCATAGGTAAGGAGAAAAGGATCCTAATACCATAGATATCACACGTAGTGACATCGATGTGGGCCCATAAGCCAAATATTAAGTTAGCAAAATAGTTTTTCAAAGTCTAGACTCAACTTCGACCAAGTAGTGGTGGGGTGGCTTCCTACAGGCAGTCGGCTCCGATACCAACTTTTGACGCCCCCAAAATCAGACCGTGTACAGTAATCATACACGCAGGGTACACGGCTGAGATTAGGGTGCCACGGTGATAATATCACAGCACAACACTAAACACAAAAGGATAAACAAATATTTTACAATACCAGGGATCACAAGGATCCAAATACATAAGTCATACAAGCCATAATATCTGAGTACATACATAGTTAGTCAACTTTTGCCTTAAGAAGGCTAGCACAAATCACATCAGAGATACAGAACGAAAAGGCAAGGCCTCCTGCCTAGGATCCACCGAACTACTCCTGGTCAACGGGGAACTTGACGTCGTAGTAGGCGCCTCCGGGGTACTCCTGCTCTTGGTCTCCAATGTCGGCTGCAGCGGCCGATCAGGCAAAGCGAAGAAGGGGAAATAAAGCAAAGGTGAGTATCTAGCATACCCACGAGTCTTACGTCCGCTACTAAGCATTATGCATTGTATCAACGGAAAGAAGAGACTGTATATAGTGGACTAAAAGACAGAAATCCAGAGCAAGGGTAAGAACCTAGGCCTAACGAAGACTAGCATCTTCCAACGAATCTTGCAACATGAGCTAAGAATCAGCCAATAGTTTATATAAAGCATAAAGTAACAATGCAGCAGAAGTTGCTGCAGCATTTTATAATAATAAGTTGTAATAATTAACAATGCCTCCGAGTTCCCTCCTCGACTCCCCTTCGAGGAAGCAAACCCGGAACCATGCAGTTTAATAATAATAGTTTGTAGTGGTAAGATCCAGCTTCAGCATAAAGCGTCCTGTTACCGTGGACACGACTATCTGAATAGATTAATCTTCCCTGCATGTGTGCACTTGTGTTACACTACACGCACGGATCTCCAGGGTGGCGGGAACCTTGTTAGGGAACGCTCCACCGAGGCTATCCGACACTTCATAGCCCATCTTTCAAACTCAACAGAGAGGCCATCCGCCGGTCTAAATCCTAAGTACGCCGAGCCTTGGACCCCAACCCGAACGTACTCCTGCACGGTGCGTGGCTGGCCGGTGAAGTTGAAGCAAATCCAAATATGACACCACCGCGCGAGCAAATAAGACAACACCACTTCCCGGCAATCAGCCCGCAGTACTGCTGATGTCTGAAGAGTCGTCGGACGACACTACGAAGAAGAGGAGCCCATAACTCGTAATTCCCACGGGTAGGTAGTGCGTACATGGCATATAGCCAACTCAAGACATTCACTGAACCATTTAGCATTTTAATTAACCTGCGTGACAACCGTTATCATTGCCTCGACTTAACTGATCCGCGGACAACGACAACAGCCAGGCCCACCAGTACATCGGTGCCTACCCTGTCGTCCCACCAAGTCTCTGCGGTTACCAACAAGGTGAACCGTCTCCTTACCTTGTCTCGCGTTTTCTCCTGGAGGAGCTCGACTTTCGTAGTTTGGTAACTCTCGCGGCCAACGATCAGGGGCCAAGCACACCGGTACACTGGTCTTACCCTCCCTGTCGTCCCGTCGCAATACCTCTCGCGGGCACCGTTGGGTCGCCCGACTTCTTACCTGAAGGACAACCGTTACTCAGGTACCTAGAGCGGCTATACAGAGTCAGCCACGAGTGGAGTACAAGGATTACTCCTTGATAGCTCACACTTGATGGTGGCTCGGCAGAGCCGAGATAGGGGCCTGAGGCGGTGTCTGCATTGTACCGTACCTGTGCAGTTATAATAATTGTATCCGCGTTCACTCCCCTGAGTGATCACGACCCTCTATCAAATCCTAGCTAACAATGCACAGGGCTCACTTCTGAATAATGCATAATAATAATAATAGGCAGCATAGGATAAAGGAGGTACATCAAGGGGCGACAAAACAGGCTATGCAATTGAATAGGATTGTAACGTAGCAGCAGCAGTAACAATGCCTAGTGCAAGAAATGTACGGAAAGGTAGGCGATATCTGGGGAAGAGAATGGCTCTGCTTGCCTGGAAGCTCGACGGTAGAAGTAGGGTCGTCGACGAAGTAGTCGTACTCAGCAGCGGTGTAGTCGACGGCAGCAGCTGGGTCTACCGGAGATTAAGGGGGGAAGAAACAGTAAATACAAAGCAAGCATATACAAACAGATGCATGACATGACAGATGGAATGTTAACGGTGTTCTAACGCAGTGCAATGCACTTTTCTCGGAACGGAAATTCATCTAAGGATGAACTACCGGTTCCGGGTGATTACCGGACAGGGTGTCCGGAGGGGGGGGGGGAAGGATCAAGCCGAAGGTGTCGTGGGTACCGGACAAACATAAGGGGGGTGTATCCGTGCTAGTTGATCTATTCTGAGAAACATTCGTGTTCGGAATAAATTCATCCGGGCACTCTAACAGTACCGGACAGTTTATCGGACAAACGGTCCGAAGGGGGATGGTTCGATGTTCGTTGTGTTAGAGGGGTGTGATAGACATACAGATAGCGTATTCGTATTCATTATATTTTTTTGATCAATTTTCATGTATAAAGTTTTTGAAGCTGAGTTACGGTTTAAAAGTTATTGAATTTCAAAGTTTTAAATCATTTAAATGATTTTCTGAATTTCTTTTATTATTATAACAAGATGTCCAGAACATTATCCAAAACAGTGCCTGACATGTGGGACCCACATGTCAGCCTCTGTTTATTTATAAAACATTTTAATAAATCAGAAAAGGCACTGGGCCCACATGTCAGTGACTCAATTTATCTAAATTCATTTTAATTATTAATCTGACAGTGGGGTCCAGCTGTCAGTCTAACAGTTATTAACTAACATTTTTATTTAATCTAACAGGGGGGGTTAAGTGGGGCAGGCCCACCTGTAAGCCTCACCAGGCGGTGACACAGGGGGCTCGCCGGCGGTCACCGGAGTTGCTCCGGCGAGGCCGTGCGCTCACCATAACACACGGGAGGAGGCGTGGTTAGTGGCGTTCGGAAGAGGGGCTCTCCGCGCGTCGAACGGTGGCTATCCCATGGCCGGAGGTGGTCGGAGACGACGCCACGGTCGACGACGGCGGAGGTCAGTACACGGACTCGACGGGGACGTCCTTCTAGCGCGTTGGATTGGGCGGGTGCTACTGGTTTCGGCTCATGGGAGCATGCAGAACGCGACGACGCGTTTGGCGTGTCAAACGCGGGCTCTACGCCACGGCGGCAAGCTCACGGCTACAATGGCGGGGATGGCAACGGCGAAAATGAGGCCACGGGGGCAATTGGCGATGGTGCAGCAGCTCACCGAGGAGGTGTAGAGGAGGGCAACGGGCTCGGGGAGGGCATGGAGCTGCCGGAATCGCTCGGCGCGTCTGGCGGCCCGAGGAAGAAGATCACCGCGATTAGATCGCCGTGGTGGCAACGGGCTTGGAATCTTCTGCGTGATGGCGAGGACGTCGTCTGCGAGCACTCCAGACACGGTTGCGGGGGCTACGGTGGTCAATGGCCACGGTGGTTCGTCGAGGTGGCCATGGCGGCGTCGGGTAGTTTCCTCCCGGCGAAAACGAGGTGGAAGAAGAGGGGAAAGTGGAGGCGGGGGTGTCCAGGGAGTGGGTGGGGGTGCTCACCTTGTCATCGCGGCCACAGTGGAGGGGAGCAGGTGAGGGAGGGGTCGGCCGGCGTGTCCACGGCCACTGTGCCGACGACGACGGGAGCAGGTGGGGGGAAAAGACGGGGGCAGGTGGGGAAGACAGGCCGGGGTGGGCTGGGCCAGGGGCCTTTGCCCAGGGCGTAGATTAGGCTTCATTTTGTTTTCTTTATTTCTTTGCCTTTTTGTTTTCTGCTACTGCTAGAAACAATTAATTTAAATGCGAAAACATTTTTATAAAAGGTGCCAGTGGTTTCAAAATTAGGGCAATACCACAAGGAGCTGATACAAAAAGTTGGGTTCATTATAAAATTCAATGAATATTTTAATTAGATTTAAAATTGCTAAAATGGAATTTAGGTGCTGCTGTTATAATTGTTCACAATTTTCTAAGGCTTCGTAATTTACCAAAGTTAGTCCAATATGCTTCTAATGATTTTTGGCAATTTACAAAAGTGGTTCCAGGATTTATGGAACAACTTTATTTGAACACTTTTTTTTTAATTTTCGTTCAAAGCAGTTTCAACTAGGGTTTGGTTTCTTGATGAGCAAGATGCATTGGGCTTTGGGTTTTGATTACCAACCAGCATGGTTTGAAAAGAGTAGAAGCAAAGTTTGATTAAGGACAGGGCATAACAGTGATTAACAAACAGTGATGGTCAACAGTGATGATCATTACTGTTACAGACACTGAGGGTGTTACAGTGCGTCTCCCAATGGTCTGCATAGACGGGAAGCACGGGGCGGCAGCAGCCATGGCACTGCGGCGGCCTGAGTCGGCGAAAGGGGTGGCGGGCGGCGCGGCTTTGAGGGGCAGGTGGCGCACTGGGAATGCGGCAACCCTACGGACGCGCGGATGCAGCCACGGGCCAAGTGGAGGCGTGCTGGACACAGTGGTCGTCTCGTGTGTCTCCTGGAGCAATCAGGGCGGACGGAGGGGCTTTGGGGTGAGTCAGGTGAAGCACGGGTGTCCCACGATGGCTACGGACACGAGCAAACGGCCGCGGGTGCTCGGGGTGCGGCGTGCCCGTGATGGCGACCACACGGCCACGGCCAGAGCGCGCCTGTGGCCGGAAGTGCGCGTGCTCACCCCTGGCACGCATGCACTGAGGGAGTCCAGGGTGTGCACACTGTGTCCTTGGCGTGTATACATCGTCCAGTAGCATGGGTGAGGGGTTGGGAGGCTTGCATGTGGGCTCAATCACTTGGCAGCTTCAAAAATAGTTTTCTGCAGGAAACTTTGTGAATTTCTCCAGGGAGTTTGGCTAGGCTTCTGGGGCTGAAATTTGTTGTGCCTGGGTTATCTAGGAAGGCGCTCAAGTGTTAAAAATTTCAAGGCAAATGGACAAGTCTACAGGGTACTTGCTTCACAAAGTGCCTCTCTGGTCAGAAATTGAAAAGAATTTCTACAAGATTATTTTTGTACTAAACATGCTCATGTTTTTGCATAGCATCATGTGGCATGACTCCATTGTTTAGCACAAAAAGTCTCAGGTCAAAAGGAGGAGCAGAGGTGAGGCTATCTTCAAAAAGGAGGGGAAAAAGAGCTAATTCCTTTAATGAAAAGGGAATTTCTTGAGGAATAAAAATAGGGCAAGAGTTTGGATGATCAAAGCTTGACCATAGCCATGAGGGGGAGGGGTTCAGAGGTCACTTGGCCTAGGGGAAAAATTAGGCCCAAGTGATCAAGGCCATCTGACCTGAAAAATTCAGGCAAATAAATTCCAAATCCAGAAAATCAGCAAATAAAGTTGCAAACAAAAAGGGGTCAAAAACTAGGGTTTCACATACGTAAACCATGATAATTTTATAAACCATGAAGAAAAAGTTGTAAACAATATACGCCCACAATTTCTTTGTAAATATCATGGTAATATACACGTTTCATTTGTCATAATTCACATACCAAAATCGTGTAGTAAGAGAAGCAGATTGAACAAAAAAATTAAAAGGAAAAGGAATAAAATACATCAGCAAAAAAAAACAATAAATATCAAACATCAAAAAAAGGGGAGAAACCAAAAATAAGAAAAATACGTTTGGTAGTCAAGTATATGAAATCTCTCTTGCTGAGACAAGTAGTACGTTCTAGGAAACATTGACTCAACTGGTAGCCGTAGAGTAGTTGGTTGTTTGCTTTTGGTTCTACATCTAGCCCAAGGGTGTGAGTTCGATTCCATTTTGCAGCAAAATTAAATGTTCTTCGGCGGTCGTTAAATGCTTTTTTCTAATGTAGTTTTCATAATGACAATCCTACCCTTTGTTATGAAAGGGTATAGAGAGATCTCATCCATTGATGTGTTTAAGGGAGAGATCTCATCCATTGGTCTCTATTCTATATATGGTTCGCTCAAAAATGCAGCTCACTGTAAGAGTGTGTAGTACATGACTATCTACTTTTTCATACGGTCGGGCAACTATTAAGGGATATGAAAGGAAGTGGAGTGCATTTTTTCTCCTTTAATCTGGTTCAGTTAAGCAGGAAGAACCAAGAGCTAAAGTTAGAATACTCAACAGTACACGTTTGCGTCAAACTGAAATTTTCATTATCGATGCCAGTTCTGGAACCAAGAGCTTCCAGAACTTACCCATGTGTGTTAGATGACAATAGAATAGGCAAACCTGATGCTAGAAAGGGCGATCAGTTCATGTCCCATGCTCAAATTCATGTCAGTATATATGTGAGGATGTAGTTTGTTTTTGTTCGAGTGAGAGACTTTTCTTAGGGAATGCAATCATGATGGATTATATTAATTTGGGAAAAGTAGATACATAATCTGCTATTATATTTTCTGGAAAATTATCTTGGTCTCCATATAAAGATTTCTGGGACTACCTTCTTCTTTAGAAAAAGTGAAAAGGGGTCTTTGTCTTCCATTGTTTCATAGCTTTATCAGATACTTGAACATGTGTAGTTGTTTCTTTTGTGAAGAGGGACATTGTATTCTTGAAATTTATCAACATTGTAGTTTCCAAAATACTACATGATAAAATTAGTCCTTAATTTTAGATTATTTTAGCACTAAATATATGCTCTGGACATATAAATGCAAGTCCGCTATTGAAAAGTCTCCCTGCTCATTTGCTTGTAAATTAATTTCATGGGAGCCTCTTGTCGTGGGTGATTATCAATGGTAATTTTTAAACAAAGCAAAGTTAGTTGCATTTTAAATATCAAACTTTCTTAATGTTGGGAATTTCTATTTCCACACTAAAATGATTTAAATATGGCTACATTCCGAGATATTAGCAGGTTCTTGATGTGGTTTTGGAGCTGAACATGTGGTTGTAATCCTTGATTGCCGATTATGTAAGTTCTTTTCTTTGGTTGTTTTTACCATTGATATGTGCTCTGGACATAGAAATGCAAGTCCGCTATTCAGAAGTCTCCCTGCTCATATGTGCTTGTAAGTTAATTTCATGGGAGCATCTTGTCGTGGGTGATTGTCACGGGTAATTTCTAAACATAGCGAAGTAGTAGCATTTTAAATATCAAAGCTTCTTCACGCTGGTAATTTTTATTTGCACACTAAAATTATTTTAAATATGACAACTCCCAGAGATATTAGAAGGTTCTTGATTGGTTTTGGAGCTGAACATGTGGTGTTTACCCTTGATAATGCCAATTATGTAAGTGTTATTCCCGCTGAATAAACTTTTTAAATTTAGGGATAATTCATCGTACTATTTTAGAATATAGATTGAATGATATGTTTACAATAATTATTTAAGACGTGCATGCACGTGCAAGCTTACTAGTCATATTTAATTAATCAATCGGGCTTAATCAACCTTGGGAGTAGATTGACTTGGAGAAACCAATTCAATCATATTATGAGCTTTGTAGTACTGATATGATATTCATTAAAATAGGACAAAATTAGTTTTATGCAAAATGAAAACTTAGAGCTTTTCCACCAGCCCAATTGCATGTAGAAAATAGGTCTGTTATATATTCTTTTGGAAGTAACTCGTCGTACATTCAAAGTACTGACCCATTTTGGGCTGTAATCTTCGGTGTTGCGGGATTGTATACGACGGGTAAGTGATGCGATGTAGGGTTACGATGTCTACACTCAACTTTGCCATTGGTGTTGATGGGACTCCACTTATGTATTGTTTGTTTCCGCGGTGTATTCTAGCCCAAAGACTATAAGGTAATAAATACCATGTATTTACGTTACTTTTTGACATGTGATTCATGGTATTTCATCGAGTATTGTGTGTGCTAGCATACTGATCCAGGGATAGCACAGAAGAACATTAGACTCGGTTCCTTTTGGACCAGGTCATTAAAGTTCCATGCTTATATTGGTGACTTTGTGACGAGGGGATACCCCCACGAGTCCTGAGCATGAGGGTACCTGGTGCGTGTCCACACAGAAGGCCCACTAGAAGCTTCGACTGGCCCAATATCAACCCACCTGAAGCATGGACGGCTGATCCTACATGGAGTTCAAGGCGGTTTGGAGTCCAAGGCGTGCCCGCCAAAAACTATCTAGATTAGGCAATCACCTTTGTAAACCTAGACGGACTCGTAGAGACCTAGCTGAGTATATAAAGGCTGGGAGAGGGGACGTCTAGGACATCCAATCTTGCGTAGCTCCACCCTCGACGAGAGCACTCTCATCGAGACCTCCACTGTAATCTCCTCCACCGTATAATACATCGAGCAGGAAGTAGGGGTTTTACGGATTGAGGACCCTGAACCTGTGTAAATCCATGTCTCCTGTTAGCCGACGAGCATCGCCAACCTGCACTCCTCTCTCTACGATCTAAACCCAGGGTTCCTAACCATGGGATTTGCCGAGGCCGATCCTCGTCAATTGGCACCGACCGTGGGGAAGGCGCGGGTTGGAATCACGATCTCGGCGGTCCCGTCATGAGCAACCGGAAATTCGGCGACTTCAGCAATGATTCAAGCAAGAACCGACCCACTCGAAAACTTCAAGCTCATCGCAAGCTTTCCGATCTCACGATCTGGCGCACTTGGTCCACGCACACGTCAAGCTCAAGCCTTCGGCAACTTTCAAGGCTACGTCCAGCGGCGAAGAAATCGACGACCCATGAAACAAGCTCAGTCAGTACCCGCAAGATCAAGGCCGGCACCAGCCGAAGAATCAGAATTCAACATCGAGATTTCACTCGACCAAGCACCCGTCACGGCGGCGACTCCTTTCATCGACCCAACCACTCTCCATGACGAAACGTACTTCGACCATGTCGGAACGCCAGACGAATTCGGCAAAAGCATCCGATACTACTTGATCCACGACGGGGTCGAGTTGGACCCGAGATTCCACTCTCACTCAAAAGACCACTCGTGTACATATTGAGTCATTGGCAAAAGGCGACACGACGAGCCGAACCACCTCACACCCAGAGAGCAGTTGGACAGAGTCTGCATGATCCACTGTTCTAATATGACGAAGGACGGCTCAGGGCGACTCACACCCTCTAAAATTGCAGACTTTTCGCCAAACTCTCCAAAAGACACAGGGAAGACATGCAGCCCAGAGCCAAACGGGCTCGCAGGACAGCACCCGCACCAACACCTTACAGAGAAGAGACATATCCACAAGCCCTCGGACGGGTATGCATGATTCAAGAAGGGCACCCATAAAAAAACAAGCAAGAAGCATGCACCCTCCAATCTTATATGGCCACGGAACTGCTAGTAGAAGAACCCTACTACCTATGTGATTCAGAAGTCAGCATCACCTTCTCGCAAAAAGACAACCCGCAGGCAATTCTGAGACCCGCACACGCACCATTAGTCCTTAAGGCACAGATAGGAGGCTATGACATGTCGCGAGTATTCATGGAAAGAGGAAGCAGCATGAACATCATCTTCTCCGACACCTTATGAAAAATGTTGATCCCGCAGGCAGCCTGGAAGAACTCATATGTCACCCTCTACGGCATAGTACCAGGTAAGGCATCCACATCTCTGGGAAGAATCAAACTCGACGTGGTCTTCGTGAGCAGGAATAATTTTAGGAGGGAGACCTTCAAATTCCAAGTGGTAGACTAGCAATCTCAATATCACGCCATACTTGGTCGACTAGCATTCGCTCAATTTATGGTTTTCCTGCACTACGCATACCTCAAACTCAAGATGCCAGGACCCGCGGGGGTCATCATAGTCAGCGGATGCTTCCTTAATTCAAACAACTGCGTCCACGATTTTTACCAAGTTTCTGAAACCCTCGGAGCATAGCAAGATCTTCAAGAAATATCCATGGTGGTGGACAGAAGCGTCTTCCCAATCGCAAGCCGAAGTGAGATGAAGGAAATCACTCGAGACTTCAGTGTCGACAGCGACACCGTCACCCGTCAAGTGCACCGAACAGACCTAGACAAAACAGTATGGATCTACACTCACCTACCTTAAGAGAAGGCGAGTGTCCTTCTATCCTTCCTCCGCAAGGAGTGGAACATTTTCGTCTGGAGCCCGGTCGACATGTCTGGAATACCACAGGAGTTCCGGAGCATGCACTACAGATCTACCCAAACACTAAACTGGTGAAGCACGCGATGCGCTGATTCTTTGAGCCAAAACGCAGAGCCATTGGGGAAGAAGTCAACATACTACTCGACGCAAAATTCATCCGAGAGACGAAGAAGGCCACGTGGGTTTCAAACCCGTGTTGGTACCTAAGAAGGACACCGACGTACTACGCAGGTGCGTCGACTACGGACCCATCAACTAGCACTACCCGAAGGATCATTCCCCCTCCCAAGGATCGATCAGATCATCGAATCTACCGCGGGATGTGATCTTTTATCTTTCCTCGACGCGTACTCAAGATACAACCAGATAAGGATGAAGGAAGAAGAAGAAGAACACACCTCATTCATCACCCCTTACGGTGTATTCTGCTACAGGACAATGCCTTTTGGGCTGAAGAACGCCAGAGCAACATAACAACGGATGATGCAAGCATGCCTTAAAGACCAAATAGGCAGGAACGCCCAAGTCTATGTAGAGGACATCATGGTCAAAAACTACAAAGCAGAAACACTACTAGAAGACCTATGAGAAACTTTCGGAGCACTCAATCACTACAGGATCAAGCTGAACCCAAAAGAGTGTGTTTTCGGTGTACCATCCGGGAAGCTATTAGGATACATGGTGTCCGCTCGAGGAGTCGAAGCCAACCCGGAAAAGATTCAAGCACTCGCCAAGATGCAAGAGCCGGTCAACATCAAAGGCGTACAGCAACTCACAGGATGACTCGCCGCCCTCAGTCGCTTCATCAGCGGGCTAGCAGAAAGGACCCTGCCATTTTACCAGCTACTCAGGAAAGATGGGAAGTTTGAGTGGACAGAAGAAGAACGAAATGCATTTGCTGACCTCGAGAAAATCCTATCAACACCCCACACCCTCGCAGTGCCAAAGGAGTGAGAACCTCTATACCTCTACATCGCCGCCAGGAGCAGCGTGGTAAGCACCGTACTCCTCGTCGAGCGCACCGAATAAGGCAAAGTACAAGGCATCGAGAGGCCAATCTACTACCTCAGAGAAGTACTCACGCGCTCACAGCAAATATACCACACTACCAAAATCTCGTCTACGCCATCTTAATTACCTCTCTCAAGGTATTGCATTACTTTGATGAACACCCAATAACAGTGATTAGCAGCGCACCACTCTCGGACATCCTCAACAACCCAGGCGCTACAGGACGTGTCGCTCAATGGAACATCGAGCTCATCCCTCGTGACCTAAGGTTCAAGCACCCGATAGCTATCAAAGCCCAAGTCCACCTAGATTTCATGGTCGAGTGGATGGAAGTACAGACACCTGGCCGCCCGGACCTCTCCAACTCTTTGAAGATGTTCTTTGATGGATCAAAAAGACAGCAAGGAGCAGGAGTCGGCGTTGTGCTAATCTCCCCCAAAGGAGAAAAGCTAATGTATATACTACAGATCAATTTCGAGAAGGCATCCAACAATGAAGAAGAATACGAAGCCCTCCTCCACGGAATGCGCATGGCAAAAGCATGTGGTGCCACTCGCCTGCTAATCTACAGCGACTCCAACCTCTTCATCTAGCAAACGATGAGAGATTGCGAAGCAGTCGCAGACAATATGTCCGCGTACCAGAAGCTCTACAACACCTTAGAAGGAGATTTCGACGGATGCGAGCTCAATAACGTCACAAGAGAAAATAACACAGAAGCAGACAAACTCGCAAACATTGGATCCACCAGCGGACTAATACCACCCGGAGTCTTCCTCGAGAGCATCCAACATCGCTCCATCAAAGAGGAAAAGACACTAGAACAAAATGCGACCAAGGAATCAAATTCTACAAGCGCAACAGCAGACCAGGCCACCAGGCCTGAGCACGTAGCAGTGGTAGATCCATATACATAGAAGGAGAATCCATGAAGCAGTCGAAGAACAAGAGCCTCCACCACCCAAAGGGCCACTATGGACAAGACCTTTCCTAAACTACTTGACACACAACATCCTACCACAGGATGTCACAGAAGCACATCACATCACTCGACGCTCCAAAGCCTTCACCATAGTCAAGAGGAAGCTCTCCAAGCGCAGCATCTCCCAGGTGCTCCAAAGATGCATCGAAGAAGAAGATGGAAAGGCCCTACTACTCGAGATTCATCAAGGAATCTGTGGCCACCACGCGAGCAGTTGCGCCCTGGTGGCCAAAGCTTTTCGGGTAGGTTTCTATTGTCCAACCACCATGAGAAATGCCGAAGACATCGTGCGGCGCTGCGTTGCCTACCAGAAATTCGCCAGCAGACCTCACGCGCCAGCATCAGAACTCAAGACAATACCATTGTCCTGGCCTTTCGCAAGCTAGGGATTCGACATGGTAGGACCTCTCAAGAAATCTTCAAAGGGTGGTCGCACCCACCTACTCATGGCAGTCGGCAAGTTCACAAAGTGGATTGAAGTAGTACCCATCACTAGCTCGATTGCTCTCACAGCCGAGAACTTTATCAAATCCATCATCTTCCACTTTAGAGTACCACACAATATCATCACCGACAACGGCACAAACTTCACAGCTGACGAATTCCATAACTTCTGCAAAGAACTAGGCATCAAAATCAACTAAGCGTCAGTCGCACACCCGTAGTCTAACGGCCAGGTCGAGAAAGCCAACGGTCTGGTATGTGGCGGCAATAAGAAACGGCTAATCGCACCACTCGAGCAAGCCGCGGGAAACTGGGTCGAGGATCTACTGGTTGTCCTATGGATCTTACGAACAACACCCAACACCTCAACCCAATACAATCCCTTATTCATGGTGTATGGAGTAGAAGCAGTACTCCCACATGACCAAAGGTTCGGTGGCCCACGCATCACCGGATAAGAAGAATGGGAGGCGGAAGAAGCACTCGAGGATGAAAAAGACGTAGCAGATGAAGCACGAGACATAGCCCTATCACGATTAGAAGGGTACCAAGAGAAGCTGCACACAAACCAAAGCAATCGACTCCGCACCAGGGTCTTCAGCGTCGGGGACCTTGTGCTGTGACTGAAGCAGGAAAATTGCATAAACTCGCCCCACGATGGGAAGGGCCCTACATAATCTCCGAAGTGATCGGAGGAGGAGTCTACAGGCTGAAAAACCCGAAGACCGATGAGGACGTGGGAAATCCTTGGAATGTGGCAAACTTACACCTCTTATATCCATAGATCACCCACAACCACTCTCCCTACATCTCCTTTAAGCAATCAGAGCATTGCTCGAGGCTGCTTAACCACTCATGTAAGAACCAAGAAATAAAGATATGCATTGACGCAACACACAAGTCATGGCACTCGGGGGCTAGAACGCGGCTTCACCCTCTCCCCCGAGGCGTTTTCGCTTACGCGACTCCTTATACAATTACACTCGGGGGCTAGAGCGCGGTTTCACCCTCTCCCCTGAGGCGTTTTCTCTTACATGACTTCTTACATTATTACACTCGGGGGCTAGAGTGCGGCTTCACCCTCTCCCCCAAGGCATTTTTTTATTACGCGACTCCTTACATACCTACACTCGGGGGTTAGAGCGCGGCTTCACCTTCTCCCCCGAAGCGTTTTTTCGCTTACGCGACTCCTTACATACCTACACTCGGGGGATAGAGCGCGGCTTCGCCCTCTCCCCCGAGGCGTTTTTCGCTTATGCGACTTCTTACATACCTACACTCAGGGGCTAGAGCGCGGTTTTCACCCTCTCCCTCAAGGCATTTTTCACGTACGCGACTTCTTACATAATTACACTCGGGGGCTCGAGACTCTTATTTGTGACACCCTCTACAACAATAGCACTCGAAGCCCGAGAACGTTCCACGCACTATCCCTGCTAGAAACGACAAAGACTAACCCGGTCGGAACATTAAGACAAGCAGCAATAGAGCCTCCGCCGAATCGCAAGTGATTACACGAAGCCTCGGCGGCTACTCCCATCGGGAGAGCTGTCGCGCACCTGATAAATGAAAGTTTGGAAAAGGAACAACACTCGACAAGCCAAAGACTACATCATCTGCGCCACAGTTAAGGATGGTCTAAAGGTAAACACCACAATTGGAGTCGCAAGAAGCTATATGACGAGGGGGTGACCCCACGACTCCTACATGTGAGGCTACCTGGTGCGTATGAAGACAGAAGGCCCATTGGGAAGCTGCGAGAAGCCCACGATTGGCCCAACCAAGCACCGACGTAGGGGTCCGCGACTAACATGGAAGGTGCAACTTGGCGTACAAGGCAGGACTAGGATTAGGAAACTACCTACGTAACCTAGCACGGACTCCCTGAGACCTAGCCTAATATATAAAGGCTGGGAGGGGAGACGTCTATCTCATCTCAATACGCATCTACTCATCCTAGCCTTGCGAGAACTCGCCTTGGCCTCCACTGTAATCACCCCCTCACGTAATAATATCGAGAAGGAAGTGCTTCTCCTGTTAGCCAACGAGTATCGTCCAACCTGTGCCATCGCTATGACTAACCCAGGGTCCCTGACCATGGGATTTTCCAGGGTTGATCCCCGTCAATTGGCGCCGTCTGTGGGAACTACACAGGTTGGAATCACGATCTCGGCGGTCCCGACTTCAACAGATCGAGACCAAAGGACTCGAGCCAGATCCAATCCGCTCAAAAGATTCAAGTTCACCGCAAGCGTATCCGTCACCCCGTCAGGACCACCCAGCCTGCAGCAGAATCAAGCCCAACACCTCAACGACTGCCAGATCTATCACCGACGAAAAAGAAACCGACGACCCAGAAGACAAGCACAAGGAGGCTACTCGAGGATCCCACTCGAGGAGTCACGGCGCGTGGCCGAAGGCTCGCCCATCAGTCGACGACCCGCCGTCGCCCGGACTCCCACCACGCGCCAAGACAGCGACTCCGAGACCCAGTCCGGAGACTACTACGACCCGAATCAAAGGCCAGAAAAATTCGCCAATTTCATCCGCAATCAATCACTCAGCGACGGGATAGAACTCGACCCAAGATTCCATAGCCGAGCAGAAGACCCCTCGCAGATCTTCCAAGTCTCAAGGAGAAGAAGGCACGCCGGCTCCAGCAAACTCACAACCAAAGAACAACTGGAAGGACCTTGCGTGATTCATTGTTTTGAAGACAGTCGAGGACACCTAGAGCAAGCCACACACTGGGAGATTGCCGCCTATTCACCGAACTCTCCAACAGCCTCAAGGAGGAGAAGCAACATGAAACCACACGCACAAGAAGAAGCATGCAGTCACCCGCACCAAGTACAGATGAGCAATACCCCGCGTCCCAGGGACGAATCTGCATGATCCAAGAAGGAAGACCCTCGAAAGAAAAGAAAGATGCCTACACCTTGCAGGCCGAAGCAGCCGAAGACCTAAAGACAACTGAAATCTACCAACTGAGCGGCGCCGAGACTAGCATCACCTTCTCACAAAGCGACCATCCGCCCGCAGTCGCGAGGCCGGGGCATGCACCCCTGGTCCTCGAAGCATAGATCGGAGGATACGACATGGATAGAATCTTCATGGACGGAGGCAGCAGTCTAAACATAATCTTCGCCAGCACTCTACGCAAGATGTTCATCCCACGATCAGTGTGGAAGAAGTCAGGAACCACAATATACGGCGTAGTCCCGGGAGAAGCAGCAACCTCCATCGGAGCAATACAACTTGACGTGATCATCGGCAGCAAGCGAAACTTCGCAAAACAGGCACTCGAGTTCGAAGTACTCGACTGGCAGTCGCAGTATCATGCCATACTCGGGCGACCAGCGTTCGCACAGTTCATGGCGGTTCCACACTATGCATATCTCAAGCTCAAGATGCCAGGACTTGCAGGAATCATCACAGTCAAGGGAAGCTTCGTCAAATCGGACCAGTGCGATCGCGACTTCCGCAAAGTCTCCGACATATTCGGAGCCCAACAACAGCTCAAAGAAATAGCCATGGTGACGGACAAAAGCATATTTCCACTAGCAAACAGAAGCGAGACAAAGGAATTCGGTCGCAACTTCAACGTCGACAGCGACACGATCACACACCAAGTACACCCGAGTGACCCAGAGAAGACAGTCCACGTATATGCCCACCTTCCAGAAGAGCAAGCAACCGCCCTCCCAAATTTCCTTCGCGAATAGTGGAAAATTTTCGCCTGGTGCCCAGCCGACATGCCCGGGATACCACGAGAATTCGCGAAACACGCACTTCACATCAAGCCGAACACGAAGCCAGTAAAACAGGCACTGCGACAGTTTTCAGAGCCCAAACGCAGAGCAATTGGAGAAGAAGTCAATCGACTACTCGACGCACAGTTCATTAGAGAGACAAAGAAAGCAACATGGATAGAAAACCCAGTCCTAGTCCCTAAAAAGGACACCGAGGTACTCAGGATGTGCGTCGACTACGGGCCCATCAACAAGCACTGCCCAAAAGACCACTTCCCCCTGCCAAGAATCGACCAAATAATCGACTCCACAGTAGGATACGACCTCCTATCCTTTCTCGACGCATACTCGGGATACAATCAGACCAGGATGAAGGAAAAAGACGAAGAGCACACCTCACTCACCACCCCCTACGGCACATCCCGCCGCAACAAAATGCCCTTCGTCCTAAACAACGCAGGAGAAATATACCAGCGAATGACACAAGCATGCGTAAGAAACCAGATCGGCGGAAACGGCCAAGCCCACGTACACAAGATCATCATCACAATCGAAGAACTCGGACCAGAAGCAGATACAGAGGACAACAATGCAAATGAAGACGTGCAAGCAGCAGCAGCGGACCCAACCGCTAAAGAAGAAGAAAACAATGTAGTCTAGGAGCCAGAGCAAGCCGCACCCAAAGACCCGGCTTGGAGAGAACCGCTCCTCAGATTCCTAATGCCAGGCATCCTGACACAGGACGCAGCAGAAGCCTGACGCATCAGTCGATGATCCAAAGCATTCACAGTAATCAACAGACAGCTCTACAAGCGTAGCATTTCCCAGGTCCTACAAAAATGCATAGACGAGGAAGACGGCAAAGCCCTACTACTGGAGATCCACGAAGGCACATGTGGGCACCATGCCAGCAGTCGAGCACTCGTGGCAAAAGCCTTTCGAGAAGGATTCTATTGGCCAACCGCCATGAGAAATGCAGAGGATATTGTACGGCGCTGCATTGCGTGCCAAAAATTCGCTAGTAGGCCGCACGCCCCAGCATCAGAATTGAAAACCATACCACTATCATGGCCATTCGCCACATGGGGACTCGACATGGTAGGCCCGCTCAAGAAATCATCAAAAGGAGGAAGAACACATCTATTGGTCGCAGTCGACAAATTCACCAAATGGATTGAGGCAGTACCAATCACCAGCTCAATAGCCCTCACGACAGTCAACTTCATCAAATCAATCATCTTCAAATTCGGAGTACCACACAACATCATCACGGACAATGGTACAAACTTCACAGAAGCAGAATTCCAAAACTTCTTCCAGGAGTTGGGCATCAAAATCAACTACGCATCAGTCGCACACCCGCAGTCCAATGGCCAAGTAGAGAAAGAAAATGGCTTAGTATGCGGAGGAATAAAAAAGCAACTCCTGGCACCACTCGAGCAAGCCGCAGGCAATTGGATAGAAGAGCTCCCCGCATTTCTATGGAGCCTACGCACTACCCCGAACAGCTCAACCCAATATACGCCCTTCTTCTTGGTATACGGGGCAGAAGCAGTGATACCTCACGACCTAAAATTCGGAGAACCCAGAATCTTAGGGTACGAAGGCAGAAGAAGCACTGCAAGATGACAAAGACGTAGCAGATGAAGCCCGAGACACGACCATCACAAGATATGAAGGGCACCAGGAAAAGCTGCATACATATCAACGCAGCTGCCTGCGGACCAGATCGTTCAACAAAGGAGACCTTGTGCTACGGCTAATACAGGAAAAAGTGCACAAACTTGCCCCACAATGGGAAGGAACGTTCATCATCACGGAAGTCATAGGAGGAGGAGCATAAGACTGGCGAACTAAAGACCAATGAGGACGTGGGAAACCCATGGAACGTAGCGAACCTACGCTTGTTCTACCCATAAGTATCCTAGGCATTATCAAAACATCGGCAACAGCACTGATCGGCAACTCATGTAAAAACTCATAGGAATAAAGCAATGTTTCCCAAAACATCTTACAAGCACTCGGGGGTCGAGCCTAGAACTCCCCCCGAGAGACGCTATCTTCGCGAACGCAACTTTTACTTACAAGCACTCGGGGGCTCGAGCCTAGAACTCCCCCTGAGAGACACTATCTTCGTGAACGTGACTTTTACTTACAAGCACTCGGGGGCTCGAGCCTATAACTTCCCCCGAGAGACGCTATCTTCGCAAACACGACTTTTACTTACAAGCACTCGGGGGCTCGAGCCTAGAACTCCCCCCGAGAGACACTATTTTCCCGAACGCGACTTTTACCTACAACCACTCGGGGGATCGAGCCTAGAACTCCCCCCGAGAGACGCTATCTTCGCAAAAGCGACTTTTTCTTACAAGCACTCGGGGGCTCGAGACTAGAACTCCCCTCGAGAAACGATATCCTCGCAAACGAGACTGTTACTTAAGACCCGGGGGCTCAGTCATAAAACTCCCCTAAAAGAAGTCATCCTCAACAAAGACGCGACTCTCGCCAAAAGACAAAACCCAGGCAAAAGAAAGTTGCAAAAGCGCACGATTCTTTAGTCTTCACCCGATCGCAAGCGATCGCCTAAAGACTCAGGGGCTACTCCCATCGGGAGCGCCGACACACACCCGATCTAGACTTGAAACAATTCAAAGAAAACCACAAACCGTAGAAGAAAAAATTCATAAAGCCTGTGTTCGATTCTGCAAATCAAACGCAGCCTCGGGGGCTATTCCCATCGGGAGCGCTGGCGCGCACCTGCGAAGACAAACTCTCATCACAAAGGAGTCGAAGACACTCTCATCACAAAGGAGTCGAAGACACTCTCATCACAAAGGAGTCAAAGGCACTCTCATTACAAAGGAGTCGAAGGCACTCTCATTACAAAGGAGTCTAAGGCACTCTCATTACAAAGGAGTTGAAGGAATTTCAGTACAAAGAAATCGAAACGACAGTTTGCCATTACAGAAGGACCATCGAAACTACAAGCTGGGGTACATCCAAACTTCTACATGTGTGCTCATGCTGACATAATTGGAACTTTCGTGCCACAACCTTGAGGGCATCATCACAGACAAAGTAGCATCCCAGAAGAAGAAGAAGCTCGCCGTCCTCCAGTTCTACAAGGTGCCTCGCCTACTGCCGCTGCCGCTTGACGATTGGCTTGACGTCCATTTCTTCCTTAGAACTAGAAGAGAAAACACCATCGCCCGAGGGATCAGCCGAAGACGAAGACACGGGAGAAGTAGGCGAACCACCACTCGAGCCTTCAGAATCGCTGATGCTCGTCTCCTCAAAGTACGGATCCAAGACGGTTGCCACCAGCATCAAACGCATGGATAATAACAGTATGTTCGCCTTCAAAGGGACAGCAAAGACTGTCCCCGTTGTGCAGATTCGGCCGACGAGAAAACATCCTGCAGCCAGAACCAAGAAAGATCAAGGACGAAGCATCAACTTCCAGCTCCACCCAAGAAGAAGAACGAGAGCTCACGTGAAGACGGAGCCAGAAACCCTCCAAGATACGCTCAGAAGCAATGGAGGCAAACGAAAAGGGAAGAGGAATCCGAGCAGCATCCCGGCTAAGAACACGCAAAAGAAATTCATAGCGCCAAAAACCCTCCTCCATGAAAGAAGAGGAAGAAAGCACCAACGTGGCACCATGGCGTCCACCTCGTGAAGAACGAGGAGTGCGGCCACCACGACCACGGCGGCCACGACTTCGCCCAGCCACACCTCTACCACGCTTGGGTGCCATATGAAGGAAAATGAAGAAGAAGAAGAAGAGAAATATGCGAAGAATGGACGCCAAGCACAGACAACCAAAGGAAGCATTTATAGATCAATCCAAGAGCAAACGAGGAAATACACACAGAAGCCCAGGCGGCATCATCATTGCATCAAAGACCGCCAGGCCGGGTGTTACGAATTCCAAGACAAAGATGCCTTCACACAGTCAGCATTATTTACAGGAAGCGTCAAGTCTCGCCGGTTCCCCAGACGAAGCCTTGGAAACCCAACGGGCAACAGGAAGCGCGACGCCCAAATCATCATTATGACAGTACAGAGGACGTGACAGATCAAACAAAAATCAAGCATCATCATACGTCATCCAACAACATGACAAGGCATATCAGCACGGTATCCCAAAGGGAACGGATCAAGATAAAAGCAGTTGGGAAAAACCAAACAAGCTATATGTCCAAAGTTTCTGACGCTAAAAAATCTCTTACTCCCATCGGGAGTACCCTTTATTCGAGTTCGGGTGCTCCCTCACCCAGAAGACAAAGATGTGCTCGAGTGATTTACTCGCACCAACAGATGCAAAATACTCTCAGAGTTCGGGTGCTCCCTCACCCCGAAGACAATAAAGCATTCGAGTGACTACTCGCGAAAAGACTCAGCCATTCAGCAAACATGACTTACTCGCACACTCGACGACATTCTCAGTGGGTGTCTTCTTATTTTCCTCGCCTGAGTTCACTATAAAACTCCGCGAGTGACAACTAAAATAGCTCACTTGATTTTTTATTCCAAGTGGGTGCATCGCTAAATTAGGCTCCGTGCCTCTACAAAAAATAACTATGTCTGGGCTACGACACACTGTACCCAGATGCCACGCAAACTTAGCGTGTAGGTAAGACCCCGCTGCGCAGAACGGCCGGTCGGGACTTGCCGCAGAGAGATTTCAGTCCCGCACTTTTCCATGCGCTCGCATGATAGAAAGAGCCGAGCGGACGCGCTCAGGCTATGTGCTTAGACTGGCGGCAATTGATCCTATAAGACCTGCAGCGGCATGACTTTGCTTGAGACCAGTGTTCCAAGTTCACGTCGAGGGACATGGGCTTGATTGGGCTACTGTAGTATTTGTCACTAACACAATTCACCAAGGCTCGACCAGTCGACTCCTTGGGCCCTTTCAGCTTAGAAATCCCTCGAAACAGATATTTTCATGGCTCAGAACTGCCAGCGACCCGTGGTGATGCCACGCTTACAAACAATAAAGGCGCAGATGAGTTCGAGTCCCTGCGCGACTCTTCGAGTCCCCCAGGCACTCGGGGGCTACGGACGAGGGGGTGACCCCATGACTCCTACATGTGAGGCTACCTGGTGCGTATGAAGACAGAAGGCCCGTTGGGAAGCTGCGAGAAGCCCATGATTGGCCCAACCAAGCACCGACGTAGGGGTCCGCGATTAACATGGAAGGTGCAACTTGGCATACAAGGCAGGACTAGGATTAGGAAACTACCTATGTAACCTAGCACAGACTCCCCGAGACCTAGCCTAATATATAAAGGCTGGGAGGGGAGACGTCTATCTCATCTCAATACGCATCTACTCATCCTAGCCTTGCGAGAACTCGCCTTGGCCTCCACTGTAATCGCCCCCTGACGTAATAATATCGAGCAAGAAGTGCTTCTCCTGTTAGCCGACGAGTATCGTCCAACCTGTGCCATCGCTATAACTAACCCAGGGTCCCTGACCATGGGATTTGCCGGGGTTGATCCCCGTCACTATGGCACTCTCTCAACAAATTCCGTGAGCTCGAGTCTAATCAACAAGGAAAAGTAATACGACACGGTAAACTTCAAGCTTTCACCCAATCGACCAGCGATTGAGTAAAGTCCCGGGGGCTACTCCCATCGGGAGCGCTATCACGCACCCGATAAGTTAGCGACTGTTCAAGGATAAGATTAGGTCAAGGACTACCAAACTCAAACACAGAAAATTCTCGACATATATTCTCTCACAAGCATGACATACAACGAGAGTTTTACATATATAAAAAAGGACCACACAAGGAATTACAAGGATATTTCTTTACATCAAATGGACTAATAGGCCAAGCATCTCAAGGTATTATGACTTATACATGTGTGCCCATGCTGAAATAATTGGCACTCTACGCCACGCCAAGCATCATCACAGACAAAGGAAACATTTCTACCCTAAGTCCACATGGTGAAGCTTGACTTATGGCGAGCTTGTTGGCCTTGTCCTATCGATGAGTCCGCTTGATCGGAGGCTTCACATCAGCGTCCTTCTCAACACTGGAGTGGCTAGCACCACCACCAGTCGACGAGTCGACAGAGCAAGACATGGCAGGCGAGCCACCAACAAAAGAAGAAATGGAGGCGCCACCTGTAGCTCCAGAGTCGTCGATTGAGCTCTACCAGTAAGGCTCCAGCCGATTCCGTCCAGCATCAAAGGCCCTGACGGTGAGAGTTTCTTCTCCGTCGAATCGACAAAAGAGGTTGTCACCCTCACACAGGTTAAGTTGACGGGTAAACACTTTCCAACCGGACACCAAGAAGACAAAGGATGAGCTCTTAACCTGGAGCTTTACCCACAATGGGCATCGGGAACAGCCTTGAAGCCGAAGCCAAAGACCATCCAAGTCGAGCTCAGAAACAACGGAAGCAAAGGAAAATAGAAGAGGAATCCGACTCGCAATGCGGCTAAGAATGTGAAGAATGAAATCATAGTTGCAGCCGCCCTCGTCCACATCAGCAGTAGCCGCACTCCCCGAAGAACTACCACGCCCTCGGCGGCAGCGTGTCACATGGGGAGCGCAGGCTCCACGGCCGGCGACACCACGGACAAGCACAACACTAGCAGCGCCACGAGCACGACGCTTAGGAGCCATGGGAGAAAAACTGAAGAACAGAGGAAAGAAGGAGGATGGACTTCCAAAAAAACAAAGCAAACAACCCACATTTATACACCCCATCAAGGGTAAATGGGTCCACTCACTTCCAAGAAATACGAAACGGCGCAGCGTGAAAAATTGAAAGGCCGGGGCATGCAACCCCACAGACTCCAAGACAAGGCGTTCTCCGCATCAAGCATTATTTAAAATAGCAATCAATTACGCATTTCCTCACGGCTTTGGAAATCCAACAGATGGAAAAGGTGCAGACCCAATAGCGCGCCAACCAAAGCGTCATCTTAACTGCCAACAGACGCGATGGTTCAGATCAGATCATCATAATCTTCAACACATCACCGTGAAAACATCATCATGCCCTTTCACATCCGTGCAGCTTAGATGGGACATTTTGATGCTCTCGTAGACACTCTGACAAGGGAAATATGCTCTTCCTTTCTCTAAGATTTTCTCCTCTTGCTTTGATTTGATTTCATCATATAAACTCCCATCGGGAGCACTCTGTCACCGCTAAAGACAGGGAAAAAGGTGGCACAACACACGCTACCAAGGTTGCGAGTGACTACTCCCTTCAACATATTCAGAACAACATCTAACAGGCTCCAGTGCTTACTCGCCTCTGATGCAAAGCGCTCAAGTGACTACTCGCAAGAAGATGCAAGATGAAAAGAAAAAACAATGACCCCCCCCTCCCGAGCACTCGGATGCTACGCGGGTGCTCGTGCCATGATCCCACTCGATTTTCTTCCGAGTGAATGCACTCTATACGAATTCCACGCCTAAGCACATGGACGCTCCGCAGGTGCTCATACTATAAGTCCAACTGATTGTTTTCGAGTGGGTGGACTCTAATCTGCTAACACGCCCCTACTAAATGACCTGGGCTGCAATACACTGCACCCCAGATGCCACACGAGCTAGCGTTTAGGTAAGACCCCGTTGATTGGTTGGACGGGCCGGGACTTGCCACAGCACGACTTCACTCCCGATGGTTTGATGCTCGGTGCATGATGAAATTTAACCACTAACAGACGTGTTAGGGTTGTATTCAGTATGGTCAACTGGCGGCGTTTATCCTATAAGCCCTCTGCGACATGGACCTTTCTTGACACCAGTCGTTCCAAAGTTCGTATCGAGGGACTCGAGCTTGATTGGGCTACTGTGGTATTTGCCGCTAGCACAATTAACAGACGCTCGACCCATCGAGCACCTTGGGCCCATTAAGCTTAGCATCCCTCTCAAATTTGTCTCTTATGGATAAAACGTGTGACTTACAACTCGCAGAACGACACACACTATTACGGCTACTGCAGGTTCGAGTACCCCTGGCACTCGGGGGTTACTGACAAGGGGATACCCCCACGACTCCTCCGCCCGAGGGTACCTGGTGCGTGTCCAGAAAGAAGGCCCACTAGAAGCTTTGACTGGCCCAAGATCAGCCCACCCGAAGCACCGACGGCTGCGCCTACATGGAGTCCAAGGTGGTTCGGAGTCAAAGGCGTGCCCGCCAACACTAGCTAGATTAGGCAATCACCTTTGTAAACCTAGACGGACTCCTTGAGACCTAGCTGAGTATATAAAGGCTGGGAGAGGGGACGTCTAGGACATCTAATATCGTGAAGCTCCACCCTCGACGAGAGCACTCTCGCTGAGACCTCCACTGTAATCGCCTCCACCATATAAAACATCGAGCAGGAAGTAGGGGTTTTACCAATCGAGGGCCCTAAACCTGGGTAAATCCATGTCTCCTGTTAGCCGACGAGCTTCACCAACCTGCACTCCTCTCTCTACGATCTAAACCCAGGGTTCCTGACCATGGGATTTCTCGAGGCCGATTGTAAGGCCCCCGATGCGGTGCTAATCGAGTTAGTCGCTTTCGTGCCCCGCTCAAGTTAGTAGCGCATAAAGAGCCACCGACTCACGACACTCGCACTCGTGTCGCTGCCAGATTCTCGACAACAGGTATATGAACAAAGAACTTAAACTAAGACATAAATATATAGAGTCCATGGCATACATCGCCACTGGAATTTATTACAACATCTCAGAGGTCCGTGGACCCAACAGAATATCATGCAACAAGCGGAAGACAAACACGACCGAGTATGGTCAAAATCCAAATTGCCCTAGAGAGGGCTGCACATAAAGAGTCCACCCACGGATCGTCGAAGCCCAACTGTAGGATCAACTTAACGAGGTCGTCCTCATCGTCATCCTCCGGGGGCACCTCCACGAAGTATCGTCCAGTGCTCGGGTCAAGGTAGTAATCCACTGTAGCGGCCGATCAGGAAAAACAGTAAAAGCACAAAGGAAAACAGGGGTGAGATTATATCATTACAGGATAACTAGCTGTCAGAACCCTCTGTTAGGTAATGTGCTAGGGTTAGAAAGTCACTTGCATCATGTTAAAATTTCAAAAGAAATCTTTGAAATCAAAATCAAAAGCAAAATGGGAGAAGGAACCCCCCCCCAGTTGAATTAATTCAAAAGGCTAGATAAATATCTTCTCCAAAAATTCATGTTAGAATTTTGAAAAGTCTTATAAATGAGTGTGATCACATATCAAGTGATGTGGGACCCACCCCATGCTCATGGATTTTTCAAATATTCAAACAGTGCCTTGGAATTAATCAAAAACCCCTATTTGAGTTAAGATTCAAATTATTTGAATTTTAAAAATGTTGAAACTTTATAAGTGGCTAGTCTATATTATTATGAGGCCATATAAAAAATTTCAGCATTTAATAAAATGCCTAGCTATTTATTTGATAAGCAAAACAAGTTTACAGAAAAGAAAAAGAAAACAGAAAAGGAAAAGGGGCTTACCTGGAAGCGGCCCAACTTACACCCCCCCCCCCCCCGCGCAGCCCAGCAGCAGCCCAGGCCCACCTCCCCCCTTGGCGTCTTCATCCCCATGCCCCGAAGCTGCTCGGTGGAATGCATGAAGCACTCCACCGACGCCGCCGACGAGCCCGGCCACGCAGCTGCTTTCCCTCGTCCCTATCGCGTTCCGTGGACATCTGGAAGACTCCACGGTCCACTCTCCCCTCCCCCAGCTCACCCCGTGCTCTCCCACTGCGAGACCCGACGACCACCGAGCGCCGCCCTCGCCATAGCTCCGAGCCCACGCGGGCAGTGAGCTCCTCAGGGCAAGACAAGGTGTCCGACGTGCTCCCCGATGAGGACTACCCCCTCTGGCAGAAGGAATCGAGCCCCGGAGCTCCGTAGCCGACGTCCCCTTCTTCGTCTTCGCCTCCGGCCATCGCGCGCCATCAACGAATTCGTCACCGTCAAAGCACCCCCGACCTCGCCGTCGCGTTCTTTGCAACCGTGGTGAGCAGGCGCATCGATCCCCTCTGTTTCCTCCTTCCATTTCGTCCTCTACCACGAGCTGCCATGAGAGCCGGAGCATGTCGCCGCCATGGTTGACGTTGAGGTCGCCCCAGTGCTCCATCGACTCAACCATTGCACGCATCATCATCCTGGTGATCTTGTGCGTCGAACAAGCCCCCGTTTGCCTCTCCCCGTGCCTGTTTTGCGAGTGCGGCTCCAAGCCGTAGCTCCGGTCGCCGCCGAGGTTGAAGACGACGTCGCCTGGAGCCTCCCCGACGACGCCCGAGTAGCGCAGGCGATGCGGTTCGTCGCGGGCCATCTTCTGGTGCCCTTGGCGCTTAGAATGGTGGCCGGGAACGTGATCCCGAGCAGCGCCGCCGCGTACAGGACCGCCGGCGTCAAGCCGCCGGCCTGTCAGATTAGCCCCGGGCTAATTACCCCCCTAATAACCCCCCCCACAGCCTATGACATGTGGGCCCAGCCTCACTAATTCCCCCCTATTGAGTTAACTTAATTCAACCCGTTTAATTAAACAGTGAGAGGCTGACCAGTGGGTCCCAGCAGTCAGTGGAAACCTGACGCCAGCATGAAGTCATGCTGACGCCATAAATGATTTTCCAGAAATTAAAATGAATTAAAGAAATTCCAGAAAATCCAGAAAATAGCCCAAACTTTGGAAATTCATAGAAAATTCATATTAACTCCAAATTGGACAAATAATATATGAAAAATGACCAGGAGAAAATAAGCTATCCTAATATACAACTTTCAACTTTGTTTGAGTTGATTTTAAATTGGGATCAGTAGCATTTGCTATTTGATTTAAATGGAATTAAATCAAATTCAATTCAAAAGTTTTTGCAACTTGAACCATGTCAACATGCTACATTTGAACCACACATCAGAGGCATATCATACACATTCCAAAATGATTCAAATTGATCAAACAATGTCACATGTAACTTGGCTAAGTTTGAATTTGCAATTCAATTTGCAATATACTCCATTTAAATGGAATTGCTTCACACATCAAAGCATATACATCAAGTTTCAACCTTCCATCATGTGATTGTGCATTGTATTTACTTTGCTACCTTGTTGTTGTTTGTCGAGTAGAGGTGGAACCGGAGCAGGAGGCTGCCCCCTTCGTTGAAGACCCCGAACCCGAACCTCGTCAGCAAGGCAAGCAAACCCCCATTGATCATGTCGATAAAATCCCACTTCCCTCGCATGTCTCGCTTATGCATTGTATAGGATGATTACCATGCTACGTTTCTACCGCATAGATGAACCCATTCCTTTGCATGACCTATCATTTGTCACAGTAGTAGGCAACCCACAATCCTAGCAACTGTAGGAGTTGATTGATATCATGTGGCCCCTTCAATTGTTACTGCTTATTGCATGCTTAGAGTGATACCTGATGATACTGTTATGTGAGTCGGGATGGTAGTGACCATGATGTTGATGGTAGAAAAGTGTTGGTGAATCTACCCTAATACAAGGTGAACGATGAGAGGCTGTGTAGGAGTACACGGTGGGTTGTCTGGTTGAACACCGCCCTAAGTCCGAGTTCTTGTGTGGTGATCCAAGATGAAGAGTACAACCACACATTGGGCTCACTGACCCCTCTCAACCTATTAACTCATCCCTTTCGATGTCCAGATGTCGCAATAGTTCGGAGTTTTGGTAGGCTTGTGGCCTGGATGCTAAGTGAGAGAACGGCTCATCCGAGACCGGCTTATGCACCACGCACACATCACTTGGGTCCACTTCGGTAAACCGGCCGGGTTCACGATAGTGGTAGCCTACCCAAGTAGGCGGCTTCTCGGACTAGATCGGCTATGAGGTAACAGTTGTGGTGAGCATCCTCGCTGGCACCCCTTGAATGGTGTCGAGATCAAAGGCGGTAAATGATGATCATGTGTGTGTAGCGGTACACCCCTGCAGGGTTAACAAAACTATTCGAATAGCCGCGTCCGCGGTTATGGACTGCTTGGAAAGCTTAGCTTGATTATTAGACAACTTGAACTGGATACTTCTAAAACACACCAAGATAAGCGTGAGTGCTATGGGGTGCTTCTCGTGGGGAAGTCGAGGAAGTAACCATAGTGGTGTCATTGGTTGAAGAGATGTAGTGGACTCGTGTACGCTTCTTACCTCACGTCTGGTACTCGTAGTTCAGGACTAGCCAAGTCAAAGCTGGCAAGTGAAACCCCAGCTCCCTTTACCTTGATACATGTGCATGAGTAGTATAGTTCCTATGTAAGTCTTGCTGAGTACGATTTTGTACTCACGTTTGCTTAATCTATGTTTTAGATGAACCCACCGACCCCGATGGTGACTTCTAACCGAAGCTCGAAGAATGAAGACTCAGACCAAGACCAAGCTAGTGTAGTCCCAGTCAGACAACTGGTTCCCTCGTGGAGGTCTTGTTTTTAGATAAGGCTTCTCTAAGCCATTTGTTAAACTTGTCTGTACTCAGACCTACTTTGCTTCCGCATGTTTGATGTAATGTTGGATCAGAGACTTGTGATCTCTGTGTGCACTCTGTAAGAGTTATTAATAAAGATGTATACATTGTAGAGAATTGCAATGATACCTGCTGTTCATACTAGACATGTGTGCTGCGTGTATGTTTATAACATGCATGTCTTAGTATGGGTTTTCGAGACCTTAGTTGTGATCTGGCTGGCGGTCTTTTATACACCAGGTGGCCCTTAGATGTGCGCAGCTTGGGGCATCGCGATGCGATTGTTCGTGACTCCGTCACGTGCACACTTCGATGTATGATCGAGCCCGCCCTAGACCCCGACTAAGTGATCGGGCTGGAGTAAGTCTATGTAAGGGTTATAATACAATCGATAGTATGGTTGAGGCGACTTGTCTATGATTATGGGAGTTCATCACCCATATCATTTATACTTGTGTGCGGATGATGAGGACCCATTTCAGTTGATCGTCCGGCCTGGATGGGATGCCCCTCACGTTCGATGCTTTCCGAGAATGTTCTGTGCTTGGCCTTGTCTGCTTAGACAAGTGGGTACGGTTCTCGGCTCTCCATATAATTGTGTTGTAGCGAGGCTTGCATACGCTAACCCCGGGTCCCGACACTAGATCCCTACGGTAAGACAAGATAAAGGTAAAGGTTTCAGCCGCACTAGCATATCTGATGGCTATCGCTCTATTAGAGTCGATGTAAGATCCAGAACACACGTGACATCGCGTCATAAGTCTTCTATCCACCTACTTACGTCAAACATAACACAACCTGGATCTTCTCTCGGTCCCCCTGGAAGAAGAAAAGCAACCAAGGTACTCACACGGTAGGCAATTTTTAATTATGATTCAAATTGATGTTATTCTATGAACAAGGAGTAGGTCTCAAGTCGTCCATAACCGCGGACATGGCTTTTCGAAAAGATTTAACCCTGCAGGGGTGTACCAACTGCCCATCATAGGCTTCGCATGTACGCCCGGTTTTCCACTTGGCTAGGTAAGCGCCTGAAACTCCGGTACGTCAGAGTCCCTCTAACTAACAACACACAATTCCGGGTGGCCCCCGGGGAGTCGACATCCAATCCGAAAGCCGGCCACGCTCTCGAATCGGCCTCTTCCGTATCAACAGGGTTTGGGTTACCGGTTAAACCTCACATGAGGACCGGGCCCTCGCAGTTCAAGGTGGGCCAACCAAGGCACAAGTCCTCCTGGCCCAAGGTGGTTTGAAAACAAGTGGGGTACCACCAGCACACACACATTGCAAAAGTAAAATCAGCTCGGTCCACCACTAGAACTGTAGGAAGCTAGGTAGGTAAGACAAGGGGACCCCATAGAATCCCACACACGATTAGGCACGCTCGTCAAGAAACACGATATCCAGAACTCGGGACCTAGGTGACTCAAATGGAACAAAACACCTGGCGGGAATAGCCTGGTCTCCCATCTTTTGTCAACTATAAGTTAACATCATAATAATAATAAATATCAACCAACTTCTTTAAATAACATGATATCCCAAACCATAGCATAGGGTAAGCAGCAAGTTTTCCTACTCATACTAAGCAATGGCTGAGCAGCGGTAACTTAACAATACAATGTTTTGCTGGGATGTGGGATCAGGGTTGTTTAGTTTTGAACGTGGCATAAGAAAAGTGGATAGGATCAAACAAACATTCTAGGCTACAGCTAGGAAGGTAGGCAGAAAGGTATCAAGTAATGGTATGAATCTTCCCCTTGCCTGGGTAATCGGTCGTCGAAGCAGACGCAGCAGGGTCCTCGGGCTCGGTGTCGGAAATCTCCACGTAAGTCTCCTCGGCGGTCTCAGGTGCTAACGTAAAGTACCGACAAGGAAAAGGCACACAAGTAAGCAACGAGATCAACAAAACTCAAGCATGGATGAGATGATCAAGTTTAGTAGACATGGTGTGACCCTATCTACTCAAATTTAAATGGAGGTGTTGACGACACGTCAACAACTACATATGCAATTACTTATATTTTTATGGCTTTGGTCACAGCCTTAACTTTGGTGTAAATATCATGGTGACATGGCATGGCATGGAACAATAACAACAATTAACAATAATAAACATCGTGGAATGAAGTATCGATTCCGGAGACGGAGAAGTGCCGATGAAATTGACACCAAAAGGAAGTATCGAGGGAACAAGGATTGAAACACTTGTGAGAACATGGAGGACGGATAAACAGAAGACTTGAGGGGCCCTACATGTGAAGGCTCAAAGAATCGAACAAGATAACGGTGGCAGGGTCAAGCATTTAAAAATGGGGCAACACCAAATGGCATGGTCACATATGGGTTCGACTTCCCTCCATAGTTTGAAAATTTATGTTTGCTCAAAACGTAAATCAGAGGTGACCATCACGCTCAGTGGATTTTTCTACCCCATTTTGGTATATGGCATGTGCCAAAGCATTTGAATTCAAACAGAAACAAAATCCTAAAGATGAAGTTGACTTCAAAGAAAAAGATAACGCATGAAAAAAAACAGAGAGGAGGCCACCTAGGCCAGTCTCGGGCGCCACTGGCCCAACTGGCTGGAGCCTTGCGTGGGGGGCTGGCTGGGCCATCCCACCAGCGCTTTCTGGCCTGGCAGCCACCGACACGCGGGTCCGGGGTGTCAGCCTCCCAAGGACTGGACAAACCAAAAAAGGAAAAGGCACTTGCACCCGGCGAGGATCGAACCCGCGACGCGCCGCTCTCCACCGTGCCTCCCTAACCACTGCGCCAGGACTTGGTAACTGAACAAAACGGAGACACGCGGGAACTAAACAAGGCGCGGCGCTTCTCTGAACCTGACGAACAAAATTAAGACACAGTGCAACTGGTCACTTTCCGGAGAGGATTGCGGCGGCTAGAGGGATCCGGCGACGGTGGGCTCCGGACGGCGCTAAAGAGGGCACATCCGTGAGCAGATCCCGGCCACCGGCGACGTACTATGAGCTTCAGCGACGACGCAGGCCTCTCCCGAAGACGACGGCGGCGCACGGGATCGACACACTGCAGACGAGCGCAGCTACTTCCTACGCGGGCTAGGCGTGCTAAAGGAGGCACCTTGGCGTGCCATAAGCGTGCGCTAGCCCACTGCGGGGCGCGCAGAGACGTGAACCGGCCGTGCTCCGGCTCGGCAGCCACGGCAGCCATCCAGCAAACTCCGGCGGCGACGCGCGGCTCACAGCGGCTACTCTACGCGAGGAAAAAGGAACGGGGAGAAGGAGATGGGCTCACAGAGGGGGGGCTCGAGGTCGAAAGCCTGGCGTGGAGACATCGGAGACGGGGTAGACGGCGGCGGAACTCGTTGGCCTTGTTGCGGAAGAAGAGGGGAGGTCCGAGTCCGTCCAGCGCTGCGGAAGAAGACGTAGACGGAGGGCGTCGAGCGCACGGCGACGGAGAGCTCAGACAGAGAGCCCGTTCTCTCTGTCCATGGAGGGAGGCGGAGGAGGAGCGGCTCCGGCGGCGAGAGGAGGGAGGAAGAACGCGGCTAGGGTTTGGAGGGGTCCCGGAGGGGATTTATACGCGCGCGGCGACGTTGAAGTTACGGCCGGAGCGGGATTAACGGAGCCGGCGAGGCTCTGCCTCTCACCTCGGCGTCCGTGCCGTGAGTTGGAGGAGACGGCGCCGTCTGGACGGGGCTGCCGTGGCCGTTGGATTGATCCAGCGGTCCACGCGCTCTCCGTACCCCTTCGGGAAAGCAGGCCGCGCGGGAGGCCAGCTTGAGAAGGCAGGCCTGGCCAGGAAGCCCGCTAGCCCCCCTTCTCTCCTTTAAAAAAAACCCAGCAGAGAAAAAAAAGAATCAGCTGAGAAGAAAGAAAAAAAAGAAAACTAGGAAACTCAGAAAAATATAGAAAATATATTTCTGGGATCCTTAGTTTATTTGGGAATTGCAAAAATTGGTTGGAGCCAATTTGAATGCAAGGAAAAATTTCCAAAAAGGAAAAGTCCCTCTTTTCTATTTAAATTTAAATAGAAAAGGTGCTAGAAGGATTTTTGGGAAGAAACCACAAGGATAAAAATTCCATGAGAGCAAGAATCTTGATCCTTGCAATTTTCTGGATTTTTCAAAAGTGGTTTGACCAAATTTGGCAACAACATAAATGTGAGCCCTTTTAAAATTCAAAACCACTTTGAACTAGGGCTACTATTTTTTGTGATGACAGAAATTATTTGACCATTTGGAAAGTCTTGGCATTGCAAAAGAAAAGGATGGGCCAAGATTTGGATCTAGGGAAGTTGACATGCGAACAGAAAAAATCCATGAACATGGCACTTGAATCAACTTGGGAGCAATTTGAATCAAACCAAAGGAGCTCCAATCCCCATGCAATTCAAAATCACCATATGAAATGTCATGGCAAACCACCATGTGAAGTTACAAAGCCAACAGACAAATTAAATTACATGATGTTTATAATTATTGCAAGTAGGCTGTTACACCGATCCTCGTCCCTTTGCTATATGTTTTGCTACACTTTCATACCCTTTTCAACATATTTGGACTAACCTACTAACTAAGTGCCCCAGTGCCAATTACTGTCTTCTTTTGTCCGTTCATTGCAGGAAAAATACCAATTATAAAAGTGCTCGGAAAATTCCACAAAACTTATATATAAAATCAGAGTGACGGAAGACTCCAGGAGCCCGAAGGACAGCCGGAGGGGGGCCACCCCCACCCCCACCAGGCGACCTGCCCGCGCGGCCTAGGGGGAGGCCGCGCCATATAGCCACCTGGTCAGGTGGGGCCACCCCTGAGGCCCCCCTTGTTGGATATGTGCCCTAGAGGCAAATTAATAAAGATATTTGTCACATATCCGTTTTGTTCATAATACATTTTCTACTATGCTAGAATTGTATTTCTCGGAAAGACTAATACACGTGTAGTATATAAACATATGTCCCTAGTTAAACTCAGGTATACTGGCTCATTGGACAATTGATGATTAAGGTTTCCTGATCATGGAGACACATAAGTCCGTTGACAATGAAGTCATATCATTAGGAGAATGATGTGATGGACACACACCCACCTAAAGCATTGCGATATGATCAAGTCACGTAGTTCAACATTGTGATGAATTTGTAACATCTGACTTAGTCCTTAGACCGTAATGATCATACGTAATTGCTATCTACTAGGAGGCTTTGATTTGCATCCACCGCCTGACTGAAATATGCTAGCCATAGTGTAATTTGGGAATTCCGAAATAGATATGTTGATGAGATGCAAATAGATCAAAGCGGGATTTTTCAGTCCGAGTGACGAACAGGTACTCTGGGCCCACTCGGTGATATTGCATCAATACCTTGCAAGGAAGTGACTAGGTCACAAGAGATGTAATAGGCACAAACGAATAAACTTTTTTGTTGGGAATGAGGTTTGAACTATGTCGGGACCCGGGGTTAGCGTATGCAAGACTCGCTACAACAAAATCATATGGAGAGCCGAGAACCGTACTCACTTGTCTAAGCAGACAAGGCCAAGCATAGAACGTTCTCGGAAAGCATCAAACGTGAGGGGCATCCCATCCAGGTCGGATGATCAACTGAGATGGGTCCTCATCGTCCGCACACAACTCTAAATGATATGGGTGGTGAACTCCCATACTCATAGACAAGTCGCCTCAACCATACTATCGATTGTATTATAACCCTTACATAGACTTACTCCAGCCCGATCACTTAGTCGGGGTCTAGGGCGGGCTCGATCATACATCAAAGTGAGCACGTGACGGAGTCACGAACAATCGCATCGCGATGCCCCAAGCTGCGCACATCTAAGGGCCACTTGGTGTATCAAATACCGCCAGCCAGATCACAACTAAGGTCTCGAAAACCCATACTAAGACATGCATGATATAATCATACACGCAGCACACATGTCTAGTATGAACAGCAGGTATCATTGCAATTCTCTACAAAGTTTACAACTTTATTGATAACTCTTACAGAGTGCACACAGAGATCACGAGACCGTGATCCAACATTACATCAAGCATGCGGAAGCAAAGTAGGTCTGAGTACAGACAAGTTTAACAAATGGCTTAGAGAAGCCTTATCTATAAACAAGCCCTTCCACGAGGGACCAGTCGTCTGACTGGGACTACACTAGCTTGATCAGTCGTCGATCTCCAGGAAGAATCCATCTTCGGGGTCAGTGGGTTCATCTAAAACATAGAATAAGCAAACGTGAGTACAAAGTCGTACTCATCAAGACTTACTTAGGAGCTATACTACTCATGCACATGTATCAAGGTAAAGGGAGGTGGGGTTCATAAGCAGAAGTGACAGCTTTGACTTGGCTAGTCCTGAACTACGAGTACCAGACTTGAGGTAAGAAGCGTACACGAGTCCACTACAATCTCCAACCAATTGCGCCACTATGTTGCCTTCCTCGACTTCCTACGAGAAAGCACGCCATAGCACTCACGCTTATCTTGGCAAGTTTTATAAGTATCCAGTTCAAGTTGTCTAATAATCAAGCTAAGCTTTCAAGAAGTCCTTAACCGCGGACGCGACTATTCGAATAGTTTTGTTAGCCCTGCAGGGGTGTACTACTACACACACGTGTCATCGCTTACCGCCTTTTGCGTGTCACCGTTCAAGACGTGACAGCGAGGATGCCACCACAACACTTCACCCAAAACTCCGTTCTAGTCCAGAGAGTCGCCTATCTAAGGGGGATCCGTATGAAATTCCGGCCGAGGTTCCAGTACAGCCTCAAACGATGTGTGCAGGGTCCCAAGCCGGTATGAGTAGCCATTCATCCACTTCACAAACCGTGCCACAGCCCTACCAGAACTCTGAACTACTGCGACTTTTGGGGTTCGAACGGGGTGAGGTACTAGGATGAGAGGGGTCAGTGAGCCCAATGTGTGGTTGCACTCTTCTTCTTGGATCACCACACAAGAACTCGGACTTAAGGTGGTGTTCAACGAGACAACCCACTGTGTACTCCTACACAGCCTCTCGTCGTACACCTTGTATTAGGGTAGATTCACCAACACATTTCCACCATCATCAACATGATCACTACCATCCCGACTCACAAAAGAGTAACCTCATTGTAACTCTCAGCATGCAATAAGCAGTAACATTTGCAGGGGCCACATGATATCAATCAACTCCTACATCTGCTAGGATTGTGGTTTGCTTACTACTGTGACAAAATGATAGGTCATGCAAAGGAATGGGTTCAACTATGCGGTAGAAACGCATCATGGTAATCATCCTAAACCATGCATAAGCGAGACTGAGAGGGAAGTGGGATTTTATCGACATGATCAATGGGGGTTTGCAAGCCTTGCTGACGAGGTTCAGTCACGGGGTCTTCAACGAAGGGGGTGATCTCGGGTTCCGGCTGCACATCTATCGAGCAAACAAAGCAATCAAGGATAAATTTAATTGCAATGCTCAAGCACATGATCAATATTTTAGTGGTGATGTTCATGGTCACAATGTGTTGGCAATTCCATTTAAAACAAGGCAATTGCAAAGTCATTTGAAAATGTACTTCAAATTTGAATTCAATTTAAAGCATATGCACAATTGTCTCTGTTCACCCAATTTAAATTGGTCAAACATAGAAATAAAGTCCATATTCACATTACTTGGATTTTTCTGATAATCTTAGACTTATTATTTGCCCAATTTGGAGTTAATATGAATTAGATATGAATTTCCAAAGTTTATAAAATTTTCTGGATTTTCCGGAATTAGATTAATCAATTTAATTGATTTACTGCGTCAGCCTGACGTCACTGTGACGTCAGGGGGGGCTGACGTGTGGGCCAGGCGTGTCAGTGTCTGGGGTTGATTCAAACTTCGGTTTAAATTAACCCATGGTTAACTAAGGACCTGGGCCCACTAGTCAGTGGCCCGGGGGTGTTTAGGTGGGGATTAGGCTTAGGGTTAGGCCCGAATGGCGGGCTCGCCGGGGAACTCGTCGGATTTTCGCCGGAGTAGTGATTTTGTGCGCGGGAGGAGATACAGAGAGCACGGGCGACTGCTGCGCGAAGCCGCGCATATACTGGAGTGGTCGGGGGCCAAAGGCGTGCACCGTGGCGTCTGCTACTTCAACCACGGCGGCGGTCCGAGCACTGACCTCGCCGGGATCGGGCTCCGGGGCACGGGAGGAGGGAGGAATAGGGGTGAATCGAAGCTCTGCTCACCCTGATTTGAATGGAGAAGACGGCGGGGCCGCGGGGAGCTCGATGGTGGCGAATTCGGAGGTTGTCTTCTCGGCGGCCGGCGGCAAAATCTCGAAGCGGGCGTCGTCCTCGGTGGCTCTGGTCTCCAATTAGCAGGGGAAACAAGGGATTCGACGACGCTGGTGCAGACGGACAAGGCGACGAGGCCTCTCGGCGTCGTTGGCCGCGTCGGGGCGTCGCCGGTGTTCTGCTAGGGCTACGGGGGCGCTCGGGTTTTCCGCCGGGGAGGAACGGGAAGGCCAGAGCGAGAGAGGGGAACGGTGTGCGGGCATATGGGCGACACAGAGGCGTGAGGAGGAGGCCTGGGGGGCCTAGAAGGAGTTGGGCGTCGAGGTGTCGCCGTGCCCGCGCTTTGCCTCCACCGAGCAGCTTGGAGCTGCGGGGAGGTAGAAGACAAGGCAAAAGGCTGCTGGGCCTGGGCTGGGCCAGAGGAGGTGGGCCTCGCCCTGGGCAACAGGTAACCTTCTGCCATTTTATTTCTTATTTATTTTTCTGTATTTTTTTGCCCAAAAAAATAGTTAGGCATTTTTTTAAATGCCACAAATTTTTATATGGCCTCACAATATATATAGCTAGCCACTTATCAAGTTTGGACATTTTTTTAATTCAAATTATTTGAACTTTAATTCAAATAGGGGTTTAAATTTAAATCCAAGATCCTGTTTGAATATTTGAAAAATCCATGAGCATGGGAATGCTACCACATCACTTTATATGTGATCATACTCATTTACGTGAGTTTTCAAAAATACAAAAGGAAATTTTTGGAGCAACTTTATTTCTGGCCATTTGAATTAAATTCACCTGGGGGTGTTCTCTCTCCCATTTCAATTTCTTTTGAAATTTTTAACATGAATGCAATGTAGCTCTTGATCCTTGCACATACCTAACAGAGGTTTCTGACAACTCGCCTGTAACAGCCCAGTTTTCATAAAAATTAAAAATTTTGTTTTAGGTGTGAATTGTTTGATTGTCTGATTTGTTTGCGGTGTTTGCATCCCCAATTTATCGATCGGCGATTATTTGTCCCCCTCTTATCTCGTATCGGACGGATACCGACCCTTTCCACCCTGACACTCGACCTTTGCGACACCGGGTTTCACCCGAGCACCGTCGCAACCGGCACAAGTCCAACCATCGCCACCGGAACGAAAACCCCATTTAATAATTAAACGGGATATTTTTATAGCGCACCGGAAAATATTGTCGGAATGTCACTGCAGTGAGGTATGATCGACGGGCTCGACGCGCTGAGCGCGTGGTTCGAGATTTTGTCGGAATCGGAGTCCGTACGGAGTCTCGGCGGTCACGAACGCGATCACCGGACGCGCGAGGGGGTACCGGTGGCATTTGCGTAAACTTGTCAGCCAACCTGCCTATATAATGACCCCCACCTCCGAAACCAGCCAATTAGGGTTCCCCTATGGCAATTATGCAGCCACCCCCCAGAAAACACCCAAAATCGCACCCTAAACACCCCCAAGTCCCGAAACCCTAGCCTAGCCACCCCCGGAGCCGTCGGATCTGAGATCCGAGGGCTCCCGTGCGGCCACGTCACCCCGGAGGGGCTCCTCCCACCTCCAGCCGCCCCATCCGTGGTTCGGGCCGCGTCGGGCCCGCTCCTCCGCCGCCAGGCCCACCAGGGGCCAGATCTGGGCCGACCCCAACCTCCCCGGCGTCGCCTCCACGGCCAGCCGCCGCGGCACCCCGCGCCTTCGACCTCGCCTCCCGTCTCCCCTCTCCTCTGTGCTCGCCCCCTCTCACCTCCCTCTCCTCCCCGTTGCAGGACCCGCGCCGGAGCGCCTCCAAGAACCGCCGCCGCGCCATGGCGTCGGGGCGAGGCCGAGCTCGTCGCCCCTCTTGCTGCCTCGCTGGATCCGGCGACCTGCTGCGCGAGCACGCCGCCTCCGCCGCCTGTCACCTCCACGCGGCCTCCTACACCGCCTGCCGCGCCGCGCCGCCTTGTAGCCGGCCAGCCGCCGCCGGAGCTCTAGCCGGTGAGCCCGAGCCGGCTCCCTCCAACCGCCACCTGGGCCCAACACCGCCCCAGCCCGAGCAGCCCAGGCCGGCCAGATTCGGCCTGCTGGCCAGATTCGGCCTGCTGGCCAGATCCGGCCAAGTTGGGCCGAGGCCCGAGTGGTGAGGCCCGAGATCCGTTTTTTTTCCTGGGGCCTGATTTTTTTCACTAAGTGTTGATAAATTTTGCTGTTGATTCGATTTTGCACCGTTAATAGCGCTTAAATCGTAGCTGCGATGAACGTGCCCCCAAAATGAAAGTTGCTTAGAATTGCGTGTACTTTAATTCATCTTCTTTGAGAATTTGCATTTGAGGTCATCTTGATTGTGTAATTGTGTGCTAAAGTGGGCATCAGGACGTTAAACTGCTACTAATTCCTGTTAAGTGCTGCTATTATTATTTTGTTCCAAGTTTGCACAATGATTGTGACTCATCCATGAGGCCTATTGCATTGATTCTTTTTCCTATGTGTTAAGCATCATGTGTACTTCATTTCCATGCTTTAACTTGTTATGTTTGGGTGCTTTAGCTATATTAAATCTTTCTCCAAAGTAGCCATCCTGATGTTAATGTGCTGCTGTTGCTGAAACTGTTATTTTGTTGCAACTTCGGTCGACGAGTGTGTCGCGACCGTTTATCGGAATTGAGTGATTCCAATTGCATATTGTTAAGAATCACGTCTAATATCATCCCATGTATTGCATTGCCATGATATGCTTGCTGGTCATATAGTTATTGAGCTACAAATTTGCTATGCTGCTGCTTTTGACAGCCACCTCTGTTTTTCTCTAAGTCTGTTACTTTGCGATGCCATGTTGTTTGCTTAATATCTTTTGATCTATGATGCCTTTTTGCATGATTCCTTTTGCCATGCCTTCCTTGTCATGTCTAATTTATTTCCAAAACATTTGTGAGCATATTTGCATTCATTGTCCTTTTTATGCATTGCTCTAAATTGTGCTTCGTGATGTTGGCAGATTGTGCCCGTAACTTGTTTTGCTTGTATATTTTTAACCGTAACTCCGTTTGGAGTGTGCCTTATATGTAACTTGATTAGTTTTTCGTATTATTTGTGTTTATGCTATTGTTTGCTGTTGTTAACAAACCTAAAATATGGTTTAGGGAAGAACAGTACCAAATGTGTTAATCATCATGTGGCACTTAGTGTTATGCCATGTTTAGGTTGTGCCACACTTAAATCGACTAGCATAGATAGTTTACTTTGTGCTTCACCTCTTGACTTGTTTATGTGCTATGCCATGCTTGCTTGAGTTTCCATGTTAATAACCGTTGGTTGATCACCTATAGCTAGGCAACTTGAACCACCATAAACGTGCGGTATTCGTCGTGTGTGACCGATACCCCACTAAAACTGTTAGTAACCGTTCTCGACGATAGATCCGTATCGCATTGCCGTGTCGTGTGATGTCTTCTTGATCTTATGTTGCCCCGTAGTAATAGA
This sequence comes from Bromus sterilis, assembly GCA_950022295.1. Lineage (NCBI taxonomy): Eukaryota > Viridiplantae > Streptophyta > Magnoliopsida > Poales > Poaceae > Bromus > Bromus sterilis. Next base: position 179,504,763 of record OX465595.1, read on the forward strand.
GTGCTTGCTCGTTGATTGCTTTTCAGTGTTTATCGTCTTGTGTGCTTCCGCGAGTACCTTCGGAGACGATGCGAGCTTGCGATCCACTACACCTTCGGAACCCGACATATCAACAGGAAAGGACTATGCACTACTTATGATCCATTCTATTTCAACCAGCGGTTTGCATGCTATTCTAGGTTTGGTTCAATGTTTGATCCTACCACATGTTTACAGCCTCTTTCAAACCGATACAGCCATGTCCCTTCCCAGCAAACCTTGTACTGCTATGTTACTATTGCTCGTTGCTCAGCCCCTGCTTAGTATGCATTCTTAGGATTCTACGATGTTACCCTGTTACTCCTTGGGTTGGGATATCACATTTATCATTATTATATTGTTGTTGATGATATGATTATTATGATAATGTTGACTATATTCGACGAAGGATGGAAGGTCTAGGCTATCCCGCCCCGAAGCTTTGTTCCATTCGAGTCACCTAGGATCCGAGTTCCGGGTATTGGTTTTAAGACTGAGTGTGCCTAATCGCGTGTGTGATTTTATGTGGTCCCCTCTTCTTACCTACCTAGCTTCAAACATTTCTAGAGGTGGCCCAAGTTGTTTAACCATTTGAAACCGTGTGTGTGCTGGTCAGCTGCCAGTAGTTTTCAAACAACTAGGGCCAGCGGATACTTAGTTCCTCTGTTGGTCCACACTTGGTGAGCTAGGGGTCCCCTGATGTCAGGTGTGATTCCCCAACCTTAGCCTTACGGAAGATTTCGATCCGAGAGCGTGGCCAGCTTTTGGATTGGGTGTCGACTCCCCGGGGGCCACCCGGATTTGTTCGTTGTTAGTTAGAGGGACCTGTCGTTTCGGATCTCTTGGAACTAAGTCATAAAATGGTTGCCTATAATGGGTAGCAACTGAGAGAGATGGGCGAGCATGCGACGCCTCGTAATGGGCAGTTGGTACACCCCTGCAGGGTTAAATCTTTTCGAGAAGCCGTGTCCACGGTTATGGACGACTTGAGACCTACTCCTTGTTCATAGACAACAACGACTGAGATAATCTTAATACAACTTGATCAACGTGTGTGTGCCTTGACTGCTTCTTCTTCGTCGGGATGCGAAGAGGAGGACAAGGATAGGATAGGTGTTATGTTTGCGTAGTAGTTGATAGCAAGACTTGTTGGAGGCGATTCCTCATCAAATGCTTGGCTTCTTACCTTACTCTCTAGATCCTTAGCCACTTCATAAATGCTAGTGCGGAAGCAACCTCACCACTTACCCCTTCCTTACCGTAAACTACTAGTTGTCCTAGAATAACGAGTGATGAAGTCCTTGCTGGGTCAGATGACCACTACAGTTGGATGCTGAGTACCTCTGTACTCATGATACTAGCCCCAAACTCTTTTCAGGGTTCTCGATCGACGGCAGGTATGGTGATCGACGATTCACGCGGAGACTCGACGACGACTAGTTAGGCGGATCCCGACGGAGGGCCTGGACCCGTGTGGTTATGGGGATCGATGTTTTTCTCTTTGCCATTAGGCATTTGATTGTAGTCTGTACTCAGACATGTATCTTCTGCTGTTGTATTGTATTTAAGGCAGTTGTATGCCGATTGTATGAGATGTTGTATCCTTGTATCTGTAATGTTGTGATATCATGTTGGAAATCCGGGGCATATGACTTTGTCATATGTCGCGGTGGGACCGATATGTGCTTCGTCCCCGGATCTGTATGGAAACCTCTAGATCTGGAACAGTACCGCATATCGGGCCTTACAACTTGGTATCAGAGCCTTACTGACTGTAGGATCCCCTCTCTGGCCGAAGTCGAGTCTAGACAAAAACTATTTTGTAGTTACTAAGTTAGTTATCGGAGAGTAGGAATATTTTTACTCCTTACCTTTTCTCTGGTCAGGACAAGTGTCGTAAGTGTTTTACTCCCGACTTATCCCCCTTCAAACTCTAGAATCTCGAGTGTGTGGAGCTTCGGAACCGTTACAATGCCTTGCTTGCAGCGTATTGTCTCGATTCCGATCTCAGGATTGGGAATTCCTGCAGTACCTTTATCATCTCTTGTTTTGGATATCATCTGGGTCTTCCTTTGCCCTCCCTCCTTTTGCCCGGTGTTTTTATGACTTGCGTCGAAAATCACTATCCCTTGATCTGGTTTTCGCGATCGTTCTTCCTCTTGTCACTGACGTTTTCGTTATTCCGACGATGTCGTCTCTCTGCGGAAAATTATCTCGACAGAAGTTCGTCGTCGACATGGAGCAGAGTCCCTTGTTGGTGGTGTTGAAGATTGTAGTCTCTCTTTTCTCTTTCCCCTCTCCCCCGGATCGTCCTGGATCTCGAGAGGAGATCCCTTGTTGGTAGTGTTGTATTGTAACAGCCCAATTTTCATAAAAATTAAATTTTGTTTTCGGTGTGAATTGTTTGATTGTCTGATTTGTTTGCGGTGTCTGCATCCCCGATTTATCGATCGGTGATTATTTTTGCCCCTCTTATCTCGTATCGGACGGAGACCGACCCTTGCCACCCTGACACTCGACCTTTGCGACACTGGGTTTCACCCGAGCACCGTCGCAACCGGCACAAGTCCAGCCATCGCCACCGGAACAAAAACCCCGTTTAATAATTAAACGGGATATTTTTATAGCGCGCCAGAAAATGTTGTCGGAATGTCACTGCAGTGAGGTATGATCGACGGGCTCGACGCGCTGAGCGCGTGGTTCGATATTTCGTCGGAATCGCAATCCGTACGGAGTCTCGGCGGTCATGAACGCGATCACCGGACGCGCGAGGGGGTACCGGGGGCATTTACTTAAACTTGTCAGCCAGCCTGCCTATTTAATGAACCCCACCTACCAAACCAGCCAATTAGGGTTCCCCTATGGAAATTATGCAGCCACCCCCCCCCAGAAAACACCCAAAATCGCCCCCTAAACACCCCCAAGTCCCGAAACCCTAGCCTAGCCACCCCCGGAGCCGTCGGATCTGTGATCCGAGGGCTCCCGTGCGGCCACGTCACCCCGGAGGGGCTCCTCCCACCTCCAGCCGCCCCAGCCACGGTTCGGGCCGCGCCGGGCCCGCTCCTCCGCCGCCAGGCCCGCAAGGGGCCAGATCTGGGCCGACCCCAACCTCCCCGGCGTCGCCTCCACGGCCAGCCGCCGCGGCACCCCGCGCCCTCCGACCTCGCCTCTCGTCTCCCCACTCCTCCCTGCTCATCCCCTCTCACCTCCCTCTCCTTCCCGTTGCAGGACCCGCGCCGGAGCGCCTCCAAGAACCGCCGCCGCGCCATGGCGTCGGGGCGAGGCCGAGATCGCCGCCCCTCTTGCTGCCTCGCTGGATCCGGCGACCTGCGGCCGCGAGCACGCCGCCTCCACCGCCTGGCACCTCCACGCGGCCTCCTACACCGCCTGCCGTGCCACGCCGCCCCATAGCAGGCCAGCCGCCGCCGGAGCTCTAGCCGGTGAGCCCGAGCCGGCTCCCTCCAACCGCCACCTGGGCCCAACACGGCCCCAGCCCGAGCATCCCAGGCCGGCCAGATTCGGCCTGCTGTCCAGATCCTGCCAAGTTGGGCCGAGGCCCGAGTGGTGAGGCCCGAGATCCGTTTTTTTTTCCTGGGGCCTGATTTTTTTCACTAAGTGCTGATAAATTTTGCTGCTGATTCGATTTTGCACCGTTAATAACGCTTAAACTGTAGCTCCGATGAACGTGCCCCCAAAATGAAAGTTGCTTAGAATTGCGTGTACTTTAATTAATCTTTTGTGAGCATTTGCATTTGAGGTCATCTTGATTGTGTAATTGTGTGCTATAGTGGGCATCAGGCCCTTAAACTGCTACTAATTCCTGTCAAGTGCTGCTATTATTATTTTGTTGCAACTTTGCATGATGATTGTGACGCATCCATTCGGCCTATTGCATTGATTCTTTTTCCTATGTGTTAAGAATCATGTGTACTTCATTTCCATGCTTTAACTTGTCATGTTTGGTTGCTTTAGCTATATTAAATCTTGCTCAAAAATAGCTATCCTGATGTTAATGTGCTGCTGTTGCTGAAACTGTTATTTTGTTGCAACTTCGGTCGACGAGTGTGTCGCGACCGTTTATCGGAATTGAGTGATTCCAATTGCATAAAGCTAAGAACCATTTCTACTTTCATCCCATGTATTGCATTGCCATGATATGCTTGCTGGTCATATAGTTATTTAGATCCAAAGTTGCTAGGCTGCTGTTTTTGACAGCCACCTCTGTTTTTCTTTAAGTCTGTTACTTTGCGATGCCATGTTGTTTGCTTAATATCTTTTGATCTATGATGCCTTTCTGCATGATTCCTTTTGCCATGCCTTCCTTGTCATGTCTAATCTATTTCCATATCATTTGTGAGCATGTTTGCATTCATTGTCCTGTTTATGCATTGCTCTAAATTGTGCTTCGTGATGTTGGCAGATTGTGCCCGTAACTTGTTTTGCTTGTATCTTTTTAACCGTAACTCCGTTTGGAGTGTGCCTTATATGTAACTTGATTATTTTTCCGTGTACTTTGTGTTTATGCTATTGTTTTCTGTTGTTAACCAACTTAAATTATGGTTTAGGGCAGAACAGTACCAAATGTTATAATCATCGTGCGGCACTTAGTGTTATGCCATGTTTAGGTTGTGCCTCACTTAAATCGGCTAGCATAGATAGTTTACTTTGTGCTTAACCTCTTGACCTGTTTATGTGCTATGCCATGCTTGCTTGAGTTGCCATGTTAATAACCGTTGGTTGAGCACCTGTAGCTAAGCAACTTGAACCACCATAAACGTGTGGTATTCGTCGTGTGTGACCGATACCCCACTAAAACTGTTAGTAACCGTTCTCGACGATAGATCCGTATCGCGTTGCTGTGTCATGTGATGTCTTCTTGATCTTGTGTTTCCCCGTAGTAATAGAGTGCTTCCTTGTTGATTTCTTTTCCAGTGTTTATCGTCTTGTGTGCTTCCGCGGGTACCTTCGGAGACGATGCGAGCTTGCGATCCACTACACCTTCGGAACCCGACTTATCAACAGGCAAGGACTATGCATTACTTATGATCCATTCTATTTCAACCAGCGGTTTGCATGCTAGTCTAGCTTAGGTTCGATGTTTGATCCTACCACATGTTTACAGCCTCTTTCAAACCGATACAGCCATGTCCCTTCCCAGCAAACCTTCTACTGCTATGTTACTATTGCTCGTTGCTCAGCCCCTGCTTAGTATGCATGGTTAGGATGCTACGATGTTACCCTGTTACTTCTTGGGTTGGGATATCACATTTATCATTATGATATTGTTGTTGGTGATATGATTATTATTATTATAATGTTGACTATATTCGACGAAAGATGGAAGGTCTAGGCTATCCCGCCCCGACGCTTTGTTCCATTCGAGTCACCTAGGATCTGAGTTCCGGGTATTGATTTTAAGACTGAGCGTGCCAAATCGCGTGTGCGATTTTATGGGGTCCCCTCTTCTTACCTACGTAGCTTCAAACATTTCTAGAGGTGGCCCAAGCTGTTTTACCATTTGAAACCGTGTGTGTGCTGGTCAGCTGCCAATAGTTTTCAAACAACTAGGGCCAGCGGAGACTTAGTTCCTCTGTTGGTCCACACTTGGTGAGCTAGGGGTCCCCTGTTGTCAGGTGTGATTTCCCGACCTTAGCCTTACGGAAGAGTTCGATCCAAGAGTGTGGCCAGCTTTTGGATTGGGTGTCGACTCCCCGGGGGCCACCCGGATTTGTTCGTTGTTAGTTAGAGGGACTTGTCATTTCGGATCTCTTGGAACTAAATCATAAAATGGTTGCCTATAATGGGTAGCAACTAAGAGAGATGGGCGAGCATGCGACGCCTCATAATGGGAAGTTGGTACACCCCTGCAGGTTTAAATCTTTTTGAGAAGCCGTGTCCACGGTAATGGACGACTTGAGACCTACTCCTTGTTCATAGACAACAACGACTGAGATAATCTTAATACAACTTGATCAACGTGTGTGTGCCTTGACTGCTTCTTCTTCGTCGGGATGCGAAGAGGAGGACAAGGATAGGATAGGTGTTATGTTTGCGTAGTAGTTGATAGCAAGACTTGTTGGAGGCGATTCCTCATCGAATGCTTGGCTTCTTACCTTACTCTCTAGATCGTTAGCCACTTCATAAATGCTAGTGCGGAAGAAACCTCACCACTTACCCCTTCCTTACCATAAACTAGTAGTTGTCCTAGAATGACGAGTGATGAAGTCCTTTCTGGGTCAGATGACCACTACAGTTGGATGCTGATTACCTCTATACTCATGATACTACCCCCAAACTCTTTTCAGGGTTCTCGATCGACGGAAGGTATGGTGATCGACGATTCACGCGAAGACTCGACGACGACTAGTTAGGCGGATCCGGGTGGAGGGCCTGGACCCGTGTGGTTATGGGGATCGATGTTTTTCTCTTTTCCATTAGGCATTTGATTGTAGTCTGTACTCAGACATGTATCTACCACAGTTGTATTGTATTTAAGGAAGTTGTATGCCGATTGTATGAGATGTTGTATCCTTGTATCTGTAATGTTGTGATATCATGTTGGAAATCCGGGGCATATGACTTCGTCATATGTCGCGGTGGGACGGATATGTGCTTCGTCCCCGGATCTGGATGGAAACATCTTGATCTGGAACAGTACCGCATATCGGGCCTTACATCGCCCCCACTCGAAAGAATCTCGTCCCGAGTTTCAGAAGTCTGCGGGAGGAAGGAGGGGTACTCGGCACTGAGACGGTCTTCTCTTTCCCACGTGGCTTCTCTCTCAGAGTGGTGTGACCATTGCACTTTCAGAAACTTAATCTTCTGACGACGACTGACACGCTCTGCGGAATCAAGAATACGAACGGGTTATTCTCGATAGGAAAGGTCATCTTGGAGAACAAGCGTTTCATGGTCGACTTCGCGGATGGGTTCCTTGAAGCAACGCCTGAGTTGTGACACATGGAATACATCATGTACTCGGGAAAGGAGCGGGGGTAGTTCAAGTTGGTAGGCAACTTCTCCATGTTTAGCAAGAATGCGGAAAGGTCCAATGTAACGTGGGGCCAACTTGCCTTTGATACCGAAACGTTGGGTTCCCTTCAGAGGAGTAACCCGAAGGTAAGCCTTCTCATCCAGATTGTAGCTTTCTTGCGTATGATGACGATCATAGTAGCTTTTATGATGAGACTGGGCTGCTTTCAATTGATCACGAACAATCCGAACTTGCTCTTCTGCTTCCATGATCATATCCGGTCCAAAGAATTGTCTTTCACCGGTTTCAGACCAGTTTAGGGTTGTTCGACATCTTCGTCCATAGAGGAGTTCAAAAGGAGCCATGTTCAGACTAGATTGGAAACTATTGTTATAAGCAAATTCGGCGAATGGAAGAGACTTATCCCAATTCTTTCCGACTGAGATAACACAAGCTCTGAGCATGTCTTCGAGAATTTGGTTAACCCTTTCGACTTGACCGCTAGACTGAGGATGGAAACATGTACTAAAGGAGAGATGAGTTCCCATAGCATTCTGAAAGCTTCCCCAGAATCTAGAGGTGAAAAGGCTACCACGATCAGAATTGATTTCCAAAGGAACTCCGTGAAGAGACCCAATTCTAGAGACATACAAGTCCGCTAACTGGCTAGCAGTTATAGACTCGCGAACGGGAAGGAAGTGTGCAACTTTGGAAAGTCTATCCACAACAACGAAGATGGCATCATTTCCTTTCTGGGTTTTTGGAAAGCCAGTGATGAAATCTATACTGACTTTGTCCCATTTCCACTCTGGAATAGGCAAAGGTTGAAGTGTACCAACAGGTCTTTGGTGTGCGGCCTTAATGCGACGACAAACATCACATTCGGAAACAAAGCGAGCAATGTCTCTCTTCATCCTAGTCCACCAAAATCTCTGGCGTAGATCTCGGTACATTTTTGTGCTACTAGGATGAATTCAGAGGGGTGTATCTTGGGCTTCTTTGAGGATGAGTTGCCTTAATTCCCTATTCTTAGGTACTACCAAACGATCTCCAAAGAATACCGTTCCTTTACTATCTGTGGAGAAACATTTAGCAACTCCGCTAGCAATTTTCTCCTTGATCCAGCGAACACCTCGTGCACGCCTTTGGGAAACTATGATTTGATCCTCAAGGGTTGGTGTCGCCACCAAGTCTAAAAGAGATCCACGAGGAACAATCTCGAGATTGAGCTTTCGAAATTCCTCATGAAGAAGTGGTTGATACTGCTGTAACATGAGGTTGTTACAGTACGACTTACGACTTAGTGCATCAGCCATGACATTGGCTTTGCCTGGGGTGTAAGAAATTCCTAAGTCGTAATCTTTTACCAACTCTATCCAGCGTCTTTGCCTGAGATTAAGATCTGGCTGGGTGAATATGTATTTGAGGCTTTGGTGGTCGGAATAGATCTCACAACAATTACCAAGGATGTAATGTCTCCAAGTTGTCAGGGCATCAACTACGGCAGCGAGTTCAAGATCATGGGTAGGATAGTTCACTTCATGTGGACGCAACTGGCGTGAAGCATAAGCTAACCCTTGCCGTGGGGCATCACAAAAGATCTCGAAATCCTTTTTGGTGTCTCGAGGCGCAAGTACGGGTGCAGAAGTGTCGGGACCCAGGGTTAGCATATGCAAGTCCCGCTACGACATAGTCATATGGAGAGCCGAGAACCGTACCCACTTGTCTAAGCAGACAAGGCCAAGCACAGAACGTTCTCCGAAAGCATCGTACATGAGGGGCATCCCATCCAGGCCGGATGATCAACTGAGATGGGTCCTCATCGTCTGCACACAAGTCTAATGATATGGGTGATGAACTCCCATATTCACACACAAGTTGCCTCAACCATACTATCGACTATCTCATAACACTTACATAGACTTACTCTAGCCCTATCACTTAGTCGGGGTCTAGGGCGGGCTCGATCATACCACAAAGTGTGCACGAGACAGAGTCTCGAACAATCGTATCGCGATGCCTCAAGCTGCGCACATCTAAGGGCCACTTGGTGTATAAAAGACCGCCAGCCAGTTCACAACTAAGGTCTCGAAAACCCATACAAAGACATGCATGTTATAAACATACATGCAGCACACATGCCTTGTACGAACAGCAGCTATCATTGCAATTCTCTACAAAGTATACATTTTATTGATAACTCTTACAGAGTGCACACAGAGATCACAAGCATGTGATCCAACATTACAACAGACAAGCGGAAGCAAGTAGGTCTGAGTACAGACAAGTTTAACAAATGGATTAAGAAGCCTTATTTAAACACAAGCCCTCCACGAGGGAACCAGTCGTCTGATTGGGACTATACTAGCTTGGTCTTCAGTCGTCGAGCTCGATGAAGAAGCCACCTTCGGGGTCAGTGGGTTCATCTAAAACATAGAATAAGCAAACGTGAGTACAAAGTCGTACTCAGCAAGACTTACATAGGAGCTATACTACTCATGCACATGTATCAAGGTAAAGGGAGGTGGGGTTCAAGTGCAGAAGTGCCAGCTTTGACTTGGCTAGTCCGGAACTACGAGTACCAGACTTAAGATAAGAAGCGTACACTACATCTCCAACGAATTACACAACTATGGTGCCTTCCTCGACTTCCCCACGAGAAAGCACGCCATAGCACTCACACTTATCTTGGTGTATTTTAGAAGTATCCAGTTCAAGTTGTCTAATAATCAAGCTAAGCTTTCCAAGAAGTCCTTAACCGCAGACGCGGCTATTCGAATAGTTTTGTTAACCCTGCAGGGTTGTACCGCTACACACACATGATCATCAGTTACCGCCTTTGTACTCGACACTGTTCAAGAAGTGTCGGCGAGGATGCTCACCACAACTGTTACCTCATAGCCGATCTAGTCCAGGAAAGCCGCATACCTGGGTTGGCTACCACTATCGTGAACCCGGCCGGTTTACCGAAGTGGACCCAGGTGATGTGTGCGTGGTGCATAAGCCGGTCTCGGTTGAGCCGTTCTCTCACTTAGCAGCCAGGCCACAAGCCTACCAGAACTCCGAACTACTGCGACATCTGGACATCGAAAGGGATGAGTTAATAGGTTGAGAGGGGTCAGTGAGCCCAATGTGTGGTTGTACTCTTCATCTTGGATCACCACACAAGAACTCAAACTTAGGGCGGTGTTCAACGAGACAACCTACCGTGTACTCCTACACAGCCTCTCATCGTTCACCTTGTATTAGGGTAGATTCGCCAACACCTTTCCACCATCATCAATATGATCACTACCATCCCGACTCACATAACAGTAACATCATTGTATCACTCTAAGCATGCAATAAGCAGTAACAATTGCAGGGGCCACATGATATCAATCAACTCCTACATTTGCTAGGATTGTGGTTTGCTTACTACTGTGACAAATGATAGGTCATGCAGAGGAATGGGTTCATCTATGCGGTAGAAACATAGCATGGTAATCATCATATACAATTCATAAGCGAGACATGAGAGGGAAGTGGGATTTTATCGACATGATCAAAGGGGGTTTGCTTGCCTTGCTGATGAGGTTCGGGTTCAGGGTCTTCAACGAAGGGGGCTGCCTCCTGTTCCGGTTCCACCTCTACTCGACAAACAACAAATAAGTAGCAAAGTAAATACAATGCACAATCACATGGTTGAAGGTTGAAACTTGATGTATATGCTTTGATGTGTGAAGCAATTCCACTTAAATGGGGTATTTGCAATTGAAATTTGCAAATTTAAACTCCACATATGATTTCCAATTTAGCCAAGTTGCATATGACATTTTTTGATCAAGTTAAACCATTTTGAAATGTGTATGATATGCCTCTGATGTGCAATTGAAATGTGGTATGTTGCTATGGTTCAAATTGCAAAAGAATTTGATTTAATTCCAATTAATCCAAATAGCAAATGCTACTGGTCACATTTTAAATTCAACTCAAACATGGTTGAAAGTTGGATATTTGGATAGATTATTTTCTCCTAATCATTTTTCATATATTATTTGTTAAATTTGGAGTTAATATGAATTTTCTATGAATTTTCAAAGTTTCACTTATTTTCTGGAATTTCTGGATTTATTCTTTAATTAGAAATTCCTTTTACTGCGTCACTGTGACATCATCATGGCGTCAGGGGGGCCACTGACAAGGGGGACCCACTGGTCAGCCTCTTTTGTTTAATTAAAACTGTTTATTTCGATTTAAACTTAACCAGGGGGTTAAGTGTGGCCTTGGGCCCACATGGCAGTCACTGTGGGGGGATTAAGCTTAATTAAGCTTTGTGGTTAAGCTCTAATGGAGGGGTCATCGCCGGCGAGGTACTGAAGTCGCCGGAGTTGCTAGGGATCGGGATTCTGGGCACGGCAGGTGACGGGGAGGGCACCGGCGTGTTCCTGGTGGCGCCGTGCATCGAATGGAGGTAGCCAGGGGTCACGGGGAGGTCTGGAGCGACGACGGTGACGTGCTGGGCGGAAACAGAAGTCCGGCGAGGTTTGGGATGGAGCTAGCGTGTGCGATTTGGACCGGGAAGTGGTGCGTTCGCAAGCTGGGGAAGCTGGGAGTCAAACGGGCGCACTGGAGCAACGCGGGGAGCACGGGAGCTAGGAGGGAACGTCAACGGCGGCGAGCTTCTTCGGCCTTCATGGCGGATCGTGACAGAGGAAGCAATAGTGGGCGGGAAGAGAGGGGTTTGACCCGCCTTCTCACCAGGAGTTCAACTGCGGTGACGGCTTGAGCTGGGAGGGCTTGATGGCGAGGTAATCGACGTCGATCTCTTTCGGCTCCGGCGGCGGCTCGAGTTCGAATTCGTCGGCTAGGAGGGCTCTGGCCACGCCATCTTCTGCAGCTCGGTGATGCGCTCGAAGGGGGACACGGGGGACAGCTTCAACGGGCTCCGGGACGTCGATGGTCACGCAGGCGCGTCGTCGTGCTCCGGCGGTTTCTTCTGTCGACGACAAACACGGCGAGGGAGGAGGGGGAGGTGGCTCTGGAGGAAGGGTAATGGAGCTGGGCGTCTCCCAGACGTCTCTGGCCGAGGGGATAAGGTCCAGGGAAGCAGGGAGCTTCCTGGCGCGCCCTCGCCGCTCGCCGGCGACCTGCTTGCCTGCCTGGAGGGGAAGAAGACGCATGTACCCCCTCTAGGTGGGCTGGGCCGGCTGAGGTGAGTGGGCCTCGCCCCTGGGCGAGAGGTAAGCTTCTCTGCTTCTTTTTCTTCTTTTCTTTTCTGTTTTCTTCTGACATTTGTTTTGGCTAGCTAAAATAAATACGTAGCCATTTTCAAAAATGCTAGAACTTTTTATATGGCATCATAATAATATAGACTAGCCATTTATAAAGTTTGGCACTTTTTAAAATTCAAATTATTTGAATCTTAACTCAAATAGGGGTTTTTGATTAATTCTAAGGTACTATTTGAATATTTGAAAAATCCATGAGCATGGTGTGGGTCCCACATCACTTCAAATGTGATCACACTCATTTATAAGACTTTTCAAAAATCTAACATGAATTTTTGGAGAAGATTTATTTCTGGCCTTTTGAATTAATTCATCTGGGGGGTTCCTTCTCCCATTTTGCTTTTGAATTTGATTTCAAATGACTTCTTTTGAAATTTTTAACATGATGCAAGATGACTTTGATCCTAGCACATTACCTAACAGAGGGTTCTGACAAGAAGTTAATCTTCTTTTTAGCTCTTGAAAGCTTTCCTTGCACTTGGGATTCCATTGGAATTTTTTATCTTTCTTGAGGAGTTCAGTTAGAGGCTTTGCAACTTTAGAAAAGTTCTCGACGAAGCGGAGGCAATAGCTTGCTAAGCCAAGAAAACTTCTAACTTGCTTAACCGATTCAGGTGGAGTCCAATCAAGGACGTCCTGAACTCTCTCGGGATTCACAGCAATGCCTTTTGCAGATATCACGTGGCCTAAGTAGGTCACTTCTGGTAGCCAAAATTCACACTTGGAGAATTTAGCATACAGGCGATGCTCTCGAAGTTTCATCAATACCAACCTAAGATGTTCGGCATGTTCTTCTTCGTTCTTCGAGTAGATGAGAATTTCATCAAGATAAACTACAAAAAATTTATCCAAGTACTCCATGAAGATCGAATTCAGCATGCGCGAGAAAGTGGCGGGGGCATTGGTTAAACCGAATGACATGACGGTGTACTCATAAAGACCATAACGAGTAGTAAAAGCCGTTTTGGGAATGTCCTCGTTTCGGATTTGGATTTGATGATAACCTAATCTCAAATCCATTTTGTAGAAGACTGAGGATCCAGCAAGTTGATCATAAAGATCATTGATCCTGGGCAGCGGGTACTTGTTCTTTATCGTCGCTAGATTTGGCAGGCGATAGTCTACGCACATCCTTTCTGTTCCATCTTTCTTCGTTATGAATAGAACGGGGCAACCCCATGGCGATGAGCTAGGGCGGATGAAGCCTTTTGTCGACAAAGCTTCAAGTTGGATTTTAAGCTCAGCTAACTCACGTGGGGCCATTTTGAATGGGCGACTGGAAATTGGTCCGCTTCCTATCATAAGATCCACTATGAACTCTACACATCTGTCCGGTGGGATGCCCGGCAGCTCTTCAGGAAAGACATCCGGGAAGTCACGAACAACCGGAATATCTTCCAGGTCGGGAAGGGGAAGCATATTCAAAGAATGCATCTGGGTTCTTGTTCTTGGTGAGGAAAAATCTTTTGTCTGGCCTGAAGGATGTGTAAGTCTAACTGACTTGGCTTTACAATCAAGAAAAGCATTCTGCCTTGATAACCAATCCATACCAAGGATGACATCAATGTCTGAAGACTTGAGGGCTATGAGTGAAGCAAGGAATACTGAACCCTCAATTGCAATTTGATTGCCATGGCTTACTCTATTAGTTTGCCATTTTGAACCAGGAGTTTGAATATTCATTGGGGTGAACATTTCATCAAAGGATATGTCGGGACCCGGGGGTAGCGTATGCAAGACTCGCTACAACACAATCATATGGAGGGCCGAGACCCGTACCCACTTGTCTAAGCAGACAAGGCCAAGCACAGAACATTCTCGGAAAGCATCGAACGTGAGGGGCATCCCATCCAGGCCGGATGATCAACTGAAATGGGTCCTCATCGTTCGCACACAAGTCTAAATGATATGGGTGGTGAACTCCCATGCTCATAGACAAGTCGCCTCAACCATACTATCGATTGTATTATAACCCTTACATAGACTTACTCCAGCCCGATCACTTAGTCGGGGCCTAGGGCGGGCTCGATCATACATCAAAGTGTGCCCAAGCTGCGCACATCTAAGGGCCACTTGGTGTATAAAAGACCTCCAGCCAGATCACAACTAAGGTCTCGAAAACCCATACAAAGACATGCATGTTATAAACATACACGCAGCACACATTCCTTGTATGAACAGCAGGTATCATTACAATTCTCTACACATTATACATTTTATTGATAAATCTCATAGAGTGCACACAGAGATCACGAGACTGTGATCCAACATTACAACAAGCATGCGGAAGAAAATTATGTCTGGGTACAGACAAGTTTAACAAATGGCTTAAGAAGCCATATTTAAACACAATCCCTCCACGAGGGAACCAGTCTGCTGACTGGGACTACACTAGCTTGGTCTTCAGTCGTCGAGCTCGAGGAAGAATCCACCTTCGGGGTCAGTGGGTTCATCTAAAACATAGAATAGGCAAACGTGAGTACAAAGTCGTACTCAGCAAGACTTACGTAGGAGATATACTACTCATGCACATGTATCAAGGTAAAGGGGGGTGGGGTTCAATGCAGAAGTGCCAGCTTTTACTTGGCTAGTCCTGAACTACGAGTACCATACTTGAGGTAAGAAGCGTACACGAGTCCACTACATATCTCCAACCATTTACACCACTATGGTGCCTTCCTCGACTTCCCCACGAGAAAGCACGCCATAGCACTCACGCTTATCTTGGCAAGTTTTATAAGTATCCAGTTCAAGTTGTCTAATAATCAAGCTAAGCTTTCCAAGCAGTCCCTTACCACAGATGCGGCTATTCGAATAGTTTTGTTAACCCTGCAGGGGTGTACCGCTACACACACATGATCATCAGTTACCGCCTTTGTACTCGACACCGTTCAAGAAGTGCCGGCGAGGATGCTCACCACAACTGTTACCTCATAGCCGATCTAGTCCAAGAAAGCCGCCTACCTGGGTTGGCTACCACTATCGTGAACCCGGCCGGTTTACCGAAGTGGACCCAGATGATGTGTGCGTGGTGCATAAGCCGGTCTCGGCTG
Organism: Bromus sterilis; assembly: GCA_950022295.1. Taxonomy (NCBI): domain Eukaryota; kingdom Viridiplantae; phylum Streptophyta; class Magnoliopsida; order Poales; family Poaceae; genus Bromus; species Bromus sterilis. The sequence goes on from OX465595.1 coordinate 179,520,077, forward strand.
AGCCGTTCTCTCACTTAGCAGCCAGGCCACAAACCTACCAGAACTCTGAACTACTGCGACATCTGGACATAGAAAGGGATGAGTTAGTAGGTTGAGAGGGGTGAGTGAGCCCAATGTGTGGTTGTACTCTTCATCTTGGATCACCACACAAGAACTCGGACTTAGGGCGGTGTTCAACGAGACAACCCACTGTGTACTCCTACACAGCCTCTCATCGTTCACCTTGTATTAGGGTAGATTCACTAACACATTTCCACCATCATCATCATGATTGCTACCATCCCGACTCACATAACAGTATCATCATTGTTACACTCTAAGCATGCAATAAGCAGTAACAATTGCAGGGGCCACATGATATCAATCAACTCCTACATTTGCTAGGATTTTGATTTGCTTACTACTATGACAAATGATAGGTCATGCAAAGGAATCGGTTCATCTATGCGGTAGAAACGTAGCATGGTAATCATCCTAAACAATGCATAACGAGACTGAGAGGGAAGTGGGATTCTATCGACATGATCAATGGGGGTTTTCTTTCCTTGCTGACAAGGTTCGGTTTCGGGATCTTCAACGAAGCGGGCAGCCTCCTGTTCCGGTTCCACTTCTACTCGACAAACAACAAACAAGGAAGCAAAGTAAATGCAATGCACAAGCACATGGTTGAAGGTTGAAACTTGATGTATATGCTTCTAATGTGTGAGGGTTTCCATTTAAATGAAGTGTATTGCAAAGGTTTTGCAAATTCAAACTTCAATTTGAATTTAAAATGAATTCATATGCATTGTTCTCACTGTTCCCCCATTTTACAATGGTCAAACATGAAAACAATGTGCATATTCAGAATCCTTGCATTTTCTGATAATTTTACATATATTATATGTTTAATTTGGAGTTAAAATGAATTAGTTATGAATTTCCAAAGTTTAAGCTATTTTCTGGCTTTTCTGGAATTCTTTTAAATTGAAAATGCATTACTGCGTCACTGTGATGTCATGCTGGCGTCAGGGGGGGTTCTAACCAGGGGGTCCCACCTGTAAGTGTCTCATGTGTTAATTAAAACATTTAGTTTAGTTTTAAATTAACCCAAAGGTTAATTAGGGCCTAGGGCCCACATGTCATTCTCTCTGTGGTAATTTAAACAAGTTTAATTTGTTTTAAACTTAACCAGGGGTTTAAGGGCTTGGGGGCCCCACCTGTAAGTCTCACAGGGGGGAGGGATTAGGGCTAATCCCCTACCACGTGGACCTCGTCGCCGGCGTGTCTCCGGCGACCTCCCGAGAAGGCGGCGTCCGCGGGGACGGCGTTCCCGTGGTCCAAATCGAGCGCTGCTTCCACCAGGTTGAAGCCCTCGTCGTCGCTCTTCGATTGGAGCAGGCTGGGGGTGCTGGGTTGCTCTGTACGCTCGCCGGTGACGAGTTTGGCGGCGACAGAGGCACGGCCGCGAGGAAAAACTTGATGCAGGGCTCCACTTGAAGCGGGGGAAGGCTAGATCGACGCAGTGGAGCACGGCGAAGGTGAAGGACATGGCCCCGAGCTCGATTGCTTCACGGGTGCTCGCCGACGAGCACCGCGGCGGAGCTGAGCTACGGCTCCCATGGCAGATCGGCGTAGAGGAAGAGCTGGGGCTCGCGGGGTTAGGGGAAAATCTCACCAGGCTTTGGTGAACACGCTGGTGTAGTCTACGGAGGCGGAGAGGCTCTGGAGCTGCCGGATTTAGAGGTGGATCCGCGGCGGCCAGAGACGAAGACGATGAAGCTAGCGAGCTCGTGGGGGCGCCTAGCTTCGATTCCTTCTGCACGGTGGGGTTGTAGACGACGGCGGAGCTGATGGACTTGGCGGTGCGTCCTCTCGGCGACGATGGCCACGTGAAGACGGCGGCGTGTTCCAAGGCTGCTCTCGGATGGCGATGGATTCGAGCGGGAGAGAAAGGGGAGACGGCTCCCAGGGGGGAATGGACACGGCGTCTCCAGGGCGTCGTCGTGGCGAGGAGATAAGGCTTGGGGAGCCTGGAAGGCTCTCGGCGTCGCGGTGGCGTCCACGGCGCGCTCTCGCTCGACATCGAGCTGCTTGAGGAAGACGACAGCGGAGGTAAGTGGGCTTGGGCCGGCTGGGAAACAAGTTGGGCTGAAACACAGGTAAGACCTTTTTCCTTTTTCCTTTCTGTTTTCTTTCTGTTATTTGTTGTGCCTTGCTAAATAAAATAGCTAGGCATTTTCTAAAATGCTGAAACTTTTTATAAGGCTTCATAATATATTAGGTTAGCCACTTGTAAAGTTTGGCACTTTTTAAAATTCAAATCATTTGAACTTTAATTCAAATAGGGGTTTAAATTTAAATCCATGCTCATGTTTGAATATTTTAAAAATCCATGAGTATGGGATTTCTACCACATCACTTGATATGTGATCACACTCATTTATGTGACTTTTCAAAAATGCAAAAGGAATTTTTGGAGCAACTTTTATTCTGGCCATTTGAATTAAATTCATCTGGGGGGTGTTCTCTCTCCCATTTGGAATTTGAATTTGATTTCTTTGATGAATGCAGGTAAGCCTTTGATCCTAGCACATCCCATAGTTAGGCATTTTTTTAAATGCGACAAATTTTTATATGGCCTCACAATATATATAGCTAGCCACTTATCAAGTTCGGACATTTTTAAAATTCAAATTATTTGAACTTTAATTCAAATAGGGTTTAAATTTAAATCCAAGCTCCTGTTTGAATATTTGAAAAATCCATGAGCATGGGAATGCTACCACCTCACTTTATATGTGATCATACTCATTTATGTGAGTTTTTGAAAATACAAAAGGAAATTTTCGGAGCAACTTTATTTCTGGCCATTTGAATTAAATTCACCTAGGGGGTGTTCTCTCTCCCATTTCAATTTCTTTTGAAATTTTTAACATGAATGCAATGTAGCTCTTGATCCTAGCACATACCTAATAGAGGGTTCTGACAAACTAGGTATAAGGATACCGACGATAAAACCTCGGACAAACAAAGTACCGCAGGACAAAGGGATCAAGTCTTATCTTTAGCGGTTTCCAACAACGAATGAAGTTCATTCGATGGAAGCGCAGGGGCTATCAGGATTGTAACCAGTCCAATTGATTAATCATTGATCAAGAGGGTGTCTTGATCATGTCTGTTGTTTCCCGGACTGTAGGATGTCACACTTAAGGGTAATCGATTCATTGGGATAGATTCGGGATCATCGGTTTAGGAGAGAGCACCGGAATTATTCCGGGAGAGAACGGAAGATGTCCGGATATTTTGAAAGATTCAAAATAATGTTTAATCATGTTTAATAATATTTATTATTTAATTAACAGAACTAAATATTAAAATATATTTAAATTAATTGATTAAATGGGAAAAAGTCATATGGGCCTATTTGAGGCCCATTAGGGGAAGGAGGGGGTTCCCCCCTTGGGCCATGCGCCAAGGGAGGGGCCCACCCCCCTAGGATGGCGCACTCCCCCCTCCCAAGGGTTTAGTCCCACATGGGGGAGGGGAGGAGGATCCCACCCCCCCTTGGCCTATATAAGGAGGGGTAGACCCCTCTTTTTCCATAATCTCATTGAGTTATCTCTCTCTCTTTCTCCTACCTCGAGCGGACTCCCCTTGTTTGGAGTTTGCATTTGGTTGGGATTTCTCCACCAAAGCACGTCGTCGCTTTGCCGGAGTCGGGATCCGAATCTGTCTTCTTTCCGCTGCTCACCTGATTCGAAGCCTGGAGGGAACATCGGTTGCACCGTACGTGTATAATATCCTCGAGGCACTACACATGTGGTGCTACTTCATCGTCTGGAGGTCACCGATAGTCTCCAACGCCGGGGGTCTTCTACACAACAGGCAGGTCATAGTTTAGAGTCTACGCCAACCACGTTCGCAAGAACGTTTCCCTCTTTCGGTCTTCAAAGGTATGAACACCGATTCCCTCTGTTACTTTACATCGCCGTAGCATAGATCTTGGGTTCGGGTATCGTAGGTTGGAAAAATTATTGTTTTCTGCCCCATATCCCAACAGTGATATCATGAGCTAGCTATGCGTAGATGTATTGTACGGGTAGAACACATCTTGGATGTGGGCATCAATTCTCCAATTGTTACCCTCCCATGTGTACTCATTTAGCATTGCGGCAATGTCCTGATGAAGCGGCCCCGACCGACCTTACGCGTTTACCCGAGATTGGTTCCACGCTTGACATATGGCTTGTACCATATAAGTGGCTGGGGTGTCTTTCTCTCTAACATTAGTGATGCAAAGATATTTGCAACGAAGGGCCCCGACAGGGGTGAGATAGAGACGATTGTGGAATTTGTGTTGTGGCATGTTTTCGCAGAATAGAAACGTTTCTCTCTTGAAACCCCTAGCAGCCACGTAAAACTTGCAAAAGATAAAGTAGAAGGCGTTTAACTTTACTTTGCATGAAGGGGGATCATAGCATGTATGATTTCAAGTTTTTCATCCTGTTTTGCTAATATACTAATAATAACGACGATAGCATTATAGGATGATCTCTCACTAAAACCAGCATATTGTCCTTACCCTAGTGAGCACCACCTGGAAAGATCAACATTATGGAGGCATCACGTGTCACACGGATGTCAAACATATTCGCATTCAAATGAGGTGGTTGTAGCAAGCCTTGCATATGTATATGGTATGGCCTTGTATGACACAGCAACAAATCACATAGGGTATGGTGGCGAGCCTGGCATATGTATATGATATGGCCTCGGGACACAAGAGACCGAAAGGTCAAGCATGAGTCACATAGATGGTGTGATTGGCATGATGGCCTACCTTAAACACATATTGATGGTCGTGACGATCGGGGGAGGTATGGTGTTCTAGGATTGTGTGACCACTTAGTAAAACTAAGAGATGTTTTCCTAAGTGGGAGTTTTAGAATTAATTAAAATTGAATTCCTCATTATGAACAAAAGTCTAAATATGTATCTTTGTGAATCACCATTGTAGATGACAGCACCACGTCCCTCATTCAACTTAGGGTCATTCCTAGAGAAAGATAAACTGAAAACTCATGGGTCAAACTTCACCTCCTGGTTCCTCACTCTAAGGATTATCCTCATTCCCCTCAAAATGTCCTATGTACTTGAGACTGCATTAGGTGATGCACCAGCAACTACCGCTACTCCGTTTGAGAAGAATGTGTACCTCATTAAGTCGGATGATTCCTCCCTTGTCAAGAAGGGTATGCTCTATGCCATGGAGGCTGAACTGCAGAAACGGTTCGAGAGCCTCAGTGCTTATGAGATAATCACTTACCTCAAGACCGTCTTTGCACCTCAAGCCAGGGTTGAGAGAAATGAAGTTTCTGAAGCTTTATTTTCGGTAAAGATGGAAGAGCACAACAGTATGACTAAGCACATAGTCAAAATGTCTGACTACGTTCAACGCCTGAACGATCTAGAATTTAAGATACCAGATGAAGTGGCGATTGAGAGGGTGTTGCGTTCGCTAACCCCTAGCTACGAGAGTTTTGTGTTGAAATACAACATGCAAGGAATGGTTAAGACCCTTTTTGAATTGTTCACGATACTCAAAATTACTGAAATGGAAATCAAGAAGGAGCACAGCTGCACCAAGTACTTAGATGATAAGAAGGCGGGCAAGGTTGCCGGAAGAGACATGGATATATGTGATATACATGTTATTGTTGTTTTCCTGACAAGTGCTTGGAGAAATGTCTCGATATTTGATACCGGATCAGTTGCTCACATCTGTAACTCCCAGGAGGGGCTACAGAATAAACGACTCCTGCGGAAGGATGAAGTGACGATGCGCGTTGGAAACGGTTGCAAGGTTGATGTAATGTCCGTTGGCACGCTCCGTCTTAGTCTCCCTTCGTGATTGATTCTTGTTTTGAATAACTGCTATTATGTACCCATGTTGAGTATGAACATTGTGAGTGGGTCTTGCTTAATGCAAGACCATTATTCTTTTAAATCCGAGACAACTGGTTGTTCGATTTATAAGAATAATGTCTTCTATGTCCATGCACCGGTGCGTAATGGTTTATTCTTAATGGATCTCGAATATCATGACTCACACATCAATAACATAGAGGTCAAAAGATAAAAGCCTGGTAACGAAGAACACATGATGATGTGGCATTGTCTTCTTGGTCATATTAGTATTAAACGCATGGAGAAGCTTCATAAAGATGGACTTCTGGATTCATTAGATTTTGGATCTCTTGACACGTGCGAGCCATGCCTGATGGGAAAAATGACAAAGACTCCATTCAATGGAATAATGGAGCGTCTGGTAGACTTATTAGGTGTCACAACCCAAGTTTAGGTAAGTGCTAGGATTTGAGATCCCTATGCATCATGCAAAAAAAATTCAAAAGAAATTCAAAATAGGGAAAAGAAAAGCCCTGAAGAATTTAATTAAATGGCCAGACAAAAAATTCTTCCAAATTTTCCTCTGGTATTTTTGAAAAGTCTTATAAATATGCATGATCACATATAAAGTGAAGTGGGTCCCACTGCATGCACCAAGATTTTTCAAATATTCCAAATAGGGCTTGGAAATTAAATAAAAACCCTGTTTGAATTGAAATTCAAATAAGTTGAATTTCAAAAATCTTCAAATCTTGGGATTGGCTAGTGTTATGCCATGTAAGTCCATGTAAATAATTTGGGGATTTTATAAAATGTTTTGATATTTTTTTATATCAAAACAGAACAAATGTCAGAAGAAATAAAAAGAAAAACAGAAGAGAAATAAGAAAACTACCTACCTCCCTTACCTCTCGGCCCACCTGGCCCATCTTCCTCAGAAGGCAGCCCAGCCCGCCAGGGGCAGGGTTGTCTTCAACCTCTGCCTTCTGGCAGAGGTGTGGCGAGCATGCCAGCCGAGGCTGCCACCTCCTGCTTACGCTAGGGCCTCCACGTCGTCTTCTAGGCGTCGAGGAGAACCCCCAGGTCTCCTCTCCACCATTCCCCCCTCTCCCTGGCCTTCCTTCTTCCTCCCCGGCGAGAAACCGAGCGGACCCGTAGCCCTAGCCGGAGCTCGGCCGTCCGCCACCGTGGCCACCGTGCATCCCACGCCGCGCCTTCGTGTCCTTCCTCCTCGCCGCCATCGACTCCATCGAGCTGCAGCTCCAATTGAGGCCAAGGACGCCCGACGACGACGCCTGCTTCAAGTTTTCGCCGCCGGCCATCACAAGCTTCGGCTAGCAATTACTCCGCCGCCAGGACCTCCCCAGCCCCGCCGTGCCCCTCATCGTTCTCCCGGTGAGCTCACGCTCATTCCCCACCTCCCCTTTCCTCTCCCCGTGCCTTGAGTCACCGCCCCGTCGAGGCCAGTGGCCAGCCGCCACGCAAGTCGTCGCCGACGACGCCCCAGTGCCCCTAGAGACCCTCTGATAGCACCGCTGCACGCGGAAGAGCGAGAGGCACCCCCTGGTGCTCTCCTCCTTCTCTCCCGTGGCCGGAAACCCAACTCCGGCGAGGCGCCGCCGTGAACCGTGGTCACCGGCGGTTAGCCACCGGCCGATTAGTCCTCATCCCCAACTTAACCCCCCCAGTCCATGATAGGTGGGCCCCAGGCCCCCCTAACCCCTCTCTGTTAATTAAACAGAGAGGATTAAACCCCTCTCCGACTGACAAGCTGACCCCACATGTCAGCCCCTGTGACATCACCCCCACGTCACCATGACGCAATAAACAGAAAAACAAATTAAAAGAATTAGAGAAATCAGAGAAAAATCCAGAAAATTGGTTAAGCTTTGGAAAATCATAGAAAATTCATATTAACTCCAAGTTAAACATATAATATATGAAAAATTATCAGAAAAATTCAAGGATTCTGAATATGCAAAAAAAATTCATGTTTGACCATTTTAAAATGGGTGAACAGTAGCAAACATGCATATGGCATAATTTGAATTTGAATTTGAAGTTTCAATTTGCAAACCTTTTGCAATACACTTCAATTAAATAAAATTTTCAACACATCAGCACCATATACATCATGTTCTACAACTTGATCATTTGCTTGTGCATTTTATTTTGGTGTTTCCCCCCTTTGTTGATGATTGCTTCGGTAACAGTGTTTCCGAGATGGTGATCACCCCCGAAGAAGAAGACCACCGTTAAGACCCGTGTATCGTCAGCAAGGCAAGCAAACCCCATTGATCATGTCTATAAAATCCCAAATCCCTCTCAATCTCGCTTATGCATGTTTAGGAGATCACCTTGTATCGATTCTACCGCATAGTTGAACCCATATCTGTTGCATGACCTATCATCTTGTCTCAGTAGTAAGCAAACCACAATCCTAGCTGACATAGGAGTTGATTGATATCATGTGGCCCCTGCAACTATTACTTCTTATTGCATGCTTAGAGTTTACAATGAGGATGCTTTTGATGTGAGTCGGGATGATAGTGAACATGTTTTTGATGAAAGTGAAACTGTGTTGGTGAATCTACCCTAATACAAGGTGAACGATGAGAGGCTGTGTAGGAGTACACAGTGGGTTGTCTCGTTGAACACCGCCTTAAGCCCGAGTTCCTGTATGGTAATCCGAGACAAAGAGTACAACCACACATTGGGCTCACTGACCCCTCTCGACCTAGTAACTCACCCTGATCCAAGTCCAGGAGTCACAACTAGTTCGGTATTTCCATTCGTCATATGCAAAGAAAGATAAAGGAAATGAAATGTTGCATTCATGGTAGGGCTTGTAGAACATGGCTTGCCAAGCGGAGAACCATCCGTCGAGGTGGGCTTGTCAGTCGTGCCTACATGGTTTGAGTCCTGGCTGGAAGCTCGGCCGGAACTCCAGTTAGGTTTGGAACTCAGACAGTTGACTCCTTGGACTAGAACGAAGCTGTGTGTGAAGTGTTGTGGTGAACATCCTCGCTGTCACCTCTTGAACGGTGGCGAGACTTGGCGGTAACCGATGGTCATGTGTGTGTGTAGTTTACACCCTTGCAAAGTTAAAAAAAACTATTCGAATAGCCGCGTCCGCGGTCATGGACTACTTGGAAAGCTGTCCTTGATTATTAGACAACTTGAATGGATACTTCTAATACTCGCAAGATAAGCGTGAGTGCTATGATGTGCTTCCTCGTGGGGAAGTCGAGGAAGTAACCATAGTGGTGTATTGGTTGGAGACTTGGTAGTGGACTCGTGTACGCTTCTTACCTCAAGTCTGGTACTCGTAGTACAGGACTAGCCAAGTCAAAGCTGGCACTTCTGCATGTTGAACCCCACCTCCCTTTACCTTGATACTTGAGCATGAGTAGTATAGTTCTGATGTAAGTCTTGCTGAGTACGATTTTGTAATCACGTTTGCTTATTCTATGTTTTAGATGGAAACCCAGACCCCGATGGAGTCACCAACCTGAAGCTCGACGTTGTCCTTGGTAGTATAGTTCCAGGCAGCAGTCTGGTCCCTCGTGGAAGGGCATGTTTGATAAACAAGGCTTCTCTAAGCCATTTGTTAAACTTGTATGTACTCAGACCTAATTTGCTTCCGTTGTATGATGTAATGTTGATCACAGACATGTGATCTTTGTATGCTCTATATGTAAGTCAATAAAGAAGTACTTTGTAGAGTTATGTGATGATACCTGTTGTTCATACTAGGCATGTGTGCTGCGTGTATGTTCATAGCATGCATGTCTTAGTATGGGTTTTCGAGATCTTAGTTGTGATCTGGCTGGCGGTCTTTTATACACCAAGTGGCCCTTAGATGTGCGCAGCTTGGGGCATTGCGATGCGATTGCTCGTGACTCTGTCACGTGCACACTTTGTGGTATGATCGAGCCCGCCCTAGACCCCGACTAAGTGATCGGGCTGGAGTAAGTCTATGTAAGAGTTAGGATTCAATCGATAACATGGTTGAGGCGACTTGTCTATGAGTATGGGATTCACCACCCATAAGCATTTAGACTTGTGAGCGGACGATGAGGACCCATCTCAGTTGATCATCCGGCCTGGATGGGATGCCCCTCACGTTCGATGCTTTCCGAGAGTGTTCTGTGCTTGGCCTTGTCTGCTTAGACAAGTGGGTACGGCTCTCGGCTCTCCATGTGATTGCATCGTGACTGGAATTACATACGCATACCCCGGGTCCCGACATTAGGGATCATACATATTGATGTATGTGGACCAATGAATGTCACCACATGCAATGGATTTCGTTACTTCGTGACCTTCATGGGTGACTTAAGTAGATACGGGTATATCTACTTAATGAATCACAAGTCTGAAACCTTTGAAAAGTTCTAGGAATTTTAGAGTGAGGTCGAGAATCAACTCAGGAAGAAAATCAAGCACCTTCAATCCGACCGAGGAGGCGAATATTTAAGTCACAAGTTTTGCACTCATCTGAAGACTTGTGGTATTTTACCACAACTTACGCCAGCTGGAATACCTCAGCGAAATAGTGTGTCCGAGAGACATAATCGAACACTATTGGATAGCGTACGATCAATGATGTCTCATACCGACTTACCTACATCATTCTGGGGGTATGCATTAGAAACTGCCGCTTACGTTCTTAATAGGGTACCGTCCAAATCCGTGAAGACAACATCGTTTGAATAATGGTATGGCAAGAATCCAAACCTGTCTTACCTAAATATTTGGGGTTGTGAGGCTTATGTTAGGAAACTTCATCCTGACAAACTTGAATCTAAGGCGGAGAAATGCATCTTTGATTCAAAGGAAACTATTGGATATACCTTCTACAACAGTATGAGGGAAAAACGTTTGTCTCCAAGACTGGACAGTTTCTTGAGAAAGAGTTTCTTTCAAAAGAATTGAGTGGGAGGAAAATAGACCTCGATGAAGTGACTGACCAATCACTGAAAACGGAAGATCCGGCAACAAAAATTGTTCTGGAACCATCTTCCAAAGTGGGAGCTGAAGAAGGTAGTCAACACGCCATTCAAAACGATCATGACATACATGATGATCATGATGATAATGAAGAGGAACCTATTGTGCCACGTAGGTCATCAAGGATTCGTCAAGCTCCTGAGTTTTATGATCAACTTGTGAATGCAGTCACGGTTAATGAACCTGACGAACCTACAAACTACAAAGAGGTAATCGAAGGACCCGAGTCCGAGAAATGGCTAGAAGCCATGAAATCCGATATAGACTCCATGTATGCCAACAAAGTATGGACTTTGGTGGATATTCCCGAGGACTTCAAGGCTGTCTATAATAAATGTACATTCAAGAAAAAGACTGGCGCGGATGGAAACGTTTCTGTCTATAAAGCTTGACTTGTCGCGAAAGGGTCCGACAAGTTCAAGGAGTTGACTACGAGGAGACATTCTCTCATGTAGCGATGATAAAGTCTATTCGGACACTACTAGCAATAGCTGCCTATCATGATTACGAGATATGGCAGATGGATGTGAAAACCGCATTCCTTAATGGTAACATTGTGGAAGAGTTGTACGTGGTGCAACCGGAAGGTTTTATTGATCCTAAGAACGCTGGTAAGTTATGCAAGATTCAACGGTCCATCTATCGGTTGAAGCAGGCATCTCGGAGCTGGAACCTTCGATTTGATGAGGTGATCAAAGCGTTTGGATTTATCCAAAATGTCGAAGAGTTCTGCGTCTATAAGAAAATGAGTAGGAGCTATGTAGCATTCCTTGTATTATATGTGGACGACATATTACTGATAGGGAATGATGTGAAATTCTTAGAGAGTGTTAAGGAATACTTGAATGGACAATTTTCCATGAAGGACCTAGGTGAAGCTGCGTACATACTAGGCATTATGATCTATAGAGATAGATCTAATCGCCTATTGGCCTTGAGTGAAAGAAATTACATTAAGAAGATACTGAAGAGGTTCGGTATGGATAACTCCAAGACAATCCTCTTGTCAGTTATAAAAGGTGTTAAGTTAAGTGTGAATCAATGTCCAACAACAGCAAAGGAAAAGGAGGAAATGTCCTCAAAGCCCTATGCCTCAGCCATAGGTTCTATAATATATGCTATGCTATGTACTCGGCCGGATTTGGATCTGATCGTTAGTATGACTAATCTCTACCACAGTAATCCTGGAATGATTCATTGGACCGTAGTAAAGAACATCCTGAAATACTTGCGAATGACGAAGGATCTCTTTGTCGTCTATGGAGGATGTGAAGAGGAGTTGGCCATAAAGGGTTACGTCGATGTTGTCCTTAACACTGAAACAGTTGACTCAAAGTCCCAGTCGGGATATGTGTTCATGTTGAATGGCGGTGCAATTAGCTGGAGGAGTGGCAAGCAGTCAGTCGTCGCCCAATCTACTATAGAGTAGGCGTATATTGCCGCTTGCGAAGCGTCAAATGAAGCGTATTGGCTGAAGAAGTTTGTGATCGAGCTTGGTGTATTTCCCAGCTGCACTGACCCTGTTGGCATTTTCTGCGACAACACGGGTGCCATTGCTAATGCGAAGGAACCAAGAACTCACTCTACATCCAAGCATATTCTCCGACGATTCCATGTGACGCCGGACTATGCCAAGGATGGTCATACTAGGATTCACAAAATACATATGGATCTGAACGCAGGAGATCTTATGAGTAAACCTCTTCCACAAAGCAAGTTTGAAGAACACCTAGAGACTATAGGTGTTAGATACATGCCGTATGTAAACTAGTGTAATTTGTACTCTAGTGCAAGTGGGAGACTGTTGGATATGTGCCCTAGAGGAAAATTAATAAGATATTTGTCACATATCCATTTTGTTCATAATACTTTTTATACTATGCTAGTGTTGTATTACTCGGAAACATTAATACATGTGTAGTATATAAACATTCTTCCCTAATTAAACTCAGGTATACTAGCTCATTGGGCAATTGATGATCAAGGTTTCCTGATCATGGAGACACATAAGTCCGTTGACAATGAGGTCATATCATTAGGAGAATGATGTGATGGACACACACCCACCTAAAGCATTGCGATGTGATCAAGTCACATAGTTCAGCATTGCGATGACTTTATAACATATGACTTAGTCCTTAGACCGTAATGATCATACGTAATTTCTATCTACTAGGAGGCTTTGATTTGCATCCACCGCCTGACTGAAGTATGCTGGCCATAAAGGTGTACTTTGGGCATTCCGAAATAGATATGTTGATGAGTATGCAAATAGATCAAAGCGGGATTTGTCAGTCCGAGTGACGGACAGGCACTCTGGGCCCACTTGGTGATATTGCATCAATACCTTGCAAGGAAGTGACAAGGTCACAAGAGATGTAATAGGCACAGACGAGTAAACTAGTTTGTTGGGAATGAGGTGTGAACTAGGTATAAGGATACCGACGATCAAACCTCGTACAAAAAAAGTACCGCAGGACAAAGGGATCAAGTCTTATCGTTAACGGTTTCCAACGGTGATTGAAGTTCATTCGATGGAAGCGCAGGGGCTATCAAGGATTGTGAAAGGGCATGTACCCTTATGTTTGGTTTTGGTAATTGATGACAATCTTTATGGACTAATGGTTTCCTTGAGTTATACTTTAAGGTTTGTCCATAGGCAACGCTTGAAGATCATATGGTGGCTTCAAGGTTGTAAGATGAAGATTACGTGTTGACCAAGGTGTTCATCATGGAGCTATCCAAAGATTGGTCAAGTTGATGTGTGCAAGGTAAAGAGGATCATCACGAAGATATCATATGCTTGGAGCTTGACGACCATTTGGTGATAATGGTCTTGTGAAGATATGCCTAAAAGAGGCTCACCCATAATGGAGTATGGGGAGCAATTTACTAGTCTTCATCGAGCCGATTTATAAGGCCCGATATGCGGTACTGCTCCAGATCTAGATGTTTCCTTCCAGATCTGGGGACGAAGCACATCTCGGTCCCACCGCGACTATTACAATGCCATATGCCCCGGATTTCCAACATGATATCACAACATTACAGCTACATGGATACAACATCTCATACAATCGGCATACAACTGCCTTAATACATTACATAAGCGGAAGATACATGTCTGAGTACAGACTACATTCAAATGCCTAGTGGAAAAGGTAAAACACACCATTCCCGTAACCACACGTGTCCAGGCTCTCCGCCGGGATCCTCCTAACTAGTTGTCGTCGAGTCTCCACGAAGGAGTATAGAAGAAGGGTCGAGGTAGTAATCAACTGCATCGGCCGATCAGGCAAAACATAAAAGGGAAAAGAAAAGAAAGGGGTGAGAATATATCAAAAGTCTTGTAACTAACTTCTCACGGGTAAGATGGGGGTAGTGGTGAGGTTGCAGATGCACTAGCAATATATGAGTGGCTAACGGTCTATTTTGAGAGTGAGATGAGAACCAAGCATTCCATGAGGAATCGCCTCCAACAAGTCTTGCTATCAACTACTTACGCAAGCATAACACCTATCCTATCCTTGTCCTCCTCTTCGCATCCCGATGAAGAAGAAGCAGTCAAGGCACACACACGTTGATCAAGTTATAGTTATGATTCAGTTGATGTTATCTATGAACAAGACGTAGGTTCCAAGTCGTCCATAACCGTGGACACAGCTTCCCGAAAAGATTTAACCCTGCAGGGGTGTACCAACTGCCCATTACAAGGCTCCGCACGCCCATCTCTCTCAGTTTCTACCCATCACAGGAAGCCATTTTATGATTTATCCCCGAGAGATCCGAAACGACAGGTCCCTCTAGCTAACAACGAACAAATCCGGGTGGCCCCCGGGGAGTCGACAACCAATCCAAAAGCCGGCCACGCTCTCGGATTGGACTCTTCCGTATGACACAGGTCGGATTGCCGGTGATTCTCACATGAGGCAGGGTCCTAGCTGATCAGGTGGACCAACAGGAAAACCATGTTCCCAATGGCCTGGTTTGTTTTAAAGAACATCTGCTAGGAGCGACCCGACAGACACACACATGGTTTTCAAATGGTAAATCAGCTTGGGCCACAACTAGAAATGTTTGAAGCTAGGTAGGTAAGAAGAGGGGACCCCATAGCATCCCACACGCGGTTAGGCACGCCCAATCTTAAAACCAATACCCGGAACTCAGATCCTAGGTGACTCGAATGGAACAAAGCGTCGGGGCGGGATAGCCTAGACCTTCTATCCTTCGTCGAATATAGTCAACATTATAATAATCATATCATCAAAAACAATATAATAATGTGATAGCCCAATCAAAGGAGTAACAGGAGATAACAGTTGATAACATCCTATCATGCATACTAAGCAGTGGCTGAGCAGCGAGAAACAGTAACATAGCCGAACAAGGTTTTCTGGGATGTGGAGGACATTGCTGTTTGGGTTTATTTGAGAGGCATGAATATAAAGTGGTAGGATCAAGAAATCGTTCTAACCTACACCTAGGCGCGAGTGAGCTGAAAGTTATAAGCATTATATATGCTCCCCCTTACCTGATTAGAAGACGAAACCGAAGGTGTAGTCGATCGCAAGCTCGCATCGTCTCCGAGAGGTACCCGCGGAAGCACACAAGAAGGAAACACTGGAAAATGCAATCGACGAGCAAGCATCTATTACTACGAAGCAATCACGAGCAAGCATCAAAAATAAGGCAACACGAGACAATGCACTACGGCATCGTATATATCATCGAGAGCGGTTACTAACAGGTTAAGTGGAGTACTTGTCACACACGACGATACCGCACGTTTATATCGGTTCAAGTTGTTTAGCTACACAAGATGAGCAAAGGTTATTAACATGGCATCTCACTCAAGCATGTAATAGCACACAAACATGGAAAGAGGTGAAGCATAAGATAAACTATCTAAGCTAGTCAATTTAAGTGAGGCACAACCTAAACATGGCACCCACTAAGTACCCCACGACAATTAAAGGATTTGGTACTGTTCTTCCCTAAACCATATTTTAGGTTGGTTAACAGAAGTAAAAAATAGCATAAACACAAAGTACATGAAATTCTAATCAAGTTACATGTAAATAACACTCCAAACGGAGTTACGGTTAAAAAGATATAAGCAAAACAAGTTATGCACACAGGTTGTTAACATCAGGGAGCACACTTTAGAACAATGAAACAATTAGCTACAGATTGCAAACATGCATCAAAAGGACATGGAATTACAGTAGACATGGAAAGGAAGGCATGGCAAAAGGAATCATGCAAATAGGCATCATGGTTCACTAGTTATGAGCAACACAAAAAGCTATAAAACATTACTGGTCTAGGACTTAGTGAAAATCAGGAAAACATGGCAGAAACTGTTATTTTTATGCTGTAAAAACAGGGGTAAAGCTATATGAAAATGTGCAGCAACATGACATAGCAATATGTGAGCATGGAGTAGGCATGATGCTGATCAGGTACAAACAAGAATCAAGGTCATATGCATCACAGATCAAAAGATACTAAGCATGCAACATGGCATCGGAAAGTTACAGACTTAGTGAAAACAGAGGTGGCTGTCAACAATCAGCAGGATAGCAACTTTGGAGCTAAACATATCTATGATCAGGAATGTAAACATGACAATGCAATAGATATAGTGGAAGTAGACATGGCATAGATCAAAATGACATATTGCAATGCTAAAAAGGATGCATGGTTAAAAAGATATAGGGCAGCAAAGGAGCAACTTTATACAAACAACAACACTTATCATCAGGGTCACCACTTTGGAGCAACAATTAATATAGCTACAGCAGTCAAACATGGCAAGTGAATGCATGGCATTGAAGTAGACATGATGCTTAACAGTATGCAACAAGAATTAATAGCATAGGCCTCATGGATGTGTCACAATCATCAATCAAACTTGCAATAAAATAACAGCAGCAGCACATGACAGAAATTAGCAGCAGTTAACAGTCTGATGCCCACTTCAACACTGATTAACAACATCAAGATGGCCTCAAATCAAAATGCTCACAAAAGATGAATTGAATTACACACAATTCTAAACAAATTTCTTTTTGGGCGCAACGTGATCCGAGCTACAGTTTAATCGCAATCTACAGCGCAAAATTGAATCAGCAGCAATAATTTCCAGACTTAGTGAAATTTGGAAAGGATTCGCATGGGAAAAAATAAAAAGGGCCTCACCCAATGGGCTCGGCCCAAAGCGGCGGTGGCTGGCGAGGCAGGCCGGCTGCGAGGTGGGCCTCGGGGTGCTGGGTCGCCATGGGGTCAGGCTTGCCCACACTGCTGGATCTGGCGGAGGGCTCGTTACCGATGAGCTGGAAGCCGACGGCGGCGACGCTTGGGGCTTCGGCGAGCAGCTCCGGGAGGCGGCGCGGCTGGCACAGCCGGCAGTGGACTCCGTGCTGGCCGGCGCGGGCGCGGGAGGTCGCTGCGGCTCGGGATCCCGGCGGCTCGGGATCCCGCTGGATCGGGAGCGGGGCGTGGCTGGCGGGGTGGCAGGTGGCGCGAGGAAGGCGGCTCCTCGGGCGGCCATTCATGGCGCGGCGAGCTCCGGCGGTCCCTGTGAAGAGGAGGAGGGCTAAGGTGAGGGAGTCAAGGAAGAGGAGGTTGCCGGTGGCGGAGGAGCTCACCGGAGCAGCCGAGGCGGCGCGGCGGCGGTGCTGCCCTCGGGCTGGCGGCGGGGTGGAGGAGAGAGGAGAGAGGTGGAGGCCAGGGCGCGATCTGGGCCGTTGGATCGGCCGATCCGACGGTCCTGATTCACTGGGGGGAATCTCAGATTTTAGGGTTTTGGACGAAAATGGGGGCTATTGTGAGGGGGGTGGCTGCAATTTTTAGGCTAGGGAAACCCTAAAAAGGGGTGGGAGAGTGGTGGTCTTTATATAGCCCAGGTGGCTGGAAGTTTGCAAAAACATCCCTGGTTTTTCTCTCGCGCGCGCGGTGTTTACGTTTCTGACCGCCGGGGGTCCGCAGGACCTCCGATTCAGGTAAAACTTCGAACTACGCGATCAGCGCGTCGAGCCGGCGGCGTTCACCTCGCGCTAGAACCTTTTCAAGAACACTTTCCGGCGCCCTATAAAATATCCCGTTTACTTATTAAACGGGGATTTTTGTTCCGTTGGCTGCGGCTGGTCTCGTGCGGTTTTCGCGACGGTGATCGGGTGGAACCTGGTGTCGCAAAGGTCGAGTGTCAGGATGGAAAGGTTCGGTATCTGTCCGGTACGAGATAAGAGGGGGAAATAATCGCCGATCGATAAATTGGAGATCCAAACACCGCAAACAAATCAGACAATCAAACAATTCACACCGAAAACAAAAAAATATTTTTTATGAAATCTGGGCGGCTACAATACAACACCACCAACAAGGGATCTCGTCACGAGATCCTGGATGATCCGGGGGAGAGCAGGGGAGAGAACAGAGAGACGACGATCTTCAACACCACCAACAAGGGACTCTGCTCCATGTCGACGTTGAACTTCTATCGAGATAAATTTCCGCAGGGAGACGGCAAAGTCGTAAAACGAAACCATCTGGAGATCAAGAGGAAGAACGATAGTTGAAAGCGACGATCAAAGGAAGCATTCTCATTGAAATTGTGAAGATACTGGGCAAGAGAACGGAAGTCAATAGACGACCAAGATGTTTACCCAGAGTCGGAAGAACTAAATGTACTGCAGGATTTCCCAAACCTGAGATCAGAATCGAGACAATACTTCGAAAGCAAGGCATTGTAACTATTCCGAAACTCCACTTACTCGAGATCCTAAAGTTTGAAAGGGAATAAGGCGAGAGTAAAACACTTACGGCACTTATCCTGACGAAAGCATGGGTAAGTAGGAAAAAAATCCTACTCTCCGATAACTAACTTAGTAACTACAAAATATTTTTTCTCTAGACTCGACTTCGGCCAAAGAAGGGATCCTACGGTCGGTAAGGCTCTGATACCAAGTTGTAAGGCCCGATATGCGGTACTGTTCCAGATCTAGATGTTTCCATCCAGATCCGGGGACGAAGCACATATCGGTCCCACCACGACATATGACAATGCCATATGCCTCGGATTTCCAACATGATATCACAACATTACAGCTACATGGATACAACATCTCATACAATCGGCATACAACTGCCTTAATACATTACATCAGAAGAAGATACATGTCTGAGTACAGACTACATTCAAATGCCTAGTGGCAAAGGTAAAACACACCATTCCCGTAACCACACGGGTCTAGGCTCTCCGCCGGGATCCGCCTAACTAGTCGTCGTCGAGTCTCCACGAAGGCGTCCAGAAGAATGGTCAAGGTAGTAATCAACTGCAGCGGTCGATCAGGCAAAACATAAAAGGAAAAAGAAAAGAAAGGGGTGAGAATATATCAAAAGTCTTGTAACTAATTTCTCACGGGTAAGATGGGGTAGTGGTGAGGTTACAGATGCACTAGCAATATATGAGAGGCTAACGGTCTATTTTGAGAGTGAGATGAGAACCAAGCATTCGATGAGGAATCGCCTCCAACAAGTCTTGCTATCAACTACTTACGCGAGCATAACACCTATCCAACCCTTGTCCTCCTCTTCGCATCCCGACGAAGAAGAAGCAGTCAAGGCACACACACGTTGATCAAGTTATAGTTATGATTCAGTTGATGTTATCTATGAACAAGACGTAGGTTCCAAATCGTCCATAACCGTGGACACGGCTTCTTGAAAAGATTTAACCCTGCAGGGGTGTACCAACTGCCCATTACAAGGCTCCGCATGCACGCCCATATCTCTCAGTTTCTACCCATCACAGGCAGCCATTTTATGATTTAGTCCTGAGAGATCCGAAACGACAGGTCCCTCTAGCTAACAACGAACAAATCCGGGTGGCCCCCGGGGAGTTGACACCCAATCCAAAAGCCGGCCACGCTCTCAGATCGGACTCTTCCGTATGACGCAGGTCGGATTGCCGGTAATTCTCACATGAGGTCAGGTCCTAGCTGATCAGCTGGACCAACAGGAAAACCATGTTCCCACTGGCCCGGATTCTTTTAAAGAACATCTTCTAGGAGCGAACCGACAGACACACACACGGTTTTCAAATGGTGAATCATCTTGGGCCACCACTAGAAATGTTTGAAGCTAGGTAGGTAAGAAGAGGGGACCCCATAGCATCCCACACGCCGTTAGGCAAGCTCAATCTTAAAACCAATACTCGGAACTCGGATCCTAGGTGACTCGAATGGAACAAAGCGTCGGGGAGGGATAGCCTAGACCTTCCATCCTTCGTCGAATATAGTCAACATTATAATAATCATATCATCAACAACAATATGATAATGTGATAGCCCAATCCAAGGAGTAACAGGAGACCGATAACTGTTGATAACATCCTAGCATGCATACTAAGCAGTGGCTGAGCAGCGAGCAACAGTAACATATCCGAACAAGGTTTGCTGGGATGTGGAGGACATGGCTGTTTGTGTTTATTTGAGAGGCATGAATATAAAGTGGTAGGCTCAAGCAATCGTTCTAACCTACACCTAGGCGCGAGTAAGATGAACGTTATAGGCATGAGATATGCTCCCCCTTACCTGATGAGAAGAAGAAACCGAAGGTGTAGTCGATCGCAAGGTCGCATCGTCTCTGAGAGGTACCCGCGGAAGCACACAAGAAGGAAACACTGGAAAAAGGCAATCGACGAGCAAGCATCTATTACTACGAAGCAATCACGAGCAAGCATCAACAAGAAGGCAACACGAGACAACGCACTACGGCATCGTATCTATCGTCGAGAGTGGTTACTAACAGGTTAAGTGGAGTACTCGTCACACACGACGATACCGCACGTTTATATCGGTTCAAGTTCTTTAGCTACACAAGATGAGCAAAGGTTATTAACATGGCATCTCACTCAAGCATGGCATAGCACACAAACATGGCAAGAGGTGAAGCATAAGATAAACTATCTATGCTAGTCAATTTAAGTGAGGCACAACCTAAACATGGCACCCACTAAGTACCCCACGACAATTAAAGGATTTGGTACTGTTCTTCCCTAAACCATATTTTAGGTTTGTTAACAGCAGCAAAAAATAGCATAAACACAAAGTACACGAAATTCTAATCAATTTACATGTAAAGAACACTCCAAACGGAGTTACGGTTAAAAAGATATAAGCAAAACAAGTTATGCACACATGTTGTTAACATCCGGGAGCACACTTTAGAGCAATGAAATAATTAGCTACAGATTGCAAACATGCATCAAAAGGACATGGAATTACGGTAGACATGGGAAGGAAGGCATCGCAAAAGGAATCATGCAAATAGTCATCATGGTTCACTAGTTATGAGCAACACAAAAAGCTATAAAACATTACTGGTCTAGGACTTAGTGAAAATCAGGAAAACATGCCAGAAACTATTATTTTTATGCTATAAAAATAGGGGTAAAGCTATATGCAAATGTGCAGAACATGACATAGCAATATGTGAACATGGAGTAGGCATGATGTTGATCAGGTACAAACAAGAATCAAGGTCATATGCATCACATATCAAAAGATATTAAGCATGCAACATGGCATCGGAAAGTTACAGACTTTGTGAAAACAGAGGTGGTTGTCAACAATCAGCAGGATAGCAACTTTGGAGCTAAACATATCTATGATCCGGAATGTAAACATGAAAATGCAATACATATAGTGGAAGTAGACATGGCATAGATCAAAATGACATATTGCAATGCTCAAAAGGATGCATGGTTAAAAAGATATAGGGCAGCAAAGTAGCAACTTTATACAAATAGCAGCACTTATCATTAGGGTCACCACTTTGGAGCAAGAATTAATATAGCTACAATAGTCAAACATGGCAAGTGAATGCATGGCATTGAAGTAGACATGATGCTTAACAGTATGCAACAAGAATTAATAGCATATGCCTCATGGATGTGTCACAATCATCAATCAAACTTGACATAAAATAACAGTAGCAGCACATCACTGAAATTAGCAGCATTTAACAGTCTGATGCCCACTTCAACACTGATTAACAACATCAATATGGCCTCAAATGAAAATGCTCACAAAATATGAACTGAAGTACACACAATTCTAAACAAATTTCCTTTTGGGCGCAACGTGATCCGAGCTACGGTTTAATCGCAATCTACAGCGCAAAATTGAATCAGCAGCAAAAATTTCCAGACTTAGTGGAATTTGGAAAAGATTCGCAGGGGAAAAAAATAAAAAGGGCCTCACCCAATGGACTCGGCCCAAAGCGGCGGTGGCTGGCGAGGCAGGTCGGCTGCGAGGTGGGCCTCGGGGTGCTGGGACGCCATGGGGGCAGGCCGGCCTACACTGCTGGATCTGGCGGCAGCCTCGTTGCCGACGAGCTGGAAGCCGACGGCGGCGGCGCTTGGGGCTCCGGTGAGCAGCTCCGGGAGGCGGCGCGGCTGTCGCAGCCGGCGGTGGACTCCGGGCTGGCCGGCGCGGGCGCGGGAGGTCGCGGCGGCTCGGGATCCCGCCGGATCAGGAGCGGGGCGCGGTTGGCGGGGTGGCAGGCGGCGCGAGGACGGAGGCTCCTCGGGCGTCCATTCATGGCGCGGCGAGCTCCGGCGGTCCCTGCTAATAGGAGGAGGGGGAAGGTAAGGGAGTCGAGGAAGAGGAGGCTGCCGGCGGCGGAGGAGCTCACCGGAGCAGCCGAGGCGGCGCGGCGGCGGTGCTGCCCTCCAGCTGGCGGCGGGGTGGAGGAGAGAGGAGAGAGGTGGAGTCCAGGGCACGATCTGGGTCGTTGGATCGGCCGATCCGACGATCCAGATTCGCCGGGGGGGGGGGGGGAATATCAGATTTTAGGGTTTTGGACGAAAATGGGGGCTATTGTGAGGGGGGTGGCTGCAATTTTTAGGCTAGGGAAACCCTAGAAAGGGGTGGGAGAGTGGTGGTCTTTATATAGCCCAGGTGGCTGGAAGTTTGCAAAAACATCCCCGGTTTTTCTCTCGCGCGCGCGGTGTTTACGTTTCTGACCGCCGGGGGTCCGCAGGACCTCCGATTCGGGTAAAACTTCAACCTGCACGATCAGCGCGTCGAGACGGCGGCGTTCACCTTGCGCTGGAACCGTGCCGAGAACACTTTCCTGCGCGCTATAAAATATCCCGTTTACTTATTAAACGGGGTTTTTTCGTTTCGTTGGCTGCGACTGGTCTCGTGCGGTTTTCGCGACGGTGATCGGGTGAAACCCGGTGTCGCAAAGGTCGAGTGTCAGGATGGAAAGGGTCGGTATCTGTCCGGTACGAGATAAGAGGGGTGAAATAATCGCCGATCGATAAATCGGAGATGCAAACACCGCAAACAAATCAGACAATCAAACAATTCACACCGAAAACAAAAAAATTAATTTTTATCAAATCTGGGCGGCTACAATACAACACCACCAACAAGGAATCTCGTCCCGAGATCCTGGATGATCCGGGGAGAGCAGGGTAGAGAAAAGAGAGACGATGATCTTCAACACCACCAACAAGGGACTCTGCTCCATGTCGACGTCGAACTTCTGTCGAGATAATTCTCCGCAGAGAGACGGGAAAGTCGTAAAACGAAACCATCTGGAGATCAAAAGGAAGAACGATAGTTGAAAGCGACGATCAAAGGAAGCATTCTCACTGAAATTGTGAAGATACTGGGCAAGAGAACGGAAGTCAATAGACGACCAAGATGTTTACCCAGAGTCGGAAGAACTAAAGGTACTGCAGGATTTCCCAAACCTGAGATCAGAATCGAGACAATACTCCGAAAGCAAGGCATTGTAACTATTCCGAAACTCCACTTACTCGAGATCCTAAAGTTCGAAAGGGGATAAGGCGAGAGTAAAACACTTACGGTACTTATCCTGACCAAAGCATGGGTAAGTAGGAAAAAAATCCTACTCTCCGATAATTAACTTAGTAACTACAAAATATTTTTTGTCTAGACTCGACTTCGGCCAAAGAAGGGATCCTACGGTCGGTAAGGCTCTGATACCAAGTTGTAAGGCCCGATATGCGGTACTGTTCCAGATCTAGATGTTTCCATCCAGATCCGGGGACGAAGCACATATCGGTCCCACCACGACATATGGCAATCCCATATGCCCCGGATTTCCAACATGATATCACAACATTACAGCTACATGGATACAACATCTCATACAATCGGCATACAACTTCCTTAATACATTACATCAGCAGAAGATACATGTCTGAGTACAGACTACATTCAAATGCCTAGTGGCAAAGGTAAAACACACCATTCCCGTAACCACACGGGTCTAGGATCTCCGCCGGGATCCGCCTAACTAGTCGTCGTCGAGTCTCCACGAAGGCGTCCAGAAGAAGGGTCGAGGTAGTAACCAACTGCAGCGGTCGATCAGGAAAAACATAAAAGGAAAAAGAAAAGAAAGGGGTGAGAATATATCAAAAGTCTTGTAACTAATTTCTCACGGGTAAGATGGGGTAGTGGTGAGGTTACAGATGCACTAGCAATATATGAGTGGCTAACGGTCTATTTTGAGAGTGAGATGAGAACCAAGCATTCGATGAGGAATCGCCTCCAACAAGTCTTGCTATCAACTACTTACGCGAGCATAACACCTATCCAACCCTTGTCCTCCTCTTCGCATCCCGACGAAGAAGAAGCAGTCAAGGCACACACACGTTGATCAAGTTATAGTTATGTTTCAGTTGATGTTATCTATGAACAAGACGTAGGTTCCAAGTCGTCCATAACCTTGGACACGGCTTCTTGAAAAGATTTAACCCTGCAGGGGTGTACCAACTGCCCATTACAAGGCTCCGCATGCACGCCCATCTCTCTCAGTTTCTACCCATCACAGGCAGCCATTTTATGATTTAGTCCCGAGAGATCCGAAACTACAGGTCCCTCTAGCTAACAACGATCAAATCCGGGTGGCCCCCGGGGAGTTGACACCCAATCCAAAAGCCGGCCACGCTCTCAGATCGGACTCTTCCGTATGACGCAGGTCGGATTGCCGGTAATTCTCACATGAGGTGAGGTCCTAGATGATCATGTGGACCAACAGGAAAACCATGTTCCCACTGGCCCGGTTTGTTTTAAAGAACATCTGCTAGGAGCGACTCGACAGACACACACAAACTTTTCAAATGGTGAATCATCTTGGGCCACCACTAGAAATGTTTGAAGCTAGGTAGGTAAGAATAGGGGACCCCATAGCATCTCACACGCGGTTAGGCACGCTCAGTCTTAAAACCAATACCCGGAACTCGGATCCTAGGTGACTCGAATGGAACAAAGCGTCGGGGCGGGATAGCCTAGACCTTCCATCCTTCGACGAATATAGTCAACATTATAATAATCATATCATCAACAACAATAAAATAATGTGATAGCCCAATCCAAAGAGTAACAGGAGACCGATAACAGTTGATAACATCCTAGCATGCATACTAAGCAGTGGCTGAGCAGCGAGCAACAGTAACATATCCGAACAAGGTTTGCTAGGATGTGGACGACATGGCTGTTTGGGTTTATTTGAGAGGCATGAATATAAAGTGGTAGGATCAAGCAATCATTCTAACCTACACCTAGGCGTGAGTGAGATGAACGTTATAAGCATGAGATATGCTCCCCCTTACCTGATGAGAAGAAGAAACCGAAGGTGTAGTCGATCGCAAGCTCGCATCGTCTCCGAGATGTACCCGCGGAAGCACACAAGAAGGAAACACTGGAAAAGGCAATCGACGAGCAAGCATCTATTACTACGAAGCAATCACGAGCAAGCATCAATAAGAAGGCAACATGAGACAACGCACTACGGCATCGTATCTATCGTCGAGAGCGGTTACTAACAGGTTAAGTGGAGTACTCGTCACACACGACGATACCGCATGTTTATATCGGTTCAAGTTCTTTAGCTACACAAGATGAGAAAAGGTTATTAACATGGCATCTCACTCAACCATGGCATAGCACACAAACATGGCAACAGGTGAAGCACAAGATAAACTATCTATGCTAGTCAATTTAAGTGAGGCACAACTTAAACATGGCACCCACTAAGTACCCCACGACAATTAAAGGATTTGGTACTGTTCTGCCCTAAACCATATAATAGGTTGGTTAACAGCAGCAAACAATAGCATAAACACAAAGTACACGAAATTCTAATCAATTTACATGTAAAGAACACTCCAAACGGAGTTACGGTTAAAAAGATATAATCAAAACAAGTTATGCACACATGTTGTTAACATCAGGGAGCACACTTTAGAGCAATGAAACAATTAGCTACAGATTGCAAACATGCATCAAAAGGACATGTAATTATAGTAGACATGGCAAGGAAGGCATGGCAAAAGGAATCATGCAAATAGGCATCATGGTTCACTAGTTATGAGCAACACAAAAAGCTATAAAACATTACTGGTCTAGGACTTAGTGAAAATCAGGAAAACATGGAAGAAACTGTTATTTTTATGCTTTAAAAGCAGTGGTAAAGCTATATGAAAATGTGCAGCAACATGACATAGCAATATGTGATCATGGAGTAGGCATGATGCTGATCAGGTACAAACAAGAATCAAGGTCATATGCCTCACAGATCAAAAGATATTAAGCATGCAACATGGCATTGGAAAGTTACCGACTTAGTGAAAACAGAGGTGGTTGTCAACAATCAGCAGGATAGCAACTTTGGAGCTAAACATATCTATGATCAGGAATGTAAACATGACAATGCAATACATATAATGGAAGTGGACATGTCATAGATCGAAATGACATATTGAAATGCTCAAAAGGATGCATGGTTAGAAAAATATAGGACAGCAAAGTAGCAACTTTATACAAACAACAACACTTATCATCAGGGTCGCCACTTTGGAGCAAGAATTAATATAGCTACAATAGTCAAACATGGCAAGTGAATGCATGGCATTGAAGTAGACATGATGCTTAACAGTATGCACCAAGAATTAAGAGCATAGGCCTCATGGATGTGTCACAATCATCAATCAAACTTGCAATAAAATAACAGCAGCAACACATGACAGAAATTAGCAGCAGTTAACAGTCTGATGCCCACTTCAACACTGATTAACAACATCAAGATGGCCTCAAATCAAAATGCTCACAAAAGATGAACTGAAGTACACACAATTCTAAACAAATTTCCTTTTGGGCGCAACGTGATCCGAGCTACGGTTTAATCGCAATCTATAGCGCAAAATTGAATCAGCAGTAATAACTTCCAGACTTAGTGAAATTTAGAAAAGATTCGCGGAGGAAAAAATAAAAAGGGCCTCACCCAATAGGCTCGGCCCAAAGCGGCGGTGGGTGGCGAGGCAGGCCAGCTGCGAGGTGGGCCTCCGGGTGCTGGGCCGCCATGGGGGCAGGCCGGCCCGCACTGCTGGATCAGGCGATGGCCTCGTTCCCGACGAGCTGGAAGCCGACGGCGGCGGCGCTTGGGGCTCCGGTGAGCAGCTCCGGGAGGCGGTGGACTCTGGGCTGCCCGGCGCAGGCGCGGGAGGTCGCGGCGGCTAGGTCGGATCAGGAGCGGGGCGCGGCTGGCGGGGTGGCAGGCGGCGCGAGGACGGCGGCTCCTCGGGCGGCCATTCATGGCGCGACGAGCTCCGGCGGTCCCTGCTAATAGGAGGAGGGGGAAGGTGAGGGAGTCGAGGAAGAGGAGGCTGCCGGCGGCGGAGGAGCTCACCGGAGCAGCCGAGGCGGTGCGGCGGCGGTGCTGCCCTCGAACTGGCGGCGGGGTGGAGGAGAGAGGAGAGAGGTGGAGGCCAGGGCGCGATCTGGGCTGTTGGATCGGCCGATCCGACGGTCCAGATCCGCTGGGGGGGATCTCAGATTTTTGGGTTTTGGACGAAAATTGGGGCTATTCTGAGGGGGTGGATGCAATTTTTAGGCTAGGGAAACCCGAGAAAGGGGTGGGAGAGTGGTGGTCTTTATATAGCCCAGGTGGTTGGCAGTTTACAAAAACATCTCCGGTTTTTCTCTCGCGCGCGCGGTGTTTACGTTTCTGACCGTCGGCGGTCCGCAGGACCTTCGATTCGGGTAAAACTTCGAACTGCGCGATCAACGCGTCCAGCCGGCGGCGTTCACCTCACGCTGGAACCATTCCGAGAACACTTTCCGGCGCGCTATAAAATATCCCGTTTACTTATTAAATGGGGTTTTTTCGTCCCATTGGTTGCGGCTGGTCTCGTCCGGTTTTCGCGACGGTGATCGGGTGAAACCCGGTGTCCCAAAGGTCGAGTGTCAGGATGGAAAGGGTCGGTCTCTATCCGGTACGAGATAAGAAGGGGGGAAATAATCGCCGATCGATAAATCGGGGATGCAAACACCACAAACATATCAGACAATCATTCACACCGAAAACAAAAAAAAATTATGAAATCTGGGCTGCTACACGGCGCAACCAAGAAAGTTGTTCCAACTTGAGGCGGACATGATCTTCATCATCAAGTTCAAGTGGATTATGCGCAAGACAAAGGTTTGACCTTTATAGGTTTCTAGTTTACCGGTCTCATGGTGGTAGTTAGGAGACCGGGTTATAGGCTACGCCGCATCGTTCATGGAGAGCTCAAACCTTTGCATCCTTGGCATCATCTTTTTTGGTTCTTGTTTGGTTTTTCTCTTTGTGAGTGTTGGAGCATGAGTTCGTATTCATTACAAGCTCTTCTTCATCTAAAACAAATTTCATATACATCTAATTTTGTGTTTTCGATGTTGGTGTTTTTGTGGGCTCTTATCTTTTGAAGGTTTCACCTTCTACCTTGTTGGCACATTAACCTTTCCTTGTTTTGCAGCTTTTATTTTTGTTGATCTTGGGTGTTTCTCTATGTGAGGACATAGAGATTTTCCATAGCTTTAAAACAAGCCCAAGATCATCAAAATCGGAGTTCATATGGAAAAGTTGGCTCTTATCTTATGAAGGTTTCACATTCTACCTTGTTGGCATTTTAACATTTCCATGATTTGCATGATTTATTTTTGTTGATCTTGGGTGGTTCTCTTTGTGAGGACCTAAAGATTTTCCATAGCTTTAAAACAAGCCCAAGATCATCAAAATCGGAGTTCGTATAGAAAAGTTATTCCTGTTTTGGCCGTGCTGTTTTTGCATGTGCGGCAGTACCGCCCGGTAGAGCGGTAATACCGCCCGAGCGGTAGTACCGTGGCTACTACCGCACCTACTACCGCAAACCTCCTGTTTATAGCAGTAGTATATCATTTTTAGTGCCTGGTAGTACTACCGCTCCGGGATCGGTAGTACCGCTCGGGACGCAGAAAACTGCTCATAACGGTTGGATTCGTGGGGACCTATAAAAGGGGGTCTTCTTCCCCATTGTCCCCAATGTTCTAGATCTCGTTTTTCACCTCCATTATTGACCTCTTCAAGCTTGAGATCTCTCTATTCCTCCCATGATTCTTGCTCCTTTTTGAGGGAAAAGAGAGAGCAGATCTAGATCTACATTCTCCACCAAGTCAACTCTCCTCTTTGTGAGTGGAACCTTGTGGATCTAGATCTTGGAGTTCTTGGTTTTTCTCCTTGTTCATACTCTCATATTCCTTCATAGCTTTTGTTGCTTTGGTGGTATTTGAGAGTAGGGGACTTGAGCACTTCGTGTGCTCTTGCCATTTCATTTGGTGCATCGGTTTGAGTTCTCTCCGAGGATTCGTTGTAGTAAGTGAAGTTGAGAAGATAGTTACTCGTGAGTGCATTGGCAATCTAGAGCTTGTACTCTTGAGTGCATTGGCACTCTAGAGCTTGTTCCTCTTGGGTGTGTTGGGCCCTAGAGGCTTGTTGTTGTGGAGCTCAATCATTGTGGTGGAAAGATTCGGGACACTACGGGAGCCTCCAATTCAGTTCTGGAGATAGCCCCGAGCATTTGTACGGGTTCGGTGACCGCCCCCAAGGGTCACCATTTGTACGGGTTCGGTGACCGCCCTCAAGTACCCTAATAGTGGAATCACAGCATCTTGCATTGGTAAGAGCGTGAGGAGAAATAGTGTGGACCTCGTTGGCTTCGTGTGAGCATTGTTCTCCTCACCCTCTCCAAACGGAGAAGTACTTCTCGCAAGAGAAGGAACTTCGGTAACAAATCCTTGTCTCCATCGGCTCCACTTGCGGTTATATCTACCCTTACTTTGAGAAAACTTATTACATTGTTTATCTTGTGCTTGCTCATATTATTGTGCATTGCTTGTCCCTTAGGTTGTTCATCTATTCAACCTATTTACTTGTGCACCTACTTTGTGATAGCCTTAGTGCTCTTGTTATATATCTTGCTATCACATAGTTGTCTATCTTGCTCAGTATAAGTTGTTGGTGCACATAGTTGAGCCTAGCTTATTTAGGTTTCTTGCTTGGGAAATTAAACGTTAAGTTTTACTCCGCATTTGTTCAAGCCTAAACTGTAATTATTTTAAGCGCCTATTCACCCCCCCCCCTCTAGGCGACATCCGCGTCCTTTCAGATTGTAACCAGGTCCAATTGATTAGTCATTGATCAAGAGGGTGTATTGATCATGTCTGCTGTTTCGCGGACCGTAGAGTGTCACACTTAAGGGTAATCGATGAAATGAGATAGATTCGGGATCATAGATGAAATAGGAGAGAGCACCGGAATTGTTCCGGGAGAGAACGGAAGATGTTCCGGATATTTTGAAAGGTTCAAAATAATGTTTAATTATATTTAATAATGTTTTATTATTTTATTAACAGAATTAATATTAAAATATATTTAAGTTAATTAATTAAATGGGAAAAAGGCATATGGGCCTATTTGAGGCCCATTAGGGGAAGGAGGGGGTTCCCCCTTAGGCCATGCACCAAGGGAGGGCCCCACTCCCCTTGGATGGTGCACTCCCCCCACCCAAGGGTTGAGTCCCACATGGGGGAGGGGAGGAGGATCCCACCCCCTAGGCCTATACAAGGAGGGGTAGACCCCCCCTTTTTCCATCATCTCATTGAGTTATCTCTCTCTCTTTCTTCTACCTCGAGCGGACTCCCCTTGTTTTGAGTTTGCACTTGGTTGGTAGTGCTCCACCAAAGCACGTTGTCGCTTTGCCGGAGTCGGAATCCGAATCCGTCTTCTTTCCGCTGCTCTCCTGGTTCGGAGCCCGGAGGGAACATTGGTTGCATCGTATGTGTGTAATCTCCTCGAGGCACTACACCTGTGGTGCTACTTCATCGTCTGGAGGTTGCCGGGAGTCTCCAACACTGGGGGTCTTCTACACGACAGGGAGGTCGTAATTCAGAGTCTACGCCAACCATGTTCGCAAGAACGTTTCCCTCTTTCGGTCTTCAAATGTATGAACACCAAATCCCTATGTTACTTTACATCGCCATAGCATAGATCTTGGGTTCGGGTATCGTAGGTTGGTAAAATTATTTTTTCTGCCCGGTATCCCAACACCCCTTTGGCCCTATATTTACCCCCGTGGAGGAACCCCTGATTCCACAACTCCTTTTTCCAGAGGCGATTCCAATCTCCGCCGCCATCGCCAACAAGATTCGGGTACTAGAATTCTTGTGTCGTCACCTTGCCGGGACGGGGAAGTGCCCTGGAATTCACCTCCATTGATGTTGCTTCCTCCTCATGATGATGCAGGAGTAGTTACTCCTCGGGGTTGAGGTCTTCTACAGTAGCTATGTGGTTAATTCTCTCTCCCATGATGTGATCTTGATTGTAATCATAGGCTATGTTAATCTATGGTGATCCCATGATGTTTCCCCTTCTTCTATGTATTGGATTTGATGTACTCACTTGTCTATATCTAGTATAATCTCCGAGACCATGGTGACAGCGGTCTATTGGACATAAATGTAGAAGAATATTTTCATAAGTGATTTCCTCTTTTGTGAATTGATTGAAGATTGAGAGTCTCTTGGTGCTTGTCTTTGACTATCCTTGAGATATATTGTGGTGATTGTGGTACTCTCTTTGGATGTCCGCGGTGACATTGGGAAATCCATAGATGAGAACTACGAACTCTGAGGTGTGCTTTCATAGCCCTACATAATTCTCGTCCTCTCTTGATCACAAAGGAATGACCTCTGAGTACGTCTCCATTTTATGTTTTAGTGGAAATATCATGTGATTAGACTATGTTAATGTTGTTGGGAGTTTCCACTAGTGAAAGTATGAAGCCTAGGCTTTGTTTCTCACCATTGTTACACTGTTTGTGCTCACTTTTGTCACTTGCTACCTTGTTGTAATTTTTATTATAGATTTATATTACCTCGCTTTGCCACCCATATTTTACCATCTCTTCGCCGGACTAGTGCACCTATGCAACTCCTAGTTGTATTAGGTGTGTTGGGGACACAAGAGACTTCTTGTTTCTTAATTGCAGGGTTGCTTGAGAGAGACCGTCCTCAACCTCTACTTCGCTGAGTTCGATAAACCTTAGGTCATCCACTTGAGGGAAATTGATGTTGTCCTACAAACCTCTGCGCTTGGAGGCCCAACATAGTCTACAAGAATAGAAGCGTGTGTAGACATCGTCTACTCGAGATATATGAAAGATATTGTTACTAACAAAAATAAAGGTGCCTAATGAGTAAATATCTACTATGCTTGCTAATTACTCTTTCAGTGGCAAGATCCTTAAGAATCTTAGAGATCCAGGTATACCCACCATTCCTTGCTCCATAAAGAATAATTATGTTAGAACTGTTTTATGTGACCTTGGTGCAGGAGTGAGTGTTATGCCTTTTTCTCTTTACAAGAGGCCTTTATTAGACAAAATAATCCCTAAAAATATCTCTCTCCAAATGGCTGATAAGTCCACAACCGTCCCTATTGGTATTTGTTAGGATGTTCCCGTTGAAGTTGCTAATTGCTTAATTCTTATGGACTTTGTTTTGTTAGACATGCCCGATGATGGGAGCATGTCCATAATTCTTGGAAGACCTTTTCTTAACAAGCAGGTGCTATTATTGATTGCAACAAAGAAAATTTCACTTTCAATGTTAATGACAAGGAGCATATTGTTTATTTTCCAAAAAAGATCGATAAAAGCCATGGCCTTAATTCCATTGAAAATATTGAAGCTGTGAAGATTGGAGATTGAGATTGTACTCTACATGTGCATCACAAATACAAAACCATTATGGTGGGGACAATGTTCGTTAAAATAAAGGTACCATAATCACTTTACACGAAGTGAAACTTTTTGCTCTATATATAATTTGTTTGCTAGTAAGACTTGATCAACCTTACTAACAAACCCGTTTTATATAAGCAAAAAGGGAAGCTTATTTTGTTCTTGTCTCGTTTTGTTTTCATTCCTCCTTTTCCTACCTAACCTTTACATTTTTTAAACTTCATAAGTTTAACCACTGTTCGAGTTTCTGGAAGTTCTGCAGCTTTCGCCATCTCGAAAAATATTCAAAAAATGAAGTTTTCAGAAAAAAATTTGAAAAATTCAAAATCAAAAATTTTGCGTAAAAAGGGACCCAGGGGCACCTGAGGCTGACCAAGGGGCACCCGTTCTCCAGGCGGCCAGAGGCGTGGCCTACCCCCTGGCAGATCCACCAGGGCGCCGGGGCCAACTAGGGCCCCCCAACATGTATGTCCCCTACCTCTCTCTTCACTCAAAAATCCCGATTTTCCACCTTGAGCTCGTGTTCTTGGCTCCATTGCTGCAATTTTGGATCTCCTTCCAGAACCCTCTATTTTAGCTGAGATTTGGGGCAATTGTTCCTTGGTATGTGATCCCTACACTCCTCCAAATAGATTTTTGAATGGTAAAGTTATATGTGAGTATTTTGGAGTTCTTGGTGACTGTTCATATGAGCTTGCATGCATGTTCAGAAAATCATTTTTGATGTTTTGATGCAAGTTTAGGCCTTGGGGAAGTGAGTAAAGTAGCGTGCTTCTCTATTTTCTTATTTATCACTTGTTGTAACTTGCTAAAAATTACAGATTAGGTGATTATGAGAAAGTTTACGGGATGGTTTGCAACAAAACAAGGTGAACCCACTGATATAGTTACTAGAGCTTCAAAATTATCCCCGTGTGTGAGGATAAACTACAATGATAATGTTGATCAGCCAGAGCAGTCTTGACGAGACTGAAGTGGTGCATGCCATGTCATACCCGTGCCCCGATTTTCTTGCTCGAAAGGTTTGCTAGATCAATTTAATGACCTTTGTGAAAATGCAGGTCTGGCGTACCTCGTGGCACATCAAGTGCCACAATATCCTAAGCTTACATATTACTTTGTTAACTAGTTTAAATTTAATGATGGGGCTTCTCCCACCATTGAATTTAGATATTATGATGAGGTTAAAACTATGAAGTTGGAAAAGTTGTATGAACTTTTAGGTGTGCAGAACGTAGGG
Source organism: Bromus sterilis (assembly GCA_950022295.1). Lineage (NCBI taxonomy): Eukaryota > Viridiplantae > Streptophyta > Magnoliopsida > Poales > Poaceae > Bromus > Bromus sterilis. Next base: position 179,554,360 of record OX465595.1, read on the forward strand.
AGGACGGATAAGATGAAGCTACAGCCCTCCAATCTCAAGGCTCTCTTCAACTCTCTCTTCAGCAGGTACCTGAGAGAGATCCGTCGAGTTTCACTTGCAGGAATGGATGGTCATTCACCAAGGTTGAGATGGACGAGTACCTAGCTCGACAGCAGTTCTACGCCCCCATGATGGAGGCAGATGCTCCTGAGGACGAGGAGCCAGTGCAGATTCCACCTCCTCATGAGGAGCCCGTTGGCCCCCTAGGGCGAGGCACCTTATCCACACACGACGTCCAGAACAGGATCCATGGGGCTACCAATACTATCCCGGAGCTGGAGGAAGCTCCTGGGGATCACGATAGATGGGTCCAGCTTAGGCCAAAAGCCTAAGCTTGGGGGAGCATGTACATTTCTCCCCTTTCATTGTATCATCCATGGTTTTCACTTTAATCTTCTCAGAGTTTTTGCCTGTTCTTCTTTGTTCTTTCTTAATTTTCAAAAACAACAAATAAAGATTTCTCTTTTCTTTTTGTTTTGATTAACCTTTAAAAAAACCCGAAATTTTTCCTTTCTCTCTTTTGTTTGCTTTGTTTGGAGAGTTCAGCTCACGTCTGTTGCTGGCCAATCCTCACTCGCTACGCACCCGCCACGGGTTGTCCCATCTCTCGTTCGCGGAATCCTAGGCACCGAGCCCCCTCCTCTCTCTCTGGCTTCCTCTTTCCCTCTCGCCACGTGCATCACGCCTCCTCTTCTGCTCCCTCATCCACCCAGCCGCCTCCTCCCTTCTTTTCCCCGCTATCACTCCACCGCTCGTCGCCACATCTGTCGAGACCCGGAATATGCGTATGTAATTCCAGTCACAACTCAATCATATGGAGAACCGAGAGCCATACCCACTTGTCTAAGCAGACAAGGCCAAGCACAGAACACTCTCGGAAAGCATCATACGTGAGGGGCATCCCATCCAGGCCGGATGATCAACTGAGATGGGTCCTCATCGCCCGCTCACAAGTCTAAATGATTATGGGTGGTGAAATCCCATACTCATAGACAAGTCGCCTCAACCATATTATCGATTGAATTATAACACTTACATAAACAGACTCCAGCCCGATCACTTAGTCGGGATCTCGGTCGGGCTCAATCATACATCAAAGTGTGCTACGTGACAGAGTCACGAGCAATCGCATCGCGATGCCCCAAGCTGCGCACATCTAAGGGCCACTTGGTGTATAAAAGACCGCCGGCAAGAACACAACTAAGCTATCGAACCCCACACTAAGACATGCATGTTATAATCATACACGCAGCATACATGTCCAGTGTAAACAGCAGGTACACATTGCATGAACTCTACAAAGTATATCTTTATTGACTTATACATAGAGCATACAAAGATCACATGTATGTGATCAACATTACATCATACAACGGAAGCAATTTAGGTCTGAGTACAGACAAGTTTAACAAATGGCTTAGAGAAGCCTTGTTCAACAAACATGCCCTTCCACGAGGGACCAGACTGTTGTCTGGAACTATACTAGCTTAGTCAACGTCGAGCTTCAGGAAGGTGACTCCATCGGGGGCTCGGTTCCCATCTAAAACATAGAATAAGCAAACGTGAGTACAAAGTCGTACTCAGCAAGACTTACATCATAACTATACTACTCATGCTCAAGTTTCAAGGTAAAGGAGGTGGGGTTTCAATGCAGAAGTGTCAGCTTTGACTTGGCTAGTCCTATACTATGAGTACCAGACTTGAGGTAAGAAGCGTACACGAGTCCACTACCAAGTCTCCAACCAATACACCACTATGGATACTTCCTCGACTTCCCCGCGAGAAAGCACGCCATAGCACTCACACTTATCTTGCGAGTTTTAGAGTATCCATTCAAGTTGTCTAATAATCAGGTACAGCTTTCCAAGTAGTCCATTACCGCGAACGCGGCTACTCGAATAGTTTGTTAACCCTGCAGGGGTGTACCGCTACACACACAAGACCATCGGTTACCGCCAAGTACTCGTCACCATTCAATGGGTGCCAGCGAGGATGTTCACCACGACACTTACCTCACGGCATCGTTCTAGTCCAAGGAGTCAACTGTCTGAGTTCCAAACCCAACTGGAATTCCGGCCGAGCTTCCAGTCAGGACTCAAACCATGTAGGCACGACTGACAAGCCCACCTCGACGGATGGTTCTCCGCTTGACAAGCCATGTTCTACAAGCCCTACCATGAATGCCACATTTCATTTCCTTTATCTTTCTATGCATATGCCGAATGGAAAACCCGAACTATGTGTGACTCCTGGACTTGGATCGGGGTGAGTTAATAGGTCGAGAGGGGTCAGTGAGCCCAATGTGTGGTTGTACTCTTTGTCTCGGATTACCATACAAGAACTCGGGCTTAAGGCGGTGTTCAACGAGACAACCCACTGTGTACTCCTACACAGCCTCTCATCGTTCACCTTGTATTAGGTTAGATTCACCAACACAGTTTCACCTTCATCAACACCATGTTCACTATCATCCCGACTCACATCAAAAGTATCCTCATTGTAAAATCTAAGCATGAAATAAGCAGTAATATTTGCAGGGGTCACATGATATCAATCAATTCCTATGTTAGCTAGGATTGTGGTTTGCTTACTACTATGACAAGATGATAGGTCATGCATCGGATATGGGTTCAAGTATGCGGTAGAATCGATAACAAGGTGATCTCCTAAACATGCATAAGCGAGACTGAGAGGCAAGTGGGATTTTATAGACATGATCAATGGGGTTTTCTTGCCTTGCTGACGATACACGGGGTTTAACAGTGGTCTTCTTCTTCTTCGGGGGTGATCACCGTCTCGAAAGCATTGTTACCGGCACAAACATCAACAAAGGGGGGCAACATTGAAATAGAATGCACATACACATGATATAGTTGTCCTGATGTGATTGCTTCTGTTTTGTGGCAAATTCAATTTAAATGAAGTGTATTGCATTTGGAATGCAAATTCAAACTCCATATGTTGCTCAAATTAGCCAAGTTGCAATTGCTTTTGTTTGAACATTGTAAACCATCTTGTCATGTGTAAGATATGCCTCTGATGTTCAAGTGAACTGTGGTGTATTACAAAGTTTCAAGTTGGAATAGCATTTGAATTAAATTTAAATTAATTACAATTAAACCAAATAGCAAAAGCTACTGGTCCCAATTTAAGATCAACTCAAACATGGTTGAAAGTTGGATATTTGGATAGAGCATTTTCTGCTTATCATTTTTCATATATTATATGTTAAATTTGGAGTTCATATGAATTTTCTATGAATTTTAGAAGTTTAAACAATTTTCTGCCAATTTCTGAATTCTTTTAATTCTAAATTGATTTATGGCGTCAGCATGACGCAGAGGTGATGTCACAGGGGCTCTGGCCAATGGGCCAGCCCTGTCAGCCTCACAGGGGTTAATCCCCTCTCTGTTAACTTAACAGAGGGTTTAGGGGTGGCCTGGGGCCCACCTGTCATTGACCTGGGGTCAACTAACAGGGGGGGTTAGCCCCTAATTAAGTGGGCCTCGCCGGCGGTTAGCCGCCGGTGGCACCAGCGCGGCGGCGCACATACGGGACGGCGCTCCCGTCGTCCAAATGACGCGCGCGTTACACTAAAACGCTCCCCGTGGCCTCCCACACATGATGGAGTAGGCCATCGTCGCCGGGGAGGTCCATGGCAACGGAGGCGAGTAAGGTGGTGGCGGTCGGAGCTCTGTGAATACGAGGACGTTGCTGCGGGGCACGAAAACGAGCGCGGGGAGAGGGGAAATGAGCGCAAGCTCACCCTGGGTGCAGTGACGGGCTCGAGGAAGCCGGAGGAGGCGAGGCGGCGGAGTATTTCTCGCCGGAGCTTCACGGGTGGCCGGCGCAATTCGGTGAAGTTGGCGTCGTCTGTAGTGGATCCTTGGCTCAATTAACTGCACCAGACGAAGGAGTCGAGCGCTGCGGAGTCGCTGGACAAGGTGGCCGGATCCCTAGGGCACAGTTGCCACGGTTCCTCACGGTGGTCGGCGACGAGGTCTTCGGGCGGCGCAAGAATCGCGAGAGAGAGAGGGAGAGGACAAGCGGCGAGTGAGGGGAAGGAGGCAGGGGACTCGGGGCGTCTCCGTGGCGTCTAGAAGAGACCAGGGGGGCCTCGGGGGCGACGTGGCCCTCGTCGGCGTCGGCATGCTCGCCACTGAGAAACTTGTCGACGCGGCGGGGAAGATGACAAGCCCCAAGGTGGGCTGGGGCCGGGGGCGATAAGTTGGGGCCGGGGCCTATTGGGGTGGGCTAGCTTCTGTTTTTTCTATTTTCTCTCTGTTTTTGTTTCTGTTTTCTTTTTCTTCCATTTGTTTTTCCCCAGATAAAATAGCAAGGAAATTTGTAAAATCTTCAAAACTTTTATGTGGCCTTATAACATATATAGCTAGCCACACACAAGTTTTGGAGATTTTTGAAATTCAAATAATTTGAATTTCAGATCAAATAGGATATTTATTTAATTTCCAAGCCCTGTTTGGAATTTTTGAGAAATCTTGGTGCATGCAGTGGGACCCACTTCACTTTATATGTGATCATGCATATTTATAAGACTTTTCAAAAATAACAGAGGAATTTTTGGAAGAAATTTTTGTCTGGCCATTTGAATTAAATTCTTTAGGGCTTTTCTTTTCCCCATTTTTTAATTTATTTTGAAATTTTCACATGATGCAAAGGGGCACTAAAACCCTAGCACTTACCCAAGTTGGGGTTCTGACAACATCCTCTAGCACTCCCCCCTTCTACCCCGGAGCCGGCTAACGAGGAGGATGAGGTGGGGGGACGGCGAGGGAGGCCACTAGTGGGACGAGCAGGGGATGTTGTGTCTTCCACCCCTGGCGCCGCCTCCTCCATCTCTGCGCCCCCTTGTCGTCAGTCATGCAAGAGAGGAGGAAATCTTCTCCGGCGGCAGATCCCAGTGCCCCAGATCGCTGCAAGGCCATCGGTGGGAAGGAGCAGGTAGACTCCACTCCGGCTACCGCGCCATCCCTACCACCACAGTGTTGTCGGCTCGCGAATGACAGGAACGCACCTCCGATTCCTCCTTGTCCTGAGAGATTTGTGTAGGTCAGCCCCTCCTCCATTTTCACTTTTACCGTTCATTCACCCGGATCTTTGATAATCTGATTTGGATTTCTCAATTTTTGTTTTTTCTAAACAAGATGTGTGCAGATTGGATGAAGAATAGAAAATGAAGTATCTGAGGAAGAACAAGGTGAGCTCTCACTTTCCCTAATCTGCCTAGATTGTTTTTATTATTTAGCAAGAGAGCTTTTGTTGAATTGAATCCAAATGTTTGACATAATAAAATTTAGTTATCCTATTTACATTTTATCATTATGTTAATAGAATACTTTTGTTGCAAATAATTTTTGTAGATATCTTTTATTTTATTTAGAATCATGGTTGTATGGTGTCTTCCAGTATGCTTCATTTAAAAATGTGTTCTGCAAATGTGCACTTGTTTGCGAATTTGAATAATCTCATGGATTTTATTGAAACAGAACTTATTAGTGATTTCAGGATGCATAATGTTTGTTTTTGGTAATTTTGTTCTGTTTTGTAACAGTCAGAAGCGAGCTCATTGGAGACACAATTGCATGGTGTAAGTGTGTGTGTGTATTTTCTATGATTGGCCCTGCCACTTATTGGTTGCAGCTCTTTCTTGAGATCTTCCTGATTGGGAGCTTGTGATGCATGTCTCTAGGGCCTTCACATGGATACCCCCTGAACTTGCATGTTCGGATAAAGATCGCGCTTGACACGGTGACGTTTTTATGATCTAATCGCAATACTTTACTTTGGAGAGAATTTGAGTGATGATTTTTCAATTAGTGTGTCAATAATTGTGTGCTTATAATATGCTACTTTGGTTAACCGAATCTTGGAAGGGGATTGAAGTATCTTCATGAGCGCTTTGGGCATTTCATGATTCTATCGTCTGTTGCTACTCCGTGTTAGATGCTCATTAGCCATATAATGCCAATATATGATAGCCCTTGTATTGTTCTAGTTTTAATTAGGTAAACTGGAGCAGGGTACCTGCCATGTTCAAATAATTATGAAAATTATTGTTTCTTCCTGTGCTGCAAAATATATATCAAAGCTTTTTCCTCTTTTGTTTTTAAAGGACCAAGCACATCTCAAATCACTGAGTTGCTTTGTACATTCATATTTGTTGAACTGTATGCAAATTACAACCGTATCTCTTTGATTTGTCACCATTTTTGTAGGAATGTAATGAAAATAATACATCAAGGTTGCCGAGTTGGCGACCGAGCATGATGAACCAATGCCGCTAAATTTTTAGTGTGTGCCACGTATGTGTTCTTTTATATTTTATGCCATCGTGATCTTGGCAGTATGTTTGAACACCATAAGCATTGGTGAGTTGACATAAAGTTTTGACTAGGGATATATGCATTTGTTAAATTCTTTAGCTGCTAGATGTTTACATCGACAATTTTTTTATTTGGTTATTTAGTAGATATTAATGTGTCTATCGACAGATCAATTCAGCCTCCCATCTAAAGAGGCTTTCCATCACTTGAATTGTTATATATAATCATTTCCAAAGAAACAATATCAATGCAAATTTAATTGTTCATACTCAATGGAACAATATCAATGCCAATTTGCTTGTTCATACTCAATGGAACCTTCATCGTATTACTGGATTGAGATGCTGGTTTATAGAACTACATTTGTGTTATGCCTGTATTTTTGTTTAATTGCAGATTTCTCAGGAAATTTGTTGTGTTATTAAATGATGTATAGATCATTTTATTGCTTGGTGTAACTAGATTGATACTTGGATTAATCTGTAGTGAAAATAATGTGATTTTCCTTCCTTTTATTTTTTTATCAGCATTGTTCGCCGTGTGCATTGCTTATCTGTGAGCTAGACATAGTTTTAGCTACTTTGGGCATTAGCGTTTTGGTGAAACCCCAGAAATGATATTATGGTCGTTCTTTTGTTTGTCTAGGATACAAAATCTCTTGATATTTGCTTTTCGGTTAAATTTGAGACATGAGAGTTGGTGTGTGTAGATTTTCTAATGTGATACTTTTATGCATGTGTCGCAGTAAAGAGTCAATTTACACATCAGGTAACGATGCACATTTTAGATAGTATAACTATCACTGATTCATATTTGCCTGATGCTTCTAAAAGTTTTCTTTTATGCCATATGATCCACCACTAAGGGACAGTTCTTTTGCAGCTTATAGCAGTGTCGGGGGAATGATACCTGGGTAGGGTCACCCAGACGAAAGCAATATTTCAAGACAAGGAGGAGGCCGATTGTGCTGCTGCTGGGCCGAGCTAGGCAGTCGCATGGCCGATTTCTCTTAAGAAATCGGCCATGCCGAATGCGAGCAGTCGGCCCAGGCGCAATCGGCCTACTCCTCAACCAGCTCAGAAGTTGACCTTGTCCAGGTCGGACGCCTCTGGTAAAAGGTCATAAATGCAGGATCCCGAGAGATCCCGGTGGCAGTAAGCTAAGTCACTTCGCCGATCTGTCAGAGGAGTGTTGTCACCCTTTTCCTCTAAATCCGGAGACAGGACGACAAGACCAGAGGGCGTAGCTCCACTGTTCATCATCATTACCTAGAAGCTACAGCATGGGAAGCCGCTTGACAAGCCCGGATCAACCGGAGATTTGCAGTCGATGGACCCCAGCCGATGAGAGGGTGACAGCTGGGGCCAGCCCCCGACTGAAATGACCGTAGTACCCCGAGCTCACACTATAAGAGCCCGGGGTAACCCTCCTGTGAGAGGGACGCCCCATTCGCATTTACTTCCCACAGTTGTTCCCGTAGAGAAGCAGAGGAGAGCCATGCCCACGGCAGGTCTCTTCTTCCTCTGAGCATCTCCATGAGCATTGATTGTAGTTCGTGAGATCATTTATAGCAAGCAGACAAGAAGGAGTAGGGGTGTTATCTCTCAGGAGAGCTCCAAACCTGGGTACATCGTGGTGTCCTTCACCATGCTTGTGCCCAACCCATTTCCGGCACCATCGACATAGTTCTCCCTCGAGTCTTCCCCTCTCTTTATCCATCCCTATGGCATCTGTTGTTACTAAACGACGACAGTTGGCGCCCACCGTGGGGCATACCGAGGCGTCGACTGGAATTCTGATCCGTACGGGATCTTCCTCGTCGTCGAGCATGAGCCACACCTCTCGCCTGGTCTTTAGGCATGGGGCAGTGGACTTTGTGGTGGATTACGCTGCGCGGTTCGGGGTCGGCACACCCCTGCCGCCCGGTGTATCACTGCAGATCGGTAGTCATCGTCCCTTCATCAGCTGTTTCCCCGAGGCATATACCAGGGAAGTGCGCGTCTTCTCCAGCGTCACGGATCCGCTCCCAACCAGGGGCTGCACAGCAGCTCTCGGCAGAGAGGAGCTGCGTGTGCATGCAGCCGTTATGATGGCGGGAACGACTGCGTCAAGCAACCAAGGCGCAGCAAGTGCGGCTAGGAAAGCCAAGGAGGAGGCGGATGCCGCGAAAAGAGTTGGAACCAGTGCGTTGCGGGATGTGTTATATACACCCGTGAACTGGAATGGTGATCCCGACCAAGTCCACACTGATCTAGAGACGGCACGGCTCGCTCTCGCTCGCAGGGCTGAGCACGTGCTGACAGAAGAGCGTAGACTGGGAGCCATCACTAGAGAGTACAACGCAGAGCACGCCAGTCAGCGGAGGCCGATTGAGCCCACGGTCCTAGAAGATCTCAGGAGCAGAGGCCGCGCTGTCGGCAGAGAGCTGTCAGGAGCTGAGCAACCGGCAGCGTCGGCATTCATCCAGCGGCCAGCATACAGCACGCCCGAGAAGAATTTGCGAGCCGCCGAGCAGATCGCAAACGAGATGGAAGATCTGGAAGGTGAAGAGTGGCGTCAGCAAACTCGCCGAATGCGCGAGCTGCTGGCGTCGACCAAGCAGCAGCAGCAGGCGGCATTGGACAATCCGGGGGTAGGCCCTGAAGCATCAAGGAGGACCGCAAGGCCACCTCCAAAGGTCAGTTAGCGGCCTAGTGCGTCAATGCAGAACAGGCAGCAAGGTCAGTCCCGACGTGAGAGTAGGGTCAGAAGCAATCGGGGTCCCCTAGTCATGAACCATAGAGCAGAAGAGCCAGCTGTGAGTAGCAAGCACAATGATCAACCTCGTCAGCCGGAAGCAAGACCAGCGATCAGCAATCGGCTCGGTGCTCGGCAGATCGGCCAAAAAAATGCTAGGCGTCGCATTGAGTTGTTGGAAAGAGATGGACAGCAAGAAGAAGAGGGAGCAGCGGGACCAGCGTGTTTCGGGCACCGCATTCGGACTGAGCAGTTTCCCAAGGGATTCACCTTGCCCAGAGACACCCCCAAGTAAAACGGCTCCGTTAAGCCAGAGGACTGGCTGACAGATTACATGACCGCAGTCGGCATTGTCGGCGGCAGTCGACGTGTATCTGTACGCTACGCTCCTCTGATACTGCAGGGGTCAGCTCGTACATGGCTGAACAGTTTGCCGGGAAACAACATCAACTGCTGGGAAGATTTCTCGGAAGCTTTCATTCGCAACTTCACCGGCATGTATGATCGGCCGCATCTTCCTCGGCAGCTTGCCTGTGCGTGCAAGGAAAGGTCAAGCCACTCCGAGAATACCTAGCTCGGTGGATCAAGCTGAAGAATTCATGTGAAGGAGTCCATGAGATCCAGGCCATCCAGTATTTCACCGATAGGTGTCTGGCGGGATCAATGCTGAAGCACAAGTTGCTCCGCAAAGATTTTTCGTCACTTGCCGAGCTCATGAAGGTGGCCAATGTGTTTGTTGTCTCCGATTCCGCAATGCGCGAGCCTATTCAGCTCGGCGTCGGTGTAGGGACCCGAGGTTAGCGTATGCAAGTCCCGCTACGACATAGTCATATGGAGAGCCGAGAACCGTACCCACTTGTCTAAGCAGACAAGGCCAAGCACAGAACGTTCTCGGAAAGCATCGTACATGAGGGGCATCCCATCCAGGCCGGATGATCAACTGAGATGGGTCATCATCGTCCACACACAAGTCTAAATGATATGGGTGATGAACTCCCATATTCACAGACAAGTCGCCTCAACCATACTATCGACTATCTCATAACTCTTACATAGACTTACTCCAGCCCGATCACTTAGTCGGAGTCTAGGGCGGGCTCGATCAAACCACAAAGTGTGCACGAGACAGAGTCTCGAGCAATCGCATCCCGATGCCCCAAGCTGCGCACATCTAAGAGCCACTTGGTGTATAAAAGACCGCCAGCCAGATCACAACTAAGGTCTCGAAAACCCATACAAATACATGCATGTTATAAACATACACGCAGCACACATGCCTTGTATGAACAGCAGGTATCATTACAATTCTATAAAAAGTATACATTTTATTGATAACTCTCACAGAGTGCACACAGAGATCACAAGCATGTGATCCAACATTACAACATTCAACGGAAGCAGAGTAGGTCTGAGTACAGACAAACTTAACAAATGGCTTAAGAAGCCTTATTTAAACAAAGCCCTCCACGAGGGAACCAGTCTGGTGACTGGGACTACACTAGCTTGGTCTTCAGTCGTCGAGCTCGAGGAAGAATCCACCTTCGGGGTCAGTGGGTTCATCTAAAACATAGAATAAGCAAACGTGAGTACAAAGTCATACTCAGCAAGACTTACGTAGAACTATACTACTCATGCACATGTATCAAGGTAAAGGGGGTGGGGTTAAATTGCAGAAGTGCCATCTTTGACTTGGCTAGTCCTGAACTACGAGTACCAGACTTGAGGTAAGAAGCGTACACGAGTCCACTACATCTCCAACCAAATACACCACTATGGTGCCTTCCTCGACTTCCCCACGAGAAAGCACGCCATAGCACTCACGCTTATCTTGGCAAGTTTTTTATAAGTATCCAGTTCAAGTTGTCTAATAATCAAGCTAACCTTTATAAGAAGTCCCTTACCGCGGACCCGGCTATTCGAATAGTTTTGTTAACCCTGCATGGGTTTACCGCTACACACACATGACCATCAGTTACCGCCTTTGATCTCGACACCATTCAAGGGGTGTCAGCGAGGATGCTCACCACAACTGTTACCTCATAGCCGATCTAGTCCAAGAAAGCCGCCTACCTGGGTTGGCTACCACTATCGTGAACCCGGCCAGTTTACCGAAGTGGACCCAGATAATGTGTGCGTGGTGCATAAGCTGGTCTCGGTTGAGCCGTTCTCTCACTTAGCAGCTAGGCCACAAACCTACCAGAACTCCGAACTACTGCGACATCTGGACATCGAAAGGGATGAGTTAATAGGTTGAGAGGGGTCAGTGAGCCCAATGTGTGGTTTTACTCTTCATCTTGGATCACCACACAAGAACTCGGACTTAGGGCGGTGTTCAACGAGACAACCCACCGTGTACTCCTACACAGCCTCTCATCGTTCACCTTGTATTAGGGTAGATTCACCAACACATTTTCACCATCATCAACATGATTGCTACCATCCCGACTCACAAAACAGTATCAACATTGTATCACTCTAAGCATGCAATAAGCAGTAACAATTCCAGGGGCCACATGATATCAATCAACTCCAACATTTGCTAGGATTGTGGTTTTCTTACTACTGTGACAAAAGATAGGTCAAGCAAAGGAATGGGTTCATCTATGCGGTAGAAACGTAGCATGGTAATCATCCTATACAATGCATAAGCGAGACATGAGAGGGAAGTGGGATTTTATCGACATGATCAATGGGGGTTTGCTTGCCTTGCTGACGAGGTTCAGGTTCAGGGTCTTCAACGAAGGGGGCAGCCTCCTGTTCCGGTTCCACTTCTACTCGACAAACAACAAACAAGGAAGCAAAGTAAATACAATGAACAAGCACATGGTTGAAGGTTGAAACTTGATGTATATGCTTCTGATGTGTGAGGGAATTCCATTTAAATGGAGTGTATTGCAAATGAATTGCAAGTTCAAACTCCATTTTGAATTTAAAAGGAATCCATATACCTTGTTGCCACTGTTCACCCAAGCAAACTTGGTCAAACATGAAAACAGATTTCATATTCAGATTCCTTGAATTTTTCTAATAATTTTAGACATATTATTTGCTATATTTGGAGTTAGGATGAATTTTCTATGAATTTCCAAAATTAAATTCATTTTCTGGATTTTCTGGAATTCTTTTAAAAATGAAACAGCATTACTGCGTCACTATGATGTCATGCTGGCGTCAGGGGGATTCTGACCAGGGGGTCCCACTAGTCAGTGACTCTGGGTTAAATCCCGGTTTATTTAAACTAACTGTGGCTTAATTAAGCCACTGGGGCCCAGTGTAAGTGAGTGTTAGGGGTCATTAGGAGGAGGATTAGCGCTAAGTTAATAACGTCCACGTCATCTCGCCGGCGGCTAGTCGCCGGTGACCAAATCCCGCGGCGGCACTGCTCGGGATGCTGATTCCATGGTCCAAATCGAGCGCTGCAGCCACTAGGACGCGGCCCTTGATGATGCGCATCGAATGGGAACAAGATCAGGGCCTGGGGGTTACGGCATCGTCGTCGGCGACGAGCTCTAGCGGCGGCGGAGCCACTGGCTCGAGGTAAAGCTTGTTGTGGTGAGCCATTTGAAGCGGTCGTAGGTGCAAACGGAGCAGCGGAGCAAGGCGAACACCATGGACATGGTTGCGAGCTCGATTGCGTAGCGGGGGCTCATCAACAACGAGCACGGCGGTTCTGTATTCCGGAAACCATGGCAGATCGAGCTAGAGGAGGGGAAGGGAGCCGCGGCTTGAGGGGAAACGCTCACCAGAACTCAGGGAGCACGACGAGGCAAACGAGAGAGGCGGGGAGGTTTTAACGGCGGTGAATCGAAGACGGCGAGCTCGCGGGTACGGCAGCGTCTCTGTGAAGAATCCTGCGACTAGAAGGCGTTGCAGCTCCTGATCCTTTGTACAGAGACGAAGTCGACGTCGAGGAGTTCGATGGAGAAGGTCTTAATAGCTAGGGTTGCCTCGGGCTATGAGTTTCCATCGCCATGGCCTGCGGCTGCTCTCGGGGAAGCTCACGGGAGGGAAGGAGAGGGTTGGATAGGCACTGGGAGGAGGGGGGAATGAATCAGGGAGGCTTCTGGGCGTCTCCAGGACACGTAGAAGGTGGTGGGGAAGCAGCTGCGTGGCCAGGGCGTCGCGGTGGCGTCAGCAGCCTCGGCATGGCCGGCACGCAGCAGCGTGCTCGCTTGCCTGGGGAAGACGACAAGCTCTCCAGGTGGGCTTGGGCCGGGGGCGATAAGTTGGGCCCCTTCAAAGGTAGGCCCTTTTCCTCTTTTCCTTTTGTTTTTCTTTTCTGCCTTTTTGTTTTGCTGTGCTAAATAAATAGCTAGGCATTTTATTAAATGCTGAAACTTTTTATATGGCTTCACAACTTAATAGGCTAGCCACTTGTAAAGTTTGAACATTTTTAAAATTCAAATTATTTGAACTTTAAATCAAATAGGGGTTTTTGATTAATTCCAAGGTCCTATTTGAATATTTGAAAAATCCATGAGCATGGGGTTGGTCCCCAATCACTTGATATGTGATCACACTCATTTATGAGACTTTTCAAAAATGCAAAAGGAATTTTTGGAGCAACTTTATTTCTGGCCATTTGAATGAATTCATCTGGGGGGGTGTTCTCTCTCCCATTTGAGTTTGAATTTGAGATCCATTTGGTTTTCTTTGATGAATGCAAGGTGACTTTGATCCTAGCACATTACCTAACAGAGGGTTCTGACAACTCTCCCCCACTAAACAGAATCTCATCCCGAGATGCAGAAGTCTGCGGGAGGAAGGAGGGATACTCGGCACGGAGACGGTCTTCTCTTTCCCACGTGGCTTCTCTCTCAGAGTGGTGTGACCATTGCACTTTCAGAAACTTAATCTTCTGACGACGAGTGACACGCTCTGCGGAATCAAGAATATGAACGGGGTACTCTCGATAAGAAAGGTCATCTTGGAGATCAAGCGTTTCATGGTCGACTTCGCGGATGGGGTCCTTGAAGAAAATCCTGAGTTGTGACACATGGAATACATCATGTACTCGGGAAAGGTGCGGGGGTAATTCAAGTTGGTAGGCAACTTCTCCACGTTTAGCAAGAATGCGGAAAGGTCCGATGTAACATGGGGCCAACTTGCCTTTGATACCGAAACGTTGGGTTTCCTTCAGAGGAGTAACCCGAAGGTAAGCCTTCTCATCCAGATTGTAGCTCTCTTGCCTATGATGACGATCATAGTAGCTTTTCTGACGAGACTGGGCTTCTTTCAATTGATCACGAACAATGCGAACTTGCTCTTCTGCTTCCTTGATCATATCCGGTCCAAAGAATTGTCTTTCACCAGTTTCTGACCAGTTTAAAGGTGTTCGACATCGTCGTCCATATAGGAGTTCAAAAGGAGCCATGTTCAGACTAGATTGGAAACTATTGTTATAAGAAAATTCGGCAAATGGACGAGACATCTCCCAATTCTTTCCGAATGAGATAACACAAGCTCTGAGCATGTCTTCAAGAATTTGGTTCATCCTTTCGACTTGACCACTAGACTGAGGATGGAAAGTTGTACTGAAGGAGAGATGAGTTCCTATAGCATTCTGAAAGCTTCCCAATATCTATAGGTGAAAAGGCTACCACGATCAGAATTGATTTCCAAAGGAACACCATGAAGAGACACAATTCTAGAGACATACAAGTCCGCTAACTGGCTAGTAGTTATAGACTCGCGAACGGGAAGGAAGTGAGCAACTTTGGAAAGCCTATCTATGACAATGAATATGGCATCATTTCCTTTCTGGGTTTTTGGAAAGCCGGTGATGAAGTCCATACCGACTTTGTCCCATTTCCACTCTGGAATAGGCAAAGGTTGAAGTGTACCAGCAGGTCTTTGATGTTCTGCCTTAATGCGACGACAAACATCACATTCGGCAACAAATCGAGCAATGTCTCTCTTCATCCTAGTCCACCAAAATCTCTGGCGTAGATCTCGGTACATTTTTGTGCTACAGGGATGAATCGAGAGGGGTGTGTCATGGGCTTCTTTGAGGATGAGTTGCCTTAGTTCCTTATTCTTAGGTACTACCAAACGATTTCCAAATAATACCGTTCCTTTACTATCTGTGGAGAAACATTTAGCAACTCCGCTAGCAATGTTCTCCTTGATCCGGCGAACACCTCATGCACGCCTTTGGGAAACTATGATTTGATCCTCAAGAGTTGGTTTCGTCACCAAGGTAGAAAGATAGCCATGAGGAACAATCTCAAGATTGAGCTTGCAAAATTCCTCGTGAGGAAATGGTTGACACTGTTGTAACATGAGGTTGTTACAATACTACTTACGACTTAGTGCATCAGCCATGATATTGGCTTTGCCTGGGGTGTAAGAAATTCCTACGTCGTAATCTTTTATCAACTCAATCCAGCGTCTTTGCCTGAGATTAAGATCTGGCCGCGTGAAAATGTATTTGAGTCTTTGGTGGTCGGAATAGATCTCACAACGATTACCAAGGAGGTAATGTCGCCAAGTTGTCAGGGCATGAACTACGGCAGCAAGTTCAAGATCATGGGTAGGATAGTTCTCTTCATGTGGACGCAACTGGCGTGAAGCATAAGCTACCACATGTCTATCTTGCATAAGTATGCATCCTAACCCTTGCCGTGAGGCGTCACAAAAGATCTCGAAATCCCTTTTGGTGTCTGGAGGCGCAAGTACGGGTGCAGAAGTCAATCTTCTTTTTAGCTCTTGAAAGCTTTCGTCGCACTTGGGAGTCCATAGGAATTTCTTATCTTTCTTGAGGAGTTCAGTTAGAGGCTTTGCAACTTTAGAAAAGTTCTCAACGAAGCGACGGCAATAGCTGGCTAGGCCAAGAAAACTCCTACATTTCTTAACCGATTCAGGTGGAGTCCAGTCAAGGACGACCTGAACTCTCTCGGGGTTCACAGCAATGCCTTTTGCAGAAATCACGTGGCCTAAGTAGGTCACTTCTGGTAGCCAAAATTCACACTTGGAGAATTTAGCATACAGGCGATGCTCTCTAAGTTTCATCAATACCAGCCTTAGATGTTCGACATGTTCTTCTTCGTTCTTCGAGTAGATGAGAATGTGATCAAGATAAACTACAACAAATTTATCTAAGTACTCCATGAAGATCGAATTCATCATGCGCGAGAAAGTGGCGGGGGCATTGGTTAAACTGAAGGACATGACGGTGTACTCGTAAAGACCATAACGAGTAGTGAAAGTCGTTTTGGGAATGTCCTCATTTCGGATTTTGATTTGATGATAACCTAGTCTCAAATCCATCTTGGAGAAGACAGAGGATCCAGCAAGTTGATCATAAAGATCATTGATCCTGGGCAGTGGGTACTTGTTCTTTATCGTCGCTAGATTTAGCGGGCGATAGTCTACGCACATCCTTTCTGTTCCATCTTTCTTCGTTACGAACAGAACGGGGCAACCCCATGGCGATGAGCTAGGGCAGATGAAGCCTTTTGCCAACAAAGCTTCAGGTTGGCTTTTAAGCTCAGCTAACTCACGTGGGGCCATTTTGTATGGCCGTCTGGAAATTGGTGCGGTTCCTGGCATAAGATCCACTATGAACTCTACACATCTGTCAGGTGGCATGCCCGGCAGCTCTTCAGGAAAGACATCCGGGAAGTCACGCACCACCGGAATATCTTCAAGGTCGGGAAGGGGAAGTACATTCAAAGAATGCACCTGGGTTCTCGTTCTGGGTGAGGTGTAGTTGACTGTCTTGCCTGAAGGGTGGGTTAGTTTCACTGATTTGCCTTTGCAATCAAGGTAGGCATTCTGCCTTGATAGCCAATCCATGCCAAGGATTACATCGATGTCTGAAGACTTGAGGGCTATGAGTGAAGCAAGGAATACTAAACCCTCAATTGCAATTTGATTACCATGGCTTACTCTATTAGTTTGCCATCTTGACCCTGGAGTTTGAATAATCATTGGGGTGGACAATTCAACAAAGGATAACTCATGACGAAGTGCATAACTTTTCCGAGATGAATGAATGAGATGCTCCTGGGTCGTAAAGAACGGAAGTAGGAACAAAATTGACTGGGAGCGTACCAAGAATGACGTCAGTGGTGTCGTCAGTCTCTTCGGCGGCAATATCATTCACACGTCCACGAGTGGAGGGAGGAGCGGGTTTGGTGGCGTAGACCTTCGAGGGTGGCTTGCCACGACCATTGTTGTTAACTCCGGCACGGGGTGGAGCATTCTGATTCTGGAGCTGGTTCTGGGGACACTCGCGGGAGTAGTGGCCTGCCTGACCACACTTGTAACAGGCTCCAAAGACAGGGCGTGGAGCTGGGTTGTTTGGTGGAGCTGGGTGGAACGAAGCTGGTGGACGAGGCGCCACATAGGATGGCCTCGGTGGGTTGTTCTGGCGAAACATGTTGTTGGGGATCCAGATCTTGCGCTTCTGAGAGCCTGAACTGGTTGAACCATCATCTCTAGGGTGTTTGCGGAAGTCATTGGGAGTGTTCATGTCCTCCGCCATGATGGCCTTGTTGACAAGGACCTGGAAGGTGGCAAAGTCATATAGGTTGAGCTCACGACGGAGTCCAGAATTGAGTCCACGACGGAACCTCTCTTGATTCTTGGAGTCGGTGGGGACCTCTTCAGTAGCATAACGAGACAGTCGGTTGAACTCACGACTAAACTCGTCAAAAGTCCTCCTGCCTTGGGTGAGGTTGCAGAACTCCTCACGCTTGCGGTCCATAAGACCCTTTGGAATGTGGTGCTCATGGAATGAAGTGCAGAACTCATCCCAAGTGGTGGGCGGTCCAACGGGAAGCATGTTCAGAAAATTCTCCCACCAAGAGCTAGCTGCACCCTCGAGGTGGTAAGTGGCATAGCTGACCCTGTCACCATCTGCAACATGGCCTGCCTGGACCTTCCTCTCGATGCTACGAAGCTAGTCATCGGCGTCAAGGGGCTCGGTGGAGTAGCTGAAAACCGGGGGATGAAGCCGGTAGAAGTCATTCAAAGACACCAACTCGTTGCGCTGCTGAGTGGTGTTGCGGGCAATGACCTCCAGCAAGTGGTGAGAGTCTCGGAGGTTCCTCTCAACCTCCATCAGAACCTGAGCCATCGTGGGTGGGGGTGGAAGATTGCCTTCCTCCGGATCATTCCCACGACCATGGGCACGACCAAGCTGGCCACGGGGTCCTTGAGACATCCTGAAGGTGAATACCAAAGTCAAACAGAGTTGATTGGAAGAGTCTAACAAGGTATTGAAGGTACTGGAAGAATCACAGAGCAAAGGAAGTAATCATCTTGACAACATGGTGATAAAAGCATACAAGCCATATATTCACAAGCTGTCATACAAACCATACATCATTTTAGTACAAGCGCCAAGCTAATACAAACGTGATGAAGATGATACATCCTTCAGAGGCACTCTGACTTCCTATACATTATTTATCTAAGCCTCTGAAACTTAGAACGTTGCGTACAATATACTAAGATACTACTACATCCTCACTAAAGTAAGACCACAGGCGGTCTCACTCATCTCCGTCTCCATAGTAGTCCTCATAAAAGTTACCCGCGTAACCCGGTAGCTGAAGGTGAACATCGGAAAACACGGAGGCCTGTGGACCCTGATATCCATTTGGGCAAGGATGGCGCCTAGGTCCAGCGTAGGGTGGAAGCAGAGGACCACGGGGTGGAAAAATGCCTCCAATCTCGGGCCAAGCAACTCGAGAAGGCATCTGTGTCCTGGCTGGGTAGATAGCATTATACTCCACGGATCCAACACTCACAAAAGGAGCCAGGAGTGTAAGTGCTCGATACAGACGGACACGGGTGGCGTGGAGCTCAAAGCGAAGGGCACGTGCATCACGATCTCTATCACAAGCGTGTCGAGTAGTGATCTGAAGCAAAGTATCCTCCAGGGAGTGATCTGTGTACAATCCGGTGTAATATCCCTCTTCTCCTGGAAGTGCAGCAGGGATATAGCGGAAAGGTGATCCTGCAAGCAGGGCATGCTCCTCTCTCAGCAGAGTAATACATGAGTATGCAGCATCCTGCACAACCATGTTCTCGGTCACACCAATGCCATGTCCAAAGAGGACAGGCTGAGAGACTCCAATGTGGTGCGGGTAAATCCTGACAGTGCAGTGGAACTGAGTCTGGTTGAAGTCAAGGAACTTCTCCTCAACGGTGTACTCAGGATACCATCGATAGACAATGAAGGACATCATCTCGGTGAGCATGGCTGGATGCCCACGCACATCGAGGCACCTAGTCAGACGAACAATCTGCCGAGGGGGAAGATCCGCCATCTGAAACAGAAAGAAGGAATTTGCAAATGCATCAGATTATGAAGAAACTTGGAATGACTCGGGCAGCATAACGGTTGTAATTGCAAGAAAAGACAATCTCTTACAACATGAAAACAGCACTTACATACGATGTAAGAAATCAGGAAGCACAACAACTATAGCAAACCGAACACAACTTTCCTACGGCTGTAAGGAAGCAAACAGCGAGATGTTCAAGCAATAAATAGATGATCCTAGTCCTATCTTCCCGTACAACAAGATGAGAGTGACTCAGAACTCAGAACGATGAGGGTAAGGAGAAAAAAGAAGCCTTCCGTTGTTCCCTTATATACCCAGAGTAACTATATAGCTATAACAAGCTAGACTCGACTTCGGCCAAGGATGATAATCCTACTGTCAGTCCTGCTCTGATACCAAGTCTGTCGGGAACCGGGGTTAGCGTATGCAAATCCCGCTACGACATAGTCATATGGAGAGCCGAGAACCGTACCCACTTGTCTAAGCAGACAAGGCCAAGCACAGAACGTTCTCGGAAAGCATCGGACGTGAGGGGCATCCCATCCAGGCCGGATGATCAACTGAGATGGGTCCTCATCGTCCGCACACAAGTCTAAATGATATGGGTGATGAACTCCCATATTCACAGACAAGTCGCCTCAACCATACTATCGACTATATCATAACTCTTACATAGACTTACTCCAGCCCGATCACTTAGTAGGGGTCTAGGGCGGGCTCGATCATACCACAAAGTGTGCACGAGACAGAGTCTCAAGAAATCGCATCGCGATGCCCCAAGCTGCGCACATCTAAGGGCCACTTGGTGTATAAAAGACCGCCATCCAGATCACAACTAAGGTCTTGAAAACCCATACAAAGACATGCATGTTATAAACATACACGCAGCACACATGCCTTGTATGAACAGCAGGTATCATTACAATTCTCTACAGAGTATACATTTTATTGATAACTCTCACAGAGTGCACACAGAGATCACAAGCATGTGATCCAACATTACAACATTCAACGGAAGCAGAGTAGGTCTGAGTACAGACAAACTTAACAAATGCCTTAGAAGCCTTATTTAAACACAAAGCCCTCCACGAGGGAACCAGTCTGCTGACTGGGACTACACTAGCTTGGTCTTAAGTCGTCGAGCTCGAGGAAGAATCCACCTTCAGGGTCAGTGGGTTCATCTAAAACATAGAATAAGCAAACTTGAGTACAAAGTCGTACTCCGTAGGACTTACGTAGGAACTATACTACGCATGCACATGTATCAAGGTAAAGGGGGTGGGGTTCAATTGCAGAAGTGCCAGCTTTGACTTGGCTAGTCCTGAACTACGAGTACCAGACTTGAGGTAAGAAGCGTACACGATTCCACTACATATCCAACCAAATACACCACTATGGTGCCTTCCTCGACTTCCCCACGAGAAAGCACGCCATAGCACTCACGCTTATCTTGGCAAGTTTTTTATAAGTATCCCGTTCAAGTTGTCTAATAATCATGCTAAACTTTCCAAGCAGTCCCTTACCGCGACGCAGCTATTCGAATAGTTTTGTTAACCCTGCAGGGGTGTACCGCTTCACACACATGACCATCAGTTACCTCCTTTGATCTCGACACCATTCAAGGGGTGTCAGCGAGGATGCTCACCACAACTGTTACCTCATAGCCGATCTAGTCCAAGAAAGCCGCCTACCTGGGTTGGCTACCACTATCGTGAACCCGGCCAGTTTACCGAAGTGGACCCAGATAATGTGTGCGTGGTGCATAAGCTGGTCTCGGTTGAGCCGTTCTCTCACTTAGCAGCTAGGCCACAAACCTACCAGAACTCCGAACTACTGCGACATCTGGACATCGAAAGGGATGAGTTAATAGGTTGAGAGGGGTCAGTGAGCCCAATGTGTGGTTGTACTCTTCATCTTGGATCACCACACAAGAACTCGGACTTAGGGCGGTGTTCAACGAGACAACCCACCGTGTACTCCTACACAGCCTCTCATCGTTCACCTTGTATTAGGGTAGATTCACCAACACATTTCCACCATCATCAACATGATTGCTACCATCCCAAATCACAGAACAGTATCAACATTGTATCACTCATAGCATGCAATAAGCAGTAACAATTGCAGGGGCCACATGATATCAATCAACTCCTACATTTGCTAGGATTGTGGTTTTCTTACTACTGTGACAAAAGATAGGTCATGCAAAGGAATGGGTTCATCTATGCGGTAGAAACGTAGCATGATAATCATCCTATCAATGCATAAGCGAGACATGAGAGGGAAGTGGGATTTTATCGACATGATCAATGGGGGTTTGCTTGCCTTGCTGACGAGGTTCAGGTTCAGGGTCTTCAACGAAGGGGGCAGCCTCCTGTTCCGGTTCCAATTCTACTCGACAAACAACAAACAAGGAAGCAAAGTAAATACAATGCACAAGCACATGGTTGAAGGTTGAAACTTGATGTATATGCTTCTGATGTGTGAGGGAATTCCATTTAAATGGAGTGTATTGCAAATGAATTGCAAGTTCAAACTCCATTTTGAATTTAAAAGGAATCCATATACCTTGTTGCCACTGTTCACCCAAGAAAACTTGGTCAAACATGAAAACAGATTGCACATTCAGATTCCTTGAATTTTTTTAATAATTTTAGAAATATTACTTGCTATATTTGGAGTTAGGATGAATTTTCTATGAATTTCCAAAGTTTAGTTCATTTTCTAGATTTTTTGGAATTCTTTTAAAATTGAGAAAGCATTATTGCGTCACTGTGATGTCATGCTGGCGTCAGGGGGGTTCTGACCAGGGGGTCCCACTAGTCAGTGACTCTGGGTTAAATCCCGGTTTATTTAAACTAACAGTGGCTTAATTAAGCCACTAAGGCCCAGTGTCAGTGAGTGTTAGGGGTCATTAGGAGGGGGATTAGCGCTAAGTTAATGATGTCCACGTCATATCGCCGGCGGCTAGTCGCCGGTGACCAAATCCCGCGGCGGCGCTGCTCGGGATGCTGATTCCGTGGTCCAAATCGAGTGCCGCAGCCACTGGGACGCAGCCCTTGGTTATACGCATCGAATGGGACCAAGAACAGGGCCTGGGGGTTATGGCATCGTCGTCGGCGACGAGCTCTAGCGGCGGTGGAGCCACTGGCTCGAGGTGAAGCTTGCTGTGGTGCGACATTTGAAGCGGACGTAGGTGCAAACGGAGCAGCGGAGCAAGGCGAACACCATGGACATGGCTGCGAGCTCGATTGCGTAGAGGGGGCTCGTCGACAACGAGCACGGCGGCTCTGTATTCCGGCAACCATGGAAGATCGAGCTAGAGGAGGGGAAGGGAGCCGCGGCTTGAGGGGAAACGCTCACCAGAACTCAGGGAGCACGACGAGGCAAACGGGAGAGGCGGGGAGGTTTCAACGGCGGCGAGCTCGCGGGTCCGGCGGCGTCTCGGTGAAGAATCCGGCGACTAGAAGGCGTTGCAGCTCCTGATCCTTTGCACAGAGACGAAGTCGACGTCGAGGAGTTCGATGGACAAGGTCTTAGCAGCTAGGGTTGGCTCGGGCTGCGAGTTTCCATCGCCATGGCATGTGGCTGCTCTCGGGAAAGATCACGGGAGGGAAGGAGAGGGATGGATAGGCACTGGGAGGAGGGGGAATGGATCGGGGAGGCTTCTGGGCGTCTCCAGGACACGTAGAAGGAGGCGGGGAAGCAGCTGCGTGGCCAGGGCGTCGCGGTGGCGTCGGCGGCCTCGGCATGGCCGGCACGCAGCAGCGTGCTCGCTTGCCTGGGGAAGACGACAAGATCTCCAGGTGGGCTTGGGCCGGGGGCGATAAGTTGGGCCCCTTCACAGGTAGGCCCTTATCCTCTTTTCCTTATGTTTTTCTTTTCTGCCTTTTTGTTTTGCTGTGCTAAATAAATAGCTAGGCATTTTATTAAATGCTGAAACTTTTTATATAGCTTCACAACATAATAGGCTAGCCACTTGTAAAGTTTGAACATTTTTAAAATTCAAATTATTTGAACTTTAAATCAAATAGGGGTTTTTGATTAATTCCAAGGTCCTATTTGAATATTTGAAAAATCCATGAGCATGGGGTTGGTCCCACATCACTTGATATGTGATCACACTCATTTATGAGACTTTTCAAAAATCAAAAGGAATTTTTGGAGAAACTTTATTTCTGGCGGGTTTGATCCTAGCACATTACCTAACAGAGGGTTTTGACAGTCGGCGGCGTGGTTCAGACGCAAGGGGTTGCGCAAGCAGCAGAGGCAGGAAACCAAGGGCTCAGTCGGCGAGAGCGCAGAGATATCAATCGGAACAACAACCAGCAAAATAGCGGAAAAAGGAAAGATGAGCAGCCAGACACTCAATACGGCAGTCGGCAGGTGGCTGCTGTCTAGGATCAAGAGGAACAAGGGGTTGCAGGAGGCAGTCGGAAGATGAAGGCGAATGCGAAGCCGCAGTGGCCAATGAAGCCCAAGTACACATTCGAGGATATGCTAGATCAGCCATGCAAGATGCACAACAGTCCAGGCAAGCCAGCGGCGCATACCACTCGGCAATGCGATTTCGTCAAGCGCATAGCAAAGGGAGAAGCATTACCACCTCCACCCCCACCATCACCTCAAAACAAAGCACCACCTCAGGCGCAGAACCAGTTCCCGCGGCAAGATGCCACATATATGATCTTTACCAGCGAGTCAAGTGACAAGGGCAGTCGGAGAGCCCGAGCTCAGGAGGTCAATGCCACCATGCCCCCGATTCCCCAGTACATGCACTGGTCCGATTGCAAGATTACCTGGGGTAGGGAGGATCACCCAAGCATCATGCCGAATCCAGGCACCTATCTGCTCGTGGTGGATGCCCTCTTTGCGGCACCAAAGTTTTCATGTCTGTTTTCCCGAGTGCTCATTGATCCAGGGAGCACAATCAACATTCTGTACAGGGACACGTTGATCAAGTTGGGACTCACGGAGAGGGACCTGGAGCGCAGTCGGACGACCTTCCATGGGATTGTCCCTGGCCTGTCATGCACTCCCATGGGTCGCATTCGGCTGGATGTGATCTTTGGGACAGAGGAGAACTTCAAGAGAGAGCCGATCTGGCTTGAGGTCGCCGACCTCAGCAGCCCATACCATGCCCTCTTGGGATTGCCTGCAATCGCCAAGTTCATGCTTAACTCATATGAGCCCTATCTGAAGATGAAGCTGCCAGGTCCGAATGGCATCATCACTGTCGCCGGGGACTTCAGGAAGTCTCTCGAGTGCTCATCCGCTGGTGCAAACCTGGCCGATTCCTTGGTGGTGGTCGAAGAGAAGCGTCAGCTCGACAAGGTAGTGGCGATGGCCCAGGCTCAAAGCAAGGCTCCTCTCCCAGTCGGCCCAGCCAAGCGAGCAGATGAGATACCACTTTCCAGGCATCCAAGGACAGCAAGAAGGTTGCTCTAGATCCCTCCGACCCAGCCAAGTTTGTTGTCGTCGGAGCAGGACTTAGCAACAAATAGGAAGGCGAGCTTGTCGAGTTCCTCCGTGAGAACCGGGACATCTTCGCATGGTCTCCACAAGACATGCCTGGAGTGCCGAGGGAACTCGCCGAGCACAAGCTCCACATTCGGCCAGGTTCTAAA
Organism: Bromus sterilis; assembly: GCA_950022295.1. Lineage (NCBI taxonomy): Eukaryota > Viridiplantae > Streptophyta > Magnoliopsida > Poales > Poaceae > Bromus > Bromus sterilis. Next base: position 179,579,404 of record OX465595.1, read on the forward strand.
CCGGTCAAGCAACCCCTTCAACGTTCTTCTGAAGACAAGAGAAGAGCAATCGGCGAGGAGGTCGCCAAGCTCAAAGTTGTGGGCTTCATCATGGAGGTGTTCTACCCCGAGTGGCTGGCAAACCCAGTCCTCGTGATGAAGAAGAACAAGACTTGGCACATGTGTATCGATTACACTTGCCTGAACAAGGCATGCCCCAAAGATCCGTTTGCTCTGCCCCGTATAGATCAAGCCATTGACTCTACGGCCGGCTGCGAGCTGTTGTCATTTTTGGATGCCACCGCTGGCTATCACCAGATCAAACTTGCTGTGGAAGATCAAATAAAAACTGCCTTTATAACCCCCTTTGGGGCTTATTGCTATATCACCATGCCTTTTGGTCTGAAGAATGGAGGTGCTACTTATCAATGCACCATCCAGCGTTGCACGCATTCTCAGCTCGGCAGAAACTTGCATGTGTACGTAAATGATTTCGTGGTGAAGACGGTCAAGGGAGTCACACTCCTGGACGACCTCAAGGAGACATTCGCAAATTTGCACGTCTACAAGATCAAGCTGAATCCAGAGAAGTGTGTGTTTGGTGTTCCAGCCGGCAAACTCTTGGGATTTCTCGTTTCTCAGAGAGGAATCGAATGCAATCCTGAGAAGATAGCCGCAATCGAGCGAATGGATCGACCCAAGACTTTGAAACAAGTACAGAAGTTCACCGGTTGCTTAGCGTCACTCGGCCGATTTCTCAGTCGACTGGGAGAGAAGGCAATCCCACTATATCAACTCATGAAGAAGACGAAGAAGTTCACCTGGACCCCACAAGCAGATGAAGCATTCAAGGAGCTGAAGCATATGCTCTCCACCGCACCGATTGAGAAGGAGCCGATGATGTTGTATATCGTGGCAACCAATCGGGTGATCAGTGCAGTGATGGTGGTAGAGCGTCCTGAGAAGGAAAAAGCGCAACCGATTCAGCGGCTAGTATATTACATCAGTGAGGTGCTCTCGACATCCAAGCAAAATTATCCCCACTACCAGAAGATGTGCTACGGAGTCTACATGGCGGCCAAGAGATTGAAGCCATATTTTCAAACTCATCCGATTGTGGTGGTAAGTTCGGCCCCACTAGCCGACATCATTGGAAATAGAGACGCAACCGGCAGGGTGGCCACATGGGAAATTGAGATCGCCAACCACGGCATCCAGTATGAGCCGAGAACAGCAATCAAGTCTCAAGCGTTGGCCGATTTCCTGGTGGACTGGGCTGAAACTCAGTACATGCCACCCGTCCCAGGATCGGACTTCTGGAGAATGCATTTCGATGGGTCCAAGATGAAGAATGGCCTAGGGGCCGGCATTGTTCTTACATCACCAAAAGGAGATAGACTGCACTATGTATTGCAAATCCATTTCGCAGCATCAAACAATGTTGCCGAATACGAGGCCCTTGAGCATGGCATCAAGCTAGCCAAGGAGATCGGCATTCGGAACATAGAGTGTTTTGGAGATTCCGACCTGGTGGTGCAGCAGTGTACCGGCAATTGGGATGCCAAGGATGCAAATATGGCGAGCTACCGTTTCCTGGTACAGCAGCTAAGTGGATATTTTGAGGGCTGCGAATTCCATCATGTGCCCAGAGCAAACAATGAAGCAGCAGACGCCCTGTCCAAGCTCGGCCCCACCAGGCAGAGCATTCCACCAGGGGTATCGTTGGAGCACATCAAGAAGCCCTCTATCATGCCTTCGCCAGAGTCCGAGTCCATCTTCATATCAGAAACCGACCTGGAAGCATTAAAGCAAGCAAAGTTGGTTCAGCCTATGAAGATTCCGATTCTAAAGAAGCAGTCAAACACCCAGGAAGCTGCGGCCTCGGCAAATTCGGCAAATCCAGAGGCTGACGGTTGCGGTCCAGGGGTTGACGATCTCGGCAAAAAGAAGAAGCCAAAGGCAAAAGCAGCAACAGCACCAGGTGTCGGGAACCCATCCGAGATATCGACACCAGGGGCTGCCGATTGCGATCTAGAAATATCGGTTTCAAGAGGAGAGCCAGTAGATTCTAAGGCTCCAGTCTCAGCAGAGCAAGCAATACCAGGGGCAGCCAATGACAAGCCAGAGGCCGGAATCGTCAGCTCGGAGATTGACTCCGAGATGACAGAGGTACAAGAGGTCGAGCCAGAAGAAGCAGTCGCACCACCGCATGCAATGGTCATGGTAGTCGTCACCGCTCCAACCTGGGCACAGCCGATCAGAGATTTCCTGGTCAACGGAACTCTTCCCCCAGATGAAGTTGAAGCCAGGCAGATACAGCGCCGATCTAGTGCATACACCATCATCAATAATGAGCTGATGCACAGAAGTGTAACTGGAGTTCTCCAGCAATGCGTAGAAGAGGACAGGGGGCTCGAGCTGCTTCGGGATATTCATCAAGGCGAATGAGGTCATCATGCCTCAGCAGTTGTAATAGTAGCCAAGGCATTTCGCCATGGTTTCTATTGGCAGACAGCACGAGCCGCGGCAGAGCATCTGGTTAAGCACTGCAATGGTTGTCAGTGGTTCAAGGCCAAGAGTCATCTCCCTGCGTCGGCACTCAAAACAATCCCGATAACATGGCCGTTTGCAGTATGGGGGCTGGACATGGTTGGGCCATTCAAGTGAGCAAGGGGTGGTTTAACCCACCTACTAGTTGCAGTCGAAAAGTTCACCAAGTGGATTGAGGCACGCCCGATCAAGAAGTTGGATGGTCCGACAGCAGTTCTCTTCATTGCCGATGTCGCAAGTAGATACGGAATGCCAAACAGCATCATCACCGACAACGGCACGAACTTTGCAAAGGGGGAATTGGCTCGGGATGCATCCGAGTACGACATCCAGCTCGATGAGGCATCAGTAGATCACCCCCAGTCAAACGGCCAAGCAGAAAGAGCCAATGGTCTCATCCTTGCAGGCATCAAGCCTAGATTGATTGAGCCACTCGAAAGAGCACCCGAAGCATGGATTGATGAGCTCCCAGCAGTTTTGTGGAGTCTGAGAACTACACCCAACAGGTCAACCGGATTCACCCCATACTTCCTGGTGTATGGTTCAGAAGCAGTCATCCCAGCCGACATAGAATTTGATTCACCTCGGTGTGCCCTATACACCGAAGCAGAGGCCAAGGAAGCACGAGAAGACGGTGTTGATTTGAAGGAAGAGGCTTGCCTGCTGGCTCTGTCCAGGTCGGAAATTTATCAGCAGAGCTTGAGGCACTACCACAGCAAGAAGATCCGCCCCCTCGCTTTCCGCGAAGGCGACCTGGTGCTTCGCCGAATCCAGAAATCAGATGGTCAGCACAAGTTGTCGTCACCTTGGGAGGGTCCTTTCATCGTCAGCCGAGCACTCACGAACAATGCATATTACCTCATCGATTGCACGCAAGGTACTCGGCACAAGGATACTTCAGGAGTTGAGACGCAGCATCCCTGGAACGCCGAGATGTTATGCCCGTTTTACAGTTGAGTCAGGCGAGTGTATTCATGTTATCAAGCATTAAATCAGTAAAGTTGTCATGCGTCTAAGAGATGGCATTCGATTGTCCTTATATCAGCTTTTCGTTTGTGGGAAAGCCTCAGTGGGCAAAGACTTGTCATTCCCGAGATATGTGAAAAGCCTCACTCGGGGACTGGCCGACCGCGCGGTCGCAAGTGTAAAATAAAGAAAAGCGTGAGAACTGCAGGTTCGAAGCCAAGCTAGCATGCGACACGAGCACAGATCGTAAATTGACTGTGGCATCGATGAAGCAACAGCTGGTCGGACCTGCAGTACCGCATCTCAAACGTAAAAACACTCTAAAAGAGGATCATGGCCGACGGCGCCATCCGCCAATTGCGTCCCCGATCGATGCACCGAGCAATCGGCAAGGAGCAATCGGCTGACTAAGTCTATGCAGAATCCTTCCGCGCTAACGCCAAAACAGTTCAGCCTCAATGACCAAATCCCAGCGGTGTATGATCTTGTGAGCCGATATCAGACCGCACATCGGCTGTTGGAAAACATGGAATCATGCCCCCAAGGGAAAATGGCAAAGAGCAAAAACGATAAAGCGAAAAGCAGGAAGTTGATCACATAAGAAAGTTGTGCAATAAGCAAAGACAAGAGGCTCAAGGCCGAATGAGTTCATTACATCGGAACATCCCCACTGGGTGTCCTTGAAATTTAGTAAAGTCTTGCGAAAAGTCGCGGTAAAAGATATAAAGTTCCCTCTCTAGGCGTCGGGAACGGTAGAGGTCGGCAGCACGATCGAAGCAGTCGGAGCAGTGGATGGCGTCTATGTAATGGTCGGAACTATTTGCGACAGCATAGTCGGACCCTCTGGCATAGTAGCCACCTCCGATTGCTTAGGCTCCGTCAAATCTTCCCGCGCCTTGGAGGGCTCGACATCAGCTGGCTTGGCACTTGTCTGTCCTGAGGTGGCCTTGGATGAAGTATGAGATGAGCTGCTGTCAGATAAGTCATCATGATAAAGGTGAGAGCTTGAAGAGCGCGCAGGCTGACTGCCTTGACCTCCTCGGGCACGTCCGCCAGCAGGAGGGTTGTCGTCAGCCAGGGCAGTAATAGGAAGTGGAGCAATCGGCATCCCGACGTCGTCAAGAACAGGGGTGTATTCTGTATGAGGGAACCACCCGGCCATGGTCGTGGCAAGACGGTTCACCTGGGTATAGGCCGTCTCAAGGAGGTCGTCCGCCCCGTCTCGCATAGTGTAAAGCCGAGCTAGGCTCAGCTTGGGATACCAGCTCAGCACGGTCTGAAGCGCCATCTCGGCGCCAGTCCTGGCAGCTGAGTCAAGAAAGGCCTCGACTCGGCCGGGAGCGGCTTTCAGTAGCATCAGCACCTGGTCATGAGTAGCAGTCGGGGAATCCTCGTCGTCGGATTCATGTGTGCCTGCTAAGGACCCTTCGCCATGGCGCAGGCGTCCGAGTGCTTGCTTCAGTTCGGCAGGTCCCCAAAGAAGCTCGGCGAGTTTCTGAACGCCCAGTTTGAAGGCGAAGACGCTGCCAAGGATGACAAGGATGCAAGCTTCGGTTGCAATGATGAATTCCTGGGGACTCCACCCTTCAGCCTCAGTCCTCACAGGCCAACCTTCTTCGGCTCGAACTCGCTTCTCTTCAGAAACTGCGTGCTGAGCGGCGGGCTCAGAGGCAGGCCAGTGCTGTGTTTCGGGAAGATAAATATGAAAAGATGCAAAAGAGAAGAAACCAGCAGGGGAACCAAGACACGAGAAATGGCTCTCCAGAAAGAAGAGAATCCATCTCGCGAAGCCCCTCGAGATTAACCCGGGCCTTGCGTCGGGCTTTGGTTAGCTCGTCATTGTGGCGTAGCGTCATAGCCTCCAGCTTGGCCACCGCGTCATCTCGTTCAGCTAGCATGGCAGTCCGAGCGGTCACCGCGGCATCACGCTCCGAGCGCAAGACCTCGGCAGTCGTGGAATGGGCCGAGATCACCGCCTCCAGTTCCGCTTTGTGACTGGCTCTGAGCGCAGCCATTTCACTTCGCTGCCGCTCGGCAGTACGAGATAAATCAGCTTCGGCGGCTCGAAGGCGCTCAATTTCTTGCTGAGCAGCGGCAAGCTCGGGGCCTTGACGGCCGAGCTGCTCCACCAGCTCGGCCACACGGCCCTGAAGAGCGGTAATTGTGGGGGAAAATGCGGCAGCAGCTGCAATGCGGATCGGAGGGAAAAGTTAGCATCGTAAAATGAGATCGATCGGTCGGGAATCAGAAGAATTACCTGTCAGCTCGGCGATCTTGGTGGTTTGTTGGTTCACCTGAAGCTGAACAGAGGCAAGAAGTCGCAAGCTGGCGACATAAGACTCGAGCGGGGTCTCAAAAACCTTGCGTTTTTCCTCAGCGGCAGCCTGTGCATTGAAAGAGAGTTAGTAAGAAAGTTGACAAGGTCAAAAGTCGAAAGAAGATCCGAGCTGATTGCGCGCAATCGGCCCGAATCTCGGGGACTACACCCAGTGGGAGCGCTTGCGCGCACCCACTCGAGGGCAGATCCACCGATCTGAGGACGGCTTAGGAAAGCAAAAGTCGAAAGAAGATCCGAGCTGATTGCACGCAATCGGCCCGAATCTCGGGGACTACACCCACTCGAGGGAAGATTAACCGATCTGAGGGCGGCTTAGGAAAGAAAAAGTAAGCAGAAGATCCGAGCTGATTGCACGCAATCGGCCAGGATCTCGGGGACTACACCCAGTGGGTGCGCTTGCGCGCCCCCACTCGGAAAAGAGGACTTACAGTGTGATTACGGTCGACGAGCTCGAGCTCCTGAAGCACGCCGGTGGAGAGTGCCTTCACTCGGTCGTAAGCTGAAGCCATAGTGCCATGGGATGCCAAGGGAAAGCAGCGCGAGGCATTAGGCTCGGAGTCGGGAGGACTGGTGCGGGAGTAGGCCATTCTGAAGTGCTCCACCGAATGCATCTGCGATTCGGGAGCAGCAGAGGAGGTTGTTGAGGTCGTCGTCGACGTCGACTGAAGGACTATAGCCTTGGAGGCAGCAACAGTCGAGGGTGGCGCCGAGATGGTGGGCGGGGCAGTAGCACTCGGCGCCGGAGCAGTTGTGGAAGGAGGAGACACCGTCACGATCGGCGGGGTGGTCGTGACGATGGCAGCCAGGATCGGACCAGAGGACCGCGGAGGGGAAGGAGCAGTCGGAGGGTCTGGCTGCAGTCCCTCGGCGTCGACGGACTCCAGGTCGACGATGTCCTTGGGAGCCACGGAAGCTTTTGGCAGAGGCTTGCTCGGAGGCTTGCTCGGAGGCTTGCTCTGAGGTTTGGCGACATCGGCACAAAGCTTCTTGGCCTTGCGCTCGGCATCCTTGGCCGAGAGAGGAGCAATCGGCGGCCGTTTTCTAGTGTTGTCAGCATGAACGGAGGTGGCAGAAGGGACCGGGCCGGTGAATGCAGGGATGTCTCGGTCAATATCGTCCAGATCAATAGCAGCCCTGAGCAGAAAAGAGAGATAAGCAACAATGGAAAAGAAAGTGTCAAGGAAGAGCAGGAAGGAGAGATAATTACCCCCACTTCATCGGTGCCCCTCGGGGCATCCGGAAGCGCAGAGGTGGGATGTCCAGCGGAGCTTCCTGCAGAACGGGGCCGACCTTGGGCTTGGTACCGGGAGCTTTCCCGGTCTGCTGAACCCGAGTGCGCCCAGTCTGGGTGGCTTTCACTCTTGGAGCGACCACCGCGGTCTTCGCGCTCTTGCTCGGTGCAGCACCGGTTGATGAGCCGTCAGCTCGGGGGCGTTTGAGCGGTGCCTTCTTGGGGTCGGGATGCGAATCTGCACCAGAACCTCCAACCTTTGAGGCACTGTCGTCGTCACTCCATTCATCCAGAAATCGGTCGAAGGAGGAATCATGCATACCCCCTTGGTCGGCTGCACCGGCGTCGGCGGGGTTGTCCTCGGCGTCGGAATCGGAGGCGGGGGAGTCGTCGTATTCAAGATCGGTTGGGTCCTCCTCCTCGCGATCAGGGGCGAATTCGCCAGCAACTTGGCCGTCTTTCATCGCAGTCGTCGCGATAAAATACTGAAGAATGAGCAAAGCATCAGAAGAGAAAATGAGAAATCGAACAATCAGGCGAAATGAGATAGCAATCGGAGCATACCTCTGGAGGATTAACTCCGTGGTGAAGGAACTTCAGGCCGAATCAAAATGGTTTTGGCAAGGGAGTGGTGGTGAGTGCTTTCACTCGGAGGCGTAATGATATGTTGCTCAGCTTCTTGGTGCAGATCCGAGTGGGATCCCTCCAAGTGGCCATGTCGCAGATGTGGTGCACTCGGCGCTGAAGCGGGAGCACTCGGACCTGGAGCTAGGTGGCCACGAGGTCGTACGCCTTAAGGCCATCTTTCTCAAGCCGAGCAATCTGAGCTACCTGAGAGTCAATATCGCAGTCGCCGATCCCAAGCTTGGTCGACCACTCGTATTTCTCCACTGGAGGAGCGAGCTAGAATTCGGGCAGGTTGATGAGGTCGGGGCCTTTGTCAGGAGAACGGACGTAAAAAGGTGGTCTGCCAGTCCTTGACCGATTGAATGATGGCAGGGGACTCATAGCCCTGCTTGCTGGAGTAAAGGATGCAGCCGCCACAGTCGGTCATGGCGGTCTCGTGAATCGGCGCGTTATCTTCTCCGACTGGACTCAGAAGCAGTCGCCCGGTCCGAGCCATGAGACCTCGGAGGTGGAAGAGGCGCTTCCACAACCCGATGCTCGGCTGGATGCCGAGATAGCCTTCGCAGAGGGTGACGAATCCCGACATCGTCATGATGAAGTTGGCGGCGAGATGGTGCGGTTGCAGTCGGTGGAAGTCCAAGAACTCTCGGAAAAAAGTGCTCACCGGCACCCCGAAGCCGCGTTCGAAGTGTGCCACAAAAACCACGCGCTCGTCGGCGCGCGGTTCTGGCACAATCTCCTCGCCGGGGGCACGCCATTTGATGCCAGCCGGCATCTTGCGCGCGTGGAGAAGTTGGCGGATCTCGTCGTCGTTGAAAGTGGAGCCTTTCCACCGGCCGCGGCTGGCGGCAGATTTCTCGTCCGCGGCGGCCAAGGCGTCTTCCAGGGCGATGGAGGATGAATCCGGAGAGAGGGCGAGAGGAATCTGGCAGCGGATGCTGGCGAATGGAGGCGCGGTGGCGGCGAAGGGCGCAAGCGGGTCGCAGAGAGGCGATGCGGTGCGGTGGCGCCACGAGCACGCTAGGCCAAGGTCACCGGAGCAGAAGCACTGCGGCGGCGCGAAGAGGAGAAAGAGAGCGAGGAAGAAGAAGGGGAGATGAGCCCGAGGAGCCCCTTCCCCTGGTGGCTTATATGGGCGGCGGGGGCGAGTGGGATCGCAGATGCGGCTCGTGTGGCCCGGTGTGGCCGCGTGTATCAAGAGAAAGTTGGGCGGTTTCGGCGCAAAAGATCGTGGCACAAAAGGCGAGGCGTGCGCAGTAACGTCCCGTTGCGCATGGGTCGTGGGACCCGGAGCATTAACTTCCCCGGGGAATCGGAAACGGCGTGCGACGTGGGTTGGTCAGAAGTTGGTCAAAAGTAACCTTTGGAGAAGCAATTGGTTGGGCTAGATCTTAGCTCGGCCAAAGTGCGGCAACGGATATTTTTCAGAGAAGCACGAGAGCAATCGGCGAGATTTTAGTCAAGGTCGGAGAAGGTGTATCGAACTATTATTGGTCTGGTCGGCCAGGCAGGATCTTCGATCTGAGCGTACAGCTCAGATCGAGAAGCCTGATGAGGCCAGAGCAGTCAAAGCGTGAAGAGAAGAAAAGAAAAACTGCAAGGGCCCCACAATCAAGTAACCGTGGGACCCTTACAGCTTTAGGGGCTAGTGTCGGGGGAATGATACCCGGGTAGGGTCACCCAGACGAAAGCAATATTTCAAGACAAGGAGGAGGCTGATTGGGCTGCTGCTGGGCCGAGCTAGGCAGTCGCATGGACGATTGCTCTTAAGCAAGCGGCCATGCCGAATGCGAGCAGTCGGCCCAGGCGCAATAGGCCTACTCCTCAACCGGCTCAGAAGTTGACCTTGTCCAGGTTGGACGCCTCTGGTACAAGGTCATAAATGCAGGATCCCGAGAGATCCGGGTGGCAGTAAGCTAAGTCACTTCGCCGATCTGTCAGAGGATTGTTGTCACCCTTTTTCTCTGAATCCGGAGAAAGGACGACAAGACCAGAGGGCGTAGCTCCACTGTTCATCATCATTACCTAGAAGCTACAGCATGGGCAGCCGTTTGACAAGCCCGGATCAACCGGAGATTTGCAGTCGGTGGACCCAAGCCGATGAGAGGGTGACAGCTGGGGCCAGCCCCCGACTGAAATGACCATAGTACCCCGAGCTCACACTATAAGAGCCCGGGGTAACCCTCCTGTGAGAGGGACGCCCCATTCGCATTTACTTCCCACAGTAGTTCCCGTAGAGAAGCAGAGGAGAGCCATGCCCACGACAGGTCTCTTCTTCCTCTGAGCAGCTCCATGAGCATTTATTGTAGTTCGTGAGATCATTTATAGCAAGCAGACAAGAAGGAGTAGGGGTGTTATCTCTCAGGAGAGCCCCGAACCTGGGCACATCATGGTGTCCTTCACCATGCTTGTGCCCAACCCGTTTCCGGCACCATCGACATAGTTCTTCCTCGATTCTTCCCCTCTCTTTAGCCATCCCTATGGCATCTGTTGTTACTAAACGACGACGAGCAGCTTATTGTCAAAATAAGCTAGAAGCTGAAAAGAACTGGATTTTGAAAATAGGGCTCAGCTTACTTCCACAGCACCAGTCTTCACGATAGAAATAAGGTGGGGGGAAGAGCTTCTCGCGGCTTCTCTCAATGTTGCGAACCGGTAGAGCGCATTGCCCCCGTCATCTGTAGAAATTATGAAGAAGCTGCCCCCGACCCTCCGCACCGAACGAAATGAGCGGCTCGCTCATTCTCATCTCACCCTCGCTTCACTCTCCCCCGAATCCTCTCCTCCTCTCCCCAGTTCCCACCCGTTGTCGCCAGCCCCTAGGGTTCGCTGCCGCCGCCAGCCCCGCCTCCCTCCGCTGCCTCCCCGAGCTCGAGCTCCCTCGCCTACGACCAGCCTCCCTCCGCCGCCTTGGTGGTGACTGGTGAAGTCACACAACTTGGTGTTTTCAGTGGAACCCATAGTAGCAGCAAGTTTGGCAAAATATTTTGTAGTTTTTGATATAAGGCACAAAGATAAAAATAGAAAGGTAAACAAACAAGACTAAAAAGTAAAGGTAAAGGATAGTGGGCAACTCCCCTATCTTATCACTCGGAGTCCCCGGCAACGGTGCCAGAAATTTGCTTGATGGCGTGGAAGTGGTAATGGCTTCTCGCCCTTCATTGGTTACCCCAAGTGGAAGGTGAGATGTAGGATAGTGTAATAGCCCAGATTTCACAAAAATAAAAAATTTTGTTTTCAGTGCGAATTGTTTGATTGTCTGATTTGTTTGCGGTGTTTCCATCCCCAATTTATCGATCGGCGATTATTTTTCCCCCTATTTTCTCGTACCGGACGGAGACCAACCCTTGCCACCCTGACACTCGACCTGTGCAACACCGGGTTTCACCCGATCACCGTCGCGAAAATCGCACGAGACCAGCCGCAGCCAACGGAACGAAAACCTCGTTTAATAATTAAACGAGATATTTTTATAGCGCGCCGGAAAGTGTTCTCGGAACGGTTCCAACACGACGTGAACGCCGCCGTCTCGACGCGCTGAGCGCGCAGTTCAAAGTTTTACCCGAATCGGAGGTTCTGCGGACCCCCGGCGGTCAGAAACGTAAACACCGCGCGCGAGAGAGAAAAACCGGGGATGTTTTTGCAAATTGCCAGCCACCTGGGCTATATAAAGACCACCACACTCCCACCCCTTTCTAGGGTTTCCCTAGCCAAAAATTGCAGCCATCCCCCTCACAATGTCCAGATCTGCCCCAAAATAGCCCCAATTTCGAAACCCTAGCCAAATCTGAGCCTCCCAGCCATCGGATCTCCAGATATTCGGCCACCGTGCGTCCACGTCGCCACAACAGCAGCTCCACCACGGTTAGGGTCCCGCAGGGCCCTAGATCTCGCCGCCGCGGCCCACTCGGGCCCATCTGGGCGCCGCCGCGCCCGAGTTAGCCGAGGACGCCACCGGCGAGCCGTCCCGGCCTCCTCCCGATGCCGGCAGCCGTCACGACCCGCTCCTGACCCCTCTCTCCTCTCCCCTTGCCGCAGGTCGCCTGGCCCGCCGCCACGACCACCAAGACCACCGCCCCGCGCCATGGCCGGCGTGCCACTAGCGTTGCGCGCCCGAGCCGCCACGAGGAGCCTCCCGCCTCGACGCCAGCGTCCTCCGCGTCGCGGGGCTCGCCGTCACGCCCGTCCGGGCCCTCCTCCAGTCCATCCTGCGCCACCCCATCGCCGGAGATCGGCGTCGCGCCGCCGCCCTCCACCGGTGGCTGGAGCCGCCTCCGCCGGCCTCGATCCGATTTGGATCGGGCGAGCCATGCCCGCCACCGCCCCGTGGGCCTCCCAGGCCCAGCCAACGCAGTCGCGGCCCAGTGGCCACGTGGCCCAGAGCAGCCAGGCCGGCCTCTCCTCCCATCTCCACTGTGAATTGGGCCGGAGCCCATGGTGGGCTCCTCTTGTTTTCCAGTGGTTATATTTTTTTCCAATTTTGCTAAGTCTGTTTTTTTTCTAAGTCTGGAGTAAACTGTGTGCTGATCTGTTTTTGCGATGAAGTTTGCGATCGAACCGTAACTCGGATGACGTTGCGCCCAAAAGGAAAATTGCTTAGAATTGTGTGTACTTCAATTCATCGTTTGTGAGCATTTTGATTTGAGGCCATCTTGATGTTGTTAATCTCTGTTGAAGTGGGCATCAGGCTGTTAACTACTGTTAAATTCTGTCAAGTGTTGTTGTTGTTATTTTATTGCAACTTTGATTGATGATTGTGACACATCCATGAGGCCTATTGCATTGATTCTTTTTGCGTACTGTTAAGCATCATGTCTACTTCCATTAATAGTATTGCATTGTTATGATATGCTTGCTGGTCATATAGTTATTGAGCTCCAAAGTTGCTATGCCGCTGTTGTTGACAGCCACCTCTGTTTTTCTCTAAGTCCGTAACGTCCCGATGCCATGTTGTTTGCTTAATATCTTTTGATCTGTGATGCCTATGACCTTGATTCTTGTTTGTACCTGATCATCATCATGCCTACTCCATGCTCATATATTGCTATGTCATGTTGCTGCACTTTTGCATACAGATATACCCTTGTTTATACATCATAAAAAATAACAGTTTTTGCCATGTTTCTCTGATTTTTACTAAGTCCTTGACCAGTAATGTTTTATTGCATTTTGCATGAGCTATAATTAATTGTTCATGATGCCTTTTTGCATGATTCTTTTTGCCATGCCTTCCTTGTCATGTCTACTTTAATTGCATATCATTTGTGAGCATGTTTGCATTCATTATCCTGGTTATGCATTGCTCTAAAGTGTGCTTCTTGATGTTGGCAGATTGTGTTCCAAACTTGTTTTGCTTGTATCTTTTAAACCGTAACTCCGTTTGGAGTGTTCTTTATATGTAACTTGATTAGTTTTTCGTGTACTTTGTGTTTATGCTATTGTTTGCTTCTGTTAACCAACCTAAAATATGGTTTAGGACAGAAAAGTACCAAATCTTTTAATTGTCGTGGGGTACTTAGTGTTATGCCATGTTTAGGTTGTGCCTCACTTAAATTGACCTATCATACATAGTTTACTTTGTGCTTCACCTCTTGTAATGTTTGTGTGCTATGCATGCTTGAGTGAGATGCCATATTAACAACCTTGCTCATCTTGTGTAGCTAAACAACTTGAACCCTTGTAAATGTGCGGTATCGTTGTGTGTGACGAGTACTCCACTTAACCTGTTAGTAACCGCTCTCGACGGTAGGTGCGATGTCTCGTGTTGCCTTCTTATTGATGCTTGATCGTGTTTGCTTCGTAGTAATAGATGCTTGCTCGTTGATTGCTTTCCAGTGTTTACCATCTTGTGTGCTTCCGCGGGTACCTCTCGGAGACGATGCGAGCTTGCGATCAACAACACCTTCGGAACCCAACTTATCAACAGGCAAGGACTATACATTACTTATGATCCATTCTATTTCAACCAACGGTTTGCATGCTAGTCTAGGTTAGGTTCGATGTTTGATCCTACCACATGTTTACAGCCTCTTTCAAACCGATACAGCCATGTCCGTTCCCAACAAACCATGTACTGCTATGTTACTATTGCTCGTTGCTCAGCCCCTGCTTAGTATGCATGCTTAGGATGCTACGATGTTACCCTGTTACTCCTTGGTTTGGGATATCACATTATTATATTGTTGTTGATGATATGATTATTATAATGTTGACTATATTCGACGAAGGATGGAAGGTCTGGGCTATCCCGCCCCGACGCTTTGTTCCATTTGAGTCACCTAGGATCCGAGTTCTGGGTATTGGTTTTAAGACTGAGCGTGCCTAACCGCGTGTGGGATTTTATGGGGTCCATTTTTCTTACCTACCTAGCTTCAAACATTTCTAGTGGTGGCCCAAGCTGATTTACCATTTGAAAACCGTGTGTGTGCTTGGTTGGGCCCCTAGCTGTTTTAAAACGACTTGGGCCAGTGGAGACATGGTTTCTCTGTTGGTCCACCCGATCAGCTAGGACCCGGTTTCCCATGTGTGATTAACCGGCTATCCGACCTGCGTCATACGGAAGAGTCCGATCCGAGAGCGTGGTCGGCTTTTGGATTGGGTGTCGACTCCCCGGGGGCCACCCGGATTTGTTCGTTGTTAGCTAGAGGGACCTGTCGTTTCGGATCTCTTGGAACTAAATCATAAAATGGTTGCCTGTGATGGGTAGCAACTGAGAGAGATGGGCGTGCGTGCGGAGCCTTGTAATGGGCAGTTGGTACACCCCTGCAGGGTTAAATCTTTTCGAGAAGCCGTGTCCACGGTTATGGACGACTTGAGACCTACTCCTTGTTCATAGACAACAACAACTGAGATAATCTTAAATATAAGTTGATCAACGTGTGTGTGCCTTGACTACTTCTTCTTCGTCGGGATGCGAAGAGGAGGACAAGGATAGGATAGGTGTTATGTTCGCGTAAGTAGCTGATAGCGAGCCTTGTTGGAGGCGATTCCTCATCGAATGCTTGGCTTCTTATCTTACTCTCTAGATCGTTAGCCACTTCATAAATGCTAGTGCAGCAGCAACCTCACCACTTACCCCATCCTTACCGTAAACTACTAGTTGTCCTAGAATGACGAGTGATGAAGTCCTTGCTGGGTCAGTTGACCACTACAGTTGGATGCTGAGTACTTTTGTACTCATGATACTACCCCCAAACTCTTTTCAGGGTTCTTGATCAACAACAGGTATGGTGATCGACGTTTCACGTGGAGACTCGACGACGACTAGTTAGGCGGATCCCGGTGAAGGGCCTGGACCCGTGTGGTTATGGGGATCGATGTTTTCTCTTTGCCACTAGGAATTTGATTGTAGTCTGTACTCAGACATGTATCTTTCGTTGTTGTATTGTATTAAGGCAGTTGTATGCCGATTGTATGAGATGTTGTATCCTTGTATCTGTAATGTTGTGATATCATGTTGGAAATCCGGGGCATATGACATTATCATATGTCGCGGTGGGACCGATATGTGCTTCGTCCACGGATCTGGATGGAAACATCTAGATCTGGAACAGTACCGCATATCGGGCCTTACAGATAGCAGCAAATTTCCCTTATGTAGAGGATAGGGTTTGTCTCTCGTAGGACTCCGGCAATGATAAGTAGCTGTTAGCGGCGCACCTGACGCGGACCTGCACACGATACAATTAACTTTGCTCCCAACGAAGTTCAGAGAGGTTGTCAATCTCTCCGGTCTTGTTGTTTACAAAGGGTCAAACACAAAAGGGATAATGATAATGATAGTGGTAGCAACTAAAAGTAAATACTGAAAAAGAAATAGGCTTGTAAACAATGATGAGGATATGGACCGGGGTCCCGTGATGTTCACTAGTGATGTCTCTCTCCCAAAAGACGATAAAACTGCTATGCGAGGTAAACAAATTACAGATGGGCAATTGACAGGATTATGAACGCACCGCAATGCTAACTATGTGACAAAAGAAAGGAAGAGGCTCATAAGCATGGGCAGTACGCCAAAATAAGTAGACCGAAATCCATCTACATCTACTACTAATCATCCACCTTGACATATCTATCCAGAACATCTAGCTGGTATTAAGTTGCGAGTCCCACCCAAAGTGTAAACCCAAAGCAACAGACAACTGCATTAAAAGAACTTTGCGTAAAGTAAACAATCCTTGCAACCGCGGTTACAAGCACCGTTGTTTTCCCCCTTGTGGCCACATCACATCCCCTAGACTCATGTTTCTGTCACTCAAGCATTTCATCAGGGGGCATGTACCCACAATCGAGCATAACGTTCCCTCTTGGAGTTACTATCCACCACTTGGCCAAACCAATAAACAGCAACAGAGAACATGCAAGAATTACTTAGTAACGAAAATATAAGAGAGCAAAACCAAATATATTACTCTATCACGATCTGAACTTAATCTCATAATCCATCGGATCCCATCAAACTCAACATAGAAACAGCAGAAGAATTACATATTGCCTCGATCATGTAGGGCAGATCACGAGGTCTAAATCATGAATAACAAAGAGGGGAGGAGAACATCACATAGCTACTGATCACGAACCCATGGTCCAAGGTAGACTACTCACAGCACATCCGGGAAGCGTCCATGGTGGAGGAGAAGCTCCCGGAGGTCGATCCTCCCTCCGGCAGGGTGCCGGGAAGGGTCCTGACGGTGCTCCTGATCTTGGAAGCGCGGCGGCGGCAGAACAGAGGAGAATTTGCGAATTATGGTTCTGTCTTCAGAGTTTCCCCGTCACGAGGAATAGATAGGCGAAGGGGGCAGCCAGGGGGGCACCAGGGGTCCAGGCGCCCCCTGGCGCGGCCAGGCCCCTGACCGCGCCATGTGGCCGCCTGGGCCCCTGGTGGTGGCCCTATGGCCCCACTTGGGTGCTTCTGGAAGACTTCGTTACGCTGATTTTTTATCCGATTTTTCCCGAATTTTTGGAGCACTTTTAATATGGGGGAAACCTAGAATAGAAAAACAGCATAAAACAGAAACTGGCACTGGGGTGCACTGAGTTAGTAGGTTAGTCCAAATATGATCAAAAGTATATGAAAGTGTATCTAGATCATAGCAATATCACACAAAACATGCATGGAGCGAGCAGAAATTATCGATACGTTTGAGACTTATCAACATCCCCTAGATTAATTCATGCTCGTCCTCGAGTAGGTAAATGATAACAGGCATAATTTCTATGGTGACATGCTAGCAACCATATAAGAACTTTGAATAGTAAAGTAATCAAGATATGTAATTCAATTCAAGCCATATCATGCAAGAGTCTATATTAGTATTGAAACAAGCAACGAAAGAACATTAGGTGCAAGAGCTCTCGCTGTCCGTGACTCGAATCTCTCCAGATGGTGTTTGCGTGCAAGAAGGGGGATAGGGAATACGAGAAAAAAATGTATTTTTGTGTTGAGAACTCAATCTACTAAAGTTTCACACTTGGTCTTCTTTGGAATCTTATCTTGACTCGTCCCCAGACCACTAGCCAGGTACAAGTCAATTTGATCCACTCCTTTTCGATATTTTGCGCACTCATGCAATGGATGAGCGTAAGCATGAGAGTTGCCACTTAGGATGACAAAGAGAGAGTATGGTGAAGGAGGAAGACAAAAAGGATGAGAAAGGCTCACCTCAATGAGGACAATCATAGTCGAGAAGGCCAAATGATAGATATGATGTGAGGAGTCAGTATTGCCATGCAACGGATGCACATATGAGCTGAAAAGCTCTCCAATGGAACTAGTGGGGGTGCATCTAACTTGCTCGCTCATGAAGACCTAGAGCTCTTTTGAGGAGGCTCATCCTTGGAATATGCAAGCCAAGTTCTATAGTGTGAAGGTCCCCACATAGCTATATGCATGATCATCTCTATGGAGTACAAGGGTAAGAGGGAGTACTAGTGTGGATCTTTTCAAAAGGATAGTAGTGTTGCCCCTTTCTCTCCTTTTATTTCTTTATCTCTTTTTGTTTATTTTTTTATTTTTTGGTGGCCTCAATGACTCTTTCTATTTAACTCTCATTTGTCCTCTTTGGGATCTTTTATTTTGTCCACTTTGGGATCTTTTCCTCACTTAAGGGCAACACTCTAATTTACAAGAGGGTACAGAAGATCTCTCACACTTTAAAAGGTACTCAAATCATAAATAAGATGTAGCTATCATGATGTAAGCAATGTATGCCGCTGCCAGTGTAGCAGGAACATGTATGACATGAAGATCAAGTCATGAAGAGGTGGAAGTTGCATGGCAATATATCTCGGAAAGGCTATGGAAATCCCTTGATAGGTAGGTATGGTGGTTGTTTTGAGGAAAGATAAAAGGAGGTTTATGATGACAGAGCGTATCATGCCAAGGGTTTGGATGTACCGGCGAAGGTGGACGCCAACTCTCGGAGTGAGAAGGAAGCAATGCAAGGCACATGAGAGGCTAGCAAATATGAGGAGGTGGAAGTGTCAACTTTCAATACTTACATTAGTCCGAAGAACTCATGCACTTATTATCGGTAACTCTCAATCTAATGAGGAGGTTCACAAAGAGACAAGTACCCCGAGGAGGAGTGTATGGGGTTTGGTTATCCTTGCGCATCCTCGACTCATGGTACGTGAGTGTACTCTACTATCCGACCCCTCGGAAGAGTAGTGATCCATCTAGTAGCTAGAGTTCTCAACTAGTTTTGTAGGTTTTGAAAATAACACACGGATTGCCCAAAATACGACACCTATCACTAATAGGCTAGAGATCTTGACACCAAAAGTTCAAACATTACTCACATCAATATCTCAAAACTATTGCAAGTTACTACTGAAATTAAATAGCAACCTCAATTACCTACTTCTCAAAAACAAGACATAACTCAGTGCAGCAACCAAATCTCTTAACAAGATAAACATGAAAACTAAAGAGAGTTACAGCGACAAACTAAACAAAATCCAAGGCTCTTGCTAACGAAAAACGAAAACTAAAACTAAACAGGGCAGTAGCTATGAAAAGATAAAGAACACACAACAACAAAAACATAGGCATGAAGAATCCTATGATCTGTTCTAGATTTTGAAAGTGGAGCATGTTTATCTCCCACACAAAGTAAGGCGGGATCTAACTTGTTATGAACAGCAAGCAAAGCTAAAGAAAACTAAAAATATAACCTAAGAGCGAGACGCTCCAAGCATAGCACATAACGCATGAAGTGATAAAAATATAATGTGACGAAGGACGAACTGATGATTGTTGATGGAGAAGGGGATACTCGGGGGCATCCCCAAGCTTAGACGCTTCAGTATCCTTGAATATTT
This sequence comes from Bromus sterilis, assembly GCA_950022295.1. Classification (NCBI taxonomy): domain Eukaryota; kingdom Viridiplantae; phylum Streptophyta; class Magnoliopsida; order Poales; family Poaceae; genus Bromus; species Bromus sterilis. Next base: position 179,598,417 of record OX465595.1, read on the forward strand.
TTTGGCGATGCATGGGGGCATCCCCAAGATTGAGCGCTTGACACTCCCGAATCTTCTTTCACCATCTTCCATCGCAGACTTGAAAACTCCCTTCATACACAACTCATAATAAGCTGATTAGAGAGGTTAGTACCCTTAATAAATAATTTTTTCCCACTGGATATAAAGATATTTTTTGAAGAGCTACTGTTTCTCAAGATTTCCAAAAGGTTTTTGCAAAGAAAAAGCAAGCTTAAGGTTTGCAAAAGTTAGGAGAGACAAAACGTGGAGGAATCTTTGAAAAAACAGAACAACAGGTAGTAAAGATTTTTTAAGGGTACTTCTGCAACTCGAATCAAAAAACTCAGAACGTACAAAAGTTCCGTGATTGTATAGAGCACGCTGTGTAAAAATTTCAGCTCAAAAAGATGAACTGGTGATTTATTCTGATTTTTCCCGTCACGAGGACAGAATCTGTTTTTTGGACAGCATGTCACAACTTTCACTTCCCTTGTCATATGAGGCTATACTTGGCACAAAGCTTGGAAATAAAGTACAATGATGTTGCTACAGTAGTAACAATCATCAAGACCACTAAATACAGAAGTAAAAACATCTTGGGTTGCCTCCCAACAAGCGCTTTCTTTTACGCCTTTAAGCTAGGCATAAGGCAAAAGAGAATCAAGTTTTATCAAGAGAGAGAGAATAGCTAGCCCGTGGAACGGAATCAAAAGGTAACTTGACTTTCTTTCTAGGGAAGTGTTCCATCCCCTTTTTGAGAGGGAATTGTAATTTTATATTCCCCTCTTTCATGTCAATAACAGCACCAACGGTGCGAAGAAAAGGACGTCCCAAAATAATTGGACATAAAGGTTCACACTCTATATCCATAATAATAAAATCAACGGGAACATAGTTGTCATTGACAATGATAAGAACATCTTCGATCTTCCCCAAAGGTTTCTTTACGGAAGAGTCGACAAGGCGAACACCAAAAGAACATGAATCAAAAGGTTTCAATTCAAACATATCATACATTCTTTTGGGCATGACAGAGGTACTAGCTCAAACGTCACATAAAGCATAGCAAGAGAAGTTATTTAATTTGATTTTTATCATAGGGTCCCAACCATCATCTAGCTTCCTAGGTATGGAGGCTTCTATCCTAAGCTTCTCCTCCCTAGCTTTGATAAGAGCATTTGTGATATGCTCCGTGAAGGCAAGATTAAGTGTGCTAGTGTGGGGGTCTCTAGACATTTTGTGTAATAAGTTGATAACTTCTGAGAGGGTGCAACTATCAAAATCAATATCACTACTATAAAAGGTGGTAGTAGTGTCATCTAGGCTCACTTGTTTGAAACCCTCTATGTTCATAGGAGTTTCTTCTTCTACGGTTGAGGTATTAGCATCACCATTAATAGGTCCAACGGGACCAGGAGTGCATTGGGTGCTAATAGTTTCAGTGTCCTCAACAATTTGGATAGTGTCCACTGTGTGGTGTGTAGGAAGGCTCTTAATTCTATCCTCTTCCTCTTTTTCTCTAGCCCATCTTTCTTTAAGTTTAGCCATCATCCTAATATTTTCATTAATTTGTAACTGGATAGCATTAATAGGAGTGGCCTTGCCCTCCTCAAGGGGAGAGGTTCTAATTTTTAACATCTCAACATCAAGGGCTAAGTTGTCTACCTTCAAACAAAGATTATCTAATTTAGCTAGTTTTTCTTCCACATTCTTGTTGAAGGCTTTTTGGGTAGTGATGAAGTCTCTAAGCATACTATTTAGTTCGGAGTGGGGTTCTTGTTGCTAGGGTAGGTGTTGTTGTTCCCATAAGTGGATGGAAACGGTCTAGGATTACTAGCAAAGTTTCCCCTATAAGCATTATTATTAAAGTTGTTTCTAGCAATGAAGTTCACATCTACTTGTTCCTGAGCAACCAAAGAATTTAAAGGAACATCATGAGGATCAATAGAGGGTTGCTTGGTAAGTAGAGACATAATTAAATCAACTTTATCATTTAGGGAGTTAATTTCCTCGGCATAATTTACCTTCCTACCTGTTGGAGCTCGTTCGGTGTGCCATTGGGAATAGTTGGTCATCATCTCATCGAGAAGTTTTGTGGCAGCACCAAGTGTAGTTGACATAAAGTTTACTCCCGCGGCCGAATCTAACAAGTTCTGCGAGGTAAAGTTCAAGCCTGCATAAAAAGTCTGGATAACCATCCAGGTAGTCAAACCATGTGTAGGGCATTTCTTAACAAGAGATTTCATACGTTCCCAAGCTTGGGAAACGTGTTCATTATCCAATTGCCTAAAATTCATAATGTTACTCCTCAATTGGATAATTTTAGCAGGTGGGTAGTACTTCCCAATAAAAGCATCTTTGCACTTATCCCAAGAATCTATGCTATTCCTAGGCAAAGATTGAAACCAGATTTTAGCTCCATCCCTTAAAGAGAAAGGAAAAAGCTTGAGCTTAACAACATCACCTTCTACTTCTCTATACTTTTGCATATCACATAATTCAACAAAATTATTCAAGTGTAAAGCAGCATCATTTCCAGCACCAGAGAATTGATCTCTCATAACAAGATTCAGTAAAGCAAGTTTAATTTCATAAGAGGTAGCTGAAGTGGCAGGTGTGGCAATAGGAGTGCAGATAAAGTCTTTGTTGCTGTGACTGGTGAAGTCACACAACTTGGTGTTTTCAGTGGAACCCATAGTAGCAGCAAGTGTGGCAAAAAAAATTGTAGTTTTTGATATAAGACACAAAGATAAAAATAGAAAGGTAAACAAACAAGACTAAAAAGTAATGGTAAAGGATAGTGGGAAACTTCCCTATCTTATCACTCGGAGTCCCCGGCAACGGCGTCAGAAATTTTCTTGATGGCGTGGAAGTGGTAATGGCTTCTCGCCCTTCGTTGGTTACCCCTAGTGGAAGGTGAGATGTAGGATAGCAGCAAATTTCCCCTATGTAGAGGATAGGGTTTTCCTCCTGTAGGACTCCGGCAATGATAATTAGGTGTCAGCGGCGCACCTAACGCGGACCTGCACACAATATAATTAACTTTGCTCCCAGCAAAGTTCACAGAGGTTGTCAATCTCTCCGGTCTTGTTGTTTACAAAGGGTCAAACACACAAGGGATAATGATAATGATAGTGGTATCAACTAAAAGTAAATACTGAAAAGGAAATAGGCTTGTAAACAATGATGAGGATATGGACCGGGGTCCCGTGATGTTCACTAGTGATGTCTCTCTCCCAAAAGACGATAATGTGAGGTAAACAAATTACAGATGGGCAATTGACAGGATTATGAACGCACCGCAATGCTAACTATGTTACAAAAGAAAGGAAGAGGCTCATAAGCATGGGCAGTACGCCAAAATAAGTAGACTGAAATCCATCTACATCTACTACTAATCATCCACCTTGAGATATCTATCCAGAACATCTCACTGGTATTAAGTTGCGAGTCCCGCCCAAAGTGTAAACCCAAAGCAACAGACAACTGCATTAAAAGAACTTTGCGTAAAGTAAACAATCCTTGCAACCGCGGATACAAGCACCGTTGTTTTCCCCCTTGTGGCCACATCACATACCCTAGACTCATGTTTCTGTCACTCAAGCGTGTCATCAGGGGGCATGTATTCACAATCGAGCATAACATTCCCTCTTAGAGTTACTATCCACCACTTGGCCAAAGCAATAAACAGCAACGGAGAACATGCAAGAATTACTTAGGAACGAAAATATAAGAGATCAAAACCAAATATATTACTCTATAACGATCTGAACATAATCTCATAATCCATCGGATCCCATCAAACTCAACATAGCAACAACAGAAGAATTACATATGTGCCTCAATCATGTAGGGCAGCTCACGAGGTCTAAATCATGAAGAACAAAGAGGGGAGGAGAACATCACATAGCTACTGATCACGGACCCATGGTCCAAGGTAGACTACTCAAGGCACATCCGGGAAGCGTCCATGGTGGAGGAGAAGCTCCTGGAGGTCGATCCTCCCTCCGGCAGGGTGCCGGGAAGGGTCCTGACGGTGCTCCTATTCTTGGAAGCGCGGCGGCGGTGGAACAGAGGAGAATTTGCGAATTAGGGTTCTGTCTTCGCAGTTTCCCCGTCACGAGGAATAAATAGGAAAAGGAGGGCAGCCAGGGGGGCCACCAGGGGTCCAGGCGCCCCCCTGGCGCAGCCAGGCCCCTGTCCGCACCAGGTGGCCGCCTGGCCCCCTGGTGGTGGCCCTCTGGCCCCACTTGGGTGCTTCTGGAAGACTCCGTTACGCTTATTTTTTATCCGATATTTCCCGAATTTTTGGAGCACTTTTAATATGGGGGAAACCTGGAATAGAAAAACAGCAGAAAACAGAAACTGGCACTGGGGTGCACTGAGTTAGTAGGTTAGTTCAAATATGATCAAAAGTATATGAAAGTGTATCTAGATCATAGCAATATCATACAAAACATGTATGGAGTGAGCAAAAATTATCGATACGTTTGAGACGTATCACTCTCCCGCCTCCTTTTCCCGTCGGTGGACCTCTGACGCGCCCCAAAGGTCGAGGTCGGCCGGGCAGTCCCGACACGTCTCCACCGACCCCCACTCAGATCCGGCGGCCTATCTCCGGTCCTACGCCGACCATCTCTGCCTTGTATTTCTTCAATTTTTTTAGTTTTTTTTGTTGTAGTATGAACGAATTAGTGTAGATAAGTGCAAAATAGATGTGCAACTATATGTGTGTGCTGAATTTGCTATACTAATTTGTTATATGTGTGTGTGCTGAATTTGCTATATTGCTACATGTGTGTGCTGAATTTGCAGCTATATGTGTGCTGAATTGACCTTATATTAATTTGCTATATGTGTGTGCTGAATTTGGTATAAATAGATGAAAGCACAATGGGATATTTTGAGCCGTGCCATTTATGTTGATATTATTGTGGAAGAAGTGAACACAACTAAATATTACAACAAATTACAATATAGGGGCATTACAGACTTTCCACTGGATACATCAGAAATAAGCTGGAGATAGGGAAACTGAAACGAACTCGCCGGCTTATTCTCAGCAGCTTATTTTCACAGCAGCTTATTTGAAGCTTATTTCCAAAGCAGCTTATCCATAAGACACAACTCAAAATAACCGGCCCTAAGTGTGTATTATGCTATTCATTTGTCACTGGAACAACTAGCTGGACCTTCTGATATGAATTTCTATGCCTAGACATATTGAATGATACTAACTGAATACTTGCATTTTTTTAGTATGATACTTCAGTTCTAAACCTTCCAGTGGAGAAGATGGATTACTTTCTTCCTCGGTGAGCACCTCTCGAAGATAGATTACTTTGTCTCATTTCCTTTTGAGGCGGCAGCTGAGCACCCTTCTTCTCCGATCTCCATGCTCCACCTCCGCCGCTTTATCCTACCAGTAACAGCACCAACCCCTCGTCCTCACCGCTAGCAAGGTAATCCCACGACCCCTCATACCATCATCTGAATGTTTTTCTTTTCATTAATATGATATACGCATGCTTCTCAAATTTTATTGCAGATATGTTACTGAAGTTGATACATAAATTTTGATTACTTTCCCATTGTCGAATATCATATGGATTTCATTGTACATACCTTATTCTAAATGTGCATACCTTTTAATGTCGATACCTTATTTTGCATATGTATCAAGTTTCTACACTCAGTATGGGTAGATATTCGTTCAACTGTTTTAGTTAAAACAGAGTGTATAGTTTCAATTTTTCGCACTAAACATGATCTGGTTTTTTAACCTAGACATAGTAGATTTTCACATATGGGCACAAAGTGTAATGGTTCAAAAAAAATCATATATATATTTAGTACAACAAAATTTAGAGGTTCCATTTTCGCATCAAATATGATGTGTTCTTCAACCTATACAAAGCAGATTTTTACACACAGGATAAAGTTGTAAAGGTTCAGTTTTTTCCCACATATATAATCAGTTAAAACATAGTGCAAAGGTCCCATGTTTGAATTGAACATGGTATTTTCTTCCACTTATACATAGCATATTTTCACTCATAGAAACAAAGTGTGAATGTTCAGTTTTTTTCACATATATATTCACTTAAAACAAAGTGTAAAGATTCAATTTTTTGCATTGAATATGATCTGTTCTTCTGCCTATATTTAGCAGATTTATACACATAGGATAAGATGTAAAGGTTTAGTGCTTTTCACATATATATTCAGATAAAACAGGGTGTGAACATTCAATTTTCCGGGTGTCTTGGTTCTAGCTCTTTCTCTGAAAATCACTTCGTTCAATTCCTTGGTGTCTTGGTTCTAGCTTTTTCTCTGAAAATTAAGTGTGCGCTGCTGATGTAGGCTACTACTCTTGCTAACCGAAATATCATGGTTAAGGTCACTTTTATTATGCACCCTTCAATCCAATAAATATGCAAAGAAAACATTCGTATACACTTTATTTTATATTGTGAGGAATTTCCATATTGATAAAACATGATAGCCCTGGCCTTTTCATCTCTTCAAGAATACATTAGTTTCTATGTATGATATATATTTGAGCTTCCAAAGTTGAAGCACAATTGAGAATGATACATTTATTTCCTAGGTCTTCGTAATGCCCCAGATTACATGTATGCGAAGACATAGGCCAGCAAATTATAATTTTATTCCCAAAAACTAAAAAATAGCTTATAATCTCTAAAATAAACAACACAGAACTAACTTTAAATTGGAATAGTTATGCTAGAAAACATGGCAAGTGGATTGGACCACAAAATCATTTTTCAGTAATTTGTGACAGTCCAAAATAACTAACCCAAAACAACAAAGGGGATTAAGGATGCCTCATAGGCATGCTTTCATTTAAGATATATCATATTGACTTCAGAAATATCCCGAGTAATATAGATTGTAAAGTAGCAGTAGCTTATATAGATAGCTGCAGCGTGTTGCCTGATTTTGTATCTCACTGAATATTGTACTTGTATGTTGATATGTGGTAGTAGTTTTTCATCTTTGAACTGATCTGTGGTGTCAGTTCTGTAGTTTTTTGTTTGTCAACGATGGGGATTCGAATGTTCAGTTTTCAACGATATAGTAGTCGATGGTTCTAAAAAAGCTATAGTAGCTGATGTGATATGTTTGTTGCAATGCAATCTAGAAAAAACTATAGTGGTTAGTGTATTTGATCACACTACTGGTATGTTTATTTGAAATGGCTGACTAGAAAAACAAATGTAGACTCACCTGACACAACATTTATTTCTTGCAGTCTAATATGGTATCACCATTTGTCAGCAGGAACTTGCTTTTACGACCTAGTAGCAAGATATTCTAATGGATGCTCTTCTACAAGCTATGTCATCTCTCAGATCATAGATAGAGCGGAAGCCGGCACATCAAGGGGAGCGCGTTTTGATGATCACTTGGGAGATCTGGAACGCAAGAAATAACCGTGTATTCAGAGGCCAGCAGGCCAGCGCACAGGCTGATTATATCAGCAGTCCAACAATCATTAAAACAATGGCGCCTTGCTGGCGCAAAGGCATTAGAGCACCCATTCGGGGACTATATCGTGAGATAGAGGGTTCGCATAACAACCTCTCTTTTGTTCTTCTTTGTAATTCTAAACATTGTTTTACCCTGCTCCTCCTTAATCTATTTGAAGCCAGCGTTTTGCTAGATCTTACAAAAAACAATGGCTGCTCTTAAATCTGGAAATGCACCCTGAAAGGGCATGTGCCCTTATGTTTGGTTTTGGTAATTGATGACAATCTTTATGGACTAATGGTTTCCTTGAGTTATACTTTAAGGTTTGTCCATAGGCAACGCTTGAAGATCATATGGTGGCTTCAAGGTTGTAAGATGAAGATTACGTGTTGACCAAGGTGTTCTTCATGGAGCTATCCAAAGATTGGTCAAGTAGATATGTGCAAGGTCAAGAGGAGCATCACAAAGATATCGTATGCTTGGAGCTTGCCGACCATTTGGTGATAATGGTCGTGTGAAGATGTGCCTAAAAGAGGCTCACCCATAATGGAGTATGGAGAGCTATCTACAAGTCTTCACCAAGCCGGCGGAATCAAGGAAGATGTTCCAACTTGAGGCGGGCATGATCGTCATCATCAAGTTCAAGTGGATTATGCGCAAGACAAAGGTTTGACTAGATAGGTGTCTAGTTTACCGGTCTCTTGGTAGTAGTTAGGAGACCGTGTTATAGGCTAGGCCGAGTCGTTCGTGGAGAGCTCAAACCTTTTGCATCCTTGGCATCATCTTTATTGGTTCTTGTTTGGCTTTTCTCTTTGTGGGTTTTGGAGCTTGTGGTCTTCTTCATGACAAGCTCTTATTCATCGAAAACGGATTTCATATGCGTCTTCTCGTATGTTTTTCGATGTGGGAGATTTGCCGGGTCGTCTCGGTTAGAGGTTTCACACCTCTATTTGTTTGACATTTCTCCCCTGCCACTTCTAAATATTTCCAGTCGTGATTAGGCAGCTCTGTTCGTTAGCTTTCCATCAAGCTTGAGTTTGCCTTAATCGGAGTTCATTTGCAGAAGTTGTGGCAGTTCAGGGTTTGCCTGTTTCATTTGGAGTTCATATGTTGTGTGGCCTGGGCTCCCTGGTTCTGCCAGGGTGGTAGTACCGCTCTTGGCGCGGTAGTACCGCGCCACGGTAGTACTGTGGGCGAGTACCGCACTCACTACCATAAGTCCACTGGACTTTGCGGTAGTGGGCACGGTACTGGCCCCCGGTAGTACCGTGGGGCGGTAGTACCGCTCCTAGTGTGGTAGTACCGTGCCACGGTAGTACCGCACCCAGCGCGGTAGTACCGCGCTACGGTAGTACGGTAGGCTAGTACCGTAACCACTACCGCAAGCGTACTGACTAAGCGGTAGTGGGCACGGCACTAGGCTGCGGTACTACGGCAGCGCGGTAGTACCGCACCCACCGCGGTAGTACCGCGCCACGGTAGTACCGCTCTCCGAGCGGTAGTACCGTGGTTGGTGGGCTGCCAACAGTTCCCAACGGCTGGATTCGTGGGAGACTATAAAAGGGGGTCTTCTTCCTCCTTTGTCTCCACGGGTTCTTTGCAAGTTCTTCCCCCCATTGTTGACCTCTTTGAGCTTGCTTACTCCCTTTCCCTCCTATGACTCTTGCTCCTTTTTGAGGGAAAAGAGAGAGGAGGTCTAGATCCACATTCTCCACCAAGCCATCTCTCCTCTAAGTGAGGGGAACCTTGTGGATCTAGATCTTGGAGTTCTTTGTGTTCTCCTTGTTCTTCCTCTCATATTCCTCCATAGCTTTTGTTGCTTTGGTGGGATTTGAGAGTTGGGGACTTGAGCACTTCGTGTGCTCTTGCCATTGCATTTGGTGCATCGGTTTGAGTTCTCTCCGAGGATTCGTTGTAGAAGTGAAGTTGAGAAGATTGCTACTCTTGAGTGCATTGGCACTCTAGAGCTTGTTCTCTTGAGTGCATTGGCACTCTAGAGCTTGTTCCTCTTGGGTGCGTTGGCTCCTAGAGGCTTGTTGTTGCGGAGCTCAAACATTGTGGTGGAAAGCTTCGGGACGCTACGGAAGCCTCCAATTCGGTTGTGGAGATAGCCCCGAGCATTAGTACGGGTTCGGTGACCGCCCTCAAGGGTCGCCATTTGTATGGGTTCGGTGACCGCCCTCAAGTGTCCTAATGGTGGAATCACGGCATCTTGCATTGGTAAGAGCGTGAGGAGAAATAGGGTGGCCCTCGTTGGCTTCGTGTGAGCATTGTGCTCCTCACCCTCTCCAAACGGAGACGTACTTCTCGCAAGAGAAGGAACTTCGGTAACAAATCCTTGTCTCCATCGGCTCCACTTGCGGTTATCTCTACCTTTACTTTGAGCAAGCTTATTACATTGTCTATCTTGTGCTTGCTCATATTATTGTACATTGCTTGTCCCATAGGTTGTTCTTCTAGTCAACCTATTTACTTGTGCACCTACTTTGTGATAGCCTTAGTGATCTTGTTATATATCTTGCTATCACATAGTTGTTTATCTTGCTTAGTATAAGTTGTTGGTGCACATAGTTGATCCTAGCTAATTTAGGTTTCTTGCTTGGCAAATTAAACGTTAAGTTTTATTCCGCATTTGTTCAAGCCGAAACCGTAATTATTTTAAGCGCCTATTCACCCCCCTCTAGGCGACATCCACGTCCTTTCACACCCCAAATGTTATAAAGTGGACTAGATGGTATCTTTAGGGATGATGCATTTAATGGACCATGAGAAAGTGAATGATGATCTTGCTAGGCTAATGGAAATGGAGGGGCATGACATCCAACTTAGCTATGATGGTCGCAGTATACCTGTAAGGCTCTAGAACTATCTGACACGTGCGATAGGTTACCTTGTGGGCACTCTTGGATGATAGTTACAAATTTTCTGTAGTTTCATTTCAGTAAAATAATCACAACATGTAATCCATTGAACTCCCCGCGTCAAGCTTTCCCTTTACTTATCTTTCTACCCCCACCCTTTTTTCTCATCTGAGAAATCATATGTAGCAAATTTAGTCCTTACAATGCTGATGGAATACTGTTTCAGCATAATGGTTTGTTTAATATTATCTGAGTTGATGCATTCTAAATTTTGGTATTGTATTTGCACCATTATTGATGAGTTTAAATAGTTCTTGAAGATGTTTTATCAAACAATACACGCAAGATTAGGGAGCATGTAAAAGGCAGGTGTTTAGGAATCTACTAAACTCCAACTGCTTGTCGTAGCATTTCCCTTAAGATCTTTGCTCCAAAGTATCTGAGCATATAATATAGTTAGCAACCATTACAGTTTGCATTGATAATTTATTTTGCTCGGTTGGAATTAGGATCTTTAGAACTGCTAGATCTGACTTCTCCACAACATAAGTATGTAAAGTGTTCCTTTTGCTGCAGTTTGATAGACTGCTCTTTGGCTTGTTTTTTGATTTTTTTACTATATTTCTCACATTTTTCTCATCACAAAGAAATAGAAGCATTAATCTCATAAAGAAGCATTTAGTCAAACATATAGCATTTTTGGTGGCTTCATAAACAGTGATACAAATTCAAAATGTCAATGATAAAGAAATTTTTTCACTTCTGTTTTTACTATAAATAACGTGAGAGGTTGAGGCATTTAAATTGCATACTTGCACAAGCATATACCACCTGGCAGTGACAATTCGGCTATAGCTATAGTCCTTAAGTTGTTCCTTTTGTTTGGAAAGAAGTGAGCATTGCAATTTCTTTTTCTATTCAGAATTACATATCTTAGTTCTTGATTTTAATTCACAAAGAAAACATCAACATCGTATGCTACAACCAAAGGAAAGTAAATCTTTTAGTTTTTTTTCCATTAAAGTGGGACATTATCTTTTTTAGTTCGTGGTTTAAATGAGTCTTTAACGCTAGGCGGTGCGATGGGTCTCAAAGAGGAATTACCCTTTTCACATCTTCAAAAATCTATTAGCATCATAATTGGTTTCTAAAAATGCAATTTTTTTCTATCAAAACATGGTTTCAAATGAGACTGCGCCATTTGACGCAACAGGTCATCTAGTAATGATGAATATTGACAAAGAGATGCAACAAGGGAAGTCGGTATGAACTCTATTTGTTTTCGCTTTTGTACATATGACTGTACTTATGATCTTAGAGACCAACTTATAGCGACATATTGCTATATTTACAATGCTTTCCCAGTAGTTCATGTTTTTTTTGTGACTAGTCTTAAATAACTTTGAACATGCTTTCCGCCGTTTGGAACAATTTTCTTTTTCTTTTGAGCTGAAAAGATTTGATAAAGATGATTGTATAGATGATACAAGAGCACTCCCAATGCTAGTATTTTAGCACGTAATCATAGTCATTTTACTTATGTGTCATAGTATTTAATGAAGAAAGAGATGAATGTTAGGGCACTCCCAATACTTGTATCTTAGCTCGTAATCATAGGCATTTTGCTTATGTGGCATACTATTTAATGAAGAAAGAAAGAGATGTTGTATCTTAGCTAACATACAACTTTTGCACGTGACTATATGCAAAAAGCATGATTAGACCAATCACATTTATGCATCGAGCTAAAATTGTTAAATAAGATACAACCTCTAAGAAACAATGCATTGTAGGAGTTGTATCTTAAGTTTTTTATTGCTCCTATGATATTGTGCTAAGAAACAATGCATTGGAAGAGCCCTTATATCTTAACTAAACAACCCATGATCCTATGCAAAAAAGCATATTAGACCAATCATATGTATGCATGAAGCTAAAATTATTAAATAAGATACATGCTCTAAAAAATAATGCATTGTAATAATAGTTATATCTTTAGTTTTTATTGCTTTTATATTATGCTAAAAAACAATGCATTGGGAGAGCGCTAAGGGCACTCACAATGCTTGCATCTTAGCACGTAATCATAGGCATTTTGCTTATGTGGCATACTATTTAATGAAGAAAAAGAGAGGGAGGTTGTATCTTAGTTAAGATACAACTAAGATACAAGGCCATATGCAAAAAATATTGTTAGACCAATCACATTTATGCATGAAGCTAAAATCATTAAATAAGATACAACCTCTAAAAAACAATGCATTGTAAAGATTGTATCTTAAGTTTTAATTGCTCCTATGATATTGTACTAAGAAACAATGCATTGAGTGGTCATAAAAGGCGCAAATACCACGAGCGTCAAGACCACCCGCTAGACGTCGTTTTCTCGCCGTCGACGTTCGCCAGATCTGGTACCGTTCTCCGGCGGCCGGTGCGGTGAGCTCTCTCTCCCCCTTCCTCTTATCCTCACTTCGTTTCCACTGCTTTGCTGGTATGCCCCCTCTCACATGGCTCCCTGCGCCGCGAGCTCCAGCCGTGGAGTGCCTGTGAATATCCTCGTGGGTTATATGATCCATCCAGTTTCTTGATTATTTGTTTGCTGTGTGGTTGAGGAGTTAAGAGTTAGGGTTCATGTCAATTTATGCCCCCCCCCCCCCCCCCCCCCCGCGCGGTCTTGATGCGGAAGTTCGTTTAGATGTAGCTCCCCGAAGTGAAGTTTGGGGCAATTATTTGGGCTTCTTTGCACAAGGTTGGCGCTTCCGTAATGAGAGGTCTATCCTGTGTCTGGAGAGACCGTGCTTGTTTGATTTTTGGTAGATGCCTCCGTGTTTCAAACTTGTATGCGCCTGGCTGGCACAGTTCTGTCAAGTTTTTTCCAAAGATTTGTTCTCCAGTTAATTCAGCTGTCCAGAAAGAGGTTCATGTACGGGAATTGTGTGTTGAAGAGATCAAAACCTGTTTTGACTAAACGGTCCTTTTTTTTAATTGTCTTTGGAGGTGTTGTCTTTATAGATTCCGTCTATTCAGAGGCATGTATTTGGTTTCCATATTCCATTGTCAAGGATTTATATAACTGCAACTAATTTTCTGATGTGCGTTTATTAAGTGTTGACGGCAATCCACCATAGTCCTCAAATCCAATTGCTCAATTTAAAAGGTTGCTACATTTTTAGTGATCCTAACACGGACATTAGATATTGGTAGGTAACACATGCTTTTATTTGGAAGATAACCTCTTCTCCTGTGGGCCGGATGATTATGCATTGAAGAGACCAAATTCAGTTATTTTCTTGTCAAAACAGATGTTTTTCTTGGAGATGTTGTCTAGTCAGAAGTATGCATTTGGTTTCTGTATTCGATTTGGTAGGATTTAAAACTGTGGTTAATTTTTCTATGTGGATTGATTAAGCGTTGGCCTGCAATCCACAATAGTCCTCAACTCCACCTGGTGGATTTTAATGTTTGCTTCATTTTTTATGGTCCTAACATGAACACACGACATATTTAGGTCCAGGTGAGTGATGGATGCTTTTATTTGAAAAGCTAACATCTTTCACTATCAGATGGTATGGGTAATAGTTGCTACCAGATAATTGGGTTTGGGGGTGGAAAAGCTGGTTGAAACATTAAAGATTTCCCTCTTTATGGAGAATCCTTCACCACATGACATGTGATGTTATTATTGGCATTGAAGATTTTTATTTAAGTTTGTATTTAGTTGTCACAGTATTCTATGTTGCTGAATATTCTCTCTCTGCTTTTAGATCATGGTCGGTCCTGGGCACCGGAACACTCATGGAAAACGGCAGTCTGATTATGCTGAAAATGGAGGTGGGAAGAGAAGAAATCCTGGTGATGATACCTATGCTCCTGCTCCAGATGATACTGTCTATCGCTACCTCTGCGTGTCTAGGAAAATAGGGAGTATAATTGGGAGGGGTGGAGAAATTGCCAAGCAGCTGAGAACCGATAGTCAAGCCAAGATTAGGATTGGTGAGAGTGTCCCTGGCTGCGATGAGCGAGTCATAACAATATTTAGCTCAAGCAGGGAGACTAATACCATCGATGATACTGAAGATAAGGTTTGCCCTGCTCAAGATGCTCTCTTTAGGGTTCATGAGAAGCTTGCCACAGATGATGGTCCTGTGAATGAAGAAAATGAAGAGGGTTTAGCTCAAGTTACTGTTCGGTTGCTTGTGCCATCTGATCAGATTGGATGCATTATTGGAAAAGGTGGGCAAATCATCCAGGGAATCCGCAGCGACACCGGTTCACAAATACGTGTTCTTAGTAGTGAACATCTTCCTGCATGTGCTATTAGTGGTGATGAACTTCTCCTGGTTAGTCAATAGTCAATTTTCCTCCATTTTCCTGTAATACATGTACCGGTTTACTACTATACTTGTATCGCATCTATATCCTGTCTTCTATATAGTACGTGTGGTATCTGTAGTCTTACCGAATGTCTAGTACAACAAATGATTAGTTGTTTATGTGCAGTAGGCATTTCATATGCTCTGGTTATAAATTTGTAATCTAAATGGAAACAGGCGGGTCCATTTAATAAATGAAAATCTTTTGTTCAGTTTATTTAGTTTAATATATACTTTATTGTTTTGTAGTGTCGATTGTGAAATCATAATTTTTTTTATCATTTTAAAACTAGATAATTGGGGATCCGATGGTAGTTAGAAAAGCTCTTCTCCAAGTGTCATCTCGCCTCCATGACAACCCATCCAGGTCACAGCATCTCCTTGCGTCCAGCTTGACCCAACCTTTTCCAGTGGGCTCCCACCTTGGTACTTCCTCTACTGCACCAGTTGTAGGGATTACTCCTATGGTTAGTCCTTATCGAGGATACAATGGTGATATGGTGGGTGATTGGCCTTCTATATACCAACCACGGAGGGAGGAGAGCTCTGCAAAAGAGTTTAGCTTGCGTCTGCTTTGTGCTGCGGTGAATGTCGGATGTGTAATTGGAAAAGGAGGTGGAATTATCAAACAGATCAGGCAAGAATCTGGAGCTTTTATCAAAGTGGATAGTTCTAGTGCTGAAGATGAGTGCATAATTACAGTTTCGGCAAAGGAGGTAATTTCTCTCTCCTTCAGTTTTTGTTTAATACATTTTCATGTTTATATTTAGTTGCAGCCTTGCAGGTCCCGATTAATTCTAATTTTCCGTGCCATGCAGTTCTTTGAAGATCCTGTCTCTCCAACAATTGATGCTACAGTTCGTTTACAGCCAAGATGCAGTGATAAAACTGATGCAGAATCGGGGGAGCCTTCATATACAACACGTTTGTTGGTGTCGACATCACGGATAGGGTGCCTGATCGGCAAAGGTGGTTCAATCATTACAGAGATACGAAGAACATCGAGAGCAAACATACGAATCCTTTCGAAGGAGGATGTTCCAAAAGTAGCTGCGGACGATGAAGAGATGGTCCAGGTAACAATGTTAACTTCTGATCTTCTTCCTTGTCATGACTCCTTGTTGCTCACAACAAATATTTACTGCTGTAATTGTCATTTACAACAGATCAGTGGGGACCTTGATGTTGCAAGGCACGCTCTTCTGCAAATAACTACAAGGCTGAAAGCCAACTTCTTTGAAAGAGAGGGTGCTTTATCAGGTTTTCCACCTGTGATCCCATATCACCCTTTGTCTGCTAGTGTGTCCGATGAGCCAAAGTTTCTAAGCAGAGACAATAAGCCTGCTGGGCATGATTATCCATATTCGAGTGGATATCGTGCATCGGACGATGGGCTTCCTGTCGATCGTTACTCAAATTATCACAGTTCCCAGGTATAGCTTCTCTTTTGTTCATTGCAAATGCTGCCAATAGGTTGTCAGGTTTCTCATCCAATAATATAAACTGAAACCTTCTCTAGGTCTCCGGAGGTGGCTATGGTGCTTACAGTGGGTACAGTGGTCGTTCTGGCGGTAGCGGGTAAGGATGACCCTTTTTTTTAGTCACCCAGTATACATATTCTCGTTGTTGATCATAATTGTGTGTAGCGAAATAAATGTTCAAAAAAGCACCAGGAGTAAATTCCTAGTTTCACCTCTTCTAGTGCCTTCTTTGCCTAGCACGCATAAGCACATGACTAGTATGATAAAGCACTTGCCGTTCTGCTGCCCCCTACCACCTAGGCACAATTAAACAACGCATGCGTGCATGCTTTTTTTAGCCAAAATATTATGTTTCTTTACACTGGATATACCGCTGTCTATAATAATTTTGTGCAAACTTTGATCGAGGCCAAGTCTACTTAATATTTCATTTATCTTATATGTTTATCTTCATCATTTGCAATATCTTTTTATCAGGTTATCTGGTTCTACCTATCTTTCATCTGGAAAGCGCTATGGCTATTAGAGTGCAGGTTGTCAAATCCAACAGGTATGGTTCCTCTGCCATGTGTTGACATGTATATAGTGACTACATGTTCAATACTTGCTTCTAACCACATCTGCCTTTGAAACACATTGAACCCAGCTAAGCTCTCTTCTGATGAACCTGTCTGTTTCACATTTGCACCCCTGCCCAATCCCTTACTCAAAAAAGCCAAGACAATTGAAGTTTGGAGCCTGCTTATTGGAGCCCCTTCCCAAACCAGATGATTGAGAGTATGGCCTAACCTGGAAGCTTTGCTTAAGAGGACCTGTCCGGATGCCATAAACCCTGTGTTTTTCCCTAGTAGATTACATTTACTCTTTATCTTTTCCTCTGGACCTGTGTGTGATGTCCTGTCAAAAATGTTCTGAACCTATGTATTGGAAGGTCACATATACAACTTTGTATTTGTTGTCCTAAAACCTGCTTAGTAGTTTGTGCGAGAGACTTTGTTCCCCTATTTGCCATCCAAAACTTTGGAGATGCTACTTTACCTTGCTTGCAAATATGCATTCCTTCATCATCGATACATATTGTCATTCTTGGCAGTATTACTTCAGAGTATTACCAAGGCTTGCTCCTATCTGCAAACAGTAATCATGAGATACCACTATGAATTACAACTTGGAACCATAAATCAATTAACTCAAAATGTTTCAGTGCAAGCTTTTGCTTGTGTTGATTCATACTCCCTTAACATGCACATGATCAGAATGTGCCCTTTGACATGACCAGCTGCAAGATTGTCATTAGGTATCACCACGTTTGATAAATTGTGCTGAATTTTGTCTGGAGGTGTGGGTTCTGAGGTTTGTGTTTGGAGTATTATCTTGTCCTTGTTAACCAGGAAGGTGCAGGAGCATACACAATTCCTGGAGCTAGAGAGAGACCGTTGCCGAGCTACTTTCAATTGGGTAAATATATAAATATTTGCAGCATCTTTCTTGGAAATAGGCAGTAGGAGGGTAAGTACCCGTCTTTGTATGTTTATGCAGTGTGTATTCAATTTGACTACTTCGACAAATAGTGAAGATGAACATTATTATTCATTACTTTCATTGTGTTTTATCAACTGGTGAAGCTGAACAGTTATTTGTACGTGATTTGATTTGGTGAGTACTAGGCTGATATGTTTTGTTTGATACAGTATAATTTTTTATCGGGATATAGCGAGTTGGGTCATGTCTCAAACAACGATGCAAGTTAAATTATTGCTAGTACTACCTCTGTCTGGGTTTATTTTAGTTCCCTTAGTATTTTGGATCAATATTTGACCTTTCTTTTAACTAGCAAAAAAAAATAAGTTATATAGCACACAAATAGTAGGACCGCACTATGTAGTGGCGCTGCAGGGATGTCTTCCCATGAGGCGGCTGTTCAAACACATTTTCGTGAGTAAGATTCTTCTTGCGGCCTGAAGGCACACCCTTCTCCTGCCGCTTTCACATTGCATGTGTATTTTCCTTTGTTCTTTTAAAAAGGCCTTCACCTGCGATGTTGGGTGTCAAAATAGACGTCTTCCCCTTTGGCGTGCCGCTTCTCTACCTAAAAGTGGGCGTCTGATTCTTATCATGTCGGTGCTCTGTGCAATCCCCATCTACTCCATGATGGCATTGGACGTGCCGCTCAAGACCATTGCCGCGATTGAGAAAACTAGCAGAGAAAGTCACGGCGGCACGCCGTGCCCGTGTATTAGTGTGTTTGCTTTCAGTTATTCGTGGCATTTAAAGAAGCATATGTTGTAAATTGTTAAGTCGGTTACAAAGTCGATGACATACATAGGGAGGCGAAAGTTAGAATACAGTAGAAGGTTGCGCTTCACATATAAACGGTGTACATATCTAGATAAGAAGAAAAGCTTGGTGGACTGGGTTGCAGTTTGCAAGAATCTTCATGATTTCTAAGTCATCTTCATCATATGAGGACATGATTATTTTGGTGGAGCTTTGCCTGGAGCCTTGCATAATTCTTTTTCACCCCGAGCTCTATTTCTTCAAGCCAGGAGAGGTGAACTGCCTCGACTTTAATTGGGGATTTGGGGTGGTGCCAAATTTGTATTCTTCCATACCTTCAGACAGAGCTGGGTGATATTATCTGTCTAGTGGATATGCTGAACAAAGTTAACACTTGATAGTTACTATCTGCATAAATTTTTTAATAATGCAGAAAAATAATATGCAGCAAGACAGATTTTTTATGTAGATTTTATAGTGCAAAGTTACCACAGTTCATGTCATATACTTAAGTTTAGTTGATGACTACTGGCAATCATGATTTCTTCACTTCTTAATCATGATGTTCAAGTGTTCTAACACAAAATTTGAAAAGCAATGCTACAAAGATGTTTGTGACATTCAGTTAGGGACAATTCTTTTAGGAATCCAAATGTACACGGTCAGTCTGTGTATCTGTGCATTATTTTTCATATATGTCTGTATGCCCTAATTTGTTGCTACTAAGAATGAACGAAGCCCGAGTTCACCAAAGTTAGAGAAATTTTGTTAGATCACATATGTTGATACGTTAAATTACTGTACACAGATCTTGGAACATTACATAACAGAGCGCAAGGCATGAGATGGTCACAAATAAAGCCACATAAAACATTTACTCACCTCAACTCACCATGTCCGCCACATCCAAGCTGGCACTCATGCATCTGCTCGAGCCACCGTGGAAGAAACCCTCATGATGCATCGCTAGAAGAGGCTTCGGAAGCAGAACCTGCTGGACTTCAAGGCCGCCATTACCATAGATTTGGATCATGGTCGGTCTTGATGTTTCAGGTGCCCGAGGCGAAACCAAAACCCATAGAACTTGATAAGTTTATATAAAAAGTTAAGTAAACATGTAAGTGCGTCCAAAACGAAATTCTTTGTTTAATAATTATGCACATTACTTTCAAAAAAATTCTAACATATTTTCATGGCCGCCGATGATGATATCAATATCATTCTCCTCCAATATTTTCTTCTCAATGCATAAAGTAGCGAAATCAATTACCTATCCGAGACATGATTGATCTCAAGTGGTTCTTCAATAATTACAACTTTCAAAAGTTTATTTCAGCCGATGATTGTAGTATAAATGACTTCGACAATTACTTCAACAATTGACATGCATATTATAAATGACCCAATAAACGATAGAACTGTAGAAGCACAATCAGACTAAAAATTCTACATAAAAAACTTTGGTCTATCAGGAGTCATCTGTATAACACTTAACTTAGATTTTTTTACTGGAAACTTGAGTTAGAATTTATGTCATTTAACTTAACATCCAATGAGCCGCACCGAGATTCTTTTTGCCAATTTGGTACACCATCCTATCCGCAAAAAAGAAGTTCAAAACATCTGACATGGTTGGAGTTACTGAAAGTACTTCTACTTGTCCCAGATAATAACAATAAGCTCTTACTAAATCATATGAGACATCACTTTTGTCGGTTGTTCTCGACAGATCACATAAACAACCTAAGAAAATAGTAAGGTCGCTCTAATATTCAGAATATGAAGAATTGTTGCCGCATCTGCTTCCAGTAATCAAACAGAGGAAAAATAAAGGTTATGCTTAGGAACTCAAATCACTAAGGCTTTTATCTTATCAGGGAAAAACACTACCACAAAACATATTAATCTCTATTGTGTGCTACTGCACATACTCACAGGGGAAATTGGCAACTGTTGTGAACTCTCACTTAGGTGATAATATAAAGAGTGCGGTATGGACACATGATTTTGTTGGAAACTGAAAATAGTAACACATAGTATAAGGAGTGTGGTATGGACGCAGGAACTTACCCGGTTGGAGACAGAATTAGTTGGTAATCCCTGGGAACATATATTGATCAGTGCTACAAAACTAAAATATAAGTGGGTGATTAGTACACAGGGAGGCACTGCTATGTTCCCTGAACAAAACCAGGCATTAGTATTTTATTGATTATTTTGCATTTTAGGGCTATAGTTGATAGTTATCTAAAGGAGATTCCCGAGAATAGATATCTATTTGAATATGTAAAGTGTGTCTGCAGTGGTTATTCCTCTCACGTTGATATTATCGGGAGTTGTTGGTTTCCTCTTCTTGCTTGTGAGGGTTGTGCTACCGCTGATCTAAGCAATTACATGTGTAGATTAGTAGATAGTGAGGCATCCAGAGTATCTCCATAAATGTATACTAAATTACTAACCTCATTGACATCTGATGTCCATGGTGCGTCCCTTGATGTTGGTGTGCTTGTAAATGCCGATGGTGTCGGATCGCCACATGTTTCATCTTATTTGTCAAACAACGTCCAAATACTGGCATCAATGGAAGCAGAGCAGTAGCTGTCGATATATAGATAAACATTCTGAATTTTCAAATGTTGAAATGATTCTAGCTATACTGCCCCTGCTAGCTGAGAAAAGAAGTATGTTGTGCATGGCAACAAATGTTTTGTATGTGTATTTCTAATAGTGCTTATCTTTAAAATGTACATAGAAATGTATAAAAATTGAATTATGCTTACCTACGGCTGCAACAAAAACTGAACTTCACAAACAATAAAAGCACAGTCAACTTGGTTTCCCCTCCTAAGCGTGAACACAAATAACTAATACACGGTGCAAAAAGGGGAGTACATTTTTACTACAGCTAAACTTTGAAAGGGGTGGGGGTGTTGAATCAGAATAGCACATGAATGCATACATCTACATGAACGAAAGTAACTCATCAAAAAGGAGGAATTGAATTAGGAGAGAGAGAGAGAGAGAGAGAGAGAGACTGTCAGAAAATTGCATCTCAGAGCCCATTGGAAAGAAGGCTGCTGGTGCTCCATCCGCACGCACTGTGTGATTTGCCTGCGGGAGCTCAAGGGTACCACAACCTCGCGGGAGAGGTGTGCGGCATGTTAATCACCTGCCTCATGATGCCCCAAGCAAAGATTGAGGTTGCCGCTGCTCGCCTTGTCCGTGGTTAACAACGATACAAACGGCAAGCCGGTGTCACCATGCAGCCGAATATTTTAAGTAAAAATGCTCAGTGAATGAAAAAATCGCTACTTTTTCTCAGATGAAAGGTTGCCGGTGCTCGCCTTGTTTGTGCTTGACAACGATACAAACGGCAAGCCGGTGTCACCATGCAGCCGAATATTTTAAGTAAAATGCTCAGTGAAATAAAAAATCGCTACTTTTTCTCAGATGAATTACCCTAATAAGCGGATGTAAAAATCATAAGTATGCGGAATATGTTTGTTTAATTATATGGGAAACCAAAACTGGAGCTTCTGTTCAAGTTAAAGGTTCATATATCTAGTGTTCTCTAACAGTATTGTAACTAAATTAGTAGTTATCTTAACTAACTGAATAAGCATTCACAGTTTCAAACCAAGTGAATTATTTCAGTTAGTTTAAACGAATAGTGAACTGCAACAATTGTCAGATGTACAATCAGGTAAGCTTTGCCTTTTCCACCATAGATGCCACTCAATATGTTACTATATACTCAACTCCTCTCAACTTTTTTTTGTTTGGAAAATGAAACATGCAAGCCTACCTATCTATATGATAGTGATAGAAAGACTATCTGATCTCCTTGTACCCCCTTGAACAGATGAGGTTGAAGCAACCTGCGAAAAACCAAACTAATCAGATATGGAGATGAGGAAGAAAAATAGTATTAACAGGAAAACAATGGATTGTGAAATGGAGATTATACAAATTTTTTTTAATATTTGGAGATGTTAGGTTCAAATAGAGAAATGGAAACATGATGTATCAGATCAGAAGTTGATTGATTTTATGGCTGTTTTTTTTGTCACGTTATGTACTTTGTTATTGAATTGGTGCTAAAGCAAAGAGAGAGAAAAGCCTTCGGTGGAATGACTAATCTACGACAGGACGTACTAACGTCCAGTTGTAGCATTTCTTGATCTTCTAGTACCAATAAGGAGGGAATTAAAAACAAAATTATATGTTATGACCATGATATCTTACTTTTAGTGGAGGCTTGGATGATCAAATATGAAGTGATTAGGTTTTCTTCTTAAAACTGCATAGTGACTCTGCCTGTAAAAATGTCCAGGGCAATTCCATATGCTTGATGTTCAACAGTTTTAGAAGAAGACCAGAAGAAGGGAGGGGAGAAGGGATTCATACACATCCCTTGTCAGAGGCTCTTTTGGAGGAGAGTGATCTGGTTCTGCATCTCCTTCTTGCGGTGTTGTCCAACTCGGCCCCTCTGGTTATGGCACGGATGAATCAGATGGGGAAAAACTAAGAGAAGAGAAGCAGAGGAGGGATTCGTACCAAGATGATGTGCCCGTTCTTGAGAAGGAGAGGGAACTCGGTTGCCGCCATGGTCTCGTCCTAGGTTTCTGATCGGAGGAGGGAGGGCCTGGTAGATCTGGCCTCCGCCTGAGCAGGTCGATTTGATCTTGGAAGGGGAAGAGGTTGCCGGAGGTGGGGTTGGGGCGGCGGCTGGATTTGGTGTGGTGGGAATTGGGGAGAGGAGGAAGACAGCGAGCGAGAGCAGGGGCGCAGCCGCGCAGGGCCGCCCTTTCGTTCGTGTGAAAGCGGTGGTGGGCCGTGGAACCGTCGTCCAGAATTGTTTCAACTGGCTGTCCCGGTAAACTGAACCAAAGGCAAAAAAAACCCAGAAAATCCCTAGGACACGTGCCAACTGTGTAGAGCAATGAACCAGAGCATTGCAAACGAAGGAGGAGGCTTGTACCTTAGCCAACTTGTATTATTAGTGTATTCGCAGAGGCTTCTTGTGGTGTGGCAAAGCAAAGGCGATCGGGTGTCATTGCGCAGTTGCTTGGGCTGAGGTTTGCACACCATGTGGGCCGGTGGTCCCGGCATCCCTAACCTTAAATGTCTAAATGTTTCGCTTCGTGTGTGGTGGTGGGTGTGGCTTCAACGTGTGGATACTGCTAGGCCCTGGTCGAATTCGGGATTCCGCTCTCAAGGGAATCACGCTGTCTCTTCCAAGTGGCTGTGAGGGTTGACCTGGGCGATGGCGCTTTGGCAAAGTTTGGGAGGATCGGTGGCTGTCAGGACTTAGAATCAGGACATCCCCCCTTTAGTCTATGCTCGGATTTCGCGGCGGATTCGCAACATTAGGACGGTGGCGGATGGGCTACTCCATGGGTCCTGGGCACGTGATGTCGGAACCTCTCTGTCCCCCCTCGAGCTTCTCCACTATCTTCATCTTTGGGATCTGGTGCACCGTACTCAGCTCGAGCCTGGAGCCGAGGACATTGTTCGCTGGGCCTGGGAGCCGGATGGGACCTACTGTGTGCGCGTAACTCAAGTTTTGGGGGCGCGAAGTTTCACTGACACATGATTTCACATGGAAGACCAGAGCACCGCTGAAGTGTTGCCTGTTTTTATGGCTTGCCTTCCGCGATCAATGTTGGACCTCGGACAGATTGGCCCGCCGTGGCCTGCCGCGTCACCCTTCTTGCCCCCTGTGTGACCAGTGCCCGGAATCTATGAACCACACACTCCTAATCTGCGTGGTAGCTCGTCAAGTCTGGTACACTGTTCTTTCTGCGTGGGGAAGGCAGGACTAGGCACTGGCCTCTGACGACGTGCTTGCTGTTTGGTGCGCCAACTGGGTCACAACCGAGGGCGAACAGAAATCCCTTCGAACTGTGATGGCCCTGCTACTTTAGGAGCTTTGGAAGCACATGAACTCGATCGTGTTTGACGAAGCTGTCCCATCATTGACTGCGGTGCTCAGGCACATCCTGAGTGAAAGGCGTGGCAAGCCGCTGGGCTACTCAAAGGGGAGGCCGCCGGGAGGTTGTTGGACAACTTAGGTAGGATTACAGAGGCGTAGTGTGTGGTTTGGTAGTAGTTTGGTGGGTGCCTTTTGGCTTTGTAAGATCGGTGGATTATTTGGGCTTTCTCTACCCCTTCTTCTATAAAGGTTGATACACACGATGTGTGTATTCTAGAGAAAAATAGGATCAGAAAAGGAAAGCATCGCCGAAGCAAGGAACAAAAAGTGGTTACTGAGATTGGTTTCGAGCTTGTCATGATCATACTCATTTTGGATGTGTTTGGTTGCTAGCATTAGGCCCAATCAGGCTCTGGCGAGAAGAAATGTGTTTGTTTGTTTGCCGCATATATTTTTTGGTCTGCATGGCGTGGAACTTAATGCACCCCTTAGTCAGGCCCGCTGGGAATGGTCGAATTGGCCGTTTTCAGCGAGCCAAGCTGAGTCGAGCGTAAGTGATGGGTCTCCTTGCACGTGAAGAGCTATGCTCGGGAAGCATCGTTGTTTATCGAAGCCGCCTTATAACTTTCCTTCACCGCTCCTTCTCCTCTTTTCCCCACTCACACCGTTGGCGGCGAGCACGAGTAAGAAGATCCAAGATGGCGGCACACACTGAATTGATGAGTGCATCGGTCATGGCGGTAAATGTTGGGGAACGACACAGAAAACAATTTTTTTCCTAGCTACGTATCCCGTACCCAAGACCTATGCTATGCCGATTTATGTAACGGAGGGAATCGGTGTTCATACCTTTGAAGACCGAAAGAGGCAAACGTTCCTCAAACGTGGTTGGCGTAGACTCTGAACCTACGAACTCCCTGTCGTGTCGAAGACCTCCGGCGATGAAGTAGCACCACAAGTGTAGTGCCTCGCGGGATTACACACGTACTGTGCAATCGATGTCCCTCTGGGCTTCGAACCAGAAGAGGAGCGGAAAGAAGACGGATTCAGATCCTGATTCCGGCAGCACGACGACGTGCGTATGGTGGAGAAACCTCAACCAAGTGCAGACTCCAAACAAGGGGAATCCGCTCAAGGTAGGAGAAAGAGAGAGATAGAACTCAATGGGATTAAAGAAAAGGCACCCTACCCCTCCTTATATAGGCCAAGGAGGGGTGGGATCCTCCTCTCCTCCCCCATGTGGGACTAAACTCCCAAGGGGGGGGGGAGTGCGCCGGCCAAGGGGGGCTTGGCCCCCTCCCTTGGCGCATGGCCCAAGGGTGGAGCCCCCTCCTTCCCTTCATGGGCCTTTTTAGGCCCATGTGCCTTTTCTTCCTTTTAGTTTAAAATATTTAATTATATTTTAATATTTAATTCTTATAATTAAATAATAAAACATTATTAAAAATTATTACAAATTATTTTGAACCTTCCAAAATATTCGGAACAACTTCCGGCACCTCTCGGAACAATTCCGGTGCTCTCTCTTATTTCATTGATGACCCCGAATCAATCTTTTAGCATCGGTTGCCCTTAAGTGTGACACCCTACGGTCCAGGAAACAACAGACATGATCGAGACACTATCTGACCAATGACCATCTGTCAGAACCCTCTGTTAGGTAATGTGCTAGGGTTAGCAAGTCACTTGCATCATGTTAAATTTTCAAAATAAATCTTTGAAATAAAAAATCAAAAGCAAATGGGAGAAGGAACCCCCCCCAGATGAATTAATTCAAAAGGCCAGATAAAAATCTTCTCCAAAAATTCATGTTAGATTTTCGAAAAGTCTTATAAATGAGTCTGATCACATTTCAAGTGATGTGGGACCCACCCCATGCTCATAGATTTTTCAAATATTCAAACAGTGCCTTGGAATTAATCAAATACCCCTATTTGATTTAAAATTCAAATCTTTTGAATTTTAAAAATGTTCAAAATTTATGAGTGGCTAGTATATTGTTTTATGAGGCCACATAAAAATTATGAGCATTTATTAAAATGTTTAGCTATTTTATTTAGCTAAACAGAACAAATGTCAGAAAAGAAAAACAGAAAAGAACAGAGAAGAGAGAGAAGAGGCCCAACTTACCATACCTGGCCCAGCAGCAGCCCAGCCCAGCCCACCGGGCGGCACATGCGTCTTCAACCCCGGCCAGGCAGGCACCCAGGTCGGCGGCGAGCACCGTGGGCGCGCCAGGCAGCTGCCTGCCTGCCCAGGGCTTATCTCCTCGCCTGGAGACGTCTGGGAGACGTCCTGATCCATTCCCCCCTCCTTATCGTCTTCCCCCTCCTCCTGCGCCCGATTTCATCGCCGCCCGTGAGCATCCGTGGAGCATGCCGCCGTCTTCACGCGGCCACCGTCGACGAGAGGCCGCTACGCCAAGTCCAACCGCTCCGCCGTCGTCTACAACCCCACCGTGCAGAAGGAATCGGAACCAGACGCCTCCACGAGCTCGCTAGCTTCGTCGTCTTCGTCTCCGGCCTCCGCGGATCGACCTTGAATTACGGCAGCACCAGAGCCTCCCCGAGCAAGCCGTCGCTTCAGTTAGACTCAGGGTGAGCTCGGGATCAAAACCCCTAACTTTTCCCCCTCGATTGCTCCCTCTAGCCGGATCCGCCATGGGAGCCGAGCACGGCCTCCGCCATGGATGAGCTCGAGCTAGCTCCCGTGCTCCTCTGCCTGCACCGAGTTGTTCATCATCTTCACCTTGTTTCTACGCGTCGAACGCACCAAGCCACGCTCAAGTTGGTGCACCACAGTGATGATTGCGTCCTCGCCGCGTTTCTGTTGCCGCCGGTGAGCTCGCCGTCGTCGATTTGGTCACCCCCAAGGACAACCGCGTGCACCAGGTGACGTGCGAGCGCATGGGCTACGTCCCGGTGGTCTCGGCGTAGCGAATGGTGGCCAGGAGAGGGAGAACGCAGAGCGCCGCCGCGGGTCTGGTCGCCGACGTTTAGCCGCTGGCAGCCCCGCCGACGTGGCCGTGCTTAGGGACTTAACCCCACCTGGGTTAAGTGACCCTAGGTCACTGACCAGTGGGCCCAGTGGCTTAATTAAGTCACTGGTTAAGTTAACCCAGCCGGGTTAATTAACCCAGCCACTGACACCCTGGACCCACATGTCAGCCCCCCCCCCCTGACGTCAGCCTGGCGCAATAAATCGAATAAATGAATTTCCAGAAATTAAATGAATTAAAGAAATTCAGAAAAATTCCAGAAAATAACCCAAACTTTGGAAATTCATAGAAAATTCATATTAACTCCAAATTGGACAAATAATATATGAAAAATGATCAGGAGAAAATAAGCTATCCAAAAATGCAACTTTCAACTATGTTTGAGTTGATTTTAAAATGGGACCAGTAGCATATGTCATTTGAATTATTTGGAATTTATTCAAATTCAATTCAAATACTTTTGCAACTTAGACCATGGAATTATGCTATATTTCAACCACACTTCAGAGGCATATCACACACATTTCCAAAAGGTTCAAAAGGATCAAACAATGTCACATGTAACTTGGTCAAGTTTGAATTCAAATTGGAGTTTGAATTTGCAATTCAATTTGCAATATACTCCATTTAAATGGAATTGCTTCACACATCAAAGCATATACATCAAGTTTCAACCTTCCATCATGTGATTGTGCATTGTATTTACTTTGCTACTTTGCTTGTTGTTTGTCGAGTAGAGTTGGAACCGGAGCAGGAGGCTGCCCCCTTCGCTGAAGACCCAGAACCCGAACCTCGTCAGCAAGGCAAGCAAACCCCCATTGATCATGTCGATAAAATCCCACTTCCCTCTCATGTCTCGCTTATGCATTGTTTAGGATGATCACCATGATTCGTTTCTACCGCATAGATGAAACCATTCCTTTGCATGACCTATCATTTTGTCACAGTAGTAAGCAAACCACAATCCTAGCAAATGTAGGAGTTGATTGATATCATGTGGCCCCTGCAAATGATTATCTCTTATTGCATGCTTAGTATGATATCATGATGATACTGTGATGTGAGTCGGGATGGTAGTGATCATGATGATGATGGTAGAAAAGTGTTGGTGAATCGACCCTAATACAAGGTGAACGATGAGAGGCTGTGTAGGAGTACACGGTGGGTTGTCTCGTTGAACACCGCCCTAAGTCCGAGTTCTTGTGTGGTGATCCAAGATGAAGAGTACAACCACACATTGGGCTCACTGACCCCTCTCAACCTATTAACTCATCCCTTTCGATGTCCAGATGTCGCAATAGTTCGGAGTTCTGGTAGGTCTGTGGCCTGGATGCTAAGTGAGAGAACGGCTCATCCGAGACCGGCTTATGCACCACGCACACATCACTTGGGTCCACTTCGGTAAACCGGCCGGGTTCACGATAGTGGTAGCCAACCCAAGTAGGCGGCTTTCTTGGACTAGATAGGCTATGAGGTAACAGTTGTGGTGAGCATCCTCGCTGGCACCCCTTGAATGGTGTCGAGATCAAAGGCGGTAAATGATGATCATGTGTGTGTAGCGGTACACCCCTGCAGGGTTAACAAAACTATTCGAATAGCCGCGTCCGCGGTTATGGACTGCTTGGAAAGCTTAGCTTGATTATTAGACAACTTAAACTGGATACTTCTAAAACACACCAAGATAAGTGTGAGTGCTATGGCGTGCTTTCTCGAGGGGAAGTCAAGGAAGGCACCATAGTGGTGTAATTGGTTGGAGAAAGTAGTGGACTCGTGTACGCCTCTTACCTCAAAGTCTGGTACTCGTAGTTCAGGACTAGCCAAGTCAAAGCTGGCATTTCTGCAAGTGAAACCCCACCTCCCTTTACCTTGGTACATGTGCATGAGTACAATAGCTCCTATGTAAGTCTTGCTGAGTACGACTTTGTACTCACGTTTGCTTAATCTATGTTATAGATGAGACCACTGACCCCGAAGGTGGCTTCTTCATCGAGCTAGACGACTGAAGACCAACTAGTCTAGTCCCAGTCAGACGACTGGTTCCTTCGTGGAGGTCTTGTGTTTAAATAAGGCTTCTTAAGCCATTTGTTAAACTTGTCTGTACTCAGACATAATTTGCTTCCGTTTGTGTTGTAATGTTGGATCGCATGTTTGTGATCTCTGTGTGCACTCTATAAGAGTTATCAATAAAATTGTATACTTTGTAGAGAATTTCAATGATACCTACTGTTCATACAAGGCATGTGTGTTGCGTGTATGTTTATAACATGCATGTCTTTGTATGGGTTTTTGAGACCTTAGTTGTGATCTGGCTGGCGGTCTTTCATACACCAAGTGGCCCTTAGATGTGCGCAGCTTGGGGCATCGCGATGCGATTGCTAGAGACTCCGTCTCGTGCACACTTTGTGGTATGATCGAGCCCGCCCTAGACCCCGACTAAGTGATCGGGCTGGAGTAAGTCTATGTAAGAGTTATGAGATAGTCGATAGTATGGTTGAGGCGACTTGTCTTTGAATATGGGAGTTCACCACCCATATCATTAGACTTGTGTGCGGACGATGAGGACCCATCTCAGTTGATCATCCGGCCTGGATGGGATGCCCCTCACGTACGATGCTTTCCGAGAACGTTCTATGCTTGGCCTTGTCTGCTTAGACAAGTGGGTACGGTTCTCGGCTCTCCATATGACTATGTCTTAACTGGACTTGCATACGCTAACCCCGGGTCCCGACACCATCATGTGGGATCTGGTTACAATCCTTGATGTGCCCCTGCGTTTCCATCGAATAAACTTCATCGTTGTTGAACCGTTAACAATATGACTTGATCCCTTTGTGTTCCGGTACTATGTTTGTCTGAGGTATGATCGTCGGTATCCAATACCTAGTTCTCCCTCGTCTCCGACAAAACATGTTTACTCATCTGTGCATATTACATCTCTTTTGAGCTAGTCACTTGCTTGCACACTATTGCTGCAATATCACCAAGTGGGCCCAGAGTACCTATCCGTCACTCGGATGGACAAATCCCGCTCTGATCTATTTTATACTCCTCAACATATCTACTTCCGATTATCCAAGATACACCTTTATAGTTACCATGTTTCAGTGTAACAGTTAATGCACTTAAAGCATCCTGATAGATAGCAATTATGTATGATTATCGCAGTCTAAGGATTTAGTCACTATTTTTTTAAGTCATCGCAGTGCTGAACTATGTGATTTGATCACACTGCAATGCTATAGGTGGGTGCGTGTCCATAACATCATTCTCCTAATGATATGACCTCATTGTCAATAGTCTGTTCACATCTCATCATCAGGAAACCTTGATCATCAATAGCCCAATGAGCTAGTATTTTTGAGTTAACTAGGGACCAGGTTGTTATATACCACACGTGTATTAATGTTTTCGCTTAATACAGTTCTAGCAGAGTATAGAACGTATTATGAACAAATAGATATGTGACAAATATCTTTATTAATTTTCCTCTAGGGCACATATCCAACAGTCTCCTACTTGCATTAGAGTACAAATTACACTAATTTACATCAGGTATGTATCTAACACCAATAGTCTCTCGGTGTTGCTCAAATTTGCCGTGTGGAAGAGGTTTAGTCATTTGGTCTGAAGGGTTCAGATCCGTATGTATTTTGCAAATCCTAGCATGACCATCCTTGACGTAGTCTCCCGTCACATGGAAATGTCGGAGAATATGCTTGGCTGTAGAGTGAGTCCTCGACTCCACTACTGGAAAAACAGCTATAGATAATATTGACACTAATGGCGCACTATACATGTGGACCGCCTTTTCAATTTTAAAAAAATAAACGAAAATGATAGAAATGTCAAAAAAATAAAATAAAATAAGATTCCCATGAGATATGTGGTCTAGTTGTTAGCAAAATTTAGAAACATGAATTTTGACTTTTTTTGCAAAATCTCTCGAGAATTGTGTAAAATGGGCTTAACTTTTGCATACGACCTCCGATGAAAAAGTTTTTTATATGAAAAATCATCTACTCGAAAAGTTATATCCAAATTCAACGGGTGTAACCCGTTGAACATTTTTAGAATCCTCAGAAACCTAACAGAAAAAAGTTACGAGGCTTTGAAGATCTAGAGGGCAAAAAAATGTAAAATAATTCAAACTTACTAATGGCGCACTATTTGAAAAGTGCGCCACTAGTAACAGGACAAAAAATTTGATTTTTTTTTGAAAAAAGTTCAAAATATGATAGGGCACTGGTCGGTAAGTTTAAATTTTTTTTCACCATTTCATCACACCCATGGACATGAACAAGGTCCTAGACATGAACAAGGTTTAATAGGATTGATATGATACATATATCAACAAGTGCTTGGGAGGTGAGGTGGGGCAAGAGGTGAATGGAACTAAGAAGCTAAGCGTGCTGGGGCTGGAGTAGTGTGAGGATGGGTGACCCTCCTGGAAGTTTGACCACGAAGTGCAATTTGACTTGAGATTAAGCGAAGTAACTTGAGATTAAGCCGTAGTGACTTGAGATTAAGAAATAAAAAAATAATAATTTTTTTTTGAAAAAAATATATTTTTTTTTTGAAAAAAAGTTAGTAATGGCGCACCTTAGATAGCAATGTGCGCCACTACTATGTTCCTGCCTTCCAAATTCAAAAATTAGAAAAAAAATAAAAAAAATGGGTGTCCAGTGGCGCACCAGTAGAGGTATTAATGGCGCATATGTGGTGCGCCATTACTAAGTGTTAGTAATGGCGTGCTAGTAATGGCGCACCGGATGTGCGCCATTACTAGCAAAAAAAGGTGCGCCATTAAAGGCCATTTTTCCAGTAGTGCTCCCTTGTGTTAGCAATGGCACCCGTATTGTCGCAATAAATGCTAACGGGGTCAGTGCAACTGGGGAATATGCCAAGCTTGATGACGAACTTCTTCAACCAATGCACTTCATTTGACGCTTCGGAAGTGGAAATATACTCCGACTTCATCGTAGATTGGGCGACGACTGACTGCTTGCCGCTCCTCTAGCTAATCGCACCACCATTCAACATGAACACATATCCCGTCTGAGATTTTGAGTCATCAGAATCAGTTCCAAGACTAGCATCGACGTAACCTGTTACGGCGAGCTCTTCATCATATCCTCCATAGACGAGAAGCAGGTCCTTAGTTCTTAGTAAGTACTGAAGGACATTCTTCACTGCATTCCAATGATCCATTCCAGAATTACTTTGGAAATGATTAGCCAGACTAACCGCCAGGGCCACATCTGGTCGAGTACACAACATAGCATACATGATAGAACCTATGGCTGAAGCATAGGGCTTTGAGGACATTTCCTCCCTTTCTTTTGCTGTTGCTGAGCATTGAGTCCCACTCAATTTACTTCCTTTCATAACGGGCAAGAGTCCTCTCTTGGCGTTATCCATATTGAACCTTTTCAATATCTTATCAAGGAAACTTCTCTGACTCACTGCTAATAGGCGTCTTGATCTATCTCTATAGATTTTAATGCCTAATATGTATGCAGATTCACCTAGGTCCTTCATGGAAAACCGTTCATTTAGATATTTATTTACGCTCTCTAGAAATCTTACATCATTTCCTATCAGTAATATGTCATCTACATATAATACTAGGAATGCTACAGAGCTCCCAATCACTTTCTTATAAACACAGAAATCTTTGTCGTTTTGGACAAATCCAAATGCTTTGATCACCTCATCAAAACGAAGATTCCAGCTCCGAGATGCTTGCTTCAACCCATAAATGGACCGTTGAAGCTTGCACACCTTACCAGCATCCTTAGGATCAATAAAACCTTTCGGTTGTACTATGTACAACTCTTCCTCAATGTTACCATTAAGGAACGCAATTTTCACATTCATTTGCCATATTTCGCAATCGTAATAGGCAGCAATCGCTAGTACTATCCGGATAGACTTCAACATCGCTACGGGAGAGAAAGTCTCCTCGTAGTCAACTCCTTGAACTTGTCGGAAACCTTTTGTGATAAGTCGAGCTTTATAGACAGATACGTTTCCGCCTGTGTCAGTTTTTTTTCTTGAATATCCATTTATTCTCGATGGCCTTTCGGTCCTCGGTAATATCCATCAAAGTCCATACTTGGTTCGCATACATGGAGTCTATCTCAGATTTCATGGCTTCTAGTCATTTCTCTGACTCGGGTCCTTCCACTACTTCTTTGTAGTTCACAGTTTCGTTAGGGCCATTTAACATGACTGCGTTAACAAGTTCTCCATAAAATTGGGTTTTATTTCGGACTCTTGACGACCTGCGGGGTACAATAAGATCCTTTACATTTTCATCATCATCATGTATGTCACGATTGTTATAAATGTAAGGATAACCATTCTCTTCATCCCCCACTTCGGAGGGTGGTTCCGGAACAACTTCCTTTGCCACTTGTTCCACTTGGAATGATTGGTCAATCATCTCGTCGAGGTCTATTTTCCTCCCACTCAATTCTTTCAAAAGAAACTCTTTCTCAAAAAGCATCCAGTCTTGACGACAAACGTTTTCCCCTCGGGCTGGTTGTAGAAGGTGTATCCAATGGTTTCCCTTGGATATCCCACAAAGATGCACTTATCCGCTTTTGATTCGAGTTTGTCAGGCTGAAGTTTCCTAACTGAAAGGATCGGAATGTCGACTAGAGGGGGGGGGGGGTGAATAGGAAACTAACACTTTTTAAACTTTTCTTAACAATTTAGGCTCAACAAGGAATATAGGTTGTCTAGATATGCAACTATGTGAGCAACCTATATGCCAACAACTATGATATAACAAGCAAGCAATAAATAAGCAAGGAAAGTAACTTGCACAATGTAAAGGTAAAGGGGAACACGGGAGACAAGGATATGTTTTTGAAGTTCCTTCTCTTTCGAGAAGTACGTCTCCGTTTGGAGAGGGTGAGGAGCACAATGCTCACACGAAGCCAACGAGGGCCACCCTATTTCTCCTCACGCTCTTACCGATGTAAGATGCCGTGATCCACTACGAGGCGGCCTTGAAGGTGGCAACCAAACCTTTACAAACAAGTTTGGGGCAAACTCCACAACATAATTGGAGGCTCCCAACGAAACCACGAAGCTTCACCACAATGGAATGTGGCTTCGAGGTGACCTCTTCCGTCTAGGGCACCAACGCACCCAAGAGTAACAAGATCCACACGGGATTAGTGGGGGGAATCAAATATCCTTTGGTGGAAGTGTAGATCGGGGCCTCCTCTTCCAAACCCTAGAGAATCAACAAGTTTTGATGGCTAGGGAGGGAGATCGGGCAAGAATGAAGCTTGGGCGTCAATGGAGGTGAGAGCAATAAATGAGGTGAGTCTCAATGGGGAAGAAGACCCCCTTTTATAGGTGCCCTTAAATGCAGCCGTTGGCTGTCCATAAACCACGGTAGTACCTCTTCAGAAGCGGTACTACCGCGCTGCGGTACTACCGTACCGAGAGCGGTACTACCGCTCCACGGTACTACCGAGCCCCAGTGCCGCCCCCACTACCGCAGAGTCCAGTGGGAATCCGGTAGTGGATGCGGTACTGGTTCACGGTACTACCGCGTAGCGGTACTACCGAGCCCTAGTGCCGCCTCCACTACCACAAAGTCCAGTGAGAATCCGGTAGTGGATGCGGTACTGGTTCACGGTACTACCGCTCTGGGAGCGGTACTACCGCTCCACGGTACTACCGAGCCCCAGTGCCGCCTCCACTACCGCAGAGTCCAGTGGGAATCCGGTAGTAGATGCGGTACTGGTCCACGGTACTACCGTGGAGCGGTCCTACCGCTCCTAGAGAGGTACTACCGCCCTGGCAGAGCCAGGGAGCCACATCCAAAAGTCCCCACACCTCCACGACGCAAAAGAAATATGTGGGTGCAGAAAGTGAGACCGTGTGATGATTCCACCCACCATTTCCAAAGTGGATCCCCTCTTCATAGTATGGTTTTCCTACGACTCAATTAACACGAAAGGAGATCGAAAGAAAAACTCTGTCTTCACTTTTCGTACACCGAGGGGGAAATAACCGTCTTGTGCCAATAATATCGTTATCTGAAATGCTCATCGCACCCGGTTAGTCCGCAAATGTATTGTCATCAATCACTAAAACCAATCAAGGGAAAACATGCCCTATCAATCTCCCCCTTTTTGGTGTATTGATAACAACACAAGATTTGCACAATAAAAATAGGGAATTTTAAAACAACATGCCATTAGTTTATAAAATATAGACATGCTCCCCCTTGATGTGTGCATCATTTTAGATATGCCTTTGGAATGCAAGACACACACATAAGGAGGACACTCCCCCTATATTTTATAAACTAGGCCATACTAAGCTAGACAAAACAAGTATGTGAGCATAAGGATAACATGTCATAACATAGCACCACATAAAAAGACAATAAGAGTACGAACATAAGATAGCATATGTCTCACACCATCTAACACAGAAGTCTCACAATACGGACTAAAAATGAAAGCAAATAAATGGAGTTCACAAGCGGAGCAGATGAGACAAATAAAACACGCTTGTGACTCGCCCAACCCTGAGAAGTTGAAAATCGGAATCCTAGACCTCTCTCCCCCTTTGGCATCGAGACTCCAAAAAGGCAGAGAACGACCTAGCGTCCCAAGGTGATGAACTACTCATCGTCCTGGTCGTAGTACTCGTCATCGCCAGACTCCTCGGACTCCACTGCTGCCTCTGTGTCGTCAGTAGCTGGCTGCTAAGCAGTGGACAAAGGGCCAGGCATGTCATCAGTGAGGTCCCACGCGCTGAACTGGGTGATCCACCTGTCCTCGGGAGTGATGCTCCGCTCGGACCCACTCGAGACGGGCATGCCCTGCTGTCTGTAGAAAGCCTTCTGCAGTATCCTGTTCTTCTTCTCCCTCTTATGGGCCTCGTACAGGCGGTGCTGAACGTCAGTCTGAAGGCAGAAGAGCTGCTTCACCTTTCGGGTGAGCTTGGAAGCCCATCCGGGCTGCTCTGGACCCTGTGCAGAAGACGAACCACCAACACCAAAGCTCGCACCAGAGCGTGTGTGGGGAACACTGCCTCCACCAGCCTCCTGCTCCTCCTGAATCTCCTCATCAGACCCGGAAGGAGGAGGGGAACCATGCGCAGGACCTTGACCGCCAGCCCAGCTGTCCTTGATGCACAGATGAACCTCCTCGTGAGCAGTGAGAGGCCCAACGGGAAGGCGCTCAACAGCAAAGGTAGCTGCCCACGTGATCTCGAAGAGGACCTGAAGATAAGGGCCATAAATGGGAACCTTACGTTCCATCACAGCAGCATGAAGCTCCTCCCACATGATGTCACAGACATCCAAGGTCTGCGTGGTGCCCTTGCACTCCTCACAGAGGAGAAGCATGTCCACCAGATGCCCGTGAACCATGTCCAGATTGCCCACACGGGGAAACAGAGAAGTCCGGAAAATGCGATGCATGATGTCCAAGAACGGGCAGAGGACCACTCTGTACTTGTGCTGTCCCTTGGCATCTATATATGGAATTGACTTCTGATAAGGCCCAAGCATGCTCTTGGGCTTGGCATTTGCTGAAGCATATGGTCTGACACCAACGGGCGCCTCTTGCGTGGAGACGGGAATGCGCAGAGTTGTCATGAACTCTCCCCATGTGCATCTGACTTGCTCGTCCTTGCACATCCAAACGATGGTCCGATCATCGTTACTGGTGAAGTACACTGTAGAAAAGAACTGGGCAAGAAGCTCGACATCGAACCGCTTGTTGAAGGAGATGATGTCCAAAATCCCAAACTGCTCGCATAGAGCATATGCCTCTCCAAAGTAATCGGGGTAAGTCCGCATGTGCCTCAGCTGGACAGACTTCACGTGTGGAACAAACTTGTTCTTCCTGTGCATCATAACCTTGTGCAACACATCCCTCTGAGTCTTATTCCAGAACTGAGTGCCAACTAACTCTGGGTCTTGCTCTTCACGGTAAGGATTGACACAATGGTAGGCCCTGTACTCGGGAAGAGAAAGCTCTGCCACCGGCTTGACCGGTTCCTTCTTCTTGTGAGCAACCTTCTTGAAGTTGCTTCCGGGTGGACCGAGGCCTTGCGCTTGGGATTCCAACGAGAGCCATCATCTGACCAACACCAACATAGAGAAATGGAAAAACAAACCACATGAGATGCAAAAGCTGGACACAAGTGAATAAGGCAGGTCTGTTGGGGAGGTTTCAGATTGTGGGACCCCGGTAGTACCGCCCGAGGCACGGTAGTACCGCTGTCCATGCGGTAGTACCGTGCAAGCGGTAGTACCGCAGCGGGACCAGCGGTAGTACCGCCCTGGAGCAGAGGACACGGATCTAAGAGCCGGTACTACCGGGGTTCCAAAAACTCAAACCACACCAACACATCTACTCCATTCCTATCTAGCAGTCTATCCATGTTCTCGAAGTGCCTAGGCATAGCCAAAAACCTAGTGGATCTACAAGTATTGCCCTAGAAACAAAGTTCAACAAAACTGAACCAAAGGAGAAGAGAACGGGGGCAATACCGGTAACCATGGCACCCGGGGGGGGATAGGGAATGATCCCACCGGAGAAGAACAAGGAAGGACGACACAGATGCGGTACACCGGGAGGGGGCGCCGGGGTGGGCTCCGCTGCTGCAGAGGAGAGAAAACGAAACTGAAAGGGGGAATGGGGAGGAACTCCCCGTACCCCTTCAGTTATAAGATTCCTCGGGACCGCGGTAGTACCGTGACTGCTGCGGTAGTACCGCTGGCAGCAGAAGCGTCCACCAAGGACAACGATGAGGGGGCTATTGCATCGAATGTCTTAGGGGGAAGGGCTTGGGATGACTCGAAACACGGCAGCTGGATGGAAAACACTCCGAGACAAAACAACAACGAGAAAATGCAAGATCAAACTCGGAGTGATCAAGATGTAACAAAACAACCTGAACACAAGAAAGAAGCACAAAAGTGAACCAATCTTCCCAACGAGAGGGGCAGTGGACGAAGCCAGCATGTTTGAGCACCACAAAGATGTATCTTGGGTTCATTGCCAATGCTCTTCTTTGAAGCACCGTTGTCACCTTGGGTGACCATGACGGCCGCCGAACGTGACCATAGTGAAAGAATTTTGTGTCTTTCCGCATAATAGGTGGAGTGGTTGCCTATGAATTAAGCAACACTCCCCCTATGTCCATGCCTGCATCCAAGCTAGACCTCATGTTGAGATGGGAAGTGTGGGAAAGTCTTCAAACCGCATTACTTGAATCAATGATATTTAGCTCATGCCTTAACTCTCGAAATCTTGCTTCATCTAAAGGCTTGGTGAAGATATCCGCAACTTGATCTCCGGTGCCCACATATGAAAGGTCAATATCACCCCGCTTCACATGATCTCGAATAAAGTGATGACGAATCTCAATATGATTCGTCTTGCTATGTTGAACGGGGTTGTAAGCAATCTTGATAGCACTTTCATTGTCACATAAAAGAGGCACTTTGTCACAAATGACACCGTAATCCTTCAAAGTTTGCCTCATCCATAATAATTGTGCACAACAACTTGCGGCGACAATGTACTCGGCTTCGGTGGTAGAGAGGGAAACACAATTTTGCTTCTTGGATGACCAACTCACCAAAGACCTACCAAGGAATTGGCATCCTCCGGAAGTGGACTTCCTCTCCACTTTGTCTCCCGCCCAATCCAGATCCGTGTACCCGACGAGGTTGAAGCTTGAGCCTTTAGGATACCACAATCCAAAGTTTGGGGTATGAACCAAATATCGAAAGATTCTTTTGACAGCCACTACACGACTCTCTTTTGGTGCGGATTGAAATCTTGCACACATGCCCACACTCAACATGATATCCGGCCTAGATACACAAAGATACAACAAGGAGCCAATCATAGAACGATACTCCCTTTGGTCTACCTCTTTACCGTTCGGGTCGAGGTCAAGTTGACACTTGAGTGGCATGGGGGTCTTGGCTCCTTTAAGACCATCATATTTGAACCTCTTGAGCATGTCTTGAGTATATTTGGCTTGATTAATGAAAGTTCCTCTTGACAATTGCTTGACTTCAAAACCGAGAAAGAACTCCAACTCTCCCATCATAGACATCTCAAACTTGTTGGTCATTAGCTTAGCAAACTCCTCATTAAAAGATTTGTTAATCGAGCCAAAGATAATATCATCAACATATAGTTGGCATATGAACAATTGCCCACCAACCCTCTTGGTAAAAAGAGTGGGATTTATTTGCCCAATTTCAAACCCATAATCAACTAAGAACTCGGTAAGGTGCTCATACCAAGCGCGTGGTGCTTGCTTAATGCCATAGAGCGCCTTGTCGAGTTTATAGACATCATTAGGGAGATTGTGGTCCTCGAACCCGGGGGGTTTCTTGACACATACCAACTCATTAATGGGACCATTAAGAAAAGAACTCTTCACATCCATTTGATATAACTTGAAGGTTTGATGAGAGGCATAAGCAAGAGCAATACGAATGGACTCAAGACGAGCCACGGGGGAAAAAGTTTCACCAAAGTCAATACCTTCGACTTGGGAAAAACCTTGAGCCACCAACCGTGCCTTGTTTCGGATGACAATACCAAGTGCATCTTGCTTGTTCTTGAAAATCCACTTGGTCCCAATAACATTTTGATCACATTTGGGTCTCTCCACTAATGTCCACACCTTGTTGCGCTTGAAGTTATTGAGTTCATCATGCATGGCCTCCAGCCAATCTGGATCTTCAAGCGCCTCACCTACCTTTTGGGGTTCAACACAAGAAACAAATGCAGTATGGGCACAAAAGTTTCTCAATTGACTACGAGTTGTTACCCCCTTTTGGATGCTTCCGAGCACTTGATCCACCGAAAGATCTTGTGGATTTAACCGGAATGCAATCTTGAGTGCTCGACGAACTCTCTCTTCTTCAAAAGTTTCTTGAGGAGAATCTAGAGGACCATCTTCGAAAGAAGGAGCATCCTCAAGGACTTGCTCATCATCTTGAGCTTGCCCTTGAACGAGAACATGATCTTGGTCATCATTTGGTGCACCACCATCTTCAATGATTTGATCTTGACCTTGATCTTGTACGGGCGAGAGAGGGCCTTCGTCTTGTTCTTGGTTTGCTTGTGAATCTTGAGGAGGTGATGGCTCCACGTGCGTAGAACATTGTCCTTCTCCTTCCACCACAAGGGGTTCCTCAATGGGTAGGAAATGACCCACACCCATTCTTCTTATGGCTTGAGGAGGAATTTCATCACCTACACCATTAAGATCACTTTGCCCCACTTGGGAGCCATTATGTTCATCGAACTCCACGTTACTAGACTCTTCAACGAGTCCGGAAGACTTGTTGTAGACTCTATAGGCGTGAGAGTTCGAATCATAACCAACAAATATGCCCTCATTTGTCTTAGCCTCAAACTTAGACAAACGAGCACCTTTCTTAAGAATGAAACACTTACACCCGAAGACCCGAAAATACTTGATGTTGGGCTTCTTCCCGGTGATGATTTCATACGGAGTTTTGTTCAAGATCTTGCGGAGATAAAGACGGTTAGTTATATGACAAGCAATGTTGATGGCTTCTGCCCATAAGTTGTATGGACTCTTGAACTCCGCCATCATTGTTCTTGCTGCATCAATCAGAGTGCGATTCTTCCTCTCCGCAACACCATTTTGTTGAGGGGTATAAGCAGCGGAATATTGATGTTTGATCCCCTCATCTCCAAGGAATTCATCCAGGGTGCAGTTCTTGAACTCGGTGCCGTTGTCACTCCTAATTGCCAAATTTTTTGAATTTTGTTGATGTTGAGCTTCATTGGCAAACTCGATGACGGTTTGTTGGGTCTCACTTTTCTTCTTGAAGAAATAAACCCATGTTTTGGTGGGGACTTTTGAGAAGTCCACCACGTACATACCGTCCTCCACGTGTCCAACAAAGGCTACTTTAAGAGTTTTGATCCACATTAGGGTGACCATGTCTTTATCAAAGAAGGTACAAAGGCCTATCATGGCAAGTTGACGAACGGAAAGTAAATTAAAGGCACAAGTCTCCACTAGCAATACTTTCTCAATGGACGAGTCCGGAGAAATTATTACTTTGCCAAGACCTAATACCTTTGACGTGTTTGCATCTCCAAATTGGACACGGGTGGTTCTAGATGGTCTGAAATCAATGTCCACCAACATGTCCTTGCTTCCGGTCATATGACTTGTAGCCCCGCTATCAAGTATCCATGAACCCCCATCGGAAGCCGCCACCTACATGAGATCAATGCTTGGATTTAGGTACCCATTCATGAATGGGTCCTCTCGCGTTAGTAACAAGGGTCTTAGGCACCAAAATGGACCATGCAATGTACTCATCAAAGGAACCAACAAATTTGGCATAAACATGCCCATCATTAGTGCAACAAAGAACATAAGAGGGGTTAGTTGATCCGTCAAAGTCATTGGGAGTGGCATCACTCCTCTTGGTCATTCCACCCTCAATGGCCTTTTCCACTTTTTCTTGAGGCTTCTCCCCTTCCTTCACAAATGTGACTTCCTTTGAAGGAGGAGGTGCCTTGCCTTTCTTCTTTTTGTTCTTCCTCTTCTTGTTCTGCCTCTTTGATGAACTTGTACCAAAACCAATGCCTTCCTTGCCAATGACCTCCTTTTGGGAACTCAAGAGATCATTAAGGTTCTTTTCTCCTTGAATGCACGAGACAATTCCCTTCTCAAGTTGTGCCTTCAACCTAGTGTTTTCCTCAACGAGAGGAGCATGCTCACAACAAGAGTTAGAGGAACTAGGTTTCTCTACCACAATAATAGGAGAAAAGTTAGTAATTTTTTTAGTGAGTTGCATACTTGTTTCATCATGAGCCTTCTTGAGAGCCATGAGTTCGTGTTTTAAGGACTTGTGGTCCTTTTCTACTTTCTCATGATCCACAAGAAGTCTTTCATGAGCCTCAACAAGTTCATCATTTTTAGTCTTGAGATCACAAGCAATAGCATTAGAATGTTTAAGGTCAAGTTTTAGCTTAGAGATATCAATAGCATACGTCTCATAAAGAAACAAGTTAATCTCACGCTCTTCTTCGAGAGAATGAGATAGCTCCCCTATCTCATCCGCATAGTCGTGACTATGACCTTGCAACTCGATGATAGTCTCATCAAGTTGCTCAATGTGAGCATGTGCTTCTCCTAGTTGTTCCAAGAGAGCCACAAAATGTCCCTTTGCAACACCTTTGAGCTTGGACATGAATAGTTCGAATTCGTTTTCCTCATGTGCTTTGGGATCCTCATTTTCCTCCACACAATCCAACAAAGAGGGGTTAGTGGGAGTAAATGGTTTAGAGTGAGGAGTTACCGAGGTAGTCTTGGCCATAAGACACTTGTGGATGATGTGAGGTTTCTCGTTGGGGGAGTTGAAGAGAGACGTTGATGAGGGGGATTCAATGGCGATGGCAACGGTGGCGGTTTCCACAATGTCACCACTTTCTACATCCTCTTCATCATCGGAATAGTATTCTTCTTGAGTCACCAACACACGTTGTGGGTTCTTCTTCACAAAGGACTTGTTCAATGGTGGCTTGTTCTTGTCCTTACGGATGAGCTTTCCACCGTGGTATTCTCTCTTCTCATACGGACAATACGCAACAAAGTGACTCACATTGCCACAATTGAAGCAAGTTCTTATTCTTTGGCCCTTTGGCTTGAAGCTACTTGAGTTGGACTTGAAGTTCTTCTTATTTCCCCAAAATTGTCTTGAGGCTAGAGCCATGTGCTCATTGTAAGCATACTTGGTGTCTTCCGGACCCACATCCTCTTCATCTTCATCTTCCTCAACTTGAAACTTCTTGGCCTTCAAGGAAAGAGATGGCATCTTGGAGCCGCTTTGGCGAGCCAATTTTAACTCGGCCGTGGAGTCCAAGATTTCCATGGCAACGAATTCATCCAAGACTTGGTATGAACTCAACTCGCGAAAGTCGGGCCTTTGACGAATGACCTTGGTGATATGCTTCTTGTGTAGGATCATAGCCGTGATGAACTTTCTCTTTATCCATCCGTCATCGGTGTCCATGATCCCATGGTCCGTCATGGAATTTGCAGGAGCCACCAACCTTTGATGAACATCCTCGGAAGACTCCCCTTCATTCCGAACAAAGTGATCGGCTTGATCTTGAATCTTGTCAAACTTTGAGCACCGTATGCTAGTGCTTCCCATTAGAGTCCTCTCGAGAATATCCCACATCTCTTTGGCCGTTTCACACTTTAGGACAAGATTGTATTGCTCTTCCTTGAACCCATTTCCTATCACGAGCATAGCATGACTGTTGATGGTGTTGTCCCGATATTCTCTTGGGGTCATGTTGTGGCGGTCACGAGGAGTAAATCCCTCCTCAACGATGCGCCAAAGTTCCACGGAGGACCCCTTCAAGTGTCTCTTCATGCGATGAGCCCAAACCGGATAATCATATTTGTTAAAGATGGGAATAGTTCCTGCATGTGCAAAATGGGGTTCGGGTAGAGGTAGAGAGTTATAAGTAACAGGAGGAGCCACCGCGGAATGGATACCCGATCCATTCCCTCTACGAGGAATGGATCGGATATCATTCCTACCATCATCATTAAATTGGGAGATGACATCTCCTCCACCCAACGTTGGAATGTTGGGGATGATGGTGGGGTTGCTCTCCGAGGGCATCCTTGACATGAGACAACCAAGCATATGGGTAACTTTGTTCGTGTGAGCCTTAATGGCGGACATGCCTTCATTGTACTCATGTCGAGAGATAGATGATGAGTCATCCTTCGCGAGCGTATTCGCGAAGCCCTCGATACTTGGATTCCCTTCCAAAAGAGAAGGGTTCGGAGTAGCTCTTGGAAGCGCAACCTCTACCGGTTTATCCTCTTGCGACATTCTCTTAAGGCGGTAAAGCCCTTAATAAGAGACGATGCTCTGATACCAATTGAAAGGATCGGAATGTCGACTAGAGGGGGGGGGTGAATAGGCGACTAACACTTTTTAAACTTTTCTTAACAATTTAGGCTCAACAAGGAATATAGGTTGTCTAGATATGCAACTATGTGAGCAACCTATATGCCAACAACTATGATATAACAAGCAAGCAATAAATAAGCAAGGAAAGTAACTTGCGCAATGTAAAGGTAAAGGGGAACACAGGAGACAAGGATATGTTTCCGAAGTTCCTTCTCTTTCGAGAAGTACGTCTCCGTTTGGAGAGGGTGAGGAGCACAATGCTCACACGAAGCCAACGAGGGCCACCCTATTTCTCCTCACGCTCTTACCGATGTAAGATGCTGTGATCCACTACGAGGCGGCCTT
The DNA here is from genome assembly GCA_950022295.1 of Bromus sterilis. Lineage (NCBI taxonomy): Eukaryota > Viridiplantae > Streptophyta > Magnoliopsida > Poales > Poaceae > Bromus > Bromus sterilis. The sequence goes on from OX465595.1 coordinate 179,643,177, forward strand.
GAAGGTGGCAACCAAACCTTTACAAAAAAGGTTGGGGCAAACTCCACAACTTAATTGGAGGCTCCCAACGAAACCACGAAGCTTCGCCACAATGGAATGTGGCTTCGAGGTGACCTCTTCCGTCTAGGGCACCAACGCACCCAAGAGTAACAAGATCCACACGGGATTAGTGGGGGGAATCAAATATCCTTTGGTGGAAGTGTAGATCGGGGCCTCCACTTCCAAAACCTAGAGAATCAACATGTTTTGATGGCTAGGGAGGGAGATCGGGCAAGAATGGAGCTTGGGCGTCAATGGAGGTGAGAGCAATAAATGAGGTGAGTCTCAATGGGGAACAAGACCCCCTTTTATAGGTGCCCTTAAAGGCAGCCGTTGGCTGTCCACCAACCACGGTAGTACCGCTTCAGAAGCGGTACTACCGCGCTGCGGTACTACCGTACCGAGAGCGGTACTACCGTATCGAGAGCGGTACTACCTCTCCACGGTACTACCGAGCCCCAGTGCCGCCCCCACTACCGCAGCATCCAGTGGGAATCCTGTAGTGGATGCGGTACTATTTCACGGTACTACAGCGCGGAGGTACTACCGAGCCCCAGTGCCGCCTCCACTACCGCAAAGTCCAGTGGGAATCCGGTAGTGGATGCGGTACTGGTTCACAGTACTACCTCTCTGGGAGCGGTACTACCGCTCCACGGTACTACTGAGCCCCAGTGCCGCCTCCACTACCGCAGAGTCCAGTGGGAATCTGGTAGTGGATGCGGTACTGGTCCACGGTACTACCGCTCCTAGAGCGGTACTACCGCCCTGGCAGAGCCAGGGAGCCACATCCAAAAGTCCCCACACCTCCACGACGCAAAAGAAATATGTGGGTGCAGAAAGTGAGACCGTGTGATGATTCCACCCACCATTTCCAAAGCGTATCCCCTCTTCATAGTACGGTTTTCCTACTACTCAATTAACACGAAAGGAGATCGAAAGAAAAACCCCGTCTTCACGTTTCGTACACCGAGGGGGCAATAACCGTCTTGTGCCAATAATGTCGTTATCTGAAATGCTCATCGCACCCGGTTAGTCCGCAAATGTATTGTCATCAATCACTAAAACCAATCAAGGGAAAACATGCCCTATCAATCTCCCCCTTTTTGGTGTATTGATGACAACACAAGATTTGCACAATAAAAATAGGAAATTTTAAAACAACATGCCATTAGTTTATAAAATATAGCCGGGCTCCCCCTTGATGTGTGCATCATTTTAGATATGCCTCTGGAATGCAAGACACACACATAAGGAGGACACTCCCTCTATATTTTATAAACTAGGTCATACTAAGCTAGACAAAACAAGTATGTGAGCATAAGGATAACATGTCATAACATAGCACCACATAACATGACAATAAGAGTACGAACATAAGATAGCATATGTCTCACACCATATATCACGGAAGTCTCACAAGACGGACTAAAAACCAAAGCAAATAAACGGAGTTCACAAGCGGAGAACATGAGACAAATAAAACACGCTTGTGACTCGCCCAACCCTGAGAAGATGCAAATCGGAATCCTAGACCACTCTCCCCCCTTTGGCATCGAGACGCCAAAAAGGAAGAGAATGACCTAGAATCCCAAGGTGATGAACTACTCGTCGTCCTGGTCGTAGTCCTCGTCATCGTCAGACTCCTCGGACTCCACTGCTGCCTCTATGTCGTCAGTAGCTGGCTGCTAAGCAGTGGACAAAGGGCCAGGCATGTCATCAGTGAGGTCCCACGCGCTGAACTGGGTGATCCACCTGTCCTCGGGAGTGATGCTCCGCTCGGACCCACTCGAGACGGGCATGCCCTGCTGTCTGTAGAAAGCCTTCTGTAGTATCCTGTTCTTCTTCTCCCTCTTATGGGCCTCATACAGGCGGTGCTGAACGACAGTCTGAAGACAGAAGAGCTGCTTCACCTTCTGGGTGAGCTTGGTAGCCCATCCGGGCTGCTCTGGACCCTGTGCAGAAGACGAACCACCAGCACCAAAGCTCGCACCAGAGCGTGTGCGGGGAACACTGCCTCTACCAACCTCCGGCTCCTCCTTAATCTCCTCATCAGACCCGGAAGGAGGAGGGGAACCATGCGCAGGACCATGACCGCCAGCCCAGTTGTCCTTGATGCGCAGCTGAACCTGCTCGTGAGCAGTCAGAGGCCCAACGGGAAGGCGCTCAACAAAAAAGGTAGCTGCCCACGTGATCTCGAAGAGGACCTGAAGATAAGGGCCACAAATGGGAACCTTACGTTCCATCACAGCAGCATGAAGCTCCTCCCACATGATGTCACAGACATCCAAGGTCTGCGTGGTGCCCTTTCAATCCTCACAGAGGAGAAGCATGTCCACCAGATGCCCGAGAACCATGTACAGATTGCCCACACGGGGAAACAGAGAAGTCCGGAAAATGCGATGCATGATGTCCAAGAACAGGCAGAGGACCACTCTGTACTTCTTCTGTCCCTTGGCATCTATATATGGAATCGACTTCTGATAAGGCCCTAGCATGCTCTTGGGCTTGGCAGTTGCTGAAGCATATGGGCTGACACCAACGGGCGCCTCTTGCGTGGAGACGGGAATGCGCAGAGCTGTCATGAACTCTCCCCATGTGCATCTGACTTGCTCGTCCTTGCACATCCAAACGATGGTCCGATCATCGTTACTGGTGAAGTACACCGTAGCAAAGAACTGGGCAAGAAGCTCGACATCGAACCTCTTGTTGAAGGAGATGATGTCCAGAATCCCAAACTGCTCGCATAGAGCATATGCCTCTCCATATTAATCGGGGTAAGTCCGCATGTGCCTCAGCTGGACAGACTTCACGTGTGGAACAAACTTGTTCTTCCTTTGCATCATAACCTTGTGGAACACATCCCTCTGAGTCTTATTCCAGAACTGAGTGCCAACTAACTCTGGGTCTTGCTCTTCACGGTAAGGATTGACTCAACGGTAGGCTCTGTACTCGGGAAGAGAAAGCTCTGCCACCGGCTTGACCGGTTCCTTCTTCTTTTGAGCAACCTTCTTGAAGTTGCTTCCGGGTGGACTCGAGGTCTTGCGCTTGGGATTTCGACGAGAGCCATCACCTGACCAACACCAACAGAGAGAAACGGAAAAACAAACTACATGAGATGAAAAAGCCAGACATAAGTGAACAAGGCAGGTCTTTTGGGGAGGTTTCAGATTGTGGGACCCCGGTAGTACCGCCCGAGGCACGGTAGTACCGCCCAGCGGTAGTACCGCCCTGGAGCAGAGGACACAGATCTGAGATCCGATACTACCGGGGTTCCAAAAACTCGAACCACACCAACACATCTACTCCATTCCTATCTAGCAGTCTATCCATGTTCTCAAAGTGCCTAGGCATAGCCAAAAACCTAGTGGATCTACAAGTATTGCCCTAGAAACAAAGTTCAACAAAACTAAACCAAAGGAGAAGAGAACGGGGGCAATTCCGGTATCCATGGCACCCGGGGGGGATAGGGAATGATCCCACCGGAGAAGCACAAGGAAGGACGGCACGGATGCGGCACACCGAGAGGGGGCGCCGGGGTGGGCGCCGCAGCTGCAGAGGAGAGAAAACGAAACTTAAAGGGGGAATGGGGAGGAACTCCCCGTACCCCTTCAGTTATAAGATTCCTCGGGACCGCGGTAGTACCGCACCAGGCGCGGTAGTACCGCGAGAGCGTAGAACCATGACTGCTGCGGTAGTACCGCTGGCAGCAAAAACGTCCACCAAGGACAACGATGAGGGGGCTATTGCATCGAATGTATTAGGGGGAAGGGCTTGGGATGACTCGAAACACGGCAGCTGGATGGAAAACACTCCGAGACAAAACAACAACGAGAAAATGCAAGATCAAACTCGGAGTGATCAAGATGCAACAAAACAACCTGAACACAAGAAAGAAGCACAAAAGCGAACCAATCCTCCCAACGAGAGGGGCAGTGGCCGAAGCCACCATGTTTGAGCTTATTTGGTATGACACCACAAAGATGTATCTTGGGTTCATTGCCAATGCTCTTCTTTGAAGCACCGTTGTCACCTTGGGTGACCATGACGGCCGCCGAACGTGACCATAGTGAAAGAATTTTGTCTCTTTCCGCATAATAGGTGGAGTGGTTGCCTATGAATTAAGCAACACTCCCCCTATGTACATGCCTACATCCAAGCTAGACCTCATGTTGAGATGGGAAGTGTGGGCAAGTCTTCAAACCGCATTACTTGAATCAATGATATTTAGCTCATGCCTTAACTCTCGAAATCTTGCTTCATCTAAAGGCTTGGTGAAGATATCTGCAACTTGATCTCCGGTGCCCACATATGAAAGGTCAATATCACCCCGCTTCACATGATCTCGAATAAAGTGATGACGAATCTCAATATGCTTCGTCTTGCTATGTTGAACGGGGTTGTAAGGAATCTTGATAGCACTTTCATTGTCACATAAAAGAGGCACTTTGTCACAAATGACACCGTAATCCTTCAAAGTTTGCCTCATCCATAATAATTGTGCACAACAACTTGCGGCGGCAATGTACTCGGCTTCGGTGGTAGAGAGGGAAACACAATTTTGCTTCTTGGATGACCAACTCACCAAAGACCTACCAAGGAATTGGCATCCTTCGGAAGTGGACTTCCTCTCCACTTTGTCTCCCGCCCATTCCAGATCCGTGTACCCGACGAGGTTGAAGCTTGAGCCTTTAGGATACCACAATCCAAAGTTTGGGGTATGAACCAAATATCGAAAGATTCTTTTGACAGCCACTACACGACTCTCTTTTGGTGCGGATTGAAATCTTGCACACATGCCCACACTCAACATGATATCCGGCCTAGATGCACAAAGATACAACAAGGAGACAATCATAGAACGATACTCCCTTTGGTCTACCTCTTTACCGTTCGGGTCGAGGTCAAGTTGACACTTGAGTGGCATGGGGGTCTTGGCTCCTTTAAGACCATCATATTTGAACTTCTTGAGCATGTCTTGAGTATATTTGGCTTGATTAATGAAAGTTCCTCTTGACAATTGCTTGACTTCAAAACCGAGAAAGAACTCCAACTCTCCCATCATAGACATCTCAAACTTGTTGGTCATTAGTTTAGCAAACTCCTCATTAAAAGATTTGTTAATCGAGCCAAAGATAATATCATCAACATATAGTTGGCATATGAACAATTGCCCACCAACCCTCTTGGTAAAAAGAGTGGGATTTATTTGCCCAATTTCAAACCCATAATCAACTAAGAACTCGGTAAGGTGCTCATACCAAGCGCGTGGTGCTTGCTTAAGGCCCTAGAGCGCCTTGTCGAGTTTATAGACATCATTAGGGAGATTGTGGTCCTCGAACCCGGGGGGTTGCTTGACACATACCAACTCATTAATGGGACCATTAAGAAAAGCACTCTTCACATCCATTTGATATAACTTGAAGTTGTGATGAGAGGCATAAGCAAGAGCAATACGAATGGACTCAAGACGATCCACGGGGGAAAAAGTTTCACCAAACTCAATACCTTCGACTTGGGAAAAACCTTGAGCCACCAACCGTGCCTTGTTTCGGATGACAATACCAAGTGCATCTTGCTTATTCTTGAAAATCCACTTGGTCCCAATAACATTATGATCACCTTTGGGTCTCTCCACTAATGTCCACACCTTGTTGCGCTTGAAGTTATTGAGTTCATCATGCATGGCCTCCAGCCAATCTGGATCTTCAAGCGCCTCACCTACCTTTTGGGGTTCAACACAAGAAACAAATGCAGTATGGGCACAAAAGTTTCTCAATTGACTACGAGTTGTTACCCCCTTTTGGATGCTTCCGAGCACTTGATCCACCGAAAGATCTTGTGATTTTAACCGGAATGCAATCTTGAGTGCTCGACGAACTCTCTCTTCTTCAAAAGTTTCTTGAGGAGAATCTAGAGGACCATCTTCGAAAGAAGGAGCATCCTCAAGGACTTGCTCATCATCTTGAGCTTGCCCTTGAACGAGAACATGATCTTGGTCATCATTTGGTGCACCACCATCTTCAATGATTTGATCTTGACCTTGATCTTGTACGGGCGAGAGAGGGCCTTCGTCTTGTTCTTGGTTTGCTTGTGAATCTTGAGGAGGTGATGGCTCCACGTGCGTAGAACATTGTCCTTCTCCTTCCACCACAAGGGGTTCCTCAATGGGTAGGAAAGCACCCACACCCATTCTTCTTATGGCTTGAGGAGGAATTTCATCACCTACAACATTAAGATCACTTTGCCCCACTTGGGAGCCATTATGTTCATCGAACTCCACGTTACTAGACTCTTCAACGAGTCCGGAAGACTTGTTGTAGACTCTATAGGCGTGAGAGTTCGAATCATAACCAACAAATATGCCCTCATTTTTCTTAGCCTCAAACTTAGACAAACGAGCACCTTTCTTAAGAATGAAACACTTACACCCGAAGACCCAAAAATACTTGATGTTGGGCTTCTTCCCGGTGATGATTTCATACGGAGTTTTGTTCAAGATCTTGCGGAGATAAAGACGGTTAGTTATATGACAAGCAATGTTGATGGCTTCTGCCAAGAAGTTGTATGGACTCTTGAACTCCGCCATCATTGTTCTTGCTGCATCAATCAGAGTGCGATTCTTCCTCTCCGCAACACCATTTTGTTGAGGGGTATAAGCAGAGGAATATTGATGTTTGATCCCCTCATCTCCAAGGAATTCATCCAGGGTGTAGTTCTTGAACTCGGTGCCGTTGTCACTCCTAATTGCCAAAATCTTTGAATTGTGTTGACGTTGAGCTTCATTGGCAAACTCGATGACGGTTTGTTGGGTCTCACTTTTCTTCTTGAAGAAATAAACCCATGTATATCTTGAATAATCATCAACAATAACCAAGCAATACTTCTTCCCCCCAAGACTATCATATAAGGGAGGCCCAAAAAGATCCATGTGAAGGAGCTCCAAAGGCCTCTTGGTGGAGATGATATTCTTGACGGGGTGTTTCTTCTCATGAAGTTTCCCTTCAATGCATGCCCTACAAGCACGATCTTTGGCAAAGCTAACATTTGTTAGTCCAATGACATGCTCACCCTTGAGAAGTGTTTGCAAAGACCTCATATTGACATGGGCTAGTCGGCGGTGCCAAAGCCATCCCACATCAACTTTAGCCATTAAACACATGGCGGTTTTGGTGGGGACTTTTGAGAAGTCCACCACGTACATACCGTCCTCCACGTGTCCAACAAAGGCTACTTTAAGAGTTTTGCTCCACATTAGGGTGACCATGTATTTATCAAAGAAGGTACAAAGGCCCATCATGGCAAGTTGACGAATGGAAAGTAAATTAAAGGCACAAGTCTCAACTAGAAATACTTTCTCAATGGACGAGTCCGGAGAAATTATTACTTTTCCAAGACCTAATACCTTTGACGTGTTTGCATCTCCAAATTGGATACGGGTGGTTCTAGATGGTCCGAAATCAATGTCCACCAACATGTCCTTGCTTCCGGTCATATGACTTGTAGTCCCTCTATCAAGTATCCATGAACCCCCAACGGAAGCCGCCACCTACATGAGATCAATGCTTGGATTTAGGTACCCATTCATGAATGGGTCCTCTCGCGTTAGTAACAAGGGTCTTAGGCATCCAAATGGACCATGCAATATACTCATCAAAGGAACCAACAAATTTGGCATAAACATGCCCATCATTAGTGCAACAAAGAACATAAGAGGGATTAGTTGATCCGGCAAAGTCATTGGGAGTGGCATCACTCCACTTGGTCATTCCACCCTCAATGGCCTTTGCCACTTTTTATTTAGGCTTCTCCCTTTCCTTCACAAATGTGACTTCCTTTGAAGGAGGAGGTGCCTTGCCTTTCTTCTTTTGTTCTTCCTCTTCTTGTTCTTCCTCTTTGATGAACTTGTACCAAAACCAATGCCTTCCTTGCCAATGACCTCCTTTTGGGAACTCAAGAGATCATTAAGGTTCTTTTCTCCTTGAATGCACGAGACAAGTCCCTTCTCAATTTGTGCCTTCAACCTAGTGTTTTCCTCAACGAGAGGAGAATGCTCACAACAAGAGTTAGAGGAACTAGGTTTCTCTACCACAATAAAAGTAGAAAAGGTAGTAATTTCTTTAGTGAGTTGCATACTTGTTTCATCACGAGCCTTCTTGAGAGCCATGAGTTCGTGTTTTGAGGACTTTTGGTCCTTTTTGACTTTCTCATGATCCACAAGAAGTCTTTCATGAGCCTCAACAAGTTCATCATTTTTAGTCTTGAGATCACAAGCAATAGCATTAGAATGTTTAAGGTCAAGTTTTAGCTTAGAGATATCAATAGCATACGTCTCATCAAGAGACAACTTAAGCTCACGCTATTCTTCGAGAGAATGAGATAGCTCCCGTATCTCATCCGCATAGTCGCAACTATGACCTTGCAACTCGATGATAGTCTCATCAAGTTGCTCAATGTGAGCATGTGCTTCTCCTAGTTGTTCCAAGAGAGCCACAAAATGTCCTTTTTCAACACCTTTGAGCTTGGACATGAATAGTTCGAATTCATTCTCCTCATGTGCTTTGGGATCCTCATTTTCCTCCACACAATCCAACAAAGAGGGGTTAGTGGGAGTAAATGGTTTAGAGTGAGGAGTTACCGAGGTAGTCTTGGCCATAAGACACTTGTGGATGATGTGAGGGTTCTCGTTGGGGGATTTGAAGAGAGACGTTGATGAGGGGGATTCAATGGCGATGGAAACAGTGGCGGTTGCCACAATCTCACCATTTTCTTCATCCTCCTCATCATCGGAATAGTATTCTTCTGGAGCCACCAACACACGTTGTGGCTTCTTCTTCACAAAGGTCTTGTTCAATGGTGGCTTGTTCTTGTCCTTACGGATGAGCTTTCCACCGTGGTCTTCTCTCTTCTCATACGGACAATCCGCAACAAAGTGACTCACATTGCCAAAATTGAAGCAAGTTCTTATTCTTTGGCCCTTTGGCTTGAAGCTACTTGAGTTGGACTTGAAGTTCTTTTTGTTTCCCCAAAATTGTCTTGAGGCTAGAGCCATGTGCTCATTGTAAGCATACTTGGTGTCTTCCGGACCCACATCCTCTTCATCTTCATCTTCCTCAACTTGAACCTCCTTGGCCTTCAAGGCAAGAGATGGCATCTTGGAGCCGCTTTGGCGAGCCAATTTTAACTCGGCCGTGGAGTATAAGATTTCCATTCCAACGAATTCATCCAAGACTTGGATTGAACTCACCTCGCGAAAGTCGGGCCTTTGACGAATGACCTTGGTGATATGGTTCTTCAGTAGGAGCATAGCCAGGATGAACTTTCTCTTTATCCATCCGTCATCGGTGTCCATGCTCCCATGGTCCGTCATGGAATTTGCGAGAGCCACCAACCTTTGGTGAACATCCTCGGAAGACTCCCCTTCATTCCGGACAAAGTGATCGACTTGATCTTGAATCTTTTCAAACTTTGAGCACCGTATGCTAGTGCTTCCCATGAGAGTCCTCTCGAGAATATCCCACATATCTTTGGCCGTTTCACACTTTAGGACAAGATTGTATTGCTCTTCCTTGAACCCATTTCCTATCACGAGCATAGCATGACTGTTGATGGTGTTGTCACGATATTCTCTTGGGGTCATGTTGTGGCGGTCACGAGGAGTAAATCCCTCCTCAACGATGCGCCAAAGTTCCACGGAGGACCCCTTCAAGTGTCTCTTCATGCGATGAGCCCAAACCGGATAAGCATCTTTGTTAAAGATGGGAATAGTTCCTGCATGTGCAAAATGTGGTTCGGGTAGAGGTAGAGAGTTATAAGTAACAGGAGGAGCCACCGCGGAATGGATACCCGATCCATTCCCCGTACGAGGAATGGATCGGATATCATTCCTACCATCATCATTAAATTGGGAGATGACATCTCCTCCACCCAACGTTGGAATGTTGGGGATGATGGTGGGGTTGCTCTCCGAGGGCATCCTTGACATGAGACAACCAAGCATATCGGTAACTTTGTTCATGTGAGCCTTAATGGCGGACATGCCTTCATTGTACTCATGTCGAGAGATAGATGATGAGTCATCCTTCGCGAGCGTATTCGCGAAGCCCTCGATACTTGGATTCCCTTCCAAAAGAGAAGGGTTCGGAGTAGCTCCTGGAAGCTCAACCTCTACCGGTTTATCCTCTTGCGACATTCTCTTAAGGCGGTAAAGCCCTTAATAAGAGACGATGCTCTGATACCAATTGAAAGGATCGGAATGTCGACTAGAGGGGGGGTGAATAGGCGACTAACACTTTTTAAACTTTTCTTAACAATTTAGGCTGAACAAGGAATATAGGTTGTCTAGATATGCAACTATGTGAGCAACCTATATGACAACAACTATGATATAACAAGCAAGCAATAAATAAGCAAGGAAAGTAACTTGCGCAATGTAAAGGTAAAGGGGAACACGGGAGACAAGGATATGTTTCCGAGTTCCTTCTCTTTCGAGAAGTACGTCTCCGTTTGGAGAGGGTGAGGAGCACAATGCTCACACGAAGCCAACGAGGGCCACCCTATTTCTCCTCACGCTCTTACCGATGTAAGATGCCGTGATCCACTACGAGGCGGCCTTGAAGGTGGCAACCAAACCATTACAAACAAGGTTGGGTCAAACTCCACAACTTAATTGGAGGCTCCCAACGAAACCACGAAGCTTCACCACAATGGAATGTGGATTCGAGGTGACCTCTTCCGTCTAGGGCACCAACGCACCCAAGAGTAACAAGATCCACACGGGATTAGTGGGGGGAATCAAATATCCTTTGGTGGAAGTGTAGATCGGGGCCTCCTCTTCCAAACCCTAGAGAATCAACAAGTTTTGATGGCTAGGGAGGGAGATCGGGCAAGAATGGAGCTTGGGCGTCAATGGAGGTGAGAGCAATAAATGAGGTGACTCTCAATGGGGAAGAAGACCCCCCTTTATAGGTGCCCTTAAATGCAGCCGTTGGCTGTCCACCAACTACGGTAGTACCGCTTCAGAAGCGGTACTACCGCGCTGCGGTACTACCGTAGCGAGAGCGGTACTACCGCTCCACGGTACTACCGAGCCCCAATGCCTCCCCCACTACCGCAGAGTCGAGTGGGAATCCGGTAGTGGATGCGGTACTGGTTCACGGTACTACCGCTCCACGGTACTACCGAGCCCCAGTGCCGCCTCCACTACCGCAGAGTCCAGTGGGAATCCGGTAGTGGATGCGGTACTGGTCCACGGTACTACCGTGGAGCGGTACTACCGCCCTGGCAGAGCCAGCGAGCCACATCCAAAAGTCCCCACACATCCACGACGCAAAAGAAATATGTGGGTGTAGAAAGTGAGACCGCGTGATGATTCCACCCACCATTTCCAAAGCGGATCCCCTCTTCATAGTACGGTTTTCCTACGACTCAATTAACACGAAAGGAGATCGAAAGAAAAACTCCGTCTTCACGTTTCGTACACCGAGGGGGCAATAACCGTCTTGTGCCAATAATGTCGTTATCTGAAATGCTCATCGCACCCGGTTAGTCCGCAAATGTATTGTCATCAATCACTAAAACCAATCTAGGGAAAACATGCCCTATCACTAACATAAGCCTCACAACCCAAAATCTTCAAGTGAGACAACTTTGGTTTCTTGCCGTACCATTCCTCAAATGGTGTAGTCTTTACAGATTTGGATGGTGCCCTATTAAGAATGTATGCGGCAGTTTCTAATGCATACCCCCAGAATGACACAAGTAAGTTGGCATGAGACATTATCGATCGTACACTATCCAATAGAGTTCGATTACGTCGCTCAGAAACACCGTTTCGCTGAGGTGTTCCTGCCAGCGTAAGTTGTGGTATGATGCCACAAGTCTTCAGATGATCTCCAAACTCGTGTCTCAAATACTCTCCACCTCGATCGGATCGAAGGTGCTTGATTTTCTTCCCGAGTTGATTCTCGACCTCACTCTGAAATTCTTTGAACTTTTCAAAGGTTTCAGACTTGTGTTTCATTAAGTAGATATACCCATATCTGCTTAAGTCATCAGTGAAGGTCACGACGTAACGAAGACCATTGCGTGTGGAGACGTTCATAGGTCCACAGGCATATGTTTGTATGATCCCTAATAAGTCTGCCGCACGCTTCATTATCCCATTGAATGGAGTCTTTGTCATTTTGCCCATGAGGCATGGTTCACATGTGTCAAGGGATCCAAAATCCAATCTCTCTAGAAGTCCATCAGAATGAAGCTTCTTCATGCGTTTTATGCCAATATGACCAAGTCGACAATGCCACATCGTCATGTGTTCTTTGTTACTAGGCTTTAATCTTTTGGCCTCTATGTTATCGATATGAAGTACATCACAATCGAGATTAAGTATGAATAAGCCATTTTTCTCTGGTGCGTGAACATAAGACATACCATCCTTATAAATTACACAACCAATTGTATCTGACTTAAAAGAATAGTGATCTCGCCTTAAGCAAGAACCACTAACGATGTTCACACTCAATGCTGGTAAATAGTAGCACTTATTCAAAATCAAAACTAATCCCGAAGGGAGACTAAGATGCTTCGTGCCGACTACCACCACTTCAACTTGACAGTCGTTTCCCACGCGCATCGTCACTTCATCTTTCATCAAGCGTTGCCTATTCCGTAGCCCCTAAGAGGAGTTGGAAATGTGAGCAACAGATCCTGTATCAAGTACCCAGAATTTGCTCTCGTTGTTTGTTAAGAAAAGATCAATAACATGTATATCAAATATACCTTTGTCTCGTCTAACAACCTTTCCAGCCTTCTTGTCCTCTAGGTACTTGGGGCAGTTGTGTTTCTAGTGACCATCACCCTTGCAGTAGAAGCACTCAACGCCGGGCTTGGGTCCAGGTTTGAGTGCTTACGAGGAGTGACAACTGGCTTGTCACCCTTCTTCGGGTCTCCCTTATTTCCTTTCTCCCTCTTGCCAGACTTCTTGAATTCAACGGTCTTGTTGTGACACCCTGGATTTTGCAACTTTTTATTTTCAAAAACTTTTCTGATTTATTTCTGAATTTTGCTAGTTGATTTGATTTTGAGCAACTCTTTGGACTTGAAACTTGAGCATATTTTCTTTCCATGCTCAAGTGACCCATGATTATCCAAAGCCTTTCCAATGATCATCCCTTGACCCACCCCATCCAAGCCACCTTTTTATTCATACAGTATATTCCTTTTCCAATAAAAGGAATATTCCCTTTATTTGAGGATTGTGAAGCAACCCCCATTTATATGGCTCCATAAATCCCCAAATAATTTCCACATGTCCTTGATGCCATATCTTGCCAAAATCTCCAAAAAAATTGCATGACCCAAGTGGATTTTTCACCTAGAGAAATTCATTTGTCTGTGGGGGCAGAATAGAACTTTGTGAAGGAAGTGCTATTTATCTGTATCCATTGCTGGTGAAACTTTTTGTGCAAGCTCTTGTGACCATATCAATAGCCTATGCCTAATTTCAGCTCTAGGGGACTAGCCAAACTCCATCACAAAATTCCCAAGGTTTGGATGCAGCAAGGGGGTATTGTGCAGCAAGTGCATGATAGGAGCACCCATTTCCTTTGAAACTTTTTGTGCATATTCCGACACCCAAATGACTCTCCTAAACCAAGATTTAGCCAAATCACACCACCCATGTGATGTAACCCTCATGATCAAATTTCTGGCCAGCAGGGTACCTTGTGAAGCAAGTGCTAGCTAGATACTTCCCCTAGCCATGAAATTTTGCACACTTGTGCACACCCCCAAATAACCCCTCTACACCTAATTTGAGCCAAATTCATCAAGCCTAGAGGATGCCAGCTTCAAGAATGCAATTCTGGACCATTTGGTTCTTTACAAATGAAGTGTATTAACCCTTGGTCCAAATAAGCTCAAAGTTCACAGGCATGGACTCCTTCCAACCCGAAGCCCATGTGACAACATGGCCCTCCACCACTGTTCCCCATTTGACCACAGCTTGCTGTCCAAGTGTGCTGTATCAAACTTTACAGTGAAGCAAAGGTCACCACAGAGCTCCCCTTGACCAGTCAAGCACATAGATGTAATCAACAATGAAAGGACTTGCCCCTGGACATGGTTGGCCACGTGAAAATCCTTCATGGGCACTAGCTCGTGGGGTGGCCACGCCTTTGGCCACACCCGGCGTGCTCTAGGCATGCCCCGATGCCCCTGGCCGCGCCAAACCCTCTGCAGCTCGCCCTCATCGCCTTCCTCTTTCCAACCCATGCCGCACGACCCTCCTTTACACGTGTCCCTCCCCAGCTGCAACCCCTCGCCAGAATCGCGCTCCGACAGGCCCCGCCATGCAGGTCTCGACGGGCACAACACCACTGACCCGTCCCCATCGCCATTCTCCTCCCCCTGCCCCGCGTGCTCCCCTGCTCGCTCGTGAACCCTAGAGTGCTCTGGAACCCACTCGAGGCCATGTTGAAAGTTTATGAATGGCTAGTCTATATTATTATGAGGCCATGTAAAAGTTTTCAGCATTTAATAAAATGGTTTGGTATTTTTATCAGAGCCAAAACAAATTACAGAAAAAGAAAGGAAAGATTAAACAGAGAGAAAAGGAAAAAGGAACTTACCTGGTTTCAGCCCAGCTAACTCCCCGCAGCCCACCTGGCCGGCCCAGCCCACCTGGAGGGGGTTACATGCGTCTTCTTCCCTCCAGGCAGGCAGGCACCTCGCCGGCGACCGCCGTGGGCACGACAGGCAGCTGCCTGCCTGTCCCGTGCCTTATCGCTTCGCTGGAGACGCCGCGCAGCCGTCCTGATCCATTCCCCCCCTCCTCTTCGTCTTCCTCCTCCTCCTGCGCCCGATTCGTCGCCGCCCGAAGACCGACGTGGAGCACGCCGACGAGCCCACGTAGCCACAGTCGTCCCCGAGCCCTGCCACCGTGTCCAATCGAACCAGCGTCGACGACTTCGTCTTTCCCCCAGATCAATCGAAGCCCAGGAGCACTCCAAGTGACGCCAGCTTTAAGGAATCGCCGCCGGCCGCCGACGAGTCCAACCTCAAATTCGTCCACGCCAAGCACTCCCCGGCCTCCCCGAGCCCTTCATCGCGATCAGGGTGAGCTTTCCGTTCTTTTGCCTCCATCCACGCATCCTCCTGTGCCCGTTTGCATGATTTCGACGAGGTCCGAGACCAAACGCCGCCGCTCGTCGTCGAGGACATGCACCAAAGCACCCGTTTGACCCCTGGATGGCTCCACTAGTTCCGCACACACCCAGCTTCGTTTCTATACTCTCGGTTTCCAAATCCGTGCACAAAATGAAGAAACCGACGAGTCCAGTGCCCGACTTCCGCCGCCGCTCGTCGCCGATGATGTTCCGGTGATCCCCGTGGCCCCCTGATGACACCACTCGATGCGGACGACCCCAAGGAGCATGTCCATACCCTCCAAGACCCTCCCCGTGCCCAAAACCCCGACTCCGGCAAGACTCCGGCGAGTCCATGGCCGCCGTCGCCATTAACCTCCCCTCTCTCTCTCTGACTCGTGGGCCCGAGGCCACTAAGCTAATCCCCCCCTAACCCACTGACTACTGGGCCCCAGCACCCTAACCCCTCTCTGTTAATTAAACAGAGAGGATTAAATCCCTCTGCCACAGACTTGGCTGGCCCACCAGTCAGGCCCCTGCTGAGGTCATGCTTGCATCAGCATGACGCAGTAAACCATTTTTCCAGAAAGGCAAAATGGTTTAAATAATTCCAGAAAATCCAGAAAATACCCCAAACTTTGGAAATTCATAGAAAATTCATATTAACTCCAAATTGGACAAATAATATATGAAAAATGATCAGGAGAAAATTATCTTTCCAAATATGCAACTTTCAACTCTGTTTGAGTTGAATTTAAAATGTGATCAGTAGCATTTGTTATTTGATTTAAATGGAATTAAATCAAATTCAATTGAAATATTTTTGCAACTTGAACCATGGAAACATGCTACATTTCACTTACACATCAGAGGCATATCATACACATTTGAAGGTAATTCAAAATGATCAAACTATATCACATATAACTTGGTTAATGTTGAATTCAAATGTGGAGTTTGAATTTGCATTTTAAATGCAATATATTCCACTTAAATGGAATTGCCTCACACATCAAAACTTGTACTTCAAGCATTAACATTCAATCATGTGCTTGAGCATTGCATTCATATTGATTGCTACTTCGTGCTTTGTTTGTCGAGTAGAGGTGGAATCGGAGCAAGAGGTCACCCCCTTCGCTGAAGATCCAGAACCCGAACCTCGTCAGCAAGGCAAGCAAAACCCCATTGATCATGTCGATAAAATCCCACTTCCCTCTCATGTCTCGCTTATGCATTGTTTAGGATGATCACCATGTTACGATTCTACCGTATAGATGAACCCATTCCTTTGCATGACCTATCATTTGTCACAGTAGTAAGCAAACCACAATCCTAGCAACTGTAGGAGTTGTTTGATATCATGTGGCCCCTGCAAATGTTATCGCTTATTGCATGCTTAGTATGATACCATGTTGTTACTGTGATGTGAGTCGGGATGGGAATGATCATGTTGATGATGGTAGAAAAGTGTTGGTGAATCGACCCTAATACAAGGTGAACGATGAGAGGCTGTGTAGAAGTACACAGTGGGTTGTCTCGTTGAACACCGCCCTAAGTCCGAGTTCTTGTGTGGTGATCCAAGATGAAGAGTACAACCACACATTGGGCTCACTGACCCCTCTCAACCTATTAACTCATCCCTTTCGATGTCCAGATGTCGCAGTAGTTCGGAGTTCTGGTAGGCTTGTGGCCTGGATGCTAAGTGAGAGAACGGCTCACCCGAGACCGGATTATGCACCACGCACACATCGCTTGGGTCCACTTCGGTAAACCGGCCGGGTTCACGATGGTGGTAGCCAACCCAAGTAGGCGACTTTCTTGGACTAGATAGGCTATGAGGTAACAGTTGTGGTGAGCATCCTCGCTGGCACCCCTTGAATGGTGTCGAGATCAAAGGCGGTAAATGATGGTCATGTGTGTGTAGCGGTACACCCTTGCAAGGTTAACAAAACTATTCGAATAGCCGCGTCCGCGGTTATGGACTACTTGGAAAGCTTAGCTTGATTATTAGATAACTTGAACCGGATACTTCTAAAATACACCAAGATAAGTGTGAGTGCTATGGCGTGCTTTCTCGTGGGGAAGTCGAGGAAGGCACCATAGTGGTGTATTGGTTGGTGAAAGTAGTGGACTCGTGTACGCTTCTTATCTCAAGTCTGGTACTCGTAGTTCAGGATTAGCCAAGTCAAAGCTGGCATTTCTACAAGTGAACCCCACCTCCCTTTTCCTTGATACATGTGCATGAGTAGTATAGCTCCTATGTAAGTCTTGTTGAGTACGCCTTTGTACTCACGTTTGCTTAATCTATGTTTTAGCTGACGCCACTGACCCCGAAGGTGGTTTCTTCATCGAGCTGGACGACTGAAGTTAAGCTAGTCTAGTCCCAGTCAGCAGACTGGTTTCCTCGTGGAGGGCTTTATGTTTGAATAAGGCTTCTTAAGCCAATTTGTTAAACTTGTCTGTACTCAGACATAATTTGCTTCCGCTTTATGTTGTAATGTTGGATCACATGTATGTGATCTCTGTGTGTACTCTATAAGAGTTATAAATAAAATGTACACTTTGTAGAGAATTATAATGGTACCTGCTGTTCATACAAGGCATGTGTGCTGCGTGTATGTTTATAACATGCATGTCTTTGTATGGGTTTTCGAGACCTTAGTTGTGTTCTGGCTGGCGGTCTTTCATACACCAAGTGGCCCTTAGATGTGCGCAGCTTGGGGCATCGCGATGCGATTGTCCGAGACTCCGTCTCGTGCACACTTTGTGGTATGATCGAGCCCGCCCTAGACCCCGACTAAGTGATCGGGCTGGAGTAAGTCTATGTAAGAGTTTTGAGATAGTCGATAGTATGGTTGAGGCGACTTGTCTTTGAATATGGGAGTTCACCACCCATATAATTGGACTTGTGTGCGGACGATGAGGACCCATCACAGTTGATCATCCGGCCTGGATGGGATGCCCCTCACGTACGATGCTTTCCGAGAATGTTCAGTGCTTGGCCTTGTCTGCTTAGACAAGTGGGTGCGGTTCTCGGCTCTCCATATGACTATGTCTTAACTGTACTTGCATACGCTAACCCCGGGTCCCGACAGACTTGGTATCAGAGCAGGACTGACTGTAGGACTAGTAGCCTTGGCCGAAGTTGAGTCTAGCTTGCTATAGTTATATAGTTACTCTGGGTATATAAGGGAACAACGTAAGGCTTCTTTTTTCTCCTTACCCCCTTCGTTCTGAGTTCTGAGTCACCCTCATCTTGTTCTACGGGAAGATAGGACTAGGCTCTCCTCTGTCTGTTTAGCACATCTCGTTGGTTGCTTCCCTATAGCCGTAGGAAAGTGGTGTCAGGTTTTCCTAGCATTGTTATAATGCTGATTTCTTACATCGTATTATGTAAGTGCTGTTTTTCATGATTGAAAGAAATTGTTATTTCTTACAATTACAGCCGTTATGCTGTCCGAGTCATTCCAGGTTTATCTCATAATCTGATGCATTTGCAAACTCCTTTCTGTTTCAGATGGCAGATCTTCCCCCTCGGCAGATTGTTCGTTTGACCAGGTGCCTCGGTGTGCGTGGCCATCCCGCCACGTTGATCGAGATGATGTCCTATGTGGGATATCGATGGTACCCTGAGTACACCATCGAGGAGCAGTTCCACGACTTCAACCAGACGCAGTTCCACTGCATTGTCCGGATCTACCCGCACCACGTTGGAGTCACCCAGCCTATCCACTATGGACATAGCATTGGCGTTACCGAGAACATGGCTGTGCAGGATGCTGCATATTCATGTATTACACTGCTGAGAGAGGAGCACACCATGCTGAGAGAGACTTCTTTCCGCTATATCCCTGCTGCACTTCCAGGAGAAGAGGGATATTACACCAGACTCTACTCAGATCACTCTGCAGAGGATCCAGCACTCCAGGTGACTGCTAGGTTTGCTAGTGACAGAGATCGTGATGCACGTGCTCTCCGTTTTGAGCTCCACGCTACTCGTGTTCGTCTGTACCGAGCACTGACGCTCTTGGCACCCTTTGTGAGCGTGGGATCAGTGGAGTACGATGCGATCTATCCAGTAAGGACCCAGATGCCTTCTCGAGTTGCTTGGCCCGAGATTGGAGGAATTTTTCCACCTCGTGGTCCTTTGCTTCCACCCTACACTGGACCTAGGCCCCATCCTTGACCAAATGGATATCAGGGTCCACAAGCCTCCGTGTTTTCCGATGGTCACCTCCAGCTACCGGGATACGCGGGTAACTTTTACGAGGATTACTATGGAGATGGAGATGAGTGAGACCGCCTGTGGTCTTACTTAGTGAGGATGTAGTAGTATCCTAGTATATTGTAAGCAAGGTGTCTAAGATCCAGAGGCTTAGATAAATAATGTATAGGAAGTCAGAGTGCCTCTGAAGGATGTATCATCTTCAGCACGTTTGTATTAGCTTGGTGCTTGTACTAAAACGATGTATGGTTTGTATGACAGCTTGTGAATATATGGCTTGTATGCTTTATCACCATGTTGTCAAGATGATTACTTTCTTTGCTCTGTAATCCTTCCAGTACTTCAATACCTTGATTAGACTCTTCAATCAACTCTGTTTGACTTTGGTTTTTCCACCTCAGGATGTCTCAAGGAACTCGTGGCCAGGTTGGTCGTAACCAAGGTCGTGGGAACAACCAGGAGGAAGACAACCTTCCACCCCCAACCACGATGGCCCAAGTTCTGATGGAGGTCGAGAGGAACCGCCGTGACTCTCACCACCTGTTGGAAGTCATCGCACGCAACACCACTCAGCAGCGCAATGAGCTGGTGTCCCTGAACGACTTCATCCGGCTTCATCCCCCGGTTTTTAGTTACTCCACGGAGCCCCTTGACGCCGATGACTGGCTCCGCAGCATCGAGAGGAAGCTCCAAGCCGGCCATGTTGCAGATGGCGACAAGGTCAATTATGCCACCTATCACCTTGAAGGTGCAGCAAGCTCTTGGTGGGAGAATTTTCTGAATATGCGCCCAGTTGGACCACCTGCATCTTGGGAGGAGTTCTGCACGTCCTTCCGCGAGCACCACATCCCCAAGGGTCTCATGGACCGCAAACGTGAGGAGTTCTGTAAGCTCACTCAAGGCAGGAGATCCGTGGACGAGTTTAGTCGTGAGTTCAACCGACTTGCTCGTTATGCAACTGAAGAAGTCTCCACCGACTCCAAGAAACAAGAGAGGTTCCGTCGTGGCCTCAACAGTGGACTCCGTCGCGAGCTCAACCTTCATGACTTTGCCACATTCCAGGTCCTTGTCAACAAGGCCATAAAGGCAGAGGACATGAACACCCCCAACGACTTTCGCAAACACCCCAGAGATGATAGTTCATCCAGTTCTGGCTCCCAGAAGCGCAAGATTTGGATCCCCAATAGCATGTTCCGCCAGAACAACCCCCCGAGGCCATCCTATGTGGCGCCTCGTCCACCCACCTAGTTCCACCCAGCTCCACCAAACCACCCAGCTCCACGCACTGTTTTCGGAGCTTGCTACAAGTGTGGTCAGGCAGGCCACTACTCTCGCGAGTGCCCCCAGAACCAGGTCCAGAACCAAAATGCTCCACCACGTGCCGGAGGCAGCACCAACAACAACAATAGTCGTGGCAAGCCACCCCAGAAGGTCTTCACCGCCAAACCCGCTCCTTCCGCAACTCGTGGACGTCTGAACCAGGTTGCCGCTGAAGAGACTGACGACACCACTGACGTCATTCTTGGTACGCTCCCAGTCAATTTTGTTCCTACTTCCGTTCTTTTCGACCCAGGAGCATCTCATTCATTCATGTCGGAAAGTTATGCACTTCGTCATGAGTTACCCTTTGTTGAATTGTCCACCCCGATGGTTATTCAAACTCCAGGGTCAAGATGGCAAACTAATAGAGTGAGCCATGGTAATCAAATTGAAATTGAGGGTTTAGTATTCCTTGCTTCACTCATAGCCCTCAAGTCTTCAGACATTGATGTCATCCTTGGCATGGATTGGCTATCAAGACAAAATGCCTACCTGGATTGCAAAGGCAAATCCGTGAAACTCACCCACACTTCGGGTAAAACCATCAGCTATACCTCACCCAGAACAAGAACCCAAGTGCATTCTTTGAATGTACTCCCCCTTCCCGAACTTGAAGATATTCCGGTGGTTCGTGACTTCCCGGATGTCTTTCCTGAAGAGCTACCGGGCATGCCACCCGACAGGTGTGTAGAATTTATAGTGGATCTTGTTCCAGGAACCGCACCAATTTCCAAACGCCCATATAAAATGGCCCCACATGAGTTAGCTGAGCTAAAAACCCAACTTGATGCTTCGTTGGCAAAAGGATTCATCCTCCCTAGCTCATCGCCATGGGGTTTCCCCGTTCTGTTCGTAAAGAAGAAAGATGGAACAGAAAGGATGTGCGTAGATTATCGCCCGCTAAATTTAGCGACGATAAAGAACAAATACCCACTGCCCAGGATCAATGATCTTTATGATCAACTTGCAGGATCCTCCGTCTTCTCCAAGATGGATTTGAGATTAGGTTATCATCAGATCCGAATCCGAAACGAGGACATTCCCAAAACGGCTTTTACTACTCGTTATGGTCTTTACGAGTACACCGTCATGTCCTTTGGTTTAACCAATGCCCCCGCCACATTCTCACGCTTGATGATTTCGATCTTCATGGAGTACCTAGATAAATTTGTTGTAGTTTATCTCGATGATATTCTCATCTACTTGAAGAACGAAGGAGATCATACCGAACACTTAAGGCTGGCATTGATGAAACTTAGAGAGCATCGCCTGTACGCTAAATTCTCCAAGTGTGAATTCTGGCTACCAGAAGTGACCTACTTAGGCCACGTGATTTCTGCAAAAGGCATTGCTATGAATCCCGAGAGAGTTCAGGCCGTCCTTGACTGGACTCCACCTGAATCGGTTAAGCAAGTTAGAAGTTTTCTTGGCCTAGCCAGCTATTGCCGTCGCTTCGTCGAGAACTTTTCTAAAGTTGCAAAGCCTCTAACTGAACTCCTCAAGAAAGATAAGAAATTCTTATGGACTCCCAAGTGCGAGGAAAGCTTTCAAGAGCTAAAAAGAAGATTGACTTCCGCACCCATACTTGCACCTCCAGACACCAAAAGGGATTTCGAGATCTATTGTGATGCATCACGGCAAGGGTTAGGATGCATACTTCTGCAAGATCGACATGTGGTACTTATGCTTCACGCCAGTTGCGGCCACATGAAGAGAATTATCCTACCCATGACCTTGAACTCGCTGCCGTAGTTCATGCTCTAACAACTTGGCGACATTACCTCCTTGGTAATCGTTGTGAGATTTATTCCGACCACCAAAGCCTCAAGTATATTTTCACCCAGCCAGATCTTAATCTCAGGCAAAGACGCTGGATTGAGTTGATAAAAGATTACGACGTAGCAATTTCTTACACCCCAGGAAAAGCCAATGTCATGGCTGATGCACTAAGTCGTAAATCGTACTGTAACAACCTCATGTTGCAGCAGTATCAACCACTTCTTCATGAGAACTTTCGCAAGCTCAATCTTGAGATTATTCCTCATGGCTATCTTTCAACCTTGGTGGCGAAACCAACCCTTGAGGATCAAATTATAGTTGCCCAAAGGCGTGCACGAGGTGTTCGCCGGATCAAGGAGAACATTGCTAGCGGAGTTGCTAAATGTTTCTCCACAGATAGCAAGGGAACGGTTTTCTTTGGAAATCGTTTGGTAGTACCTAAGAATAAGGAACTAAGGCAACTCATCCTCAAGGAAGCCCATGACACACCCCTCTCAATTCATCCCGGTAGCACGAAAATGTACCGAGATCTACGCCAGAGATTTTGGTGGACTAGGATGAAGAGAGACATTGCTCAATTTGTCGCCGAATGTGATGTTTGTCGTCGCATTAAGGCAGAACATCAAAGACCTGCTGGTACACTTCAAATTTTGTCCATTCCTGAGTGGAAATGGGACAAAGTCGGTATGGACTTCATCACCGGCTTTCCAAGAACCCAGAAAGGAAACAATGCCATCTTCGTTGTCATAGATAGGCTTTCCAAAGTTGCTCACTTCCTTCCGGTTCGCGAGTCTATAACTGCTAGTCAGTTAGCGGACTTGTACATCTCCAGAATTGTATCACTTCACGGTGTTCCGTTGGAAATTAATTCTGATCGCGGTAGCCTTTTCACCTCTAGATTTTGGGGAAGCTTCCAACGTGCTTTGGGAACTCATCTCTCCTTTAGTACGGCTTTCCATCCTCAGTCTAGCGGTCAAGTCGAAAGTGTTAACCAAATTCTTGAAGACATGCTCAGAGGTTGTGTTATCTCATTCGGAAAGAATTGGGAGAATTCTCTTCCATATGCCGAATTTGCTTATAACAATAGTTTTCAATCTAGTCTGAACATGGCTCCTTTTGAACTCCTGTATGGACGACGGTGTCGAACACCACTAAACTGGTCTGAAACTGGTGAAAGACAATTCTTTGGACCGGATATGATCAAGGAAGCAGAAGATCAAGTTCGCATTGTTCGTGATCAATTGAAAGCAGCCCAGTCTCGTCAGAAAAGCTACTATGATCGTCGTCATAGGCAAGAAAGCTACAATCTGGATGAGAAGGCTTACCTCCGGGTTACTCCTCTGAAGGGAACCCAACGTTTCGGTATCAAAGGCAAGTTGGCCCCATGTTACATCGGGCCTTTCCGCATTATTGCTAAATGTGGAGAAGTTGCCTACCAACTTGAACTACCTCCGCACCTTTCCCGAGTACACGATGTATTCCATGTATCCCAACTCAGGCGTTGCTTCAAGGACCTCATCCTCGAAGTCGACCATGAAATGCTTGATCTCCAAGATGACCTTTCTTATCGAGAATACCCCGTTCGTATTCTTGATTCCGCAGAGCGTGTCACTCGTCGTCAGAAGATTAGGTTTCTGAAAGTGCAATGGTCACACCACTCTGAAAGAGAAGCCACGTGGGAAAGAGAAGACCGTCTCCTTACCGAGTACCCCTCCTTCCTCCCGCAGACTTCTAAATCTCGGGACGAGATTCTTTTGAGTGGGGGCGAGTTGTCAGATCCCTCTGTTAGGTATGTGCTAGGGTTAGCTAGTACCTTTGCATCATGTCAAAATTTCAAAAAGAAATCTTGGAAATCAAATTCAAAATCAAAATGGGAGAAGGAACACCCCCCAGATGAATTAATTCAACAGGCCAGATAAAAATATTTTCCAAAAATTCATGTTAGAGTTTTGAAAAGTCTTATTAATGAGTGTGATCACATATCAAGTGATGTGGGACCCACCCCATGCTCATAGATTTTTCAAATATTCAAACAGTACCTTGGAGATAAAGAAATACCCCTTTTTGATTTAAAATTCAAATCATTTGAATTTTAAAAATGTTGAAAGTTTATGAGTGGCTAGTCTATATTATTATGAGGCCATGTAAAAGTTTTCAGCATTTAATAAAATGTTTTGGTATTTTTATCAGAGCGAAAACAAATTACAGAAAAAGAAAGGAAAGATTAAACAGAGAGAAAAGGAAAAAGGAACTTACCTGGTTTCAGCCCAGCTAACTCCCCGCAGCCCACCTGGCCGGCCCAGCCCACCTGGAGGGGGTTACATGCGTCTTCTTCCCTCCAGGCAGGCAGGCACCTCGCCGGCGACCGCCGTGGGCACGACAGGAAGCTGCCTGCCTGTCCCGCGCCTTATCGCTTCGCTGGAGACGCCGCGCAGCCGTCCTGATCCATTCCCCCCTCCTCTTCGTCTTCCTCCTCCTCCTGCGCCCGATTCGTCGCCGCCCGAAGAGCGCCGTGGAGCACGTCGACGAGCCCACGTAGCCACAGTCGTCCCCGAGCCGTGCCACCGTGTCCAATCGAACTAGCGTCGATGACTTCGTCTTTCCCCCAGATCAATCGAAGCCCAGGAGCACTCCAAGTGACGCCAGCTTTAAGGAATCGCCGCCGGCCGCCGACGAGTCCAACCTCAAATTCGTCCACGCCAAGCACTCCCCGGCCTCCCCGAGCCCTTCATCGCGATCAGGGTGAGCTTGCCGTTCTTTTTCCTCCATCCACGCATCCTCCCGTGCCCGTTTGCATGATTTCGACGAGGTCCGAGACCAAACGCCGCCGCTCGTCGTCGAGGACATGCACCAAAGCACCCGTTTGACCCCTGGATGGCTCCACTAGTTGCGCACACACCCAGCTTCGTTTCTATACTCTCGGTTTCCAAATCCGTGCACAAAATGAAGAAACCGACGA
The DNA here is from genome assembly GCA_950022295.1 of Bromus sterilis. Taxonomy (NCBI): domain Eukaryota; kingdom Viridiplantae; phylum Streptophyta; class Magnoliopsida; order Poales; family Poaceae; genus Bromus; species Bromus sterilis. The sequence goes on from OX465595.1 coordinate 179,668,642, forward strand.
GTCCAGTGCCCGACTTCCGCCGCCGCTCGTCGCCGATGATGTTCCGGTGATCCCCGTGGCCCCCTGATGACACCACTCGATGCGGACGACCCCAAGGAGCATGTCCATACCCTCCAAGACCCTCCCCGTGCCCAAAACCCCGACTCCGGCAAGACTCCGGCGAGTCCATGGCCGCCGTCGCCATTAACCTCCCCTCTCTCTCTCTGACTCGTGGGCCCGAGGCCACTAAGCTAATCCCCCCCTAACCCACTGACTACTGGGCCCCAGCACCCTAACCCCTCTCTGTTAATTAAACAGAGAGGATTAAATCCCTCTGCCACAGACTTGGCTGGCCCACCAGTCAGGCCCCTGCTGAGGTCATGCTTGCATCAGCATGACGCAGTAAACCATTTTTCCAGAAAAGCAAAATGGTTTAAATAATTCCAGAAAATCCAGAAAATACCCCAAACTTTGGAAATTCATAGAAAATTCATATTAACTCCAAATTGGACAAATAATATATGAAAAATGATCAGGAGAAAATTATCTTTCCTAATATGCAACTTTCAACTCTGTTTGAGTTGAATTTAAAATGTGATCAGTAGCATTTGTTATTTGATTTAAATGGAATTAAATCAAATTCAATTCAAATATTTTTGCAACTTGAACCATGGAAACATGCTACATTTCACTTACACATCAGAGGCATATCATACACATTTGAAGGTAATTCAAAATGATCAAACTATATCACATATAACTTGGTTAATGTTGAATTCAAATGTGGAGTTTGAATTTGCATTTTAAATGCAATATATTCCACTTAAATGGAATTGCCTCACACATCAAAACTTGTACTTCAAGCATTAACATTCAATCATGTGCTTGAGCATTGCATTCATATTGATTGCTACTTCGTGCTTTGTTTGTCGAGTAGAGGTGGAACCGGAGCAAGAGGTCACCCCCTTCGCTGAAGATCCAGAACCCGAACCTCGTCAGCAAGGCAAGCAAAACCCCATTGATCATGTCGATAAAATCCCACTTCCCTCTCATGTCTCGCTTATGCATTGTTTAGGATGATCACCATGTTACGATTCTACCGTATAGATGAACCCATTCCTTTGCATGACCTATCATTTGTCACAGTAGTAAGCAAACCACAATCCTAGCAACTGTAGGAGTTGTTTGATATCATGTGGCCCCTGCAAATGTTATCGCTTATTGCATGCTTAGTATGATACCATGTTGTTACTGTGATGTGAGTCGGGATGGGAATGATCATGTTGATGATGGTAGAAAAGTGTTGGTGAATCGACCCTAATACAAGGTGAACGATGAGAGGCTGTGTAGAAGTACACAGTGGGTTGTCTCGTTGAACACCGCCCTAAGTCCGAGTTCTTGTGTGGTGATCCAAGATGAAGAGTACAACCACACATTGGGCTCACTGACCCCTCTCAACCTATTAACTCATCCCTTTCGATGTCCAGATGTCGCAGTAGTTCGGAGTTCTGGTAGGCTTGTGGCCTGGATGCTAAGTGAGAGAACGGCTCACCCGAGACCGGATTATGCACCACGCACACATCGCTTGGGTCCACTTCGGTAAACCGGCCGGGTTCACGATGGTGGTAGCCAACCCAAGTAGGCGGCTTTCTTGGACTAGATAGGCTATGAGGTAACAGTTGTGGTGAGCATCCTCGCTGGCACCCCTTGAATGGTGTCGAGATCAAAGGCGGTAAATGATGGTCATGTGTGTGTAGCGGTACACCCTTGCAAGGTTAACAAAACTATTCGAATAGCCGCGTCCGCGGTTATGGACTACTTGGAAAGCTTAGCTTGATTATTAGATAACTTGAACCGGATACTTCTAAAATACACCAAGATAAGTGTGAGTGCTATGGCGTGCTTTCTCGTGGGGAAGTCGAGGAAGGCACCATAGTGGTGTATTGGTTGGTGAAAGTAGTGGACTCGTGTACGCTTCTTATCTCAAGTCTGGTACTCGTAGTTCAGGATTAGCCAAGTCAAAGCTGGCATTTCTACAAGTGAACCCCACCTCCCTTTTCCTTGATACATGTGCATGAGTAGTATAGCTCCTATGTAAGTCTTGTTGAGTACGCCTTTGTACTCACGTTTGCTTAATCTATGTTTTAGATGACGCCACTGACCCCGAAGGTGGTTTCTTCATCGAGCTGGACGACTGAAGTTAAGCTAGTCTAGTCCCAGTCAGCAGACTGGTTTCCTCGTGGAGGGCTTTATGTTTGAATAAGGCTTCTTAAGCCAATTTGTTAAACTTGTCTGTACTCAGACATAATTTGCTTCCGCTTTATGTTGTAATGTTGGATCACATGTATGTGATCTCTGTGTGTACTCTATAAGAGTTATAAATAAAATGTACACTTTGTAGAGAATTATAATGGTACCTGCTGTTCATACAAGGCATGTGTGCTGCGTGTATGTTTATAACATGCATGTCTTTGTATGGGTTTTCGAGATCTTAGTTGTGTTCTGGCTGGCGGTCTTTCATACACCAAGTGGCCCTTAGATGTGCGCAGCTTGGGGCATCGCGATGCGATTGTCTGAGACTCCGTCTCGTGCACACTTTGTGGTATGATCGAGCCCGCCCTAGACCCCGACTAAGTGATCGGGCTGGAGTAAGTCTATGTAAGAGTTTTGAGATAGTCGATAGTATGGTTGAGGCGACTTGTCTTTGAATATGGGAGTTCACCACCCATATCATTGGACTTGTGTGCGGACGATGAGGACCCATCACAGTTGATCATCCGGCCTGGATGGGATGCCCCTCACGTACGATGCTTTCCGAGAATGTTCAGTGCTTGGCCTTGTCTGCTTAGACAAGTGGGTGCAGTTCTCGGCTCTCCATATGACTATGTCTTAACTGTACTTGCATACGCTAACCCCGGGTCCCGACAGTTTCCTCTTGGCGGTTCCGGAGCAAGAGCATCGCGTCCCGGATATTTAAGCCGCACCCGTGCTCGCTGCCCCTCACCAGCTCGCTCACCTCCATCTCAATAGAGCCCTAGCACCAGGAACCGAGCTCGCGACCCTTCTTCCTCCTCCCCGGCGAGTAGCGCTGCCCCGCAGTTGCAAGCATCTCGATCCCACTCCGGTGCACCCCTAGCCGAGCCGACCTCACCATCTCCCTCCCCTTGCTCCCCTAGACCTTCCCCAAGCGCAGCCCGAGTGGATTGCCGCCGGAAGCGACGCCGCCGACGACCACCGTAGTGTAACAGCCTGGGATTTTCACCCAAATTAAAAAATTGTTTGCTATATGATTTTGTTGATTGCTAGCATTTATTGCAGTATTTTCTTCACCGATTTATTAATCAGTGATTATATTTCCCCTTCCATCTCGTACCGGCATGCGTGTCCGACCCTTTCCACCATGGCACACGACCTTTTGCGACACCGTGTTTCACCTGAGCATCGTCGCAACTTCTGGCACAAGGCCAGCCATCGCCATTGGAAGAACAACCCTGTTTATTTAATTAACGGATTATTTTATTGGGCACATAAATTTTTTCTCGGAACAGTATCAAAGAGAGTTAGAAGTGACCGTCTCGCCGCGCTGGGCGTGTGGTTCGAGGTTTCGTTTGAACCGGAGGTCGTATGGACTCCCGGCGGTCAGAAACATAAACATCGGATGCGAGAAAGAGAAATCGGGGGCGTTTCCGTAAATAGACCACCATTCTCTCCCACCCATTTAGGGTCCCCCTAATCCATTTTTGCAGCCAACCCCTCAAAATTTGCCCCAAATTTCCCCCCACAGCCCTCCAGATCCGAAACCCTAGCCCCGCTCTGATCCAAACCGTCAGATCTGGGATCTGACGGGCCAGATCTGGCCACCTCGCCCCCGAACGGCCAGCACAGGGCCCGAGCTGCCGCCGCTAGGGCCCGCCTCGGCCCATCTGACCGTCGTCGTCCCCGTGGAGGCCGATCTCGCCGTCGATAGCCACCTCATCGTCGTCGGCAGCCACCGTGCGCCACCCCGGCGACCAGGCCCTCCTACTCCTCTCGGCCTCACCTCTCTCTCTCCCCTTCCCGCAGAGCCACCACCGCTTTGGAGCAGCTCAACGTCGCCGCCGCCGCCATGTCGCTCGAGCCGCGCCGCCCCTACACCTCCCCGTGGAGCACCAAGGACGCCGCCCGGACTCACGCCTAGGAAGTCACCGGCGAGCTCCCGCGCCCCGTTCTGGCCGCCCTAGAGCCGTCGCGCCTCCATCCCGCCGGCGTGGTCGCCGCCGGCTCTGCCAACCGCCACCTGACCCGATCCGATTGGGGATCGGCCAGATAACAGCCGCCGTGGGCCGCGCCAGCGCCCCGAGGCCCAACTCGCGCGCCAGCAGCCCATCACCCTTCGTCCCGCACCGCCTCAACACCCAGGGCGACCCTTGCTTATCCCTCGCCGCGTATGCGAGTTTGGGCCGAGGCCCGCGAGGTGAGCAGCCCCTGATTTCCTTTTTTTCTTCTCTTTTTCATATTGTGAGCTGGGTCGGCCCGTATACAGTGCAGCGCTAGTGTGCGATATATGGTATTTAGCTCCCACCCTGTTTAGTCCCATTGGTTCTCTGTTTCGGCCCGATAATGTTTAGCGTTATTTTCTGGTTTATTAATTATTGGTAGTATTTATTACCGTTTTGCGATGGCGATATCTTTTTAACCATAGGTCGGGCCACGACGTGTTCTACATGTAACTTGCTTAGTTTCTCGTGTAGATTAATAAAATGTGCTCCTTTGCCATGTTTGGACTTGTTTACATGTTGTTTACCTGCTAATTACACTGCATGCCACTGTAAAATGTAATATGCCATAACTTTTTAACTGTTGATCTGATAAAAATGTTCTTTATATGTAACTTGACTAGAATTGCATGTAGATTATGATTATGGTGCTATTGTTTGTTGTTGTTAACAAATATAAAATATAGTTTAGTACAAAACAGTAATAAAACCCTTATTTATCGTGGGGTAATTAGTGATATGCATAGCTTAGGATTTTACTCCACTTAAATTGACTAGCATAGATAGTTTACTCTATGCTTCGCCTCTTGCTATGATTGTGTGATATGCCATGCTTGTGTGAGATGCCATGTTAACAACCTCTGCTCATGTTGTGTAGCTAAAAAACATGAACTGATGATAAATGTGCGGTATCGTCGTGTGTGACCGATACCTCACTTAAGCTGTTAGTAACCGCTCTCGACGATAGATGCGATACCGTAGTGTGTTGTCTCATGTTTCCTGTAAATCCCGATATGCGGTACTGTTCAAGATCTAGATGTTTCCATCCAGATCCGGGGACGAAGCACATATCGGTCCCACCGCGACATATGACGAAGTCATATGCCCCGGATTTCCAACATGATATCACAACATTACAGATACAAGGATACAACATCTCATACAATCGGCATACAACTGCCTTAATACAATACAACAACGGAAGATACATGTCTGAGTACAGACTACAATCAAATGCCTACTGGCAAAGAGAAAAACATCGATCCCCATAACCACACGGGTCCAGGCCCTCCGCCGTGATCCGCCTAACTAGTCGTCGTCGAGTCTCCACGTGAAAACATCGATCACCATACCTGTTATCGATCAAGAACCCTGAAAAGAGTTTGGGCGTAGTATCATGAGTACAGAAGTACTCAGCATCCAACTGTAGTGGTCAACTGACCCAGCAAGGAATTCATCACTCGTCATTCTAGGACAACTAGTAGTTTACGGTAAGGATGGGGTAAGTGGTGAGGTTGATGCCGCACTAGCATTTATGAAGTGGCTAACGATCTAGAGAGTAAGATAAGAAGCCAAGCATTCGATGAGGAATCGCCTCCAACAAGTCTGCTATCAACTACTTACGCAAGCATAACACCTATCCTATCCTTGTCCTCCTCTTCGCATCCCGACGAAGAAGAAGCAATCAAGGCACTCACACGTTGATCAAGTTATATTAGGATTATCTAAGTTGTTGTTGTCTATGAACAAGGAGTAGGTCTCAAGTCGTCCATAACCGTGGACACGGCTTCTCGAAAAGATTTAACCCTGCAGGGGTGTACCAACTGCCCATTACAAGGCTCCGCATGCACGTCCATCTCTCTCAGTTGCTACCCATCACAGGCAACCATTTTATGATTTAGTTCCAAGAGATCCGAAACGACATGTCCCTCTAACTAACAACGAACAAATCCGGGTGGCCCCCGGGGAGTCGACACAAAATCCAAAAGCTGGCCATGCTCTCGGATCGGACTCTTCCGTATGGCCAAGGTCGGGTTTAGTCTCACCTATATAACAGGGGACTTCCCTATCTCACCAGTGTGGACCAACAGATAAACCATGTCTCCGCTGGCCCGAGTTGTTTAAAAACCGCGAGGGGATCCACCAAGCACACACACGGGGTTTCAAATGGTAAATCAGCTCGGGCCACTACTAGAAATGTTTGAAGCTAGATAGGTAATAAAAGGGGACCCCATAAAATCCCACACACGGTTAGGCACGCTCAGTCTTAAAACCAATACCCGGAACTCGGATCCTAGGTGACTCGAATTGAACAAAGCGTCGGGGCGGGATAGCCTAGACCTTCCATCCTTCGTCGAATATAATCAACATTATAATAATCATATCATCCATAACAATATAATAATGTGATATCCCAAACCAAGGAGTAACAGGGTAACATCGTAGCATCCTAAGCATGCATACTAAGCAGGGGCTGAGCAACGAGCAATAGTAACATAGCAGTACATGGTTTGCTGGGAGGGGACATGGCTGTATCGGTTTGAAAGAGGCTGTAAGCATGTGGTAGGATCAAACATCGAACCTATGCTAGACTAGCATGCAAACCGCTGGTTGAAATAGAATGGATCATAAGTAATGTATAGTCCTTGCCTGTTGATAAGTCGGGTTCCGAAGGTGTAGTTGATCGCAAGGTCGCATCGTCTCCGAAAGGTACCGGCGGAAGCACATAAGACGGTAAACACTGGAAAGCAATCAACGAGCAAGCATCTATTACTACGAGGCAAACACGAGCAAGCATCAACAAGAAGCAACACAAGACATCGCACCTACCGTCGAGAGCGGTTACTAACAATTTAAGTGGAGTACTCGTCACACACGACGATACCGCACATTTAGAATCGGTTCAAGTTGTTTAGCTACACAAGATGAGCAAAAGTTTGTTAACATGGCAACTCAAGCAAGCATGGCATAGCACACAAACATGACAAGAGGTGAAGCATAAAGGAACTATCTATGCTAGTCAATTTAAGGGAGGCACAACCTAAACATGGCATAACACTAAGTGTCGCACGACAATTAAAGGATTTGGTACTGTTCTGCCCTAAGACATATTTTAGGTTGGTTAACAACAGCAAACAATAGCATAAACACAAATTACACGAAAAACTAATCAATTTACATATAAAGAACAATCCAAACGGAGTTACGGTTAAAAAGATACAAGCAATACAAGTTTGGAACACAATCTGCCAACATCAAGAAGTACACTTTAGAGCAATGCATAAACAGGATAACGAATGCAAACATGCTCACAAATGATATGTAATTAAAGTAGACATGGCAGGGAAGGCAGGGCAAAAGGAATCATGGAAAAATGCATCATGAACAACTAATTATAGCCCAAGCAAAATGCAATAAAACATTACTGGTCAAGGACTTAGTGAAAATCAGAGAAACATGGCAGAAACTGTTATTTTTATGCTGTATAAACAGGAGCATAACTATGTGCAAAAGTGCAGCAACATGACATAGAAATATATGGGCACGAACTAGACATGATGGTGATCAGGTACAAACAAGAATCAAGGTCATAGGCATCACAGATCAAGAGATATTAAGCATGTAACATGGCATCGGAAAGTTACAGATTTAGTGAAAAACAGAGGTGGCTGTCAAAAACAGTGGCATAGAAACTTTGGAGCAGAATATAACTATGACCAAAAATGATAACATGACAAAGAAATACATATAATGGAATTATACATGATGCTTAACAATATGCAAAAAGAATCAATGCAATAGGCCTCATGGATGTGTCACAATCATCATGCAAACTTGCAACAAAATAATAACAGCAGCACTAATCAGAAAGTAGCAGTGTTTAACAGTCTGATGCCTAGTTCAACAGAGATTAACAACATCAAAATGGCCTCAAATCAAAGTTCTCAACAAAGATGAACTGAAGTACACACAAAACTAAACAATTTTCCTTTTGGGCGCAACGTGATCCGGTCTACGGTTTACTCGCAAATCTACTCGCAAAATTGAATCAGCAGCAAATTCCTCCAAACTTAGCAAAAATTTCACAGGCAGCGAGAAAAGAAAAAAAGAGAAAAAAAGTGGGAGGACCTTATCGGGCCGAGGCCCACTAGTGGCCTGGAGGCGGTTGGCGGCTAGGCTGGGGCGCCTGGGCCAAGGCGGCCAGGCTGGGCCGGCCCACTCGGGCGACAGGGGGACACGGGAGCTCCTCCCAATCCGATCGCAGCGGGTGGCGGCGCCGGACACCGGAATGGCGCTCCGGCGAGAGCGAGGGCCCTCCGGCGAGGTCCCGGTGGCGAGGATGGCCGCGGTAGGGCCGTATCCGGGCGCAGACGGACGGATCTGGGAAGGGGAGGCCGATCCTGGCGGCACGGGCGATGGGGCGCCGGCGGCGAGCTGCACCGGCGACGGGTGGCGCTAGGTGGGGCGCGAAGCAGGCGAGGGGGCTCGGCGAGCGCGGCGCGGCTGGATCTGGCCGGATCCCGCGTGGATCTTGGCCGCCGGTGAGCTATGGGGGCGCGAAGAGGAGCTCCAGCCGGGGGCTTCATCCTCGGGCGGCGGAGCTCTGCTACACGAGAGGGAGAGGGGGATGAGGGGTAGAAGAAGAGAGAGGGAGGAGAGGAGAGGAGAGGCGGCGGGGCACTCACCGGGCGGCGCGATGACGAGCTCGCCGGAGCGCGATGCACGACGACGGGGCACCTTGGCGTGGAGGAGGAGGCGCGGGCCTAGCAGCCCAGATCCGGCCCACGGCTGACCGGCGGAGGCTCCAGGGGCCCTGCGGGGCCCGGATGGCTGGAGCAGGCGGTTGGGGCGACGTGGCCTCTCCAGGCCCCTCAGATCACAGATCTGACGGCCCTGGATGCCCTGGAGGCTAGGGTTTCGAGGTGGAGGGGCTATTGGGAAAATTTGGAGGCAGATCTGAGGGGGTGGCTGCAATTTTTGGCTAGGGAAACCCTACAAAGGGGTGGGAGAGTGGTGGTCTTTATATAGCCCAGGTGGCTGGCAGTTTGCAAAAACATCCCCAGTTTTTCTCTCGCGCGCGCGGTATTTACGTTCCTGGCCGTCGGGGGTCCGCAGGACCTCCGATTTAGGTAAAACTTCGAACTGCGCGATCAGCGCGTCGAGCCGGTGGCGTTCACCTCGCGCTGGAACCGTTCCGAGAACACCTTCCAGCGCGCTATAAAAATAACCCATTAATTATTAAATGGGTTTTTTGTTCCGTTGGCTGCGACTGGTCTCGTGCGGTTTCGCGACGGTGATCGGGTGAAACCCGGTGTCGCAAAGGTCAAGTGTCAGGGTGGCAAGGGTCGGTCTCCGTCCAATACGAGATAAGAGGGGGGGGGGAAATAATCGCCGATCGATAAATCGGGGATGCAAACACCGCAAACAAATCAGACAATCAAACAATTCACACCGAATTTTTTTTTTAATTTTTGTGAAATCTGGGCTGTTACATTGCCTTCTTAATGTTGCTTGCTGGTGATTTCTTTGTAGTAATAGTTTATTGCTCATCGAGTGCTTTTCCAATGTTTCCTTCTTGTGTGATTTCGCGGGTATTCTCGGAGACGTTGTGAGTTTTCGATTGACCAAACCTTTGGAATCGTCTTCTCATCAGGTAAGAGGGAGCATATATCATGCTTATAACTTTCAGCTCACTTGCCTAGGTATAGGATAGAACGATTGATTGATCCTACCACCTCACATTCATGCCTCTCAAATAATCCCAAACAACCATGTTCCCCACATCCCAGCAAACTTTGTTTGGCCATGTACCTTGCTTGCTTAACCACTGCTTAGTATGCATGCTTAGGATGGTACTTATGTTATCCTTTTACTCCTTGAATTGGGTTATCACCCTATTATATTATTGTGCATGATGTGATTATTATAATGTTGACTATACTCGACGAAGGATGGAAGATCTAGGCTATCCCTCCACGATTCTTTGTTCCATTCGTGTCCCCTAGGTCCCGAGTTTCGGGTATTGTCTCTCTTGGCGAGCGTGCCTAACTGCGTGTGGGATTCTATGGGGTCCCCTTTTCTTACCTACCTAGCTCCAAACATTTCTAGTGGTAGCCCAAGCTGATTTACCATTTTCAAACGTGTGTGTGTGTTGACCGGCCTCGCAGTTTTCAAAACAAACCGGGCCAGTGGGGACAGTGATTCCTATTGGTCCAAACCTGTTCGGCCGAGGAACCGGGCTCAGTTGAGCATATACGGATAATCCAAACCCGAGGCAGGCGGTAGAGACCAGATTGAGAGCGCGGCCGGCTCCTGAACTGGATGTCGACTCACCGGGGGCCACCCTGAATTGTGCGTTGTTAGTTAGAGGGATTATGACGTCTGGACTCTCAGAACAACTCTTCAATGAGTGTCTTTAACGGGACCGACTGAGAGAACCAGTGTACATGCGGAGCTTATAATGGGCAGTTGGGACATCCCTGCATGGTTAAATCTTTTCGAGAAACCGTGTCCACGGTTATGGACGACTTTAGACCTACTCCTTGTTCTTAGACAACAATAACTGAGACAATCTTAATAACTTGATCAACTTGTGAGTGCCTTGACTGCTTCTTCTTCATCGGGATGCGAAGGGGAGGACAAGGATAGGTTAGGTGTTATGTTTGCGTAAGTAGCTGATAGCAAGACTTGTTGGAGGCGATTCGTCATTGAATGCTTGGTTCTCATCTTACTCTAAATAGATCGTTATCCACTTATATAATGCTAGTGCGGCTGCAACCTCGACCACTACCCCCTTCTTACCGTGAGAAGTTAGTTACAAGACTTATTGATATAGCTGAACCCCTTCTTCTCTCTTTTATGTACGTTATGCAAACAATCGTGGACTAAAGAGGAGCTCAACGACTCTTCTTTTGGACGCCTTCGCGGAGACTCGACGACGACTAGTTAGGCGGATCCCGACGAAGAGCCTGGACCCGTGTGGACGTGGAAATGGTGTGTTTTACCTTTGCCTTCATTGTAGTCTGTACTCGGACATACATCTTCCGGTGATTTAATGTATTAAGGCAGTTGTATGCCGATTGTATGACATGTTGTATCGTTGTAGCTGTGATGTAGTGATACCATGTTGGAAATACGGGGCATATGGCATTGTCATATGTCGCGGTGTGATCGATATGTGCTTCGTCCCCGGATCTGGATGGAAACATCTAAATCTGGAACAGTACCGCATATCAGACACTAGTATGGGTGTGCTTGCCGCACTCCTCCCGATCCATCTACAACGGTCCCGGGCACAGCCATGTCCCCTCGCCGGAGATTCATCGCAGGTGAGCCTCGCCGCCTCTGTTTTCCTCCCCATCCCTCTAAACCTGACCGAAGGCCCCTACTAGTCATCCACTCCACGTCGCCTGAATCGTTTTCCTAAGGATATGGTATTTCCAGAACCCGCTTTCGACGTCACCCCCAGTTGAATTTCCCGAAATGATTTAAATCAATTTTAAATCATTATGTTTGACCCAACTTTGATTTGCAATATATTTTATTCTATAAGTCCAAATAAGTTGAATCTTTTTTGCATTATTTTGCTCTTGATCTCCTCTTTATTTTGGCATAACTTTTGTGCCATGTTGTTTTGTTCATAAATTATGTTTAAAAGAAACATTTTGTGTGACCTTTTGTTTGCTATTTTAAAAATATATTTGCAGGGTTTTCATTGTGTTGAAGAACAGGAGTATTCCACACACCTCTGGTGAAAGGCAAGCCACAACCCTCTTTTGCATCTTCGTAAAGCTTTGACATGGTTCTAAAACTTGCAGTAATTTTCAGAGTATTAGGGTGATTGTTCGTGGAATGCTCGGAGTTAACCATGATTATGCTATTGCCATGAATATTTCTTGGATTCAATGTGATTGTTAGTGGTGATTACGATCTCGCTATGATGAACATCGTGATTGCTAGTACTACATTGATCATCCGACATGGCTGGGTTATTCATCGGATTATGCTTTGGATTATGATATAGCCATGATCGTGCCTTGGATTATTTTAGGGATATTGCTATGACTTGGACTATAGATTCTCATATAGCACCTGACACTGCTTTTGGAGATAGGTTTCTTGTTGTGTGATCAGGTGCCACCGAACCAAACTTATCAGTGCAGCCACACTCGCCTGTATGGGAACGCCTTGGTTCGGTCTATCAGTGTCCTCTTTTATTCGTATCACCAAGGACAGAAGGCTACGCGCGCGCGGTTACCCTGATCAGGTAAGTGGCGATAGTCTTGAGAGCCGGTTTGGTTCAGTCCCCGTTTGGGAAAAGTTTGTTTGCCATGAGGTGGTCGTTTTCCATGACGGTGGCCGGTGTCTGTAGGACACGGGGCTACCCACGACATTACTTGCGAAGTATGCCGGGTGATATGGTAAGGGAGGCATGCGGTAGAATGGTCTCATTGGAGAAATCCTAGTCCGTTTCATGGGAAACGTTCCAAGGTACTGGATGAGGGAAGAACTCCGTAGTGTGGGTAAAGTGCGCAAACTCTGCAGAGTCAAAATCTATTCGAATAGCCGCGTCCTCGATTATGAACAAGTTTGTACTAAGTCACACCGTTCGATCACAGTAATATGGATGAAAGATTGTGTTGCACCTGTGGATCAGTGCAAGTGATGGTAAGGTTGCGAAGCTTACGAGATGGTTGTGGATCCAGAGTGATCCTGAGTTATGGATCCGGAGTGATCCCGAGTTATGGATCCGGAGTATCTTGGTATGAGATGTGGCAACTGATCACGAGTAAGGTGATCTCGGATAAGTGTGATGATGGTTATCTACTTTCCATTGCTAGCTTACATTATTGCAGCACTCACATGCTTGATTCATTAATATACTCTTACCTGCTTGCTATGTTATTGCTTAGCCTTGATGCTTTGGTTGTTGTGAGCTTGCAAGTACGTTCAATGTACTGACCTGGCGTGTCATGCCAGATTTGCAGGAAATGTTGTGATTGCGTAGGACGACGTTTCCGGTGTTTGTGAGTTAGGAGGTGTCCCAGCCAGTGTACCTTTGGAGTGGAGTTCATCGCCATCGCCGTTGTTTCGCTGCTAAGACGTATCCCGATGTGATAGAGTTATTATGCTGCTTGATGTAGTTCCGTGGCTAGCATTAGGAGCAAGTTGTTCTCCGCCTCGCTCCTCTAGCGTTGTAATAGACCCCTTGTACCCACCTCATTGGTAATAGAAAGTGGTTCAGTTCTATATCAAGAAGTGTCGTGTTCCAAAAGAAATTATCTCTGGGATGGAGCACGGGGCGTTCCGGTATTCTGAGCCGGGGTCCCACAACGCTTGGTATGAGAGTAGGACTGACAGTATAACACTCTAGTTAGCACGCATGTTAGAATGAGGTTAGAATTAGAGTACATAGCTTGCATGTGTGATGCATTTGATTGCTTCATTTGTTTGCCGCATAGCATGCATATAGATAGCATTCTTTTCGCTAACGATTTGATCTGACGAGTGTAGATGGCAGAGTATCCGGTGGGCTACCAATCGAACCTTTCCCCACTCATCTTTGCCTATCTTATTGCCGACATGTGGCGTTGTCTCTATCCCAGTGGAGACATGTCGATGTACCAAGTTTCCCAGACGCCACTCGGACGACAGATACTTGAGTAGCATATCAATGTCGTCATTGACTGTCCACCTCTCCATTGGCATGCGTACCCACAATTTCCTAGGAGGACACGCTCTACCCCAGATCGTGCCGTTCAACTTGCCGCTATGGCAGGCCTCATAGGTCTTCGCCACCATGAAAGCGCGATGTAGTAGAATCGTTCCCACCTGGGCCAACACTCCCTAGCGAGTAAGATTTCCTCGTCCTCTTGCGGAAGCCGACGCAGCAGTGATCATCATGTCCCGTTACATGATCGCCGAGTACGCCCTCCTTGTCGAGCTCTCCCATGATGCAAGACATGCAAGAAGAGATCTTGCTGTAGCCTTGGCTCCGTCAACTCCTCCGCCAGCTCCTTCAGCCTCTGATAACTCGACGTCAGATCGTAGTGCCTAAGTTTCACGTAGTTCATGTTGCATGAGTAGTAGTAGTATTGCATGTTGCTTGCTGCATGTTGTTGTGTGTAGCAATAAGATACGATCTTGCTTGTGTGTGATCTCGGTGCACTTTTAGTGCTATTGACCGTCGCTTCGTTGAGTTTCCTCGTCGGTTCTTTATTTGGTTCTTTGGTATTTTTGTGTTTAACGAATATGTTTTTGTAGGTGGTATATGACCCTGACAGGCCCTTGCTTGATTTTCTTTGATATCGGCACCACGCCTGTGCTCTGAGCTACTTCCGACCATTCGGGGTGGATGCTGACCTTGTATTTCTGTTTTCAACTGTTGGTCCGTGTTCTGAGCTGCTTTTCGGCTGTCTCGGGCAGTTGTTAATTTTCTTTTCGCAGTGGAGACCCTATGCTCTGAGATGCTTTTCGGCCGTCTTAGGGGACCTCTGCATTCTTTTTATCAACACTGTCTCATGTTGTGAGCTGTTTTTCGGCCGTCTTGATCAGTGCTTGAGTTATTCCAGTAAACGTCCCAGATCTGAGTTGTAAAGACCGTTCTGGTGGCTATTGGCTCATTTTCCGGTTTTATGCAAGGGATTCATATGGTCATCGACTACATTTAAATTTTTTGAAATATTGAACTCTCTTGCTATGGATATTCGCCCCGTTGGATTTTTCATTGGATCTTCATTTGGTTCTTTGGTGTCACTTTATCTACCCTTATGGAAAGTTGCTCAACAACCTCCGCATACCTCGAAGAATTAGTAAAAGGCCGCAATGAATTGGGAAATCAGAAAGTCAAGAAGGATTCATACCCGATTGCATTGGAAGTATTGGGCGTAAGTATGAATTCTACCAAGATGAATCATTTGAATCAAGTCTGCATTGTTCCTGCAACCGTTCTAGCCATGAAGATTCAATCAAAGGAGAAGATAAGCCGTTCTCATAACCCCGGAGCAACGCAGTCAAAGGTATGACATATACAAGTTGCAATCTTGTTATACGCAAGTAGTTGGATCATGGTATGCTCCGAAGGAGGGTCAGAACATGTCAGGAGACTAGTAACCAGCAAGGAAATGATTGGAACAATGATCTCCCCTGACGAGTCAGCAGTCAGTAAGTTCGAAAATTACCATGCACAGTGTTCAGTTTTGTCCACACACTACATGGGAAAACTTCAGACACAAGGAACCCTAGTCTTCCTTGGTAAGATATCGGACACAACCAACATGTATAGTGCATCAGCCTTCCTCAGTACGCTACCTGGATAGCTTCTCGGCCAAGACATCTAGCCTTTTGCCCCAAGCCATTGAGAGAAGTTTACGGTGCAAGGCACCCAATCGTGCTTAGTACGCCACATGAATGGATTCCAGCACAAGATACCCAACTGTCTACACTGAACTTCCGCAGAAACTTCCAGCATAAGGAACACATACATCCATAGTACCAAGGGAGAACTTATGAGGCAAGACACCCGGTCTTCTTCAGTAAGCTATCTGAGAAGCTTCCTGTGTACAACACCCAACCTTCTGTCTTACGCCACCGGAGAAAGCTTTCGAGACACGGTACCCAACCTTCTTCAGCATGTTACCCCAGCCAAGTTTCGAGGATAAGCTACCCAGCCCTCTCCGACACGCCATCGTGCCTGCAATGGTGTGGTCAGAAATCCGCCTGTTCAGAATCCATGATGACTCCAACCTAGACAGTTACGTATGGATCTGCGCAGTTTACGAGCATACTTCTCAAGTTATGCGAGCCACTCCTATTTGGATACAACCATGCTCGTACTCAAGTGAGTTATGCACATGGAAAGCGGTAAGAACCTCTACTCTTGCGAGACAAGCAAGCAGAAGAATAAGATACACAATCAGCCTGGTGTGAAGATTTACATGTTATGAAGGAACCCCCTAAGGAAAGGGAATGATGGAGCAATTGGGTCTCGACCACAACCTCGAAAACCAGCCCCTCATGTCCGACAAGGCCCTGAGGAAGGATAATCTTGAGGCCCCATTTATTCAAACAAAAAATCATCATGATTTGGCAAGAGACGAAAGAGGAAGACAGCCGAGCTAGCTCAGAGAAAGGAATCCGATAAAGTGAAGCCAGTACAAAGGAAAAGGATGATCACAATAGCAAGGACCAAGGCAGACATATATGGCGTATGTCAAATCTTGCTGCGATATGTGCGACAAGAGTTAGTGCTATACCCATAAGCTGTCAACAGTATACGACCGTTGCGAGCCGACACATAAGGCAAAAGGGAAATTATATGGACTTCATAGTCAAGTTTGCCTAGATCAGGCGAAACCATGTTTCCATATGAAACACTGTGGACACCTAAACCAAAGGAATCTCACTTCGTATGGGAAAAGACCGATTACCCAGCCCGTCAGCTTGTGTAGTTACTCACGTTTGGAATTGTCAGTAAGTGCTGGGATACTCAAGTCGATTTTGCTAAAGATTCACTACCCAGCTCAGCATTTTGACTACGAGGACCGTGTTGAATCATAACACAGCCTATCGACATGAATGGATAGGGCAACATGACGAGTAAATCTCAGCATGAGTAAAAGTTCAGGGTCTGTGACCCACCCGTAAGAATTAATGCTCAAGATGGAAGAGCCAAAAACAAAATGATGCAACACCATGTGCAGACAACCAATGTTCTGCACATAGGTCTATCATAATCACGAGCATTCTGAGTTTACCGTCTTCTCATGAAAGCCACATCTATTCTCGGAGTGGCCGACACAAAGGATGCAAGACTATGTCGCAGAGAAGGCCAGAGATATCCCGATGATAGTACGGATATCGTTCGCAGTCAACCTATGGCAAGATACCTCGCGATCAGACCGGTCAACCGACATGAGGATGGAAGTCGGCAGGAAATATATGATACATAAGGGAAAAATATCCCGTCAGAAACATGGATTGGGTGAAGTAAACCCACTAAGCCAAAATCTCTTGGATGCTACCGAGGGAACAATATGCGGTAACAAGAGGAAACCCGGGAAGCAACATGTTTCCTTAGGGCAATATGTTTCCAATGGTTCCCTGAGCAACCAAAACTCGAGGAAGAGATTTTCCTAAGGGGGTAGGTTTGTGACCCCCTGGATTTTGCAACTTTTTATTTTCAAAAACTTTTCTGATTTATTTCTGAATTTTGTTAGTTGATTTGATTTTGAGCAACTCATTGGACTTGAAACTTGAGCATATTTTCTTTCCACGCTCAAGTGACCCATGATTCTCCAAAGACTTTCCAATGATCATCCCTTGATCCACCCCATCCAAGCCACATTTTTATTCATACCATATATTCCTTTTCCAATAAAAGGAATATTCTCGTTATTTGAGGATTGTGAAGCAACCCCTATTTATATGGCTCCATAAATACCCAAATAATGCCCACATGTCCTTGATGCCATATCTTGCCAAAATCTCCAAAAACATTGCATGGCCCAAGTGGGGTTTTCACCTAGAGAAATTCATTTGTCTGTGGGGGCAGAATAATACTTTGTGAAGGAAGTCCTATTTATCTTTATCCATTGCTGGGGAAACTTTCTGTGCAAGCTCTTGTGACCATATCAATAGCCTATGACAAATTTCAGCTCTAGGGGACTAGCCATACTCCAGAATAAAATTCCCAAGGTTTGGATGCAGCAAGGGGGCATTGTGAAGCAAGTGCATGATAGGAGCACCCATTTCCTTTGAAACTTTTGTGCATATTCCCACACCCAAATGACTCTCCTAAACCAAGATTTAGCTAAATCCCACCACCCATGTGATGTCACCCTCATGATCAAGTTTCTGGCCAACATGGTACCTTGTGAAGCAAGTTCTAGCTAGGTACTTCCCCTAGCCATGAAAGTTTGCACACTTGTGCACACCCCCAAATAACCCCTCTACACCACATTTGAGCCAAATTCATCAAGCCTAGAGGATGCCAGCTTCAACAATGCAATTCTGGACCATTGGATGCTTTACAAAGGAAGTGTATTAACCCTTGGTCCAAATGAGCTCAAACTTCATAGGCATAGAGTCCTTCCAACCCTAATCCCATGTGACAACATGGCCCTCCACTACTATTCACCATTTGACCACAGCTTGCTCTCCAAGTTTGCTGTATAAAACTTTACAGTGAAGCAAAGGTCACGACAGAGCTCCCCTTGACCAGTCAAGCACACAATTGTAATCAACAATGACTTTCCCCTGGACATGTTTGGCCACGTGAAAACACTTCGTGGGCACTAGCTCATGGAGTGGCCACGCCTTTGGTCACACTCGGCGTGCTCTGGGTGTGCCCCGATGCCCCTGGACGCGCCAAACCCTCTGCAGCTCGCCCTTGTTGCCTTCCTCTTGCCAACCCGCACCACATGACCCTCCTAGACATGCGTCCCTACCCAGCTGCATCCCCTCGCCGGAATCGCGCTTCGGCAGGCCCAACCATGCAGGTCCCGATGGGAACAACACCACTGACCCGTCCCCATCGCCATTCTCCTCCCCCTCTGCCCCGCGTGCTCGCCTGCCCGCTCGTGAACCCCAGAGTGCTCTCGAACCCGCTCGAGCTTGCCACCTCACCCCAACACCTCGCCGATGTTGTCCGTTTCCTCTCGGCGGCGCCCGAGAAAGAGCATCACGTCCCAACTATTTAAGCCGCACCCGTGCTCGCTGCCCCTCACCATCTCGCTCACCTCCATCTCAATAGAGCCCTAGCACCAGGAATCAAGCTCGCGACCCTTCTTCCTCCTCCTGGGCGAGTAGCGTCGCCGTGCAGTATTAAGCATCTCAAGCCCACTCCGGTGCCCCCCCCTAGCTGATCTGACCTCAACATCTCCCTCCCCTTGCTCCCCTGGACCTTCCCCAACCGCCGCCCGAGTGGATTGCCGCCGGAAGCGACGCCGCCGACGACCATCGTAGACTGGCCGCCGCCGCGACTACCCTTCCATCATTGTCCGTCCATCTCCAGGCGAGGCACTGGTACGGGTGTGCTCGCCGCACTCCTCCCAATCCATCTGCACCGGTCCTGTTGTCGGGACCCGGGGTTAGCGTATGTAATTCCAGTCACGATACAATCACATGGAGAGCCGAGAACCGTACCCACTTGTCTAAGCAGACAAGGCCAAGCACAGAACGTTCTCGGTAAGCATCGAACGTGAGGGGCATCCCATTCAGGCCGGATGATCAACTGAGATGGGTCCTCAACGTCCGCTCACAAGTCTAAATGCTTATCGGTGGTGAATACCATACTCATAGACAAGTCGCCTCAACCATGTTATCGATTGGATCCTAACTCTTACATAAACTTACTCCAGCCCGATCACTTAGTCGGGGTCTAGGGCGGGCTCGATCATACAACAAAGTGTGGACGTGACAGAGTCACGAGCAATCGCATCGCGATGCCCCAAGCTGCGCACATCTAAGGGCCACTTGGTGTATAAAAGACCGCCAGCCAGATCACAACTAAGGTCTCGAAAACCCATACTAAGACATGCATGTTATAGACATACACGCAGCACACATGCCTAGTATGAACAGCAGGTATCATCACATAACTCTACAAAGTACTCTTTATAGATATACACATAGAGCATACAAAGATCACATGTCTGTGATCACATTACATCATACAACGGAAGCAAATTAGGTCTGAGTACAGACAAGTTTAACAAATGGCTTAGAGAAGCCTTGTACAACAAACATGCCCTTCCACGAGGGACCAGACTGCAGTCTGGGACTATGCTACCAAGGTCAACATCGAGCTTCACGAAGGTGACTCCATCGGGGTACGGGTACTCATCTAAAACATAGAATAAGCAAACATGAGTACAAAGTCGTACTCAGCAAAACTTACATCAGAACTACACTACTCATGCTCAAGTATCAAGGTAAAGGGAGGTGGGGTTCAACATGCAGAAGTGCCAGCTTTGACTTGGTTAGTCCTGAACTACGAATACCAGACTTGAGGTAAGAAGCGTACACGAGTCCACTACATCTCCAACCAATACACCACTATGGTTACTTCCTCGACTTCCCCACGAGGAGGCACACCATAGCCCTCACGCTTATCTTGCGAGTTTTATAAGTATCCATTCAAGTTGTCTATGATCAAGTAGAGGTTTCCAAGTAGTCCATAACCGCGGACACGGCTATTCGAATAGTTCATTAACCCTGCAGGGGTGTACATCTTCACACGCGTGTCATCACTTATCGCCTCGTTCTTGTCACCCTTCAAGCGGATGTCGGACGTGGATGAAACCAAGGCACTACCCTCACATCACCTTCTCTAATCCAGGAGTCGACTACCTGAGTTGTCACCGCTCGAGAGTCCGGCCGGTTCCACGAAACGGACTCAGATAATGTAAGGGACCGAGACATCACCTTTGACAGATGGTTTCACTGCCTCACAGGTCCACCCACATATCTATACATAAATCAAATGGAAAGCCCGAATCTAGTGTGACTCTGGACTGGATCGGGTACGTAAAGAGGCCAAACGGGGCTCCCATAAAACCCTACATGTGGTCATACTCTTTGTCTTGGATCACAAAATAGGAACTCGGGGCCTAGGGCAGTGTTCAACGAGACAACCCACTGTGTACTCCTACACAGCCTCTCATCGTTCACCTTTGTTTAGGGTGGATTCACCAACACGTTTACATCAGCATCACTGTGTTCATTCCATCCTGACTCACAATCATAACATCCTCATGGTATCACTAAGCAACAAAAGAAGTAACAGTTGCAGGGGCCACATGCTCATCATTCAACTCCTAAATCTGCTAGGATTGTGGTTTGCTTAATACGGTGGCAAAATGATAGGTCATGCATCGGAGTGGGTTCAACTATGCGAACGTGTCTCGATGATCTCCTAAACATGCATAAGCGAGACTGAGAGGGAAATAGGATTTTATAGACATGATCAATGGGGTTTGCTTGCCTTTCTGACGATACACGGGTCTTAACGGTGGTCTTCTTCTTCGGGGTGATCACCGTCTCGGCGAAGCTGTTACCGGCACAATCATCAACAAAGGGGAACACAAATAAAGTACAATGCTCAAGCACATGTTAAGTTGTGACATGATGTAAAGGGTACTGATTTGTGGCAATTTCAATTTAATTGAAGTATATTGCATTTGGAATGCAAATTCAAACTTCAAATTTGAATTCAAATTAAGCCATATGCACATTTTCTACTGTTGCCCCATTTTAAAATGGTCAAACATAAAAACAAATTGCATATCCTTAATCCTTGTATTTTTCTGATAATTTTTCATATATTATATGTTTAATTTGGAGTTAATATGAATTAGTTATGAATTTCCAAAGTTTAAATGATTTTCTGGATTTTTCTGGATTATTTTAAATCTCTGGAAATTGGTTTATTGCATCAGCCATGCATCAACATGACATCAGCAGGGGGCTGACCAGTGGGGCCAGAGTGTCAGCCTCAGTGGTTTAATCTCCGGTTTGAATTAAATTAGCAGAAGCTTAATTAGGGACAGGGCCCACCTGTCATTGACTTAGGGTTAGGTTTAGCGGGCAATTAGCTTAGGCTAATGGCGGGGTCGCCGGAGTGCTGCCGGAGTGTCGCCGGAGTTGTCAAAATGGGCACGGGGTGGGGTTTGGGTGGTATGTGCGTGCTCCTCGCGGGCTCCCGAAGACAACTGAGTAGGAGGGGGTCAAGCCCGAGCTCCAGGGCGACGGCTAGGACAAAAGGCGCGGCGGCCGTGGACTGACCTCGCCGGAATCCCGAACCCGACCACGAGAGAGAGCAAGAGAGGGGGCGTTCGACGGTGTAGCTCACCCTGATGCAGACGCAGGTGTCGACGAAGGCGGAGGAGCTCCGTAGCCAGCGAATTTCGGCGATGGAGATCTCGGCGGCCGGCGGTGATCCGGTGAAGGGGACGACGACTCCAGGGCTTGCGCGGCTCGATTCGAAGAGGGCTTTGACGAAGACGACGTCGCTGCACGTAATGGGCAAGGTGGCGAGGGCTGAGGAGCTCGTTGGCCACGGGTTCTCCACGGTGGTGCTCCGGCGTGCTCTCTGTGGCGGCCAAAAATGCGAGCTGAGGAGCGGGGAGAGGGACCTGGGGGAGAGGAAGGGGGTGCGGGGGTGTAAGAGCAGCTCCGTGGCGTGCCCGGCTGCGAGGAGGAGGCCTAGAAGGCCCCTGGCCATCGAGGTGGCCGTCGGCGCCCCCCTGTCCTCTACCGAGCTGCTTCGGGGGGAGGGGAGGTAGACGACAAGTGCTCGGGCTGGGCTGGGCCAGGCCAGTGGAGAGGTGGGCCTCACCTGTGGGCGCAAGGTAAGCCTCTCCTTTCCTTTTATTTTTATTTTTCTGTAAATAGGTTGGCCCCACTAAATAAATTAGCTAGGCATTTTTAATAAATGTCCAAATAATTTTATAAATACTAGGTGACCAGTAGCTAGTCACATAAAGAATTTGGACATTTTTGAAATTCAATTAATTTGAATTTCAATTCAAATAGGGGTAAACTTTAATTTCCAGAGCACCTTTTGAATATTAGAAAATTCCATGAGTATGGAAAAATACTCAAACCACTTTTAAAATGATCAGCATCATTTATAGGAATTTTCCAAACATTCAAATGATTTTTGGAAAAAGAATTTTATCTGGCCATTTCAATTAATTTCTCAGGGCTTTCTGCTTCCCCATTTTTGAATTTCTTGTGAATTTTTGCATGATGCAAAGGGCACAAACAAACCTAGTACTTACCCTAGTTGGGGTTCTGACACCTATGCACAGCCGCGTCCCCTAGCCGGAGATTCATCGCCGGTGAGCCTCACCGCCTTTATTTCCCTCCTCCTCCCTCTAAATCTGACCGAAGGGCCCCACTGGTCAACACTCCACGTCGCCAAATCGTTTTTCTAAGGAAAATATATTTCCAAAACCCACGTTCGACGTCACCCCCAGTTGAATTTCCAGAAATGATTTAAGTCAATTTTAAATCATTATGTTTGACCCAACTTTGACCTGCAATATCTTTTATTCTATAAGGTCAAATGAGTTGAATCTTTTTGCATTATTTTTCTCTTGATCTCCTCTTTATTTTGGCATAACTTTTGTGCCATGTTGTTCTGTTAATAAATTCTGTTTAAAATAAAACCTTTTGTGTGAACTTTTGTTTGCTATTTAAAAAATATATTTGTAGGGTTTTCATTGTGTTGAAGACCAGGAGTATTCCACGCTCCTCTGGTGAAAGGCAAGCCACAACTCTCTTTTGCATCTTTGTAAATCTTTGACATGGTTCTAAAACTTGCCGTAACTTTCGGTGTATTAGTGACGAGGATCAGCCTTGACAAATCCCATGGTCAGGGACCTTGGGTTAGATCGTAGAGAAGGAACATGTTGGCGATACTCGTCGGCTAACAGGAGAAGCAATTCCTGCTCCATTGTATTATGCGAGGGGGCGATTAGAGTGGAAGTCTAGGCGAGTTCGCACAAGACCAGAGGTGTTGATTGTAGAATGGATGTCCTGAGATGTCCCCCCTCCAAGCCTTTATATACTAGGCTGGGTCTCGGAGAGTCCGTCTCAGATTACAGGGACGATTGCCTAATTCTAGCCTTGCCTTGAACGCCAAGTCTTGACTTCCATATTGGTCGCGGACTCCTACGTAGGTGCTCAGAGAGGTCCAGTCGTGGGCCTGTGAAGCTTCTAGCAGGCCTTCTGTCTTCGTATGCACCTGGTATCCTCACACGCAGGAGTCGTGGGGTCACCCCCTCGTCAGTAGCCCCCGAGTGCCTGGGGTACTCGAAGAGTCGTGCAGGGACGTGAATGCATCCTCGTTTGCTTTCATATGCACAGCGCGGCTGCGATTCGCTGGCAGCTTTAGCCATGACAAATGTTTATTTCGAGGGAAAATAAGCTAAAAGGGCCCAAGGTAGTCGACTGGTCGATCCTTGGTGAATTGCGCTAGTGGAAAATACCTCAGTATCCCAATCAAGCCCGTGTCCCTCGACACGAACTTGGGAATGACCGGTGTCTAGCAAAGTTCATGCCGCTACAAGTCTTGTAGGATCAATGCTGCCGGCCCCAGTAAACAACCTTAACGCGTCCGTTATCGGATCTTCTCTCTATCATGCGAGCGCGTGGAAAACATCGGGAGTGAAGTCTCGCTGTGGCAAGTACCGGCTCGGCCGTCTGCGTAGCGGGGTACTACCTACATGCTAAGCTTGCGTGGCATCTGGGTACAATAAGTCGCAGCCCAGGCATCATTTTGTATAGAGGCACGAAGCCCAGTTAGAGATGCACCCACTTGGAATAAACGATCAAGCGAGCTATTTGTAGTCACATGCGGAGCTTTTGCGAGCTCAGGCGAGGAAAATAAGAAAAGCACCCGCTCGGACTGTCATCGAGTGCGCGAGTAAATTATATTGCCGAATACTTGTTTGAGTCTTGCGAGTAGTTACTCGAATGTTTTTCTACCTTCAGGGTGAGGGAGCACCCGAACTCTGGAGGTGCGTCGTCTCTGCTAGTGCGAGTGGTCACTCGAGCACGTGTTTGGCTTCTGGGTGAGGGAGCACTCGAAACTCTGTAGATGTCGTGATTACTATGAGTGGTCACTCGAGCACGTCTTTGTCTTCTGGGTGAGGGAGCACCCGAAACTCTGTAGATTTTGAGCCTTGTTTTCAGCGAAGGCAAGGCGCTCCCGATGGGAGTAAATTTTTTGGATCGAAAATCATAATATTTTAGCACCGATAGACACGTGGCCTTTTGCCGGTCTAATTTTCCCAATTGCTTTCATCTTGATCTGTCCTTCTAGAGATGATGCGGGGATAAACATCGTGATAATGATTTTTGGTGACCGGTGATATGACGACGCCTGGTCTTCGATCCGTCGCATCCCCTGATTGTTCATAATGACCTCTTGGATACTGTGTTGCTGCTGCCTGTTGGGTTTCCGAGGTGCGTATGGGAAACATGCAAGACTTGGCGTGTCCTTTGAATAGTGTTGACCGTGTCAAGAATTATTGTCTTAGAATTCATAAGGCCCGGCGTGTTGGTCTTTGAATTAATGATGGAGGCACCTAGGCTTCTGTGTTTTCCAGGTTTGCCCCTGGGCTGCGCTATAAATACCCGCTGCTGTTTGCCTGGGCTTGGCATCCATTCTTCTCCCATCTTCTTTTTCCTATGGTTCCCAAGCATGGTGGTGGTGTGGCGGGCCGAGGTCATGGCCGGCGCGGTCGTGGTGGCCGTACCTCTCGCTCTTCGCGTGGTGGGCGCCGTGGAGCTCCGACGATGCCCTCTTCGTCTTGTGCGGATGAGGGTGTTTGGCGCTCCGACTTCCTTCTGCGCGTTCTTAGTCGGGCTGCTACTCGAATCCCTCTTCCCTTCTAGTTTTCCTCCATGATTTCTGAGCTTGACTTGAGGGTTTTATGGCTCCTTCTTCAAGGGTGTGCTCGGTCTCCTTCTTGGGTGGAGCTGGT
Organism: Bromus sterilis; assembly: GCA_950022295.1. Lineage (NCBI taxonomy): Eukaryota > Viridiplantae > Streptophyta > Magnoliopsida > Poales > Poaceae > Bromus > Bromus sterilis. The sequence goes on from OX465595.1 coordinate 179,694,371, forward strand.
TGTTGATAGTTCTTGTTTGATTTTTCTTGGATCCGGCTGGTGATCGTTTTGACGACGTCTGAACTTGCGTGATGGGGATAGTCTTTGCTGTCATTTTGATGGCGAAGATACCCTCACCGTTCGTGTCTTTGATGCCGGTGGCAATCGTCTGGATCCGTACTGGGAGGAAACAAGCAACGACAGCTCTGGCGGGTCGAGGGATCCTTCGTCTACTTCTCCAATTGCTTCAACTTCTGCTGACCCCTTGGTTGGTCGTGCTTGCTCTTCTAGTTCTAGGGAGGAGCTTGACGTTTAAGCCATCCGTCAAGCGGACTCGTCGGTAGGTGATATCACCTTGTAGAACTGGAGGACGGCGACTTTCAGGCATAGTTTTACTTTGTCTGTGATGATTCTCGCCAAGACGTGGGACGAAAGTGCCAATTATCTCAGCATGAGCACACATCTAGAAGTCATAATTCTTTGGGATGATTGGTATTGTAGTCCTTTAATTAGCTGCTCGAGTCCCTTTTGAAATGAGAAGTGTCTTCGACTCCTTTGTAATGACAACGTTCCTCGAGTCCTTTGTAGTGTGTCCTTTGAAATGAGAACTGTCCTCGAGTCCTTTGTGATTATTACTGTCTTCAAGTCCTTTGTAATGAGAATGCTCCTCGAGTCCTTTGTAATGAGAAATTGTCTTTGACTCCTTTGTAATGAGAAATTGTCTTCGACTCTATTGTAATGAGAAATTGTCTTCGACTCCTTTGTAATGAGAAACGTCTTCGACTCTTTTGTTTAAGGTTGTCGGGTTCTCGGCAGCGCTCCCGATGGGGGTAGCCCCTGAGGCAACCTTTGATTTGTAGAATCAGACATAGGCTGCGATATTTTATTCACTCGGACCGTCCTTTCTTGTAGCTGCTTAGTTGTTCCAAATATTCATCCGGTGCGCGGCAGCGCTCCCGATGGGAGTAGCCCCCGAGTCTTTAAGTGATCATTTGTGATCAGGTGAAGACTAAGGAATTTCTCTGTCTGCTTTGTCCTTATCTATCAGAACCCTCTCTTAGGTAATGTGATAGGATCTTTTTCACTTTGCATTCATGAAAGAAATCAAAGGAAATTCAAATTCAAAAGCAAATGGGAGAAGGAACCCCCCCAGATGAATTAATTCAAAAGGCCAGATAAAAATCTTCTCCAAAAATTCATGTTAGATTTTTGAAAAGTCTTATAAATGAGTGTGATCACATATCAAGTGATGTGGGACCCACCCCATGCTCATAGATTTTTCAAATATTCAAACAGTGCCTTGGAATAAAAGAAATACCCCTATTTGATTTAAAATTCAAATTATTTGAATGTTAAAAATGTTGAAAGTTTATAAGTGGCTAGTCCATATTATTATGAGGCCATATAAAATTTTTCAGCATTTAATAAAATGTTTAGCTATTTTATTTAGCTAAACAGAACAAATGTCAGAAGAAAACAGTAAAAGGAAATAGAAAAGGAAGCAGAATCCTTACCTGGCGCCTAGGCGAAGCCGGCCCACCCAGCCCAGCCGGCCCACAGGGGCAGCGGGGTCTTCTTCCCCGTCCCGCGCCTCCAAGCTGCTCGGTGGAATGCCACCGAGTCAGCCGGGGATGACACGTCGTCGTCGAAGACCTTCCAGGCCGCCCTGTGCCCTCTTCTCGCGCCTGGAGACGCCCTGAAGCTTTTCCCCTCCGTTCTCCCCCTCCACGAGCTCCCTCCCCTCCTCTCTCACCCGATTCATCGCTGCCCGAGAAGGACGCCGGAGCGCCGTCGAGCCCCCGCGTGGCCACCGTGCTCCCCGCGACGCCTCGAGCTGTCCAGAGGAACCACAGACGTCGTCTTCATCAGCCTGCAGAAGGAATCGGAGCCAGACGCTTCCACGAGCTCGCTAGCTTCGTCGTCTTCATCGCCGGCCGCCGTGGATCGAACTCAAAATCCGGCAACACCAGCGCCTCCCCGAGCAAGCCGCCACTCCAGATAGACTCAGGGTGAGCTCGCAAGCAAAACCCCTCTTTCTCCCCTCTCGATTGCTTCCTCTAGCCGGATCCGCCATGGAACCCGAGCACCTCGCCGCCATGGTCGTCGACATCCTCGCTCCAGTGCCCGTCATGAAGCTCCAATGCACGCATTTGACTCCTGCGTGTGCTAGCATTCGAACACGCCCCGAATCGACTCAAACCGTGCACTACAGCAACATCTGCGACCTCGCCGCCGTTCTGTTGCCGTCGGAGACGTCGCCGCCGTCGACTCCGAGCTCCCCGTGACCCCCTGCTGCTTCCAGAAGACGCGGACGAAGTCCCTGCACCCATTGGTGTCCTCCCCGTGGCCTCCCTTGGCCTCTAGCAGATTCCGTCAAGTCGCCGCCGTGACAAGGCCGCCTGCGTTTAGCCGCCGGTGGGTTAGCCACTAATCACCCGCCTAATGACCCCCTAGGTCACTGACCAGTGGGCCCAGTGGCTTAATTAAGCCACTGGATTAACCTAACCCCATGGATTAACTCACCCAGCCAATGACAGGTGGGACCCCCTTGTCAACCCCCCCTGACGCCAGCACTGACGCAATAAATCATTTTAAATGAATTTCCAGAGATTATTTGAATTAAAAGAATTCCAGAAATTCCAGAAAATACTCCAAACTTTGGAAATTCATAGAAAATTCATATTAACTCCAAATTGGACAAATAATATATGAAAAATAATCAGGAGAAAATTATCTTTGCAAATATGCAACTTTAAACTATGTTGGAGTTGATTTTAAAATGGGACCAGTAGCATATGTCATTTTCTTTAGTTGAAATTAATTCAAATTCAAACAAATGCTTTTGCAACTTGGACCATGGAATTATGCTACAATTCAACCACACTTCAGAGGCATATCATACACATTTCCAAATGATTCAAAATGATCAAACTATGTCACATGCAACTTGACTAAGTTGAATTCAAATATGGAGTTTGAATTTGCATTTCAAATGCAATATACTCCACTTAAATGGAATTGCCTCACACATCAAAACTTATAGTTCAAGTTTCAACATTCAATCATGTGCTTGAGCATTGCATTCATATTGATTGCTACTTCGTGCTTTGTTTGTCGAGTAGAGGTGGAACCGGAGCAGGAGGCTGCCCCCTTCCCGAACCTCGTTAGCAAGGCAAGCAAACCCCCATTGATCATGTCGATAAAATCCCACTTCCCTCTCATGTCTCGCTTATGCATTGTTTAGGATGATCACCATGATTCGTTTCTACCGCATAGATGAACCCATTCCTTTGCATGACCTATCATTTTTGTCACAGTAGTAAGCAAACCACAATCCTAGCAAATGTAGGAGTTGGTTGATATCATGTGACCCCTGCAATGTTACTGCTTATTGCATGCTTAGTATGATACCATGTTGTTATTATGATGTGAGTCGGGATGGTAGTGATCATGTTGATGATGGTAGAAAAGTGTTGGTGAATCGACCCTAATACAAGGTGAACGATGAGAGGTTGTGTAGGAGTACACGGTGGGTTGTCTCGTTGAACACCGCCCTAGTACGAGTTCTTGTGTGGTGATCCAAGATGAAGAGTACAACCACACATTGGGCTCACTGACCCCTCTCAACTTACTAACTCATCCCTTTCGATGTCCAGATGTCGCAATAGTTCGGAGTTCTGGTAGGCTTGTGGCCTGGATGCTAAGTGAGAGAACGGCTCATCCGAGACCGGCTTATGCACCACGCACACATCACTTGGGTCCACTTCGGTATACCGGCCGGGTTCACGATAGTGGTAGCCTACCCAAGTAGGCGGCTTTCTCGGACTAGATCGGCTATGAGGTAACAGTTGTGGTGAGCATCCTCGCTGGCACCCCTTGAATGGTGTCGAGATCAAAGGCGGTAAATAATGATCATGTGTGTGTAGCGGTACACCCTTGCAAGGATAACAAAACTATTCGAATAGCCGCGTCCGCGGTTATGGACTGCTTGGAAAGCTTAGCTTGATTATTAGATAACTTGAACCGGATACTTCTAACACACACCAAGATAAGTGTGAGTGCTATGGCGTGCTTTCTCGTAGTGAAGTCGAGGAAGGCACCATAGTGGTGTAATTGGTTGGAGAAAGTAGTGGACTCGTGTACGCTTCTTACCTCAAAGTCTGGTACTCGTAGTTCAGGATTAGCCAATTCAAAGCTGGCACTTCTGCAAGTGAACCCCACCTCCCTTTACCTTGATACATGTGCATGAGTAGTATAGCTCCTACGTAAGTCTTGCTGAGTACGACTTTGTACTCACGTTTGCTTAATCTATGTTTTAGATGATGTCACTGACCCCGAAGGTGGCTTCTTCATCGAGCTGGACGACTGAAGACCAACTAGTCTAGTCCCAGTCAGACGACTGGTTCCCTCGTGGAGGGCTTGTGTTTAAATAAGGCTTCTTAAGCCATTTGTTAAATTGTCTGTACTCAGACATAATTTGCTTCCGCTTTGTGTTGTAATGTTGGATCACATGTTTGTGATCTCTGTGTGTACTCTATAAGAGTTATAAATAAAATTGTACACTTTGTAGAGAATTGCAATGGTACCTACTGTTCATACAAGGCATGTGTGTTGCGTGTATGTTTATAACATGCATGTCTTTGTATGGGTTTTCGAGACCTTAGTTGTGTTCTGGCTGGCGGTCTTTCATACACCAAGTGGCCCTTAGATGTGCGCAGCTTGGGGCATCGCGATGCGATTGGTCGAGACTCCGTCTCGTGCACACTTTGTGGTATGATCGAGCCCGCCCTAGACCCCGACTAAGTGATCGGGCTGGAGTAAGTCTATGTAAGAGTTTTGAGATAGTCGATAGTATGGTTGAGGTGACTTGTCTTTGAATATGGGAGTTCACCACCCATATCATTAGACTTGTGTGCGGACGATGAGGACCCATCTCAGTTGATCATCCGGCCTGGATGGGATGCCCCTCACGTACGATGATTTCCGAGAATGTTCAGTGCTTGGCCTTGTCTGCTTAGACAAGTGGGTGCGGTTCTCGGCTCTCCATATGACTATGTCTTAACTGTACTTGCATACGCTAACCCCGGGTCCCGACATTATCTTAAAATGCGCTTGATGCTGAACAAAAGTTCTGAGTGGGGTTTATGTGAGCGAAGTGAGGACTTTTCGGGGGAAGTTGGTGCTCGAGCCCCTGAGTCTTTGCTTTAGTGGTTGTGTAAACAGAAAATGTCGTCCGTCGGGGGGAGTATGCGTTCTAGCCCCCAAGTGCTTTAAGGGGCAACATTTTCGCGAGGATAGCGTCTCTCAAGGGGAGTTTGTGCTTAAGCCCCCGAGTGCTTTAAGTTGTGTCGCGTAAGCGAAGATAGCGTCTCTCGGGGGGAGTTTGTGCTAGAGCCCCCGAGTGCTTGTAGGTAGCGTTGCGTAAGAAAAGATAGCGTCTCTTGGGGGGGAGTTTGTGCTCGAGCCCCCGAGTGCTTTTAGGAAGCGTCGCGTAAGCAAAGATAGTGTCTCTAGGGGGGGAGGATTTTGTGCTTGAGCCCCCGAGTGCTTTTAGGTAGCGTCGCGTAAGCGAAGATAGCATCTCTCGGGGGGGGGGGGGGGGGTGGGGGTTGTGCTCGAGCCCCCGAGTGCTTTTAGGTAGCGTCGCATAAGCGAAGATAGCGTCTCTCGGGGGGAGTTTGTGCTCGAGCCCCCGAGTGCTTTTAGGTAGTGTCGCGTAAGAGAAGATAGCGTCTCATGGGGGGAGTTTGTGCTCGAGCCCCCGAGTGCTTTTAGGTAGCTTCGCGTAAGCGAAGATAGCGTCTCTTTGGGGGAGTTTGTGCTCGAGCCCCTGAGTGCTTTAGTGGTATTATTTGGGCAACACGTTTTATTGCTTCGAGTTTTTACATGAGCTGCTGATCGGTGCTGCTACCGATACTCCCGATGGTGCCTATGGGTAGGCTATGGGTAGAACATGCGCAAGTTTGCCATGTTCCACGGGTTTCCCACGTCTTCGTCAGTCTTCGGATTCTTCAGCCTGTATGCACCTCCTCCTATGACCTCAGAGATTATGAAAGGTCCTTCCCACCGCGGGGAAAGTTTGTGCACTTTTTCTTGTATTAGTCGCAGGACAAGATCTCCTTTGCGGAAAGTTCTGGTCCGCAGGCGACTGCTTTGGTACGTGCGTAGTTTGTCCTGGTATCCTTCTGACCTTGCTATGGCTGTGTCCCTTGCTTCATCTGCAGTGTCTTTATCATCCTGGAGTGCTTCTTCTGCCTCTTCTTCTTCGTATCCTGAGATTCGGGGAGCTCCAAATTTTAGGTCGTGCGGTAGTACCGCTTCTGCTCCATACACCATGAAAAAGGGTGTGTACTGGGTTGAGGTGTTGGGGGTAGTGCGCAAGCTCCACAGGACTGCGGGGAGTACTTCTACCCAGTTTCCTGCGGCTTGTTCGAGTGGTGTGAGGAGCCACTTTTTTCTTCCTCCGCACACTAAACCGTTTGCTTTCTCCACCAGGCCGTTAGATTGTGGGTGCGCGACTGACGCGTAGTTGATTTTGATGCCCAGATCTTGGCATAAATTCTGAAATTCTGTCGCTGTGAAGTTTGTGCCATTATCTGTGATGATGTTTGTCAGAACCCTCTGTGAGGTATGTGCTAGGGTTTAGCATCAACTTGCATCATGTCAAAATTTTCAAAAAGAAATTGAAATGGGAGAAGAAACCCTCCCAGATGAATTTAATTCAAATGGCCACAATAAAAGTTGCTCCAAAAATTCCTTTTGCATTTTTGAAAACTCCCATAAATGAGTGTGATCACATATCAAGTGATTTGGAACCAATCCCATGCTCATGGATTTTTCAAATATTCAAACAGGAGCTTGGACTTAAATTAAACCCGTATTTGTATTTGAATTCAAATATTTTGAATTTCAAAAATGTTCAAAACTTGGATGTGACTAGCTATTGGTCATGTAAAGCCATATATAAATTTTGGGCATTTATAAAAATTTCTAGCTATTTTATTAGCCAAGACAAAAAAAATGAAAGAAAAGAAAAAAAAAGAAAAAAAGGAAAAGGCCTACCTGGCAAAGAGGCCCAACTAACCGAGGCAGCCCAGCCCAGGGGCAGGCTGGTCTTCTTCCTCGCGCCAGCCAAGCTGCTGCCACCGTGGAGAGCATTCCGGCGACGCCCTGGCCACCTCCTAATTCCCCCTGCCTTTTCCCGTCTCCGTGGACGCCCTGGAAGGCTCCTGAAGCAGTTCCCCCTCTCCCTGGATCTCTCTCCCTCCCACGGCGAAAATCCGCGCAGACCGAGCCCTAGCCGGAGCACGCCAACGAGAACCGACGCGGACACCGGACAAGATAGCGCGCGCCTCCGTGTCCTTTCGCTCCGCCGCCGACGACTCCTTCGATCCGCGGCATCAATTGGAGCCGAGCAAAAACAGAGGAGCCGCCCCCTTCATCGAGCCACCACCGGCCGCCGAGAGCTCCGACACGCGATTCCTCCGGCGCCAGGACCTCCCCGACCCCGCCGTGTTCTTCTTCGCACTTACGGTGAGCTCACGGTGCTCCCGCACCTTCCCGTGCCTCCTCTCGCGCCGTAAATCGTCGTGTTAGTCGAGGTCAGAAGCTCTAGTCGCCGCGCTGTCGACGTAGCCGTGGCCCGAGGCCATGTCTTTGACCCCCGCCTACTCCAGTAGTTGCGCAAGCTCCCGGGCTACGCCCTAGTACCCTCCAACCCCCTCCCCGTGCGTGAAATTCCGACTCCGCAGTGCTCCGGCGAGCACAGAGGTCGCCGCCGACGACTAGCCATTAGGGCCCCCCTAATGACTTTGCTAATCACCCCTTGGTGACACTGACACGTGGGCCATAGGCCACTAACCCCCCTGTTAAATTAATACACTGGATTAATTAACCAGTGACACTGACAGTGAGGACCCACCTGTCAGCAGCCCCCCACGTCAGCCTTGCGTCATGCTGACGCATTAATTCGTTAAATCATTTAAATAATCCAAAAAAGGCAGAAAATACTATAAACTTTGGAAATTCATAATTAATTCATACTAACTCCAAATTGGACAAATGATATATGAAAAAATATCAGAAATGCAAGGATTATGAATATGGACTTTTTTTCATGTTTGCCCATTTTAAAATGGGGGACAGAAGCAAACATGCATATGAACCCTTTTAAATTCAAATATGGAGTTTGAATTTGCAACTCAAATGCAATATACTTCATTTAAATAGAATGTTCAACACATCAAACACCATGAACCTCATGCTATAACATCATATCATGTGATTGTGCATTGTCTTTATAATGATCACTTTGTTTGCATTGTTTGCTATCGAATAGAGGTGGAGCCGGAACCCGAGATCACCCCCTCCGTTGAAGATACCGTGTACGACCGTCGTCAGCAACGCAAGAAAATGCCCATTGATCATGTCGATAAAATCCCACTTCCCTCTCAGTCTCGCCTATGCATTGATTAGGATGATTACCATGATACGTTTCAACCGCATAGATGAACCCATTCCTTTGCATGACCTATCATTTGTCACAGTAGTAAGCAAACCACAATCCTAGCAGATGTAGGAGTTGATTGATATCATTTGGCCCCTGCAACTGTTACTGCTTATTGCATGCTTAGAGTGATACAATGTTGTTACTGTTATGTGAGTCGGGATGGTAGTGATCATGTTGATGATGGTGGAAATGTGTTGGTGAACCTTCCCTAATACAAGGTGAACGATGAGAGGCTGTGTAGGAGTACACAGTGGGTTGTCTCGTTGAACACCGCCCTAAGTCCGAGTTCTTGTGTGGTGATCCAAGATAAAGAGTACAACCACACATTGGGCTCACTGACCCCTCTCAACCTACTACCTCATCCCTTTCGATGTCCAGATGTCGCAGTAGTTCGTAGTTCTGGTAGGTTTGTGTCCTGGCTGCTAAGTGAGAGAACAGCTCAACCGAGACCGGCTTATGCACCACGCACACATCATCTGGGCCCACTTCGGTAAACCGACCGGGTTCACGATAGTGGAAACCAACCCAGGTAGGCGGCTTTCTTGGACTAGATCAACTATGAGGTAACAGTTGTGGTGAGCATCCTCGCCGGCACCCCTTGAAGGGTGACGAGACATGGCGGTAACTGATGGTCATGTGTGTGTAGCGGTACACCCCTGCTGGGTTAAAAAAACTATTCGAATAGCCGCGTCCGTGGTTATGGACTGCTTGGAAAGCTTAGCTTTATTATTAGACAACTTGAACTGGATTCTTATAAAACTTGCCAAGATAAGCGTGAGTGCTATGGCGTTCCTTCTCGTGGGGAAGTCGAGAGAGACACCATAGTGAAGTAATTGGTTGGAGACATGTAGTGGACTCGTGTACGCTTCTTACCTCAAGTCTGGTATTCGTAGTACAAGACTAGCCAAGCCAAATCTGGCACTTATGCATTTGAACCCCACCTCCCTTTGCCTTGATACATGTGCATGAGTAGTATAGTTCCTATGTAAGTCTTGCTGAGTTTAACTTTGTCCTCACGTTTGCGTATTATATGTTTTAGATGAACCCACTGACCCCGAAGGTGGATTCTTCTTGGAGCTCGACGACTGAAGCCAAGCTAGTGTAGTCCCAGTCAGCAGCCTGGTTCCCTCGTGGAAGGGTTTGTTTATAAATAAGGCTTCTTAAGCCATTTGTTAAACTTGTCTGTACTCAGACCTACTTTGCTTCTGCATGCTTGATGTAATGTTGGATCACGGTCTCGTGATCTCTGTGTGCACTCTGTAAGAGTTATCAATAAAGTTGTAAACTTTGTAGAGAATTGCAATGACACCTGCTATTCATACTAGACATGTGTGCTGCGTGTATGATTATAACATGCATGTCTTAGTATGGGTTTTCGAGACCTTAGTTGTGACCTGGCTGGCGGTCTTTTATACACCAAGTGGCCCTTAGATGTGCGCAGCTTGGGGCATCGCGATGCGATTGCTCGTGACTCTGTCACGTGCACACTTTCTTGTATTATCGAGCCCACCCTAGACCTCGACTAAGTGATCGGGCTAGAGTAAGTCTATGTAAGTGTTATAATACAATCGATAGTATGGTTGAGGCGACTTGTCTATGAGTATGGGAGTTCACCACCCATATCATTTAGACTTGTGTGCGGACGATGAGGACCCATCTTAGTTGATCATCCGGCCTGGATGGTATGCCCCTCACGTTTGATGCTTTCCGAGAACGTTCTGTGCTTGGCCTTGTCCGCTTAGATAAGTGGGTACGGTTCTCGGCTCTCCATATGATTGCTTTGTAACGAGACTTGCATACGCTAACCCCGGGTCCCGACAATGTTATGAGGTACGCCGAATCTGAAGATGATGGACTTGATGAAGTTAACTGCCGTGAGGGCTGTTGAGCTGGTGATTGGCACTGCCTCGATCCACTTGGTGAACTTGTCTACTGCTACTAGTAGATGTGTTCGGCCTCCTTCTAAAGATTTCTTGAGTGGACCCACCATATCGAGTCCCCGGGTGGCGAACGGCTAGGATAGCGGTATGGTTTTGAGTTCTGATGCTGGGGCGTGCGGCCTGCTGGCGAATTTTTGGCAGACGATGCAGCGTCGTACGATGTCTTCTGCGTTTTTCATTGCGTTTGGCCAGTAGAAACCTGCTCGGAAGGATTTGGACACGAGTGCGCAACTGCTTGCATGGTTCCCGCAAGTGCCTTCGTGGATCTCGAGCAATAGGGCCTTGTCGTCTTCTTCCTCGATGCACTTTTGGAGGACCTGAGGGATGTTGCGCTTGTAGAGCTGTCCGTTGATTAGTGTGAATGCCTGAGATCGTCGGCTGATGCGTCGAGCTTCTGCGACGTCTTGTGGTAAGGTTCCTTCGATTAGGAAACGAAGGAACGGTTTTTTCCAAGCTTGTCCTTCGAGTGTTGCTGGTTATGCGTCTTTGACTGCTTCGTTGCCTATGTCATCTATTGGGTTTGCAGCTGCCACTTGTGCTGTCTCGCCTAAGTCGTCGTCCTCTGCGAATGCCTCCGGTGCGAGTGGCTTGGTTTTTATTGACCTTTGGCTGATGCTTTCGAGGAAGACGCCTGGATGGATTGGTCCCCTAGTTGATCTAATGTTTGCGAGCTCATCTGCTTCTGTGTTATTTGCTCTGGTGATGTAATTTAGCTCACAGCCGTCGAATCCTCCTTCCAGAGTGTTGTAGAGCTTCTGGTAAGCCATCATGTTTTCTGCGACTGCTTCACAATCTCTCATTGCCTTCTGGACGACGAGGTTGGAGTCGTCGTAGATTGAGAGATGAGTGGCGCCGCAAGCTTTTGCCATGCGCATGCCATGGAGTAGTGCCTCGTATTCGGCTTCGTTGTTGGAGGCATTGCTGAAGTTGATCTGGAGTACGTATCTGAGTTTGGCTCCTTTGGGGGAGATTAGTACGACGCCAGCTCCTTGCTGTCTTTTTGACCCGTTGAAGAACATTGTCCAAGAGTTGGACAGGTCTGGGGGGCCGGGTGTTTGCACTTCTGTACACTCGACCAGAAAGTCTGGGAGTACTTGGGCTTTGATCGCCGTTGGGTGTTTGAATTGTAGGTCGCGGGGACTGAGCTCGATGTTCCATTCGGCGACTCGGCCGGTTGCTCCGGGATTGTTGAGGATGTCCGCGAGTGGTGCGCTGCTCACGATTGTGATGCGGTGCTCGTCGAAGTAATGTGTTACTTTCCTCGAAGTCATGATGATGGCGTATACGAGCTTCTGGTAGTGCGGGTACCGCTGCTGAGATTTTGTGAGGAGCATGCTTAGGTAGTAGATTGGCCTTTGGATTCTCTGGATTTTGCTTTCTTCCATGCGCTCGACGACGAGCGCCGTGCTGACTACGCTGTTGCGGGCCTCTATGTAGAGTTAGAGGGGTTCTTGCTCCTTGGGCACCGCCAGGATTGGTGGTGTCGAGAGGGTCTTCTTTAGGTCTGCGAATGCGTTGAGGGCTTCCTCAGTCCACTCGAGTTTTTCTCCTTTTCTGAGCAATTGGTAGAATGGTAGGGTCCTTTCTCCCAGCCTGATGATGAAGCGGCTCAGTGCTGCGAGTTTTCCTGTGGGTTGTTGCACGCCCCGGATGTTAGCTGGTTCTTGCATCTTGGCGATTGCTTGGACTTTTTCAGGGTTTTCTTCGACTCCTCGAGCAGAGACCATGTACCCGAGTAGTTTCTCTGCTGGGGCGTCGAACACGGACTTTTTTTGGGTTGAGCTTGATTCTATATTTGTTGAGAGCGGCGAAGGTTTCGCGGTGGTCGTCTAGTAGCTTGCCTGCGCTGTAGGTTTTGATGACGATGTCGTCGACGTAGACTTGGACGTTTCTGCCGATTTGATCTCTCAGGCATGCTTTCATCATCCGTTGGTATGTGGCTCCGGCGTTTTACAATCCGAAAGGCATTGTTCTGTAGCAGAATATGCCATAGGGGGTGATGAACGAGGTGTGTTCTTCGTCTTGTTCTTTCATCCTGATTTGGTTGTATCCTGAGTAGGCGTCGAGGAAGGATAGGAGGTCGCATCCTGCTGTAGAGTCGATTATCTGGTCTATCCTCGGTAACGGAAAGTGGTCCTTCGGGAAAAAAAATTTGACGGGTCCGTAGTCGACGCACATTCGTAGTACGTCGGTGTCCTATTTAGGTACCAAGACTGGGTTTGCGATCCAGGTGGCCTTCATCTCCCGGATGAATTGCGCGTCGAGTAGTCGGTTGATCTCTTCTCCAATGGCTCTGCGCTTGGGTTCTAAGAATCGGTGCAACGCCTGCTTTACTGGTTTGGTGTTTGGATGTATGTGCAGTGCGTGTTCTGCAAACTCTCGTGGTATTCCGGGCATGTCGACCGGGCACCAGGCGAAGATTTTCCACTCTTCACGGAGGAGGGCCATGAGGGTGGCTGCTTTTTCTTCTGGGAGATGGGCATAGATTCAGATCGTCTTGTCCGGGTCCGTTGGGTGAACTTGGTGGGTGAATGTGTCTCTGTCGACGCTGAAGTCGCGATTGAATTCCTTTGACTCGCTTCTGCTTGCTAGTGGAAAGACGCTCCTGTCTGTTACCATGACTATTTCTTTGAGCTGTTGCTGAGCTCCGAACGTGTCAGAAACTTCGTAAATATCATGGTCACACTGGTCTGATTTGATGAAACTTCCATTGACTGTGATGACACCCGAGGGTTCTGGCATCTTGAGCTTGAGGTACGCATAGTGTGGGACCGCCATAAATTGCGCAAATGCGGGGACGTCCCAGTATGGTATGGTATTGGGACTGCCAGTCGAATACTTCGAACTCGAGGACTTTTCTTGTGAAGTTGCCCTTGCTGCCGAAGTTGACATCGAGCTCGATTGTTCCGAGGGAGGCGGCTGCTTCGCCTGGCTCTACGCCATAGATTGTGACACCTGACTTCTTCCAGACTGATCTTGGAATCAGCATCTTGCGTAAGGTGCTGGTGAAGATTATGTTTAAGCTACTGCCGCCGTCCATGAAGATTTTGTCCATGTCGTAGCCGCCGATCTGAGCGTTTAAGGAACAGAGGTGCGTGCCCTGATCTTGGAATTGCTGGTGGGTGGTCGCTTTGTGAAAAGGTGATGTTGGTTTCTGCGCCATATAGTTGGTAGGTTTCTTCTGTTTGGAGGCCCTCGGCTGCTCGGGTCTGCAGTGTGTGGGCATCCTATTTTTCTTTGGAGGGTCGTCCTTCTTGGATCATCCAGACTCGTCCGTGGGACGTGGGATATTGCTCTTCCATATTTGGTGCCGTCGACTGTTCGGTTCCTCGGGCCCGTTTGGCTTCGCGCTCTTCTCCTCCTTGAGGCTGTTGGAGAGTTCAGCAAACAGACGACAATCTCTTAGGGTGTGGCTTGCTCTAAGGCGTCCCCAGTCGTCCTCGAAACAGTGGATTGTACAGGGTCCATCCAGTTGTTCTTTGGCTGAGAGCTTGCTTGAGCTGGCGTGCCTTCTTCTTCGCATGACCTGGAACGACTGCGAGTGGTCTTCTGAGCGGGAGTGGAACCTTGGGTCGAGTTCTATTCCATCATTGATCGAGTGGTTCCGGATAAATTTGGCGAATTCGCCTGGTCTTCGATCTGGGTCGTAGTACTCGCCGGTTTGAGTTTCGGAGTCGCTTTCCTGCCCCGCGGCGGGTGTCCAGGTGGCGGCGGGTCTTTGAGTGGCTGGCAAGGCTTCTGTCACACGTCGCGACTCCTCGAGTGGGGTTCCTGCGAAGAACTCTTGTACCTGTTCCAGCGTCCTGGTCGGCTTCGCGGTCGCTGTTTGTGCTCGCCTTCTGGGTCGTCGAGTTCTTGTCCGTTGATGACGACTTTAGTAGTCGCCGAAGTGTTGGACTTGGTCCAACTGCGGGCCGAGCGATCTTGGTGGTGGGATGGAGAGGTTTGCGATGAACTTGAATTCCTCGAGTGGCTTGGATCTTGTTCGAGCCCTTGAGTTGCGGCTTGATGGAGATGGGACCGCCGAGATCGTGATTCCAACCTGTGTAGTTCCCACAGACGGTGCCAATTGACGAGGATCAGCCTCGGCAAATCCAATGGTCAGGGACCCTGGGTTAGATCATAGAGAAGGAACAGGTTGGCGATACTCGTCGGCTAACAGGAGAAGAACTTCCTGCTCGATTGTATTATGCGAGGGGGCGATTACAGTGGAAGTCTAGGCGAGTTCGCACAAGACCAGAGGTGTTGATTGTAGATTGGATGTCCTGAGACGTCCCCCCTCCCAGCCTTTATATACAAGGCTGGGTCTCGGAGAGTCCGCTCAGATTACAGGGACGATTGCCTAATTCTAGCCTTGCCTTGAACGCCAAGTCTTGACTTCCATATTGGTCGCGGACTCCTACGTCGGTGCTCAGAGCAGCCCAGTCGTGGGCCTGCAAAGCTTCTAGCGGGCCTTCTGTCTTCGTATGCACCAGGTATCCTCACACGCAGGAGTCGTGGGGTCACCCCCTCGTGGATTAGGGTGAATGTTCATGGCATGCTCGGTATTGCCATGAATATTGCTTGGATTCAAAGTGATTGTTAGTGGTGATTATGATCTCGCTATGATGAACATCATGATTGCTAGTACTACATTGATCATCCAACATGGCTGGGTTATTCATCCGATTATGCTTTGGATTATGATATAGCCATGATCGTGCCTTAAATTATTTTAGGGATATTGCTATGACTTGGACTATGGATTCTCATATAGCACCTGCCACTTAGATGATTATGGTTTTGCAGATAGGCTTCTTGTTGTGTGATTAGGTGCCACCAAACCGAACTTATCAGTGAAGCCACACTCGCCTGTATGGGAAGGCCTTGGCTCGGTCTATCGGTGCGCTCTTTTATTCGTATCACCAAGGAGGGAAGGCTATGCGCGCGCGGTTACCCTGATCAGGTAAGCAGCGATAGTCTTGAGAGCCGGTTTTGTTCAGTCCCCGTTTGGGACAAGTTTGTTTGCCACGAGGTGGCCGGTTGCCATGACGGTGGCTGGTGTCTGGAGGACACGGGGCTATCCACGACATGACTTGCGAAGTATGTCGGGTGATACGGTAAGGGAGGCACGCGGTAGAATGGTCTCGTTGGAGAAATCCTAGTCTGTTCCGTGGGAGACGTTCCAAGGTACTGGATGAGGGAAGAACTCCATAGTGTGGGTAAAGTGTGCAAATTCTGCAGAGTCAAAATCTATTCGAAAAGTCGCGTCCTTGGTTATGGACAAGTTCATACTAAGTCACACCGTTCGATCACAGTAATATAGATGAGAGATTGTGTTGCACTTGTGGATCAGTGCAAGTGATGGTAAGCTTGCGAAGCTTACGAGATGGTTGTGGATCTAGAGTGATGTAAGGCCCGATATGCGGTAATGTTCCAGATCTAGGTGTTTCCACCCAGATCCAGGGACGAAGCACATATCGGTCCCACCGCGACATATGACAAAGCCATATGCCCCGGATTTCCAACATGATATCACAACATTACAGATACAAGGATACAACATCTCATACAATCGGCATACAACTGCCTTAATACAATACAACAGCGGAAGATACATGTCTGAGTACAGAGTACAAGCAAATGCCTACTGGCAAAGAGAAAAACATCGATCCCCATAACCACACGGGTCCAGGCCCTCCGCCGGGATCCGCCTAACTAGTCGTCGTCGAGTCTCCACGTGAAACGACGATCACCATACCTGTTGTCGATCAAGAACCCTGAAAAGAGTTTGGGGGTAGTATCATTAGTACAGAGGTACTCAGCATCCAACTGTAGTGGTCAACTGACCCAGCAAGGCTTCATCACTCGCCATTCTCGAACAACTAGTAGTTTACGGTAAGGAAGGGGTAAGTGGTGAGGTTGCTGCCACACTAGCAATATGAAGTGGCTAACGATCTAGAGAGTAAGATAAGAAGCCAAGCATTCTATGAGGAATCGCCTCCAACAAGTCTTGCTATCAACTACTTACGCAAACATAACACCTATCCTATCCTTGTCCTCCTCTTCGCATCCCAACGAAGAAGAATCACTCAAGGCACACACACGTTGATCAAGTTATATTAAGATTATCTTAGTTGTTGTTGTCTATGAACAAGGAGTAGGTCTCAAGTCGTCCATAACCGTGGACACGGATTCTCGAAAAGATTTAACCCTGCAGGGGTGTACCAACTGCCCATTACAAGGCTCCGCACGCACGCCCATCACTCTCAGTTGCTACCCATCACAGGCAACCATTTTATGATTTAGTTCCAAGAGATCCAAAACGACAGGTCCCTCTAGCTAACAACGAACAAATCCGGGTGGCCCCCGGTGAGTCGACATCCAACTCAAAAGCCGGCCGCGCTCTCGAATCGGTCTCTACCGTCTGTCGCAGGTTTGGATAGCCGGTTAATCACACATGGGAAACCAGGTCCTCATCCGGACAAGGTGGGCCAGCAAGGGAACTATGTCCTCACTGGTCCGGGTTGGTTGGAAAACTACTGGCGGCCGACCAGCACACACACAGTTTCAAATGGTAAATCAGCTTGGGCCACCACTAGAAATGTTTGAAGCTAGGTAGGTAAGAAAAGGGGACCCCATAAAATCCCACACGCTGTTAGGCACGCTCAGTCTTAAAACCAATACAGGAACTCGGGTCCTAGGTGACTCGAATGGAACAAAGCGTCGGGGCGGGATAGCCTAGACCTTCCATCCTTCGTCGAATATAATCAACATTTTAATAATCATGTCATCAACAACAATAATAATAATGATAATGTGATATCCCAAACCAAGGAGTAACAGGGTAACATCGTAGCATCCTAAGCATGCATACTAAGCAGGGGCTGAGCAACGAGAAATAGTAACATAGCAGTACAAGGTTTACTGGGAGGGGATGATGCCCCACAGGCGTAAGGGATCGAGATAGTCTTCGCGGGTAAGTTAACCCAATTTATTGATTTGACACACGGGGAGCCAAAGAGTATTTATAAGCTTTGACAGTTGAGTTGTCAATTCAACCGCACCTGAAATATACTTGCTTGCAACGATAGATAAGTGGTAACGGTGATATGATAGTGATGATAGCAACAACAGAAGTAAATAGCAAAAAGTAACAACTAGTAACCAGCAGGATTGAAAACACTGTAGGCTAGGGAGATGGATGGTCAGGCGCTGCATGGATGAGAGTAAACATATAATAGATTCTAACACGGGGCAAGGCACACAGAAAATAAATGATCATCTAGGCAAATATCAAACAATAGGCATGTATCCCGTAGGTAGTTGTGCATGCTTGCAATAAGAACTTTCACAACATCTTTTGTCCTACCATCCCGCTACGAATAGAGCCAAAAGGAACTTATGGAGATTAAGGCGCTCCTGTCAAAGAGCACCGGAACAAAGCAATAAACTCAATGGATACATGGAATCCTCAAATCATGGACCATCCCCTTTGGTGTCCCAATCTGTCACCTTTGAGATCGCCGGTTCCGGACCATAATAGGTGCATACAACTCATAGATAGGATCTAGAACACAAATATACTCATGAAAACACATAAGGTTCAGATCTGAAAACATGGCACTCGGGCCCAAAGTGACAAGCATTAAGAACAACAAGTTGTAGCAAAGAAGATAAACACCAATCTAGATGATAGGCAACATGCCCCCAACAATCTGACGAACTATTACATGATTAAACTCATCCAATCCCTACCATCCCCTTTGCCTACAGCAGGGAATTAGTCACACATGTGAAGAGAAGTCATGGAGGATGGATGGAGTGGTGATAGTGATGACGATGGCGACGATCTCCCCTCTCCGGAGGCCAAATCAGCCTCCAGATTAGCCCTCCCGAAGAAGAACAGAGGGTGGCGGCGGCTCCGCGATGGAAACTGGGAAAACGACTTCTGTTCTGAGGTTTTCCCGTCACGGGGATAAATAGGAGCCTCGGTAGGGCACCATAGGAGGGGGGAGCAGCCCAGGCGGCCAAAGGGTGCGGCCCCACCCCTGGCCGCGCCAGGGGGGCGCCTGGGGCCCCCAGGGCTCCCCTCTGGTCCCACTTCTGGCTCCTGGCTCCATCGGGTGCGTGGATTTTCTGGTATTTTTCTGGGAATTTTCTGGGATTTCTAAAAATCCATTTTCCTGCACACAATAAAACCATACAGGCAGCTCTGCTGAAAACAGCGTTAGTCCGGGTTAGTTTCGTCCAAATCATGCAAGAATGAGGGCAAAACAATAGCAAAAGTGTTTGGAAAAGTAGATACGTTTGAGACGTATCAAATCCCCCAAGCTTAGCATATTGCTTGTCCTCAAGAAATTCAGTTCAACGAACTGGACGCGACAAAGAAAACTTTGACAAACTCTTTTGCTTCATTAGATGTAAATAAGCATGTACTACGAAAAGAGTTTAGCAAGTAATGAAACAATGCTATAAGGACAATGCACGAAGCAATTCTTCTTTCATGTGATCAGTCACAAACAACTAAAAGTAAATAATAAGCTACTGAAAATCAAGACAGGATCACAATGCACATAGCTTGAACATACTTGAGTGGCATTTCGCTAGCCTCCATGAGTGAAGAAAAACATAAATGCAGAAACTCCTCCGAAGTTTTAAAGGTGACTAGAACTCAGTATTTCAAACTAGCAATAACACAAGTATGCAGAAGACAATGTAATACTTTGGGACAATGCATGTTCCACTAAGAATGACAATTATGCTCTCATAGTTGGTGCTTTGAAGAAAGAAGGGGAGACTCTCGAACCGTGGCTTTTGATGGCAAGGTTGAAAACCCGTGAAAGGAAGCGAAGACAAAACATGTGCCAGAGCTCTTGGTTTTGAAAAAAGAGATAAAACATTTTTGAGAAGTGCAACTTTCCAGTCAACGGTGAACGGTAAAGGTCTCTCAATATCTCCCATGCCAACCATATATAATTCCTTTTGCATACACATATTCCCTTATCCATGAAACCTTCGATGGTCTATGGAACATTTTATTTTGCCTCAAGGATGGAAGGAGGGTATCGTTCCACCTATCATAAGAAGCATTTGGTCCATATCACTCCATCATCGAGTATGGGGGAGGTGTAACTCTCAGATATTTTTTTCTTTTTCTGTTTTGACTAGTTAAAACTTCCGTCAAAATATTTTTGGCATGAAAGATACTGATTTCCCTCACCGGACCATGAGCTTGTACGGTTACAAAAGGGAAGCTTTTGAATAAATTTCGAGATGGCACAAGAAAATCTAAGTTAGGAGTCGCCGGTAAATACCATATATAGGTAGGTATGGTGGACTCAAATGGAATAACTGGGTTTTAAAAAGGAGTTTGGAAGCACAAGCAGAATTCCCCTTAGTGCGAGCGAAGGCTAGCAAAAGACTGGGAAGCGACCAACTAGAGAGAAATAACTGTCATAATCATGCAGAGCGACAAAGCAACATTGAATCGGGCATGAAAGTGATATAACTATTCTGAAACAAAAAGATCATCAAGGAAAAATTAGACTTTCTAGTCATAAGCATGTGTAAACATGTGCCAATTCA
This sequence comes from Bromus sterilis, assembly GCA_950022295.1. Classification (NCBI taxonomy): domain Eukaryota; kingdom Viridiplantae; phylum Streptophyta; class Magnoliopsida; order Poales; family Poaceae; genus Bromus; species Bromus sterilis. The sequence goes on from OX465595.1 coordinate 179,714,366, forward strand.
ATCCAAAAATCCTCCGAAGGGAAATACCACTCCAGTGTGCCAAACCATGAACAATGCAATGCATGTAAATCATTTCAACAACACATTATGTACTCTAGCTATTTGGGACAAGCCACAAGGAAAGCATGAACGGTGGGAAAGAAATGTAAACATAGCACTATGTCGCTACAAGCTGGTCTCTAGATCATAAGTACAGGCATATGTACAAAAGTAGAAACAAGAAGAGTTCATACCGGTTTTCCTTGTTGCTTCCCTTCCGTCGATCTTCGTCATTACTACCTGGTCACTTGCACGATCGAACGTAGGAAATATAATTAAATGCCATCACGGACTTGGGATGATCTCTGAAAACAAAGCAAACTAAAGAGAGAAAGGAAATCTTTTTGGGTTTTTTTAAAGGTTAAAAGAAAGCGAAAGAAAAGAGAAAATCTTTTTGTTGTTTTTGCAAAGAAAGAAAGAAGAACGGGCAAAAACTTCGAAAAGATCAAAGCGAATAAAATGGATAATACAATGGAAAAGTGAGAAGGGCACGTACTCCCCCAAGCTTAGGATTTTGGCCTAAGTTGGTAGTAGCTAATGTCCCCAGGAGCCTCCTGCTCCAGGGTAGTACTGGTGAGTCCAAGGGTCGTATGAGGCTTGCGGTGCATACACCTTAGTCCTCGGCTCCTCCCACGAAGAAGGATCCGCGCTCCAAGCAGAGGAAGACCCTTCACCAAACTGGGTGAAGGTCTCCGCCTGGAAAGGTGGGAACTCACCATGCTCCTCCGCGTCGGGCACAACCCCCTCCATGGGGTTATGAAACTGATGCTGGACCACGAACTCATCGAACTGGATAACATCAAAGGACCATCTATTCCTGCGAGAAAAATCAAACAAAAGAGGTGTAGGTAGACGGATCTTGCGTTCCGTGGTAGCTCCGAAACGCAAGATATAATCAAGGTTACCAAACTCGGAAGTCATGGTAACAAACTTATGCCTTTTCATAGCAGCAAGATCAAAACTTAAATAAGTAAAAGGCTTATCATCGTGGTGTGGGGTGCAATTAAGAGACTCGAGGATAAGTGTGGCGTAAATGCCACCAAATAAGTCTCCCTTGTTACCGTTCATAGCAAGGCGTCGAGCAATCAAGGCACCCACATTATAATCAAACCTCCCTGAAAGGGCGGTTGCCAGGATAGCAATATCCGGCGCAGATATGTTGCTCGTGTTGTCACGAGCTAACACCCCTCTAGAAATATAATACGCAAAATACCTGAGGTGTGGAAATAAGATGCAGGAGATCTTTGACCGATGAATATCCCTTGTATCCATGCTATAGAGAGAGTTGAAGATGGTCCTCTGCTCGGAGGGCTGAGAGCTCATCTTTGCCGTCGGTCCCACGCTCGGCACACCTATTATTTCACAAAACTTTTCCAAAGGCATGGTCAAAAGATCATTGTAAATTTTAAACTCAACAGAACCAACATCAAGGTTATATCTAAAACTGTTAATAAAACAGGAGGTGAGTTTTTGATACTGAGTAACACGGCACATTGCGAGCCGCGTCAAACCTGCATTAGCACAAAGATTATAGAACTCCTCCCTAATTCCTGCAGCTTCAAGGAATTCATCGCACGGGAAAGTCATTGCACGTGCTTGATTTGTGTCCTCCAACAACTCTAAGGGCACATGATCTTCGTTGTAGCTCACCCTAGCAGTCGAGGGTGAAGCTGCAGCTCTTGTAACTCGGTCGGAGCGCTCGGGCCTCTTCTTCCCAAGCCACACCTTTGCTCTTCCTAGCAAACTCATTTCTGAAATTTTTGACAATTTACAAAAACAAGGATTTAAATCAAGTGAGTTAAGGAAAACTACTCAACTCACTTACCTAAGGCATAAACTTGCATCAAAAATTGGAAAATAAAACTCTCCACATGGATGCAAGCTCATATAAAAAACACCAAGAGCTACTAAATACTCACAAATGAAGCCACCAATCAAAAATCTAATTGGAGGGGTGAAGGAGTTATATACCAGGGAGTATTTGCTCAAAAATTCAGCTCGAATGGTGGGCTGTAGAGAGAGATCGAAAATCGCCTCCAAGAACAGCAAGAACGCAAGAACAAAGTGCAGAACTCGTGTTTTCGGAGAGAGAGGAAGGAGGAGGAAGAAGACATACCTGGAAGTGGGGCCTGTGGGCCCCAGGCGCCCTGTCGGCGCGGCCAGGGGGCAGGCCGCGCCAGCTGGCCGCCTGGGCCACTGGTGGCCCCCTCTGGTCAGCCCCAGGTGCCTCTGGGTCACTCCCGGCATGGATATTTTTATTCTTATTTTTCTGGAATTTTTCTGAAAACTTCACTGTTGAAAATTTCTCGGAGTTCAAAAACCTGCAAAACTTTCTGAAAACTTAAAGCGGTGATTAGTATTGTGAAGCTTTAAAAACATAAAAATTTGGTACAGCAAAGAGAATGAAAGCTAAAGCAAATGAAAACATAACAAGCTTGACTTTTTACCTATATAAAACAAGCTTCACTAGTAAGGTTGATCAAGTCTTACCAACAAACCGGCGATATATAGAACAAGAAGTCTCCCCTCTTATGAAGTGATCATTGCACCTTTACTTTAATGGACATTGTCCCCACCATAATGGTTTTGTATTTGTGGTGCATATGTAGTGGACAGTCCCATTCTCCAATCTTCACGGTCTCGATATTCTCTATAGAGTTAAGGCCATGCCTCTTGTCGATCTTCTTTGGAAAATAAACCGTGCATTCTTTATCATCAACGTTGAAGGTGACCTTTCCTTTATTGCAATCAATGATAGCACATGCGGTGTTAAGAAAAGGTCTACCAAGAATAATGGACATGCTCCCATCCTCGGGCATGTCAAGCACAAAAAAATCTGTAAGGATCAAACAGTTAGCAACTTCAACGGGTACATCCTCACAAATACCTATTGGGACAGCTGTTGATTTGTCAACCATCTGAAGGGAGATATCTTTAGGGATTAGTTTCTCTAAACAAAGCCTTTTGTAAAGAGAGAAAGGCATAACACTCACTCCTGCCCCAAGATCACATAAAGCAGTTCTGACGTAATTATTCTTTATGGAGCAAGGAATAGTGGGTATACCTGGATCACCGAGCTTCTTAGGAATCTTTCCACTGAAAGAGTAGTTAGCAAGCATAGTAGATATTGCCTCATTAGGAACCTTTCTTTTATTAGTAACAATATCTTTCATATATTTCAAGTAGGGAGGTAACTTAATAGCATCAGTCAAAGGAATTTGAAGAAAAAGAGGTTTCATCCATTCACAAAATTTATTATAATGCTCTTCTTCTTTAGATTTGAGGGACTTACTTGGAAAGGGCAAGGGTTTCTGTATCCATGGTTCTCTTTCCTTCCCATGTCTCCTTGCGATGAAGTCTTCTTTAGAGTACCTCTTGCGTTTATCGGGTGCTTCTTCTTCTCTTACCTTGGGAGGATCATCCTTCTCCGCATCCTTTTCTTCAGGCTCGGCACCGTCTTCTGTTTCAGCATCGGAGGTAGATATGATATTAGGATCAACAGCTGGCTTTTCACTTGTAATAGGATCACCGGGATTGTCATCCTCCTTGTGTTTCTTCTTCTTCTTTTTCTTCGGAGAGCTAACAGTCTCGTCTTCTTCTTGTACTTGAGAATCTTGCTCGATCCTCTTTGGATGCCCCTCAGGATAGAGTGGGTCATGGGTGTGTGTTCCACCCCTAGTTTTAATTCCATAAGCTTGTATGTCCTGTTTTGCATTATTAGCAAGCAAATCTTTTTGCACATTAGAAATTTGTTCAAGCTGAGTTTGAACCATATGAAAATGCTTAACAAGACATTTAACATCATTAACTGTTCTTTCTAGAACATCACACAAACTTTTGATAGCAAGAGAATTATCATGCAACTGACTTTGTAATCTCCTATTAAAATGGTCTTGCTTAACAATAAAATTATCAAGCTCATCTAAACATTGTTCGGGAGGCTTACCTTTAGGGATGTCACTTTCAGTAAAGTCTAATACAGAGTGTACCTCTACCAAGGGAGGGTGAGTAGTAGGCTCACACAACTTCTCAATAGGCGGTAAATTCTTAACGTCTTCGGCTTTAATACCTTTCTCCTTTATAGACTTCTTTGCTTCTTGCATATCTTCGGGGTTCAGAACAAGCATGCCCCTCTTTTTCGGTGGTAGAAGTGATTCAGGAACGGACCAGTCTTCATTGTTTTTGGCGATTTTGCACATTAATTCTTCTGCATCGTCCGGCGTTCTTTCCCTGAAAACACAACTAGCACAACTATCCAGATAGGTTCTGGATTCGTCGGTTAAACCAGCATAAAATATATCAAGCAATTCATTCTTGGGGATCCCATGTCCCGGCATAACCTTAAGTAAATCACAAAACTCCCCAAGCTTTAGGGAGGTGCTCATCCTGCAATTGTTTAAAGTTATAGATTCTTTGCAAAGCAGCATGTTGCAGATGAGCCGGAAAATATTTATCAACGAAGAATTGGACTAAGTCCTGAGGACTCTTAACGGAACCATAGGGTAGTGCATCATACCATGATTTAGCGTCTTCCTTCAAAGAAAAAGGAAAAAGCTTGGCCACATAGAAGTTTCGTATCTTCTCATCAGTAGTGAATAGTTGCTTAACTCAGCGAGTTTTATCAAGTGTGCTATAGCATCATCATTTTCTCTGCCATAAAAGGGGTCAGCCTCGACTGTAGATATAAGTGAAAGATCAACAGAGAAATCATAATCGGGATCAGTGATGCATATAGGTGACGTGGCAAATTTAGGATCAGGAATAACTTTTCTTCATGGCGTGCCTCTTGAGAAACTCCTTAACAGCACCAGGGTCACGGTCGACACACTCTCTGAGTTCCCTGCAAAAATCATCATCAAGAGTAACATAATCATCATCAAGGATTCTCTCCTTGAGTTCATCTAAGCTCGGGTAACCAAAGGTTTTGCAGGTAGGAATATAGGTAGCAGGGGTCTCGGTCTTGGATTTTGCTGCAGTCTTAGCAGTCTGAGTTTCAATATAGTGACCAAGAAAAGTAGCATCATCAAGAGTAGTGGAAGCATCATCAAAAGTATCGGACATAGTAACAGACTCAATAGAAGCATCATGTAGTGGTGGTGAAGTAAACTTACTCATAACAGAAGGTGAATCAAGTGTAGCACTTGTGTTCAGAACAGTACCTTTTCTTGTACGGGATGGTAAGATCGGAACCTTGGGGTCTCCTTTCTTACCCATAGCGGATGATATGCAGCAGGCATGATACTTCAAGTAGACTTGTAAATATTGCTACGCCTCCCCGGCAACGGCGCCAGAAAACGTTGCTTGATGCCCCACAGGCGTAAGGGATCGAGATAGTCTTCGCGGGTAAGTTAACCCAATTTATTGATTCGACACACGGGGAGCCAAAGAGTATTTATATGCTTTGACAGTTGAGTTGTCAATTCAACCGCACCTGAAATATACTTGCTTGCAACGATAGATAAGTGGTAACGGTGATATGATAGTGATGATAGCAACAGCAAAAGTAAATAGCAAAAATTAACAACTAGTAACCAGCAGGATTGAAAACACTGTAGGCTAGGGAGATGGATGGTTGGGCGCTGCATGGATGAGAGTAAACATATAATAGATTCTAACACGGGGCAAGGCACACAAAAAAGCAATGATCATCTAGGAAAATATCAAACAATAGGCATGTATCCCGTAGGTAGTTGTGCGTGCTTGCAATAAGAACTTGCACAACATCTTTTGTCCTACCATCCCGCTACGAACGGGGCCAAAAGGAACTTATGGAGATTAAGGAGCTCCTGTCAAAGAGCACCGGAACAAAGCAATAAACTCAATGGATACATGGAATCCTCAAATCATGGACCATCCCCTTTGGTGTCCCAAGCTTTCACCTTTGGGATCGCCGGTTCCGGACCATAATAGGTGCATACAACTCATAGATAGGATCTAGAACACAAATATACTCATGAAAACACATAAGGTTCAGATCTGAAAACATGGCACTCGGGCCCAAAGTGACAAGCATTAAGAACAACAAGTTGTAGCAAAGAAGATAAACACCAATCTAGATGATAGGCAACATGCCCCCAACAATCTGACGAACTATTACATGATTAAACGCATCCAATCCCTACCATCCCCTTTGCCTACAGCAGGGAATTACTCACACATGTGAAGAGAAGTCATGGAGGATGGATGGAGTGGTGATGGTGATGACGATGGCGACGATCTCCCCTCTCCGGAGGCCAAATCAGCCTCCAGATTAGCCCTCTCGAAGAAGAACAGAGGGTGGCGGCGGATCCGCGACGGAAACTGGGAAAACGACTTCTGTTCTGGGGTTTTCTCGTCACGGGGATAAATAGGAGCCTCGGTAGGGCACCATAGGAGGGGGGAGCAGCCCAGGCAGCCAGAGGGCACGACCCCACCCCTGGCTGCGCCAGGGGGGGCGCCTGGGTCCCCCAGGGCTCCCCTCTGGTCCCACTTCTGGCTCCTGGCTCCATCGGGTGCGTGGATTTTCTGGTATTTTTCTGGGAATTTTCTGGGATGTCTAAAAATCCATTTTCCTGCACACAATAAAACCATACAGGCAGCTCTGCTGAAAACAGCATTAGTCCGGGTTAGTTTCGTCCAAATCATGCAAGAATGAGGGCAAAACAATAGCAAAAGTGTTTGGAAAAGTAGATACGTTTGAGACGTATCAGGGGACATGGCTGTATCGGTTTGAAAGAGGCTGTAAACATGTGGTAGGATCAAACATCGAACATATCCTATACTATCATGCAAACCGATGGTTGAAATAGAATGTATCATAAGTAATGCATAGTCCTTGCCTGTTGATAAGTCGGGTTCCAAAGGTGTAGTTGATCGCAATCTCGCATCGTCTCCGAGAGGTAAACACTGGAAAGCAATCAACGAGCAAGCATCTATTACTACGAAGAAAACACGAGCAAGCATCAACAAGAAGGCAACACAAGGCATCGCACCTACCGTCGAGAGCGATTACTAACAGGTTAAGTGGAGTACTCGTCACACACGACAATACCGCACATTTACGGTGGTTCAAGTTGTTTAGCTACACAAGATGAGCAAAGTTTGTTAACATGGCATCTCACTCAAGCATGATATGTCACAGAAGCATGGCAAGAGGTGAAGCATAAATAACCTACCTATACTAGTCAAGTTAAGCGGGTAAAATTCCTACACATGGCATATCGCTATTTACCCCACAAAATAAATATGTTTGGTACTGTTTTCACCTAAACAATATTTTATTATTTTATTTAGCAAGCAAGAACAGCATAAACACAATCTACATGCAATTTTAGTCAAGTTACATATAAGAAACATTTTAAACAGAGCAGCGGTTAAAGGTTATGGCAACTAAAATTTACAGTGGCAAGGTTGTAATTAGCAGTAAAACAGCATTTAAACAAAGTCAAACATGGCAAAAGAGCACAAATTATTAATCTACACGAAAAACTAAGCAAGTTTGACGTTGGAACCATTCCGAGAACACTTTCCGGCGCGCTATAAAAATAACCCGTTTAATTATTAAACGGAGTTTTTCGTTCCGTTGGCTGCGGCTGGTCTCGTGCGGTTTTCGCGACGGTGATCGGGCGAAACCCGGTGTCGCAAATGTCGAGTGTCAGGGTGGCAAGGGTCGGTCTCTGTCCGATACGAGATAAGAGAGGGAAAAATAATTGCCGATCGATAAATCGGGGATGCAAACACCGCAAACAAATCAGACAATCAAACAATTCACACCGAAAACAAATTTTTTAATTTTTTATGAAATCTGGGCTGTTACAAGTGATCCCGAGTTATGGATCCGGAGTACCTTGGTATGAGATGTGGCAAGTGATCACGAGTAAGGTGATCTCGGATAAGTGTGATGATGGTTATCTACTTTCCATTTCTAGCTTACATTATTGCAACACTCACATGCTTGATTCATTAATATACTCTAACCTGCTTGCAATGTTATTGTTTTGCCTTGATGCTTTGGTTGTTGTGAGCTTGCAAGTACATTCAATGTACTGACCAGGCGTGTCATGACAGATTTGCAGGAAATGTTGTGATTGTGTAGGACGACGTTCCCGGTGTTTGCGAGCTAGGAGGTGTCCCGGCCAGTGTCCCTGTGGAGTGGAGTTCATCGCCATCGCCGTTGTTTCGCTGCTAAGTCGTATTCTGCTGTGATGGACTTATTCTGCTGCTTGATGTAGTTCCATGGCTAGCATTAGGAGCAAGTTGTTCTCCGCCTCGCTCCGCTTGCGTTGTAATGGACCCCTTGTACCCACCTCATTGGTAATAGAAAGTGGTCCAGTTCTATATCAAGCAGTGTCGTCTTCCAGAAGACATGATCTCTGGGATGAAGCACGGGGTATTCCGGTATTCTGAGCTGGGGTGCCACACTTGTTGACCATGAATACAACATGCTCCTTCTTGATCTCAACCTCAACAGTTTTCAGCATGGCGAACAACTCGAAGGGGTCTTAGTCATCCCTTGCATGTTGTAGTTCAACACAAAGCCTTTGTAGGTAGGGGGCAGCGAATGCAACACCCTATCAACATCATGTTCATCTGGAATTTGACATTCCAGAGCATTCAAGTGTTGAACGTAGCCAGGCATTTTGACCACGTGCTCACTAACACTACTATGCTCATTCATCTTTGCTGAAAATAAAGCTTCAGAATCCTCATATCGTTCAACCTTGGCTTGGGGTGCAAAGACGGCCTTGAGGTCGTTGATTATCTCATAAGCACCCATCCTCTAAAAGCGCTTCTACAGCTCAGCCTCCATGGTGTAGAGCATGCCACTCTGAACAAGGTTGTAATCATCCGACTTGGAGAGGTAGACATTCTTCTCATGCTGACAAGCGTCGGCTGGTGGTACGTCACCTATCGCGGCCTCTAGTACGTATGCCATCTTGAGGGGAACGAGGAGAATCCTCAGAGTGCGGAACCAGTTGATGAAGTTTGACCCATCAATTTTTAGTTTGTCTTTCTCTAGGAATGACCCTAATTTGAATGAGGGGTGGTGTGCAGCCATCTACAATGGTTATTTGCAAAACACATATTTAGACTTTGTTCATAAAATGGAGTTCAATTTTAATTAATTCCAAAACTCCCACTTGGTTAAACATCTGTCTAAATTTTACTAAGTGATTACATAATCCTGGTTTAATGATCTCCTCGAATATTACACGGCCGACGACACATCTCCCTAGGTAGGCCATCATGCCAATCAAATCTGTTATGTGACTCATGCTTAACCTTTCAGTCATCCGTATAACAAGCTCATATCTACATATGTCAAGCCTGCCAATCTGACCTTAGTGTATCGTTGTTTAGCAAGGCCATATCTGCATATGCCAGGGTTGCCAAACCCAACCTCATGCGAACGCTAACGTATGTATGACACCCAATCGTGTGTGCCTATCATAAAGAGATCCTTCTAGGTGGTGCCCACTAAGGGAGAATACAATCTTGGTATTTTCAGAGTTTATTCTATCATGCTACCGTCGTATATATAGCATAATAGCAAGATATGAAGTAAAATTGTAAAACTTTAAATCATACATGCGATGATCCCCCTTACATGCAAATTAAAGTTAAAACGCCTTCTACTTTATCTTTTGCAAGTTTTACATGGCTGCTAAGGGGTTTCGAGAGAGAACTTGTAAGAGCAAAGTTTTTCCCCCGTGTGTTTTGGATATTGTTGGACAAGACAGTAGAGGAACTAACAATGTTTTCTAGTGTAAACAGTTGTATAGGTTCCTGACTGACAAGCTAGGTGATAAAGCTTTAGGGAAGGTCTTCAAGTTATCGAAGCATTACCCCCTGAGCGAAGCTTAATCACGGAGGATGACCCCCAAAAATGAAGGTGTTCTGAAGCTCAATTCATTGAAGGAAATGAAGAAGACGGCGCAAGACTTAGATGTTTTTGTGTAGTTCTTTTTATGTTCCTTGAGTGATAGGACAAACCGTACTATCAAGAGGGGTCTTTAGTTTGTGGACACCGAAGTCATTGAGAAAATGCTCAGATCAAATCCAAACCAAGTGAGAAGCCTGAGCGAAGAAATCTCATGTGCACTGACTTAAGCTTCGGTAGCAAAGACTTCGTTCTTCGGCCTCTGAAGCAGAACTAAGTCCGTGAGTCAGCTTTACTTGTTCCTCAAGTAAAGTTGCGCAGTAATGACAAATCCGACCGTTGTGGACACGTGTCAAGCTGTCACCTCGGGTCAATTTTGTCATTTCGCACCTCGGGATCGCCAACTATAAATACACCGCCCCCTCCTCCATTTGCGGGTGGCTGCTCCAAGAATATTCCTGAGTGAGATTGAAGAGAGCACCCCAAAGACTTCACCGAAGAAAAACCCAAAACCCAGAATACTGAAGCCTAAGTCCCATTGATCTGAGTAGATTCGAGATGACTTAGGTGAAAGATTACTAGCCTTTTTATCTTGGAGAACTGCAATTCTCCTAGACGGTTAGAGTGTTGTTCTTCAGAGAGCGAACAGTTATTGTCGCCTCGAAGTCCAGTTTGTCAAAGGTTTCGGTGATTTCCTCAATAATCAACCACGAGTGAAGAACTGACCAAGCTCAAGGAGTTTGGTGCAGTGGAGAAACTGACGGAGAGAGATTTGCTCCAGGTGTTCAATCACCAGTCCCTCCAACCAGACGTAGCGCTTTGCAGAGCATGAACTGGTCGAACAAACATCGTCGAGTCCCAGTTCGTTTTACTTCGAGCATTTACCTTCAGTATTGCATTAGCTTCGCAATTATGCTTCAATGTGTTTTGATTCACTGCATTTAGTTTCGCTTCCAGTTTTACTTCGCTATTCCTCTTCAATTATGCTTCACTTCAATAGTTTCAGTCAAAAAATTTCAAGTGATCATTCACCCCCTCCCCCTCTGATCACATACTTGGACTTTCAGTTGGTATCAGAGCTAGTCACTCCCTACACTCTGTGTGTTTTGGATTAACCTCCTGGAGTGTCTTCAAGTATGTCTTTCGCAGCTATTCGCTCCGACGAACCTATGCCTGTTTTCAATGGGAAGGACTACCCGTACTGGAAGGACAAAATGAAGAGAAATATCATGGCTATCAACTCGACTGCCTGGCAAGTTGTCTTGTATGGAGTCACTGTTGCCGATGAGAAGGCCATCACTCCTGAAGAAGCAAAACTGATTGATCTTGATTCTGAAGTTTGGGTTTTCATCACCAATCACTTGACACCAGAAAAGTATCATGAAGTGAAGAATATTCCATCTGCCAAAGGTGTCTGGGACTATCTTGAAAAGATTGGTGAAGGTGTTTCTACCCAGAAGGATGCCAGAATTGACACACTCCGAAGAAAATTCTATCGCTTCAAGAGAAACGAGGGTGAAAAAGTCAGCTCCATTTATAGCAGACTCACAGCTCTTGCAAATGAGTTGATTTCCCTCGGTGCTGATGACATTACTCCTCACTCAGTTGTAAGAACTTTGCTTCTCTCATTGGATGACTCGTTTGATCACATTGTGCTGATGATCAAGGAAAGGACTGATTTCAGACGTCTTGTTTCCGCTGATATTCTTGAGAGACTCAATACCTTTGAAATGGAAGAAGATGAGAAACGTGACATAAATGGCTCTCGAAGAAAAACTCATGCCTTGAAAGCAAAAGCTTCGCGTCATTCTTCACCCGAAGTTAGTTCTGCTTCAGGTGTCGAATCAGATGATCCTGCAAGCATTGGAAAAGATTTAGCATTGATCATGAGACGCTTCAACCGCTTCCAAAGAAAAGGTTTTTCTTCACCGAAAAGGGGTTATTCTTCAAGGAGCTCAACTCACTCATCTCACCGCTCGTCCTCAAGAAGCTCTCCATCGAAGGACAACTGCTGCTATAAGTGCAAGAAGCCAGGTCACTACATTGCTGATTGCCCTCTGTGGGAAACTGAGAACAAAGCAAAGCATTCGCTTAGAGACTCCTCAACCAAGTCCCAAAGATCTTCCAGAAGCTATGAATCCAAGAGACATGATTCCAGTTCGAGAAGAGATAAGAAGAAAGATTCTGATGATGAAAAGAGGAGGAAGTATCATAAGAAGCGTGAGGGTTCTTCATCGAAGACTTACTCGTCTCGGCGAAGCAGCTCTCACCGTGCCAAGGCCTATCTGGGAAAGGAGATGAACTCTGAAGACGAAGCCTCTGGGTCAGAAGCTGAATCAGGCTCAAGGTCTGGGTCTGGGTCCGAATCAGATGGTGTTGCTGGTTTGGCATTCGCTTCAGCACATGCTTCGACAAAAGCTTCGAGCTCATTCTTCACCAACAACAGTAGTGAAGATGAATCTCCTGCATATTGCTTCATGGCCAAGGCGAAGGTATCTTCATCAAAATCTAACTATGATACCTCTGATTGTTCCTCATATGATAGTGACTCGAAGATAAGCTATGCTAAACTTGCTAAAATTGCTTCAATCCAACAAGATGAACTTGATTCGCTAAGAAAAACCATTAAGAAATCAGAAACTCTGTTGATCGATGAGATAGAGAAAGTTCAAACTTTGACTAATGAGCATGCAGCTCTGAAAGAAAAGTTTGAAGAATTATCCTCTCGGCATGATCTTCTTTCAGTGGATTATGAGAAGCTCATCTATGAATTTCTTCAAAGGAAAATGGCTCTCGAAAGACTGAAAGAGGCTCATGAAGAGTTGGAAAATGTCAATCTCTCTCTCATGGCTCAACAAGGTTCTGAAGCAAATCATAAAACTGATTCACCTTGCTTAACTTGTCTGGAACGAAGCAAAACTGATTCCAAAGGGAAAGCTCCTATTGTTATTGATGATACTAATGCCTATGATGAGGAAAATCCTGCTGTTACCGAGGAACTCCTCAGGTTGAAAAACTTATTTGAAACAGGCATGTTCAAAAGTGTGCAAGGTCACCAGTATCTTTGTGATATCTTGAGGAAGGCTCTCCTTCACAGGAATCCCAGGAATGAAGGTGTTGGTTTTGAGAGAAAGATAAACCCTAATGGCACCTATTGGGAACCTGAGCAGTATCCTAAGACTATTTGGGTCCTAGCGAAGGAGAATCCTATTGATATTGCTAACCTTTCAGGCTTCGACTGCAAAATGAACAAAGATATTGTGGATGAATCACTTGATTCAGACTACAAGCTCATCAAAGATGAACAGGGAAAGGTTACTGCTGAGTATGTTGGTACTCCTCCTAAGAATGTCTTCTATAAGAGGCAGATATGGGTGCAGAAAGCACTTGTGGAAAAACTACCTGCTAACCATACCATGCAGGGAAAGTCTTCGGTACCACCGAATCATTTCTACTCTCTAGAAACAAGAAATGATTCACTGGTGCCCAAATCAAATGTTCCGCAGAAGCAATACTATCGCACTGGTCGTCATACTTATCGTCCTCATAATAATCATACTAAGATTGCATATGCTCATTCTTATCCTAACCATTCACAGAGGACTTACATTTATGGTGTGCTTGATGGTACACCGAAGCAATACACTCCTGTTCGCTTTAATATTGCTTCAACCAGTGCTTCAACATCTTCTCAGTCACCTGCTCGTTTGTGGGTGGTTAAGAAGAACTAATTCTTCTGCAGGGCTATGTCTCCGGTGGATCCGAATGGGTAATGGATAGTGGTTGCACAAATCATATGACCGGAGACAAGGAGTTATTCACCGAAGAAAAACTATCTCACTCTTCTCAGAAGTACATTACCTTCGGTGATAACAATAAGGGTAAAGTTTTAGGTTTGGGTAAGGTTGCCATATCAAAATATAAGCACATTGACAAGGTTATGCTAGTCCAATCCCTTCGATATAATCTTATGTCTATTTCTAAGCTATGCGATATGGGTATGCTTGTTCTATTTTCTGCTTCGCGTTGTGTTGTCTTTTCACAGGATGACTATACGTTTGTCTTCGAGGGTTACCGAAAAGGAGATTTATACATTGTTGATTTTTCTTCGGGCCCTGCTGTATCCACATGCTTAATGGAAAAAGCTTCATCTGGTTGGTTATGGCATCGAAGACTTGGTCATGCAGGGATGAGAAATCTTCATAATCTGGTGAAGAAGAACCATATTATAGGCCTTAACGAAGTAAAATTCGATAAGGATCGTCTCTGTAGTGCTTGTGAAGCTGGTAAGATTACGAAGAAACATCATTCAACGAAGACTATCATGACCACTACTCGTCCTCTTGAATTGCTTCATATGGATCTTTTTGGTCCTCAAAACTATGCAAGCCTAGGAGGAAACAAATATGGTCTTGTTATTGTTGATGATTTCTCTCTTTATACTTGGGTTTTATTTTTGGATGACAAGAGCAAAGTTGTTGAAATCTTCAAGTCATTCGCTAAGAGAGCTCAAACTGAATATGAATTATCTCTGAAGCATATCCCAAGTGATAATGGAACTGAATTCAAGAATACTCATATTGAAGATTTTCTTGATGATCATGGTTTTACTCATGAGTTCTCTGCTTCTTACACACCTCAACAGAATGGTGTTGTTGAAAGGAAGAATAGAACTCTTATTGAAATGGCCAGAACTATGCTTGCTGAATACAAGACTCCCATTAGGTTCTGGGCCGAAGCAATTAACACAGCTTGTCATATCATCAACAAGGTTTACCTTCACAATTTTCTGAAGAAAACTTCACATGAGCTTATCACTGGTAACAAACCAAATGTTTCGTACCTTAGGGTATTTGGTGCTCCATGCTTTATTAGAGACATGAATCATAGCTCCTAATTTGCCCCTAAGGCACATGAAGGTTTTCTTTTAGGTTATGGCTCAAACTCTCACACCTACAGGGTCTATAACTCTCACTTTGGGAAAGTTATGGAAACTGTGAATGTGAGGTTTGATGAAACTAATGGCTCTCAAAAAGAGCATTTGCCTCATGATCTAGATGAACCACCTCTTGATGAAGTGATCAGGTCCATGGATATTGGAGAAATTCGCCCTGTTGAAGCTAATGATCGTCAAGCTAATAGGGATGATGATGGTCCAATGTTCCCACACATAACCCGGGGCGCTGGAGATCAACATCCTGAAGCTAATGATGAACAGGACAAAGAAGAACAAGGGAACGAAGGAAATGCTAATCCCGATGGAAATGCTGAAGCAGAAGGTGAAGCAGATCCTGAAGCTGAAGCAGATCCTGAAGCAGAAGCTGAGCCTGAAGCAAATGATTCAATCTTATCACGAGTTCGAAGAAGAGTTGATGTTGATTCGATCCTTGAAGAAATTCATCAACCAGGTCGTCCCACAACTCGCTCTCGTACTCGTTTGGCTAACTTCTGTGGAAACTTTTCGTTTGTCTCCATGCTAGAACCTTCAAAGTTTGATGAAGCCATGAAGGACCCATATTGGTTAACTGCTATGCTCGAAGAACTTAATCAGTTCGAGCGAAACAAAGTTTGGTCCTTAGTTGACAGACCTGATCCCACGAAGCACAACATCATTGGTACAAAGTGGATTTTTCGCAACAAGAAAGATGAAGACGGTATAGTGGTAAGAAACAAAGCACGACTGGTAGCACAAGGGTACACCCAAATCGAAGGTATTGATTTCGGCGAAACTTATGCTCCAGTTGCTCGTCTCGAATCCATTCGTGTTATGCTTGCTTCTGCAAATTTCAATGGCATTCTACTTTATCAAATGGATGTGAAAAGTGCTTTCCTTAACGGAGAAATCGAGGAAGAAGTGTATGTTATGCAGCCTCCAGGTTTTGAAGACCCAAAGAAACCCGACATGGTGTACAGGTTACACAAGGCCCTCTATGGGTTGAAGCAAGCACCTCGTGCTTGGTACGACACATTGAAGGATTCCCTTCTGAAGAAAGGCTTCAAACCAGGAACAACTGACCCAACACTTTTCAATCGATCTTATAATGGTGATTTGTTTGTATGTCAAATATATGTAGATGATATCATTTTTGGATGCACTAACACTGAAATCAGCGAAGAATTTTCCAAAATGATGTCGAAGAAATATGAGATGTCTATGATGGGTGAATTGAAGTTTTTCCTTGGACTTCAAATTCGTCAACAGAAGAATGGCACCTTTACTTCTCAAGAAAAATATCTCAAGGATTGCCTGAAGAAGTTTGGTCTTACTGATTGCAAAACTATCAAAACTCCAATGCCAACCAATGGCTTCTTAGATGCAGATGAGAAGGGAAAAGCCTTCGACCAGAAGAAATATCGGTCTATGATTGGATCTCTGTTTTATCTTTGTGCATCTAGACCTGACATTATGCTTTCAGTATGTATTTGTGCTCGTTTTCAGGCCAATCCAAAAGAATCACATCATACTGTTGTAAAGCGAATTCTTCGGTATCTTGCTCACACACCTACCTTGGGCTTGTGGTATCCCAAGGGAGCTCAGTTTGATCTCATTGGCTATTCTGATTCAGACTGGGCTGGTGATCGTGTGGATAGGAAATCAGCTTCAGGGACTTGTCATTTCCTTGGAAGATTACTTGTGTGCTGGGCTTCAAAGAAGCAAAACTGTGTTTCAATATCTACTGCTGAAGTTGAATACATTGCTGTTGGTTCATGTTGTACTCAGTTTCTTTGGCTGAAACAAACACTGAAGGATTATGGTATTCATGTGAAGAAAATTCCAGTTCTATGTGATAATGAGAGTGCAATCAAAATTTCTCACAATCCTGTGCAGCACTCTCGCACGAAGCATATTGACATTCGCCATCATTTTCTTCGTGATCATGTTCAGCGTGAAGATATTTTCATAAGTCATGTCAGAACTGAAGATCAACTGGCTGACATATTTACGAAACCATTGGATGAGAAAAGGTTTTGTGCGTTAAGGTGTGAGCTCAATATATTGGACTCACGAAATGTACTGTAAGATAGAACCTTTTACTCCAGTATATACTTATTTACTTCGTTGCTTAACTTTTAGTTTCGTTGTTTGTTTTTGCTTCACTTATTTGATTTTATTTCGTTTGGATTTAGTCCTCTATGCTTATCACCTTTTGCTTCGTTCGGTTTTTCTTCGAGGTGATAAGTTTAGGACCCTACCTTTTCTATTCTTCTTCTTTCTTATTCTTTCTGTCCAAAGTGGTTGAGCACAATTGAAACGGAAAGTATTTTGCTTCGAACATCATTGAGTTCCGAATCAAAAGCTTCCAATTTTTATCAAACTTTTACTCAAGTCGAGGACTTATTCTTCGGTTGTTGAGATCCCATCAAATCCGAGTCGTTAAGATTTTCTCGCGAGTCGCCACGAAATCCTCGCTGTAGAATCCGGAGAGACAGACGCTGGAGGTCGTTCGATCTGATCTGACAGCTCCTGTCAGACCGGCCTATATAAGGCATCCCACCCCAGCGAAACCTTCCCACCTCCTCATTTGCATCTCTCCGTAACCCTCTCTCTCCCGAGCGCCACCGAGCTCTTCGTCCCCGTCGCCGTTCTCGCCGCTTTACTGCCGGAAGAGCGCTGCCGTGGACTTCACGCCGTCGACGAGCACGTCCTCCTCGCTCATCGCCGCCATAGCTGCTCGACGCCACCGAGTTAGGGTACGCAGAGCCCCCGATCCGATCTCTGTTCTCTTTGCTCCTCCTTCTTCTAGATCGAATCCATGTTCTTAGTCTGTTTGTTGGGATGAATTCCTTAGGTTTCTTTGATCCGTTGGATCGTTGCACTGTTGGGAAATCTGTTTCTGCTAGCCTAAAGGTTCCCATCTCGATTCAGGTTAGAAGTTAGGGATTGAGTCTTTCTGTTCTGTGTTAGGGTTTCAGTTCTTCATTGCATGAAGTTAAGTCTAGCTCAGAACAGACAAGAATCTTCACCCAAAATTCCTCATTGAATCTCTTGTCAAAACTTTTGTTTTTGGATCGAAACTTTTGCTGGTGCTCATTCCATATTTGCCTTTTTCCCTCGCTACCTTTATGCTTTTCACAGGATGTCTGCAGAGTTATGCTTCGGAAATGAGTCACCAAATCTTGACCACATCAACGAAGCAGAACGGTCTGCTCCGAAGAAGAAAGGTGGCAGAACGAAGGAAACCAACAATGCCAGAGGCATCCCCGAATCCATTCGCTTAGAGCTTGGATATGATACGCCTCCTGGAGAAACCAAGGATCAGCGCAAGAATCACCTGCAAAACATTCGCCGATACTGGGCTGTTAGATGGTACAAGTACAAGAGCATTCCTGACTGGAAGTGGGCTATGCAATTTGCCTTCAGTCCACCCTTTCAATATACTTTGGCTATGTGCAGTCAGTACACCGAAGAAAATCGCCATTTATACTACCCAGTTCCACCGAAGCTTCCACACCCCAACACTCTCAAGACTCCAGCTGACTATCCTGACGAAGAAGAACGTTTGAGGATTGCTGCTGAAAACAAGAGACTGAAAGAAGAGAAGAAGGCAGCCAAGTTGGCTGAAGCTGAAGCCCATGATGTTGGGCCTAGCTCGAAGAAGAAGAAGAAGCTCAAGAAGAAATCTGCTTCTCCTCCTCATGCTACCACAGAAGATGAAGAGCAAGCTAAGTTAGAGCAAGCAGCTCTGTAGGATTTAATGTTGGACGAATCAAATGCTGCTGACAACGAATCAGAATCCGAAGCAGATGATGAATCTGATGATCCTGCTCCCCCCCCCCCAAGAAGCAAAGACTTTAGATCCCACTAAAGAAGAAGCCAGGAGAGAAACCTGCTGCTAAGGGGATTAAGTTTCAAGACCCCAAGGACAAGTCTTCTACTCGCCCCACCATTGATTTGTCAAACTTTGTGGTTGCGAAGCCCTTGGCCTCCAAGCCACCGGCTGATACCCTCAACACTGAGAGGCGATCGAAGCAGAAGCATGACCCTGCTAAGAAGCAATCCACTGCAAAGGCTTCAGCACCATCGAAGCCCAAGTAGTCTACGGCTCAAAACCCTTCAGCGAAGCACAAACTCATTGAAGAAGAATTGAGACAGAAAGACCTCGAAGAGGCACTTGAGCGCAACATACTTGGCAGAAGTTCTGCTGAGAAAAAGAAAGCAGATGAGGACACTCCAAGAAAGCAAAAGGAGTTGGACTCTGCCAGATTGGCTGCAGAGAAGGCTGAGACGAAGCGCAAGCTCGCCGAAGCCGAAAAGAACGAAGAAAAATCTGCCGCTGAAGCTAAACAGCTGGCCGAGCTTGAAGCAAAACGCAAGGCCACTCTAGACAGCCTCAGGACAAAGAAAGCAGAGAAAGCTGCTAGGGCAAGTCAAAAGAAGCCCGTTGTTGATATGACTCCCCCCACCGAAGCTATTCCATCAAAGCAGAAAGGCATATCTATGCCTGAAGCTCAAGCTGAAGCTGATCGCCACAGTGACCATCAGTTCCCTGACCCACGTGAAGGCGAACTCTGGGATCAGTTGGGCATCACTGAAGCCCTTTGGGAGAAATGTGCTGCTGAAGAGCCTGAAACTGTTGATCTTGGAGAAGTTTACATCTCAAGCTCCATCGAAGCAATGATCTCCACTATGATCAGTCAGTTAAAGGACTTGCATTCAAGAGATAGGGCTGAAATCAAGAAGATTCACAACTATCAGAAGCGCGCTGAATCTAAACCAGATGAAGAATTCAAACAACACGCTCTGAAATTGCTTCAACAAGTGACGGAAGTCAACACCACCACCAAGAATAATATCAAAATCTTCAAAGGCAAAGTCAAGGCCGCTGTTGATGAAATGGTGAAGACCCATAATGCATCCATTATGGAAAGGGATTCAAGGAAGCGAAAGGCTTCGCCCGAAGCTGAACCAGTTGTTGCACAACCATCGGCTACAAAGCCCACTGCTTCAAAGGCTTCAGGTCCTTCACCCAAGAAGAAAACCACCAAGAAGAGGAAGGTTACTTTGGCTTCAGCTGCTGACATGGACACCAGTGATGAACAGCCGAAGGAAACTCCTGAAGCAGTTCCCACTCCTACACCGAAGCCAAAGCCATCCCAGCCCATACCAAAACTTTCAGCTCCACCCACCAAGACTCCAACACCTCCTCCTACCAGAACCACCCCTAAACCAACTCCACCTCAAAGAGCTCCTACCCCTACTCCCTCCACTGCACGAACTCCCACACCCATTCCACCCCGTGCACCCACACCCATCCGTGCTCCAAACCCCTCACCACAAAGAATTCCCACTCCACCAGCTACTCCCGCACCACCTCCATCACCTCCCCATGAAGAAAATGCACCATCCCCAACCCACCCCCAAACACATGTCACCCGAGATTTTTCCCCTGCCAGATCCATTCAAGAGTCCGAAACCATTGTTCCTCGCACCGAAGCACATGACGATGAAGAAGAACAAGTTCAGATAATGAATCTGTCGCAAGAGCAAGCGCTGATAGTCGCTCAAACTACTGGCCCTTCTAGCGCCAATCCAATTGCTCCTCTGCAAAGGTTTCGCGCGCATTCGCGCCCCTGCCAAGATACCCAACTTGACTCCAATTACCCTCGTGAATTTTTTCCTATTTTCAAGGGTGCTGGTTATTCTTCAAGGCATGGCCCGGACTTCAACTTGGAACAGCATCAGAAGCGCCACCGTTTCTTTGGTGTCAGCCCATATGCTTCAGATCGCACTGCAGATGATCTTCGCTTTTGGACTGCAGAACAACAAATCCTATACACCAAAGTCTTCTGTCAGCAAGGAGTTCTGTTCAGGCATAAATTTCTGGATATGTGAAGTCTTTCCACTACCACTTGCTTTCAGAACGTCGCCGAAACCATTAAGAATCAGAATTTGACTCAGTTGTTTGCTTTGAGCACTCCCTTCAATTCTGAACTTATCAAGCAATTCTATGCAACACTCTATGTTTCTGGTGAAGCAAATGAACCCAGCTAATGGACGCTGGAATGGATGATTCAAGGCAAAGTCTTCAGAATGTCCTCTGCTGAATTCATGGAAATTGTCAATATTCCACGGCATTCTGGAGCTCAAGAAAAGATTCACTTAGAACCTGATCTGACTGAAGAAGAATTTGCGAATCTGCTGGACACTGAAGTCTCTGCTAGCTATTTACCTGAAAACATTCGCCCGAAGCATTTGAATTTCATCTCCAGGACTTGGTTCTACATCTTGTCCAACTCATTGATCCCTTGAAGTACTGCTTTGGAGGAATCGAACATTTATCCAGAGACAAGGCATGCAATTATGAAGCTCACTCATGGTCTCATCTTTGACTTTGAGGATTGCTTCATTAGGAACTTGGTTCAAGCAGCAGAGCTACCATTCACACTGAAACCTTATGCTCCCTGGCTGCAAGTTGTATGTGATTATGGCAGAAACGAAGACTTTGTGGCTCGCCATCATCCGAAGCTTTTCTTGCCACCAGTGTGTGACACTTTGGCATTGCTGAGGAAGCCCAATGATCCTTTTGCTACATATGTTGGTGTACGCCATGAAGTAAATGAGCGAAACTTATCCAAGAAGTTCCAGAAAGACTGCCATCATTTTGAAGTTAATCTTCGTTCACAGCAAATGCTTGACAACTACATTGAAGCGCATCAGCGCCAGATGCAATTTCTTGTTGACGAGATAAACAGAGTTGGCAATATTGCTCTCAACAACAATCAGTTTCTGCGTGTGCTCAAGCGTCATTCCTGGAAGGGGCTCCGTAAATTCAACTCTGTCAAAGGCCTTCGTAAAGATCGCATCTACAAAGAGTATGAGCACCTCCAGCAAAACTTTTCTCGTGATGATACTGTTGACCGCCCGAATCAGAAGATCCCTCCCCTGCACAAGATTGATGAAGTGTTCTTCGTCAACGAACCTGAACCCATCCGGCCTGATACCGTCTCCGAGAACGACTCCATTACTTCAAAGGACGACGACGGCCTCGACGACAGCGACCTCGACATCAACCTCATCACCCAGACGCGCCACGAAGCTATTCCTTCGTCTTCTTCCGAAGAAGAATCCTCCGGCGATCAGTCTTCATCGGATGAGTCTTCGTCAAGCGCAGCTTCGTCGGGTTCCCAGGATGCTGATGCTGCGAAATAGATCTCTCGAACCTTTTTCTTAACCTTTTGTCCAATCATTGACAAAAAGGGGGAGAATGAGGGCATCGATGAGTTAGATTTGCATCGGGGAAAGGGTTTGCTATCTGCTTTTGCTTCGTTCGGTTAAGTTACAACAAACATTCCATTCTCTTCGATTGGGTTGTAACTTAAGTTTAACTTCGGTACTACTACTCTTGTGCTACGCTTAAGTTTTAATAACCCCTTTTCTTGCAAGTATTGCTTCGTATCTTCTATCATGCAGGTGGTTATTATTTTCTAAGTCACAGGTCATTGGAAGCAATTGCATACATTATTGGATATATATCTTCAACTGCAATTGTCTTCGCTAAGATATTTGTTTTGCTCTCCACCGAAGAAAATTATCTCAAGCATTAACTTCTATTATATAAATCTTCGAGGCTTGCATTCAGGGGGAGCCAAAAACTTCATATCTTAGAGTTTGTCCCATCACTTCACAAAAACTTCAATATCTTTTATCGATGCCTGTTTTGTCAACAATAGTCCAAAAAGGGGGAGATTGTAAGAGCAAAGTTTTTCCCCCGTGTGTTTTGGATATTGTTGGACAAGACAGTAGAGGAACTAACAATGTTTTCTAGTGTAAACAGTTGTATTGATTCCTGAAGGACAAGCTAGGTGATAAAGCTTCAGGGAAGGTCTTCAAGTTATCGAAGCATTACCCCCTGAGCGAAGCTTAATCATAGAGGATGACCCCCCAAAATGAAGGTGTCCTGAAGCTCAATTCATTGAAGGAAATGAAGAAGACGGCGCAAGACTTAGATGTTTTTGTGTAGTTCTTTTTCTGTTCCTTGAGTCATAGGACAAACCGTACTATCAAGAGGGGTCTTTAGTTTGTGGACACCGAAGTCATTGAGAAAATGCTCAGATCAAATCCAAACCAAGTGAGAAGCCTAAGCGAAGAAATCTCATGTGCACTGACTTAAGCTTCGGTAGCAAAGACTTCGTTCTTCGGCCTCTGAAGCAGAACTAAGTCTGTGAGTCAGCTTTACTTGTTGCTCAAGTAAAGTTGCGCAGTAATGACAAATCCGACCGTTGTGGACACGTGTCAAGTTGTCACCTCGGGTCAATTTTGTCATTTCGCACCTCGGGATCGCCAACTATAAATACGCCGCCCCCTCCTCCATTTGCGGGTGGCTGCTCCAAGAATATTCCTGAGTGAGATTGAAGAGAGCACCCCAAAGACTTCACCGAAGCAAAACCCAAAACCCAGAATACTGAAGCCTAAGTCCCGTTGATCTGAGTAGATTCGAGATGACTTCGGTGAAACCTTAGTAGCCTTTTTATCTTGGAGAACTGCAATTCTCCTAGACGGTTAGAGTGTTGTTCTTCAGAGAGCGAAGAGTTATTGTCTCCTCGAAGTCCATTTTGTCAAAGGTTTCGGTGATTTCCTCAATAATCAACCACGAGTGAAGAACTGACCAAGCTTAAGGAGTTTGGTGCAGTGGAGAAACAGACGGAGAGAGATTTGCTCCAGGTGTTCAATCACCAATCCCTCCAACCAGACGTAGCGCTTTGCAGAGCGTGAACTGGTCGAACAAACATCGTCGAGTCCCAGTTCGTTTTACTTCAAGCATTTACCTTCAGTATTGCATTAGCTTCGCAATTATGCTTCAATGTGTTTTGATTCACTGCATTTAGTTTCGCTTCCAGTTTTACTTCGCTATTCCGCTTCAATTATGCTTCACTTCAATAGTTTCAGTCAAAAAATTTGAAGTGATCATTCACCCCCTCCCCCTCTGATCACATACTTGGACTTTCAGAACTACTTTCTATCCTGCGAAAACAAGCCACAACACCAATCCTGCAATCGTCTGTATTACACCCTTGCCGGGGCCCTCCGTTGCAAACGTCTTCGCGTCGCTAATGTTAGAGAGACAAACACCCCAGCCACTTATATGGTACAAGCCATATTTCAAGCGTGGAACCAGTCTTGCGTAAACGTGTAAGGTCAGTCGGGGCCGCTTCATTAGGACATTGCCGCAACGCTAAACGAGTACACGTGGGAGGGTAACAATTGGAGAATTGATGCCCATATCCTAGATGTGTTCTACCCGTACAATACATCTATGCATAGCCTTTCTCATGATACCACTACTGGGGAACGGCGCAGAAAACAAAAAATCTCCTAGGTTTCCCACACCCAAGACCTATGTTATGTCGATGTATGTAACGGAGGGAATCGGTGTTCATACCTTTGAAGACCGAAATAGGGAAATGTTCCTCGAACGTGGTTGGCGTAGACTCTGAACCTACGACCTCCCTATCGTGTCGAAGACCTCCAGCGATGAAGTACCACTACAAGTGTAGTGCCTCGCGGGATTACACACGTATGGAGCAATCGATGTCCATCCGGGCTCCGAACCAGAAGAGCGGCGGAAAGAAGACGGGTTCGGATCTCGATTCTGGCAGCTTGACGGCGTGTGTATGGTGGAGAAACCCTCAACCAAGTGCAAACTACAAACAAGGTAATCCGCTCAAGGTAGGAGAAAGAGAGAGAGATAGAACTCAATGGGATGAAAGAAAAGGGTACCCTACCCCTCCTTATATAGGCCAAGGAGGGGTGGGATCCTCCTCCCCTCCCCCATGTGGGACTAAGTCCCAAGGGGGGAGTGCGCCGGCCATGGGGGGCTTGGCCCCCTCCCTTGGCGCATGGCCCAAGGGGGAGCCCCCTCCTTCCCTTCATGGGCCTTTTTAGGCCCATGTGCCTTTTCTTACTTTTAATTTGATATTTAGTTATATTTTAATAGTTAATTATGTTAATTAAATAATAAAACATTATTAAACATTATTTTGAACCTTTCAAAATATCCGGAACAGCTTTCGGCACCTCCCAGAACAATTCCGGTGTTCTCTCTTATTTCACCGATGATCATGAATCAATCCTTTAATGCATTGATTGCCCTTAAGAGTGACACCCTATGGTCCGGGAAATAGTAGACATGATCGAGACACTCTCTGACCAATGACCATCATGTGGGACCTGGTTACAATCCTTGATGTGCCCCTACGCTTCCATCGAATAAACTTCATCGTTGTTGAACCGTTAACAATATGACTTGATCCCTTTGTGCTCCGTTACTATGTTTGTCCGAGGTATGATCCTCGGTATCCAATACCTAGTTCTTCCACGTCTCCGACAAAACATGTTTACTTCTCTGTGCATATTACATCTCTTGTGACCTAGTCACTTGTTTGCAAGCTATTGATACAATATCATCGAGTGGGCCTAGAGTACCTATCCGTCACTCGGATGGAAAAATACCGCTCTGATCTATTTCATACTCCTCAATATATCGACTTCGGATTACCCAAGATACACCTTTATGGTTACCATGTTTATGTGTAACGGTTAATGCACTCAAAGCATCCTGATAGATCGCAATTTTGTATGATTATCGCGGTCTAAGGATTTAGTCACTATGTTATTAAGTCATCACAGTGTCCGTCACGTCATTCTCCTAATGATATGACCACATTGTCAATAGACTGTTCACATCTCATGATCAGGAAACCTTGATCATTGATTTCCCAATGAGCTACTATTTATGAGTTAACTAGGGCCAAGTTGTTATATACCACATGTGTATTAATATTTCTGCTTAATACAGTTTTAGCACAGTATACAACGTATTATGAACAAATAGATATGTGACAATTATCTTTACTAATTTGCCTCTAGGGCACAAATCCAACAGTAAAAGCCCTTACCGTCTCTCGATTTAGTGCTTTTGAGTCATGGTACATTAGATTTGTGCACTGGATTGGAGCGTGTTGGGAGGGGATTGAACACATCGGTAGTGAGGGAATGATTTAGGGGAAACACGATGGATGTACCCTCGAATCCATCGGTTCCGCGCCGATGGATTCTAGGGTTCTAACAATGCCTTTTGATTATATCAGGGGTGGGGATTACAACACCTAACCCTAGACGCGGTGAGCTTTGAGTCCCTTCGAGTGATGCGGGACCATAGCTATCTTATTTTCTCCACATTCTCATCTTCATTGCTAGGAACGATGGCATCGACTGCCTTAGGCGAGCTGAGCACCGTCTGCACCACATCGTTGTCGTCGTTTGGCGGTTGCAAAGTCTTAGCCCAGAATGTTGTGGCACGCTAGTCTTGAGGAGCCATGTACTCCTTGTACTTGGCCCATCTTGCCCTCTTTCCAGCTTTGTCGGAGTCTGCCTGATTCATAGCCCAACGCAGGATGTCCACTGATTGAACGCCCTTCATCGGTGTGACGCCCCCAAAATCAAGTCGTGTACCGTAACCATACACGCAAGGCACACGATCGAGATCAGGGAATCACGGTAAGATATCACAACACAACTCTATAAATAAAATAATTCAAGTCAGGGGCCACGAGGACTCGAATACAACAGCTCGAAAGCACAAAGTTAGCACAAATAACAAGGTAAATCGAGGTACAGACACAAGGTGCACATGGTTTGCCTTAAGAAGGCTAGCACAAATAACAACAGAACTAAAAGGCGAGGCCTCTTGCTTGGGAACCTCTGAACTACTCTTGGTCGAGGGGGGAACTCCACGATGAAGTAAGTACCAGGGATCTTCCCGTTGCGGTGGTCGGCATCGAGGATCTCCTGCTCCTGGACGCCTCATGTCTGATTGCAGCAATCCGGGTATATAAAACAAAGGGCGGAAATAAAGCAAGGGTGAGTATCTAGCATACCCGCGAGTCTTACGTCCGCCACTAAGCATTTATGCATTTGTATCAAATGGAAAGGGGATGTTGTATATAGTGTACTAAAAGGTAGAAAGTCAGAATAAGGATGAGAAGCTAGGCCTATCGAAGACTAGCATCTTTCAATGAGTTTTGCAGCACAAGAAGAGAACAACCAACAATTTAAGAAGTTAACAACATGAAAGTAATAACAATGCAACATAAGTTGATGCAACATAAGTTGATGCAACATTGTATAATAGTAAGTTGTATTAGATAACAATTAACAATGCCTTCGAGTTCCCTTCCTCGACTTCCCTACGAGTAAGAAGACCCGGAACCATAAAATTTGATAGTAGTAGTTTGTAGTGGTAAGATCCAACTTCAGCATAAAGCGTCCTGTTACCATGGACAGGGCTATTCGAATAGATTAATCTCCCTGCAGGGGTGCACTACTGTTCAGCCTGCACGCTTGGATCTCTAGGGTGGCGGGCACATTGTTAGGGAACGCTCCACCAAAGCTATCTGACACGCCACAGCCCATCCTAGGCTCAATAGAGAGGCCATCCTCCGTACTATATCCTATGCGATCAGGGGTCTAGGACCCTCACCCTTCACGCTCCTGAATGGTGCGTGGCTGGCCGGTGAAGCAAAAGAAAATCCAAATAC
This sequence comes from Bromus sterilis, assembly GCA_950022295.1. NCBI lineage: Eukaryota > Viridiplantae > Streptophyta > Magnoliopsida > Poales > Poaceae > Bromus > Bromus sterilis. The sequence goes on from OX465595.1 coordinate 179,741,802, forward strand.
ACCGCTCGAGCGAAGAAGACACACCACTTCCCGGCGCAGGCCGCAGTACTGCTGACGTCTGAAGAGCTTTCGAATGAACTACAATGCAGGGGAGCCCATAACTCCTTATCCCACGTGAAGGTAGTGCATACAGACCAACGGGCCTCTCAAGTCACCCACCAAACCATTTATCATTTTATTATTATCTCGCAGACAACCGTTATCGCTGTCTGATTAACAACACAACGGACAACGAAAAGCAACAAGGTCCACCAGTAACGTCGGGGCCTGCCCTATCATCCCGTCAAAGCGCGCGGTTACCAACAAGGTGAACCGTCTCGTTACCTTGTCTCGTGTGTGCTCTTGGTAGAGCTCGACTTTTCGTGGTTTGGTAACTCTCGCGAGATACGAGCAGGGGCCAAGCACACGAGTAACTTCGGTCGTACCCTCCCTGTCGTTCCCATCGCAATACCGCCCGCGGGCACCATTGGGTCGCCCGACTTCTTACCTTAAGGAAAACCGTGGTTCGGGACCCTAGGGCGGCTATACAGAGTCAGCAAAAAGTGGAGTACGAGGATTACTCCTCGATAGCTCACACTTGATGTGGCTCGGCAGAGCCGAGGTAGGGGCCTTTAGCGGTGTCTGCTTTGTACCGTACCTGTGCAGTTGTAATAAGTTGTACCCGCGTTCACTCCCCTGAGTGATCACGGCCCGCTATCTAATCCTAGTTGACTAACAAAGCGCAGGGCTCACTACTGAATATAATATATATTTATAGGAAGCATAGGATAAAGGAAGGTACATCAAGGGGCGACAAAAATAGGCTATGCAATTGAATAGGATGGTAACGTAGCAGAAGCAGTAGCAATGCCTAGTGCAAGAAAGTACGGAAAAGATTGGTGATATCTGGGGAAGTAAAATGGCTCTGCTTGCCTGGAAGCTCGACGGTAGGGGTACGATCATCGACGACGTAGTCGATCAAGGGGGGCACCGACAGCGGTCGCAACGTCTATCGGAGAATAAGGGGGGAGAAACAATAAATACATAGCAATAATTGCAATACAAGGAAAGAGATGGCAATCTCATTGTTGGTGTCCTTCTAACGTAGTACTGGATGTATTGATCGGAGCGGGAAATCATCCGGGGATGATTTACCAGCTCCGGGTGATTATCGGACAGGCATCGGAGGAGGAATGTCCTGCGTGCGGTATGTTAGAGGGGTGTCATGGGGGTATGGGTAGCGTATTCTTAACCGTGGCATTTTTCTGATCAAGTTTGATGTATTAAGTTTTTTCATCTGATATACGAATTAAAAGATATTAATATTTTAAGTTTAAATCATTTTCTAATAATTTCTGGATTTATTATATTAATTAAATCAACATTATCCAAAACAGTTTTGTTGACTGGTCAACCTGACATGTAGGGCCAACCTGTAAGGTTGACTAGTCAATTGACAAGTGGGTCCCACATGTCATACACAGTACACTAATAAATCAATTAATTTATCTAATTATCCCAAAGGGCCCACTTGTCATTCTCTGTTTGCTTTATAGTTTCCTTTTATTTAATCTAATAACCAGTGGGACCCAGGTGTGATAGAGACATCTACTTAACAATTTTATATTTTACTTTAAACAGACAGTTAACTTGGTGGGGCCCATATGTAAGTCACATGAGTATTTAATCTAACAGTTGTTTAAGCTAATCAAATGGCCTTGGGCCCACATATCATCTGCCCAGGGGGTGGTTAATCCCCGGACCATTGCACGCCTGCACGCCGGCCATCCACGGCCATGGCCGGCGGCAGCAAGAAGCAACGGCCGGAGGTGGGCAGCACGACGCGGCCGAACGCGTGGGATGGGCGCGGTTTCTTCCAGATAGCGCGCATGGGTCGTGGCCAGGGGCGACTGGCTCGCAGCCGTGCGCAGGCAGATCCGTCGCGGCTCGGGCTTCGGCCATGGCGGCCGCGTACATGGGCGAGCGGAAATCGGCGGCAAACAGCAAAGGGGAGAGGGGGAATCGTGCGTGGTCCTCACAGTGAGGGGGAAGACGTGCTCGGGGAGGTTGGGGAGGGAGCGGTTGCGACGAATTTGGCCGATGACGGTCGGCGGTCGTGGGATGGAGAGGCAGGGGCGGCGAACTCGAGGGTGTCCTGGCCTCGGCTTGGGGGCGCAGCCGGTGTGGAGGAGCGCGTCGGTCTAGTGGGCGCATGGTGATGTCACAAGAGTTTACTTCTCGCCCCTGGTTAGTTACCCAAAGTGGAAGGTTGAGATGTAGACAGCAGCAAATTTCCCTCGGTGAAGATACCAAGGTTTGTCTGCAGTAGGACTCCGATAACGACAAGAAGGTGACAACGGCGCTAGAGATTAGCGGTTGTCGTGGACCTACACACACACCAGATAGCTTTGCTCCCAACGAGTACAAAGGGGTTGTCAATCCCTCCGGCCTTGTTGTTTACAAAGGATAAAATGCACGGGATAATAATGATAGCGATAGCAACGGAAAAATAATAAAGCAGTAAATTGATAGAGGGTGTAAACAGCATTGGAAATGTGGACCGGGGTCCTATGATGTTCACTAGTGATGTCTCTCTCCCAAAAGACGATAAAATAGCCATGCGAGGTAAACAAATTACAGCTGGGCAATTGACAGGATTATGTGCGTAAACCAATGCTAATTATGCTATAAAGAAAGGCAGAGGCTCAAAAGCATGGGCGGTACGCCAAGACAAGTAGAATGAAATCCATCTGCATCTACCTACTGATCATCCATCTTGAGATATCTATCCAGAACATCTCGCTGGTATTAAGTTGCAAATCCCACCCAAAGTGTAAACTCAAAGCAACAGACAACTGCATTAAAGAACTTTGCGTAAAGTAAACAATCCTTGCACCCACAAGTACAAGCACTGTTGTTTTCCCCCTTGTGGCAACAGCACATCCCCTAGACTCATGTTTCTGTCACTCAAGCTAGTCATCGGGGGGCATGAACCCACAATCATGCATAATGCTCCCTCTTGGAGTCACTACCTACTACTTGGCCAAAGCAATAAACAACAACGGAGAACATGCAAGAATTACTCAAGAACATAAATATAAAAGAGGAGAATCAAATATATAACTCAAACACAATCTGAACATAATCTCATAATCCAGCGGATCCCAGCAAACTCAGCATAGCAACAGCAGAAATATTACATAAGTGCCTCGATCATGTAGGTCAGCTCACGAGGTATAATCCATGAAGAACAAAGAGGGGAGGAGAACATCACATAGCTACTGATCATAGACCCATGGTCCAAGGTGGACTACTCACGGTTCATCCGGGAAGCATCCATGGTGGTGGAGAAGCTCCCGGAGGTGATTCCTCCCTCCGGCAGGGTTCCGGGAAGAGGTCTTCTGGTGCTCCCGATCTTGGAAGCGCGGCGGCGGCGGAACAGAGGAGAGATCGCGAATAAGGGTTCCTGTCCCGGGGTTTTTGCGTCACGGGGAATAAATAGGCGAAGGGGGGCAGCCAGGGGGTCCACCAGGGGTCCAGGCGGCCCCCTGGCGCGGCCCCACCCTGGGGCGCGCCGGGAGGGCGCCTAGGGCCCTGGTGGGTCCCCTCTGCCCCCCCCCCCTCCCTTGGTGATTCCGGAAGCTTCCTGGTCGCTGATTTTTTATTGGATTTTTTCCAAATTTTTGGAGCACTTTTAATATGGGGGAAACCTGAAATAGAAAAACAGCAGAAAACAGGAACTGGCACTGGGGTGCACTGAGTTATCAGGTTAGTCCAAATATGATCAAAAGTGTATGGAAGTTCATCAATATCATAGCAATATCACACAAAAGAGGCATGGAGCAAGCAGAAATTATAGATACGTTTTGGACGTATCACAGGGGCAGGGCGCGGGGAGCTCCGGGGCCATGTGGCGACAAGGCCATGGCGACGACAGCGGCAGAGGCGCCCGGTCGCTCCAAATTGTGGGAGAGGGCGAGACAGAGGAGAGGGGAATGAGGATTAGGGTTCCTGCCAGGGGCAGGGTAGTTTGTGACACCCCGCCTGAATACCACTATAGACAGACGAGTGTCTCTCACACACCAGCCCAGGAATCACTCTGGTGTGCGCGCTTACAACATGTACCAAGAACATAGGCACAACTGTAAAAGGATTCATAAGCCAAAGTGGCTTGAATCAATATATTACCACCATAGATGGTTCATTACAGAGATGTGGGCAGCGGAATATAAACTGTCTACGGAAGCACGTACTTGGAGCGGCTCCAATCCACAGGGATCTGACTGGGTTACTCTTCCTAGCTCGCAAACACTCGACTCCTCCTAGGCAAAGCGGATCCTTAGATAAACCTGAAAACCTGGCTACGCGAATAGCCAGGGATGAAAGCCATGTGAGTACGTTTGAATGTACTCGAAAACAAGCAAACCAAGTAACATATACAACAAGCAAAGCAATCCATGGCATTCAAGCATGCCTTAAGTTATTAGAGTGATATTAGTTATCATAGCAATGCAGCTTAATCAATATTAATAATCATGGCATAAGAAATATTAACATGATGAATCTAGCATGCCATTAAGAGCAAAACCAGAGCAATAACAATCAACACATGGAATGATCAATATCATCATAATGAAATGAGCATTCTACCATGATTAAGACTAGTGCAAACAACACATGGAATACTCATGATCATCGCATGACCATGCAGCTTACCTCGAAGTCATTACCGACTCTACCTTCAAGTGACGGGTCATCGCATGACCACTCAATGGATTAGGTGTCCTTATGTTACCACCCAATCATTTCGGTCATCGCATGACCAGCAACGCATCACCATTATTATACCGGTTTGTGTTGACCATAGTGTGACCTAGTACGAACTGTGTCCCATGACCGAGGACTCGGCTATTCGAATAGATTGTGACTCTGCAGAGTTTGTGCACGTTACCCACACTATGGAGTTCTTCCTCCACCCAGCACTCCGGAACTTTTCCCACAGGATCCTTGGAACTTGTTCCGCAAGACTGGGCTAGGACTTCTCCAACAAAACTCGACTACCGCGTAACCTCCCTACGGTATCACCGACACACTGTCTTGGGTATCCCTGTGTCCTCCAGACACCGACCAAACTCTTGGCAAATGGCCACCTTGTGGCAAACATTGTCCCGAACGGGGACTCCCGGGTAAACAACTCTTGATGTCAAGGTTATCACCACCTACCGGGACAGGGTAGCGTGCATGCATAACCTCCCCTCTTTGTTGATACCCGTAGAAGGCACTACGATAGCCCAAGCTAAGGCCCGCCCATACAGGCAAATGTGGTTGCATGAATAAAGCCCGGTTCGGTGGCACTTGGTCAACGGTTATATTATGTTCATCAAGTTTTAGCATTATTTCTTAAAGCATAAATTGAACAAGGTAACATGGCATGAACATAACACTACCACCAAGCATGTGCAACCACTAGCATGGCATGGTATGAATCTAGTAAGCATGGATATTAAAGCATGAATAAGGTCAACACATGTAAAACTACCGGCATAAGCATGATATAGTTAACATGAACAACATGGGCATGATACTAACCAGTAAACATGGCATGGTCATTATCATATCAAGTAGACATGTATAAACAACGCAAGCATGATACTTACGAGTGAACATAGCATGATCGACATAAACATATCACGTAAGCATGGCATAAGCATGTCAAGTCAAGTTAACAGCTCATGGTTTAGTTCACCGTTAAAGAAACATGACGAGATCACATTTTAAACACACAAGAACAACATGGCACAATGCGTAGAGCATATATCAGATGGCTTGCATGCCTGGGGGGGTTGATGAATACACCGGACGGACGTGCAATCACCCTCCGAAAATATTGGACGGGATCGACGATTCTCCGGCGGGGCCTAACGGCAACCAGGGAAAAGGGTAAATCTAACAATGCAAACACATCATGAAAGTTGCACCAACGGAACGGGCTCGGAAAACTGAGAACCTGGGCTTTTGAATCACCTCGGTCGGAGTTACGGTCGCGAAGATCCGGCCGTTCATTCAATAAGCAATAAACGGAGCTTATCGGGTGAACGTCCACAAACTAGCAGATTTGGCCCGGAGAGAGAAAGCGTCTTAGCCTGAATACGCTTTCCCGCATTCTGCCGCCAGTAGACGAAAATACGCTTTCGCCAATGGAAAGCGCATTTCCACCCAAGGCAGCGGAGGAATACGCTTTCCTGCGGTGAAGACGTATTTAACGAATACGCGAGCACGGGCCCAGTGCTACACCCACTTCCACGTGGGACCCGTGTGTCAGGTTCTTCTCCCCTCCTCTATTCTTATCTCCCTATCTCCTCTGTTTCTGTTGCGCAGACGCAGGGTAGGGGAGGCCGGCTGGTGGCCGTCGAGCAAGGGAGTAGGGGCCGTCGGCGGTCTTTGAGAGCGGGTCAACGGGGCGGCGCCACTGGTGGCCGCGGGCGGAGCGGGGTGGCCAGCGCGGGTCCGGGGCCGAGGCCATGGCGGAGCGAGCCGTGGACGGCCTGCGAGGGCTGGTCCGGCGGCTGGCGGCGCGGCTCTTCGCCGACGCGGTGATACGTCCAAAACGTATCTATAATTTCTGCTTGCTCCATGCATGTTTTGTGTGATATTGCTATGTTCTAGATACACTGTCATACATTATTTTATCATATTTGGACTAACCTATTAACTCAGTGCACCCCAGTGCCAGTTCCTGTTTTTTGCTATTTTTCTATTTCAGTTTTCCCCCATATAAAAAGTGCCAGAAAAATTCGGGAAAATTCAGATAAAAAATCAGCGTGGAGGAAGCTTCGCGAAGAGCCCGGGAGGGGCCAGAGGGGAGCCAGGGGGCCAGGCGGCCACCCGGCGCGGCCCCACCCCTGGCCGTGCCAGGGGGCGCCTGGGGCCCCTGGTCCACCTCTGGCTGCCCCCCTTCGCCTATTTATCCTCCGTCACGGGAAAACTCCAGGAGAGGAACCCTATTCCGCGAACTCGCCTCTGTTCCGCCGCCGCCGCGCTTCCGAAGATCGGGAGCACCAGAAGACCTCTTCCCGGCACCCTGTCGGAGGGAGGATTGACCTCCGGGAGTCTCCTCTCCACCATGGATGCACCCCGGATGTCTCGTGAGTAGTTTTCCTTGGACCATGGGTCCGTGATCAGTAGCTATGTGATGTTCTCCTCCCCTCTTTGATCTTCAATGTTTAGACCTCGTGAGCTTCCCTACATGATCGAGGCACCTTTGTAATATTTCTGCTATTTCTATGTTGAGTTTGATAGGATCTCATGGATTATGAGATTATGTTCAGATTGTGATAGAGTAATATATTTGGTTTTTATCTCTTATATTTTTGTTCCTAAGTAATTCTTGCATGTTCTCCGGAGCTGTTTATTGCTTTGGCCAAGTAGTAGGTAGTGACTTCAAGAGGGAACGTTGTGCTAGATTGTGGGTTCATGCCCCCAGATGACACGCTTGAGTGACAGAAACATGAGTCTAGGGGATGTGTTGTTGCCACAAGGGGGAAAACAACGGTGCTTGTGACCGCGGTCACAAGGATTGTTTACTTTACACAGAGTTCTTTTTAATGCAGTTGTCTGTTGCTTTGGGATTACACTTTGGGTGGGGCTCGCAACTTAATACTAGCGAGATGTTCTGGATAGATATCTCAAGGTGGATGATTAGTAGTAGATGCAGATGGATTTCGGTCTACTTATCTTGGCGTACTGCCTGTGCTTTTGAACCTCGTCCTTTCTTTTGTAGCATAGTTAGCATTGCGGTGCGTTCATAATCCTGTCAATTGCCTTTCTGTAATTTGTTTACCTCGCATAGCAATTTTATCGTCTTTTGGGAGAGAGACATCACTAGCGAACATCACGTATCCCGGTCCATATCTTCATTATTGTTTCCATGCTATATTTACCTTACTGCTTTTACTTGCTATCATTATCCCTTGCATTTTATCCTTGTGAACAACAAGACCGGAGAGACTGACAACCTCTCTGAACTTTGTTGGGAACAAAGTTATCTGTGTCTGTGTGCAGGTCCACGTCAGTTGCGCCGCTGACACCTACTTATCATCTCTGGAGTCCTACTGGAGACAAACCTTGGTATCTTCACCGAGGGAAAACTGCTGCTGCACTACATCTCAACCTTCCACTTGGGGTAACCAACGAAGGGGCGAGAAGCCATCACGCGGCGGAGGGGCTCTACGACGAGGGGAGACGGGGCCGTGGATGACAGCGGGGTGGAAGGGGGCGCGAAGCCAAGGCCGAGAGGAGGCGGAGCAACAAGGCCGCGGTCATGCCGCGGCTTCTGCCATGGGCGAGGCGAGGGCGGAGGGCTCGAGGGGAAGGGATCTGCGGGGCTTCTGATGCTGAGGCTCGCTGTTGGGAGGCCTAGGGTGCTCCTCTTATAGACCGGGGAGGAGGGGCTCGAGCACAAGCTCGATGCTTCCAGAGCGCGGCCACGCGGCGGTCACCCCGCAGAGCATCGGCGTTGGCATGAGCTTACGGGGGCTAGAAGACGAGCGGGAAGGGCACGCGTGGTCAGGACCAGCTTGGGGAGCACGCTGGACATGACCAAACGCGAAGAAATGGACGCGGGAAAGCAGGGGACAGCACAAGCACCTTGCTTAGCACGCCATGTGCATGGTCACCCAGGCACCCACGTGTCCAGAGCATGCTTTTGGATTGGTACCACGTCCACTGTGTGAGGTGACTCCTCAGGGGGTGGAATCACTCACTTGGAAGGGCATGCATGGCCTAGAGTGGCTGAAAGTGACATGACTTGGTCCAAGCAGCAAAGTGTTTGTGTTGAGCTGGGGGAGGCTCATCTGGTGAAATGATCTGGAACTTGTGTCATAGAAATCTTATCCATAGGTGATTACCTCTGCCAAGCTTGAGCTCAAATGGACCACTGTACATACCACTTCCTTTACAAATGCACCAACTAGGCAGAAGGTGTTTGTGCTGTGCTGTGGCTAGAACATTGGTCTCCTTGGCTTGAAATTTGGCAGAGCTTCATTATACACTAGGATAAGTGTGTACACAAAATTTCAGCTCAAATGGACAAGGCTACCTTGCACTTCCTTCACAAAGTTTCCTGATGGACAAAAACTTTGGGAATTTAGTGTGAAATAATGGCTTTGCCATTATAGCTTAAATTTGGTACAACACCATGACATGAGCAGGGGAGAATGCACAACAAGTTTGGGAGGTAATTGGAAAAGATAAATAACACTTCCTTTGGAAAGTGCTATTCTGCCCTGAATTTGGAAATGGAAGCTATGCTCAAACTTTGAACTATGGAACCCCATGTTTTGATAGAAATGGACATGGGTTGGATACTAGGAGCTCCACAATTCATTTGAGCACAAATGGGGCAACCAAAATGGTAGCTCCTCTGCAAATGGGCTAAAAGAGAATTATTGGCTTTATAAAGAAAATCGCAATTTCCTTTATTCAATCATAGCCAATATCTTTGGGAGAGGTCAAGAGGATAACCAAGATCATCTCCACAAGTTTACACAAGCTTTAGAGATGTCCAGGTATTTTCCGGTATTTAATTCCATCGATTGGCACAAATGGAATTAAGCTGATATGAAGAACGTTGCACCAGACTCGGCAATATCCTTGCATATCCCGGCTCGAGGGTTTGAGGAGGAATCTTTCCTTGCAGAGGGGCAGAGAAAAGGGTTGCAAGGTCAAGTATTGTCTGGATTCTTCTGATCATAAACCAGACTCCAGGGGAAAAAGATCGGGAGAAAAAGCTAGGAAGGAATAACAGCACAAAAATCAATAACCCGATTTTTGGGGTGTTACATAGTTCTTATACCCCCAGGCGCTGTAGCGACGTATGGGGTGAGCGAGTGTGGTGGCGACGGTGCCCATGGTAGCCATGGCGCCCCACTGTAGCGGGGGGGAGAAGACAAGGGAGGGAGGCTGGGTTGGGCTTGGTGGGCTTTGCCCTAGGCGAAGCTTAGCATTTTTTTGGTATCTTCTCTTTTCTGTTTTCTTTTGCTTTATATTTGTTTGGCTAGCAAGACAATTTTATAAAATGGACAACTTGTTCCAATATTTGTATTACACTTTAATATGCTGCTACAAAAAGTTTGAGTCTGATATAAATTCTTTTTAATTTTATATTAACAACAAATGATTATTATGGAATGTTTTAGTACTGTTTTTATTTGTTTGGCCACCTAATGATTTTTGTTCAAGGTGCCACTTGTTCCCATATCTGTGTTGCACTTTAGAGAGATGCCACAAAAAGTTTGGGCATTATTAAAAATCATTTAGTATTTGTTTTTGAACTGCAACTAATTAAATGTGACTTTTGGCTGTTGTTTGGAATTGTTTGTATTATTTTATAGCTTGATAAATTCCCATGCACATATTATTATGACCTATTGATTATTATGCATTTGACAAAATTGGTTGCAAGGTTCTTAGTTGAACTTTATTTTTCACCAAGTTTTGGAATTTTTAATTGAGTTGAATTTGAACAAGCCATGGTCAAGGGTGATCATCACATGCCTAAACGTGGTGACTTGACGTTAATCAACAGTGATTACTGTAGTGTGACACCCAGGGTGTTACAATAGGGTTAGGAATCGTGGTCTCCCGTTCCTCCGGTGTAGACCTCATTACCACATTGATGGCTTCCTTGCGCATGTCTTGGATGCTCGTGAAGTTCAAGCACACTTGCATAGTGTTCTCGAACTTGGTGCGTTCACCTTTTCAAGATCCAAGGAAGAAATCCCTCCATCCAATGCCCCAGGGGAAGAGGTTGGAGTTGGAGGTCATGACGATGGATATGTGGAAGAGGGATAATAAATGAGTCTGATTGCGGGTAAGTAGTGAGCGTTAGGGTGGTTACTTATATAGCGGTCGTGGGTAAACGGTGAGGGTTTTATTGGCGATCAATCTTTGACCCTTCGTGTTGTTCACCAATGCAGATTGAAAAGGAAAAGGAGGTGGCGTCATCCATGGACAATGAAAAGGAGGATGTGCCGCTCACAACCGAGGAGGTGTCGGAGGCAACACGACCCAACAACAAGCGCTAGAACTATGAGCATTCTTGCATTGAAGCGAGAGTCCCTACCAATGACCTAGAGTTCACGCAGCATTTCAAGGTCGTACCGACGGAGTTTAGGCTGAAGAGCAATACCGGCTGTGCATGGAGGGTCACCATCCCGCTGGTGGATGAAAAGGTCACCCTTTATCAGGGTTGGGCCACCTTCGCCGCCATCCACAAGATTAAGATTGGGTACAAGCTGACCTTCAAGCTGGTTACTCCCAACACGTTCAAGCTCATTGTCTTCAACCATATTGACATTGAAGTGGTGACGAAGTGCGAAAATCAAAACGACGACTTTGCCGTGAATTCCTAGCAGCACCGGATTGGTTAATTGTTTAAGTAGCGTACTAGTTAGGCTCAAAATTTCTTATTGTTTAACTATCGTACCATGTTTATCGACTATCTATCTGTGTGTTTGTTCTTAATTTTTGCCTTCCTCTAGTGTGCTGGTAATATCACCACATCGATGCACTACTAGGATTTTGGCCAGATAAGAATGGACATTAGCAGTGCGGCATTCAAGGCCATCACTGCAATAGAACTTTAGCAGCGCACCACATTTGGTCCGCGCTTCAGATATATAGATATTAGCAACGCGCACAAAGGAACACATGCTGCTAAATAGTTGTCCCAACTGCGGCCTCCATGCCGAGACACTTTAGAAGCGTGGGTCTACTGACCCGCGCCGTAGATGTTTCGGTTATTTACAACGCGGTCCACTAGAGACGCGCTGCTAACGTCGCTAGCCCTGGCCTAGTTTTGTGGTCCCACCTACCAGCAGCGCGTGTTGGCTATCCTGCGCTGTAGATTGCTAGGTTAGTTGAGGCTCGCATTCGCGCCCCGCGCTGCTGATTGTGCGCTGAGAGCATTAAATCCTCTATTTCCCTCTCTTTTTCTCCCTTTCCTCCACACACTCTTCTTCCTCCCCTTCCTCCTCACACCACTCTTCTTTGCTCTCCACCATCTCCATTAAACATGGCTCCCCTCACTCTTTCCTGTGCTCATCTTTCTCACTCCTACATATGTGATGTAGTTAGCTCTCTTTTGCTCTCTTGCATTGCATTCTCTCCCACCAACTAGATCCCACACTCTCTTTTCCTCTCTTGACCATCTTTCCTCCCAACTAGCTAGCAAGGAGATCATCTTTCATAGGTGAGTAAAAGGTTGTGCTTTTTGAAAATGATGACTTTTTGTGTGTATGACACTAGCTTGAGAGAGAGGTTAATTGGATTATGTGTGACATGATGATGATCAAGTTGGTTATGTATTTGTCGAATCATCGAATGATGTGCGCGCATGACATGAAATGTCGATTTATTTCTGTTTCGAATCAAGTTGCCTATGTTTTGCCGAAATGTCGATTTATTTCTGTTTCGATGAATTTCTGGAAAACTCTATATTTCCTTTTTAGGGAAGGTCATGCCGAATTTTTGTAAGAGAGTTTAATGCATATATATGAATGATTATAAATTTTTGATTTTGTATTAATTTACACCGTGCAGGCAACATGAAGAAAAATTTCATGAACCTGACAAGATTTTTGGAAGCCGCGGTGGCCGACATGCATGAAAATAATCGCAAGGAGATAAACTGTCTGTGTCGAAAATGCCAGGAATAAGTCTAGATTGACCCTTTTAAAGGTGGCCATTTGAAGGCGCACCTGTTCATTCATAGTTTCATGAATGGATACACTAGATGGATAAGTGAAGATGATTTTGAGGATGCCGGACATGCAGAAGATGTCGTACATTAAGAAGATGCCGGACATGGAGAATATATCGTACATGAAGAAGATGTCGGAAACGGACAAGATGACGTAAATGAAGAACAAGATGGTGGACATGAAGAAGACGCCGGAACGCAACAATCTGATTCATTTGTACTAAGTTCAGTCATGCAAGACCCTCATGTTCGAGAATTGCTTCGCAAGAATACGACTAGCGAAAGAGCTGCTTCTAGAGAGGAGGCCAAGATGGCACAACTGGAGTTAGACTCGAAGACTCCACTGTATGAAGGTTGCCGACCAGAGGACACCCACTTGAGTTTCACGCTCGGTCTTCTAAAGACGAAGGAAAAAACAAATGGAGTGACACAAGCCTCGATGAGCATTTGAATTTTCTACAAGAAACTTATCCCAAGGGGAACGTGTGTCCTACTAGTATCGAGGAAGCCAAGAAAATCGTGTGCCCTCTTGATTTGCCACACGTTAGATACCATGCATGCATCAACAATTGCATCATTTATCGGAACGAGAACGCAGAAAAAACCATTTGTCCGAAGTGCAATGCTTCTCAATACAAGAAGGATGGAAAGACGAAAACTCCTCAGAAAGTTGTGTGGTAGTTTCCGTTGACTCCCCGTCTGCAATGGTATTTTGTTGATCGTAAGGAAGCAGAGCTAATGCGCTGGCACAAGGATAGGGAGAAGCCAGATGATGGAGATGAGCCAAAGTTGAGACACCCCGCAGATGCTAGCCAGTGGAGAGCACTAAAAGGTGAAGATGCAGATGTCACTGCTGATCCCCGGAATATCGTGCTTGGTGTGAGTACCGATGGCATGAATCCGTATGGCAACCAGAACACCAATCATAGCTCATGGCCCGTGTTTCTATGGATGTACAACATTCCTCCCTGGAAGTGCATGAAGACAAAGTACATACACATGAGTATGCTAATTCAAGGGCCGAAACAACCGGGAAACAACATAAATCTATATCTTGAGCTATTGAAAGAGGAGTTGCAGGTGTTATGGAACCCTGGGGTCAGGACATGGGACGCTTTCAAAGGAGAATATTTCATGATGAAAGATGCGTTTCTCACAACGGCTCATGACTATCTCAGTTACGGATATGTCTCAGGCCAGGCGTTCCACGGACATTGCGGGTGCACAAGGTGCATGGATGATACATCGTCTCTGCATCTACCGATACTCGGGTCCTCGAAAACCGTGTAGATGGGGCATCGAAGATGGCTAGAACCAGATGACTCATGGAGAAAGCGTGGATATATGTTCAATGGAGAGGTTGAGAAGAGAGGACCTCCACGTAAGAGGAGCGGCACCGAAATCAAAATGTTGTTGGATGGTTGGGAAGTGTGCCCCTCACCGGGAAAGAAGAAAAAGGCACCGGAGCCGCTCCTAAGGTTATGGAAAACGAAGTCTGTTTTTTTGGATTTGCGGTACTGGAAGATCCTCGGCACTCCTTATAGCCTTGATCAAATGCATATCACGAAGAATGTTCTCGAGAGCATGCATGGCACACTTCTGAACATGCCGGAGAAGACTAAGGACGGGCCAAAGTCAAGAAATGACTTGAAAATCTTGGGTATAAGGGAAGATCTTCATGGAGCACCCCCGGAGGACACGAAGACGGAGATGGAGACGGAGACGGAGATGGACATGGGCAAAAAAGCCAAGAAGAAGAAAGAACATTATTGCCCCCCTCTTGCTTCACATTAAGTCAGAAGGAGATCGATCGATTTTTCAAGTGCCTTGTTGGAATCAAAGTTATTTCCGGTTATTGTGGAAAGATAAGCAGATATCTAGAAATTAAGAACAAAAGGTTTAGCGGGATGTAGTCTCATGACTGTCATGTGATGATGACCCAAATAATCCCGGTTGCGCTTAGAGGGATAATGGATAAGCACATCCGTGATACACTTATTGGTCTATGCAATTTTTTCGACACAATCTCTCAAAAGTCGATCAGTGTGAAGCAGCTCCAAAGGTTACAAGAAGAGATCGTTGTCATATTGTATGAGATTGAGATGTATTTACCACCTGCATTCTTTGACGTCATGGTGCATCTGTGTGTCTATATTGTCGACGACATCATCGACCTCGGCCCGACATTCCTGCACAACATGATGCCATTCGAAAGGATGAATGGGTTCCTAAAAGTCTTCGTTCATAACATGTCTCATCCGGATGCAAGCATCGTACAGGGCTATCTCACCTATGAGTGCATTTCTTTCTACGATAGTTATCTAGGTTTCAAAAACCCTGTTGTTAGTTTCCCGTCAAGAAGCACCTTGGCAGACTCGAAGGAGTAGGTCACATCACTAGCTCAAGGGAATTGCATGTGGACTATTCGGGCCGATGCACAGATTTTGACAGAGCAAACTTAGTAGTGCTACAACATCTACAGCTGATAGATCCTTTCTTGGCACTTCACAAAGACATCATTGAAAAGTACCACCTTGACCTGGGGATAACTAAGACAGACGCCGAAGTTACTAGAGAACACAACTCTTCTTTCTTGTGTTGGTTCAAAGAGCACGTTCTGGCTAATCCTCCGCAACAGAGTTGTACGGACGACGAAAGTCTGGTATACGCCTTAGCACATGGCCCCGCGGTCAACCTCGCCACTTATCAGGCATACGACACCAACGGTTACACATTCTGGTCTGAGGAGAAAGATAAAAAAGTGATTATCAGAACTCAGGGGTGACGATGGAATCCATGAACGGCGATGGCGTACTAGAAAGATTCTATGGAAGGCTAGAAGAGATCTGGGAGATTGAGTACTCTAGAAAGTACAACATGACGATGTTCCGTGTCCGACGGGCTAGGAGCGTCGAAATAAAGAATCGTGATTTCACCACCATGTGTATACCTGACGCCAAGAGCGGTACCATGAATGTCACTGCAAAAAATGAGCCATGGGTACATGCTAAGCACGTGACCCAATGCTTCTTCATAACCGACCCAAACAACCCCAGCCGTGTTGTCATGAGGAGAGGCAAAGGGAACATCGTCGGAATTGATGGAGTTGCCAATGAGGAGGACTATAACCAGTACGGTGACCCGATGAGGGAAGATGACGATGACGATGACGATGAACCATGCGTCAAAAGAAGAAGCAAAACTATATTACCTAAGAAAGATCGTAATCCTTGAAAAAGGAAAAGTCATGATGAGGGGCTAAATTATTCGGCACCGAGCAAGAAAGGAAAGAAGATCACTGCAAAAAAACGTCATCGACGCTGATCATCTTGGGAGAAACTATCAATACCGGAAAAGTTTTCTGTATAAGCACTTATTATATGATGTAATCATGTTGCATGATAAGCACTTAATTAATATTCTATATATTGTGTCATTGCTTAATATGGTGACCCCATTCAACCTAATCCTAATAACACTAACCTCCTAATCCAACCCCTAACCCTAATAACACTAAAAATTAACCATAACCTTAATTAAAAAAACAGAATAAATAAATAAAACAACCTCTACAGCGCGGGCTACTCTAGGCCGCGCTACAGATGGTGAACATCTACAGCGCGGTGTTGCTAGACCCGCGCTTCAGAAGGGAAACATCTACAGCGCGGTGTTGCTAGACTCGCGCTTCAGATGGGCACATCTACAACGCGGTGTTTCTAACCCGTGCTGTAAATAATTTTGTACCGTTACAAACAGGTTCATCCTGCCTGTGGCCGCACTCACTCCCTCACACCACTTTCACTCACACCCCCGTCGTCGTCACCGTCGCCTCATCGTCACTGTCGCCTTGCCAACACCGCTCCTCCTTGCCATCGCCCCTCGATGCCGCTCCTCCTCGCCATCGCCATCGCCCCCTCGACGCCGCTCGTTCTCACCCTCGATGCCGGCCGCCAGCAACCCTAGGGTGTCGCCGCCGCCAACCCTAGGGCGTTGCCGCTTTCAGCCACCTACCTGCTTGGGATCCACCTCACCGCTGGCCCTACTCGCCCTGTCGCCGAGGTAAGATCCGCTGGTCCCTCTCCTCCCCCATTTCAAATTGGAGCAAAATTTGTTTGTATAAAACCAAATTGTTAGTTGTTATTAGAAAAATTGCAAATTATAAAACAAATTGTTAGTTGTTTGTTATATAAAATGGGTGATTAGAAAAATTTAGTGCATATTTTGTTCTTATTAGAAAATTTGTTCATTGCTATATTGAATTAGCAATTAAAATTTGTTCACTGGTATATTGAATTAACATCTAGTGAACATGCTAGGTTTTTAATTAGAATGTTTGAAGTTGAATTAAAATTTGTATTTGTTCTTATTTGTTAATACCAAATGAGGAGCAACATAATATTTGTTCTTATTTCTCTGTGGACATTGTGTTCAAAAGCAAAAGACCATTTATATGCTACATTGTTATGAGTTGATATCGTTTGCAGGGATCCGAGTGGCCTATGTTTTACCGGAATGTTGATTCATTTCCGTTTCGGAAAATTCTAGGCGCTCGATATGTCCATTTTTTAGCAAAGGTCATGCCGAAAATTTTCGTCGTTTTCGGCATGATTTGTGCTAGAAAAGTAGGACATATCGAGTGCCCGGGATTTGCCGCAATGGGAATTAAACGACCTTCTGGCAAAACATAGGCCATTTTGAAATTTTTATTATTACTTTATCATTTTTTTCTTTACAATTAAACCGCCAAATTGAATCTTATAGGAAACATGGCTAATGACGACGAAGCCGGCCCTATTAAGCAACCCATCGAACAGCCTCAAGCAGTTTTCGACTATATAACTAGTCAGGACTCCGGGCCGCAGGCCCAAAAACCCCTTCGCATCATAGAGCATGCTGCTGACAGCGACAACACAGAGGGGTCAACACCGAGACCACTGACACAGATGGTGCCAACCAGATAACGGATGGTGCCAACCAGACCACGGATGGTGCTAGCCATGGGTCTAGGACCAAGAGGAAGCAGAAACCCCGGGCCCCAAACAAGCTCCGCGTCGGAAGACTTGATGTCCACGAGGTGCACCCTGACACCTTCAACATCGTAAGTCCGCCGGACGTGTCGGCATGCTATGGAAACGACGTGGCATGCATCCTTCGCGAGACCGTCAATATCAACCAAACAAACATTAGAGAAGTACCCGGAGGACCTTTGGAGAACGACCTCCTAGAGAAGATTCATGCGAGATTCAAGTTTCCGTGGAAAGATGATAATATGCAGGGGATAAATGCAAAATCCCTCATGAAGTGTAGCAAAGCCTTGAGAAACTGGAAACATATGGTGAAAGTAGAGATCGCTAAAGAAGGTTCATCGTACGAGACGATCAAGGGTCACTTTCTGTCTATAAAGGAAGAAGACTACGAAAAATTCAAGGCTCATTGCGAAGACCCTGAAACCCATGCAAGGTTGCAATATTTCAAGGGTGTTCAGAAGAAGAACGTCGGGATCCCATGCCTCGGAAGCCGTGGTTACAACGGGAAGAGACGAGTGTGGGATAAGGAGGACGCGGCACGTCCAGAAGGTCCGCGGGAGCCAGACCCCTGGGAGGAGTTCGAGGATCCGCTCGCACGTGACTACTTTAGGGCCCGGTACACAAGAGACCCGGTAACCGGGGAATGGACCACGGACACCCCGACAAGGAATGTCATAGAAGAAATGGTATTTTTTTTATTTAACACCATAATTAGCTTTTAATGATCAAGTCGCTAACGGTTCACGTTGATATTTTTGTAGAGCGAGCGTATACGGCTTGCATCAGAAAGCGATTCATCGTCTCAGACGTCGAAGTATGCGTGGGCCACCCCTTTCAACCAGGCATTCAACAAAGTGAAGGGAAAGCCCTTGCACGACCCACCGGAGTATGGACGTGTAGCCGACGCCGGAGTCGGGGCCTCCTGGAACTACTACTACAAGGAGGATAAGGAGACACGTAAGCAAAAAAGAAGGCTCAACACAGTGACCCTTGATGTTGTGCACAAGGCGGTTGAGGCAGCCACGCGGAAGGCCAGAGAAGAGGCCAAGGCTGAGGCGGAACAAAACAAGGCTAACCTGGTCGCGTCAGTCGTAGTTGCATCTAGAGAAGAGGTCAGGGAAGAGCTTAAATCTACCTTTTCTGCCTTGGTGCCAGCTATGCAGAAGTGGACGAAAGAAAACCCCAACGCGGATGATTTTCCCCTTCCTAGCTTCATCCGGAGCAACTCGGCGAACACCGGCTTCGCACCCGCACATGGAACTTGGCACAAACTCATCGCACCATCCACTGTCGCTCATAGCATCCCCTCCTACAGCTCTGGCATGCCCCACGGGCCTTCCCTATTAGCTGAGCTCGAAGCTATCAAGGTAACTATGCGTCTCACGCTCATCAACGTATTCAATCTTCCATTTCTTTGACACTCGATCTCTGACGTCGCACATGTCTTCACAGGGCAACGATACTCCATGCACCCTCCTATTGAACATCGACGGCCAGATAGTGGATGTTGCGAAGGCTTCACTCATGAATCCATTGGACCGGGTCTTCCACCACACTCCCATGCCCGACGACGTCTTCAAAGTTATGGTGTCTCGTTTGCTATCAAACGAGTACTCTAAGTTTCCTCTTCCCGTTCCTTGTACGGGAGAAGTACGACCGGAAGATCTTGGAGGATCCAAGGGTTGGGTGATATTGTGGCCGAAGGTAATGCCACTTTTACTCCACCTATGCAGTTCCCATCCTTTGGCTTGGGCGATCATGGCAGCAGACATGAAGGAGGTTCAACAGTCTCGTGGCTCATCAAGCCGCCCCCGTGGATCCATCATCTGATAACATGGAGGATGCGAACGCTGACCAATACCTCAACCTCAACCATACCTATGATGATGCTCAACCTGATGATGATTTTGAGCTCAACCTTGAGGATATGGATCTTGATGAAATGCCCGAAATGCCTAACGAAACCCAAAAGGAACATGCTAGCCTTCAGTGCAAGAAGTGTTTGTTCAGAAAATTCTCCCTGGAGGACACGCCTCCTGATGCCCAGGACAAAGCAGCCGAGCAGCCACCAAACATACTAAGCCCGAACATAATGCTAACGGGCATCCGTGCGGGTTTTGCTGAAACACAACCTGGGCCTGGGACAAAGAAGAACACAAAGTACAGGAAGAGAGAGAAGAAAGGCGGTAATGCTGCTTCCATGAGACAGCCGCCACTGGTGACCCGGGTTAACGACAGTTTACCGGTTCGTGATGCGCCGGTGCTCCATATAGAGGGTAGGCTGATGCTACCGGCGAATGCACTCAAGGGCTTAACGCCGGAGATTAGGAGACGTCATGACCATGTCTTGTCTATGGATCTAAATCTTCTTCGAGCCCCTACTGACACAGCAGGATACCCTCTTTACGCGGCTAAGGTGCCCTCAGGCTTAGACTTCAACCATATTTGCCCCGCTGACTTGATCTTTCTTCGGTTTGATTACATCTTCGAGATGTTACACATGAGACGGGTCGATTTTACCTTCGTCCGCCTTTATGCGCTACATCTGAACTACCTGGTGAAGAAGGTGGAACTCTCACAAATAGAGGTAGAGGACCCATACTACATGTTTGAGAGATTCTTGAATCTGGGGGACGAGGAACGCAAGGGAGCTGAGAAGTACATCACAAAATTCATGTTGGACAATAAGGACAAGGAGATTATTCTTCTGCCGTATCATCCCATGTAAGTGATTCATAAGACACTTTATTAACGCATCCAATTGTTACTTCGCACGTACGCATATGGATGTTAATTTGCTGTTAACTTATTTTACGCAGTGATCATTGCATCCTTATCGTATTATTCCTGCAAGTATCCCACACACTCTATTTGGACTCAACCAAGAACAAGGAAACGAAAGACTATACCCACATCAGAAAAATTCTCGATAGAGCTCTCTTCACCTTCGGAAACACGGGTGGCTACATCAGAGTCCCCAAAAAGAGACAAGGCGTTGCCTGTTTCAGCCATAATACTAACTTCTGCTGCCTCCAGCAACCGACAACAAGTGAGAAGGATGAATTCTACGTCATCCATCATATGAATGAGTTCAGAAGGGATCAAAAAATTCTTATAATGAAAACTGGATCCGATAGACATGTCATCGACTGGGCCAATAACCTAGCATGCACAAAGGATGATGCTCTCAGACTTGAATTCTACCGCATCCAACATTCGCTCGCGATGATCATCATGAAAGATGTCGTCGAGAAGGATGGAATGTTCTACGCGGGGCCACAATCCCGTGAATCCGTCGATACTCGTCGATATTGGCAGGGTCAAGACCTAAGGCCTTTCACAAAGCTAGGTTGCGTCCTTCCGGATATTCAAAAGTGATGATTGATGATGATGAGATTGTCTCTTTTGTGTAGAGCGAAACTTTGAATTTCTCGACGATGAACTTTGTGATGTAATCGGTTATTTTAAACTTGTGTAGCGCTCTAGTTTGGGTACGATGAACTTTGTTATGTTTTACTCTGTGGTCACTTGTATTTGATAAGATTTTAACTCTTTTATCCATGTTGCTTTGTTATATTATATCATCGATATATTTTGAGTCTTTTTCTTACATATAGATCGATGAAGAAGAAGTGGTATGTCGTGTACATTGGGAGGCATACGGGAGTATATGATGAGTGGTCAGAGTGTCACGCCCAAGTCAACCGCTTCCGAGGTAGCAGCTACAAAGGGTTCCAAAGCAAAAGCGAGGGCGAAGCTAGATACTTGAGGTTCACGGTACTAGATGTAGAGAGGAATAAAAACGGGCTCAAAAACTACCTCCTACTTGCTTTCTTTTTTATCGCGATGGCTTTTCTCTTGTATAGCAAAATATTGTAGTTTCAATCCATCGTGAAACATGCATGTATGAATTGTATTGGAGACTTGTAGATTTCATGATGATGTGTTGGTCACTATGTTCATATGTGTAATATGTTGAATCACAACCAATGTGTGTGCTGCTACTTGTGTGATGTTATTTTATATGCTGGAAATATATTAAAAACTGTATAAATACAAAGAAAATAATCAGGATAAAATAATAAAAATATGAAAATATCAGCAGCACGGGTCCTGAGAGCAGTAGCAGCGCGGGTAGCCTAAACTGAAAATTAACACTTATAGCACGGGATTGAAAGGCGCGCTTCAAATGGACATACGCACCCACAGCGTGGGTACTTGCTGATACGTCCCAAACGTACCTATAATTTCTGCTTGCTCCATGCATGTTTTGTGTGACTTTGCCATGTTTTTCTTGAACTTTCATACACTTTTGAGCATATTTGGACTAATCTATTAACCCAGTGCACCCAGCTGCCAGTTGTTGTTTTCTGCTGTTTTTGTATTTCAGGTTTTCCGGCCATTAAAAGTGCTCCAAAAAATCCGGAAAAATCAGATAAAAAATCAGCGACCCGGAAGCTTCCGGAATCACCAAGGCAGCGGAGGGGGGGCCACCACAGGGACTCTAGAAGGGTCCCTGGCGCGGCCCCACCCTAGGTCGCGCCAGGAGGCCTCCTGGCTGCTTGGTGGGTCCCCTCGACACCCCCATCCGCCTATATTTAGCCCTCGGGTGAAAACCCCTAATATAGATCTCTTTTCCGCGAACTCACCTCTGTACCGCCGCCGCTGCCGTTTCTAGATCGGGGCTGCCTGGAGAAGCTGCCCCGGCACCCTGCCGGGAGGAGGAACCCCCTCCGAGAGACCATCCATAGCCATGGACGCCTCCCGGATGTACCGTGAGTAGTCCCCCTTGGACCATGGGTCTGTGACTAGTAGCTATGTGATGTTCCTCTCCCCTCTTTGTGCTTCCACTTTCGAGACCTCGTGAGCTGCCTCACATGATCGAGGCACTTTGTAATTTCTGCTGTTGCTATGCTGAGTTTGGTGGGATCTGATGGATTATGAGACTATGTTCAGATTGTGATGAGTAACATATTTGGTTCTTCTCTTTTATATTTTGTTCTTGAGTAAATTCTTGCATGTTCTCCGTTGCAGTATTTTACTTTGGCCAAGTGATTTGTTGCAACTCCAAGAGGGAGTGTTATGCTTGATTGTGGGTTCAGCCCCTTGATGTCCAGCTTGAGTGACAGAAACATGAGACTAGGGGGTGTGTTGTTGCCACCAGGGATAAAACAACGGTGCTTGTATCCGCGGGTGCAAGGATTGTTTACTTTACGCAAAGTTCTTTTAATGCAGTTGTCTGTTGCTTTGAGTTTACACTTTGGGTGGGATTCGCATCTTAATACCAACGAGATGTTCTGGATAGATATCTCAAGGTGGATGATTCGTAGTAGATGCAGTTGGATTTCGGTCTACTTACCTTGGCGTACTGCTCATTGCTTTTGAGCCCTTCCTTTCTTTGCAGCATAGTTAGCATTGCGGTGCCTTCATAATTCTGTCAATTGCCCAACTGTGATTTGTTTACCTCGCTAGCACTTTTATCGTCTTTTGGGAGAGAGACATCACTAGTGAAAATCACGGGACCCCGGTCCATCTTCACATCACTGTTTACACCCTTAGTTTACTTTCAGTTGCCACTATTATTATCTCTTGCGTTGATCCTTTGTAAACAGCAAGGCCAGAGGAATTGACAACTCCTCTGTACTCGTTGGGAGCAAAGTTATTTGTATCTGTGTGCAGGTCCAGGTGAAGCTAGCAACCTCGGCGCCATTGTTCACTTTACCACCTTCTTGTATTTTTGCGAGTCCTACTGGAGACAAACCTTGGTATCTTCACCGAGGGAAATTTGCTGATACGCTACATCTCACCTTCCACTTGGGGTAACCAACAAGGAGTGAGAGAACTATCCTCACCGTATCACTTGTGGGTGCGCTGCTAACTACAGATTATCTACAGCGCGGGTACCCCATGTTGTAGATGGAAGTTAGCTGCAACGCGTTATCAGCAGCGCGAGGACCCCGCGCTGCTGATGGGCATTTACCCCGCGCTGTTGGAGGCCATTGTCCTAGTAGTGATGAGGAGGTTACCACACTACATGTGACGCGTGTAACCGAACACCATACCTTGAATTTCCGCCTAAATAAGTGGGCAACCAAACAACGTGCCTTTCGTTTCACCTAGCCAGGCTAGAGGGTATGTAGATAATCAATAAACATGTAGATGATGGTTTTTTGCATGCATCTGCTCAGCCATACCCTGCAGAAACGTGTATGCGATGCAGGTAAAAACAGAGATGACAACCAAACACATCCTTTACTTGCCTGATTACTGGTATCTCATTACCAGATACCTTGCTCAGATTTTTTGTACCAACCAACCCTCAATTGCCATATTACCTTGTATTTAGCTCAACGAAATTGTTAGACTAGTATTGACTAGCTCAGATTTGTTGTACTGACTACTTAGAGTTACAATATTACATTGTCCTGGATTGCATGATTAGTTGTATCAAGTGGCTGGATTAGTTTGTCGAGCATGCAATGCTCCCGATGCCATGAGAGAAAAACCTCGCGCGGGAATACATGGTGGCGCAAGCTCCCCCAACCGGCGCCTTGTTGGAGACCCAACCCCTCTTCACCCTTCCTCCCTTAGAAGACTGGCAATAAATTCAACAAATTACAACCCCACAACAAACACAACCAATGTCGATCGACACCCAACCTGTTGATCTATGTGTCTTGCTGGAGACCCATGCTCGTGAAGCTTGTAGACATTTCCTAGCAATGATCCGTATGCGAAAAACATAGAAAAAGCACCATGAGATGAGGAAAAAACCATGTGAATATGGGTTTTGCAATCACTGGAAGTTAAGGGTGCATAGCTTCAGAGTGGGGGTGGGGGGTTCGAGGCAGCAGGGATGTCCTCTTTGATGAAATCGAGGAAGTGAAGAGAGAGAGAACACATGTGATGATAAGGAGGCACGCGTTGTGGAGGAGAGAGAGGAAACAAGTGACGTCTTGTGGGCCGTTAGATTCATGTGCACACATCTTATTATGCTGTCACATGGGATGACCAACTTTGGAACCTCTTTCGAATATGAACCCAAAAATATAAGTTTTATAACATACCTCATATATTTTATTAGTTAAATCTAGGATTAAAGATTGACACAAAATACGAAGTGGATCAATAAACCAGGAAAGAGGTAGTACGAAGTAGTATAACAAGAAATATATGGGTGGATTAGCGACCCCCCCCTCTCGTCTCGCCCTACCCGCTCTCGCGAGTGGAAGGGCGAACCCTAGAGACACCGCCTTTGGCCTCTCACCCGCCCCTTTCCCCTTCCTCGTCGTTGTCGGAATGCGCCGCTGGGCAAAGGTGTGATGGAATCGGTGGCGGCAGGGCCCCTCTCCCTTCCTAGTGACGCCTATTGGTGTGGGACGATCTTGGTGTGTGGATGTGTGACACTGTGCCGGGAGGCATAGTGCAGATTCGACTGAGGCGTCTACGTTGGTGGGGCCTTAGGGCGGTGGCGCGGATGGCAGCGCTCCAGCGGTGCGTACTGGGGGTCGAGGGTGGTGGTCCAGCTAGATTAGACCTTGCAGCAATGCGGGTTGAGGGCGACATGTTTTGCGAACGGTGGACTCTGCAATGGCCATCCCGGTTGGTGTAGGCGGCGAGGTAGTGGCGGGGACCTGTCTCTCTCTCCATCCTTCTGCTCAGGGGCCAAGATTTGTGACTGGAGGCGTGTCCAGAGATGATGATTGGTAGTTCACTCCTTGGTACACGCATGTGCAGTCGAAGGTGGCAGGAGGGATTCAGGGAGGAAGGCAGGGGATTCCCGACCTTGCCATTGCCATGATCTCTACGTTCTAGATCGAGAGTGACGGGCCACGACGACCCTAGTACCTTATTTGCATCATGGTGGGGGTGGAGTCTGGCCACTAGCGACCTTATTTTGCTCAAATCCGGCTGGGGATGGGCTCTGGTCTTGCTTAGGGAGCATACAGGGTTCGAAGGATCGGCCTTTTGCTCCTTTGCCAGTCGGTGGCGTTGATGGTTTGCGGTGAGGATGGTGGGGTGGTAGTGGATGCCGGGACGACGACCCTGGAGGTGTGAGCCGTGGTGCTTGTGGGTAGAGCCCGCGGCTCCGGTGTTGGATAGCTACCATGGTTGTGAGGGCGGTGTGGTGGTTGGCGATCGACGGTCAGTGCTGGCGGTGCAACACTATGCATGTGGCATGTTTTGCGTGTGGATCGTGCCGGTTGGGGTGAAAACCTTGTCTACCGATGGTTAATCCGACAATGGCGGCACCCCTGGTCGTTGTCTCCTTCTTGAAGGTACCGTCGCTACATGTTTCCCCCCGAGACAGTTCGGGTGAAATCCTAGATATTTTCGATCGGTCGGTGACGACGCTCCGGTATCATGCCCTTGGATGGCTCCACTCATCGATGTTCATCTTGTACCCTTTACCTCAACTGGTGCTTTGTTGTTTCTTATCTTTCGGTTGCTTGGTGGTGTACATGGTGTCAGCTGATTTTCAACATCTTTGTATCCAACTTTGTCATGATTTTCCCACGACAGGGCTCCCGGAAAAGAAGGTGCACCTTGTTGATATGAGTAGTCTATCATTCCTACTGAAATACTGAGATGTTACATACACCACCCCTCAAATGAATCGACGTTCCCGTTGGCCTAGTAGGAACGTTTAACTTTGGCACACGTTTGTGCGCGCCAGTTGTAGGCATCCCACATGTACCCTATGTAAGCCTCACCGACCGGCACACACATCGTGTAACTACCAGGGTCGGCTCTGATACCTACTGTAACACCCCGATCACCCCCAACCGGTTAATCAATGATTCCATGGCCGGTGTGCATGCGATACAGACCGTCCTCACGTACCAATACTAGTCTTTTCTACACACTTTGACCTCACCCGTGCGCAGCCGGGATCAACTTCCCGGTCGGTCACCCATCCAAGACTACTCCAAGCCTAGCACGCTTAACTTGGTAATTTTTATCCGATGAGCTCCCGGAAAAGAAGGTGCATCTTGTCTGTATGAGTACACATAATGATAGACTACTCACTAGTTAGCAATCACTAGTGCGCGCGATAGCTATCCAAACGGTTTTTTGACCCCTATCGCCTATGGGAATCGAAACCGTCGCTTTGTCTTCGATTGCGATAAGCAGGCCTATTCCACATGATAGCCAGAAAACGTTGCCTATGGATAGTCCATGCAGACGCACAAGATAACTCGAACGTTTGAGATGACCTTTTTATCGCAAACACTTACCCACGAATGTCCGTCTGAGATTATTATCCTATGGAATATGTTTAATATAGAAACTACGCTTGTGTTGAGTTATACTATCTCAAACGCTGGTGTGTCAGGAACTGCGTGGGATGCCCGAAGCTATTCCATATAGTTTGTATATAATATACGTTTGTGTTGTTGACACCTACACAAACTTTTGTGCACAAATGCTCGTGTGGTTTCAGAATTAAATCCCAAACATTTTTTCGATCAAACTGTGTGTGTTGTACTCTGAACATTACAAACGGTTGTGCATAAAATATGGTATGAAATTATAAATAAATCCTCGATGCTCATTTCTTATCGAATGTGTGCGATGTACATAGCTATTAGTGACAAACTTATATGCAGAACCGTGTGCGATGATTCAATCGCTTGCAGTTTAATTAGCATTGTATTTATCTTACATATTTTAAGATATTTTTTAATTATTGATATAAGCACATTCATATATATATATATATATATATATATATATATATATATATATATATATATATATATATCCAGCCCATCTGGTGCGTTGCCGCACGAACGGTGGTTTCAATCCATGGAAGAGAAAAGCTAGTGTGGTAAACTTACGGTCCTGCCGCACCAATGATGGTTTCCAATTATCTCAACGTAAGGACAAAACTGGTGTGGTAAATTTACGGTCTCAAGTAGTACATGCATTCCTTCTTTGTGATGTAATTTCTCCACACACAAGATACCTTTCATATGCGATGTAAACTTACGGACGTGCCTGCCATCCCAGCCTCTCCCGATAGCCATTTTTCCATGTAAATACAGAATGACAACAAGACACAAGGCGATGTAAAATAAAGGGAACGAACAATAAAAGACTACACGGAGCATTTGGACGACCACCAACATAAGCAAAGTCTACAGCACACATAATAATATTGTGGCCAGCGTAAAACAGAAAAATCAGTCTGTAAGAAGCAATTTTGCAAACAAATATAGTTTTAAAACCATCATAAAATAAAATAAAAGGCAGACCCAGTGCATAGAAGCTCCCACACAAGGTGGGGTCTGGGGAGGGATTATAGAAACCTAGTCTTACCCCTGCTACAATGCAATGCAGAGTGTAAAATTAAAAGTTCAACATAAATAAGAACGTCAGCTGCAAAGGGTTGGCAAAGATTAAAATTCTGGATGCCAATCTATACCTAATCTATCTATACCTAATAATAAAGGGAGGTGGCTTTCTTAGTCCGTTTTGTAATTTTTTCAAAAAAGCCCCTCCTTTTTTTAGGTAATCAATCCGCAGTCCAAATAGTCCGAAATAAAAAAACAATTTCTGTGTTAGGTTCAGTTTCATGGGCCGGCCTGCTTGCTGGGCCGAGGGCCTGCTTCGCACTTTTTTTTCATATCGATAGCTGCTGGCCCGCCCTATTAGCTCTTTTTGATTTTTTATTAAATCGCAGTAGTAAATAAATAAAATAAAAATAATCTACAGACCCTAAAAATATAAAGTAATTTTACATTCCTAAATTATAGTTTAATTTTTTGGATCAATCATAATCACTCATTGAAGAATAAAAAATGACCATATGATATTTTGTTTTAAATTATTCCTGTCTAGATTTATTTTAATTAATTCTCTGATAATATCTAATTGAATTAGATTAAATTTATTATTAATGGTACTGTTATGTACGTAATTATAGCGTTAATAAGAATTAAATAAATAAATAAAACAACAAAAAATT
Source organism: Bromus sterilis (assembly GCA_950022295.1). Taxonomy (NCBI): domain Eukaryota; kingdom Viridiplantae; phylum Streptophyta; class Magnoliopsida; order Poales; family Poaceae; genus Bromus; species Bromus sterilis. Next base: position 179,770,540 of record OX465595.1, read on the forward strand.
TAGATCATTTACAACTATTGTTTGAAGAATAAAAAAATGGTCATACCATTATTAGTTGTAAATTATTTCTGCCTAGATCAATTTTAGTTAAATATCTAATTATATAATTGAATTCGATTAAATTTGTTATTGATGCTTTTGTTCTGTACCTAATTGTACAATTAATAAATAATTAAAATAAAATTAATAAAAACAACGCTAAAAGTACTTAATCTTTGTTTCCAGTAAAGCATATGGTTATGTTTTTTTAGAATGATCATGTGTTTGTTTGTAGTACATAAACTTCTTATTAATTTTAGTACACTGTATTTTTTCTTTTTCGTTACAACGCACGAACATGCCACAATTAGTCTCAGCTATGAGCATATATCCGCAAAGGAAACACGGTAATATCTCGATATCAGTTTGTTTCGACTAATCGATGTGCGCTATAAAAAGAATAAAAAGTGACACAAATGATATATATCTTTATCTACTCTATTTCCTTACTTAAAAAATCTAAGATTTCATTTTTCATCCACTTTCACATATGAAGCAGCCACCTTAATTTACTTATCTTCTGAACAAATTTTACTTCAATTTACTTATAAAACTTTTAACCAAACATAAGATAAATCACGTGCATCATTTAATAAATATTTATGGGTAAATAAGTCACAAGCTAACATATTACTCCTTCCGTTCCTTGATATAAGGTGTATAGTTTTCTTAAAAAAGTCAATTGTTTTTAACTTTGACCAAATTTATAGCAAAAAATATCAACATCTATAATATTTGATAAATACAATATGAAAATATGTATCAAGATGAATCTAATGATACCATTTTGATATAATTTATATTGATATCTACAAATCTGGTCAAAGTTAACCAAGTTTGACTTTTTTTTTAAACTATACACTTTATATTTAGGAACGGAGGGAGTATAATATTTATACAGCGACGCTATGTGTCATCCGTTCGTAGCGTTTAAAGTATCCACTGATAGCATAGTCGTTCTATGGAGATAGGTAGAGTCGTTCGATCGCTCGCACCCGCAAGATAGTCATCCTTTTACACCATACTCTTTGTTCCGGTCCGATCATTGCAATAGGAGTTCGGCTGCAAAGCCTTCAATTATTTGTTTATTATAACAAATCAACATCTTTTATCTCTCTGACCATCCGTAAGACAGTGTTGTATCGCCTTGAAATAAGAATCAACAAAGGATCCTTTGCAACAAAGGATCTATTGCAAAATGTGTCATTTAGTTCAAGTTGGTAGTGATTCACAATCATCGTTGGATCACGAGACCATCTGATAGTCACAGAGGCGATGGACGCATGCGTGCATATCAGTTCGTTGAAAAAATCTCTTCACCCATTTATATCCCGTTGCAACGCATTTGGACGACCACCAACATAAGCAAAGTCTACAACACACATAATAATATTGTGGCCAACGTAAAACAGAAAAATCAGTCTGTAAGAAGCATTTTTGCAAACAAATATAGTTTTAAAACCATCATAAAATTAAAAAAAAAAAAGCAGACCCAGTGCATAGAAGCTCCCACACAAGGTGGGGTCTGGGAAGGGATTATAGGAACCTAGTCTTATCCCTGCTACAATGCAATGCAGAGTGTAAAATTAAAAGTTCAACATAAATAAGAACGTCAGCTGCAAAGGGTTGGCAAAGATTAAAATTCTGGATGCCAATCTATACCTAATCTATACCTAATTACCTAATAATAAAAGAAGGTGGCTTTCTTAGTTCGTCGTGGTATTTTTATAAAACAAACCCTTCTTTTTTGGTTAATCAACCCGCACTACAAACGTAAGTTTTTTTTAGGGCCACTACAAACGTAAGTGGAAACGCTTCGGCAAACCAGCTATTTCGTGCGTTGGGCCCATTCAGCTATTACTTTGGCATCCATCTCGGCCCAACGATGCCAGACATCCCAGCCTCCTCCTCCACAATCGTCCTCCTTCTTCCTGTTGCCGTACATCATCGATTCAAATCGGAGTTCCTATGGTGTACGAGATGGAGATCCAGGGGGTAATCGAAGCGGAATTCATCGAATAACTGTCATAAAAGCTTTCGATCCCGTCGACCGAAAAAAAAGCAGAATCGAGATCGTCGTTCTCGAGTTGTCGTTCCTTCGAGATCAGGCGACACCTGACGTCGGCCTCGCCCAGGCCACCCGCTGTACTCCGCTTCCCACCTTGACACACGGTGGTAGTGAAGGAGCGGCTGGCCGACGAGTCGGACATCCTAAACCTTCCGTACCTGCAGGCCCTGGCCAGAGATACGATGCCGGCCGTGATGGTTCCTGTATCTGTGCAAGGTGAGCGGAGACGACTTGCAGGCCGGTGCGTTGTGTGGGTCATTGGACGTGACCCGTCTTGCTGGACGTAGCCTATGGAATTCTGGCCGGACAGGTTTTTGGAAGGGGGCACGAACGTGCACGGGCAGCACTTCCACATGTTGTTGTTCTGTTCCCGGCAAAGGATCTGCCCCGATGCGTTGCTGGCCATGCTGGTGGCGCAGGCATCCATGGTGCAGTGCTTCGAGCGGCAGTGCGGCCAAGGTGGACACGGAGGGACCCGGGCTGACGTTGTCGCCTACACCGTGGCGTCGCGACTCCATCCACTGATGTTGCAAGATTTACTCATTCACATGGTTCCAAACTAGCCGGTTTCAAGTGTCCAAGTTGCACGATGTCAGTCAGTTTGCGTGTTTAAGGTTTACGACTACAGTATCAGATATCCCATTATGTGAGTATTATTTGCAACTAATTTTCTGAATACAAATCTTCCTCTGGCTGTACTGACTCACGCCTCTTAGCTACGTCGCTTCATGCTGACAAGGTACGATGTGTCAAACCAGTGGCGGAGCTAGCATTTGATCACAGGGTGGTCCGCTCAAAAAAAAAATTTGAAAAGCAACATAACATATGAACGATCTAAGTATTTATCAATATCAGAAAGGAGTAGATCAATATAGTCTTATGAGCACATTAATATTTCAAATTCAATCTCAGTTTTGCATAAAGAAACGTACATAGTAAATAGTTTATGACCATAGTACGCCATACCTTGAGAAGTTTAAAAAGACTATGTTTCTGGCCTACGCTTTTGCATTGTCATGAAGGTATCAATTATATCATCTTCATCCACCTCGGAGAATGCATCCCTCTCAATGTATGTGACTAGGCAATCATCCAAAAAACTATCACCCATCTTATTTCTCAACTTGTTCTTGAACCACAACCGGTGACACATTTTCTGCTTGATGTTCAATCAGAACCGGTGGCACATTCTCAGCTTGCTCTTCGGCCACATCCGGTGTATTCTCTGCCTTCTTTTTCTTCCCTATCTTCATAGCTTGTCTCTCAAAAAGAGAAACAATATCTCCAGCACTCTTCATTCTTCAGCAATTCTGTAATAAATTACTTTTAATCAATACACAATACACAATACACAATGCAGAAATCATAATTGTTTATCTGTTCATCTACATCTCAGCAAGACCTAAATTTGGATTCAGACATTCAGTGGATAGCAGTTGGAGTTCGTACCTTAAATTGGTCAGAGAAATGGCAAGGTGAAACGCGGGGCAGGGGGGAGGGGGTATCCCGGTCGACGGGGAGGCAGCCAGGCAGGATGCCGGTCGCCGGGGTTCCAGGGGCGCAGAAAGAGGAGCCGCTGCGGTTCTGCCCGCTGGTCGCTTCCTCGCTGGAGGCCGGCGGGAGAACGGGTGGGGGAGGCCGGATGCGGGGGACCGGCCGACTGGGAGTCAGCGAGGCGAGGCGGCGGCCTGGCGCCTGGCGGCGGATGCTCGTGCTCGGGCTCGGGTCGGGCGTCAGGGCGTGCGCTGCGAGGGGAAAGAGAGGAGCGCAGCCGCAGGGACTAGCGAACGAGAGTTTTTTCACTGCATCCAGATGGGCTTTTTTCGTTCTGTGGCCCAATAGATGAATAGGTATAGCATTGTGTTCGAAATTCCAGGGTGGGCCGCGGCCCACCCTGTCCACCCTGTACATCCGCCCTTGTGTCAAAACTGCCTCTTCATCACACTTGGCCAATGCTTACAATTCTGGTCTCCGTATATATCTTAGCATAAGGTATTTTCTCTTTCTACATTATTTTTCCATGTGTGGTCTTATATGAATTTTCGAATGATACTTGATGAACATTGAATGGAACAAACTGAATCCTAAAATTAATTGGATGCATGCCTACATACTTTAGATAGAATTAATACATGCATATTCATGGATGGTTGGATTGGATTCTTGATGTTCGCTCCTAGACAGGCTAGATTGGTTTGAGTACATTGAAACTAAATTATGCATTTCAAATACTTATTCAGTTTGCTTTTTTTTATGTTGCTGAGTAAAGAACTGGTCAATTATAATAGGTACGTTGTATCATCTATGTTTCCCATAGTTTATTTTGTTTGATAATCATAATACATTTGTTCTTTGCTTTCGCTACTGTTGCCGTTTCAAGCAAAACTTAAAATAGCCAACAGATTAATCTGCTCTAATTTTTGCATAAATTTTCCTTGGTACCAATTCACATACGTGGAGTGCTGGAGCCTTTGGTCAGTTTGCAACTGAAACTCAAGACACTTATACAAAGTCTCTATTGGAGAAATCCAATTCTACACATGGGTGTAGATGCTCCCGTCTTTCGAAAATGATATTTCAAAAGGTTTAAAAATTTGGAACAAAAATTTGTCATGTATATCTCAACATTCTATGTGCGCACGACAAATTTTATGAAAATACGACATATTTTGTAACCTCTGTAAAAAGACAAAAAAATGTGTCTGATGGAAAGCTTTTTTAGCAACAAGTTTTTGTCTTTTTTACACACGGCACAATATAAGTCGATTTTTCGTGAAACGACTTTGTGAAGATATAAAACGTCAACATGTGTACCCAAGATTTTTTATTCGATTTTTTTGACATTTTAAATGTATTTAAAAATACATTTTAAAAACCGAGAGCATATGCTCCTGGGTGCAGAAACACCATGTCCGTCTCTATTGGATATATATTAGAGTATACTCGAGGTACTAGAATGTTTTTATTACTTCCAGATATAATTTGGAAATTAGTCTTACATAGAAAAATTATATCGGTGTTTTTTTTCTTCCTATACGCCTGATTAAACTTTAGCAACTCACACAAGTTTTCATAAATATCGAAAGTCAAGGTAAATATATATAGCTGGTGTTAGTGAGAAATCATGTATTAATATTTAGTGAGAATAGCGTACAACAAATAGCTCTATGCTTCTATCCATTTTTATTGTAACTGGTACGCCATACAAATTCAATTTAGGTTGTAGGATCAACTGTAGAAAGTCTAAATAAGTGTCCAGTCCACATAATTGGATTCATTAACTGCCATAGTATATTGCTCGAGTTTAAGGTTATTTTTTGCATGACTCGTGCCATAATTTTGCTTCTCTTCTAAAAGGTGTGGATCTTTTTGCCGCAACCAAGTGGCATCTTATGGATGTTGTCGTGCCTCTTTAGTGATTTCTTTTTATAAACACCTGTTAATTTTCTTTCCTATTGAAACACACGGGCATTTGTGCTAGTAATAATAAAGGGAGGTGGCTTTCTTAGTCCGTCGTGGGAATTTTGCAGAAAATCCCCTCCCTTTTTTGCTAATAAACCCGCACTCCACTTTTATACAGAAAAAAACGGTCCGTTGCTCTATTTTTTTTTGTTGGGCCATATCTTCTAGGCCACAACCATTAGAAAAAAGCGAGGAAAAACAAGAGACGATTGGGCCTAGCCACAAATCATTTTTTTTATTTTACAGCATGTAAAAGTTATTTAGTGTGTTCAATGTTAAAAATCTTTGGCTCCAAAATTTATAAAAATTGTAAAAATGTTCAAAATTATTTTTAAACATTTGAACTTAAAAATATTTGCTCCGCTCGTATTAATTTCTCGCTTCACTTTTCAATTATGTTTAAACTAAATAATATTTTTATATTGACGATTTTATTTTTATTCGTTTGCATGAAAAGAATTTAGGGTGTTAAATTTAAAAAAAAATTGACCCCAAAATTTATAAAATTTATAAAATTATTTATAATTTTTATTAGAAATATTAACACTTAAAAATATTTGCTCTGTCCGGAATTCATTTTTTGCAATACTTTTCAAAGAACTTTAAACTAGAAAATAATTATTTTAATGATTGTATTTACAAAATGTATGAAAATTCATTAACGGGTCTATTAAAAAGTTCACATTCTTAATTTTGGTTAATGTTCGCGAACTTAACTGTATTAAATTGTTCGCATACAAACTGTTTTTCTGCGTGAATTTTCTTTAAATATGAATTATATCAAAGCAGATTGAGCGCGCGAGCGATGTGCTAGCATTCCTGAACACTTTAATTTATTTTTGAAGTGCAAATAATTAAAAAAATGATTCAAGTACTAAAAATATTTTAAATATGTAATCATTTTTTAAAAACAATTGAGTGCGAACGTTTTTGGAATTATCAAGATTTCTAAGTGCAAGCATTTTATAAGATTTTAAAAACTTGATGTTGATTTGATAAGTCATTAAGAAAATGTTAAAAAATTATCATCAAGAAAATAAACATTTATAGAAAAATAATACAAGAATGGTACTTCATAGATCAGGCATTAAGAGCATCTAAAATATTATACTCCCTCCGATCCATATTAATTGACGCATACTTAGTACAATTCTAATACAAAGTTGTATTAAGTGTACGTCAATTAATTTGGATCGGAGGGAGTATGTCAGAACCCTCTGTTAGGTAATGTGCTAGGGTTAGCCAGTACTCTTGCATCATGTCAAAATTTCAAAAGAAATCCTTGAAATCAAAATTCAAAAGCAAATGGGAGAAGGAACCCCCCAGATGAATTAATTCAAAAAGCCAGATAAAAATCTTCTCCAAAAATTCATGTTAGATTTTTGAACAATCTTATAAATGAGTGTGATCACATATCAAGTGATGTGGGACCCACCCCATGCTCATAGATTTTTCAAATATTCAAACAGTGACTTGGATTTAATCAAAAACCCCTATTTGAGTTAAGATTCAAATTATTTGAATTTTAAAAATGTTGAAACTTTATAAGTGGCTAATCTATATTATTATGAAGCCATATAAAATTTTTCAGAATTTAATAAAATGCCTAGCTAATTATTTTAGCACAGCAAAACAAATAGCAGAAAGAAAAACAGAGAGGAAAATAGAAAAGGGAAAGGAGCCCACTTACCTGGGCCACCCCGGCCCAACTTACCGTTTCGGCAGCCTGGCTCGCGAACTCGCCTGTCGTCTTCCTCCCCGCGCGCCAAAGCAGCTCGCTGGAGCGGCCGAGCACGCCGTGGACGCCACCTCGACGCCCAGGGGCTTCCCGGCCGCCCCAGGACTCCAAAGAGTGCCCAGGAGACGTCCGCATCGCCCCCTCTCACTTTCCCCCATCGCCGCCTCCTCTCAAGCTCTCTGTGCGTTTCCCCCCTTCTTCCCCGAGAGCAGCCACCGCTCATCGTCGTGAGAAGTCGCGGCCAACGTCGACAAGAAGGCCAGCAACCGTGTCCCCCGTGCGCAGCGTCGTCGTCTTCGTCGATTTGCAGAAGAAGGCGAGCCCGGAGCCCTCCTAGTCACCGGAATCGAGCTCGAGCCGCCGCCGGACCCGCAAGAACTCTCCGTCGAATTCGTCATCATCACGCCGCCGTTTGCCTCACCGCCTGCTCTGCCGAGTTCCTGGTGAGCGCGGGATCAAAACCCCTATCTTTTTCCCCTCGATTGCTTCCTCTAGCCGTGGCCGCCATGAAGGCCGAAGCTCCTCGCCGCCGGGAACCATGGCGATGACCACCTGCTACGCAGTCGAGCTCACCGTGTTGTCCATCGCGTTCCCCGTGCTCCACTGCTTCAAACCAGCCTAGCCCCGCCTCAATTCGCGCCTTGTAGCGAATTCCCGATCACAGCCGTAGCTCCGTCGCCGCGAAACTCGACGCCGGCGAGCGTACAGGGCACCCCAGCACTTGGAGTTGGTCTCTTTCGACGCGCAACGGCAAGGGCTTCAAGTTGGAGGTCACAGCGCTTCGATTGGTGCCCGGAATCAACCTCCCCGTGCAGCGCCGCCGCGGTTCTGGTCGCCGGCGTTTAGCCGCCGGTGGGTTAGCCCTAATCCCCCCTAATGACCCCCCTGGGTCACTGACCAGTGGGCCCAGTGGCTTAATTAAGCCACTGGATTAAATTAACCAGCCGGGTTAATTAGCCAGTGTCACTGACACCCCTGGCCCACATGTCAGGCCCCCCCCCCACACGCCAGCATGACGTCACTCTGGCGCAATAAATCGATTAAATGAATTTCCAGAGTAATTTGAATTAAAGAAATTCCAGAAATTCCAGAAAATACCCCAAACTTTGGAAATTCATAGAAAATTCATATTAACTCCAATTTGGACAAATAATATATGAAAAATGATCAGGAGAAAATAAGCTATCCAAAAATGCAACTTTCAACTATGTTGGAGTTGATTTTAAAATGGGACCAGTAGCATATGTCATTTGGTTTATTTGAAATTAATTCAAATTCAACTCAAATGATTTTGCAACTTGGACCATGGAATTATGCTATATTTTCAACCACACATCAGAGGTATATCATACACATTTGAAGATGATTCAAATTGATCAAACCATGTCACATATAACTTGACTAAGTTTGAATTCAAATTGGAGTTTGAATTTGCAATTCAATTTGCAATATACTCCATTTAAATGGAATTGCTTCACACATCAAAGCATTTACATCAAGTTCCAACCTTCCATCATGTGATTGTGCATTGTATTTACCTTGCTACTTTGCTTGTTGTTTGTCGAGTAGAGGTGGAACCGGAGCAGAAGGCTGCCCCCTTCGCTGAAGACCCAGAACCCGAACCTCGTCAACAAGGCAAGCAAAACCCAATTGATCATGTCGATAAAATCCCACTTCCCTCTCATGTCTCGCTTATGCATTGTTTAGGATGATCACCATGATTCGTTTCTACCGCATAGATGAACCCATTCCTTTGCATGACCTATCATTTTGTCACAGTAGTAAGCAAACCACAATCCTAGCAAATGTAGGAGTTGGTTGATATCATGTGGCCCCTGCAAATGTTATCGCTTATTGCATGCTTAGTATGATACCATGATGATACTGTGATGTGAGTCGGGATGATAGTGATCATGTTGATGATGGTAGAAAAGTGTTGGTGAATCGACCCTAATACAAGGTGAACGATGAGAGGCTATGTAGGAGTACACGGTGGGTTGTCTCGTTGAACACCGCCCTAAGTCCGAGTTCTTGTGTGGTGATCCAAGATGAAGAGTACAACCACACATTGGGCTCACTGACCCCTCTCAACTTACTAACTCATCCCTTTCGATGTCCAGATGTCGCAATAGTTCGGAGTTCTGGTAGGCTTGTGGCCTGGATGCTGAGTGAGAGAACGGCTCATCCGAGACCAGCTTATGCACCACGCACACATCACTTGGGTCCACTTCGGTAAACCGGTCGGGTTCACGATAGTGGTAACCAACCCAAGTAGGCGGCTTTCTCGGACTAGATCGGCTATGAGGTAACAGTTGTGGTGAGCATCCTCGCTGGCACCCCTTGAATGGTGTCGAGATCAAAGGTGGTAAATGATGATCATGTGTGTGTAGCGGTACACCCCTGCAGGGTTAACAAAACTATTCGAATATCCGCGTCCGCTGTTATGGACTGCTTGGAAAGCTTAGCTTGATTATTAGATAACTTGAACTGGATACTTCTAAAATACACCAAGATAAGTGTGAGTGCTATGGCGTGCTTTCTCGTGGGGAAGTCGAGGAAGGCACCATAGTGGTGTAATTGGTTGGAGAAAGTAGTGGACTCGTGTACGCTTCTTACCTCAAGTCTGGTACTCGTAGTTCAGGACTAGCCAAGTCAAAGCTGGCATTTCTGCAAGTGAAACCCCACCTCCCTTCACCTTGATACATGTGCATGAGTAGTATAGCTCCTATGTAAGTCTTGCTGAGTACGACTTTGTACTCACGTTTGCTTAATCTATGTTTTAGATGATGCCACTGACCCCGAAGGTGGCTTCTTCATCGAGCTGGACGACTGAAGATCAACTAGTCTAGTCCCAGTCAGACGACTGGTTTCCTCGTGGAGGGCTTGTGTTTAAATAAGGCTTCTTAAGCCATTTGTTAAACTTGTCTGTACTCCGACATAATTTGCTTCCGCTTATGTTGTAATGTTGGATCACATGTTTGTGATCTCTGTGTGCACTCTATAAGAGTTATCAATAAAATATGTACACTTTGTAGAGAATTGCAATGGTACCTGCTGTTCATACAAGGCATGTGTGCTGCGTGTATGTTTATAACATGCATGTCTTTGTATGGGTTTTCGAGACCTTAGTTGTGTTCTGGCTGGCGGTCTTTCATACACCAAGTGGCCCTTAGATGTGCGCAGCTTGGGGCATCGCGATGCGATTGCTCGAGACTCCGTCTCGTGCACACTTTGTGGTATGATCGAGCCCGCCCTAGACCCCGACTAAGTGATCGGGTTGGAGTAAGTCTATGTAAGAGTTATGAGATAGTCGTTAGTATGGTTGAGGCGACTTGTCTTTGAATATGGGAGTTCACCACCCATATCATTAGACTTGTGTGCGTACGATGAGGACCCATCTCAGTTGATCATCCGGCCTGGATGGGATACCCCTCACGTACGATGCTTTCCGAGAACGTTCTGTGCTTGGCCTTGTCTGCTTAGACAAGTGGGTACGGTTCTCGGCTCTCCATATGACTATGTCTTAGCTGTACTTGCATACTCTAACCCCGGGTCCCGACAGAGTATTAAAGTTTTAGCTATCCAATTACATTTTAGGTGCAATAGAATGCATATTTCTGTAATAATAAATATTAATTTTGCAACACATTTAAAATTGGAGACCCATATTTTTAGAACCATCTAAAATGTAAGAGGTTGGGAGGGGGTGTAATGTTGGGAGACCACGGGGGTGGTTGGATAGCGACAGAGGTGCAAGTTCAGTGGCGAGATGAATGGGCCTAACTGGGCCTATTGCGTATTTTCCTATTAAATATTTTTATATTATATTTCCTTTATTAGCATGTGAAAATAAAATATAGAATATAAACGTGTGTATGCATAGGCTCGAAGATTTTGTTAATATGGAAAAAAATATAAAATATAAACGTGCGAACGCACGGGCTCGATGATTTTTTTAATAAAATATAACAAAAATCTTCCTAAGTTCCATCATTCAACATCATTTATACCGTTCTTTTCATTATTATTTGCACTGTCATGCCAACAAATCTAGCCTTTTCTCTTTTTTAAAGTGGGATGCCAGATTTCTTCATTACAATGCACGGGCTAATTAATATGTAAGAAATAAATTTAATTACTAAAATTATTTTCCTATAAAAAATTTTATATTATGTTTTCTTAATTAGCATGTGGAAATAAACTAAAATATGATTGTGTGAATGCACGGACTCGATGATTTTTTAATAAAAAAAATATCTTCCTAAGTTCCATCATTCAACATCATTTATACCATTTATTTTCATTATTGTTTTCACTATCATGATAACAAATCTAGCCATTGCTCTTTAGAAAAGTAGGATGTCATATTCTTTATTACAATGCACGGGCAAATTAATATGTGGAAAATAAATCCAATTACCAAAGTGATTTTCCTATTAAATACTTATTATATTATGTCTCCTTAATTATCACGTGGAAATGAAATATAGAATATAAATGTGTGAATCCACGGGCTCGATGATTTTTTTATAAAAAATATTATTCTTTGTTTCCATCATCTATCGTCCTTTATATCGTTCTTTTTCATTATTGTTTTCACTGTCATGGCAACGGATCTAGCCTTTGCTTTTTAATAGAAAGATGCCAAATTCATTTGTTGCAATGCAAGGGCTATATTCAATTTCCTAAAAATGTACGCAGTCACACATCCCTATATGATTAACTAATTAACCTTTATATGTGTGTGGTGACCTAATGAAACGGAATTGGTGAGATATATAGAGCGATGAAAGAAAGACTACATGACCCATGGTTGGCTTTGGAACTTACAAGAATGGTACTCCATAGGTCAGTCATTAAGAGCATCTAAAATATCAGATTAAAATGTTAGCTATCCAATTATATTTTAGGTGTAAAAGAAAGCATATTTAGGTAAAAAAATACTTTTACAACACATTTAAAATTGGATATCCATATTTTTTGAACCATCTAAATGTAAGAGGTTGGGAGGAGGTGTGATGTTGGGAGACCACGGGGGTGCTTGGATAGCGACAGAGGGGCAAGTTCAGTGGAGAGGTGAGCTCGCCGGCGGTAGCGGCGGTCGTGATTGTCAACCTTGAGAAGCGAAGAATGACGGGCTCGACAGACGCGGGAGTGGTGGTTCATGGCGAGGAAATTTCAGAAACGCATGGATGATTTGTTTACATCACGTTTTATAGCTATTGGGCTAAAAAAAGTATCATTTTTTTCTCCCGGTGCAACGCACAGGCTTGTTTGCTAGTGTATAATAAACCCATGTCAACGTAAGAACTATGGGTACCAATGTCACTACATTAACAAGCAGAAAATTACACCACATACAAAGTAAATGACATGACGTAAATTGTGGCCTCTTGTGCCCATAAATAAATATTGCAATTAATCTTTGCGACAAAATACACAAGGCAGTCTATTGTTATAACAATGATATCGTGATTTTGACTGCTATTGCCCAGACTGATACAAGTAGCTCGATTTTGGATTCAGGTTGAGACCTTTAGTCTTCAAGGGAAATCAGTTACCATCGCAAGAATGATTCTGGGATTGATCATGTTCGTAGCAAACTTAGCTTCATTGTTGTGTGTTCATGCATGCACCCTTCTGCTGCAGTGAAGTGTGTTAACTGATAATATGCCTGCAAAAGTGGATGCATCCTTCTTAGTAAAACTGCTAGATGAATTAATAGAAGATGCAAAGTTTCAACTACAATAGTGTGATAAAATTTGTAACAACATCGCTATGGGGCAATAAGAAAAAAAAACATAAGATAAACCATGTTTGCATACAACAATTGGACTAAATTAACCAGGTTATAAAAAAGTATCAGAAGTATACGACCACGTAACATCATGTGCAAGCTAATACCATGATTCCATTTAGAATTCTAGCACATTTTGGAATGGAATGAAGAAAATTATAGCTTAAAAATACAGATTTGCTAGGGCACATCTAGATGTGCTCTAAGATGAGCCCATCTAAATCACATACTATTGATTTTACATCTAGATTCATCTAGATATATTTTTATATTTTTTATTTCCCTTCCTAGTTTAATTAAACACTTAGATGTGCTCTAACTAGAGCACATCTAGATGTACCCTAGACAAACCCTTAAAAATACTACAGTGTTGTCTTTCTGAATGAAATGCCCTTTATCGAAAGAAATAAAATTAAGCATATACTCTACCAGCATGTATTTAACTAAGATGAAATTTAAGAAATTTTGTGCATATAAGTAAATGTGCTTGCGATCATCATTGCGACACTAATAAGGAGAATTAAATTAGCACCTGTTAATGGCGATGTCGGGGGATTGGTACCCGGGTAGGCTAACCCAAGCGGAAGCAAGCTTTCAAGACAAGGATGGGCCGATTGGGCTGCAGCTGGGCCGAGCTAGGCAGAGGTACGGCCGATTGCTCTAAGGCAATCGACCATACCAAGTGCCGGCAGTCGGCTCAGGCGCAATCGGTCCACCCTTTTGTTCATTGAAGACGATCGTCCGATTGGCCTGCTGCTGGACCGAGGTCGTTTCCTAGAAGACCGATTGCCCAGAGCAATCGACCTTACCCAGGAACCACCAGTCGGTCCAGGCGCAATCGGAGCTACCTGACACCCAGTCGGGGGTATGATTACGAGGTCATAAATGCCATATCCCGAGATATCTGGGTGGCAGGAAGGCCAAGTCACATCGAGGATTTCCGGGAGATACGATGTCGACCTCTCCGCCGATTCCGCGGACAGGCCGACAAGACCGTACCTCATAGCTCCACTGTTCATCACTAGACCCTACAAGGTAGCAGCATGGGCCGCCGCTCGTAGGCTCCGGATCACCCGGATAGGAGCAGTCGGTGGGCCCAGGCCGATTAGAGGATGACAGCTGGGCCCGTTAGGCATTGAAGTTACCATAGTACCCTGGACTCACACTATAAGAGCCAGGGTACCCCTCCTGCGCGAGGGACGACGACGACGACGACACACCCTAGAACCTCACTTACTCAGTCTCATTCCAGTTCATTCACTGCTCGTAGTTACTCCTCAGGGAAGCGGGAGAGGACCTTGCCCACGGCGGCGGTGCACTCCTTCCCCTGAGAAGGTAGAAGAGCAGTTATTGTAGCCACTCCATTGATATACAAGAGACAGGCAGGAGTAGGGGTGTTATCTCTCCGGAGAGCCCCGAACCTGGGTACATCGTGGCGTCTTCACCGTGCTTGTGCCCAACCCGACTTCGGCACCATCGACATTCTCTCCCTCGTGTCTTTCCCTCACTTTAGCCATCCCCATGGCATCTGCCGTCACATATCGACGACAGGCGATGCTACCAGGTAAATAACAAGGTAATTAATTACATTTTCTCTAGCTCCTCCACCTGCATACCATGGGCGACCTGCAAAATAAATATAGCTTCTAGCTAGAGTTTTGGTTGTAATTACTCGCTTGCAGCTAGGTAATGAAAAAAATCAAAATGCTTAATAGTAGAGTAGTTATGCAACAGATGGAAAATTATGCACATAATCATGTAGATGAATCTATACAAAATGTAGTAAGTAAATGTGGCAGTGGTACAGTGGTAAAGATTGAAAAGAAACAAATTAGTCATATCTGGATAGATTGCTCTGAAAGAGAAGAAAACATGACAGAATTTTATAAATGCCTTATATGTTTTATAAGAATGTGAAGCAAACCTCGTTTCAAAAAAAAAAGGAATGTGAAGCAAAAAGTGTTGATGTGGATCCATACAGAATCAATGGCTGGGCAATAAACATAAATTGTGTTTGTTACAAGAATGTGCAAAAAAGTATGCTAAATCAGTAAGCTTGAGTAGAAAGTCGATAAATAGGCTTGTTTTAGTACAAAATTGTTGACATAATATAACTATGCCTCGCATGATTAAAAAAACGAGTCTATGATGGATCATAAATTATTCCTTGTCCACATGCAGAATGTAAGCCAAGTTTTTTTTAACTTTTACATGTAAAGCTACATAGCAAGTCATAGGTTGGTCAGTATCAACGAAATAATATAGCGAAGGTACATTACATGCCAACATTTTGAAGGAAAAACCTTTAATACATAAATGTTCATAAGTGGACCTGACCTCCCAAACGAGCTAAATGTATTTCTGAAGGAAAATCTAAATGGAGGAAAATTTCATCAGAAATTAGGGTCGTATTAATTATGAGACAAATGTGCATATAGTAAGCCCACAATATGCATCGGCTGGAAGGGGTTAGCTTGACGGTCCAAAAGTGACTCTGAATTTTAATTTCTGAAACTAGCAACTGCAAATGCTAGGTTTGGAGCAACGCAAGTTAAAACCAGACCACAACAAAAGTCAAATGAGAAAATTAAAAAGTTCTAAAGTAATGGATTCAGGCTTGAGCACACCTTAGGCCACAACAGGCTACATCATGAACACAAACATCAATGGTTAATCCACTGTTTATAAATATAGAAAGTAGACTAAATCAGCAAGACTCGAAGTGGACTGAACTATAGAGTTAATACTAATTACCTTATCTGTTTTAGGAACTGAAATATAAGAAGACATAAGTTATATTTAGCAACAACTCATCTTTGAAGGCCTATTCAAATGGGAAAATCCATTATAGTTCATTCTGGTTCTGAGCAATACATGACTTCATTTATCTTACATGGCCTACAGACCTGAGATTACTTCTCATCTCAGTAATTGCAATATGCAGTCATCATCTTCCTTGAGCTAAACTGTTCTCTGCAAGCTAATATAATGTAACACCCTCAGAATCAGAAACAGTAATCACTACAGTGATTCCACTGTTAGTGATCAAACCCTGATCACCTTTGATCATGGCTCTGTCAGATCCTCACCCTGATAAAATTTTCAAATTATATAATTGCTCCAAGAATTGTGGATGAATGTCCCTCACCTTAATCATGGTTAAACCAAATCCCCCTAGTCATTTGGATGATCCCAAGACAGTGATGATCATGCAACCCAAATCAAGTTGGGTTATCAAAATTCTCATGTAATTTGATATGGAAATGAAATCTTAGATACATTCAAAATGGTGGAACCTATTAATAGAGTGCCTAACTATCATTAGGCCATGCTAATATAGTAATGGATATTTTCCCAAAGTATTTTAGTAATGTTTAGAAATAAACACAATATCTGGAAAATTGAATAAAAGTGAAAATTAAAGTTAAACTAAAAATTGTGCAAACAATTTTATTAAATGTCTAAAAGTCAGTAGGTCATGATAAAATAGAAATGGTATTTTATTACCTTGTTTAAATATTTTAAACAATTCAAACAGTAGCCATTTCAGTCCTTATAAATAATTTATTATTTAAATAAAATTCAAATGATTTTATTAGGCCACCAGAATTTTTGTAGCATTGCTACAGAGGGCAATACAAATATTGGAGCAAGTCTCATGATTTACAAAAGTCTAAATGTGACTAAACAAATAGAAAATATGAAAATAAAACAGAAAAGAAAAGAAACAGAAAACAAAGGAAATTAGAAAGAAAAAAAAACTATAAACCGCCCAGGGCGCAACCTCCCACTGGGCCAAGCCCAGCCCAACCCCCTCTCCACTTCATCTCCTACACTGCTCACCCCCACCCCGTGGCAGCCATCCACGGCGGCCATGGCCGCGGCCGCGCCGTGGCGGCCATCCCCCGGCTAGCCTGGAGGATAAGAGCCTCGCTGCGCCTCCCCGAACCCTAGTTCCCTCCCAGTTCCCCTCCCTCTCCCTCGCGCTCGCCCTCCTCCATATCCCGCTCGGAGCCGTACGCGCCGCCGTCAAACCATCGACACCGGCGTGGCCACCGGCCACCCCCGGCCCAGCCAACGCGCCCAGGAGCTCCGCCGTGGCCGCCTCCTTCGGTTTGGGCAGCGCTTCGACCTCGAGCCCCACTGTAACCACCGCATTCGTCGCCGGACTCCATCCTGACCTCGCCGGCGTCTTCGTCAAATTCGTCGCGCCTCAAGCTCCTCCGGCCACGAGACCGCTCCCCTTCGCTCCCTGGTGAGCGCCGCTTTGTTTCCCCTCTCGTCGGGCCGTGCTTCGCGCGTTAAAGCGCCGGCTCCACATAGCCAGTGCCCCGCCGCCGCCGCGCTCTCCATTGCCGAAGAGCCCGGCCTCCCCTGCAGTGTACCCGGCCCCCAACCGACGCGCAGCGAACGCCGGGTCGACCCCCCTCCTCCCGCTCGACTTGTGCTCGCCGGAGGCGCCCCCCCCCCCCCCCCACGACCTCGACGTGCCCTGTTCGTCGTCGGCCTCTAATGGCGATAGAGCCATGGAGCTTAAGTTCCCTCCCCCTGTCACTGCCTGGTAGGGCCCCGGGGAATTAGCCCCCTAATCCCCTCTGATTGAAAGTGAGGGGATAATAACCCACCTCCTCACCTATGAGATATGGGCCCCACCCACTTAACCCTCTGTTTAAAAATAATTAGAAATTATTAAGCATATGAGTCTATGACAGGTAGACCCCACTGTCAGATTAATATTTAAAAGAATTTAGATGTATTCCAGTGTATGACATGTGGGTCCAGGGTAATTTAAATTAATAAAAATGATTAATTAAAATGTGAGGCTGACCCACTGGTCAGGTTTGACCAGTCAACACTGTTCTGGATAATGTTACTAAAATAATAAAAGAAATTATTAAAAAGGATTTTTAATGTTTTAAAATTGATTAAACTTATTAAATCAATATCTTTTAATCCATATATCGGATCGAAAAACTTTATACATGAAAATTGATCAGAAAAATATAACGAATACGAATACGCTATCCGTATGTCTACCACACCCCTCTAACACAACGAACATCGAACATTCCCCCTCCGGACCGTATGTCCGATAAATTGTCCGGTACTGTTAGAGTGCCCGGATGAATTTATTCCGAACACGAATGTTTCTCGGAATAGATCAACTAGCACAGATATACCCCCCTTATGTTGTTCCGGTAACCACAACACCTCCGGCTTGATCCTTCCCCCTCCGGACACCCTGTCCGGTAATCATCCGGAGCCGGTAGTTCATCCCCAGATGAATTTCCGCTCCGAGCATATTGCATTACACTGCGTTAGAACACCGTTAACATTTCATCTATCATGTCATGCATCTGTTTGTATATGCTTGCTGTGTATTTACTGTTTCTTCCCCCCCTTAATCTCCGATAGACCCCGCTGCTGCCGTCGACTACACCGCTGCTGAGTACGACTACGTCGTCGACGACCCTACTACTACCGTCGAGCTTGCAGGCAAGCAGAGCCATTCTCTTCCCCAGATATCGCCTATCTTTCCGTACATTTCTTGCACTAGGCATTGTTACTGCTGCTGCTACGATTACAATCCTATTCAACTGCATAGCCTGATTTTTGTCGCCCCTTGATGTGACTTCCTTTAATCCTATGATGCCTATTATTGTTATGCATTATTCAGCAGTAAACCCTGCGCATTGTTAGCTAGGATTAGATAAAGGGCCGTGATCACTCAGGGGAGTGAACGCGGATGATACAAGTATTATAACTGCAACAGGTACAGATCAATGCAGACACCCTAGGGAACCTACAACGGCGAGACTCTGCCGAGTCGCTTCGGGTTGACTTACGAGTGGAATGGACTCGTATTTCACCCTCGTCGGCTCAGCAGCGTAGCATCACCGGGATGATATGAGGTTTACCTCTTTAGTTCATTCCGCTGATGTCTCTGTCAAACCTCTTAAGTGTACCATCGAGGGTGATTCCTCCTGGTTTCACTTAACGGTAGGGACTCGAACCAACTGGTGTCCTTAAAGGTAAGAAGTCGGGCAACCCAACGGTGCCCGCGAGTGGTATTGCGACGGGACGACAGGGAGGGTACGACCAGTGTACCGGTGTGCTTGGCCCCTGATCGTTGGCCGCGAGAGTTACCAACCCCCGAAAGTCGAGCTCCTCCCGGAGCACACGCGAGACAAGGTAAGGAGACGGTTCACCTTGTTGGTAACCGCAGTGACTTGGTGGGACGACGGGGCAGGCACCGATGTACTGGTGGTCCTGGCTGCTGTCGTTGTCCGCGGGTCAGTTAAGTCGAGGCAACGATAACGGTTGCCACGCAGGTTAATTAAAATGCTAAATGGTTCAGTGAATGTCTTGAGTTGGCTATATGCCATGTACGCACTACCTACCCGTGGGAACTACGAGTTATGGGCTCCTCCACTTCTTAGTGTCGTCCGAGGACTCTTCAGACGTCAGCAGTACCGCGGCCTGCGCCGGGAAGTGGTGTTGTCTTATTTGCCGCGGCAGTGTGATTTGTATTTGCTTTGATTTAACTTCACCGGCCAGCCTCGCACCGTGCAGGAGTACGTCGGGGTTAGGGTCCAAAGCCCCGCGTACATAGGATATAGTCCGGCGGATGACCTCTCTGTTGAGTTTGAAAGATGGGCTATGAAGTGTCGGATAGCCTCGGTGGAGCGTTCCCTAACAAGGTTCCCGCCACCCTGGAGATCCGTGCGTGTAGCGTAACACAAGTGCACCCCTGCAGGGAAGATTAATCTATTCGAATAGCCGTGTCCACGGTAATAGGACGCTTTATGCTGAAGCTGGATCTTACCACTAGAAACTATTATTATTAAATTGTATGATTCCGGGTTTTCTTCCTCGCGGGGATGTCGAGGAGGTGAACTCGGAGGCAATGTTAATTATTACAACTTATTATTCTTCAATGTTGCAGCAACTTCTGCTTCATTGTTACTTTATGCTTTATATAAACTGTTGGCTGATTCTTACCTCTTGCTGCAAGACATCGTCGGAAGATGCTAGTCTTCGTTAGGCCTAGCTTCTTATCCTTGCTCTGGATTTCTGTCTTTCAGTCCACTATATACAGCCTCTTCTTTCCTTGATACAATGCATAATGCTTAGTAGCGGACGTAAGACTCGCGGGTATACTAGATACTCACCTGCTTTATTTCCTTTACTGTTTTGCCTGATCGGCCGCTGCAGTCGACGTTGGAGCCCAGGAGCAGGAGATTCCCGATGCCGTCCACCGCAACGTGAAGATCCCCGATGACCAAGACCAGGAGTAGCTTGGAGGTTCCCAGGCAGGAGGCCTCGCCTTTTCGATCGTTGTTGTTTATGTGCTAGCCTTCTTAAGGCAACCTTATATCCTTGTGTCTGTACTCAGATACTATTGCTTCCGCTGACTTTGTGCTCTCGAGCTGTTGTATTCGAGCCCTCGTGGCCCCTAGCTTGTATTAAACAACTTGTATCATTTTATTTGTAGAGTTGTGTTGTGATATCCCACCGTGAGTCCCTAATCTCGATCGTGTACCTTGCGTGTATGATTACTGTACACGGCTTGATTTTAGGGGCGTCACATATAAATCCCAAAACCAATACATTACTTCATTTATCTTACAAATAAAGTTTATTGCCTATTTCAATTGGTACGGCCGAGAGACTTTAGGCCGACATAGATCTAATAATTATTACACTAATCATCTCTTATTCCTTAATCTAATACTAACGTTTGATACATCACTACAGGTAGAAAATGCAGCATATGGGCAAGCTTAACTGAGGAGCCATTAAAAAAAAACTGGAAGCAGCGGTAGATCAGATCTAGAGAGAAGCTCTTCTTGATTTGTCCCCAACATATAATCTTCCACCTCACGGACTAGACCATGACGACCCTGCAAATATTTATTCAGTTTTGGCTGGGATGAGAAGATGGCGCACAATATCAAATCGGGCGAAGGCTGTACTAAGTTTGTGCAACCAAATCGAAACGAGTAAAACTTTAGATACCTAGTAAAGGGATGCAACAATACGCATTGAATCTGAGAAAGGACACAACCTAGCACCATGGCAGCCGCTGCAGCCTAAGTTCCTCGATGGATGGGTAAAATAGAATTCTAGATGTGATAGATCGGGAGGAGAATTCGGGCAATGAACGAAAGTGTTCTCACCATGACGCCGTCGTAGAACCCAAGGTGGAGTAGCATCACCATGGCCGATGCAGAGTGGGGCTGAGTTGCCTGGCACCGAGGAACCCAAATACATCACCACACCGACCGCCAAGGCCACCGAGCACCCAGCTATTATGCCTGCGCCGCCATGAGCACCATGCCGCCGTTCGCCAAGGATATTCCCGAAACCGTTTACACCTTCCTTTAAATCCTTAAATTTACTATGCTCCCTAGATTTAAAAATCCCACATTCAATTGAAGGCAACATTGCTGATTTGGGCATTCAATTTTGACCCGGTCGTCCTCGCGGGACTGCACTGTTTTGTGGGGCCATGCTTTAAGATGTTTTGGGTTTCCCTTGCGAAAGATGAAAGACGCGGGGTGGCGGCTGGAAGTTTCTTTGTTCGCCGCGTGTGGATTGATGGTCGGTAGTTCATACGGGAAGGAGAGGGGAGGTGGGTGAAATTTGTGGATTGTGGGGCGAGCAGTCCTCCTGTTCTCCGCTTCCGTTCTTCCTGCTGGTGGCGCTCGTCGGCCGCGGGTAGGGCTGCTCCTGGTTGTGTATCTTCTTGGGCACCGCCGCTGTGGGAAATCGATTCGGCGGCCTCGATTTGGGTCGCACTGGAGCTGCGCCGTCACCGGAGGGGAGCTGGAGCTTCTATCCCAGTCCCGTGGCCGCCTGTGGTCGGTGCGGTGGGAGCAGTGGCGGTCTTCTTCCTCGACTTTCTTTCTCTTGTGCCTTAGGCCGCAGTGATATAGGCTTCGTTCCCCTCTATTTAGTTTTCTTTGTTCAGTTGGAGTGCTTCTACCGTTGTATTAGTTGCGGGTAGGTGCTACCGCCATCTTTGTTTTATCGGCACCTTGCCGCCGCGCTGTAGGGAGGAAGCCCATGGGGAGAGCTCCCCACATCCCGTCGTGTTAGCGTTCACGACCGAGTAGGAGGAGCCGGAGCAGGGATAGGGATGTCGTTGATGAGTACGACGTCCCCACCGCTTCTCAGTACTGGTGTGTTTTCTCTATTCTTGTTTGCTTCGTCTCCATTAGTTTTCTTCCTGTTCATGTTTACGTTTGGGAGGATGGTGGGTGCTGGGTAGTGATGACTCTGAAATAGATGTAGGGGTTGTCAATCGAACGACCAGAAATTGGTTTTTGTGGGTTGGTTATTCCGTAGGATGCTCCTCATTCTACCTTGTTATAGGTTTTTTCCTCCCTCCACCCTCTGTCTACTACTGGCTTCGGACTCTAATTGGTGCTTGGTTTTTCCTCCTCATTTGATTCAGATGATGTAAATCCAAAAACTGGATATTTTGTTCTAGTGTGTTGATTTGGGGAATCCAAAAACTCACATTTTGCAATGGCTACCGTCCAGGTTCAGGTTAGTCTATGTGTACTTTCATATCTCATCTTACTATCCATGTGTGTGTGTTCACGATTTAATAAAAAATCATGATTTTGTGAAGCTTTTTCCCTATCATCAGCACCGTCCTTTTTTGTTCAGCATCTTCCTATAATATGGTTTATGTTGTTTTCTGGTATTAGTGTAATTTATGCTAGCGGCGTGAATAAGTTGTTCATTCACCAGTTGTCTCTCTAATATTGTAGTAAGAGAATAAATTTAAATTATATAAACAGATAGAAAGTTATGTTGTGGATATCTAATTGATAAGCAGAAATAATTTTATTTTTCACATACAATTTTTTTTAAACATGGTCAACCCTCTTGCTCTTAGATATATATTTTTCCTGTCTACACCATTTTTAGACTGCCTAATTTTTTGTAAAACTAAATGTTGTTATCAGTACCTAACTACCTACCAGATATCATAATAGCCAACATAAAACACCCATTTTCTCTCATACTTTTTACACTATTTCTCTTGTTTCATCATCCAGATTGATGCACACATCGTTGATCCATAAACAAGGAAACATAAACTGCTATACTGAGAACTGATTTTATACCCTGTGTGTGATCCGCTGAGGCCATGGAAGAAAAACTTCTAAAGGACATATCTCGAAAGTCTTTCGCTATATTGTGTTGCACAAGGTCCAACGTTGTTGCTCCCTTTGTTTCTTGGCCAACAAAAGTGTATCAATTGTTTTATCCGAAGAGTGTCACAATTGCATGTTCCCCCCTTACCCTTGATCCTTTCCTCGCTGGCAACTGACGGAAATGCTCTATTCTTGTTCTATGGAAGGTCAGTTTAGTAGCGTTACCTATGTTGTGTTTTAGCCCTAAGATTATTGCAATATTGGGCATCTAACGTAGCTGTGATGGAACTTTGAAATAAGCAACCATGTTTACTTGAATATCCAGGAACACATGCTTGCATTTTCATAAGTACCTAAATATACGAGGGACTATGAGCCGAGCAATGGACAAATGGATATAGGAATTATATACTATTTATAATCTCTGTGTTCATTCTATTAATGTGAAATCCACAATTATGGATGTACATCATTCTATCTTGTGCATCCATGTGTTCGCTTTGTATTGCATTGACTAATCTGCTGCTCACTTATGCAGTTGCTGATCCCACCTTGCTGGCACACCACTTTCTCTGAATAATAGTTTCTCAAGGTCTTACTCTTACTTGAGAAAAGCAGATCAGTGACTGGCATTCTAGCAGAACTCTGGCAGCCTGTCTGGGTGGAGTTGTTGCTGCGGATAAGTAGACTCCTTTTCATGAGTATGTCGTTATGGATCTCAGCCTCCATGGAGGCCAAATTTTTGAAAAATTGAAAATTCAAAAATTTTGGTTTCCAATTTTTTTGAAAGAATTGTAAAAATAAACAAGGATGTGAGGTGTATGTGTGTAAAAGTTTCAGGATGAAATAAAGACAAATTCATGGTCTGGGATGATGAATAGTATCATGTGTTAAAAAGTCCCATATTTGTTTTTTTGCACAACCCTCATTTTTTAGTATTTCATCCTGGAATTTTACACACTTGTTCATTTTGCCTCCATCTATCTCTGTATTTTTTTCAGTTTTTTTTAAATGTAAAAATATGAAATTTCACGAATTTGAATTTTGCATTTGGAGGCCTCCATGGAGCTCATCCTCCAAAAGCAATTTATGCCTTTTCGTGTCTTACTTTTAGAACATTTTTTTCAGGTGTTTTCCCTAATGTTTTGGTGGTGATATCCCTGCTAACTTTTTATGAGTGCTAATATGTAGATGATCATGGAGCTATCATTATTTTCAGTTTTAGACTTTTAATAGAAGGGAATGTGAGTACCATGCAAGGTGGATGGTATAACTTGATTTCAACACTGAAGAATAAAAGGATAGCATTGAACATGTTTTTCGTATTACTATTTTCAGTTTAAGGATAGAAGATAGAGGTTAACTTGCTATATAGTAGATGTTGTCTGTTCTTAAATAAGGGTATTTATTTAATTAAGGAGCCATGCACACCATTTTGGACTGTTGCCAATAATTAAGGAGCCGGTGAAATTACTCTTCCAAGAAGGTCTTGTGAAAGCTCTCTTTGGTGTTGAAATGTTGTGACATTTAACCTGACTATTTCACTTGATGTTCAACTCACACTCACTTATCTATTTACATGTAGAATCATTAGGAATGCCGTCCCTAAAGGGACTTTTGTTTAGTTTTTGAACTATGGAAAGTCAGAGAACTACTGTTTTACACTTCCTGGAGTGCATCTTTCACTCTGTAGTAGCAGCATCAAATCAATGTGAGATTGTTTTCCTTAGGTTTGCTAGGGGTTGAACATGCCTGCTAAAACAGTTGTCTTCACAAGTTCACATCTATCGTAATAAAAAAATGTGGTAGTGATAGTAACTGTTATACTGGTTTTGGAGAATGTAAGGTAAACTGAATGTATATGAACTGAACCCTGGGTTTATCTTTTTGCACGTTTACATGTCTAAGCGCACGAATAATTGTGCTGGAGGGAGGGTTATCTGGAATATCTCTATAATGTATTTCTAAGGTATTTGCTACGAAACTTTTAAATTAGGAAGTGTTTACTATGATTATCCACTATTGATATATATACATTTGGGAGCCCAACTTGCTTTTGTCACATGCCAGTTCAACTAGGAAACATGACACTGTCCGTGCATGCGTAGCTTGTGTGTGTGTGGGAGGATCAACTTATGCATCATGACATCGTCTTCATTGATGAACATGTCTGGTGAGTATATGCAGTATATTCTACCGATTGTTGCCAGTTGTCACATAGGGGACCTTTCGCAATAATAGAAGATTTTTGTACAACCTCAATACGGTAAAGCAATTTTATTTGGACATTTGGCATCAATGGTTCTTTCTCGGTCGATGCAATATAAAAGGTGTCAAGCCGAAATGCTTGGCTACACACTCTAAGATCTTTTTACCATTGGGAGATCTGTTTTTTGTGCCCATATCTTCTACAATGTCAAATGGATGTATAGATACTTGAAATGTCAACATGTGTTGTTTTAAAGTTTAACATCAGTTGTTCATTCCAGATTGCTCCAATGCACAAGGTGTTGTCTGGCCTGAGATGCCTAGCTGCACCTTCTGTCATTTAGTCAGTGCCTTGTGAGGCCTAGAATTGCTTAATATTCAACTTTTGCATATTATTTTTGTTTATCAATAGTCTCCTTTGAGATGCTCACCAAGTTGTCATTTGTGTGCTACATAGCTTGATCCACTAATATCACAAATAGTAAATGGTCTTGATTATACTGACAATAATATCAAAAATAGTAAATGGTCTTGATTGTACTGACAGCACACGGCATGAATATGAAGTGCATAGAGTACATGACTCGCCGATAAATATGTTTATGTTTTTTCCACCAATCAAATCTTTGTTTACTTTGTCGGTATGATGGAGCGCCGTAGTAAAGCGCGGCTTTCGCTTCTAGTAGAAATTCATTCCCAGGAGATAAGAAAAGGTCGGGGAGGTGGGGATGGTTTTTTATTTTTATTTTTTTTCTCTTCAGACCAGGTTCAGAGTTGAGGTGGGGAGGGTTCAATTCAACGAAACGCTCGCTCGACACTGAGTTTTTATTTTTGATACATCTCGCTCGACCCTGAGGTAATTTATACGGAATGGTATTAGTAACAGTGGCTTGGTTGGACCGAAGGTCTGGCTCGCTCGATTGATCGTTCACGTAAGGTGACTAGTAAGCTTGCACGTGCAACACACGTGTACCCGTATAAAAAAATATTCATCTGATTTAAATTATATTGTCAAGTAAATGTATCACACTTAGAGTTAAATGACCGATCGTTGCTACAGGAGAAATATGTACAAACCGTAAACAATTACTTTTCAAGATTATCGAATCTTCTTAGTTGAGAGTTATCTAAATTAATTTAATGTGATAAAGTAGCTTACTAATGTTCTGAATCAAATTTAAGAAAAGCATATACATATCTTCAGAAAAAGCATTCATCTGATTTAAAATATACGAAAGAAATGTATTATATTAAGAGTAAAAAAGATAATGCATGTTTTTTGAAATAAAAGGAGTACACATGATTCTTTGACTAGAAAAAGTTTATCCCAATGCTCTCGACCAAATCCCGTGCGACTTGTGGAATGGCATGTACACATTCATTATCCTTGTACGTCAGCAAGTGTATCAACACCTGATTCTTTAGGTCGTGATCGCTCTGCACATGCATTATATCATTTTCATGATGAGTTCAAATGTAAATATAAAGCATGAATGGAAAATGCATAGTACTCACTGGGATAACTGGCAGTCCATATTTAGGACCATACCACATGCCCATAAATTTTAAAACCGAAAACCCAGACATACTCCTGTGTAGGGGAAAACATTATTAGCGTTGTGATAAATGAAATGGTTACTCAAATAATTGTGATCTTTAAAGGTGTATCCTTTTTAAATTCTTTGGAACTCCGACTAGTATGATGCGACGCCATCTAGAAACATCATCATTCCAGCCAGGAATTGCAGCTTGTAAAGCTATATTTAGGTGGAACGAAATACATAGAATTTCACGTATGTCCTTTTGTAAAGGATTATTTCTCCACACACACCCGGTAGTGGAAAAGGATCAAGTATAGTGATCAGTGTTCCAAATATCGGTCGATATTCCGATATATCGGCCGATATATCGCTTATCGGGGTCCTACCAATAGGATAAACACTTATCTTCATGATCTATCGTTCTGGCCGATATATCGGCTGTCAGACCGATTTTTACCGATTTTTTACCGATTTTTACCTTTTTTTTCTTCTGATTTTTACCAATTTTTACAGAAGAGCAGCACCACGGTAGGATTTCTTTTCTCTCCTGATTTTATTTCTCTAGTCAGCAAATTTTGAGATGATATTAGGCAGTGCAACGGGTGATGCATGATTTTATCATCTCAAATTTATTAGTTGGTCCATTAGATGGCAGATTGTAATTATATTAGTTAATCATTGGTAAATTATGTAGATGGCTGATATGGTTGTTTCCTTTTATTTATGTAGATGTCTGCTTCAGATTGCTCGCGCTTGTACACTGATATAACATATTTTGATTGCTGAGAGCACTTATTTGGCATGTGTGTAGTAGTTAATATAGCATATTTTATATTATTTCTCTTAGGAAAACTTGAGTTTTTTAAAAAAAATTGTCGATAAATGATCGACCGATATAACCGATAAATCGGCCGATAAGCCGATTTATCCCTTATCGGGGCTCGACCGATAAGTTAACGATAAGCGATATCTTGAACATTGATAGTGATTGTCTTTTCAAGTAGATCAAAGATGAAGAGGATGAAGTGGTCGGTTGCACAATAAGGTATTAAAATCTGCATGAAGTAGGATTTAGAAATGCAGTTTATTTTCATATGTATATAGAGACATGGGAAGTATCATTACCGATTGGCAAGTTGAGACATCGAGGCCCATGTCGGGCCAACTATCAAATAATTTTAGAATCATATAACGTTGGGCATCAAATGATCTATGAAGTTTAGAATCTTGTGTCTTGTCATTCAGTATCATCTGAGTGGGACATAAAGCATTATTAGCATACTATGCATTTATGGTTACGATGGCATATGTTTGTCAAGTTGAGAAGTAATTGTTATGAGATTGTAATAACTTACACAAAATCTGAGGTCCATATAGTGATACAGAGGGTCCTTAGCAAATTGAATGTTGTCTATAGCATTTACTCAAACAACCATATTGAAAATATTAACATCAATAGCCCGTGTATTCTTTAATAAGTTTTGTAGCTGCCCAAGACTTATACTAAGTGGGTAGGGTTTGGAGCTTCGAACCCATGCTTTCCTATCAAATAATCCATGATTCAACCACAGTATAAAGAATACACAAACACATCATACCAAATCTTTGTAAGTTGACTTACTCTCGAAGTGTTGCATCGTTAATGCACATGATATGGCTTCGAAGTTTGCAAAGTAGCTCATTCTTGCTAAGAGGCGTTAAATTTTTTGGCACAACCTTGGTAGGTGGTGGGTGAACTTCTTCAACACCATCACTATCTATAATATCGTCTGCTGGATCATGGTAGTGAGGAATTCCTTTTATCTCATTCAAACATGATTCATGCAAGATGATAGCTACTTTCTCCCTAAAGAGTTGGACACCCTCCTGCAAAATAGTTTACAATTAATATATTTTAATGTTAAATTTAATGTACAATACACATTTGTGATATTTAATGAATTACTTGTGTAACAAGATGCGATAGACTGTGTCATGTCTAATGTTCAATGAATTGTAGCATGAAGAAACCACAAGATGAGCTACATTTATTATAATAGCTGAATTAATTAACAAAGAGACTAAATTGTTGATTAATATCAATAATGTTAAATGTTGTTCACATTTAATTTTCTCATATGATTGTTTGAAACATACCCATCAAATTGAATTGGATCTTGAATACATTCCTTTATTGTCCATGTAGTTACGTTAATATCTGGCCAAGCACCTAGATCAAACCCATCCATCTGAGAAGCAATTTTTAGATGTTTTTCAAGCCCCTTAAGCTATTAATAATTAATTAGATAAAAGTGTTAGATGTAGGTAATATTACATTCATGAACTTGAAGCAATTTAATAGCAACATTTACCGTAATATGTAGGTGAGCTCGATTCATTCCAGAACCAAAAGAATCGAGTACTTGAATGTCGCGTAGCTTGATATCAACAACGGATAGATACCAATGATTGTTGTCCTTATTGATTGGAATGAACAACTGCGAAATAAATATGTAAGTCGTTGCCATGGGTAGAAAAAGAAGATAAAAAATGATAGAAACATAGGTAGGAAATTAATCTGACCTTATCATGCTCGAGATAGTTAAGCACTTTTTTCATGATGGTGGGATGACTTTCCGGGCTTATGGAAATTTCACCATCGCGCTTCAGTATTCCAGAATCGTATGTATTTTCTAAGAATACACGTTCATTCAGACTAAATTTTTTGCTTGGATTCTTAAGCAGTAAATGTATGCATTTATGACCTAATTATAATAACAACAATTCAATTATAGACACTCTTGGAGCACATAAATATGATCAAAAGAGTATATCTTAGCTGACCTCGCTGTCCACCCATATCTCATCTTCTAAAATACATTCGAAATCTCCACGTGTCAATGTTATGTCATGGATATGCACCAATTTGGTTTTGCTAGGGAAGGACACCACGTATTTCTTCAGTTCAGTAAAAGTTATAACAGTGCCATT
This sequence comes from Bromus sterilis, assembly GCA_950022295.1. Lineage (NCBI taxonomy): Eukaryota > Viridiplantae > Streptophyta > Magnoliopsida > Poales > Poaceae > Bromus > Bromus sterilis. Next base: position 179,800,535 of record OX465595.1, read on the forward strand.
TTTTTGTTTCATCCAAATCCATCTACAAAAGCATTAACATAAGTAAGTTAATCTATTTAAATTCATATGTGACAACATACTAAAAGGAGGGCGCTCTAACGCGAGGACCATCAGGAGTAACATGCCCGTATGGGGCATGTGCTGAATGTGTGGCTCATACGCTGCCAGTTATATATAGAAAATGTATTTATAAAAAATATTCAAACTGATAATGCGTATACTGTGAGTTATCATTTGATTTTCCTAGTCAAGAAATCTGAAACAAAGGAGGGCGCTCTGACGGGCATGTCACTCAAATATTTAAGATTTCTCAATGGGCATGTATGCAAGCAACTTCTAACATTCTATTTTGTCTAGCATCACAGCATAGCAGCATATGGTAATTTCAGATATTTTTAATTTGTTTTTTAACAAATTACAAGCATTGGTGAATCTATCATGCACCAACTTTGTTATGCTGTCTTCTTCTGAAAAAAGCCTTGTTATGCTGTCTTTGTTAGCGGCACTGACAGGTTATGAATCTTTAATGGAAAACTCTGGCTAATGTGGTATGGAGCAGCCCAATGCGGTGTAGGTTAGGTAACAGCATTGGTTTTTACGGTGATGGTTGGTAGATCTCGGCGAGCCTTACAATATCTCACCCATGATACTCTAGGAGATTCAGTCTATTTTGTACACATGGTTAGCTAGACTCATGACAAATTGTTGATAAATCAAAATTTTAATTATTTCGTGTCCAATCTGAATGTGTACTGGCAACCTATTCCAGATATCTATGTGTTACACGTGCGACTTGAAATGAATTAGTAGCTAGCTACAAACTAATCCGAAGTGCTAACCTTTACTGGTTCGTTGCCTTGGTAATTAGGAACTTCAGCCTGCATATTACTCCTCGCGCTTGAGGCATCTTCGGTGGCATCCGTCTGCATCAAATCACAAATGGGCAGATCACTCTTCGCGGCGCCCGCATCTTCGCTGGCATCAGTCTGCATCATCAAATCACAGATGGGAAGAACGGCAGGAGGAAGCAGCCGGCAGCGCTAATCGCAAATGGGAACTAATGACGTGTGGGTAGTGCACAAGTTATACGTACGAGGGGTGCTAGTACAAGGAAATATTTTTTATTGTAAAATTACCTAAAACTACTCCCTCCGATCCATAATAAGTGTCGCTCATTTTGTACTAAGCTAGTACAAATTTTGTACTAAGTGACCGACACTTATTATGGATCGGAGGGAGTAGAAGATTTGGTCGATTGTTATTATGGAAAAAATAAATAAAGAGATCATCATACAAGGAAATATTGACTGGATAGAGATTTTTTGTTGTAAAATTACCTAAAGCTTGCAACGCGTTATGGAAGTACAAGATTTGCTCGATTGTTACTATGGTAAAATAAAAAAAACTCTATTACAAGATTATGAATGTGAAAACTCTATTGCACGTGCAAGCTTACTAGACCAGGTTCAGAGTTGAGGTGGGGAGGGTTCAATTCAACGAAACGCTCGCTCGACCCTAAGTTTTTTTGATACATCTCGCTCGACCCTGAGGTAATTTTACGGAACGGTATTAGTAACGGTGGCTTGGTTGGACCGAAGGTCTGGCTCACTCGATTGATCGTTCACCTAAGGTGATTAATAGTTTATCTCTCTCTCTCTCATATATATATATATAACAGTATCTTTCATATGCTTATAATGGTCATCAGGATTTTCATAATTACTGAAAGCACAATACATCCAGCAGCTAGTACAGCAGGCCGTACTACAGGAACATGAAATCTATGGTAACAACCAGCAGATAGTACACCATGCCGACCTTTACAAAATACAACATCATAGCCGGTAGATAAACAGATGAATCTCATCTGGGAAACTTGTCGGGAGGATGGATCAAGCCCATAACCCGGCATTAGATCTATGAGCCGACTCTCCTACGGAAGGCCCACAAAAGAAGACCCGGCCACGAGCCAGCTGCGGCAAGCAAAGAAGACCGAAGCCGTAGAAGGAATTCGACTTACCTTGTATATCAGGTAGCATATTTGAAAAGTAGAATAGGACTCCACCTCGTGTCGGAGTCAGACTTGCGAAACCCCGAGACCCTGCGCCTTTATAAGCCAAGATCCACGGGATTCAGAGTCAGAACAATCTCAATCCAAGATAGGACTAGACACTTTCCGGCGTAACCTAGATCTCCTCGAGACTAAGGTTGCGAACCGACTCTCTTGTAACCGATTCACCGACTCTTCTATTTAGGGAGTTAGAACCCATAATAATAAGAAGCCGGAGTGGGATTTTACCTCGAGACAAAAAGGGGTTGAAACCTGGGTAAATCGCCGAGTCTCTTGTCCATGTCGACTCTCTCCATGTGTTCGCCTCGTAGCAAAGGTCCACGTTAAGTCCGACTCTTCGGACAACTGTCGTAACTTTCCCACGACAGTTGGCGCCCACCGTGGGCCTGCACATGCAGTTGTTGAGATCTTGGAGGGAGCTCTGCAAGGCATGGAGGGTTTCGTTGCTGGACGGATCACCAAAAGCCGGCGAGCACTACTAGGGAAATAGCTATACATGGAAAGCTTATTAGTGGCGCATTTTATATGTAATGCGCCACTATGTTGTAAGGGGTGGCGCACTGGTAAAAAATGCGCCACCCATAAGCTCTTATAGGTGGTGAATTTTCCAAAATGCGCCACCCCTAAGAGTGGGCCAGCCCTGGATCCCCTTATACGTGGCGCATTTGGAGAAATGCGCCACCCCTAAGAACCTTATAGGTGGCGCATTTTGGAAATGCGCCACCCCTAAGAGCTTATGGGTGGCGCATTCTGGAAATGCGCCACCCCTAAAGAATTATTAGTGGCGCATCCAGAATGCGCCACCCATAAGCTCTTAGGGGCGGCGCATTTCCCATATGCGCCACTAATAAGAAAAAACTGTGCGGGGAAATTCCCAAATACACCCCCCTGGACCGCCTTTTCAATTTGAAAAATAAATAAAAGAAAATGATAGAAATATCAAAAAAATAAAAGAAAATAAGTTTCCCAAATGATATGTGGTCTAGTTGTTAGGAAAATTTACAAATATGAATTTCGATTTTTTTTGCAAAATCTCTCAAGAATTTTGTAAAATGGACTTAACTTTTGCATACGACCTCCGATGAAAAAGTTTTTTATATGAAAAATCATCTACTCGAAAAGTTATATTCAAATTCAACCGAGTGTAACCCGTTGAACATTTTTAGAATCCTCAAAAACCTAACAGAAAAAAAGTTACGGACGTTTGAAGATCTGGAGGCCCAAAAAAAGAGAAAAAATTGAAATTTTTTTTGAACTTAGTAGTGGCGCATTTTGTATGAAATGCGCCACTAGTACCAGATTTTTTTCAAATTTTTTTTTTAAAAATTAATTTTTATTTAAAAAAAAATTCAAAATAGGCTAGAGGACAAATCGGGAAGTTAAAAAAAGTTGAAAATTTTAGATAGTAACATTAAAAAATTTTAAAAAAATAAAATTTTAATTTTTTTTAAAAAAATCAAATTTTTAAAAAGTTCAAAATATGCTAATGGTCCCATCGAGAAAGTTTCAAAAAAATGTTGAAAATTTAGCACACCCATGAACATTAACAAGGTCCTAGACATCAACATGGTTTAATAGGATTTATATGTTAGATATATCAACAAGTGCCTGCTAGGTGAGCTGGAGTGAGAGTTGAATAGAACCGAGAAGTTAAGCGTGCTGGGGCTGGAGTAGTGTTAGGATGGGTGACCCTCGGGGAAGTTTGACCTGAGATTAAGCATACTAACCTGAGATTAAGAAAAAAAAATAAAAAAATAAAAAATTGTTTTCCAGATCCAAATTCAAATTTCAAAATTTAAAAAAGTTAATAGTGGCACATTTTTAGAATGCGCCACGTAGGGGTGGCGCATCCAGAATGCGCCACCTATAAGCCTTTATTAGTGGCTTGTAGTTAGTGGCGCATCCATAATGCGCCACTAAAAAGAAAAAAGGACGCCACTAAAAGGGCATTCCCTAGTAGTGGAGGAAAGATCTGCATCGACGACTCAACTTGGGGCCCTGAAGCCGATCCATCGAATTAGGATATCGAGTCCTGATCGGGTCTATTCACATCGTCGGCCAAACAGACAGATCCGAACCAAAACCAGATCTGAAAGTTTTCACGGAAACCTCAAGCCGGCTTTCAGCCATGCCCTGTGGTCTGAAAAACGCAGGAGTCACCTATCAGCAAATAAGCGACTCCCAAAGTATGAGTCGGCCAAGAGCCAATCCTCACCATGCCTTCGTAGGATTTATTGGTGGGTCCCAGAACCGAAACACGTCGTCGATATCCCGACTCATGGTGACACAAAAAATCTTTCTGATGACGACTCGTATCAAGAAGAAGATCAGTATGAAGACACCAGGTCGATTCGATCCATTAAAAAAGGTGGACTCGGATCTGACCTATAGGAGTACAACCCAGATTCTCCCTACCTTAAATCCCCTCTGGAAGGAGCCGTCTACACAACAGACACTCGTAGGCGGAGACACTCTTCAGAAGATAGAAGCCCGGCTTATGAAAACTACAAAACTGATGACATCCAGAATCCATTAGACGAGTCAGACACACGAACCACCAACGTGTTGGTGGTTCGTGAGCCGAAACAGAATTGACTCTGACCAGGAACTAGAGGAATACCAGGAAAAAACCACGAGGTTGCAAAAAGAGATAGTTTGGGAACATCAAAATCTCGTAGAAGCTCAAGACCGGCTCTCATAGCAATTACAACACAACAGCCCCCAGGAGTCAATAAGCCGCCGGCTTACACCTATAACCAACGCACTAAAGCGCATAAAGGAAGTGGCCGAAGACCTGAGGGGGCACGTAGATGTTGTCGTCAGCTATGCAAAGTCTAATGAATCCAGATATGGGGGAATCCCAAGCCAAAGCCGAACGCGCAATAAAAAGCGCAGACGCAACCTACAAAAACACGGTAGCAACCATTCTCAGAACTACGAACAACCGTTATATTAGGAAGTAAGGTATCGGGATTGCGGGAAAGCCATGCAAGAAACTTGCCCAAAGCACTCTAAACCCGGCCGTCCTGCTAATCATACCTGGCATCAGTGTTACTTCATGCAAGATTACAGACGCCTAGTCGAGGAAAGCATCCAAAAGGCAAACCAGTACGACGGCGGCCCAGCCGGCTCATGCTATTACAAGAGATCAAGAGCATGGACCCGTCTACAATGAGAGTCGGACCTTAATTTCTTGTTCTCAATATAAGTCGATTTTCATCGCACCAGGCTTTCGCCATAATAAAAATCGATTTTCATCGCACCAGGCTATCGCCACATCTAATATACAAGTCGATTTCATCGCATTAGGCTATCGCCATATTAACATATAAATTCGTCTTTCGTCGCAAATAGGCTATCACCATATCTAACACAAAGTCGATTTTCATTGCAATAGGCTCTCTCCATAAAGTCAATTTTCATCGCAACAGGCTCTTGCCATAAAATCGATTTCCATCGCAACAGGCTTTTCGCCATAAATACATAAAGTCAATTTCCATCGCACTAGGCCTTCACCATATCTAAAGTCGACTCTCGTCGCACCGGCTCTCACCACCCTTATGCATAAAGTTGACTTTCATATTGCATGTCTTTTCATACCGCTTAAATACATTGCATCATACATAGTACATCATATTGCATCATACATTACATATTTTTACACCTTTTCTCAGAGACCTAGGGGCTTGATCAACCCTCTATCGGCTCTGAGCATGTATATTGCTTAGTCAGGAGAATCGGGGAGCTCAATGATACTCATCGGCTCTTGACTGAGAAGCCAGCATATATATGTAAAACTCCACATGTTTATGACTTATTCAGGGGAAGTAGGGGAGTTCGATGGAACCCATCGACTCTTAACTGAAGAAATCCCGGCATATACATGAATTGGCCACCCACACCGTTTGGCCTGTATAGCCCAAGCTCATATGACTAACGCGAACCTGTTTGGTCTAAACTTTGGGGGCTTACATAAAACGCCTATCAAGTTTAGTCCCGAGAGCCGGGCACGGTAGTCATATAAGTCGGTTTTACAGAGAAGTTTCAACTCTTGAACCAATAATCTCTCTCAACGCTAGAAGATGAAGCATGAGTCGACTTCTACTAGCCTTTGCATATCTATTTTTGCATTCAAACATCATCCTGCATCTTAAGCTATTTATAACAATTTTTCTTATTAGACCTATGTGACTCGGCACATCACCCAGATGCATATACCGACTCATGGGGACTACACTTCAAAGTTTCTTCTCAAACAAATACTCGGCACAACACCAAGATGCATACACCGACTCTTGGGGACTAACACCTCAAAAAATTCCTTATCAAAGGATTGGCATTGTGGCACGCACGCCGACTCTTTTGCCTACGACAGTCGGCTGCAACCGTGGCAAGCTAAGGTACAGAAACCGGATTTCTTCAAAGCATAAACTTAGTCAAATCAAGCTCTCTCAAGAAACGAATACCTATGAGTCGACAAGCAAGGGGGAAAGTTCCCAAGGGGTGAAGCCGACTAGCACAATAAAAGGATCAACATTCAAAGGCCACAAGGAAAATCCAAGGAAAAATAGCATAAGAGTACTTGACCAACACACTGGTCACAAATCACGGGACATGTTTCCCAATATTAAAAACCCGACACTACGTCCGCATCAAATGTATCATAAAGTTTTTAAGCCGGCCGCATAAAGCCTACGCTTGATCATCGACTTTGCCTTGCGACGATGACCCGGCACCACCTGCAGATGACATGAGGACATTTCACATCTCAACCAAGTCTGCATCAGAGATGTCATCCATCTTCAGCTCATCTTCTTCCACACCTGAAGTCGGCTGAATAGAGCCTGCCGACTCTGGGACTTTCTTTGGGGACGGAAGAAGAGAAAACTCAGTTAGAGAAGGAAAATCAGCTCGGCGCCTCTTGTTAGAATCATCATATCCGGCTTCCAAATAAGCCAGATCCATCCCATCAACTATCTTGGTGGCGGCCGAGCGAGTCTCTCTGCAAACTTTGGTATGATCCTCCTTGGGAACTTGGAGTTGTCAGCCTTGAACTCTGGGAAGCCGACAGCTAAAAGTTTTGGCTTTTGACTGGGATGATAGTCTTTGGCGAGCTCCATGCCTCGCATCACACCCATACAGCAAGCCGATCGCTTACCGAGCTTCACCCATATCAGTCACTCTTTTGATGCTTGGGGGCTTTGGCTGAGTTGCACCTATGACCTTAAAGGCACCCTCGAACAACTTCTTGACGATGGAAAAAGTGCAGGTCAACTTCATGGCAGGCGACTCCTTCAAAGTATCATGTTCTTTGCCTGTAAAAAGACAACGAAAACATAGAAAAGTCAGTTAAACAAGCAATGAAAGTCGGGAGAGAAAAAAATACCAAAAATTCTTCCGATTCACCAAAAATTGCTGACACTAGTCGGTGAACGCTGCCTTTCAACATCTCTATCTTCTTCTTGGATGACTCCAATTTCTTCTCGGCCGCATAACGCTGAGCCGTCACATAATCACAAGCTTTTGACAAAGCACTATCAACCTCAACCAAGTAGTCCTTGGCGTGATTCAATTCTTCATCCTTCTTCTTTAAAACCTCAAGGAGCCGGTCGACTTCCTTCTCGGCTTGCTCACACTTTTCCGATTCAGCTCTATAGTTTTCTTCCAGCTGACAAGCATCATTACCGGCTTTGAAAGAAAGAGCCTATCAACGCAAAAGATATGAATAAGTATCTACTTCGACAAAATTGCCTAACCAGCTACTTAGGGGCTACATCTTCAAAAAAATTTATAACCCAGCGAGATACAATCATGTCTCACCGGCTTATGGGGGCTACAGATGCATAAAGGACAACATGAAAAACAAACATAATACCTCATAACACTGTCGGAGCTGGAGGACTATGCTATGTTGATCAGTAGTACAAGCCTGTGATCGCTTGTATAAATCCTCAAGAGAAGTCTTCTCAGAGATCGATTCATAAGGCCGACTCACCACCTGCTCCTTGCCATCCAAAACTTTCGCCAAAATCATGTGAGCAGGTGGGACACCATGGTGAGTCCCTGTGATTACCAATTCATCATCAACAATCACCTTCTCCGCAGAAGGAGTCGGGATAGAACTTGGAGACGTCTCAACCGTTTTAGATTGAGTCTCTGGTTTCTTGATATCAGCAATGGGAGAAGTATCTTTGTAGAGACTCGAAGGACTCGACTAATTCAAGCCGGCCTTCTTCAAATCCTCAGAAACAAGAGTCTGTGGCAAAATTCCAGATAAACCTACTGACTCTTTCACTACTTCAGAGTCGGCCAGATCCTTAGGGTCAACATGACTCGTCAGAAAACACACCTATACAGATAAGCGAGCATTGCAATAAAGGTACTTACCCACAGTTTATGGGGAAAGATGCTTGGACAGATGATCCCTCAGAAGAAGAGTTGTCGGCTTGCGGCTGCTCATCCTCGAGACCTTCCGACTTACGAGAAGGAGTCAACACACCAGTAGTCTTGCTTCGAACACGTCGAGGCTCATTTTGCATAACCATAAGAGGGTCCCCTGAGTCAGTGCTATGGGCACGCCTATTTTGACCTTGTTCCTGTGAGAAGTACAATATAAAGGACACAAAAATCCTACTAAATAAAATCATAAAAAGCCGGCAAGACATATACCGGTGGATCCACATTCTGACTCTCGTTTTGAGAGTCGTCTTCAACAGGAAGAACCTTGTCCTGTTCCTCCTCCTCCTCCTCCTCCTCATATTCATCCTCATGATCATCCGAGTCATCCTATAAAGGACAAAAAAGGTAAGAAGAAGAAATACATCACAAGAAAGAAGATTGATCGGCTCTTACCGTATGACTCGGACTCTTAGCACTTCCAGCAAGATCCTGACCCACATTCCACCATGGATCATCCTCTTGGAAAGAAAATAAGTCAGAAGATCAAAACACTTAAACAGATAGCATGTCAAGAGAATATGTGACAAAAACGTACCACTGGAACCGGATTATCTTTGCAGAACGGAGCAAGGCCGACTTTCTTGAGATCATCAAGACGTTCAGCCAGAAATTTCCTACAAGCTGTCACCAACTCGCTTGCAGAAAGCTCATTATGGGAAAAACACATAGGATCATGTTTCCTCGTGTATTCACACATAAGTCGGTCCCTTATGCTGAGGGGTTGGATATGCCAACCCACCCAGCACCGGGTCAGGTCTCTGCCAGTGAGCCCGTGGGCCAGCAAAGCCCTCATCCGAGCAATGGTCAGCTCATTTCTCTTTTGATGAGCATATTTGGGAAAAAGATTCAAACCATCATGGAACACCAACTGACTCTCGCGATATCCAGGCAGAGGATGCTCACCTGGGATATTCTCCAAAGTAAAGTAGAAGTAAGATTTTTGGCAATCCTTCACCTTGCTCGTTAGCTTGGGTGCAGGGAGGATCGACTTGGCCCGCTTCTGAATGGTGACTCCACCACATTCCAGAGCCGAACCACCATTATATTCAGTCTGCCGATTGCAGTAATAGAACTCGGCAAACAAACCTAAAGTCGGCTTGATTTGCATATAAGCTTCACAGAACACATGGAAATGACATATGTTGAGCACTGAGTTGGCACTCAAGTCCTGAGGGTGCAGCTTGTAGCAGTGTAGCACGCTCCTGAAGAATTTGGATCCAGGGGGACGAAGCCCCCGGGTCACATGGTCTGCAAAGATAACAACTTCACCTTCCTTAGGCTCCGGCCGGGTCTCCTCTCCAGGAACCCGCCACTTGATCTCAGTCTGGGGAGGAAGGATTCCATCTGCCATCATTTTGTTCAATTTCTCCAAAGTGACTTGGCTCTTTGCCTAGTTTGTCTCTACGGTCGATCTATGGATCGATGGCTTTGGGACTGGTGGCTTCTTACCCACCATCTTATTGATGGCTCCAGTTTTCTTACCCATGGCGCGGGAGTCAGACCTAAAGGGCGAAGAATAATATGTGCTTAGCTGACTAAAAGAAACTAAGACAAGCAGAGGATGACCCTAGCTAGAATCCATGGAGTCAGACCGAAACCCTAGCTAGAATCCATGGAGTCAGACCGAAACCGACTCTACGACAACTACACAAACAAGTTTTGCAAAATATGATGAAGCAGATAGATCTACCAGGCTCAGGAAAATCAACAAAAAATATGAACATATCTACCAGCTTACGGAAAACCCTAAGCGGTTGGGAACTACGGATATGCAACATCTTTTCGAATAAGCAAACAGGCACAGAGTGATCTATGAGGAATCCTAACATATTTTCCAACGTGCACGGTGAGGTCTACCACTAAACTACCTCAGATTATCGAAACGGTAAAATCTCAAAGATCCGCAACAATGGTGATGAGAAAAAAACAATCGTAGCGAGAGGTGGGGGATGGGGACTTACTCAAGTAACGTGCGGGAGTGGCACAACCCTAGTCCGTTTCTCGCAAACCGTCGAAGAAAGAGAAGCTTGGCGCAACAATGGAGGTGGAGCTCGGGACCTTCAGTGCGCAAGGAAGAAGACGACGAAGAGAAGGTGCGGACAGGATAGAATAAACATATGGGAAAGGGAGGCCTATTTATAAAGGTAACCAACCCAGAACCCGAGGCGTCCCATGATGATGTCTAACGGCAGGAAATCCCTCGATTTTCGTGAACGAATCTAATGAGCATTGATTACGCCGCCAGAATCGGGATAAAACCGTTCAAAGATTCCAAGAAATACGGAAAAGTCGGATCTACTGTTAAAAGATAGAACCGGCGTTGATCATCGAAGAGCGTGATTCGGATCATCTACAAGAGCCGGCTCTGCGAAGACTGATGAGTTAAAAACAGATTGCCATGAAGATCAAAAGGATTGACACCGACTCTTTATAAAACTCAAAGAGATTTGGATTCGGTCTGTTCAATTAAAGAGTCTGCAACCACGATGGTGTCAAGACGATTGCTGCGAAGACTGAAGCATCACACCAATCTTGGGGGCTAATGTCGGGGGGATGGATCAAGCCCATAACCCGACATTAGATCTATGGGCCGACTCTCCTACGGAAGGCCCACGAAAGAAGACCCGACCACGAGCCGGTTGCGTCAAGCAAAGAAGATCGAAGCCGTAGAAGGAATTCGACTTACCTTGTATAACACGTAGCATATTTTTAAAGTAGAATATGACTCCACCTCGTGTCGGAGTCGGACTCGCGGAACCCCGAGACCCGGCACCTTTATAAGCCAAGGTCCACGGGATCAAGAGTGAGAACAATCTCAATCCAAGATAGGACTAGACACTTTCCGGCGTAACCTAGATCTCCTCGAGACTAAGGTTGCGAACCAACTCTCTTGTAATCGATTCACCGACTCTTCTATTCAGGGAGTCGGAAACCATAATAATAAGAAGCATGAGTAGGCTTTTACCTCGAGACAAAGAGGGGCTGAAACCTGGGTAAATCACCGAGTCTCTTGTCCATGTCGACTCTCTCCATATGTTCGCCTTGTTGCAAAGGTCCCACATTAAGTCCGACTATTCGGACATCTGCCGTGACTTTACCACGACAAAACTATCAAAGAGGAATGCGAAAATTGGGCCTTCAATAATGTTAAAGGCCTTTGCAAATTAAGCCCAACGTCTTTGGATGATTGCCCGTCCATCGTTTGCCCTCTTCAGGAAGGCTTCAATATTATGGTGCGGGTGTTTCATGACCCTGAACTGTAGGGGATTGATTGTAGTGTTCTCGCGGGTAAGTTAACCCAATTTATTAATTTGACACAAGGGGAGCCAAAGAGTATTTATAAGCTTTGACAGTTGAGTTGTCAATTCAACCGCACCTGAATTATACTTGCTTGCAACAAAGAATTAATAGCAACTTTGATATGATAATGATAGTGAATACGGCGCAAGTAAAACAACGAAAAATAACAAATAGTGATCAGCAGGATTAAAAACACTGTAGGCTAGGGAGATGGATGGTCGGGCACTGCATGAATAAGAATGAACATGTAATAAATTCTAACACGGGGCAAGGCACATGGAAAAGCAATGACCATCTAGGCAAATATCAAACATTAGGCATGTACCCCGTAGGTAGTTGTGCGTGCTTGCAATAAGAACTTGCACAACATCTTTTGTCCTACCATCCTGCTATGAACGGGGCCAAAAGGAACTTATGGAGATTAAGGTGCTCCTGTCAAAGAGCACCGGAACAAAGCAATAAACTCAATGGATACATGGAATCCTCAAATTATGGACCATCCCCTTTGGTGTCCCAAGATGTCACCTTTGGGATTGCCGGTTCCGGACCATAATAGGTGCATACAACTCATAGGTAGGATCTCGAACATAAATATACTCATGAAAACATAAGTGGTTCAAATCTGAAAACATGGCACTCGGGCCCAAAGTGACAAGCATTAAGAGCAACAAGTTGTAGCAAAGATGATAAACACCAAAGTAGATGATAGGAAACATGCCCCCAACAATCTGACGAACTATTACATGATCAATCTCATCCAATCCCTACCATCCCCTTTGCCTACAACAGGGAATTACTCACACATGTGAAGAGAAGTCATGGAGGGATGATGGATTGGTGATGGTGATGACGATGGCGACGATCTCCCCTCTCCGGAGGCCAAATCAGCCTCCAGATTAGCCCTCCCGAGGAAGAACAGACGGTGGCGGCGGCTCCGCGACGGGTTCTGAAAAAACGACTTCTGTTTGGGAGTTTCCCCATTACAGGAATAAATATGAGTCGAGGTAGGGCACCAGGGGAGGGGGGAGTCCCCCAGGCGGCCAGCTGGCGTGGCCCCACCCCTGGCCGCGCCAGCAGGGCGCCTGGCCCCCCTGGCTGCCCTCTGGCCCACTTTTGGCTCTGGGATCCTTCGAATGCATGGATTTTTTGTGATTTTTCTGGGAATTTTCTGAGATGTCCAAAAATCTATTTTCCTGCGCACAATAAAACTCAAACAGCTCTGCTGAAAATAGCGTCAGTCCGGGTTAGTTTAGTTCAAATCATGCAAGAATGAGGGCAAAACAATAGCTAAAGTGTTTGGAAAATTAGATACGTTTGAGACGTATCAGTGCTGTACAAAAACCTTTCTTTCCTCTTGACTATACAGGTGGTTTGATAGATAATCATCGGTGAACTGCTTCAGAAATGACTGAATACAAAGATATGCATAAATATAGCTTTCAGTATGGAAATTGTGCGTGTAGGGGAAAATAAGGTAGGATGTAAATTAATACCATCCTATAGTAGATTGAAGTCTTCTTCATTGTGTAGACAAAGAGTTTGTTGTCTTTCGTGGCCAGTTTCTTTATCCTTACCATTTTCCTAAGTTTCTTGACTTGATTGATAGTCATGGTCACCTCGTTTCTCCAAATGAAAAATGGGTCAACCAGTGGATCTAATCCTGTGACAAAGAGAGCTACAAGCAAAATGTAAATATTAGAACACGATCAGTGTCATTTCTCCTTCAATTGTACACTAATGGGATATAAGCCATTTAGACCATGTGCATATCTCGGTTGTAAATCTCAGAGTCACCCATTACTACCCTAAAATGGCATAAAGTACATAATGATTAGGTAATGTAGGAATTGGCATGCAGTCAATGATAACAGGTTCATGCACACATAATACACCATACAATCCAACAGATTCAAGACATGGAAAGTCCAGCTAAGTAACTACAAAATGCCTAATAAATATAGGAAATGAATAGGTTTTCATGTGTTAATGATCCCTCATTAACTTTGGTATCACATTGCATGATAAAATTATACAGAGTATGAGTTCAATTACTCGAAGTTGTAGATGCAATCCAAACAAAATAATAATTTTCAGATGCAATCGAAAGAAAAATAAATAGATGCAAGACATGAGCAACACATGTGGAAAGGGTGATCTGAAGATAATTTAACTCTTTGGAATATCTAACTAATCATATGTATCTAGGAAGCTAAGAACTAGCTACTCGTCGCCAATGGAGATGCCAATGGGGTCCTTCCCATTGGAAGGAGGCGAGGTTTCGTCGTCGTTGCTGCCCTCCACACCGTCGTAGCATACGACTGCCGAAACTGGATTCAAGGAAAGCATGCGATGGCGCGCTGGTGCGGTGAGGATGGCATCTACAAGAAGCGTCTCCTCCTTGATTTGGTGGTCGGGCCATACATGATCGATGGAGGAGTAAGAGCATACGCATAAGGAGGGCGGCCAGGATCTTACCGGAACAATGCAAGCAGTGAATCGAAGAGGCGCGGCTATCAGGGAGGGGCGCGGCCGGCCTACACTGTCTAGGCCACCACGCGCGGTATACAGAATGAAGGTTTGCGCCATGTGGGCCACTGCTCCCGGTATGCGGAAGGGGACTGCGCCGTGTAGCACTTCACTGGAGTTGCCTACGCCGTATAGGTCGCAGATCTAGGAGGAGCAAGGGAGGGTTTGAACAAGAAGGGGGGAATGCGACCTTTGGTGGTGGAAGGAAGGAGGGGACATCTTAGATATTAACGTGGCTAGCGAAATTTTTGGGTAAGTGGGTAGGGGGGCTGGCGGGAGAAGTGGTATCGCAGACGAAACTAAAAATAAATTCGTATGGGAACCTTCAAAATTTGTTGCGAATTATCCTGATTATAGCGAACATTCATGCCATTGAATATATTAAGAGCAGCTATTAATTTGAGAAAACAACTGAGTCATCAGGAAATCTCACACTTGCTAAATCGAACCAACTCAATAGTTAAACAAGGTACTAGACTTAACATAGCTCTTACTCAAGATCTACTGGAATAACAAAAGATCGTCGCCAAATTACAAAAATACTACTTTTCCAGATGGTCCAGAGAGGCCGCCGCCCTGTTAGCCTCCTAAACGTCGACAAGCTGCTGGTCCAATGAGGCTACTGCGGCATCAGCATATGTCGCCGCCCTGTTCGACTCTTGAACGTCGATGAGCTGCTGGTCTAGAGAGGCCACCGCCACTCAGTTGGCCTTCTGAACGTCGATGAGCTGGTCCAGAGAGGCCGCCGTGGCATCGGCGTATGCCGCCCTGTTGGCGGCTTGCGTCGCCCTTTCGGCGGCTTCTATTGCCGTACGGTCTAATGCAAACGCCCTTTCCTCTTCCGTAGCTGCGCGATGGGCGTGTGCGATCAGGATGGAGAGGGGGGAGACGACTAGGGTGCTGAAGTGAAAAGGGGTCGCCAATCGGGCATGAACAACCTGAATGATGGAAATAGCTGGGAAATCGGCGATGCTTGCGCCGGCCGGGATAATGGAGTAATCGGTCACCAAAACATGCCTAGCCCTGAACGTGCGCATGGAAGCATCGTCAGAACCATCGCCTCCGGCAGCCTTTTCACTCCATGTCGTTTGATGGGTTGGGGAATGGACTGTGTGCTTGAATCATCAGAGGTGGGGAAATCTAGATGTGGTGGACTGAGTATAGCTTCGGACGGAAGCCTTCGTTAGGAGGCGTGGCTGGCACTTACGTTTTCGTATATCAAATGCTTCTTTATTATAAACTGTGTGCCTGTACATTGATAAAAGCCAGCCCATCAGGTTGTAGAACCAGATCCTGGTGGATCGCGCTGAGATCCAACGACTACCATTCAGCGCTAAGGTTACATCCAACGGCCACGGTTGTGCGCTATGGTTACGAGATTTTTCCGGCTGGTTTTTGAGACGGTCAACAGGGATTTCCAGCGTTTGACCAACAATCAAATAATGCAGTTTGTACACTACATGCCACCAGTTTTTGTCATAATCATCTCAAATTTTTACCACGTACCATGTTTGTGAAATGATGACGACATGCCAAATCTCATCCCGTTTTGAGGCCATTTTAATCGATTTTTAATTTCATGGTCCTTTTGCTAAAAAATATCAGTAAATGCATAATATTTATCAAACGAGGTCCAGACTGTTTGAGGTTTTTTGATGTTAGTGTGAATGCTTAGTTGTGAACACATTAAAAGTTTGGGAGTCAAATCATTTAGAAAATAATATGTTGTATTTGTGATGTGGTTTCCGTTAGAAATCCTGATGATTCAAAGGGAACTGTCAATTTTTGTACACGAAGTATCACCGGTTTTTATCATAACCATCTTTAAATTTCACCACATACATTGTTCGTGAAATGATGACAACATGCCAAGTTTCATCCAATTTAGAGATAATTTTAAAGGATTAATAATTTCAGTGTCGTGTTGCTCAAAAATGATTCACTTGTTCCATTATATTTATCAAATGAACTCAAAATTGTTTGAAATTCTAGGATACCAATGTGAGCGCTTAATGCTGAAGACACACAAAAAATGGAGGCTAAAGGATTTTGGAAATACATGTTGTCTTTGTAATGTGGTTGTTTCACGTAGAAACCCTGACATTTCGATAGTAATGGCCCAATTTTGTACACTAAGTGCCATCAGTTTTTGTCATAATCCTCTCAAATTTTTACCACATACCATGTTCGTGGAATGATGACAACATGTAAAATCTCATCCTATTCAGAGGTCATTTTAATCGAATTTCAATTTCATGGGCGTTTTGTTCGAAAATATATCACTAAATGCATAATATTTAGCAAATCAAGTCGCAACTGTTTGAAATTTTAGGATGTTAGTGTGAATGCTTAATGGTGAACACATAAAATATTTGGGGTTTAGATAACTTAAAAATAACATGTTGTATTTGTAATGTGGATGTTTCCTGTAGAAACACCGATACTTTGAAGTGAATGGTACAAATTCATACACGAAGTACCACTGGTTTTTATCATAACCATCTTTAAATTTAACCACATACATTGTTGGTGAAATGATGACAACATGCCAAGTTTCATCAAATTTAGAGTTCATTTGAATTGATTTTCATTTTCAGGGTTGTTTTACTCGAAAATGATTCACCTGGTACATTATATATGTCAAATGAAGTCAAACATGTTTGAAATTTTGGGATACCAGTGTGAGTGTCTATTGCTTAACACATAATTTTTTTGGTGGTTTAAAGGATTTTAGAATAACATGTTGTCTTTGTAATGTGGTTGTCTCACATTGAAACCCTGATATTTGATACGATGACCCATTTTTTACACGAGGTACCCCTATTTTCCTGCATGATAATCTCAAATTTACTCAACATTCCGGTCTGGTGAAACGATTACAACATGCAAAGTCTCATACTGATTAGTCATCATTTTAATTGGTTTTCAATTTCAAAGTCCTTTAGGGTTTATACCCATCAGCTCTTACACCCAAACGATTATATTCCTGTATGTGTTTGCTTTTCCATCTGTACTACAAAGAAAACGGTGAGAAATTCTGATACGTGTGCTTAGTAAACACTATCTGGCGTCCCACCCGCCCTATATGAACATTGGTTGTGGCCTTTTAGGGTTCCTGTCCAGGAAAATATCCATCACCCCATACGCCCCACTACCTACCCCTGCACCTTCACCACACCTCACTTTAGTCCTCCAGCCATAGATTCTTGCCGTATTTCCTAGTCCTCTAAAGCCTACATCCATGTCGGGAGAAGGGGGAGGTGGAGGATGCGGTGGAGGCAAAACTGACGACGACATTTCGACCCCTCTGCTCATTGTCGAGCCGTCGCTCCGTGCGTCAAAGGAGGATGCAGAGGGGGCAAAGCGTTCAAAGGTAGCTCGATCCCTTCGCTCGTCGATGAGCCATCGAGCCTCGCGGGAGGTGGAGGATGCGGCGGAGGCATAGAGGACGAATGCAGCCAAATCGTCCCTCCGCCCGTCGATGAGCCGTCGAGCCTTGTGGGAGGAGGAGGATTAGGCGGAGACATAGTGTACGACGGCAGCCAAATCCCTCCGCCTGTTAACGACTCGTCGAGCCTTCTGGGAGGTGGAGGATGCGGCGGAGACGACAGAAGCTCGATCCCTCTGCCTGCCATGGAGCCGTCGCTCCGTGTGAAGAGGTCGCGCCGTACTAAAGCTGACGACGAGGGCAGGGTGGATCGCTACGTCGAAGAACACATTTATCCGTCATACAAGATTCTCTACAATGCTGAGATCGAGCTGGACGCCGCGAAGGAAGAGCTGTTGGACGTTTCGGAGGGTGCCGTCGCCGATCGCTTCGACTAGGCACTAAACGCGTACATGCTCGCCTACACCTTGTACAAGGCGGCGTGCTTGTCCTTCCCCGCAGCATGCAATCCTTGATTCTCCTTTAACCGTTGGTCGTCTTCATGAGCCGCCATCGATCATCGCCTCCAGGCGACAGAACTATCTGTGACACCCTGGATTTTGGAACTTTCTTGCTGATTTATTTTCTGGATTTTCCATTTGGTTTGGATTTTGGAACAACTCTTTGGACTTGAACTTGAGCATATTTTCTTTCCATGCTCAAGTGGCCCTTGATTCCAAACCCTTTCCCATGTCATTTCATTGATCCACCTCATCCAAGCCACATTTTTTTTCGGGACCCGGGGTTAGCGTATGCAAGTACAGTTAAGACATAGTCATATGGAGAGCCGAGAACCGCACCCACTTGTCTAAGCAGACAAGGCCAAGCACTGAACATTCTCGGAAAGCATCATACGTGAGGGGCATCCCATCCAGGCCGGATGATCAACTGTGATGGGTCCTCATCGTACGCACACAAGTCTAATGATATGGGTGGTGAACTCCCATATTCAAAGACAAGTCGCCTCAACCATACTATCGACTATCTCAAAACTCTTACATAGACTTACTCCAGCCCGATCACTTAGTCGGGGTCTAGGGCGGGCTCGATCATACCACAAAGTGTGCACGAGACGGAGTCTCGAGCAATCGCATCGCGATGCCCCAAGCTGCGCACATCTAAGGGCCACTTGGTGTATGAAAGACCGCCAGCCAGAACACAACTAAGGTCTCGAAAACCCATACAAAGACATGCATGTTATAAACATACACGCAGCACACATGCCTTGTATGAACAGCAGGTACCATTGCAATTCTCTACAAAGTGTACATTTTATTTATAACTCTTATAGAGTACACACAGAGATCACATACATGTGATCCAACATTACAACATAAAGCGGAAGCAAATTATGTCTGAGTACAGACAAGTTTAACAAATTGGCTTAAGAAGCCTTATTCAACATAAAGCCCTCCATGAGGGAACCAGTCTGCTGACTGGGACTAGACTAGCTTAACTTCAGTCGTCCAGCTCGATGAAGAAGCCACCTTCGGGGTCAGTGGCATCATCTAAAACATAGATTAAGCAAACGTGAGTACAAAGGCGTACTCAGCAAGACTTACATAGGAGCTATACTACTCATGCACATGTATCAAGGTAAAGGGAGGTGGGGTTCACTTGCAGAAATGCCAGCTTTGACTTGGCTAATCCTGAACTACGAGTATCAGACTTTGAGGTAAGAAGCGTACACGAGTCCACTACTTTCTCCAACCAATACACCACTATGGTGCCTTCCTCGACTTCCCCACGAGAAAGCACGCCATAGCACTCACACTTATCTTGGTGTATTTTAGAAGTATCCGGTTCAAGTTATCTAATAATCAAGCTAAGCTTTCCAAGTAGTCCATAACCGCGGACGCGGCTATTCGAATAGTTTTGTTAACCTTGCAAGGGTGTACCGCTACACACACATGATCATCATTTACCGCCTTTGATCTCGACACCATTCAAGGGGTGCCAGCGAGGATGCTCACCACAACTGTTACCTCATAGCCTATCTAGTCCAAGAAAGCCGCCTACTTGGGTTGGCTACCACAATCGTGAACCCGGCCAGTTTACCGAAGTGGACCCAAGCGATGTGTGCGTGGTGCATAAGCCGGTCTCGGGTGAGCCGTTCTCTCACTTAGCATCTAGGCCACAAGCCTACCAGAACTCCGAACTACTGCGACATCTGGACATCGAAAGGGATGAGTTAATAGGTTGAGAGGGGTCAGTGAGCCCAATGTGTGGTTGTACTCTTCATCTTGGATCACCACACAAGAACTCGGACTTAGGGCGGTGTTCAACGAGACAACCCACCGTGTACTCCTACACAGCCTCTCATCGTTCACCTTGTATTAGGGTCGATTCACCAACACTTTTCTACCATCATCAACATGATCATTACCATCCCGACTCACATCACAGTAAAAACATGGTATCATACTAAGAATGCAATAAGCAGTAACATTGCAGGGGCCAGATGATATCATTCAACTCCTACATTTGCTAGGATTGTGGTTTGCTTACTACTGTGACAAAAGATAGGTCATGCAAAGGAATGGGTTCATCTATGCGGTAGAATCGTAACATGGTGATCATCCTATACAATGCATAAGCGAGACATGAGAGGGAAGTGGGATTTTATCGACATGATCAATGGGGTTTTGCTTGCCTTGCTGACGAGGTTCGGGTTCTGGATCTTCAGCGAAGGGGGTGACCTCTTGCTCCGGTTCCACCTCTACTCGACAAACAAAGCACGAAGTAGCAATCAATATGAATGCAATGCTCAAGCACATGATTGAATGTTAAAGCTTGAAGTATAAGTTTTGATGTGTGAGGAAATTCCATTTAAGTGGAATATATTGCATTTTTAAAATGCAACTTCAAATTCCACATTTGAATTCAAAATTAACCAAGTCATATGTGATATAGTTTGATCATTTTGAATTATCTTCAAAGGTGTATGATATGCCTCTGATGTGTAAGTGAAATGTAGCATGTTGCCATGGTTCAAGTTGCAAAAATATTTGAATTGAATTTGATTTAATTCCATTTAAATCAAATAGAAAATGCTACTGATCACATTTTAAATTCAACTCAAACAGAGTTGAAAGTTGCATATTTGGAAATATAATTTTCTCCTGATCATTTTTCATATATTATTTGTCCAATTTGGAGTTAATATGAATTTTCTATGAATTTCCAAAGTTTGGGGTATTTTCTGGAATTTCTGTAATTATTTTAACATTTTTGATTTTCTGGAAATTCTTAAATGAATTATTGCGTCAGCGGGGGGGGGGGGGGGCTGACAGGTGGGGCCACCCTGTCAGTGACTGGGCTAATTAACCCGGCTGGGTTAACTTAACCAGTGGCTTAATTAAGCCACTGGGCCCACTGGTCAGTGACCCAGGGGGTCACTTAACTGGTGAAACAGGGGGGGGGGGGCTTAGGGCTAACTCGCCGGCGGCTAAACGCCGGCGGTCTGGCCACGGCGGCGACTTACCGGAGTGAGCTAGAGGCCACAGGAGAGCACGGGGAGGACACCAATCGACTCAGCATAGTCTTCCACATCATCTGGAGGCAACGGGGGTTCACGAGGTGGTCGGGAGTGACGACGGCGACGACTCCGGCGGAAACAGAGAAACGGCGAGGTCGTAGCCGAGGCCAGGGAGCACGGTTTGGGGCGTTCTTGGTTGCGTTCGAAAGCTGGCATACGCGGGAGTCAAACGCATGCACTGGGGGTCCATGACAAGCACTGGAGCGAGGAGGGAGACGACCATGGCGGCGAGCTTGCTCGGGATCCATGGCGGATTCGGTTGTGGGGCAAACGAGACGCTGCAAACTTAGGGGAAAGGTGAAGAAGCTCACCCTGAAGCTAAAGGAGAAGACGGTGAGGCCGGGGATGCTGTGTAGCCGAGGAATTTGACGACGGTGACTCAAGGTTCCAGCGAGCTCTCGGTGAAGCTGGCGTCGATTGCTGAGGTGCTCGGGCTCGATTGCTTGAGGGGAACGATGAAGAGGCTTGCTGCGGTTCTCCTGGACACGGCGGCACGGCTCGGGGACGACGGTGGCTACGTGTTCTCGACGGCGTGCTCCACGGTGGTCTTCGGGCGGCGGTGAAATCGGGCGCAGGAGGAGGAGGAAGACGATGAGGAGGGGGGAATGGATTAGGATGGCTCCAGGGCGTCTCCAGGACGTGTCTAGAAGGCTCGGGAGACGCCAGGCAGGCCAGCAGGTGCTCGCCGGCGTCGGCATGCGCTCCAGCGAGCTGCTTGCCGCGCCGGGGAAGACGACAAGGGGAGGCTGCGGGCTGGGCTGCTGAAACGGTAAGTTGGGCCGGGGTGGCCCAGGTAAGTGGGCTACTTTTTGTTTTTCTTTTTCCTTCTGTTTTCTCTTCTGATCTTTGTTCTGTTTGGCTAAATAAAATAGCTAAACATTTTATTAAATGCTGAAAACTTTTATATGGCCTCATAATAATATAGACTAGCCACTCATAAACTTTCAACATTTTTAAAATTGAAATGATTTGAATTTTAAATGAAAAAGGGGTATTTCTTTAATTCCAAGGTACTGTTTGAATATTTGAAAAATCTATGAGCATGGGGTGGGTCCCACATCACTTGATATGTGATCACACTCATTTATAAGACTTTTCAAAACTCTAACATGAAATTTTGGAAAATATTTTTATCTGGCCTTTTGAATTAATTCAACTGGGGGTGTTCCTTCTCCCATTTTGATTTTGAATTTGATTTCCAAGATTTCTTTTTGAAATTTTGACATGATGCAAAGGCACTAGCTAACCCTAGCACATACCTAACATAGGGTTCTGACATTTTTGTTCAATCCATATATTCCTTTTCCAATAAAAGAGATATTCCTATTATTTGAGGATTGTGAAGCAACCCATATTTATATTGCTCCATAAATCCCCAAATAATTCCCTCATAGTCTTGAAACCATATCTTGACAAATTCTTCAAAAACATTGCATGGCCCAAGTGAATTTTACCTAGAAAAATTCATTTGTCTGTGGGGGCAGATTGGCACTTTGTGAAGGAGATGTAGTTTACCTTGATCCATTGCTGGTGAAACTTTTTGTGCAAGCTCATATGATCATATCATTGGCATACACCAATTTTCACCACCATTTTCTTAGCCAAACTCCCACCATAAATTCCCAAAGTGTGGATGTAGAAAGGGGTATTGTGAAGGAAGTGCAAGCTAGGGGATCCCATTTGAGCCGAAACTTTTTGTGCTTGATTCCACCACGAGATAACCCCACCCCAAATTTGAGCCAATCCCATTTCCCATGTGAGTGCATCATCCTGTTGAAGTTTCTAACCAGTGGAACACTTTGTGAAGCAAGTACCATACAGGTGTATCCAATGGCCATGAAATTTTACAGACTTGTGCACTACTCCAAATAACCCCAGTACACCAAAATGTAGCCAAATTCATCATGCCAAATTGATGCCAGGTTCAACAATGTATCTCTGGTCCATTTTGGCACTTACAAAGGAAGTATATTATTTCTTTGGTCTATTGAGCTCAAACTTTCCAGATCACTAGTCCTTTGCACCCCAAAGCTATATGACAACCTGGAACCACCTCAACCCATACCATGTGAGCTTTATTTCTTGTCCAAGTTTGTTGTATCCACCTTTGCAGTGAAGATAAGCTCACCACAGACCCCCATTTGGCCAGCCAAGCACACAACAGTGATCAGCCCCAGAAGGACCATCCCCCAGATAACTTTGGCCGCGTAGAAGCCTCCCCCAGATGCCCAGCCCAGGGTGTCCACGCCCCTAGGCTGCAACAGGCATGCTCTGGCCACGCCCGGCGCCTCCAGCTGGCCATGTCCAGCACGTGCGGAAGCGCGCCCGCGTCCTTTTCCTCTTGTCAACCCGCGCCGCACGGGGTAGCTTTACACGCGCCCTCTCCCAGCCGCCTCATCCTTGCCGGATTCCCGCCGGCAGCTCGCCTCAACGGAGGAAAACGGCGGAGCAGTGTCCCTGACATGTCGCCGTCGCCGTGCCTTTCCCTCTGCCCCGCGTGCTCTCCTGCTCGCACGCATCCTCCACACCATCTCTCGAACCCCCTCGAACGTCCCCGAGCACCGCCACCTCATTGCTCCACCACAACCTCTCTGGTTGTTGCTGCCCGGCTCGGCATCTCGCCGCCAGCCTATAAAAGGCGAGCCCGACCTTCCCCAGCCACACAACAACACTCAACCCTCCTGCAATTGTAGGCCAACACCAAAAACTAGGGCCCCGGAGCTCTTCTCCCATGCCTCCGGTCGCCACTGCCGCCGTGCGATCTCACTGACGCCAGCCACTTCCAGTGCCTCCCAGCCCACGCTGACACCCCCATTCGACTCCCCTTCTCCTCCTTGTACCACATCAACCAAGCCCCGCTCGGATACCCGCCGGAGTCGACGCCATCGTCAATCTCGCCGGAGACAGGAGCTTGGCCGCCGCCGCGACGCCTCTCCCCCCTAGCAAACGGGCATCATTCCGGGAGCTACGGGTACGGGGAGGATCGCCTTGACATTCCCCGTCGATTCCCCCTGGTCCCCTCCTCCATCGTGCCCCCCTCGCCAGAGCTCATCACCGGTGAGCCTCGCCCTCCTCTGTTTCCCCCTCCCTCTCGATTTATATGACAGCTGGGGCCCGCTATCAGCCACTCAGGCCAGCCCTAAGGGGTATCAAGTGGAGGCGTACTCCCCGATTACGCCTTCGACGCCACCACCTTCATTATCAAGAGAAAAAGCATTTTAAATCATTTAAAATGATTATTTTGACCAGAACTTTGACCTTGAATAACTTTGAAACCACAAGTCCAAATGAGTTGATTCTTGTTGCATTGGATTGCTCTTGTTCCCCTCTTTATTTTGGTATAGGTCTTGTGCCATGACTTTCTGTGTTATTTGCTGTTCCAATAAAAGTGAGTTTGACCCTTTTTCTCCGTGTCTTTTTATAAAATACATTTAAGGACTTTTGGTTGGTGTTGAAGGCCAAGGAGTATCCCCACTCCATTGGTGAAGGAAAGCCACAATTTCTTTTGCACCTTTTCAAAGCCTTGACATGTTTTAAAATGTGCTTTAATCTTCGATGAATAATGATTATCTTGATATGATGGAATCATGCTATGTTCACATGATTGGACCATGTTGGTGATGCTACATTTGCACAATATGTTTGATATTGATGCTATGCTTTGACCATGATCTTATGCTTTGAACTATCCCATTCACGATTATGCTAATACCATGTCACGCTTTAACCATGTTATAATCCTGATGCTGTATGCATGATATGCTATTTTCACGATATGCTTTGATCATGTTATCACCGTATCATGCTTAGCTGCCTGCATAGTATTGCTATGTTGCAGGATAAGATCTTGATCATCCTAATATGACCGAGTTAATCTACTAAAATATGATTTGAATCATGATGTGACTATAACCATATCTTGGTTCGTCCCACTAATGTTGTTATGCTATTTTTAATGCTCATGTTGCACCTGATGCTTGTGTTGGATGTTGGAGACATGTCCGTGCCAAGTTGATCAGGTGCCACCGAACCGAAATTATTGGTGCATCCACGCTCGCCTTTATGGGAAGGACTTGGCTCGGTCTATCGGTGGGCTCTTTTATTCGTATCACCCAAAGAGGGGAGGCTATGCGCGCGCGGTTACCCTGATCAGGTAAGCGGCGATAGTCTTGAGATCCGGTTGGTTTATGTGGAGGTCCGTCCCCGTTTGGGACAGTTTTTCCACGACGGTGGCCGTTTTGCCATGGGATTTGGCCGTTTTCCATGTGATGGCAGGTGTGTCGGGATGACACGGGGCTACCCAAGACGGGATGTCGTGTGATACGGTAAGGGAGGCACATGGTAGACGGTCTCATTGGGGTAGTCCTAGTCCGTTGGACAAGGAGCCCCATAGTGTGGGTAAAGTGCACAACCTCTGCAGAGTGTTACAAATCTATTCGAATATCCGAATCCACGGTATTAGACACAGTTCGTACTAGGTCACACCATGAGATCAGCATGAGTTCGGTTGGATCATCTTGTTAAGTGGTTGGCCATGCGATAACCCGTTTGGTCATGTGATGACCGGATTGGCTGGGTGGAAACGCGATCACACCCTGTCACATCCCAACTTTTGTATTCCTTTATTAGAATGCCAGGGCTAACAGAAACTTTGCATGGTTGTAGTGTTGGGATGTTGAATCCGTGTTTGACTGTGTGTGCTTAGTGTTGATCATGCTAAACTTGGGTGGTTGTCGTTTGTGGTCAATGTACTTGTGTGATTAGCATATGTTATCCACACTATCTTGTTGATCATCTTGGCATGATCATAAGCACGGCCACACTAATACCCTAGTATGCACATATGTAAGACCGTCACACCACGTAACACTTTTGCACTCCCTCACATTCTCACTTGTAGATGGTTTCGCTTTTCATCTGTTTTGTTTGTTATTCTTTTATATAAGGGATATAAAAACCTTATATATTTTCCGTGGTATAAATTATCCTAGTAATGATTTGATCACCACAAAGCCCAAAGGCAATACCTTTTCGCTCGATGAAGAAAAACCAAAACAAAGATCATTAAAATCCGATTAACATATTTGAGGTCTAATAAAATTCATGCATGACCATGATCCACTCACAATACCCAGAAATTTCAGATTGTTTTTTTAAATAGATTTTTGTTTTTGTTTTGTTTAGGAATTTTCACAAACACTTGGGGTGCATTTTTTTATGTGCTTGAATTTGTGTATTAAGGAACTTTTATAAAGAAAAAAAGGAAAACTACCCTAGCCTCTCCCGCACCCCCCTGCTAACGTCAGCCCAAGCCCCCCCCCCCCCTGTGACGTAGGCACGCCCACGAGCACCAACGTCAGCCCTCGCACCGTTCCCGCTCCCTTCGCTCGCCTCTCCGGCTCCCGCACCTCTCCCCTCCTGCTATAAAACCCCACCCCCGGCGCCCCTCCTCACCCCACTCTCCCATCACCAGAACACCACAGCAGCTCCACCCCCCCCCACTGATCGGTAGCAGAAGAAAAGAAACAGAAGAGAAGGAAGAAAGAGAGAAGGAAGAAAGGAGGAAGGAGGAGGAGGGAGGAGGAAGAAGAGGAGAGGAGGGAGAGGCCGGCGCGCCTCTCCGCCTCCGCCACCTCTCGCCGGAGACAGCGCCGGCGAGGAGCCGCGCCAGGAAGACCGCGCCGCCGCCCCAAGTCGCCCGTTCGTCTACCCCGAGCCCGACCTCCACGCCGACGTCCCCGGCCGCCGCAAACGCCAAAAACGGAACCCCACCGGAGTCCTCTATGCCCGCCGCCCCTCCACGCCGCCCGCCATCGCCGGATGACCCCCGGTGAGCCGCCCGAGCCCGTACTGTCCGTCGCTAGCGCCACAGTTTTTCCACGATGCATGCCCCTTTTTATGCAAAAATGGAACCCCCTAGGGCCCCCCTACCCCCGCCGCCGCTTGCCACCGGCCGCCGGCCGCCGGAGGGCCGCCGGCGAGGCCAGGCAGTCCCCCTGGACGCCATGGGAGCAGCCCCCGAGCTCCAGCCGGCCCGAGCTGGAAAACAGCTCCCTGGCCGTCCGATCTCCCGAGATCTAACGGCCCAGGGAGCACAATACCCTTTCGTTAAAAAAAAACCCTTACTACTGCGCTGGGCTCGGCCCGTTAAGGAAAAAAAAAAGAGAGACTATGCCCGGGTGCGTCCAGTAGCCATGGGCCAGCTGTATTTTTTTCCTTTTTCTTAAAAACTGCAGCATTAAAATAATTCTAAACAAATAACCATAGCTCAGAAAAGTGTGAAATAAATTTTGTGTGGTTCAGAAAATTCTGTTTTATTTTTCTGTATACTTAGAATAATTTTTATGCAGTGTCAAATTAATTGTGTTAGTTTAAACTAGTTAATTGTGCTTTTTAGCAGCTAGTAATAGTTTTAATCAATTCCCTGTAAACCCTAAAAATGTAATGTTGATTTTTATTTACTCCTGTGATTATTCTTGATTTTTCTGTGTGTGTAGAATATTATTTGGACTAAATAAATTTGTGACATTTTTATTATTATTATTATTATTACTATTGCTAGTATTTCCTTTGTAACTTATGTTAGTACTATTTTGTTTGTTAGTTTAATATTAAACTAGCATGTGGTCAGAATGTTATTGCTTTGAACTTGGTTATGGAATTAAACAAGTTAATAAGTTGTTAGTAAATCACTTAACATGACTCTAGTTAAGAATTTCTTAATAAAATCATGTTGTCGTAATCCTATTAAATTATTCCAATGTCTTGTTTTGATATTTAACTTTGAAGTGTTGATTTAGTAATTGAATGCTAGTACAAATGATACTCTTAATTACTAGTTGTTTGTTAGTAAAGTTGAGTGTTGTGTGCTTTGTTTGTTTTGCCCGATTGTAATGGTGAATCTGTTTCTTCTGCAACGTGTAGACGATACGCCGTACGTTGCAGGTGAAGACTCCTCCCTTGCCACCGAAGAAGCCGATCCAGGGTACATCGTCGAGGAAGGCAAGCCACCGTCAAAACTCAAACTCCGCATTACCCATTTTTACTTCTTGGTATCATTTATATTGTATCATGCTAGTATTAAAGTCATATGGTTTGGGATTGTATTAGTTGTATTAGATAAACTCCACACCACCCCATAGCCTACCTAATTGGGAAAAACTAAGTAGAACCCCGATGATCCCGGCATTCTGCCGAGACCATCACCCAGCTCTAGTACTTAGCATTACATAACAACTTGGAAAGTCATACTACTTGGTACGGCATTCACCTAAGAAGGTGGTATAGCCGGGATTGTGGAACATCGTCGGACATGGACAAAGTCTGGAGGGACTCTCTATTTGTGCCGCCAAAATCTAGCATTACAGTACAACCACTATACTCTGGTATGGGACAGGGCTAGTTGGAAGCTTGTTTGTCTTAGTACGGGGGTCCTATAACTACACATGGATGCGTGATTCCACGAATCCGATAGCCCTCGAAGTCGATGGGTGAAATTCGCTAGGCTTAGTGTCGGAAGGAACCTTGGTACTCTTCGACTACGGTGCAGGATTGGGTCCAAGAGGAGCATGTCCTGGCACACGGAAAGTCCATGCAGTACGCAAGGGGTGGATTCACCTGTACTAGGGCAGACAAGGGGAAAGCTAAGGTCGATTATCCGAGACCCGCATACTGAAGTATGAAGATCCGTGGGGACACACGGCGGATGTATCGAATGTGGTGGGTAAAGTGTACAACCTCTGCAGAGTGTAAATCTATTCGAGTAGCCGGAGTCCACGGTCATGGACAACTAGTGAGGCCACACTTTGTGGGGAATAGATGAGAAAGCCGGTACTGAGTTTATGGTTCGCGATGATGGTGTTGAAAAAGGGTTGGACTTGACTTATCCAAATGCAATGTGGGAAATAAAACTTGCCAAGTTTAAAACTTTGCCAACTTAATAATAATGTTGAGTAGATAGGAAACCCTATGAGAAACTCCACCTTATAGCCATCCCATTATTTTCTTGTACAAGACTTTGTTTCTTTCTTTAGGTGGTTTGCGAGTACTTTGTATGTACTCACGGCTTTGTCCCTGGTTATTCCATCGGCTAGGCTTGGAGGAGCAGGTATATGACGACGATGCTACCGGCGAATACTAGGACGTGTTATGCTCTGATCTACCCTGTGTATTGTGTCGCCCCTACCCTTGTTGCTTTTGCTTTTCCGCTGCTATTTGAGCCCGATGAGGCCATGTAAGACTTATTTAATGTATGACTTGTACTCGGTATTGTATGAACATTGAGACTATGATATCCATGTCGAGTTGTGTGTCATGCGAACTGATCATGGGAGCATGACTGTATACACAGCAGGTCGCTTCGGTCATATAGTCCGGGGTGCCCCACACACCCAACCCATTGAATGGTCATGTGATGAACCGTTTAACCTTGCGATGGCCCGTGAAAGTATTGGTCCTCCGATGGCCCGTTTGGTCACGCAGTGACCTGTGCAGGTTGTTGGTCGTGAGATGAACCGGTGCTTGAGTCTGTAAGGACTCCGAGGTAAGCCACACGATCATGCGATGATCATGTGGGGATTGGTTGTTTGGTTGTGCATTAGTCTTAATGCTGATAATATCCTTGATGATTATCTATCTACATGCTATTGATGCTCATATGGTTAATTCATTAATATAATCGAACCTGATAATGACATGTTATTATTTTGCCTTGGTGCTTTGGTTGTTGTGAGCTTGCAAGTACATTCTATGTACTGACCTGGCGTGTCATGCCAAATTTGCAGGTAATTCTTTGGATGCGTAGGACGATATTCTGGTGGTTGTGAGCTAGGAGGTGTCCCAGCAAGCATCCCTGTGGAGTGAGTTCATCACCGTCGCCGTTGTTCCGCTGCCGAGTTATATTCCGCTGCTAGAGAGTTAGTCTGCTGCTTGATGTAGACCCTATTGGGGCACACGATACGCTATGCTAGTGCTAAATCAAAATTTTCTACCGCGCACAACCAAGATCACTGCTACTGGAGATGAACTACGTGATTAGAGTTTACCGCTAGACGCGCAGTCACGACAGCGGAAGGAGAGTTGGCGATGCGCGTCGGCGGCTGCTCCTCGAATCCCTCGAACCGATCCCTCGTACCGATCCCACGAACGGAGTCCCACGATCCGATCCCACGAACAATTCGTCCAAGCGCCGCAGGTGCAACGCCTCCAAGGGATGCGCACGTACAAGGAGGAGCTCCGGGCGGCGGACTGCTAGGTCCGGCGGCTCGTCCTGTAGGTGTAGTGGCGACTAGGGTTGTGGTCTATCCTGTACCCCTTTGGGGTTCGCCCTAGCCTTTATATAGGCGCCCATGGAATGGCCTCAACCCTTGAGGCAATCCGGACCCTCCATCCATAATCAATTCGGATCACATCCGAATGGGCTCCTTTCCCCTTAAGTGCGCGACCCTATAGGTTCACGTACACATGGACACGTCCCGAATCACATCAGGTTCGATAGTCGGTAGTGGTTCCTAGCAGAACGTGCCGACTACCATATATCCGTAAAGTCATAAGACGAACCATTACAAAGTGTCATATGCAACATTCCTTTTGCCTCACGATATATGTTGTCAAGATCAAGGCGAGTACTTGTCACCCTTGTGATAGCTTGACCTCTCTTCTCGAAACCGTGATACAGATTCCTGAACCGGGTTAACACTTAACCCATGTCGCATGGCCATGCTTTCTGAATCTTATCACTGGAGAGGGCCCAGAGAATATCTCTCCAAAGTGGAGGGGAAAATCCCATCTTGATCAACCATGTCTCGCGGCATGTATCATGACTCACCCGTAAGCTACCTTTATAACTACCCAGTTACGGTGTAGCGTTTGATAGTCCCTAAGTGAGTCATTCCTCATTCCGAGAACATGTGAGGACCTCAGGTCTAGGACATGGCATATACATTGTATTGAGACTAACAGATGACAATATCTCGCTGTGTCTCAAAGTGGGTCTCTGTCCAACTCAGTGATCCCATCACTAAGTTAATACTATCGGTAGCATCTCCATGCTCATGACTTGTGAAACATAGTCATCAATCGAATCATATACTAGTCAAGGATATGTGTCCGCATAACCTTATCAACTAGGGACCATTAGAACAATCATCGTAGAATATATAGTCTCACAAACAAGTCACATACTTATTGATACATATCAGTGATGATGTTCAAGGACAATACAAATAACTCATGAATACATAAGGAGATAACATCATAACATGATTGCCTCTAGGGCATATCGCAAACAATCTCCCACTTGCACTAGAGTCAATCAGTTAGGCATCTAAGGCCCATGGCTCTTACGTGCGCCTCATGCTTCGGCATCGGGAGAGGCTTTGTCAAAGGATCAACAACGTTTGCATCCATGTGTACTTTGCATACATTTATATTACCATCATCTACGAATTGTCGTATGAGATGATAAAGCCTTTCTATGTGCTTCGATTTCTGGTGATGCCTTGGCTCCTTGGCCAGTGCGATGGCACCACTATTATCACAATAGAGGTACAACGGGTTTGCCGAGTCTGGAACCACACCAAGTAGGGTAATGAAATCCCTTATCCAAACACCTTCCTTTGAAGCTTCAGAAGCTGCAAGGTACTCGGCCTCTGTTGCAGAATCAACTACCGTCTCTTTCTTGGAACTCTTCCAGCTCACTGCACCTTCGTTCAAAATGAACACATAACCAGATTAGGAACGAAAGTCATCCTTGTCGGTTTGGAAACTAGCATCGGTGTAACCCTTTACAACGAGCTCATCCTCACCTCCATAAACTAGGAACATATCCTTAGTCCTTTTCAGGTACTTTAGGATGCTCTTAACTGCTGTCCAGTGGCTCTCGCCTGGATTAGCTTGGTATCTGCTCGTAGCGCTTAGAGCATAGGAAACATCTGGACGAGTACATACCATACCATACATGATAGACCCGATGGCCGAAGCATACAGAATCTTATCCATGCGTCTTTGCTCATCAGGAGTCGATGGACCCTGAGTCTTGCTTAGATAAATG
Source organism: Bromus sterilis (assembly GCA_950022295.1). Taxonomy (NCBI): domain Eukaryota; kingdom Viridiplantae; phylum Streptophyta; class Magnoliopsida; order Poales; family Poaceae; genus Bromus; species Bromus sterilis. Next base: position 179,832,906 of record OX465595.1, read on the forward strand.
CCATGTGACACAGGCAAGAACCCTTTCTTAGCCTCATGCATGTTGAACCTTTTCAACACCTTGTCAATATACGTACACTGGCTTAATCCAATAAGCCTCCTTTGTCAGAACCCCAACTAGGGTAAGTGCTAGGGTTTGCTTGTCCCTTTGCATCATGCAAAAATTTCCAAAGAAAATCAAAAATGGGGAAACAGAAAGCCCTGAAAATTTTAATTCAAATGGCCAGATAAAAATATTTTTTCCAAAAATCATTTGAAGAGTTGAAAAATTCCTATAAATGATGCTGATCATTTTAAAAGTGGTTTGGGTTCATTCCCACACTCATGGAATTTTCTACAATTCAAAATGGGCCTTGGAAATTAAATTAAACTCCAATTTGAATTTAAATTCAAATTTTTTGATTTTCAAAAATCACCAAAACTTATGAGTGGCTAACTATATATGTTATAAGCCCACATAAAAGTTTTCATGATTTTAAAAAATGCTCTGCTATTTTATTTTGGGGCAAAAAAAAAGGAAAACAAAAAAAAATTAGAAATAAATAAAAAGGCCAAGCCCCACCTACCTGGCCCACCTGGCCCAGCAGAGGCGGCCCAGCCCAAAGGGGCAGGGTCGTCTTCTCCACCAGGCTAGGCAGGCAGGCAGCTCGCCGGCGAGCCGGCATGGCTGCATGGCAGCTACCTGGCTGCCTCCCTTGCCTTATCCGGCGACGTGGAGACGTCTGGGAGCCTCCCGCTCCTTTTCCCCCTCCAGCGCGTCTCTCCCTCGCCCCCGCTCGCCGTGCCCTTCGACAACCGAGCGACGCCGCAGAGCGCCACCGTGCGCAGGCGTGCCCCCTGCCATCCCGAGCTCAAGCCGTAGTGTCCACGAGGTCCATCGCCGTCGACTTCGTCTAGAAGGCTGACGAATCGAACTCAATCCCCACCGGAGAACACGCAAGCTTCAAGATCTCGCCGCCGGGCGCAGAGGACTCCGGCGAGGAATTCCCCAACGTCCAGCCTCTCTCCGGTCTCGCAGCGTTCACCTTCGAGCTCTGGTGAGCCTCGCGGTCCTTTTCCCCCTTTCCCCGCTCTTTTCCACGCACGGGTTCGTCGAGGTCGTCGTCGCAGTGCTTCGGCCGTCGCCTCGGACGTCGCCGATGTGCTCCAGAGCCCTTCCGTGGCACCCCGATGGCATGGTTGCGTGCGGAAGCCCGCGGGGAGCACAACCGTGCCAGCCAAACCCCAAACCGAGCCCGTTTTGCAACTCCGGCGGCCCCCCCGGCGAGCTCCACCATTAGAGCTAACCTAACCCCCACTAAACCTAATCCCAGCCACTGACAGGTGGGGCCCTGCCCCTAATTAACCCCTCTGTTAGGCTAATCAAACGGGGGATTAACCCCCTGAGACTGACAGGGTGGACCCACTGGTCAGCCCCCCCTTGACGTCACCCCCACGTCAGGCTGACGCAGTAAAGATTTTCCAGAAAATAGAAATGAATTAAATTAATCCAGAAAATTCCAGAAAATGCTTTAAACTTGGGAAATTCATAACTAATTCATATGAACTCCAAATATAGCAAATAATATGTCTAAAAATATCAGAAAAATCCAAGGATTATGAATATGGGCTCTGTTTTCATGTTTGACCAATTAAAATTGGGTGAACAGTGCAAAACATCCATATGGCTTTAATTCAAATTCAAATTTGAAGCACATTTGCAAATGACTTTGCATTTGACTTCTTTTAAATGGAATTGTACCCACATTGTGACCAAGAACATCACCTTTTCAATATTGATCATGTGTTTGAGCATTTGCAAATAAATTTATACCTTGTTTGATTGTTTGCTCGATAGACGTGCAACCGGAACCGGGGGCCACCCCCTTCGTTGAAGACACCGTTGTCGAACCTCGTCAGCAAGGCAAGCAAACCCCATTGATCATGTCTATAAAATCCCAATTCCCTCTCAGTCTCGTTTATGCATGTTTAGGAGATCACTTTGTATCGATTCTACCGCATAGTTGAACCCATATCCGATGCATGACCTATCATCTTGTCACAGTAGTAAGCAAACCACAATCCTAGCTGACATAGGAATTCTTTGATATCATGAAGCCCCTGCAACTGTTACAGCTTATTGCATGCTTAGTGTTACATGAGGTTACTTTTGATGTGAGTCGGGATGATGGTGAACATGGTGTTGATGAAAGTGAAACTGTGTCGGTGAATCCACCCTAATACAAGGTGAACGATGAGAGGCTGTGTAGGAGTACACAGTGGGTTGTCTCGTTGAACACTGCCTTAGGCATCGAGTTCTTGTATGGTAACCCAAGACAAAGAGTACAACCACACATTGGGCTCAGTGACCCCTCTCGGCCTAGTACCTTGATCTGTGTCGACGTCCAGGAGTCACATTAGTTCAGGCTTTCCATTTGACATGTGCATAGAAAAAGAACGAAGGAACTGGTTGCATCATATAGACATGTGGGTGCACCTATGAGGCAGGAAAACCATCTGCCATAGGTGGCGTCTCGGTCACCTACATTGTTTGAGTCCGTTTCGTTGATCCGGCCGGGCTCTCGAGCAGAGGCAAACTCAGATAGTCGACTCCTGGAATAGACCGGTTGTGAGCGAAGTGTCGTGGTGAACATCCTCGCTGTCACCTCTTGAACGGTGGCGAGACCTGGCGGTAACCGATGGTCATGTGTGTGTAGTTTACACCCTTGCAAGGTTAACAAAACTATTCGAATAGCCGCGTCCGCGGTTAAGGACTACTTGGAACCTGTACCTGATTATTAGACAACTCGAACTGGATACTTCTAAAATACACCAAGATAAGTGTGAGTGCTATGGTGTGCCTCCTCGTGGGGAAGTCGAGGAAGTAACCATAGTGGTGTATTTGGTTGGAGATGTAGTGGAATCGTGTACGCTTCTTACCTCAAGTCTGGTATTCGTAGTTCAGGATTAGCCAAGTCAAAGCTGGCATTTCTGCAAGTGAAACCCCACCCCCTTTACCTTGATACTTGAGCATGAGTAGTTTAGTTCTGATGTAAGTCTTGCTGAGTACGACTTTGTACTCACGTTTGCTTATTCTATGTTTTAGATAAGAACCAGACCCCGATGGAGTCACCTTCGTGAAGCTCGACGTTGGCTAAGTTAGCATAGTCCCAGACAGCAGTCTGGTCCCTCGTGGAAGGGCATGTTTGTTGTACAAGGTTTCTCTAAGCCATTTGTTAAACTTGTCTGTACTCAGACCTAATTTGCTTCCGTTGTATGATGTAATGTTGATCACAGACATGTGATCTTTGTATGCTCTATGTGTATATCAATAAAGAATACTTTGTAGAGTTATGTGATGATACCTGCTGTTCATACTGGGCATGTGTGCTGCGTGTATGTTTATAACATGCATGTCTTAGTATGGGTTTTCGAGACCTTAGTTGTGATCTGCCTGGCGGTCTTTTATACACGAAGTGGCCCTTAGATGTGCGCAGCTTGGGGCATCGCGATGCGATTGCTCGTGACTCTGTGACGTGCACACTTAGTTGTATGATTGAGCCCGCCCTAGACCCCAACTAAGTGATCGGGCTGGAGTAAGTCTATGTAAGAGTTAGGATCCAACCGATAACATGGTTGAGGCGACTTGTCTATGAGTATGGGATTCACCACCCATAAGCATTTAGACTTGTGAGCGGACGATGAGGACCCATCTCAGATGATCATCCGGCCTGAATGGGATGCCCCTCACGTTCGATGCTTACCGAGAACGTTCTGTGCTTGGCCTTGTCTGCTTAGACAAGTGGGTACGGTTCTCGGCTCTCCATGTGATTGTATCGTGACTGGAATTACATATGCTAACCCCGGGTCCCGACAGACTTGGTATCAGAGCAGGACTGTCTGTAGGATTGGCAACCCTTGGTCGAAGTCGAGTCTAGCATTCCATAGTTATATAGTTACTTGGGTATATAAGGGAACAACGTAAGGCTTCTTTTTACTCCTTACCCTCATCGATCTGGGTTCTGAGTCACCCTTATCTTTTCTACGGGATGATAGGACTAGGCTCATCTATGTCTGACTAGAACATCTCGTTGAGTGCTTCCTTTTAGCCGTAGGATTGTTGTGGTCGTCCAGACTCATCGTGTTTTGAGTTCCTTGAGGAAGTTCTGTCCAATCTCCTCAAGGTTGTTTCATTTTCCATCCCAGTGTAGCCGTTATGCTGCCGGATTTGTTCCAAGTTTCTATGAATCATTGCCTTCGCATTATAATCTTTTCCGCCTTCATCATGTCTTGTTATCCTTGAATCCATCATTCAACCTGTTCTGATTGTTGATTTTTATCACACAGGATGTCAGGTGGAACTCGTAGTGCTGTTCGTCGGAATCGAGACCGTGTTCGGAATCGAAATGATGATGAACCTCTACCACCGCCTTCTGCGGCGGAAATCATGATGGAAGCTGAGAAGAATCAACGTGATCAAACACGCCTTCTGGAGCTCATCGAGCAGAATACCTCACGTCATCGTAGTGTGGTTGTGAGCATTCATGACTTCATCCTCCTCAAGCCACCGGTATTCCGATGTTCTTCTGAGCCCCTTGAAGCTGATGATTGGCTCCGTTCCATCGAGCGTAAGCTTGATACTGCACATGTTGCTCCCGATGATCGAGTTATTTTTGCGGTATACTTCTTGGAAGGTGCTGCTCTTCAATGGTGGGAGAACTATGTTGCTATGCAGCCAGATGGTCACCTAGTGACTTGGCAGGAGTTCTGTGTTGCCTTTCGAGGGTACCACATTCTGGATGAGTTGATGGAGCGCAAGAAGGAAGAGTTCTGCAATCTCACCCAAGGAAAGATGTCCATTCACGAGTATGTGAGAGAATTCAACCGTCTTGCTCGGTATGCCCAAGATGAGATCACCACCGATGCCAGAAAGCAGGCAAGGTTCCGTAAGGGACTTAGCCCCATCCTTCGTCATGATCTCAACCTCATCGAATTTGCCACCTTCAAGGATTTAGTCAACAGATCCTTCAGAGCTGAGCATGGCAATGAAATTTTCGAGGAGTCCCGTAAGCATGCTCTTGAGCTTGCTCCTTCTTCAAGTTCAGCCCCTCAGAAACGCCGAATTTGGATTCCAACCAGAGCCACACCTCAAAACCTTCTTCAGAGGCCACCACCAAATATATGCCATCCACCCCAACACATTATTCCACCCCGGAATGATGGTGTGCAGCCAAGTAATCCCACTCCCAGCTTTTCAGGTAGGGTATGCTTTAAATGTGGTCTTCCGGGCCATTACTATCGTCAATGCCCTCAGGTTTTGATGGCACCACGTCATTCTCGACCAAAACCTCCAAAGAAATCAGTCACCAAAGCCATCCCAGCAAAGCTTTCAGCCACAAGTAGTGGTTGTGTGAACCAAATCTCAGTTGAGGAAACCACTGATGCTTCTGACGTTATTCTTGGTACACTCCCAGTCAATCATGTCCCCGCCTCCGTTCTTTTCGATCCAGGAGCTTCTCATTCATTCATGTCGGAGAGTTATGCACTTCGTCATGAATTCCCTTTTGAAGAAATGTTTTCTCCAATGATCATTCAAACTCCTGGTTCAAAGTGGCAAACTAATAGAGTAAGCCATGGCAATCAAATTGCAATTGAGGGTTTAGTATTCCTTGCTTCTCTTATATCCCTCAAATCTTCGGACATTGATGTCATCCTAGGAATGGATTGGTTATCAAGGCAGAATGCTTTCCTTGATTGTAAAGCCAAATCAGTCAAACTCACCCATCCTTCAGGCCAGACCATTGACTACATATCACCCAGCTCTAGAATCCAGATGCATACTTTGAATGTGCTTCCCCTTCCAGACCTTGAAGATGTTCCGGTGGTTCGTGACTTCCCGGATGTCTTTCCTGAAGAGCTGCCGGGAATGCCACCCGACAGGTGTGTAGAATTCATAGTGGATCTTATACCAGGCACAACCCCAATCTCCAGACGTCCATATAGAATGGCCCCACATGAGTTAGCTGAGCTAAAAACCGAACTTGATGCTTCGTTGGCAAAAGGCTTCATCCGCCCTAGCTCATCGCCATGGGTTTGCCCCGTTCTGTTCGTAACGAAGAAAGATGGAACAGAAAGGATGTGCGTAGACTATCGCCCGCTAAATCTAGCGACGATAAAGAACAGTACCCACTGCCCAGGATCAATGATCTTTATGATCAACTTGCAGGATCCTCTGTCTTCTCCAAGATGGATTTGAGATTAGGCTATCATCAAATCAAAATCCGAAACGAGGACATACCCAAAACAGCTTTCACTACTCGTTATGGTCTTTACGAGTATACCGTCATGTCCTTTGGTTTAACCAATGCCCCCGCCACATTCTCGCGCTTAATGAATTCGATCTTCATGGAGTACCTAGATAAATTTGTTGTGGTTTATCTTGATGACATTCTCATCTACTCGAAGAACGAAGAAGAGCACGCAGAACATCTTAGGTTGGTATTGATGAAACTTAGAGAGCATCGCCTTTATACCAAGTTCTCCAAGTGTGAATTTTGGCTACCAGAAGTGACCTACTTAGGCCACATGATTTCTGCGAAAGGTGTTGCAGTCAATCCCGAGAGAGTTCAGGCCGTCCTTGACTGGACTCCACCTGAATCGGTTAAGCAAGTTAGGAGTTTTCTTGGCTTAGCAAGCTATTGCCGTCGCTTCGTCGAGAACTTTTCTAAAGTTGCAAAGCCTCTTACTGAACTCCTCAAGAAAGATAAGAAATTCCAATGGACCCCCAAGTGCGAGGAAAGCTTTCAAGAGCTAAAAAGAAGATTGACTTCTGCACCCGTACTTGCACCTCCAGACACCAAAAGGGATTTCGAGATCTATTGTGATGCTTCACGGCAAGGGTTAGGATGCATACTTATGCAAGATCGACATGTGGTAGCTTATGCTTCACGCCAGTTGCGGCCACATGAAGAGAATTATCCTACCCATGATCTTGAACTCGCTGCCGTAGTTCATGCCCTGAAGACTTGGCGACATTACCTCCTTGGTAATCGTTGTGAGATTTATTCTGATCACCAAAGCCTCAAATACATATTCACCCAGCCAGATCTTAATCTCAGGCAAAGACGCTGGATAGAGTTGATAAAAGATTATGACTTAGGAATTTCTTACACCCCAGGAAAAGCCAATGTCATGGCTGATGCACTAAGTCGTAAGTCGTATTGTAACAACCTCATGTTACAACAATATCAACCACTTCTTCATGAGGAATTTCGAAAACTCAATCTCGAGATTGTTCATCGTGGATCTCTTGTCAACTTGGTGGCGAAACCAACCCTTGAGGATCAAATCAGAGTTGCCCAAAGGCGTGCACGAGGTGTTCGCCGGATCAAGGAGAACATTGCTAGCGGAGTTGCTAAATATTTCTCCACAGATAGTAAAGGAACGGTATTCTTTGAAAATCGTTTGGTAGTACCTAAGAATAAGGATCTAAGGCAGCTCATCCTCAAAGAAGCCCATGACACACCCCTCTCAATTCATCCCGGTAGCACAAAAATGTACCGAGATCTACGCCAGAGATTTTGGTGGACCCGGATGAAGAGAGACATTGCTCGATTTGTTGCTGAATGTGATGTTTGTCATCGCATTAAGGCAGAACACCAAAGACCTGCTGGTACACTTCAACCTTTGCCTATTCCCGAGTGGAAATGGGACAAAGTCGGTATGGACTTCATCACCGGCTTTCCAAAAACCCAGAAAGGAAACGATGCCATCTTCGTGGTCATTGATAGACTTTCCAAAGTTGCTCACTTCCTTCCAGTTCGCGAGTCCATAACTGCAAGCCAGTTAGCGGACTTGTACGTCTCTAGAATTGTGTCTCTTCATGGTGTTCCTTTGTTGATAAATTCTGATCGTGGAAGCTTTCAGAATGCTATGGGAACTCATCTATCCTTTAGTACAGCTTTCCATCTTCAGTCTAGCGGTCAAGTTGAAAGGGTTAATCAAATATTGGAAGACATGCTCAGAGCTTGTGTTATCTCTTTCGGAAAGAATTGGGAGAAGTCTCTTCCATTCGCCGAATTTGCTTATAACAATAGCTATCAATCTAGTCTGAACATGGCTCCTTTTGAACTCCTATATGGATGACGATGTCGAACACCCCTTAACTGGTCAGAAACCGGTGAAAGACAACTCTTTGGACCGGATATGATCAAGGAAGCAGAAGAGCAAGTTCGCATTGTTCGTGATTGTTTGAAAGCCGCTCAGTCTCGTCAAAAGAGCTACTATGATCGTCATCATAGAGAGGAGAGCTACAATATTGATGAGAAGGCTTACCTTCGGGTTACTCCTCTTAAGGGAACCCAAAGATTCGGTATCAAAGGCAAGTTGGCCCCACGTTACATCGGACCTTTCCGGATTCACGCTAAACGTGGAGAAGTTGCCTACCAACTTGAACTACCTCCGCACCTTTCCCGAGTACATGATGTATTCCATGTGTCACAACTCAGGCGTTGCTTCAAGGACCCCATCCGCGAAGTCGACCATGAAACGCTTGATCTCCAAGATGACCTTTCTTATCGAGAGTACCCTGTTCGTATTCTTGATTCAGCAGAGCGTGTCACTCGTCGTTAGAAGATCAAGTTCTTCAAAGTGCAATGGTCACATCACTCCGAGAAAGAAGCAACCTGGGAAAGAGAAGACCGCCTCCGTGCCGAGTACCCCACCTTCCTCCCGACGACTTCTGAATCTCGGGACGAGATTCTTTTGAGTGGGGGCGAGTTGTCAGAACCCCAACTAGGGTAAGTGCTAGGGTTTGCTTGTCCCTTTGCATCATGCAAAAATTTCCAAAGAAAATCAAAAATGGGGAAACAGAAAGCCCTGAAAATTTTAATTCAAATGGCCAGATAAAAATATTTTTCCAAAAATCATTTGAAGAGTTGAAAAATTCCTATAAATGATGCTGATCATTTTAAAAGTGGTTTGGGTTCATTCCCACACTCATGGAATTTTCTACAATTCAAAATGGGCCTTGGAAATTAAATTAAACTCCAATTTGAATTTAAATTCAAATTGTTTGATTTTCAAAAATCACCAAAACTTATGAGTGGCTAACTATATATGTTATAAGCCCACATAAAAGTTTTCATGATTTTTAAAAATGCTCTGCTATTTTATTTTGGGGCAAAAAAAAAGGAAAGCAGAAACAAAATTAGAAAGAAATAAAAAGGCCAAGCCCCACCTACCTGGCCTACCTGGCTCAGCAGAGGCGGCCCAGCCCAAAGGGGCAGGGTCGTCTTCTCCACCAGGCCAGGAAGGCAGGCAGCTCGCCGGCGAGCCGGCATGGCTGCCAGGCAGCTACCTGGCTGCCTCCCTGGCCTTATCCGGCGACGTGGAGACGTCTGGGAGCCTCCCGCTCCTTTTCCCCCTCTAGCGCGTCTCTCCCTCGCCCTCTCTCGCTGTGCCCTTCGACAACCGAGCGATGCCGCAGAGCACCACCGTGCGCAGGCGTGCCCCCTGCCATCCCGAGCTCAAGCCGTAGTGTCCACGAGGTCCATCGCCGTCGACTTCGTCTAGCAGGCCGACGAACCGAACTCAATGCCCACCGAAGACGATGCAAGATTCAAGGTCTCGCCGCCGGGCGCAGAGGACTCCGGCGAGGAATTCCCCAACGTCCAGCCTCTCTCCGGTCTCGCAGCGTTCACCTTCGAGCTCTGGTGAGACTCGCGGTCTTTTCCCCCTTTCCCCGCTCTTTTCCACGCACGGGTTCGTCGAGGTCGTCGTCGCAGTGCTTCGGCCGTCGCCTCGGACGTCGCCGACGTGCTCCAGAGCCCTTCCGTGGCACCCTGATGGCATGGTTGCGTGCGGAAGCCCGCGGGGAGCACAACCGTGCCAGCCAAACCCCAAACCGAGCCCGTTTTGCAACTCCGGCGAAACTCCGGCGGCCCCCCCGGCGAGCTCCACCATTAGAGCTAACCTAACCCCCACTAAACCTAATCCCAGCCACTGACAGGTGGGGCCTTGCCCCTAATTAACCCCTCTGTTAAGCTAATCAAACCGGGGATTAACCCCCTGAGACTGACAGGGTGGACCCACTGGTCAGCCCCCCCTTGACGTCACCCCCACGTCAGGCTGACGCAGTAAAGATTTTCCAGAAAATAGAAATGAATTAAATTAATCCATAAAATTCCAGAAAATGCTTTAAACTTGGGAAATTCATAACTAATTCATATGAACTCCAAATATAGCAAATAATATGTCTAAAAATATCAGAAAAATCCAAGGATTATGAATATGGGCTCTGTTTTCATGTTTGACCAATTCAAATTGGGTGAACAGTGCAAAACATCCATATGGCTTTAATTCAAATTCAAATTTGAAGCACATTTGCAAATGACTTTGCATTTGACTTCTTTTAAAAGGAATTGTACCCACATTGTGACCAAGAACATCACCTTTTCAATATTGATCATGTGTTTGAGCATTTGCAAATAAATTTATACCTTGTTTCATTGTTTGCTCGATAGACGTGCAACCGGAACCGGGGGCCACCCCCTTCGTTGAAGACTTCGTTGTCGAACCTCGTCAGCAAGGCAAGCAAACCCCATTGATCATGTCTATAAAATCCCAATTCCCTCTCAGTCTCGTTTATGCATGTTTAGGAGATCACTTTGTATCGATTCTACCGCATAGTTGAACCCATATCCGATGCATGACCTATCATCTTGTCACAGTAGTAAGCAAACCACAATCCTAGCTGACATAGGAATTGTTTGATATCATGAAGCCCCTGCAACTGTTACAGCTTATTGCATTCTTAGTGTTACATGAGGTTACTTTTGATGTGAGTCGGGATGATGGTGAACATGGTGTTGATGAAAGTGAAACTGTGTCGGTGAATCCACCCTAATACAAGGTGAACGATGAGAGGCTGTGTAGGAGTACACAGTGGGTTGTCTCGTTGAACACTGCCTTAGGCATCGAGTTCTTGTATGGTAACCCAAGACAAAGAGTACAACCACACATTGGGCTCACTGACCCCTCTCGGCCTAGTACCTTGATCCGTGTCGACGTCCAGGAGTCACATTAGTTCGGGCTTTCCATTTGACATGTGCATAGAAAAAGAACGAAGGAACTGGTTGCATCATATAGACATGTGGGTGCACCTATGAGGCAGGAAAACCATCTGCCAGAGGTGGCGTCTTGGTCACCTACATTGTTTGAGTCCGTTTCGTTGATCCGGCCGGGCTCTCGAGCGGAGGCAAACTCAGATAGTCGACTCCTGGAATAGACCGGTTGTGAGCGAAGTGTCGTGGTGAACATCCTCGCTGTCACCTCTTGAACGGTGGTGAGACCTGGCGGTAACCGATGGTCATGTGTGTGTAGTTTACACCCTTGCAAGGTTAACAAAACTATTCGAATAGCCGCGTCCGCGGTTAAGGACTACTTGGAACCTGTACCTGATTATTAGACAACTCGAACTGGATACTTCTAAAATACACCAAGATAAGTGTGAGTGCTATGGTGTGCCTCCTCGTGGGGAAGTCGAGGAAGTAACCACAGTGGTGTATTTGGTTGGAGATGTAGTGGACTCGTGTACGCTTCTTACCTCAAGTCTGGTATTCGTAGTTCAGGATTAGCCAAGTCAAAGCTGGCATTTCTGCAAGTGAAACCCCACCCCCTTTACCTTGATACTTGAGCATGAGTAGTGTAGTTCTGATGTAAGTCTTGCTGAGTACGACTTTGTACTCACGTTTGCTTATTCTATGTTTTAGATAAGAACCGGACCCCGATGGAGTCACCTTCGTGAAGCTCGACGTTGGCTAAGTTAGCATAGTCCCAGACAGCAGTCTGGTCCCTCGTGGAAGGGCATGTTTGTTGTACAAGGCTTCTCTAAGCCACTTGTTAAACTTGTCTGTACTCAGACCTAATTTGCTTCCGTTGTATGATGTAATGTTGATCACAGACATGTGATCTTTGTATGCTCTATGTGTATATCAATAAAGAATACTTTGTAGAGTTATGTGATGATACCTGCTGTTCATACTAGGCATGTGTGCTGCGTGTATGTTTATAACATGCATGTCTTAGTATGGGTTTTCGAGACCTTAGTTGTGATCTGGCTGGCGGTCTTTTATACACCAAGTGGCCCTTAGATGTGCGCATCTTGGGGCATCGCGATGCGATTGCTCGTGACTCTGTCACGTGCACACTTAGTTGTATGATTGAGCCCGCCCTAGACCCCAACTAAGTGATCGGGCTGGAGTAAGTCTATGTAAGAGTTAGGATCCAACCGATAACATGGTTGAGGCGACTTGTCTATGAGTATGGGATTCACCACCCATAAGCATTTAGACTTGTGAGCGGACGATGAGGACCCATCTCAGATGATCATCCGGCATGAATGGGATGCCCCTCACGTTCGATGCTTACCGAGAACGTTCTGTGCTTGGCCTTGTCTGCTTAGACAAGTGGGTACGGTTCTCGGCTCTCCATGTGATTGTATCGTGACTGGAATTACATATGCTAACCCCGGGTCCCGACATCCTTGATCTATATCTATAGATCTTGATTCCCAAAATGTAAGCTGCTTCTCCCATGTCCTTGATTTCAAAACTATTTTTCAATGAGTCCTTGACAGCTTCAAGCATTGGAATGTCATTCCCAATCAGTAATATGTCATCCACATATAAGATTAGAAATACGATTGATCTCCCACTAAACTTCTTGAAAACACAAGGTTCCTTTTCGTTCTCGATGAAGCCAAACGATTTGGCAACCTCTTTAAAACGAATATTCCAACTCCGAGATTCTTGCTTCAATCCATAAATGGATTTCTGAAGTTTGCATACCTTACTAGCATTCTCTGGATCGACAAAACCCTCGGGTTGTATCATATACACGTCCTCTTCTAGATTTCCATTAAGGAAAGCTGTTTTGACATCCATCTGCCATATCTCATAATCGAAATAGGCAGCTATAGCTAGAATAATCCAAACTGATTTAAGCATCGCTACAGGCGAGAAGGTCTCGTTGTAGTCAATTCCTTTAACTTGTCGAAACCCCTTCGCGACAAGTCGAGCTTTATGGATTTGAACATTTCCATCCATATCAGTATTAATCTTAAAGATCCATTTGCACTCAATGGTTCTTGCACCATTTGGTAGATCAACCAAGTTCCAAACTTGATTGTTATCCATGGACTTTAACTCGGATCTCATGGCCTCAAGCCATAACTCGGAATCTGGATCCACCATCGCTTCCGCATATGTCAAAGGCTCATTGTTGTCCAACAACAATACATTTCTTGCATTACGCAGCTTTTCTGACCTTCGTGGTGCGGGTTCTACTTCAACCACGGGTTCACTGACTGGCTCTGCCATAATGGCATCACTTGCCGTGTCTTCCCCGAGTGGTTTATCTCAAACCTATTCGAGTTGCACCGTCCTCCCACTAGCCTTCCTATTGAGAAACAATTTCTCAAGGAAGGTACCATGTCGAGCGATAAATACTTTGCCCTCTTGTCGGTTGTAGAAGTAATACCCTAAGGTTTCCCTTTGAATATCCCACGAATATGCACTTATCCAATTTGGGTGCGAGCTTGTCCGACTGAAGTCGCTTGACAAAAGCTTCACAACCCCAAATCTTTAGAAAAGACAAACTGTGATGCTTCCCAGTCCATATCTCATATGGTGTCTTATCTACGGATTTAGATGGTACTTGTTTAGTGTGAAAGCTGCAGTTTCTAGAGCATGACCCCAAAATGACAATGGTAGATCTGACTGACTCATCATCGATCGAACCATGTCCAACAAGGTGCGATTCCTCCGTTCCGATACACCATTTATTTGAGGCGTTCCAGGAGGAGTGAGTTTTGGAACTATTCCACGACTCTTGAGATGATCATCAAACTCTTGACTCAGATATTCACCTCCACGATCTGATCGTAGAAGTTTGATCGTCTTGTCGAGTTGATTCTCTACTTCAATCTGAAACTCCTTGAACTTTTCATAGGTTTCCGACTTGTGCCTCATCAAGTAGATATATCCATATCTTCTCAAGTCGTCGGTGAAATTCACGAAGTATTGGTAACCACCTCTAGCAGTCGTGCTCATTGGTCCACACACATCAGTATGTATGAGTTCCAACAAGTCGGATGCCCTCTCGCAACTCTTTGAAAAAGGTGTCTTGGTCATCTTGCCGAGTAGGCACGATTCGCATGTCTCGAATGATTCAAAATCAAACAAATTTAAAAGTCCATCATCATGGAGCTTCTTCATGCGCTTTTCACTAATATGACCAAGCCGACAGTGCCAAAAGTAAGTTGTATTCAGATCATTAGGTTTAAGCCTCTTGGCATTTATATTATAGACAGATTCACCTTCAAGATTCAAAATGAATAACCCATTCACAACGGGCGCCAAGCCATAAAACATTTTATTCAAATATATAGAATAACCATTGTCCTTAATAATGAATTCATAACCTTGTCTCATTAAACATGAGGCAGAAATAATGTTTCGACTTAACGATGGAACATAATAACAATTATCAAGCTCCATTACAAATCCAGAAGGTAAATTAAGTTGCATGGTGCCGACGGCTAATGCAACAACTCTTGCTTTATTCCTGACGCGAATGTCAACTTCTCCTCTTGCGACATCTCTACTTCTTTTTAGTCCCTGCATCGAGTTGCAAATGTGAACAACCGATCCGGTATCATATACCCAAGAACTATTAGAAATATCCTCAAGATACATGTCTATAATATATACAACAAGTGTACCTATAGAAGATGTACTCCCACTGCTCTTGCCCTTGCTGGCGAGCCACTTTTTGCAGTTCCTCTTCCAGTGACCATTCTCCTTGCAATAGAAGCAAATGGTCTCCGCGTCAGGTCCAGGCTTAGGCGCCGGGGCTAGAGTAGGGATCACATCCTTGTCCTTTCCTTTTGTGTTAGCCTTCTTCTTGGTCCATGACTTCTTTAACTTGGTCGTGTTCTGCACCATCAACACTTGATGTGTGCCCTCCTTAATGTCCTGCTCTGCTATCTTAAGCATCCCATGCAATTTAGTGGGCTTCTTTTCCATGCCATGCATATGAAAGTTCGTAATGAATGAGTTATAGCTTGGCGGAAGAGAACCAAAAATTGTATTTGTAGCTGACTCAGGAGTCAACGGATGCCCAAGACGATCCAAAGCTTGCATGTATCCCATCATTTTGATGACATGCGGGCTTAGTGGATCACCCTCTTTCAGCTTGCAATCCATCAGGGATCGCCAGACGTTGAACCTTTTGGTCCTAGCCTGAACCTGAAACATGCCCTTAAGACTCTCGATCATATCGAAAGCCCTAATGTCTTCGAACTGCTGTTGCAGCTCGGGCTCCATAGAAGCCAGCATGAGGAAGCTGATCTCAGTAGACTCATCCTTGAGTTTCTGATAGGCATTCTTAGCAGCAGCGGTAGCATTATCAGCCGGTTCCTCTGGAAGCGGTTCCTCTAGAACATTTTCCTTTTTATCATGATTGAGAACAATTCTCAGATTTCTATACCAGGTGGTAAAGTTTGTTCCATTCAGTTTATCTTTCTCAAGGATGGATTTCAACGCAAAATTGGTAACTGGAGCAGGTGGTGCCATTGATCTACAACATAAAATGCAAAATACTAAGACATGTATTCATGAAGAGCAATTCATATTAAACGCTTTAATAAAATTACTCCTACTAAGTTCAACATCCCTCTAGTTGACACTAAGTGATTCAGGATCCGATGGGGCGAATTGACTAGTGAGCTTTTGCATCACTGCTAGCCGACTCGACCTATCGGTAAGCAACTCCTTGCTAATCGCATCAACCATACAAGTCATGTTTGTTGATGCGCATCACATACACACCAACACCTATGCCCCGAAGCCGAAAATTGTTTTGATAGCCTCGACAAGTTAACCAAGTGCTATGCGTGTAAGTGTCCAACACAAACCCATCACGCCAAGGAGATCTAGCAGCACCCTAATTTTATAGGCCTACTACTAAACATATGACATGTGATGTGCAGAAATTGGGGAGGCAAATTTTACTTGATATTCTTTGAGGGATCATCCTACTTAAAACATCTACCATGTCGAAGAAGGATGCATAAAGGGATAAACTTTCACAGCCAGTTTATACAAGTGATATGGTATAACCCCTTTATCATAGCGCATGGTGATCTCCATCTCCATGTGCGCGAACCTCCCATGGCGATCTCCATCTCCATGTACGGTTGTCCTCGTGGTGATCTCCATCGCCACACCATGGTGTCAACCGCCAAGTGTTACATAAGTTACTATGCTATTACAAACTAATAGCCGTGAAAGTAAATTACATTACATGGCTCCACAAGTTGACATGCAGGTCATTAATACAATAATGAGACAACCATATGGCTCCATCCGGTTGTCAAAACCATGACACATAGGCCATGAATAATAACCTACACAATGGGCTATACCAAATCTTTTCATTCTGCATCGTTTGGTAGGTCATGGAGCTCAATCGGAGTTCATATGACCAAGATATGGCCTCTGAACCGAACCTGCTCACAGATTTTTGGACAGCGCAGATCATATCTACGCCGTGTCCTGATCCGTGTCCTGGATCAATCACCTAGTGATATCCGCATGCCACAATAGGGTTTACGACACACTGTCTATCCCAATGTAGGATAACTGACCTCTAGGGATAAGTTGTGGCACGACCTAAGTAGCTCGCGCCTCGGGACAGATCATTAAATCAAGAACCTCAAACATACATGCAAAACCGATCTGATCTACACATCTCTATATTAAAATCCATCACGAATTCACCACCAAATAGAGAGGCTCTGATACCACTATTGGGGCACACGGTACGCTACACTAGCGCTAAATCAAAATTTTCTACCGCGCACAACCAAGATCACCGCTACTGGAGATGAACTACGTGATTAGAGTTTACCACTAGACGCGCAGTCACGGCAGCGGAAGGAGAGTTAGCGATGCGCGTCGGCGGCTGCTCCTCGAATCCCTCGAACCGATCCCACGAACGGAGTCCAGCGATCCGATCCCGCAAATAGTTCGTCCAAGCACCGCAGGTGCAACGCCTCCAAGGGATGCACACGTACAAGGAGGAGCGCCGGGCGGCGAACTGCTAGGTCCGGCAGCTCGGCCTGGAGGTGGAGTGGCGGCTAGGGTTGTGGTCTATCCTGTACCCCTTCGGGGTTCTCCCTAGCCTTTATATGGCGCCCGTGGAATGGCCTCAACCCTTGAGGCAATCCGGACCCTCCATCCATAATCCATTTGGATCACATCCGAATGGGCTCCTTTCCCCTTAAGCGCGCGACCCTATAGGTTCACGTACACATGGACACGTCCCGAATCACATACGGTTCGATAGTCGGTAGTGGTTCCTAGCAGAACGTGCCGACTCCCATATATCTGTAAAGTCATAAGACGAACCATTACAAAGTGTCATATGCAACATTCCTTTTGCCTCACGATATATGTTGTCAAGCTCAAGGCGAGTACTTGTCACCCTTGTGATAGCTTGACCTCTCTTCTCGAAACCGTGATACAGATTCCTGAACCGGGTTAACATTTAACCCATGTCGCATGGCCATGCTTTCTGAATCTTACCACTGGAGAGGGCCCAGAGAATATCTCTCCAAAGTGGAGGGGCAAATCCCATCTTGATCAACCATGTCTCGCGGCATGTATCATGACTCACCCGTAAGCTACCTTTATAACTACCCAGTTACGGTGTAGCGTTTGATAGTCCCTAAGTGAGTCATTCCTCATCCCGAGAACATGCGAGGACCTCAGGTCTAGGACATGGCATATACATTGTATTGAGACTAACATATGACAATATCTCGCTGTGTCTCAAAGTGGGTCTCTGTCCAACTCAGTGATCCCATCACTAAGTTAATACTATCGGTAGCATCTCCATGCTCATGACTTGTGAAACATAGTCATCAATCGAATCATATACTAGTCAAGGATATGTGTCCGCATAACCTTATCAACTAGGGACCATTAGAACAATCATCATAGAATATATAGTCTCACAAACAAGTCACATACTTATTGATACATATCAGTGATGATGTTCAAGGACAATACAAATAACTCATGAATACATTAGGAGATAATATTATAACATGATTGCCTCTAGGGCATATCTCCAACAGACCCGTGGCTAGCTTGAGGAGCAAGCTTGTCCTCCGCTAGCATTGTAATTAAACCCTTTGTGCTCGTACATTTGGTAATAGAAAGCTGTTCAGTCTATATCAAGCAATGCTGTGTTCCAGAAGACTTGATCTTTGGGCTTGAGCACGGGGCGTTCCGGTCCTCTGAGCCGGGGTGCCACACTATCTAGTTTAAGTTTTTATGGTTTTAGTTGATGAAGAACTCCAGTGTATCGGGCGATGAACTATGTCGCGGGGAACCTGTAATAAATCTTTTTGTTTTTGCATGATTTGTTCTTAGCCATAGAAGATTTCACCGCAAAATATTACTACTCCATGTCTAGCTACTAGCCGCTAGCCTCGGGACTGTCCACATGCATTGTGTGGTGATTAGACGGGAGAGGCGTGTTGTGAAGACATGTTTGACTAGAGGGAGGGTGCCAGGAGCACGCGCGCACCAAAGCTCCTCACCGGGACTAGTGCTAGCTCACTGTGAGACAGGGCCTTTCATGTTAAACCCTCCTCCCCTCACTGCTCAAAAATGATACTACATGTTCTTCGTGCTTTCACATCGCAAACATGGCTAAGAAATGCATGATTCCGCGACAAAACTCACTAAATATCTCAACCTTATTTAAGGAGGCGGTGGTGGCCCAAAGCGACGACGAGCATGTGGATTTGACCATTGCCTCTGCCATTTCCAAGCTTGAAGACAGCAATCAGAGAGCTGATGCATACCAATTGTTCAAGGAAATGGTGTCCAACGAGGAAGATCTCGAGCCTTCAATGCGAGTCAAGATGATGAACAAGTACAATTATTTTCCAAGCTAGGTTCACGACTGTCCACATGCACAACTAGGTGTGTGATGATTTGACGGGAGAGGCGTGGCATGCGAACAGGTTTGACTACACAGTAGTGTGCCAGGAGCACGCACCACCTCTCCTCACCGTAAATAGTGATAGCTCACCGTGAGAGAGGGATCAAACTTCAGTGACTCAAGTCACATGACTTTGGGTGCATGAGAGGTGGGCCCAGTAGCTGTTGGACCCATCTGTCATGCACCAAAAGTCATGTGACTTATGTCACTGAAGCTCAGTCCGTGAGGTTAAACCCCTCCTCCCCTCAACAACGCCCCCATATAATACTACATGTTCTTCCTTCTTCGATTCCCATCGCAACCATGGACTCTCCATCAAGGTCGCCAAGTGCCCCCCCTCACCACCAATGATACCTGAATATCCAACCACCATCTCATAGGCAGAGAACACCAACATGTTCTTGGTCATGGGGGCCATCTCGACCTTACAGTCGCAAATTGCCATGACAAAGGCGGATGTCTGGGCTGAGACCGCCACGAATGCGGCGGCAGAAGCAGCTCGCTTGAATGAATCCGTGAACAAAGCAGCGGACCTCGCCTATAAGACCGCGGAGAATGCATCAAGGGCCTATATTGAAGCCCGCGCTGCGAGGAAGCGCATAGTTGAGGCCTTGGAAATGTATGATTCTGCGGCAAAACTCACTAAATCTCTCAAGCTGAAGGAGGAGGGGGTGGCCCGAAGCGACGACGATCACATGGATTTGACCACTGCCTTTGCCATTTCCAAGCTTGAAACCACCAATCAGAGAGCTGATGCATACCAATTATTCAAGGAAATGGTGGCCAGCGATGAAGATCTCGAGCCTTCCATGCGAGTCAAGATGATGAACAAGTGCATGGAAAATTTTCTTGGTCAAGTCAATATGCTATAGCTGGGGTTAGTTATCTTATTATCGTAGTTAAGTATCCATTGTTTAGCTAGTCTGATGAATAATGAAATCCCTTGTTCCTCTCCAGTATAGATGATTGGGATGGTTTGGAGGCAATTGAGGGGGAATTTGATGTATTTTGTACGACTGATTATGTGTGCAATTATTTTCCAAGCGATCGAGGCTCCTGACTGTCCGCAGAAACATCTTGTTGTGCGATGATTAGATGGGAGAGGCATGGCGTGCGAACATGGTTGACTAAACGATCGCGTGCCAGGAGCACGCACCACCGCTCCTCACCGGGACTAGTTCTATCTTACCGCTGGTCCCAAGCTTCTACCCTAAGGAAACTACTATTCCTCTTCGCAAAATGGGCAGAGAAATCTGCAATGAAAATACTAGCGCGAGCCGTCGTGCATTGCCAACAATCTGCTTTAGTGACCCGTATGCCTTTCTTCATATGTATATGAACAAGACTTTGCATCTTACAATCAATCAAACAAGAGCAATACACACATAGGATTCACTGACAACAATTTTTCATTGCATAACATAGATCTCCATTGCATAAAGGAGCATGGTTCCTTTTCTCCAATTAGTTCAACTATTAGAACTAACCAAAATAAACCCTAAACTAGCGTCAAGTACATACTGAAATAGCTTTTACCCTCGTATCTAGCTCATTTCAACTACGCTAGCAGTCCATCGACGATATACTGATGAGCCCAAAATATTAAGTACTAGCTAAAAGCTCCATCAGTTGGAGGCGCCGAAGGAGAAACCCGTCCATCTACGGGCATCCTCTTCCAGCCGCTCCCGATGCCCTTCTGCGAAGAAGGCATTCTCCTTGTACCTCGCCAGATCATGCTGGTGATCTTCCTCCACACAGAGGTAAGCTTCTACTGGCATAGCCATCTCCCTTTCCCCCTCCTCCCTGACGACGGCATTGAAGCGCTCGACGGTGTCTCCGTTGTCATCACCGAAGCTCGGAGGACCCCGGGTGGCGCGCTTCGGCGCCTAGATGGTGCTCGCCGGCGCTTAGATGGTGCTCGCCGGTGCCTGAATGTGCTCGCCAGCGCTTGGATGGTGCTCGCCGGCGCCTGCATGCCGCCCCCTGCACCCGGATGGTGCTCCCCTCCTCCTGCATGCCGCGCGTCATCGCCCGGATGGGCCGCGCCTGCATTGTGCGCCTGCGCCTGGAGGGTCCGTGCCTCACCCCTGATGCTTCCCTTCGGCGCTAGTATGGCGATGCGCGCGCTGTGCGACCGGCGTTGCGGGATAAATGGTTGATGTGTGCATTTTGTCGGGGAGTGCGTCTCGCCCGCGGTACCATTACAGGTACTGGATCTAGCAAGGAGTTGTCCGGTGCTGCCGCGGAGTCACTACCTCAGGATCTGCTGGGGTACGGTGCACTGGACCCATTGTTGATCTGTGGGAAGAGAGGGCAAAAGAAGGGGATGTGAATGCGGATCCTGTGTCTTCGACATGACACTCTTTATGGCCCGCATTGGATTTTTTCCTACGGGCGGGAAGGTTGCGCGGTTGTGCGCGGAGGTTGCGCGGTTCCGTACGTGAACTTTCGCCTGCTCAGCTGGATCGCGTGCTGATACGTCCCAAACGTATCTATAATTTTTTCTTGCTCCATGCATGTTTTGTGTGATATTGCTATGATCTAGATACACTTCCATACACTTTTGATCATATTTGGACTAACTTATTAACTCAGTGAACCCCAGTGCCAGTTCATGTTTTCTGCTTTTTTCTATTTCAGGTTTCCCCCATATTAAAAGTGCTCCAAAAATTCGGGAAAATCAGATAAAAAATCAGCGTTCCTTTAGCTTCCGGATTCACCGAAGAAGGGCCAGAGGGGCCCCACCTGGTGCCTAGGCGGCCACCCCGCGCGGCCTAGCGCTTGGTCGCGCCGGGTGGCCTCGTGGGCGACTGGGACCTCCCCTGGTGGCCCCCTTGGCTCTTATTTATACACCCGTCGCAAAAAGCCTGATTCCAGACCCCTTTTCTCCATAAGCAATTCCGATCTCTGCCGCCATCACCGACAAACTTCGAGGGACCAGAATTCCTGTGCCGACACCCTGCCGGGACGGGGAATTGCCCCCGGATTCATCTCCATCGACCGTGCTTCCTCCCTCCATGATGCGGGAGTAGTCCCTCCCCGGGGCTGAGGTTTCTACCAGTAGCTATGTGGTCAATTCTCTCTCCCATGAAGTGATCTTCGTTGTGATCATAGGCTATGTTAATCTAGGGTGATCCCATGATATTTCCCCTTCCTCTATGTATTGGATTATTTTACTCACTTGATCTTATCTAGTATAATCCCCGAGACCATAGTGACATCGGTCTATTGGACATGGGTTAGAATAATATTTTCATGAGTGATTTCCTCTTTTGTGTGTTGATTGAAGACTGAGAGTCTCTTGGTGCTTGTATTTGAGTATCCTTGAGATATGTTGTGGTGATTGTGGTACTCTCTTTGGATGGCCGCGGTTACATTGGGAAAACCATAGATTGAGAACTACGAACTTTGAGGTGTGCTTTTGTTTCCCTACATAATTCTCGTCCTCTCTTGACCACAAAGGAATGACCTCCGAGTGCGTCTCCATTGCATGTTTTGTAGGAAATATCATGTGATTAGACTATGTTAATGTTATTGGGAGTTGCCACTACTGAAAGTATGAAGCCTAGGCCTTGTTTCCACCATTGCTGCACCGTTTGTGCTCACTTTTGTCACATGTTTTCTTGCTGCCCTTTTTATTACAGATTTATATTACCTTGCTTTGCCACACCTATCACTCGTATTTTACCATCTCTTCGCCGAACTAGTGCACCTATACAACTCCTAGTAAATTAGGTGTGTTGGGGACACAAGAGACTTGTTGTACCTTAATTGCAGGGTTGCTTGAGAGAGACCATCTTTAGCCTCTACTTCCTCGAGTTCAATAAACCTTAGGTCATCCACTTGAGGGAAATTGCTACTGTCCTACAAACCTCTGCGCTTGGAGGCCCAACATAGTCTACAAGAATAAATGCATCTGTAGACATCAAGCTATTTCTGGCGCCGTTGCCAGGGAGGTTAGTGCTTGAAGGTATACCTTTAGATCTTGCAATTATTTCGTTTTGTTTCTTTTTTTATTTTCACTAGTTAGGCTTTATGGAAAACAACAAAAAAATTATGAGAGAGCTTTATGAGCTCTATCTTGAGTTAGGACATGAAGTGTTTCTAGAGGAGATCAAAAAGCTTATGGAGATTTATTATTTGAACAACACTCATGATAGTAGTAATGTTATTAGTATGTCTTCTTTGAATACCTTTGATCCTAATGATATGCAAAGCTATAAGCTTGGAGATGCTACGTTTTATGAAGATGATCTTTTTAGCCCCCCAAGTTTTGATGATACTTTGCCTCCTATCTATGATGATTATTGTGATGACACTTATGCTATAAAGAATAAATGTTTGAAAGTGTATCATGATAAGAATGATTCATGTGATAGCTATTTTCTTGAGTTTGCTCCCACTATTATTAATGAGAAGGATTTTGCTTATGTGGAGAGTAATAAATTTTCTATGCTTGTGGATCATGATAAGAATTTTTTATGTGATACTTATATTGTTGAGTTTATTCATGATCCCACTAAAAATTATTATGAGAGGGGAACATGTGCTTATAGATATTCCATATCAAGTTCCCTCCCTTTATGATGTAATTTTTGAAGTTGCACTTGTTTTGCCTTCCTATGCTTATTACTTCATGATTCAATGAATTATTCTATTACAATATTCCTATGCATAGGAAGCATGTTAGACTTAAATGTGTTTGGTATTTTCTTCTTGATGCTCTTTTTTTGTTCTTCAACTCTTATTCCTACGAGGGCATCATTAAAATCTTAAGCCTATCTTTATGGCTATAAAGAAAGAGCTCTAGGGATACAACCCTTGTTATCTTTACTTTGAGTTTTTAATTTCAGTTTTTAGTGGTCTTGATGATTGTTACTACTGTAGAAACATCATTGTATCTTTATTTTTGTAACATCCAAAAATTCTCCGAATTTTGGAAGGTTAATAAATTAAATAGATAATGATTGTTTGCTTGATGTGTTTGATTTTCTCTAGGATTTAAAACTTTTTGGAGTTTATTGAATATTAAAAAGAGAGGGAATAAAAGGACTTTCCCTAATATTCATAATTGGTGTTTTTAGAATTTATTATTTTTAAAACAAAACCAACAAAACAAAATGAGAGAAGGTAATACGACTCCTTCAACATATTAAAATGTTGGAAAATGTTTTAAATCATTATTGGAATTCTTCTGAATACTCAAAACATTTTTTTCAACTCAAGGAAATTCATTTGAGAGGATATAAAATGACTTATCCCCTTTTAATAAAGTTGGAAAATATTTAGAATATTTTAAAGTTTTTAAAATTTATTTTGAGTATTATAAATAACTCTAATATTATTTTAGAGATTTTATAATGCTAAGAGAGTTTTTATTTCATTGAAATGATTTATTAAATATTTTAAAAGAGTTGACAAAGTATTTCAATGGGATATTTTTATTTTTCCAAATTATTTATTGGTGAAACAATTTTAAAATTTATATTTTATTATTTAGAAATGGTTTGTTAATGCTTTTGACCAAATAAAAATATTTTAAATGATTTATTGGATTTTATTTGATTTATGAAAAGTATTTTATATTTAAATAGAGTATTTAGAAAAGGTTTTTATTATATTTACCTTTTTGGAAAATATTTTCATTTTATTATTTTCTTTAGATTATTTGAATAATTTAGAATTTTATTTCATATTTTTCGGAGTTATGGTTGATTTTATTTTATTGTTTGAAGTTACGGTTTTAAAGAAAAAGGAAAACTCGTAGCCCTGCCCATTAGCTGATTTCCGCCCACGAGTGAATTTTGAGCCCGAGTAGGATCCGAACTGTTTTTTTTCTTTTCTATTTTCTCTGGCTATATAAGTATTTTCCAAAAATTTCTTTTATTTTTAAATCCCTAGCGCCGCGGACCCCACTTCGCCGCTGCAGACTTCGCCGGATTCCGGCCACCCCGCCGCCGGAGCTCCACCGACGGAGCTCCCACGCCGCCCCGCCGGACCACCGTGCCGCCGCCGCCTCCACCGGTGCGCCGGCCGTCACCCTTCTCCGTCCGCCCGCCGCCCTAGGCCGACACGCCGCCGCCACGGTGGCCGGGCCGGCCACGCCGCCGCCCAGGCGCCTCGCCGGCCGCCACCAGCCGCCTCCTCTCACGCCGGAGCCGCGCCCTCGCCGGAGCAGCGCACCTCGCCGGAGTTCGCCGGAGCCAGTTCCGGTCAAACTGCCTCCAGGGACGCGATTGCTTTTTTGCAAAAAAGTTTATTCGCGAACAGGTCCCTGTTGGCAGAAAACCCTTCGGCACCGTACCCGCGATATCTCCGCAACCGTAAGTCGGATCGAGGTGAAACTTTTTGCTACACGCTCGTGTTGTTCTTTACTTTAGCATAGAGTCAACTTTTCAAACTTTTGAACACTTTTGAATTTGAATTTATTTCAAATTCAAATTCAAATTCCGGTGGCCGTATCTTTTAAACCGTTGATCCAAATCGAGTGATTCTTTTTGCGTTTGATCACTCGTGTCATGTACTTTCTGTTCATAGCATGTGTACACAAAAATTCACAAGTTTATTGATCTATTTAAATTCAAATTCAATTCTATTTTGCACTTGCTATGATCTGCGTTGTAGTATTCCGTTTCAGGTGATTCTTTTTGCATATTGAATCATATGAGACATCCTATCGGTAATATCCACACACCATTCATATTGCTATGATATTTACCTTGATGTCATGATGCCTTGATCTTAATCTTGTATCGACAATTCTTTGTCCGTTGACTCTCTCGAGTTCACGTTCCACCGATCACCTTCGATCACATCGACACTTGTACCGTGTCAAGCCGCTTGTTTTGTTGCTAAAACCTTTGTGTTTGTTTTGTTTATCTTTTTTTGTCCTTGTGATGTGATTTCTTATTTGAGTTCCTTCGTTGCGATAGATTCTCGGAGTGTGACGAATAGAGTTGACTGGATCGTGAGAGCGAAGAACTTCATCGAATGTATAAGGCAAGTTACACTTTGACCATACCTCAACCTATATTTTCTATTATGCATGTAGCAAATTATCACTCTATGCATGTGTAGGAGTATATATTAGTTATGATTTAAACCCAGTAGGATAGCCATATGTTTTGACCTTGTATTTCATTGTCGCCCTAGGATCGTGGTTGTTATATACTTCTATTGCTTTGTAGACGGGGATTGGTTGAGTTATCATGGAGCTATGTGAGGATTAATGACTTGACTAGCAAACTTAAATAGAAATCACCTCTGGACGGGCAGGGAATGCATCCTGGTGCTCATGCCTTGGATAAGGAGGGACCATGGCTAAATGCTTCCCGAATGGTTGTTTGGTGGTGAACCGGGTGCGTCATGGCGCGTACCCTCTGAATGCAGTGGGCGCCGTCCAGGCTCAAAAAGATCGGACAGACAGTGTGACTAGTAGCTTCCATGTACAACCACTGGCTATATGGGCTCTGGCTTAGATGAGTAAGTTGTGGGGAACCTGACCCTGGTAGCTAGCTGATGTAGATATGATAGGTGTACCGGCTACCAAAGGGTGGAGGCAACCTCTTCTGAAAGACTATGTCTCAATTTTCGGGTTGAGTCCAGTGGGGAAAGTGTACAAACCTCTGCAGAGTGTAAAAACTGATCATGATTAGCCGTGTCCACGGTTACGGACAACTTTGAGCAACTGGGCATTATTGTTGTTGGATGTTCTTGACAGATATTTCACCTTAATAAGAATTTGAGTGAGAACTTTTAATAAATATTCAAGGAGACTCAAGCGTCTAAGCTTGGGGATGCCCCCGTGCATCCCCTTCTCCATCAACAATCATTAGTTCATCCTTCGTCTCACTATATTTTTATCACTTCATGCGTTATGTGCTATGCTTGGAGCGTCTCTCTCTTAGGTTTTCTTTTTAGTTTTCTTTAGCTTTTCTTGCTTTTAATAACAATTTTGATCCCTTCTTACTTTGTGTGGGAGAGAAACAGGCTCCACTTTCAAAATCAAGAACACATCATACGATTCTTCATGCCTATCTTTTTGCTGTTGTGTTTTCTTTATCTTTTCGTAGCTACTGCCATGTTTAGTTTTTGTCTTAGTTTGTCTTTAGCAAGAGCCCTGGATTTTGTTTAGTTTGTTGCTGGAACTCTCTTTAGTTTCCATGTTTATCTTGTTAAGAGAGTTGGTTGTTGCACTGAGTTGTGTCTTGTCTTGAGAGTAGGTAATTGAGGTTGCTATTTAATTTTAATAGTAACTTGCAATAGTTTTGAGGTATTGATGTGAGTAATGTTTAAACTTTTGGTGTCAAGAGCTCTAGACTATTAGTGATAGTGGTCGTATTTTGGGCAATCTGTGTTTATTTTCAAAAACTACAAAAGTAGTTGAGAACTCTAGCTACTAGATGGATCGCTAATCTTTGGAGGGATCAAATATTAGAGTACACTCCCATACCATGAGTCGAGGATGCTCAAGGATAACCAAACCCACATACACTCCTCCTCGGGGTACTTGTCTCTTTGTGAACCTCCTTATTAGATTGAGAGTTACCGATAATAAGTGCATGAGTTCTTCGGGCTAATGTAAGTATTGAAAGTTGACACTTCCACCTCCTCATATTTGCTAGCCTCTCCCGTGCCGTGCATTGCCCTCTTCTCATTCCGAGAGTTGGCGTCCACCTTCGCCGGTGCATCCAAACCCTTGGCATGATACACTCTGTCATCATAAACCTCCTTATATCTTTCCTCAAAATGGCCACCATACCTACCTATCAAGGCATTTCCATAGCCTTTCCGAGATATATTGCCATGCAACATCCACCTCTTCATGACTTGATCTTCATGTCATACATGTTCCTTCTACACTGGCAGAGGCATACATTTGCATACATCATGATAGCTACATCTTCTTTATGTTTTAGTACCTTGTAAAGTGTGAAGATCTTCTATACCTTCTTGTAAAATAGAGTGTTGCCCTTAAGTGAGGAAAAGATCCCAAAGAGGACAGATTTAAAAGATCCCAAAGAGGACAAATGAGAGTTAAATAGAAAAATCTATTGAGGCCACCAAAAAATACAAAAAAATAGACAAAAGAGAAAAAGAAAATAAAAAGAGAGAAAGGGTCAACACTACTATCCTTTTGAAAGATCCACACTAGTACTCCCTCTTATCCTTGTGCTCCATAGAGATGATCATACATGCATATAGCTATGTGGGGACCTTCACACTATAGAACTTGGCTTGCATATTCCAAGGATGAGCCTCCTCAAAAGAGCTCTAGGTCTTCATGAGCAAGCAAGTTAGATGCACCCCCACTAGTTCCATTGGAGAGCTTTTCTTAGCTCATATGTGCATCCTTTGCATGGCAATCCCTACTCCTCACATCATATCTATCATTTGGCCCTCTTGCCTATGATTTTCCTCATTGATGTGATCCCTTCTCATCCTTTTTTTCTTCCTCCTCCACCATATTTCTCTCTTTGCCATCCTACGTGTCAACTCTCGTGCTTACGCTCATCAATTGCATGAGTGCTCAAAATATCGAAAAGGAGTGGATCAAATTGACTTGTACCTGGCTAGTGGTCTGGGGACGAGTCAAGATAAGATTCCAAAGAAGACCAAGTGTGAAACTTTAGTAGATTGAGTTCTCAACAAAAATATTTTTTCTCTCGTATTCCCATATCCCCCTTCTTGAACGCAAACACCATTTGGAGACATTCGAGTCACGGACAACTAAGAGCTCTTGCACCGAATGTTATTTCATTGCTTGTTTCAATGCTAATATAGAATCTTGCATGTTATGACTTGAACTGAATCACATACCTTGATTGCTTTACTTTCAAAGTTCTTATATGGTTGCTAGCATGTCACCACAGAAATTATGCTTGTTATCATTTACCTACTCGAGGACGAGCAGGAATTAAGCTTGGGGATGTTGATACGTATCTATAATTTCTTCTTGCTCTATGCATGTTTTGTGTGATATTGCTTTGATCTAGATACATTTTCATACACTTTTTATCATATTTGGACTAACTTATTAAATCAGTGCACCCCAGTGCCAGTTCCTCTGTTCTGTTGTTTTTATATTTTAGGTTTCCCCTATATTAAAAGTGCTCCAAAAATTTGGGAAAATCAGATAAAAAATCAGCGTTCCGGAAGCTTCCGGATTCACCGAAGAAGGGCCAGAGGGGCCCCACCTGGTGCCTAGGTGGCCACCCCACGCGGCCTAGGGCTTGGCCGCGCCGGGTGGCATCGTGGGCGACTGGGACCTCCCTTGGTGGCCCCCCTTGGCTGTTATTTATACACCCATCGCAAAAACCCTGATTCCAGACCCCTTTTCTCCAGAAGCAATTCCGATCTCCGCCGCCATCGCCGACAAGCTTCGGCGGACCAGAATTCCTATGCCGGCACCCTGCGGGGACGGGGAAGTGCCCCCGGATTCATCTCCATCGATGTTGCTTCCTCCCTCCATGATGCGGGAGTAGTGCCTCCTCGGGGCTGAGGTTTCTACCAGTATCTATGTGGTCAATTCTCTCTCCCATGATGTGATATTCGTTGTGATCATAGGCTATGTTAATCTAGGGTGATCCTATGATATTTACCCTTCCTCTATGTATTGGATTGATGTACTCACTTGATCTTATATAGTATAATCCCCGAGACCATGGTGACAGCGGTCTATTGGACTTGGGTTAGAAGAATATTTTCATGAGTGATTTCCTCTTTTGTGTGTTGATTGAAGATTGAGAGTCTCTTGGTCCTTGTCTTTGAATATCCTTGAGATATGTTGTGGTGATTGTGGTACTCTCTTTGGATGGCCGAGGTGACATTGGGAAATCCATAGATTGAGAACTACGAACTTTGAGGTGTGCTTTTATAGCCCTACATAATTCTCGTACTCTCTTGACCACAAAGGAATGACCTCCGAGTGCGTCTCCATTGCATGTTTTATGGGAAATATCATGTGATTAGACTATGTTAATGTTGTTGGGAGTTGCCACTAGTGAAAGTATGAAGCCTAGGCCTTGTTTCCACCATTGTTACACCGTTTGTGCTCACTTTTGTCACATGTTTGCTTGCTGCACTTTTTATTACAGATTTATATTACCTTGCTTTGCCACACCTATCACTCGTATTTTACCATCTCTTCGCTGAACTAGTGCTCCTATACAACTCCTAGTTGTATTAGGTGTGTTGGGGACACAAGAGAATTCTTGTACCTTAATTGCAGGGTTGCTTGAGAGAGACCTTCTTCAGCCTCTACTTCCCTGAGTTTGATAAACCTTAGGTCATCCACTTGAGGGAAATTGCTGCTATCCTACAAACCTCTGCGCTTGGAGGCCCAACATAGTCTACAAGAATAGAAGCGTGTGTAGACATCACGTGCATACGCGTGGCCATCACAAACGATCAAGCGGTGTTCGATCGGTTTGACTAGAAGTTGTCGGCGGTACAAGCCAAAACGACGCCCAGGAAGACGAGCGGCTGACGCGTGGCGGTTGTATTAAACCAACCGTGTGTGATGATTCTATATCGCAAGGTTCTTGTTAATCTTTCCTTAATTTTTTTGAAAATTGCGCAAGGTATCACACACGTGGTGTTTTTAAATAGTCTAGAATTATAATCGTATAGTTGGAAGAGAAGACATTTCTTCTCTGCACAGAAACATTTGTGTTGCCAAGGATATCTCAAACGGGTTGGAGTCACGAAATGTGTGCCTACAAAGTAGACATTTTCAAAAACTTACCTGTTCGTGTTACATCATATCAACGCGCATAATTTTTTTGTTCATAACGTCTGCCAAGTGAAACTAGCAAAATTTTAAATAAATAGAAAATACATAGAAGAAGCCAGCGGTTCATTTCAAGCAACTGTCGGTGTTATTAGCTGTTATCACACACAGTTGATTGACGAACTGTGTGCCGTCCAACACTAAGACTTAGATTTTCAGAAGCGTTTCTGATCAAGCACATATCCCACGGATTTCAGTAACCAGAACCGATTGGTAACAAGGCCTAGCGGTTCAATGTTTGCGACCGTGGGTGTTCTGAATATTTATGCGGACGGTTGCTTGGTCAAATCGTCAGCTTTGTTCCCGCCAACGAAAGGATTTTCAGAAACATGCCCCATAGATTAGGTATCCCAAACATTCGAGGAAACATTAACGATTGTGATAAAGGGCTAGCGGTCCTTTATTTACAACCGTGGGTTTTCACCCTAAAAATCCCAGACTGTTTTTCAAGACCCATCAGCCCTACATCACCCACGCAATAATTTTTAGAATTGTGGCCGTTCGCGTACGTTTCCCAGCCGGTTCAGTTTTGGGCACACGGTTTTTTATATATACTGTTTGTGTTGATAGCATCGCAAACAGTTTTGGACAAGGGACTGGGAAAGGAGTATGATAGCTATCACCTGCACTAGTGAATAGTGCGGAATAATGCTGATTCCGATGAGCTAGAGGGGGAGGGTGAATAGGTACAATTACAAATTTTATCACTACTTAGCACTTTTAGGCAATAGTGTGGTATATAAATGTGTGCCTAACAATTTCAACGATGAACTAGCTAGGTAAAGATAACAACAAGCACAATATAAAGTAACAAGTGAGGCGGTAAATAACACGGTAATGCAAGTAAAGGGGAAAATGTAAGGATAACCGAATGAAATGAAGACGATGATGTATTCCGATGTTTACTTCCTTGGAGGGAAGCTACTCACCATTTGTAGGGGTGGGTGTTACCACTAAGGCACACCGACACCATGAAGGCTCACCCTAATCTCGTTGGGATATCACCACGAAGGCGATTCCCAACCACTACTGGTTGACCTTAAAGGTTGTCACCAAACCCTCACAAGATCAATGGGGGTAATCACAATGGTCGAGTCCTCTTTGAAGAACTCCTAACCTCCTAGGAGTCTCCAACCTCCAAGAGTAATAATATCAATGGGGGAAAAGATCAACACTTTCTCAAATCATGATTTTCTTCAGTCAAAAGATGGGGAAGGGATAAATCTATCACAGGGTGAAAGATCCGACTAGAACTCTCTCAAATCTCTCTGGGATTTTGGATTGAGTGTAGGAGAGGAGAGAGATGGAGCACTTGGTGTTCTTGAGTGAATTAAATGAAGTGATCAACCCTAAAACGAAGTGGGTGGGGGGTATTTATAGTTGCTCAAGAAACTGGACGTTTTGGTGTGCTTAGTCAAGTGTTAGAAGGTCCAAGGACAAAGTCAGACGGTTCGGGACAAGCCCAAACGCTACGACATGAGGCCTAGACGTCTGACGGGGTCAACACCTAGGCATCCAGTGAAGACCATGGGCGACGCTCTTGTCGGACGGTCCGGGCTTCATCTCGGACAGTCCATGCATAGCTCGTACGGTCTGACATGCAACCCGGACGGTCCGACAACACTACAAAATCAACGATATAAGTTTACAGGCTATTTGTGCCATGGAAAAGCATTTTTTGTCAATACTAATACCCTAATGACGGTTCGCCTCCGTCAATCCACCTGTAACTGAAGCGTCGTCAAAAAAAGAAAGAAAATGATGACAGTACCACTTTTTTCGACACACAAAATGGTATCTTAGGTAACAACTCTTTTTTTTCAACAAATGAGGTTATTTAAGGACGGGTCAACTTGTCACGTATACCACGTCAATCTGTCACCCAAGAACGTTTTTTCTGACGATAAACCATCACTTGGTTTAGTTTGTTACCCGGTTACAATTTCTACCAAATGGGTTCCACCACTTGCTGATGCGGATCCCTCTATGTGGGCCTATCGTAATGAGGGGTCCACCTGTTTTGACCGGTCAACGAGCCTACCACATGGTCCCACATGATGCTGATGTGGCAGTCTATTTGTGGGACCGGCTATCATATTTTCTGTGACGGGTGCTAACATGTAGGCTCATTTTTTTTGTGACGGTACCGACATATGGGCCTGGTGGATGGTGACGTGGCTTCTTACATGTGGGTCCACGTGCTTGTGACACCTTGCATAACTGTCATAGTTTGCACATGCATTCAATTAGTTTTATATACGATGATCGAGGATCGTGTTTGAATAAAATTCGTAAATTTTTGAATTAGAATGATAATTCATCGTACGCTGCTATTATTAAAACTTAATAGATGCCACACATACTTTTTGAGTCATTACAATGCCAACCATGTGGCAAGGCCACAAAATAAAAATAGGGACATTATTCAGTTTCATGCCAAGGGGTGCTAGCAATGCCATCTAAGGAAGAACTAAGAATTCAATCAAGTTGATTCATGCCTTCTCCAGAAACCAAAGTATTCTTCTGTTTAGCATTCTTTTCGTTGTATTCCTGTTGTTGAATGAAGGCACATATGACATATTCAAGAAGATTATGCAACTATAGCATGACAATTTTCAGACCTTCGATTTCTGCCTATTGCTCTGGAAGGGTCTTCTTGAGAAGTTTAAATTCTTTTCGTTGGTCTGCAAGCATAATCTTCATAGTTTGAAGTTCATGTTTCGGAGGCAAAACATGCTTCACATCATCAATTACTTGTTCTTTCTCTGACAGGGTCTTCTTGGCAGCTTCAAGTTCGAGGTTCTGTTCTGCCAGAGTCTTCTTCATAGATTCAAGTTCATCCTGCAGCTTTGCTAGGGCAATCTTGATAGCACTTGGTACTCTCTGCTGCTCTGCCAGGACATAGTTGATTACTAGAGATTGTTGTTTGTTGGCATCATTTGAGAACATTATAGTGTTCTACAACAAAAAATATCAATCTTAGAACAGGTGGAGGATTTTTAAAAGAAAGACAGTGGTTGTGTAGAAGGAAGACAATCATACATTTGAAATAAGTGTTTAAGGAAAAGAGTACATGCACTCACCCCTTTAAAGTGCTTTCTCTTTGATGTGCTTGAGCTTGGTAGTACAACTTCAGAAAAATAGATAAGACGCTCAAACTCTAGTTGTAAGATCTGCATCTTCTTAGACACATCTCCAAGTTGATGATAACAGTCCTGTGATAATGTGGATGAAGACATTAGGTTGGAAGCTACAAATTATATTACCTATGCATGTGAGAGAAAATAAATATCTTCTACACACATCTGAAGAATTTGCATTAATATTGTCTTGTGAATCACTTGATTCACTTTCAGCATTCTCACATTCTTTCATTTGTTCTTGATGGAGTGTACAGTGTTGTGAAGGAACAGGAGCTCGTAAATTAGACAGGCTCGGATGATCTTTGATAACGCTTGTGAGGAGCAATCTTGAATTGATATATTCTACATGTCATTCCAGGATCTTCTTCTCCATGTGTTCCTTAAACATTTGCTACCGTGAGCTCAAATCATCCACTGCGTAAAAGTGATCATTAGTTAACAGTAGATAAAAAAACACAGTGATGAGTAATTAACAAAATGTGTGTGGCACATTTGGGAGAATTTTCAGGGCCTAAATGATGTCAATGATGTGTTTACTGATTCTGAACAGTGATGAGTAATTAACAAAACGTGTGTAAGGCACATGTGGAAGAATTTTCATCAATTGATGAAACATTATGTACTGAAGATCCAGTTATGTAAGATAGCCAGAACCACCACAAAAATCAAGTATGAGCAGTACATGGATGAAATGAAGAAGGTCCATGAGGATGTATACGATTGGTTCAAGGAAATAGAACCAAAGACTTCGGTTAGGGCTTTCCAAAATGACCTAAGTGTGACATCATGCTAAACAATATATGTGAAGTGTTGAACAAGTTACAATATTGTCATTGCAATTGCAATATGTATATAGGAACATGGAGCAATTAAGACCAAAGGCATCATCAAATGGCATACAGACTAAACAAGATATACTGAAAGATCACATAAACAAGATGCTGATCAATGACGTAATGATAACTACCGCCCATAGTTGGAACCCTAATTGTAATGATCCAAAGTGTTAACCCAAATAAGAACCCTAATATTAAAATCTGGTGGACATAAGAACACATTTATTGTCATGTTTTGATACAAAATGAATAGAAGCTAAGGTCTAAAAATAAAAGCTCAGTTAGATAGAGGGGTGCAAGGGGAAGTATTAAAACCATGTCGATTTGGATGAGATCTAGATCGATTCGTAGCATTAGTTCTGATAGGGTCCTGCCGGACGCCGTGATATCACCCTGCGGCAACATGTAGATACAAAGATTTCTGACGTCCTACCAAGAACCACCGGACGACAAGGGGGCGAGATTTGGAGGCGAAGAAGAAGAGAGAGAGAGAAAGGGAGAGGGACGGAGAGGAGAGGCGGCTCGTTTCTAGGAAGGAGAAGGGGGTAGCTCTTGAAATAAGAGCAGGTATTTAAGTAGGGTTGGGGTAGTTGAGCGGGGAGTTGAAAAACGAGTAGAGGGAACGAAAATTTCGAAGGAATGCTAAGTAGGAGGCAAGTAAAAATTTAGAGGTAACGCTAAGTGAGATAAACTTTCCGCATTTTCACAAAAAATTCGTGACAATTTTGATATGAAAAAGAAATCTGTTAAAATAGTATATCTGCATTTCACACGTTTGTTTGGTTTCAATATACTTTGTTGAGTGTAATGTGTTCATCTGTGCTAGGATATGATGTTCCTCACATAATTTAGGTGACCCCAGGAGGATTGTGTTGCACGATCATTTTGTTCGTGCATATAACCATCTACAAGGTATATCCATGTTTAATTACTAACCGAAGCTCGATCGTGTGTCGTCACTTTTGCGTGCGGACATGCATTGCACCATATCGAGGCTAGATCCACACTCCATTCAAGTGTACTTTATAAACATGCATTAGGGATTTTGAAGGTTTCATACGACTTTATATGCATTTTCTATTAGCACCCATAAGGTAAGACATGATAGGTATAATGCACGGTGTACTATGCTAGTCATAGGTGATTGTTCGAATAGTTTGTCTGTTTGACACATTTGATTGGTTTCAATTGACTTTGTTTGTGTGTAATGCGTTCATGTGTGGTAGGATATATATGATGTTCCTCACATAATTTAGGTGACCCCCAAAGAGGATTGCGGCGCACGATCATTTTGTGGTGTTCAACTAACCATCTACAAGGTATCCATGTATGTGAAGGGGTAAATTGAAGTTCAATTGTGTGTTGTCGCTTGTCACGACATACTTTCACACACGTAACCCCCCATATGTACTTTTTCATGCGGGAATATGTGTGCCACCATATATACCAAGGCTGGATTCACACCTCCATTCATGTATACTTTCTAATCATGATGCATGCTATAATAAATACTACTTTGAGACTATTTAAAACAAATACAAAACATTGTGCGCATCACATGCATATGCATTAGTTGGTTTCAATTTACTTTGTTGTTTCTATGGTATTCATGTGTGATAGGATGTTCCTCACATAATTTAGGTGACCCCCAAAGAGGATTGCGACGCACGATCATTTTGTGGTGTTCAACTTACCATCACAAGGTCTCCATGCATGTAAAGGGATAAATTGAAGTTCAATCGTGTGTTGTCGCTTGTCACGACATAATTTGACGTAAGTAACCCCCTATGTACTTTTGAATGCGGGCATATGTTTGTCACCATATATATCAAGGCTGGATTCACACCCCCATTCATTTACTTTGTAATCATGATGCATGCATATAACAAAATACTAGTTTCACAGAATTGCAAACAAAAACAAAACATTTTGTGCAGCATATGCATATTCATTAGTTGGTAATTTAAATTTACTTTGTTGTTTCTAAGGTATTCATTTTTACGTGGTAGGATATTCCTCACATAATCTAGGTGACCCCCCAATAGGATTGCGGTGCATGATCATTTTGTTTCTTTATATATAACCATGTACAAGGTCTCCATATAAAGGATATCAAATACAAAGTTCGATCGTGTGTTGTCGCTTGTCACATCGTCATAATTTCACACATGTAACCCCTTAGTTACTTTTTCGTGCGGACATGCTGTGGCACCAAACTGAGGCGGAAGTTGCACTCCATTCGTCTATATTTTGTAATCATGATGTATATACCACATAATAGTTGAGATTATTTTGAACAATTACAAAACATTGTGTGCATCACACACATTAGGGGTTTTGAAGGTTCCATATGAGTTTATATGAATTTTCTATCTTCACTGATAATTAAACAAAGACACAATTGTAATAAGCCATGAGAAAATCTTAATTAGGTATAGGGCATATTGATGGTTCAAATAGTTTATCTGCATTTGACACATTTTGTTGATTTCAGTATACTTTGTTGTGCGTAATGGGTGTTGATGTGGTAGGATGTTCTTCATACAATTTAGGAAACACAAAGAGGATTGCGATGCATGATCATTTTGTTTGTGCATGTTGGAGATTTTGAATGTTTATACGAATGTTGCACCACTACACTATTAACCATCACAAGATTTATGTTCTTTTGAGAAAATTTGTAGAAAAAGTTAATGGAAGATACAATCACGGTCACGTCCTCCTCTTCCTCCTCGAAACGGGGGTGCATTAACATCCTATCTGCGGACGCTTCGTGTTTCGAGGATATTGAATAAAAAATAAACATATGCTTCGTTAACCTCATCGTCTCCCTCCAAGATTTAAGCAATTGCCAAATCTCATATGCAACACAACGAACGCATCCCACTCCCTCCGTCCATTTACTCTCTCCCAATCTCTAGCGCTTACTTTAGCTGCTCCCCACCATGTCTAATTCTCGTTTTCTTCACAAACACCCCGGCCACAAGATTGCGTTGCCCCGACAGGGCAGGATCTTCGCCAACACCATGGATGTCCCAGACCATGGCGACGTGAAGATCCCCACAGTCTACACCAACGACTTAGAAGAAGTACGACGATGGATAGGACATTCCATGGCGTATCTCGAACACCATCAAGAGCGTGTCATTGACATGGACTTCGAGTACACTTCAAGTCAGAAGCGTGGGGAGTTTCCTGTCGAGCAGCAAAAGGCGGCCCTGATCCAACTTTGTTGTGGCACGAGATGTCTCCTTTACCAGGTGTCCTTGGCAACAGAGGTAAGACGAGAACTGAAGTGCTTCCTCCACGATTCTAAGTAAAATTTCGTTGGATTTAGCATTGGGCGCAACAAAGATATGCTGAAGCTATGGGAGATCAAAGTAACCAATTACTTTGACATCCAGGCGGATTGGGTTGTTCCTCGTTCAATGAAGCTTCTTGATTCACTAGAAGATGTGGCGGGACACCTCGTTGATCCCTCCTTCTTAAAATTGAAGGATAACTTCAATAAGGATCATCATGCCAGGGCGGAGCCACTTTGCAAAGAGAAAATCGTGTACGCATGCAAGGATGCATATGCATGCTACTCCATATGGAATTGTGTCAACTTCATCTTGCATGGCCTATATGAAGCACAAAATAGGAGAATGGAGAAGTCCCTCAAGAATAAGTTGGAGGCGGAGCGTGAGACCAGATATTGTTGGTAGATCTGTTTATGTTCTGGTCCTGCAGGACATGATGGTGGCTTCCTAGCCTTCTGCCTAGAATTTTTTAAGACTTACCTAAGTTCTATACTTCTTGGGTTCATTTCGTCTACTGTTCCAAGTTTGTAGTTGAACTTGTTGGTTTTCTTTATATGAAATCTGAACTGCTCAACATAAAAGATCTGTTTATGTTCTGAAATTTTCTGTTGTTGTACTGATCTTATCGTATTTCAATTAAATTATATATTTTTTACTTAATCTATCATCACTCGTCTGATGAATGATGTGAAAAGATGTGATTACCTTCAGAAATGTTGGCAAACACTCATCGAAATGAAATGAATTGCTACCGAAAATATATAGTTGCCAACACTTTCTGAAATATTACAAGATAGTAAATTCGAAAATGCGTAAGATATTCAACATCAGTACCAAGTAATAAGACCTTACAACAAACTCTTCAACAAGCCAAGAAAAATTGCAATAAAACTGTTCTTATTATACATCACTATCGTAATCTTGTGGTTGCAGGATTTCCTCGTCAACTTCTTCATCGTCGCTGAGCTGAAAGACGAAAATTTCTTAATGCTTTAATTCTTCAACAACATAAATAGGAACTTCTTCCCCTTCTTCGCCATCTGGACCTATGTCTTTGTCATGAACATCAACATTATCCTCAACATCATCCACTTGCACGGAAGCATCATCTACCTCGTTTCCCTTCTCAACATCAGCAACGATACGACGTGTAGTATTGCCTGATTCCTGGTAGGATACATTATTTGGTTGAGGTTCATCATCATCATTCTTTTCTAGAACATCATTTGTACATCTCATCCCGATAGGCACAACCACCTTCCATGGACCTCCATCCTTTGTGTCCTCCAAATAAATACATGTGCTTGCTTGGGACACTAGCATGTATGGATCATCCTTGTACCAAAAGACAGACGTATTTACACTTTGATAATAACCATCCGAATTCATCTTCGTCCCTTTCTTCCTACTACCATAAAGGTCATACCAATCACATTGAAACACAAATACTAATTTCTCATCATACTCCAACTCAAAAACTTCCTTCAAAACCCCATATATTTTAGCTTCTTCAGAGTTTTCCATACATACCTTCAACATGATGCCATAATTTTGAGTCTTTTTGTTTTTATCTGCCTCAATAGTATGAAACACAACACCATTCACATTGCATGCTGCCATCCTATAGAGACGGCATCTTGGCCATTTCGATATATCCTGCAAAGGTTTGGGTACAAAGGTCTGGGGTTGCATGAAGTGCGACCACTAGAGCTAACTCGGGGTCCGGT
Source organism: Bromus sterilis (assembly GCA_950022295.1). Taxonomy (NCBI): domain Eukaryota; kingdom Viridiplantae; phylum Streptophyta; class Magnoliopsida; order Poales; family Poaceae; genus Bromus; species Bromus sterilis. The sequence continues at coordinate 179,872,760 of OX465595.1, forward strand.
ACTTCTATCTCTTCCTCGGTTGGGTGCCGGACCGAGGGGTGTGTCAGGACATCAAGGAATACGTTGGGAGGCACCGGTTTTTGCTGTGATCCTAATCAGGACAAGGCATCGGCATCCTCATTGTGTTTCCTTTCTATGTGATCAACCTGGTAGACCATGAAAGAGTTGGCCTGCGTGATACTTCGCGTCGACAAGCCGCCATCATTGGGTCTCTAGAGTCCCACTTTCCTGAAACTTGTTGGGCGAGAGGTCGGAGTCCCCTAGGCAATATATTCTGGTTATGTTCATCTCTCGGGAAAGTCGCAACCCATGCAACAATGCTTCGTACTCGGTCGCATTGTTGGTGCAAGGGAATCGTAGTTGTAGGAGCAGAATTTCTCTCCTTGGGGGGAGGTGATGACCACCCTGGCCCCGGGTCCCTGCAACTGTCGACTTCTGTCAAAGTGTAGGGTCTAAGACTTGGTGGTCGGCTTTTCAGGTGGTATCTGCAATTCCGTCCATTCGTTGATGAATTCGACCAGGGCTTCTCACTTGATGGCCGTGAGAGGCTCCTATCTGATATCATAAGCCCCCAGCTATATGGCCCATTTGGCTATTCACCATGTTGCTGCTCTGTTCTGTATGATGTCTCGTAGCGGTGCTGAACTGACGACCGTGATCGAGTGTTCTTGGAAGTAGTGTTTCAACTTTCAGCTTGACATGAAGACTCCTAGGACCAATTTTTTTCAATAAGGGTAGCGCTGTTTGGAGATGGACAACACTTCACTGACGTAATAGGTGGGTCATTGGATTGGTTGTTATTTTCCTCCCTCCATTTGTTCAACCACTATGGCAGCGATGTAGAGTAGCATCGAATCCTTTGGCCTTGGAGCCGCCAACATTGATGCTCGGGACAGCTGAAGTTTTAAGGCTTTCAGAGTTTTATCGTCGTCTTTATCCCAGACAGGCGTGTCGGTTTTCTTTAGGAGTCGGTAAATGGGAATTGATTTTTCGCCGAGACGGCTTATAAAATGGCTGAGAGCAGCGATGCATTCGGTGATTTTCTGGACTCCTCAAATGGAGGTCGGCTTTGTCAGCGACATGATATCGTTTATTTTTCCAGGTTTGCCTCGATGCCTCTTTCCGATATAATGTATCCCAGGATTTTTCCAGCGGGGTACTCCGAAGGTGCATTTAGCCAGCTTTAATTTCATTTGATAGGTTCGGGGATTCGCAAACATTTCTTCCAGATCTTTGATCCGAGAGTCGGCCTTCTTGGTTTGATGACTATGTAGTCAATGTAGGCGTGTACGTTGCGCCCAATTTTTTCCTTAAGGCAGTTCTAGACGGTGCGTTGGTATGTGGATCCTGCATTCTTCAAGACAAAGGGCATTGATGTATAGCAGAAGGCTCCAAAAGGTGTGATGAAAGATGTTTTATCTGGGTCTTCGACGATCATCTTTATCTGGTGATAGCCGGAGTATGCGTCCAGGAAACATAAAAGTTCGCACCCTGCCGTGGAGTCGATTATCTGATCTATCCAAGGCAGGGCGAAAGTATCATTAGGGCATGATTTGTGCAAGTATGTTTAGTCGATACACATGCGCCAGGTTCCATTTTTCTTGAGGACCAGGACCGGGTTAGCTAGCCAATCGGGATGAAATACTTCGATGATGAACCCGACAACTAGGAGTCGGGCTATTTATTGTCTCATAACCTCTCTCCTTTCATCGTTAAAACATCGGAGGACTTGTTTGACCGACTTCATCTTTGGGTCAGTGTTGAGATGGTGGTCAGCGAGTTCTCTCAGGACGCCTGGCATGTCAGAAGGTTTCCATGCGAAGATGTCTCGACTCTCAGGATGAACTCGATGAGCGCACTTTCTTATTTGTCAGAGAGGCCAACCCTGATATTGAATTGTTTGGAGTAGTCGCCCGGGACAAAGTCGACTTTTTTGTGTCTTTTGCTGGCTGAAACTTGGATTAGAAGTCGGAGTTGGTTTTTTGAGAAGAGTCGGATCAGCCGGATCTACTTCTGCGTACGTGGCGTCCTCTTTTTTAGATTTCAAGTCCCAGCTAGGCACATGATTTTTCTGCGTACGTGGCGTCTGTTTTTTCACAGGCCATGGCGATCTATCGGCTTCCTTCTACGTTGATTATGCCGTGTGGACCTGGCATCTTGAGCTTGAGGTACACATAACACGGGCGGGCCATGAACTTGGCATAGGTCGGTCTCCCAAACAGTGCTGGTAGGGGATCTTGAAGACTACTACCTCAAAGGGTAATATTTCTGATCTGAAATTCAAGGTGCTTCCAAAGTCTACCTCAAGGTATATTTTTCCTACTGGGTGAGTCGACTTCCCAGGAACGATCTTGTGGAAGACCGTAGAGGAAGGTTGAAGTTCTTTCTGGTTCAAGCTCATCTCCTGGAAGGTATTAAAATAGATTATGTTTATGTTGCTTCCACCGTCCATGAGTACTTTCTCCAAGGTGTATCCATAGACTTGGGGTGTAACCAATAGGGCCAAGGTTCCTGTAGAGTCCGCGCGCGAGGGGTGATCACTTCTGCTCCAGGTTATTATTTGTTCAAACCACTTGAGCCATCTGGGGACAACCGGCTTATGGGAGACCGAAAGGGTCGCTGCCCTCTGCATGTTTTTTCTGTCCCTGTGGTAGTTACTGGTGGTGAAAATGTGGTACGAGGTGGCATGGGTGAGTTCCTCGGGATGTTCCCAGTAGCCCCGGTTACCTGATGTCCTCCTGGAGCAGCTTGAGTCGGTGGCGATGAGGTTTTGAAGATCGAGTCTGCCCAGGACTTCGACGATACCACTTGGTCTGGGAGTTCCTTGGGAGAAATCCATCTGGGCATGAGTAGTGTCGCTGGGGGTTTGATCTTCGTCGTTAATCACGGGGGCGTGAGTCGGCGTTGATGCAAATCCACCGGCTTGGCTGATACGGAGGAGGACCGATCCGACGGAGACCTCATAGACGAGATCCGTGCTCAATCCCTCGGCATCAGTGTTGCTGTAGGGCTTTCCATATCGTCGTGCGCCTGGCGAGTTGATCGTAGCGATTCTTGCCCCAGGATGATCTTCCTTTGAGACATCAAGACTCTTGTGCATAGGCCCCACGGTGGGCGCCAACTATCGTGGGAAAAATACACAAGATGTCCTCATAGGAGAACTTAAACGGGGCCTTTCCTACGAGTGTACACGCGGAGGAAGAGTTGATAGGGGAGGAATCGATCAGTGATGAGTCGGCACAAGAGAGACACATGGATTTACCTAGGTTCGGCCCCTCGATGAGGTAAATACCTACTTCCTGCCTTTCTCTTATTATATATGGGGATCTCGATTATAAAGGCGCTATAAGTCGCCGGTGTCTCGAGAACTAGTCTAAGATGATTCGCCGTTAGGACGTCCCGGGACCTCGGCTTATATACACGTCGGGTCCTAGGGTTTACAATGAGTCCGACTACTACACGAGATGGAGTCTTATTCTATCTTCTTGGCGGTTATCTTGTCCTCCAAGATGGTTTGACTCTGTCCTTTGTAAGTCGGTCTTCGTCTCGTAAGTCGGCTGATTCATAGGCCGAACCTTCTTCTGGGCCTTCTCTTTAATGAGCCGGTCCATAAGCCAACTCCCTTCGTCTTATATATTAATGCCTTTCTATCACTCCTGCCGGGTCTCTTAACTATCCCCCAACGAAACTACTCCGCTGTCGGCCCCAGATAAGCCTTACCATGAGGTATCCTCGTATAGATAAGCGAAAATAGTGAGGAGAACAACAAAATTCAGTTGCAAGTGACACACCTGAATCCGACAATGCTCCAAGATGAAGATGAAGAAAGCGCAAACGGGTGGCACCAACCCGTAGATAATGTTGTGGGCGAAGAACGGAAAGAAATTGGGGGTAATGGCGGTCACCGAAGCGGCAACTGGGTGGATCTCAGTGGCCCCATTCTCATTGTGGTCGGTAGCCACCATGTGCTTCAGGTCTTCAATATCCTCCGGAGATGCCAGCCTAGAATCGGGCAGAGAAAGCGCTGGTTCATCCTCATCCTTGTTCCCCTTCCTAGAGGAGCTCCGCGTACCCATGGATTCGAGTTAGGGGAATCGTGAAGGCAAGGAGTCACCGGCGGAAAGTCAAGATGCAGAGGGAAGGAGTAAACAAGAGTACAGGTGTGACCGCCGCCTTACGTGCAGTCCCCTTTTTATGGCAGTCGATCGGGATAGTTGCCGAGGCGTCATGGGTATCGCAGAGTCATGGTACGCTTTGACCACACCATGTGCCACGACGCTTGGGCCCAGCACCAGGGTCGCCGTACGTTGCTCCCTTCCCGAGGACAGATCTGTCTTCGCAGCATGACCGGGGTTACTGTGGGCCCACCTGGAACCGAGGTACCTTGGGGCGTGTTGCTGGGCCAAGATGGGCTAGGGATGGCGGTATTTCCTTTTCCACATGAAGAGCTCACTTATACGTCCAAAATGCATCACTATTTTATATCATAAGTCACCTATATTCATTGATATATTTCATATTATAATGCATCTCTCATGATGTTTTGGCTTGTTTTACACAGTTTACAACTTTCTGGTGCCAAGACAACAAAACTAGGAATCATCCAGAAAAAATGCATATAGAGATGGCATATCTACACAACTCCAAACAGCGTGAAAATTTCTAGGAAGTGCTTATGGAGCAATTAACGAAGACACGCAGAAGGAGCCTCGAAGGGGGGCCACCAGGTGTCCAGGAGACATGTTGCTCTGACCCTCCCTTGCCCGTGCCCTTTGCCCGCCTGGGTGGTGGGTCCCACCTCCTGGCCCCCTTTTGCGTATATACTCCCCGAAACCTAATAATCTAGAGGGGGAGCTTAGATTAGAAGTTTCGCCGCCGCTGCGAGGAGGAAACCAACAGAGAACAAAAGACCTCTGCGGCGTGCAGATTCGGCTAGGCAAAACTACTCTCAGAGGGGGAGATCGTCCTCGTTGCCATCACTATCGTAACGAGCATCATCGATATCAGGATCACCATCTTCCCCAACATCAGCACCATATCCATCTTCATCTCACCTCACTTTACCATTGAAATTTGTGTAGTACTTTGCACAATTCATCATCTCTACTTTACCAGTGTTGATTACTACTTTGTGGTTGATGCTGTTGAGTTTTGTTGGAGAATTATTGTTATGAGCATATTGTTCATCATATATTTATCACCTCAGATCATGATTTGTTTTATGTCTTGTGAGTAGTTACTTTAGTTCTTGAGGACATGGCAGAAGTCTTGTTCTTAGTAGTCATATGATGATGAAGTAATATGTGTTGGTTTGATATTTAAGTTGTGGTATTATTCTTCTAGTGGTCCTATGTGAATTTCGAATACATAGCACTTCACCTTTTAAGGGGTTAGGGGATGGCATTGTCTATTAAGAATGCTTACGGTGGGTTGTCAGAGTGACAGAATCTGAACCCAGTTTGCACGCTTTTGCACAAGGGAGTGTAGGATCCTAGCATTTATTTCTATAGTCAGGTCTACCTTAATTTCTCTGTTGTATTTGTGGATGCTTGGAAGAGGTTTAACTATAAGAGCACACTTATTTATTCTAGGCGGTGTGCTAGCATAGGTTCACCCACACAATACTCATCGAAACAATAAATACTACTAGGCGGAATATGGTGAAGGTAACTTCAATATCTCTCCCTTCTTTCCTTGGGAGGCTTATCCTTTGTGATCAAAAGGATTGGTCCACTTGCTGCACCTATTTATCTTTTGCTTTTCTTGCCTTTTATTTACCTATCAACTATTACAAAAACCCATAAAAACTTACCTTTTAGTGTATACAGTTGTTCCTTGCTCAAATTCACTTGTCTTTACCTTCTTCTCGTCGTTGGGATCGACACTCCTACTTATCAAAAAGTCTACCATAGATCCCTACATTTGTGGGTCATCAAGATCATTTTCTGGTGCCATTACCGGGGAGTGTAGCGCTATTTGTAAGGGAACCTTTATACTGTGTGTGCTATTTTTATTTCGTCGTTACAAATTTTCATCCTTATGGATGACTGTGCACTTGGCTCCTTGCTTGTGGGAGGCCGTCCCGCCACACTTGTGACGGAGGAGGCTCCACCACCTACTGAAATTGTTTTTTGAAATTACCAACTGGTATTATTGATCTTGTCATGTCTAATAGTTATGCTGGAGACGGACATCCCAGTAAGCACTTGCTTTTTCTTGTAGAGTTATGTGCCTTATTTAAGTTTGTAGGTCTATCCAGGTATATAGTCATGAGGACATTATTCTCTCTATCATTGAAAGATAAGGCTTGGGATTGGTATAGGCTTCTCGGTACCTCTCATTTATTAAGTTGACGAGAGCTTATGCCTCTCTTTTATGCAAAGTTTTATCCTCTTCATGAAATACATCAAGACATGAATTATATTTTTAATTTTTGGCCTCATGACATAGAAAGTATTTCCAAAGCTTAGGGGAGATTTAAATTCCTAATGCTCAAATTTCCTGATCATGAGCTCCCCAAGGATATTGTTCTCACAAATTTTTATGCAAGATTTTCTCGCCAAGATAAAGATATGCTTGATGCTTCCTCAAGTGGGGTTTTTCTGGACAAAAGAATGGAAGGTAGATGGGGTTTAACTGAAAGAATCCAGAGAAACACTGAAGATTGGGAGATTGATATAGGTAATGAACCCTCTATAAACTATGAGCATCATTGCATTGAGTCTTATGTGGAATATGATTACTTTTAATACCTTTTGTGCTAAGATTGGTATTGATTCCCAACTTCCAAATGATTTTTTCAAAGACTTTGTCTCACATGTTAATGTTTGCAAAGAGCAAAGGGATTAACACAATGAGCTAATGAGAGAAGTTCCTATTAATGTTCATGTTGCTAACCCTATTTTGCCTGCAACTATTTATGAGAAGCCTTTTTTCCCGTAAGGATGAGGGAGCATTGTTTTGTCATAGGTGTGGTCAATAAGAGTGAAAGACTGGTTGGTGGGAATGAGGATCAGGTTGCACTAGTCAAAGATCTTGTCACAAGTAATGTTGAGGATTCTAATATAAATTTTTGTTCTGTCTCTACTAACTTTGTTACAACCAAGAACAAAGGCTCAATTTCAGGTACTCCAGTTGTATCTATCAAGATAGGTGATGATAATTATTATGGGCTATGTGATTTAGGATCTAGTGCTAGCGGTATTCTTTTTCACTTTATCAAGAGATTATGAATGAAATTCTACCCTGTGATATTGAGGACGTTGATGTTACTATTCATCTCGTGAATGAGGAAACTATCTCCCCTATTGGAATTGTATGAGATGTTGAAGTTCAATGTGGAAAGGTAAAATATCCTACCGACTTTTTAATATTTGGGCCAGTACAAGATGATTTCTGTCCTATTATCTTTGATGTTATAGATTATGGAGCTATTATAGATTGCAGGAAAGGAAAAGTTTCCTATTTATTCAATGGTGAGCCATATGAGTTCAACTTCTCTAAATTTTCAAAGCAACCTCTTGGTACAGATTTACCTAGTAATGATAGAATTATTGAAGAAATGGCTTCTATTGCTATTCCTCCTAACGATCCTTTGCACCAATTTATGGGGGACTATGAGAATGATATTCATATGTAGGAAACAAATGAATTGGATGATATCTTTTTGAGACAACCTGCTATCTTGAAGAAGATCCGGTGTTTGATCTAAAGCCTCTTCCCGATACACTCAAGTATGCTTATTTATATTAAAATAAAATATATCCTCTTATAATGAATGCTAATCTTTCAGGATATGAAGAAGAGAAATTATTTGAAACCCTTTGCAAACACTATGGTGTCCTAGGCTATAGACTTGATGATCTAAAAGGGATTAGTCCGACAATTTTTCAACACACTATTAATCTTGAGCCCGATGCTAAGCCGGTTGTTGATCATCAATGACGGTTGAACCCGAAGATGAAAGATGTGGTTAGAACTGAAGTCTTAAAGCTACTTGCAGCAGGTATCATCTATCATGTAGCTGATAGTAGGTGGGTTAGTCTTGTTCATTGTGTTCGTATGAAAGGTGGAATGATCGTAGTTCCTAACGATAAGAATGAACTAATCCCTCAAAGAACTATTATTGGATATAGAATGTGTATTCATTACAAAAATCTGAACAAGGCTACCGGGAAGGATCACTACCCTCTACATTTCATCAACCAAATGCTTGAAAGGTTATTTAAGAACACTCACTTCTGTTATCTTGATGTTTATTCTGGGTTCTCTCAAATTCATGTTAACACTGCTGATCAAGAGAAGACTACTTTCACTTTCCCCTATGATACTTATGCTTATAGGTGTGTGCCTTCTGGTTTATGCAATGCCCCTCCTACTTTTCATAGATGTATGTCTGCTTATTTTCATGGTTTTTGTGAGGAGATTGTGGAGGCTTTCATGGATGACTTTTCCGTCTATGGAACCTCTTTTGACAACTGTCTCCACAATCTTAATAAGGTTTTGAAGCGGTGTCAAGAAACCACATTAGTGATTAATTGGGATAAGTGACACTTCATGGTCAATGAAGTGATTGTTCTTGGCCACAAGATTTCACATAGGGGAATCGAGGCAGACAAGGTGAAAATTGAAGCAATTGAAATGATGCCCTGTCCTAAAGATATTAAAGGTATTCGTAGTTTTTTCGGTCATGTTGGTTTCTATAGAAGATCTATTAAGGGCTTTGCTAAGACCTTGAGGCCCCTCACTAATCTTTTCCAGAAGGATATCCCTTTTGTTTTTGATGAATATTGTAAGGAATCCTTCAAAGTTCTTAAGAAAGCCTTAATAACTGCTCCTATAGTCCAACTGCCTGATTGGAGCTTACCTTTTGAAATCATGTGTGATGCTAGCGATTTTGCTGTTGGAGCTATTTTAGCATAAAGAGTTGATTAGAAGTTGAATGTTATATATTATGCTAGCAAAACTGTTGATAGTGCTCAAAAGAATTATGCTACAACAGATTAAAGAATTTTTAGCAGTAGTGTTTGCTTGTGATAAGTTTAGACAATACATTTTTGGTACCAAAGTTATTACTCACACTGGCCATTCTGCTATTGAGTATCTTATGGAGAAGAAGGATGCCAAACCAAGGCTCATTAGATGGGTACTTCTTCTTCAAGAATTTGACTTGCAGATTGTCGATACGAAAGATGCATACAATCCCTCCAGGATTGAAAATATACCACATGACCCTAATCCAGTCAATAATATTTTCCCAGATGAGCAGCTAGCTGTCTAAGGGTACAATCTCCTTCTGATCCTTGGTATGCAGATTATGCTAACTTTATTGGTGCAAAGTTTTTGCCTCCAGGTTTCACATTTCAGCAAAGGAAGAAATTATTTCAAGATTTGAGGCACTATTATTGGGATTCCCCACATCTTTACAAAGAAGGTGCGGATGGGATTGTAAGAACATGTGTATCAGAGTATGAGCAGAAGGATGTCTTGAGAAAATTTCATGACAACCCTTACAGAGGACATCATGTCACAGAAAAAACCGCACATAAGGTACTTCAATCAGGTTTATATTGGCCTACTTTCTTTAAAGATGCTAGAAATTGGTCTTATCTTGTGATAAGTGTCATAGGGTTGGTAATATTAGTAGAAAATATGAAATGCATATGAATTACTCTCTAGTCATTGAACCTTTTGATTGATGGGGATTTGCTTTTATGGGACCTTTTCCCCCTTCACACAAGTACAATCACATTCTGGTAGCAGTTGATTATGTAACCAAGTGAGTTGAAGCAATCCCCACTAAGAGTGATGATCATAAGACATCTCTAAAAATTCTTAAAGATGTAATCTCATTGGTTTGGCGTAACTAGCTACCTAATGACCGACGGAAGATCACCCTTTACACATGGAGCTTTTAGAAATGCTTTAGCCAAGTATGACTTCAACCATAGGGTATCTTCACCCTATCACCCTCAAACAAGTGGGCAAATTGAGATCGCCAATAGAGAGATCAAGACGATCTTGAAAATTATAGTAAAGAGTTCCATAATTGATTGGTCTAAAAATTTAGGATATGCCTTTTGGGCGTATAGGACTGCCTACAAAAAGGCCATGGGCATGTCTCCTTATAAAATGGTTTACGACAAAGCTTGCAATCTAACTCTAGAACTAAAACACAAAGCCTATTAGGCAGTTAGATAGCTTAACGCCGATGCCAAGCTTGCTAGCAAGAAGCGTCTCCTGAATTTAACTTCCCTAGATGAGTGGATAAGTGAAGATTATGAGAATGCTAAATTGTTCAAGGAAAAGGTAAAGAAGTGGCATGACAAAAGAATTTTGAAACCGAAATTTAATGTTGGTGACAAAGTTTTGTTTTATAAGTCTCGTTTTGGGTTTTCTCCAAGTAAATTACTTTCCAAGTGGGAAGGATCATACCTCGTTGAAGAAGTTTACCGCTCTGGTGCAATCAAGATTGACAATTTTGAAGGCAACAGACCACATGTTGTGAATGGGGAAAGACTCAAGCATTATATAGCAGGTAGTCCCGTCAATGTGGAGGTCGATGTAATACAAGTTGATACTCATGAAGAACACATTGAAGAAATGTATCAGACGCCACCAGAACCAGAAGAGGAATAGGTACAGAGTACGGTAAGGAAACTTCATAAAAAGGTTAGAAAATTTCGTATTATCGGTTTTTGGAAAATAGAAAATTTAGAAACAAAGCACAACCGGAGACGAGCTCCCGGAGGGCTAGGCTACCTGGTGGTGCGGCCTACCCCCTGGCCGCCTGGGCCACTAGGAGTCCGCCTTTGACTCTCCTTTGGTTATTTACCTCATTTTGTTGTGGAAATTTTTGCTATACATTTTCCCGGATTGTCTCGACTCTGTATCTCGCGATTCCATGGAGTTTTGTTTTCAATCTGTTCTTGCCAGGAAAAATTTCAACAAAACCTAGGTGCCATGTCTTCCCCAAGTTCGCCCAAGGACATGTTCCTCTGCAATGTCATCAATCCTCATCTTGCGGAGGTGAGGAGGAATACCCAAACCCTTTTGGTGGAGGACGGTGTCCTTCACAAAGAAGACCTCAAAGGACCTGTCAAGGAGGCGAGCACCAAAGCAAGATTAGAAGTAGTAGAACAAGAAGTTTTCATGTACCAAAAGATGATTAAGCGCGGTGTTGAGGCCAACATCGGCATAATCGCCGAGCTCAAGGCACAACATGAGAAGGAGATGAAAGAAGTATCGAAGACTCCTTCTGCTATGGAAATCAAAATGTTCGAGCTCCAATTGCAGATCTATGATTTGTACAATCAGAACTGTGAGTATGAACTAAAGTTTCTGCGCATGAGAGCGGCGGCTAGCTGCAGGATCCGGGAGATAGATGAGTCTTGCATGGATGGGAGACCCATGCCATGGAAGCTATTTGCGAAGGCACACATCAACTCTCCCAAAAAGGACCAAGATTGAAATCTTCATTGGGAAATGGCACTCCCTCTAACAACCCAAATTTCACAAAAATTAAAAAAAATTGTTTTCAGTGTGAATTGTTTGATTGCCTGATTTGTTGCGGTGTTTGCATCCCCAATTTATCGATCGGTGATTAGTTTTCCCCTCTTATCTCATACCGGACGGAGACCGACCCTTGCCACCCTGACACTCGACCTTTGCGACACCGGGTTCCACCCGATCACCGTCGCGAAAACCGCACGAGCCCAGGCCGCCTTTTTTTTTCTTTTGCTTATTTTTTTTCTTATTTCTGCTAAGTCCTGTAAATTGTGCTGCTGATCCCGTTTTGCAAATCGATTTCCCGTTGACTCGTAGCTCCGAATGAAGTGATTCTTTTTTTTGTTTGGTTGTGCTATGTGTGCTTTAGAGTTAATATTTAGGAAGTTATTTATTTTGAGGTCATCTTGAATATGTAATTGTGTGTTGAACAGGGCACTAGATCGTTAAGATGCTAATCTCCTGTTAACTGTTGCTGCTGTTATTTTGTTCAAACTTTGGGTGATGCTTGTGTCAAATCCATGAGGCCTATTGCATTGATTCTTTTTCCTATGTGTTAAGCATCATGTGTACTTCATACCCATGCTTTAACTTGTCATGTTTGGGTGCTTTAGCTATATTAAATCTTGCTCCAAAGTGGTGACCCTGATGTTAATGTGCTGCTGTGCTGAAAACTGTTAATTTGTTGCAACTTCGGGTGACGGTTGCGTCGCGACCGTTTATCGGAATTGAGTGATTCCAATTGCATATTGCTAAGCATCATGTCTACTTCCATTATATGTATTCCATTGTCATTATATGATTGCTGGTCATATAGTTATTGAGCTCCAAATTTTCTATGCCACTGTTTTTGACAGCCACATCTGTTTTTCTCTAAGTCTGTAACGTTCCGATGCCATGTTGTTTTCTTAATATCTTTTGATCTATGATGCCTATGAACTTGATTCTTGTTTGTACCTGATGACCATCATGTCTATTCATGCCCATGTATTGCTATGTCATGTTGTTGCACTTTTGCATATAGCTTTGCTCCTGTTTATACAGCATAAAAATAACAGTTTATGCCCTGTTTTCTTGATTTTCATCAAGTCCTAGACCAGTAATGTTTTATTGCATTATGCATGAGCTATAATTAGTTGTTCATGATGACTATTTGCATGATTCCTTTTGCTATGCCTTCCTTGTCATGTCTACTTTATTTGCATATCATTTGTGAGCATGTTTGCATTCATTGTCATGTTTATGCATTGCTCTAAAGTGTGCTTCGTGATGTTGGCAGATTGTGTTCCAAACTTGTTTTGCTTGTATCTTTTTAACCGTAACTCCGTTTGGAGTGTTCTTTATATGTAACTTGATTAGTTTTTCGTGTACTTTGTGTTATACTGTTGTTTGCTGTTGTTAACCAACCTAAAATATGGTTTAGGGCAGAACAGTACCAAATCATTTAATTGTCGTGGGGCACTTAGTGGAATGCCATGTTTAGGTTGTGCCTCCCTTAAATTGACTAGCATAGATAGTTTCCTTTATGATTCACCTCTTTCCGTGTTTGTGTGCTATGTCATGCTTGAGTGAGATGCCATGCTTGAGTGAGATGCCATGTTAACAACCTTTGTTGATCACCTGTAGCTAAACAACTTGAACCTTTCCAAATGTGTGGTATCGTCGTGTGTGACGAGTACTCCACTTAACCTGTTAGTAACCGCTCTCGACGGTAGGTGCGATGTCTCGTGTTGCGTTCTTGTTGATGCTTGCTCGTGTTTGCCTCGTAGTAATAGATGCTTGCTCGTTGATTGCTTTCCAGTGTTTACCCTCTTGTGTGCTCCCGCGAGTACCTCCGGAGACGATGCGAGCTTGCGATCAACTACACCTTCGGAACCCGACTTATCAACAGGCAAGGACTATACATTACTTATGATCCATTCTATTTCAACCAGCGGTTTGCATGCTAGTCTAGGTTAGGTTCGATGTTTGATCCTACCACATGTTTACAACCTCTTTTAAACCGATACAGCCATGTCCCCTCCCAGCAAACCTTGTACTGCTATGTTACTATTTCTCGTTGCTTAGCCCCTGCTTAGTATGCATGCTTAGGATGCTACGATGTTACCTCCTGTTACTCCTTGGTTTGGGCTATAACATTATTATATTGTTGTTGATGATATGATTATTATAAATGTTGACTATATTCGACGAAGGATGGAAGGTCTAGGCTATCCCGCCCCGATGCTTTGTTCCATTCGAGTCACCTAGGATCCGAGTTCCGGGTATTGGTTTTAAGACTGAGCGTGCCTAACCGCGTGTGGGATGCTATGGGGTCCCCTTTTCTTACCTACCTAGCTTCAAACATTTCTAGTGGTGGCCCAAGCTGATTTACCATTTGAAACGTGTGTGTGACTGGTCCGCGGCCGGCAGATTTCAAACAACTTGGGCCAGCGGAGACATGGTTTCTCTTGTTGGTCCACCCCAGGGAGCTAGGGGGTTGTCCACATCTGTTTGGGAAACTAACCCGACCTCATCCAGACGGTAGAGGACGATTCGAGAGCGCGGCCGGCTTTTGAGTTGGATGTCGACTCACCGGGGGCCACCCGGATTTGTGCGTTGTTAGTTAGAGGGACCTGTCGTTCCGGATCTCTTGGGACTAAATCATAAAATGTCTGCCTGTGATGGGTAGAAACTGAGAGAGATGGGCGTGCGTGTGGAGCCTTGTAATGGGCAGTTGGTACACCCTGCAGGGTTAAATATTTTCGAGAAGCCGTGTCCACGGTTATGGACGACTTGAGACCTACTCCTTGTTCATAGACAACAACAACTGAGATAATCTTAATAAACTTGATCAACGTGTGTGCCTTGACTGCTTCTTCTTCGTCGGGATGCGAAGAGGAGGACAAGGATAGGATAGGTGTTATGATTGCGTATGTAGTTGATAGCAAGACTTGATGGAGGCGATTCCTCATCGAATGCTTGGCTTCTTATCTTACTCTCTATATCGTTAGTCACTTCATAAATGCTAGTGCGGAAGAAACCTCACCACTTACCCCATCCTTACCGTAAACTACTAGTTGTCCTAGAATGGCGAGTGATGAAGTCCTTGCTGCGTCAGTTGACCACTACAGTTGGATGCTGAGTACTTCTGTACTCATGATACTGCCCCAAACTCTTTTCAGGGTTCTTGATCGACAACAGGCATGGTGATCGACGTTTCACGTGGAGACTCGACAACGACTAGTTAGGCGGATCCCGACGGAGGGCCTGTACCCGTGTGGTTATGGGGATCGATGTTTTTCTCTTTACCAGTAGGCATTTGATTGTAGTCTGTACCCAGACATGTATCTTCCGCTGTTGTATTGTATTTGAGGTAGTTGTATGCCGATTGTATGAGATGTTGTATCTTTGCATCTGTAATGTTGTGATATCATGTTGGAAATCCGGGGCATATGACTTCGTCATATGTCGCGGTGGGACCGATATGTGCTTCGTCCCCGGATCTGGATGGAAACATCTAGATCTGGAACAGTACCGCATATCGGGCCTTACACTCCCTTAGCTTGTTCCAAGCTTGGGGGAGTTGCTCGGTAATGGCACTCCGGGGTTCTAATTCAAAAGTGGGGTCCTTGTTGCTAGGATAAGTGTTGTTGTTCCCATAGTTGCATGGAAACGGTCTATGATTGCTAGCAAAATTACCCCTATAAGCATTATTGTTGAAGTTTGTTCTAGCAATAAAGTTCACATCTACCTGTTCCTGAGAAACCAGAGAATTTAAAGGAACATCATGAGGATCCTAGAGGGTTTCTTGGTAAGTAGAGACATAATTAAGTCGACTTTTTCATTTAGGGAGGAAATCTCCTCGACAGAGTTTACCTTCCTACCTGTTGGAGCTCGTTCGGTGTGCCATTGGGAATAGTTGGTCATCATCTCATCTAGAAGTTTTGTGGCTGCACCAAGTGTTGTTGACATAAAGGTTCCTCCCACAGCTGAATCTAACAGGTTCCGCGAGGTAAAGTTCAAGCCTGCATAAAAAGTCTAGTTAACCATCCAAGTAGTCAAACCATGTGTAGGGAATTTCTTAACAAGGGTTTTCATTCGTTCCCAAGATTGGGCAACATGTTCATTATCTAATTGCTTAAAATTCATAATGTTACTCCTCAATTGGATAATTTTAGCAGGTGGGTAGTACTTCCCAATAAAAGCATCTTTGAACTTATCCCAAGAATCTATGCTATTCCTAGGCAAAGATTGAAACCAGATTTTAGCTCCTTCCCTCAAAGAGAAAGGAAAAAGATTAAGCTTAACAACATCACCTTCTACTTCTTTATACTTTTGCATATCACATAACTCAACAAAATTATTCAAGTGTAAAGCAACATCATCTCCAGCACCAGAGAATTGATCTCTCATAACAAGGTTTAGCAAAGCAGGTTTAATTTCATAAGAGGTAGCTGAAGTGGCAGGTGTGGCAATAGGAGTGCAGATAAAATCATTGTTGTTGTGACTAGTGAAGTCACACAACTTGGTGTTTTCAGTGGAACCCATAGCAGCAGCAGATACAAGAATTTTTTTTGTGATTTTTGATAAAGGACACTAAGATAAAAGCTGAAAGATAAACTAACAAGACTAAAAAGAAAAGGTAGAAGATAGTGTGCAACTCCCCTATCTTGACGATTGGAGTCCCCGGCAACGGCGCCATAAATTTTCTTGATGCGCGAGAGATGATAATGGCTTCTCTCCCTTCGTTGGTTACCCCAAGTGGAAGGTGAGATGTAGGATAGCAATAAATTTCCCCTATGTAGAGGATAGGGTTTATCTCCCGTGGCACTCCGAAAGCGGCAAGTAGGTGGTTCGGCAAGTGATGCACCATCTAAAAAGAATCACTTGCTTCGCCTGGACCTGCACACGACACAAATAACTTTGATCCCAACGAAGTTCAGAGAGGTTGTCAATCTCTCCGCTCTTGTTGTTTACAAAGGAATAAACGCAAGGGATAATGGATAATAGTAACTACTGGAAAGTAAAAGAAGAAAATAAATTGAGCTGTAAACAGTGATGAGAACATGGACCGGGGTCCCATGATGTTCACTAGTGATGTCTCTCTCCCAAAAGACGATAATACTGCTATGCGAGGTAAAGAAATCATAGCTGGGCAATTGTCAGTATTAAAAACGCACCGCAATGCTAACTATGCTACAAAGAAAGGAAGAAGCTCAATAGCATGGGCGGTACGCTAAAATAAGTAGACCAAAATCCAAATGCATCTACTACTAATCATCCACCTGGAGATATCTATCCACAACATCTCGCTGGTATTAAGTTGCGAGCCCCACCCAAAGTGTATACCCAAAGCAACAGACAACTGTATTAAAAGAACTTTGCGTAAAGTAAACAATCCTTGCAACCGTGGTTACAAGCACCGTTATTTTCCCCCTTGTGGCAACAACACATCCTCTAGACTCATGTTTCTGTCACTCAAGCTGTCATCAGGGGGCATGAACCCATAATCGAGCATTAGCAATAAACATCAACGGAGAACATGCAAGAATTACTTAGGAAAAAAAATATAAAAGATAAGAACCAAATATATTACTCTGTCACAAACTGAACATAGTCTCATAATCCATCAGATCCCAGCAAACGCAACATAGCACAAACAGAAAGAATTACATATGTGCCTTGATCATGTAGGGCAGCTCACAAGGTCTAATCCATGAAGAACACAGAGGGGAGGAGAACATCACATAACTACTGATCACGGACCCATGGTCCAAGTTAGAATACTCACGGATCATCCGAGAAGCGTCCATGGTGGAGGGGAAGCTCCCGGAGGTCAATCCTCCCTCCGGCAGGGTGCAGGGAAGAGGTTTGCTGGCACTCCGGATAATGGAAGCACGGCGGCGGCGGAACAGAGGCGAGATCGCGAAAAAGGGTTCTGTCTTCTAAAGAATCCCTTCATGGAGAATATACAGGCGAATGGGGGCAGCCAGGTGCCCCAGCAGGGTTCTAGGAGCCCCCCTGGGCGCGGCCAGCCCCTAGGGCGCGCCACCAGGGCCCCTGGGCGCCTGGTGGTGGCCCTCTAGCCCCACCCAGGTGCTTCCGGAAGGTTCCGATGCGCTGATTTTTATCTGATTTTTCCCGAATTTTTGAAGCATATTTAATATGGGGGAAACATGAAATAGAAAAACAACAGAAAACGTGAACTGGCATTGGGGTGCACTCAGTTAATAAGTTAGTCCAAATATGATCAAAAGTGTATGAAAGTGTATCTAGATCATAGCAATATCACACAAAACATGCATGAAGCAAGCAGAAATTATAGATACGTTTGGGACGTATCACCGGCCTAGGTCTTTGACTTTCCAGGGTCAATTTTTTGTACCGGGCCGAGCTCTACACGAGCGCCATTTTTTTTGCTAAAACAACGAAGGGGTATGGGGCCTCTGGCGCGTTGGATCTTGGACGATCCAACGGCCGGGGGCCTTCTTCTCCCCTGGGTCGGTAAGAAGTCCATGCCTATCTGTTCCCACTTCCATTCAGGAACTCAGAGCGGTTGCAGCAATCCTGCAGGTCTCTGGTGTTCTGCTTTCACTCTTTGGCAGATGTCGCACTTGGCAACATACAAGGAAATCTCACACTTCATACCGTGCCACCAGAACAAGTCCTTCAGGTCTTGATAAATTTTAGTCCCTCCGGGGTGGATGGAGTAAGGTGTATCATGAGCTTCCTTCAAGATAGTGAGATTCAACTCCTTTACATCAGGCACACACAATCGGCCATCGAACCAAAGAACTCCTTCATCATCTCACATGAACTTCGGGGCCTTGCCGAGGGGCATCTTCTTCTTTATTCCCTCGATACTATCATGTCCCTTCTGTGCCTCCTTGATCTGATCAAACAGAGTCGAGGTCAGCTCGAGGTGAGCAAGAAAACCGGGTGTAACAAGCTCCAAACCCAGCTTCTCGAACTCCTCGTGTAGAGCTGTCTGCTTCTCTTTGATCATCGCATTAACTATGCAGGGCTTGCGGCTGAGGGCATCTGCTACCACGTTGGCCTTGCCAGGATGGTAGTGGATTTCGAGATCGTAGTCTTTGATCAACTCAATCCACCTCCTCTGCCTCATGTTCAACTCCTTTTGAGAGAATATGTACTTCAGGCTCTTATGGTTGGTGTATATGTAACATCGGTGACCCATCAGGTAATGCCTCCATCTCTTGAGAGCAAGCACAACATCGGCTAGCTCCAAGTCATGGGTGGGGTAGTTCAATTCGTGCGGCTTCAACTGTCATGACAGGTACTAGATCACCTTGCCCACTTGCATAAGGACACAACCCAAACCAATCTTCGATGCGTCACAGTACACATCAAAGCTCATGGTCAGGCCATGCATCGTCAAAACTGGGGCCGATACCAATCTCCTTTTCAACTCCTAGAAACTAGCTTCACACCTCTCCGACCACACAAACTTCTGGTCCTTCTTTAACAGTTGAGTCATCGGACGGGGAATGCTAGAGAGGCCTTCCACGAACTTGCGGTAGTATCCCGATAGTCCGAGGAATCCTCTAACTTCTGTCTGAGTGGTCGGGGCTGTCCAGTCCATGATGGACTGAATCTTGGCGGGGTCAACGGATATCCCTCCTTCTGACAAAACATGTCCCAAGAATCCGACTTCCTTGAGACAGAATTCGCACTTGCTGAACTTGGCCTACAACTAGTACTCTCGCAAAGTCTCGAGGACTAAGAGCAGATGCTTGGCATGCTCTTCTTCGGTCTTGGAGTATATCAGGATATCATCAATGAACACCATGAAAAACTTGTCAAGGTACTTCATGAAGATCTTGTTCATGAGATTCATGAAATAGGCCGGGGCATTGGTAAGTCCGAAGAACATCACAGTGTACTCGAACAAACCATAGCGGGTTTTGAAGGCTGTCTTGGGGATGTCCGACTCACTGACCTTCAACACATGGTATCCGGTCCTCAGATCGATCTTGGAGAAGACTCGGGCTCCATTCACCTGGTCGAACAGATCCTCGATATTAGGGAGCGGATACTTGTTCTTGATGGTCACCTCATTCAGTTTACGGTAGTCCACACACATGTGTATGTTGTCGTCTCGCTTGTCCACGAAGAGAACTGGCGGACCCCAGGGTGAGGAACTGGGTCGAAGCAGTCCCTTCTAGAGCATGTCATTCAGCTGCTTCTTCAATTCAACCATCTCTTCGGCATTCATCCGGTAGGGTCTCTATGCAATTGGGGCTGTGCCAGGCACTAACTCGATGATGAACTCGATATCCCGATCAGGCGGCATACCGGGTAACTCCTCCAGACAGACATCCGGGAATTCACATACAACATTCACTTCCTCAAGGGATGGCACCGAGACACTCTGATGACAGCAGACTCGGGTCTTGTCGGTCCGGTCTGTGTACTCTATCCAAAATCCTTCAGTACTGGTGAGGTTGACTGACCTCTCTATGAAATCTATCCAACCTCGGCACCTAGACAACCAGTTCAGGACGAGTATCACCTCTATCCCTTCTGTTCCCAGCACACTCAATTCTGCCAGAAACATGACTCCTTGGATCTCTACGGGCACACCATAACATGCGCGAAATGATTTAATTCTAGCCCCTGGAATTTGCATGCTCATGGATCTCCTCATGGGCTCGGACCTCATCCCACTTCTATTCACAAATGAAGCCGTAACATATGAGTGGGATGCACTAGAATCAAACAATACTTGGGTAGGTACTGAATTAACTGAGAACGTACCCAATATGACGTCTCCTACCTCCTGGGCTTCCTCGGCTTGCACATGATTCAGACGTCCCTTCGCGGCGTTAGACGCACCGCGCTTAGCATTGTTGCGGCCGAGTTTCCCTCTTGATGGTGCTGGTGCATTGGAGCGTGGGGCAACATTCTTCTTGTTGGGACACTCTGTCGAATAGTGGCCCTTCTGACCACATTCGTAACAGATCACTCCAGGGTTGCGGGGAAATATGCTTGTTGGACGCGAAACTCCAACAGGGCGAGCAGGAACACTTGGGCGTGGCACCGGGTACTGGCTTCTCTGCGGCTGTGGTGCTAGCCTTGGTGGTTGTGTCAGATGCAGTCCGGGGTTGCTGGATCCACCCTGCTGCAGCATGCGGTGCTTGCGGTTCTCAACGACCATATTGAGCTTGCCCTCCATCATAATAGCAACATCAGGGAGAGACTCAAGGTCGGGGAACTGCATGGCCACTAGAACAACCTGTAGCTCATCGTGCAGTCCATCCAGGAAGTGATCCTTCCACTTCTCCTCGGTGTCCACCTCCTCCGTTGTATACCTCGATAACTGAGTGAATCGGCCAAGATAACCGAACACGGTCATACCCCCTTGCTTGAGGTGGCGGAACTCATCCTTCATCCTCCTGATCAGTGCGGTGGGGATGTGCGCCTTGTTGAACTTCTCGGAGAACTCAGCCCAGGTGAGTACTTGCCATTCTGGAAGACGGGCACACACTCCTTCCCACCAGCTCCTAGCGGGGCCGGCGAGGTAGTGGGTGGCATACAAGACTTTCTCGTTGTTTCCACCAGCATCGATAGAGAGATTGTTCTCCATGGTGTGGAGCCAATCCTCAGCATCTAGCGGCTCCTCGTCTGTGAAAACACCGGAGGGTTGGTGTTCTGGAAGTCTCGGAGCCGAGATCGGGTCTCCTCATTCCGAAGAGCTCCTCCGCCTCCTTGGTTGACATTGGTGGCGGCCTGGACTAGCTGCTGGAGTGCATCCATGTTCACCTGGCACTCTTCACGAGAACCCTAGCGCTCCTCCATAAGCAGACGCAGAAGTTGCACCATGTTCGGGTCGGGTGGTCGCCGTGGCACATCACCGGATCCACTTGGGTTGGCGCGGGTGTGCCTCGACATCCTGAGGTTGTGGCGCAAGAAAATAGTGCACGGGTTAGATTTTCCTAAATGGGGGGGGGGTAGGATCACTCTAACTTAAGACTAAACAACACAAATCAAACAAGCATAAGATCACGAATTCGGGTAGGACACTAAACACAAACTTCCATTAGTTACCATCTGTTTCGGGGCGCCATTCCCTCTTAATCTTCGGTCTCGCTTGACTCAAAACATTTTGAAATGGGTAAGAGGTATAAGAGAGTTTCTTTTTATCAAAATGTTTCTAACTATCTTCCATGCTAACTAGGCTTCTACAGTATGAACAGAGGCTCTGATACCAAGTCTGTGGGCACCCCGGACTATATGTCCGAAGCGACCAACTGTGCATACCGTCATGCTTCCGTGATCAATGTCGCATGACGCACAACTCGACAATGGATATCACATCATACAGTACAAAATACAAAGTCATACAACAACATAGTATTACATGGCTTCATCGGGCTCAAATAGCAACGGAATAAGCAAAAGCATCCTAGATAGTAGCGGCATAATCCACAGGCCAGTCGCGTAGCACATCCTAGTACTCGTCAGTCGCGTCATCGTCATATACCTGCTCCTCCAAGCCTGGACGATTGGATAACCAAGGAAAAAGCCGTGAGTACATACAAAGTACTCGCAAACCACCTAAAGAAATGAACAAGATTTTTGCATACGAAGAATAATGGGATGGCTATATGGTGGAGTTTATTGTGGTGGGACCTAACTACTCAATATTAGTTAAGTTGGCCACATTTTATCATTGTCAAATTTTAATCCCACAAATATATTTGATTTAATCATGTCCAACCCTTTTTCTTAATACCAACATCTTCATCGTGAACCATACTCTTAGTACTATAATTTCTCATCTATTTCCCACAAAGTGTGGCCTCACTAGCTGTAACAGCCCAGTTTTTACAAAAATTTAAAATTTTGTTTTCGACGTGAATTGTTTGATTGTCTGATTTGTTTGCGGTGTTTGCATCCCTGATCTATCGATCAGCGATTATTCCCCCCCCTCTTATCTCGTACCGGACGGACACCGACCCTTGCCACCCTGACACTCGACCTTGCGACACCGGGTTTCACCCGATCGCCGTCGCAAAACCCGCACGAGACTAGCCATCGCCACCGGATCGAAAACCCTGTTTATTTAATAACCGGATGAGGTACGATCAACGGGCTCGATGCGCTGAGCGCGTGGTTCGAGATTTCGTCGGAATCAAAGTCCGTACGGAGTCTCGGCGGTCACGAACGCGAACACCGGACGCACGAGAGGGGTACCGAGGGCGTTTGCGTAAACTGTCCAGCCAACCTGCCTATTTAATGACCCACCTCCCAAACCAGCCAATTAGGGTTCCCCCTATGGCATAATTGCAGCCACCCCCCTCTTTTTGCACAAAATTAGCCTCAAAACCCCCAAAATCCCGAAACCCTAGCTCCTGACCGTTCCTGGCCGTTGATCTGCGAGATGGAGGGCTCTCAGGAAGGCCACGTCACCCACAGCTTCTCCCACTTCCAGCAGCCCCGATCCGGGCCCCGCGGGCCCAGGATCCGCCGCCGTCGCCCCGCTCGGAGCCCATCTGGACGCACGCGCTCGGCTCCTTCCGTCGGACGCCTCCTCGCCTCCACGGCCGCGCCGCTGTCTCCGGCGAGCCGCCGGCCGCCGGCCACCTCTCCTCTCCTCCTCCCTTCTCTCCTCCTTCTCCTCTGACCCCCTGCCCTCTCCTTCCCTCGCAGGGATGCCGCCGCGCGCCGGCGGGAAGCCACGGCAGCCGCCGCCATTGGAGCTGGCCGAGCTCGGCCAAGCTCGCCGCCGTCGCCTCCGCGTCACCGGGAGCCGCCCCGGCCGGACCCAGCCACGCAACCAAACGCGAGCCGCCGCCCGATCCAGATCGGGATCGGGACGGGGCACAACCACCGCTGCCAGCTGGGCCAGCCGGCCTCGCGGCCCACTCCAGTGGCCCAGATCCGCATGGACAGAACCGCCCCAGGTCAGTTGGGCCAAGCCCAAATGTGAGGCCCCGTTTTTTATTTTTTTTCAGTCTCTGTTTTTTTTTACTTTCTTGTACTAATTTTCTGCTAAGTCCCAGGTTTATTGTGCTGTATTCAGTTTTGCGCTGTAGATTGCGATTAATCCGTAGCTCCGATGAACGTGCCCCCAAAACGAAAGTTGCTTAGTTTTGCGTGTACTTTAATTCATCTTTTGTGAGCATTTTCATTTGAGCTCATCTTGATTGTGTAATTGTGTGCTGAACAGGGCATCAGGCCATTAAACTGCTACTTTTCCTGTTAGATGCTGCTGTTATTATTTTGTTGCAACTTTGCATGATGATTGTAACAAATCCATGAGGCCTATTGCATTGATTCCTTTTGAGTTGCGTTAAGCAATGTTTCTACTTCATTTTCATGCATTCACATGCCATAATTGCCTGCTGCATCATAATTATATCTTGCTCCAAAGTAGCTATCCTGATGTTATTGTGCTGTTGTTGCTGAAACTGTTATTTTGGTGCAACTTCGGTCGACGAGTGTGTCGCGACCGTTTATCGGAATTGAGTGATTCCAATTGCATATTGTTAAGCATGATGTCTAATTTAATTACATGTATTGCATTACCATGATATGCTTGCTGGTCATATAGTCTGTTACTTTGCGATGCCATGTTGTTTGCTTAATATCTTTTGATCTATGATGCCTTTTGCATGATTCTTTTTGCCATGCCTTCCTTGTCATGTCTAGTTTAATTTCATATCATTTGTTAGCATGTTTGCATTGTTTAACCTGTTTATGCATTGCTCTAAAGTGTGCTTCGTGATGTTGGCAATTTGTGCCCGTAACTTGTTTTGCTTATATCTTTTTAACTGTAACTCCGTTTGGAGTGTGCTTTATATGTAACTTGATTAGTTTTTAGTGTACTTTGTGTTTATGCTATTGTTTCCTGTTGTTAATCAACCTAAAATATTGTTTAGGACAGAACAGTACCAAATCCTTTAATTATCGCGCGGCACTTCGTGTATGCCATGTTTAGGTTGTGCCTCACTTAATTTGACTAGCATAGATAGTTTACTTTGTGCTTCACCTCTTGACATGCTTTTGTGCTATGCCATGCTTGCTTGAGTTGCCATGTTAATAACCATTGGTTGATCACCTGTAGCTAAGCAACTTGAACCACCGTAAACGTGCGGTATTCGTCGTGTGTGACCGATACCCCACTTAAACTGTTAGTAACCGCTCTCGAAGGTAGGTGCGATGTCTCGTGTTGCCTTCTAGTTGATGCTTGCTCGTGTTTGCTTCGTAGTAATAGATGCTTGCTCGTTGATTGCTTTCCAGTGTTTACCGTCTTGTGTGCTTCCGCGAGTACCTCTCGGAGACGATGCGAGCTTGCGATCAACTACACCTTCGGAACCCGACTTATGAACAGGCAAGGACTATACATTACTTATGATCCATTCTATTTCAACCAGCGGTTTGCATGCTAGTCTAGGTTAGGTTCGATGTTTGATCCTACCACATGTTTACAGCCTCTTTCAAACCGATACAGCCATGTCCCTTCCCAACAAACCTTGTACTGCTATGTTACTATTTCTCGTTGCTCAGCCCCTGCTTAGTATGCATGCTTAGGATGCTACGATGTTACCCAGTTACTCCTGGGTTTGGGATATCACATTAATATATTGT
This sequence comes from Bromus sterilis, assembly GCA_950022295.1. Lineage (NCBI taxonomy): Eukaryota > Viridiplantae > Streptophyta > Magnoliopsida > Poales > Poaceae > Bromus > Bromus sterilis. The sequence goes on from OX465595.1 coordinate 179,897,861, forward strand.
TGTTGATGATATGATTATTATAATGTTGACTATATTCGACGAAGGATGGAAGGTCTAGGCTATCCCGCCACGACGCTTTGTTCCATTCGAGTCACCTAGGATCCGAGTTCCGGGTATTGGTTTTAAGACTGAGCATTCCTAACCGCGTGTGGGATTTTATGGGGTCCCCTTTTCTTACCTACCTAGCTTCAAACATTTCTAGTGGTGGCCCAAGCTGATTTACCATTTGAAACCGTGTGTGTGCTGGTCGTAAGCCAGTTTTTTACAAACCAACCTGGACCAGCGAGGACTTAGTTCCCTTGCTAGCCCACTTTGTCTGGCTGAGGACCCGGTGTCCCATGTGTGATTAACCGGCTATCCAAACCCGAGACAGACGGTAGAGACTGATTCGAGAGCGCGGCCGGCTTTTGAGTTGGATGTCGACTCACCGAGGGCCACCCGGATTTGTTCGTTGTTAGTTAGAGGGACCTGTCGTTTCGGATCTCTTGGAACTAAATCATAAAATGGTTGCCTGTGATGGGTAGCAACTGAGAGTGATGGACGTGCGTGCGGAGCCTCGTAATGGGCAGTTGGTACACCCCTGCAGGGTTAAATCTTTTCGAGAAGCCGTGTCCACGGTTATGGACGACTTGAGACCTATTCCTTGTTCATAGACAACAACAACTGAGATAATCTTAATATAACTTGATCAACGTGTGTGTGTGCCTTGACTGCTTCTTCTTCGTCGGGATGCGAAGAGGAGGACAAGGATAGGATAGGTGTTATGTTTGCGACAGTAGTTGATAGCAAGACTTGTTGGAGTCGATTCCTCATCGAATGCTTGGTTTCTTATCTTACTCCCTAGATTGTTAGCCACTTCATAATGCTAGTGCGGCAGACTCGACGACGACTAGTTAGGCGGATCCCGGCGGAGGGCCTGGACCCGTGTGGTTATGGGATCGATGTTTTTCTCCTTGCCAGTAGGCATTTGATTGTAGTCTGTATTCAGACATGTATCTTCCGCTGTCGTATTGTATTTGAGGCAGTTGTATGCCGATTGTATGAGATGTTGTATCCTTGTATCTGTAATGTTGTGATATCATGTTGGAAATCCGGGGCATATGACTTCGTCATATGTGGCGGTGGGACCGATATGTGCTTCGTCCCCGGATCTGGGTGGAAACACCTAGATCTGGAACAGTACCGCATATCGGGCCTTACAGTAGTTGTCCATGACCGTGGACTCCGGCTACTCGAATAATTTTCACTCTATAGAGGTTGAACACTTTATCCACAACATTCGATACATCCGCCGTGAGGCCCCACGGATCGTCGTCATACTTCAGTATGAGGTTTTCGGATAATCAACCGTAGTCTTCTCCTTGCCTACCCTAGTACAGGTGATCTACCCGATGCCCACATCCTGAACTGCCCGCGTGCAAGGTCATGCTCCTCTTGGATCCATGCCTTCAACGTAGTAGAGGTGCGGCAAAGTTTCATACCGACATTGATATAACCCAGCGTATTACACCCCTGACGCATTGACAGGATTCCGACTTCTGGGTACCGTCATGTACCACACTCATATAGGTATAAGATCCCCGTACTAAGATATGCAAGCTTACATCTAGCCCTGTCCCATACCAGAGTATTGTGGTTGTACTGTAAGGCTAGGTTTTGGCGGAACCTATAGAGAGTCCCTCCATACTCTGAATATGTTCAACGATGTTTCCAACAACCACAATCTTGGCCATCGCATCTTCTTAGATGTATGCCATCACATTAGGGTGGAGCAAGATTAACCAAATTATTATGTTGTCATTGGTTCTTTAGCAAGGCTAGGGATAGTACATCAAGATCATTGGTGTTTAACTCATTTATCCCAAATAGGTAAGGTATAAGGTATGTGGTGGTTCAACTAATAAAACTAATACAATCCCAACCCAACTGGTGTAATAATAGCATGATACATAATATGGTACAAAGAAAGTAAAAATGTAGGACAAGGGTTAAGTTTTTGAAGATGGCTTTCCTTCCTTGGAGGTATCCCCTGGTACGGGTTCTTCGGCTTGGAAGGAGTCTACACCTGCAATGTTGATACGGTGAGGAAGATAGTTCTCTCACTTCTCGTTCGTTACCCCCAAGTGGAAGGTGAGATGTAGCGTATCAGTAGATTTCCCTTAGTGAAGATGCTAAGGTTGAGGATCGACCATTAGGACTCCAAGATCGACAAGTAGGTGGCAAGGAAACAATGGCACCATTTTTCAGACAAAAGTTACTTCCTTGACCTGGACCTGCACACACAACAAATAACTTTGCTCCCAACGAGTACATAGGTGTTGTCAATTCCTCCGGCCTTGCTGTTTACAAAGGATCAACGCAAGAGATAATAATAGTGGCAACTGAAAGTAAAGACTGAAAGTAAATTGAAGATGTAAACAATGGTGGAAATATGGACCGGGGTCCCATGACGTTCACTAGTGATGTCTCGCTCCCAAAAGAAGATAAAAGTGCTAGCGAGGTAAACAAATAACAGCTGGGCAATTGACAGGATTATAAACGCACCACAATGCTAACTATGCTACAAAAGAAAGTAAGAGGCTCAAAAGCAATGGGTAGTACGCCAAGGTAAGTAGACTGAAATCCATCTGCATCTACTATGAATCATCCACCTTGAGATATCTATCCAGAACATCTCGATGGTATTAAGTTGCGAATCCCACCCAAAGTGTAAACTCAAAGCAACAGACAACTGCATTAAAAGAACTATGCTTAAAGTAAACAATCCTTGCACCCACAGGTACAAGCACCGTTGTTTTATCCCTGGTGGCAACAACACATCCCCTAGTCTCATGTTTCTGTCACTCAAGCTAGACATCAGGGGGCTGAACCCACAATCAAGCATAACACTCCCTCTTGGAGTTGCAAGAAATCACTTGGCCAAAGTAAAATACGGCAACGGAGAACATGCAAGAATTAACTTAAGAACACAAATATAAAGAGAACCAAATATATTACTCATCACAATCTGAACATAGTCTCATAATAAATCAGATCCCAGCAAAATCAGCATAGGAACACAGAAAATTACAAAGGTGCCTCGATCATGTGAGGCAGGGCACGAGGTCTCGAAAGTGGAAGCACAAAGAGGGGAGGAGAACATCACATAGCTACTGGTCATGGACCCATAGTCCAAGAGGGACTACTCACAGCACATCCGGGAGGCGTCCATGGTGATGGATGGTCTCCCGGAGGGGGTTTCTCCTTCTGGCAAGGTGCCGGGGCAGCTTCTCCTAGCAGCCCCGATCTTGAAACGGCGGCGGCGGCGGTATAAAGAGGAGAACGGGAATAGCAGATCAATATTAGGGGTTTCCTCTGCGGGGGCTAAATATACGCGAAAGGGGGCACCAAGAGGGGCCACAAGGCAGCTAGGAGGCCTCCTGGCGCGCCCTAGGGTAGGGCCGCGCCAGGGTCTCTCCTGGGGCCCTAGTGGGTCCACCCCCTTCCATATTTAGTTCTTCGGGAAGCTTTCGGGACGCTGAATTTTTATATAATTTTTCCGGAATTTATTCTGCACTTTTAATGGCCGGAAAACCTGAAATATAAAAACAACACAAAACAGGAACTGGCAACTAGGTGCACTTAGTTAATAGGTTAGTCCAAATATGATAAAAAAGTGCATGAAAGTTCAAGAAAAACATGGCAAAGTCATACAAATCATGCATGGAGCAAGCAGAAATTATAGATACGTTTGGGATGTATCAACATCCCCAAGCTTAATTTCTACTCGTCCTCGAGTAGGGAAATGATAACAAGCATAATTTCTGTGGCGACATGCCACACAACCAAATAAGGACTTTTAAGTAAATCAATCAAAGCATGCAATTCAATTCAAGTCTTAACAAGCAAGAGTCTATATTAGCATTGACACAAGCAACAAAAGAAAAAAAGGTGCAAGAGCTCTCGCTGTCCGTGACTCGAATGTCTCCAGATGGTGTTTGCGTGCAAGCAGGGGACTGGGAAAAAGAGAGAAAAAATGTTGTTGAGAAGTACTATCTACTAAAGTTTCACACTTATTCTCCTTTGGATTCTTATCTTGACTCGTCCCCAGACCACTAGCTAGGTACAAGTGAAACTGATCCACCCTTTCGATATTTTGAGCACTCATGCAATGGATGAGCGTGAGCAAGAAAGTTGACACCTAAAGGGCGAAACAGAAAGAAGGTGGAGGAGGAAGAAAGAAAGGTGTGAAAGGCTCACATCAATGTGGACAACCATAGGCGAGAGAAGGCCATATGATAGATATGATGTGAGGAGTAGGGATTTCCACGCAACGGATGCACATGTGAGCTAAAAGCTCTCCAAGGGAACTAGTGGGGGTGCATCCAACTTGCTTGCTCAAGAAGACCTAGAGCTCGTTTGAGGAGGCTCATCATTGGAATATACAAGCCAAGTTGTATAGTGTGAAGGGTCCCCACATAGCTATATGCATGTATGATGATCACTATGGAGTACAAGGGATAGAGGATGAAGTACTAGTGTTGATCTCTCAAAAGGAATAGTAGTGTGCCCCCTTCTCTCTTTTTTTATTTTTATTTTTCTCCTTTTTCTATTTTTTTTTATTTTTTTGGTGGCCTCAATGGATCTCTCTATTTCTCTCATTTGTCCTCTTTGGGATATTTTGATTTTGTCCTCTTTGGGATCTTTTCCTCACTTTAGATGCAACACTCTATATTTTACAAGAATATAGGAGATCTTTCACACTTTACAAGGGTACTCACATAAAGAAGATGTAACTATCATGATACAAATGTATGCCTCTGCCAGGATAGCAGGATATGCAATAATACTAGCGCGTCATTTAGAAATTATTAGGGCTAGGCCCAACTAGCATGCAGCTCATCGATCAAGCAAGTAGGATGTATGACATGAAGATCAAGTCATGAGAAGGTGGATGTTGCATGGCAATGTATCTCGGGAAGGATATGGAAATGCCTTGATAGGTAGGTATGGTGGATGTTTTGAGGAAAGATATAAGGAGGTTTATTATGACAAAGCGTATCATGCCAAGGGTTTGGATGTACCGTCAAAGGTGGACGCCAACTCTCGGAGTGAGAAGGAGGCAATGTATGGCACATGAGAGGCTAGAAAAATATGGGAGGTGGAAGTGTCAACTTTCGAATACTCACATTAGTCCGAAGAACTCATGCACTTATTATCGGTAACTATCTATCTAATCAGGAGGTTCACAAAGAGACAAGTACCCCGAGGAGGAGTGTATGGGGGTTTGGTTATCCTTGCGCATCCTCGACTCATGGTACGTGAGTGTACTCTAATATTCGAACACTCCAGAGGTTAGTGATCCATCTAGTAGCTAGAGTTCTCAACAGGATTTTTGGTTTTCGAACATCACACAGATTGCCGAAAATACGACATTTATCACTAATAGGCTAAATCTCTTGACACCACAAGTTCAAACATTACTCCAGTCAATACCTCAAAACTATTGCAAGTTACTACTACAAAGAGAATAACAACTTCAGCTACCTACTTTCTAGTCAAGACACAAAACTCAGTACAACAGGCAAACTCTCTAAACAAGATAAACATGCAACCTATAGAAAGTTCAACTGAGACAAAAAAAGCTCTAGAAGAAAACTAAAGAACTACAACTAAACAAGGAAGTAGCTAAGAAAAGAAAAAGAATGACTCACAGCTAAGGAAATAAGAATGAAAATCCTATGAGGAGTTCTAGTTTAAACGGAGCGTGTTTCTCTCCCACACAAAAGAAAGTTGGGGTCTAAATTGTTATAACAGCAAAGAAAAAAAACATAAGAAAAGTAAAGAGAGAGATGCTCCAAGCATAGCACATAACACATGAAGTGATAAAAATATAGTGCAACGAGGGACGAGCTGATAATTGTTGATGAAGAAGGGGATGCATGGGGGCATCCTCAAGTTTAGACGCTTGAGTTTCCTTGAACATTTATTGGGGATGCATGGGGGCATCCCCAAGCTTGAGTGTTTCACACTCCAGGATCGTTTTTCATCATCTTCCATCGCACACTTGAAAACTCCCTTCATACATAACTCATTGTAAACTGATTAGAGAGGTTAGTACCCTATTAAAATAATTTTCTACTGCAAATAAAGATATTCTTGAAGAAATACTGTTTCTCAAGATTGCCAAAAGGTTTTTGCAAAGAAAAAAGCAAGCTTAAGGTTTGCAAAAGTTAGGAGAGACAAAACGTGGCAGAATCTTTGAAAAACAGAACAACAGATAGTAAAGAATTTTTTAGGGGTACTTCTATAACTCAAATAAAAAACTCAGAACATACGAAAGTTCCTTCATTGTATAGAGCATGCTGTGTAAAACATTCAGCTCAAAAAGATGAACTGGTTATTTTCTATGATTTTCCCTTCACGAGGACATAATCTGTTTTCTAGACAGCATGTCACAACTTTCACTTCCCTTGTCATATGAGGCTATAATTGGCACAAATCTTGAAAAATAAAGATGCAATGATGTTGCTACAGTAGTAAAAATCATCAAGACCACTAAAAACAGAAGAAAAACATCTTGGGTGGCCTCCCAACAAGCGCTTTCTTTTACGCCTTTAAGCTAGGCATAAAGCAAAAGATCAAGTTTTATCAAGAAAATAACTAGCCCGTTTGACGGAATCAAAAGGCAACTTCATCTTTTTCCTAGGGAAGTGTTCCATCCTTTATTGAGACTGAATTGGAATTTGATATTCCCCTCTTTCATGTCAATAACAGCACCAACGGTGTGAAGAAAAGGTCGTCCCAAAATATTTGGACAAGAAGGCTCACACTCAATGTCCATAATAGTAAAATCAACGAGAACATAATTGTCATTGACAATGATAAGAACGTCATTTATCTTCCCCAAAGGTTTCTTTAAAGAAGAATCGACAAGACGAACACCAAAAGAACAAGGATCAAAAGGTTTCCATTCAAGCATATCATACATTCTTTTGGGGCATAACAGAGGTACTAGCTCCAACATCACAAAGAGCAAAGCAAGAGAAGTTATTCAATTTGATTTGTATCATAGGATCCCAACCATCTTCTAGCTTCCTAGGTATGGAGGCTTCTAGTCTAAGCTTCTCCTCCTTAACTTTGATTAGAGCATTGGTGATATGCTCTGTGAAGGCAAGATTAAGTGTGCTAGTGTGGGGGTCTCTAGACCTCTTGTGTAGGAAACCAATAACTTCAGGTAAGCTGCAGTTGTCAAAGTCTAGATAACTACTATCTATAAAGGAAGTAGTAATGTCATTAAGGCTCACTTGTTTGAAATCCTTTATGTTCATAGAGGTTTATTCCTCTATGTTTGAGGTGGTAGCATCACCATTGATAGGTCCAGGTGGACTAGGGGTGTGATGGGTGCTAATAGTTTGGACATCCTCAACAACTTGGATAGTAGCTACGGTGTGGTAGGTAGGAAGGCTCTTAACTCTCTCTTCTTCCTCCTTTGGGATAACTTCAGGTTTTGCTGCCATCTGGTTTATCAAGGTAGATTGGGTGTGAGACATGTTTGAAACATAGGTCTCAGTGGTAGTGAGTCTAGTTTGGAGACTGGATATGTCACTGTTCAGGCTCTCAAGTTGTTTGCTAATTTTTTGAAGGATAGAAGAGTGCTCATCTAATTGTCTGGAAAAACCCTTGTTTTGTTCAAACTGTGTGTGCATATAGTTTTTGGTGGCTTTTTCTATTTCTACAAGTTTCTCATAACTAGGTAGGTCTCTTTCTCTATAAGTCTGGCTGTAGGAGTTGCTATTGCCGTTCCCATAGTTGGATGGGAAAGGTCTAGGATTGTTGCTAGCAAAATTACTCCTATAAGCATTATTGTTGAAGTTGTTTCTAGAGATAAAGTTCACATCTACTTGTTCTTGAGCAACCAAGGAATTTAAAGGATCATCCTGAGGATCAAGAGGAGCTTGCTTGGTAAGTAGAGACATGATCAAGTCAACCTTTCCATTAGGAGAGGAGATCTCCTCGACATAATTTACCTTCTTACCAGTTGGAGATCGTTCGGTGTGCCACTGAGAGTAGTTCAACTTTATCTCATCAAGTAGCTTGGTGGCAGCACCAAGTGTGGTTGACATAAAAGTTCCTCTCGCGGCCGAGTCTAGCAGATTCCGTGAGGTAAAGTTTAAGGCTGCATAAAAAGTCTGCATAACCATCCAAGTAGTCAAACCATGTGTAGGGCAGTTCTTAACAAGAGATTTCATATGTTCCCAAGCTTGGGCAATGTGTTCATTATCCAATTGCCTAAAATTCATAATGTTACTTCTCAACTGGATAATTTTAGCAGGGGGATAGTACTTCCCAATAAAAGCATCCTTACACTTGTCCCAAGAATCAATTCTATTCTTAGGTAAGGATTGCAGCCACTCCTTGGCTCTTCCTATCAAGGAGAAAGGAAAAATCTTCAGCTTGACGATGTCTCCATCTACTTCCTTGTACTTTTGCATATCACAAAGCTCAACAAAATTATTTAAGTGCAAGGCAGCATCCTCTCCAGCACCCAAGAATTGATCTTTCATAACAAGATTCAGCAAAGCAGGTTTAATTTCATAAGAAGGTGCCGAAGTGGCAGTTGGAGCAATAGGAGTGCAGATAAAGTCACTGTTGTTGTGACTAGTGAAGTCACACAACTTGGTGTTTTCATTGGAACCCATAGTAGTAGCAGGTATTTTTAGTATTTTATATAAGGGACACAAAAGAAAAAACTGAAAGGTAAACTAACAAGACTAAAAAGCAAAGATAAAAGATAGTGTGAAACTCCCCTATCTTGTAGATTGGAGTCCCCGGCAACGGCGCCAGAAATGGCTTGATACGGTGAGGAAGATAGTTCTCTCACCTCTCGTTGGTTACCACAAGTGGAAGGTGGGATGTACCATACCAGCAGATTTCCCTTAGCGAAGATGCTAAGGTTGAGGATCGACCAATAGGACTCCAAGATCGACAAGTAGGTGGCAAGGAAACAATGGCACAATATTTAAGACAAAAGTTGCTTCCTTGACCTGGACCTGCACACACAACAAATAACTTTGCTCCCAACGAGTAAATAGGAGTTTTCAATTCCTCCGGCCTTGCTGTTTACAAAGGATCAACGCAAGAGATAATAATAGTGGCAACTGAAATTAAAGACTGAAAGTAAATTGAAGATGTAAACAATGGTGGAAATATGGACCGGGGTCCCATGAAGTTCACTAGTGATGTCTCTCTCCCAAAAGACGATAAAGTGCCAGCGAGGTAAACAAATCACAGCTGGGCAATTGACAGGATTATAAACGCACCGCAATGCTAACTATGCTACAAAAGAAAGGAAGAGGCTCAAAAGCAATGGGCAGTACGCCAAGGTAAGTAGACCGAAATCCATCTGCATCTACTACGAATCATCCACCTTGAGATAACTATCCAGAACATCTCGCTCGTATTAAGTTGCGATTCCACCCAAAGTGTAAACTCAAAGCAACAGACAACTTCATTAAAAGAACTATGTGTAAAGTAAACAATCCTTGCACCCGCAGGTACAAGAACCGTTGTTTTATCCCTTGTGGCAACATCACATCCCCTAGTCTCATGTTTCTGTCACTCAAGCTAGACATCAGGGGGCTGAACCCACAAAAAAGCATAGGGCTCCCTCTTGGAGTTGCAACAAATCACTTGGCCAAAGTAAAATACGACAACGAAGAACATGCAAGAATTAACTTAAGAACATAAAAGAGAACCAAATATATAACTCATCACAATCTGAACAAAGTCTCATAATCCATCAGATCCCAACAAACTCAGCATAGCAACATAGAAAATTACAAATGTGCCTCGATCATGTGAGGCAGCTCACGAGGTCTCGAAAGTGGAAGCACAAAGAGGGGAGGAGAACATCACATAGCTACTGGTCATGGACCCATGGTCCAAGAGGGACTACTCACATCACATCCGGGAGGCGTCCATGGTGATGGATGGTCTCCCGGAGGGGGTTCCTCCTTCCGGCAGGGTGCCGGGGCATCTTCTCCTAGCAGCCCAGATCTTGAAACGGCGTCGGCGGCGGTACAGAGAGGAGAACGGGAATAGCAGATCGATATTAGGGGTTTCCTCCGCGAGGGTTAAATTTAGGCCAAAGGGGGCACCGAGAGGGGCCACAAGGCAGCCAGGAGGCCTCCTGGCGTGCCCTAGGGTGGGGCCACGCCAGGGACCCTCCTGGGGCCCTGGTGGGTCCACCCCTTTCCATCGTTAGTTCTTCGGGAAGCTTTCGGGACGCTGATTTTTTATATAATTTTTCCGGAATTTATTACGCACTTTTAATGGCCGGAAAACCTGTAATATAAAAACAACAGAAAATAGGAACTGGGAACTGGGTGTACTGAGTTAATAGGTTAGTCCAAATATGATCAAAAAGTGTATGAAAGTTCAAGCAAAACATGGCAAAGTCACACAAATCATGCATGGATCAAGAAAAATTTATAGATACGTTTGGGACGTATGAAACGTCAAGCGTCTCGTCTACACGTTGCGGAAAATAGCACACAATTACTATCACATCATTCAAAGCAAACATTCAACCAACGTAACAATCACTTAGCACTCAATCAATACAACACATGAGTCATTCCAACAAGTATAATCAGATTATCACATGTGGGCGGAAGTTTTAATGGTGGTGTCACAAGTTCATAGGGCTAAGCAAAGATTAAGCAACACACTACATAAGATTTTACACAAGTCATTTTTTAGTGTCTTAGGTCTTGTTTTTATTTAATAAATTTAATTCAATGACCAAACCAAAATTAGCTACTGTCCAGAGACAAGCATAACAATATTTAAACATATTTAATCTGTTAACAGAGAATAAAATAAAATTACCCTAAGCATGAAATATTAGCAATAATAATAATGTGATCCTTAAATTTAATTTTGTAAAAAATAATTCCACCTATACAGAAAAACAATGCATAATTACAGGATCAAAATAAAATTTATTTCACGTTTTTTAATGAGTATTTATTTTTCTAATAATCTTTAAGTTTTATACCATACAAATAAAGATAAATTGTTCAACCACGACCCTGGTTAATATTTTGCTCAAGGTGTAATTTTCTACAGTGGGTTGGCATGGTTCTGTTAATTTTGTGAACTGTTGTTTTTATTCAGTTTATTTTAACTTTATAAATACACTATAACTATCTACTGATCAAAGTCAAGTTTAATAAAATGACATTGATTCTATTTCATTAGCAGAAACGAATTTATTAAAGCCAATCTGATCAAAACATTAATAGGATCTTTTATTTATTAGCCAAAATTTATTGCATGACAAATATTATAACATTTAGCTATTGATTAGTAATACTATTTTTTTAAATTACATCTAACTTATTTTAATATCAAGGATTTAATTATGGTTATAATAAGCAGTAATATTTACAAGTAAAAGTATTCTAATTTTAACTTATTATTATTATTAAACTATACAATAATTAGATATTAATAAGAGATAGATATTAATAAAATTTTCTTGGTTTAAAATTCATTAACAGAGGGTTTTATAATACTTTTATCTTAGCACTAAGTAATACGAATAATATAATAAAAATGACCACTATAATATTTCTATAAATAAGAAATTTACCTATACAGAAAAATAGAGCATAAATCTGGGAGCACAACACAATTTGTTTCACATTTTTCGGAGGTATATTTATTTTTTTAAATATATTTGTGTTGTCGATTTAATAAAACCGAATGGAAAATAAGATGGTCCGGCTGATGCACGAGAGATGATAATGACTTCTCACCCTTCATTGGTTACCCCAATTGGAAAGTGAGATATAGGATAGCAGCAAATTTCCCCTATGTAGAGGATAGGGTTTATCTCCCGTAGGACTCGAAAAGTGGCATGTAGGTGGTTCGGGAAGTCACTTTGCTCCCAACGTAGTTCGTAGAGGTTTTCAATCTCTCTGGTCTTGTTGTTTACAAAGGATCAAACGCAAGGGATAAAGGATAATAGAACTACTGGAAAGTAAAAGAAGAAAATAAATTGAGCGTATAAACAGTGATAAGAATATGAACTGGGGTCCCGTGATATTCACTAGTGATGTCGCTCTCCCAAAAGACGATAAGACTGTTATGTGAGGTAAACAAATCACATTTGGGCAATTGACAGGATTAAAAATGCATCACAATGCTAACTATGTTACAAAGAAAGGAAGAGGCTCAAAAGCATGGGCGGTACGCCAAAATAAGTAGACCGAAATCCAACTGCATCTACTACTAATCATCCACCTTGAGATATTGATGACCCACAACCGTAGGGGATCTATTGCAGCATTTTCGATAAGTAAGAGTGTCGAACCCAACGAGGAGCTAATTATTGACAAGTAAGTAAATAGTGCTGAGGAGCAGCAAGTCGCTCAATCCTTCTGAGCAAAGGATAAGCCTTGATTATAAACACTAAAGCGTTCTTGAGGACACATGGAGAGGTAGTCACATGCTTTCGCCATACTACGTATTGATAACAAGTGTTGTGCTGATAAGTGTTGAGTGGGTGGATCTATGCTAGCACACCTTCTAGACTAAGATAAGTGCACTCTTATGATTAAACAACTTGCAAGCATCCGGAAATAAAAGATAGAAATTAAGGCAAAGCCTAACCACAACAATAAGATCAAGGATCCATTATTCCCTTGTGCAAAAGTGTGCAAACTGGGGTTCAGGTTTCTGTCACTCCGGCCACCCACCGTAAGCATTCTTTATACACAATATATTCCCCTAGGTCCTTAATAAGGCGAAGTGTTGAGTGTTCGACTCACACAACACCACTAGGAAAACAACAACACAACTTAAATATCAAACAACACAAATTACTTCAACATCATATGTCTACTAACAACTAGACTTATCCCATGTCCTCAACAACTAAAGTAACTACTCACAAGACATAAAAGAGATCATGATCAGAGGTGATAAATAGATGGTAAACAATCTGGTCATAACAATATTTCTCAAACAAAACTCAATAGCATTCACCACAAAGTAGTAATCAACACCGGTAGAGTAGAGAGGATAGATAGTACGGATTACAACACAAGATAAACTTGTGAGGTAAGATTGGATGGTGGTGGAGATGGTGCTCATGTTGGGGATGATTTTGATGATGATCTCGATGATGCCTGTGATGAAGGTGAAGCAATTATATGATTGACATCGTACTTGGCTAAAGCTTTTCTAAAAGCTCCATGCGTAAAGTGTGAACCCACGTCAGTCATGAGGTACCTGGGTACTCCAAACCTAGGAAAAATTACATCCTTGAGCATATTCAAAGATGTCTTGTGATCAGCACTTTCAGTGGGGATTGCCTCTGCCCACTTGGTTACATAATCAACAGCAACTAAAATGTGGGTGTACTTGTGCGAGGAAGGAAAAGGACCCATAAAATCAAAACCCAAGCAATCAAAACGCTCAATCACTAGAGAGTAATTCATAGGCATATCATTTCTTCTACTAATATTACTAACTCTCTGACACTTATCACAGGATAAAACATAACTTCTAGCATCCTTAAAGAGAGTAGGCCAATAAAAACCTGATTGAAGAACCTTATGTGCGGTCCTCTCACCAGCATGATGTCCTCCATATGGACTGTCGTGACATTGTTTAAGAATGTCCTTCTGCTCGTGTTTCGGTATGCATCTCCTCACGGTCCCATCTGGACCGTCTTTGAAAAGATGTGGGTCATCCCAAAAATAATGCCTCAAATCGTGGAAGAACTTCTTCCTTTGCTGAAATGTTAGGCCTGGAGGAAAAAACTTTTCAACGATAAAGTTAGCATAATCTGCAAACCAAGGACCGGAGAGAGATTGTACTTTTACAACAACTAGTTGTTCTTCTGGAAAACTGTCGTTGACTGGAATGGGATCATGCGGTATATCTTTCATCCTTGAAAGATTATCCGCCACCGGATTGTTTGCTCCTTTCCTATCGACAATCTGCAAATCAAATTCTTTAAGAAGGAGTACCCATCGGATGAGTCTTGGTTTGGCATCCTTCTTCTGCATAATATACTTAATGGCAGCATGGTCGGTATGAATAATAATCTTAGAATCAACAATATACTGCCTAAACTTATCACAAGCAAACTCTACTGCTAAGATTCCTTCTCAGTAGTAGAATAATTATTTTGAGCACTATCAAGGGTTTTGCTAGCATAATATATAACATTCAACTTCTTATCGACCCTTTGACCTAAAACAACTCCAACAGCAAAATCACTAGCATCACACATAATTTCAAAAGGTAAATTCCAATCAGGTGGTTGTACTATAGGAGCGGTTATTAAAGCTTTCTTAAGAACTTCGAAGGCTTCCTTACAATCTTCATCAAAAACAAAAGGAACATCCTTCTAGATAAGATTAGTGAGGGGTCTTGAAGTCTTAGAAAAGTATTTAATAAATCTTCTATAGAAACCAGCATGACCGAGAAAACTACGAATACCTTTGATGTCCCTTGGATAGGGCATCCTTTCAATTTCTTCGATCTTGGCCCTGTCCACCTCAATTCCCCTCTCGGAAATCTTGTGGCCAAGAACAACTCCCTCGTTGACCATAAAGTGGAACTTCTCCCAGTTAAGCACCAAATTTGTCTCCTCACATCTATGCAAAACATTATTAAGGTTGTGGAGACAATGGCCAAAAGAGGTTCCATAGACGGAGAAATCGTCCATGAATACCTCCACAATTTCTTCACAAAAACCATGAAAGATAGCAGACATACACCTTTGAAAAGTAGCAGGGGCATTACATAAACCAAAAGGCATACGCCTGTAAGCATAAGTACCATAGGGGCAAGTAAAATTGGTCTTCTCTTGATCAGAAGTGTTAACATGAATTTGAGAGAAGCCAGAATAACCATCAAGATAACATAAGTGATTATTTTTGGATAACCTTTCAAGCATTTGGTCGATGAACGGCAACGGGTAGTGTTCCTTCCTGGTTGCCTTGTTCAGCTTCCTGTAATCAATACACATTCTATATCCAATAATAATTCTCTGAGGTATTAGTTCATTCTTATCATTAGGAACCACAGTTGTACCTCCTTTCTTGGGAACACAATGAAACGGGCTTACCCACTTACTATCAGCTATAGGGTAGATAATACATGCGGCTAGAAGCTTGAGGATCTCAGTCCTTACAACATCCATCATCTTCGGATTCAACCGACGTTGATGATCAACAAATGGTTTAGCATCAGGCTCAAGGTTGATGGTATGTTGACAAATAGATGGACTAATCCTCTTAAGGTCATCAAGGGTATAGCCAATTTCACCTCGATGTTTGTGAAGTACTTCCAATAGTCGCTCTTCTTCATACCCTGAAAGGTTAGAATTGATAATAACATGATATACTTTCTTTTCATCTAAATAAGCATGTTTGAGCGTATCAGGAAGAGGTTTAAGATCAAACACTGGATCTTCTTTTGGTTTCGATAAAATTCCCAAAGGCTCAACTGGAAGGTTGTGCTTTAGGATAGCAGGTTGTCTTAAGAATATTTCGTCCAGCTCATTCCTCTCCTGCATATGCAAATCATTCTCGTGGTCTTCCATATATTGCTGCAAAGGATCATTAGGAGTAATAGCAATGGAAGCAATATCTTCAATAATCTTATCATTACTAGGCAAATTAGTACCACGAGGCTGCTTAGAGAACTTAGAAAAGTTAAATTCATATGGTTCACCATTGAATTCAACAGAAACTTTACCTTTCTTGCAATCTGTTATAGCTCCACAAGTTCTGAGAAAAGGTCTACCGAAAATAATAGGACAAAAATTATACCTTACTGAACCAAGTACTAGAAAGTCGGTAGAATATTTTACCTTTTCGCATAAGACTTCAACGTCTCTCACAATTCCGACAGGAGAGATAGTTGCTCTGTTTGCAAGATGAATAATAACATCATCTTCTTCAAGTTCACAAGGTGAAATCTCACCCATGATTTCTTGATAAAGTTAATACGGGATAGCACTAGCACTCGATCCCAAATCACATAGCCCATAATAATTATGATCTCCTATTTTAACAGATACTACTGGAGTACCTGAAATTGGGCCTTTATTCTTGGTTGTCACAAGGTTAGTGGAAACAACACAAAAATTTATATTGGAATCTAATGCATCATTAGTAACAAGATCCTTAATCAATGCAACTTGAGGATCGACCTTGATCTGGTCCTTAGGCTCATCAATTCTTCTCTCTCTTTTATTTATTATGCCTGTCACAAAAGAGTGCTCCCTGATCCTTGCGGGAAAAGGGGGCTTTTCATATATAACTACAGGCAAAATAGGGTCAGCAACATGAATATCAATAGGTAATTCTTTGAAGGGTTTATGATGTTGATCCTTCTTCTTCTTAGAAGAGTCAATATGAGAGGCAAAGTCCTTACAAAAATCAATCATTAGATGGGAATGAAGACCAATCTTAGAGAAAAAGGTATTAAAGTAATCAGTATTCACATAGCTCTCTATATAATCATGCTCATAATTTATAGTGGGTTCAATACCCATATCTATTTCCCAATCTTTGGTATTCTTGTGGATCCTTCCAAGGAGATCCCATCTTTCTTCAACGCTTTTCATCTGAAATACCCCACTAGAGGAGGCATCCAACATCTCCTTATCCTGACGAGAATGTCTAGCATAAAAGTTTGTAAGTATAGTTTTCTTGGGGAGCTCATGAATAGGACATTTGAGCAATAGGGATTTCAATCTCCCCCAAGCTTGAGCAATGCTTTCTCTGTCTCGAGACCTAAAGTTATTGATATAATTTCTGTCTCGATGAATTTCATGAAGAGGATAAAACTTGGTATAAAAGAGAGCCATAAGCTCTTGCCAATCAAGCAAATGAGAGTTATCGAGAAGATTATACCAATCTGAAGCTTTACCTATAAGCGATACGGAGAACAATTTCCTCATGGTAAACTCCATTGATACACCTGCAAGCTTAAATAGTGAACATAGTTGTGACAAATATAGCAAGTGTTCACTGGGATGTCTGTCTCCTGCATAACGAGTAGCCAAAACACAATCGATAATACCAGCTGGTATTTTATAAGGCACAATTCCAGTAGGGGAAGGAACAACCACCACAGATGTGGGGTGTTTCCCCGTAAGCAACGATCCAATAGCTAGGTTGTCCATACAGACAAAGAGTAGCAACAACAACATAAAAACAATGATATAAAATTTTCCTTACCATCTTTACTTACCAATAGCGCTATGCTCCCCGGCAACGGCGCCAGAAAACGGTACTTGATGACCCACAACCGTAGGGGATCTATTGCAGCGTTTTCGATAAGTAAGAGTGTCGAACCCAACGAGGAGCGAAAGGTATAGATAAGGGATTTTGGACAAGGAATAACTGCAAGCACTGAAAGATAACTTTTTAGGGGTTTTTGATATAAGCAACAATAATATAAAAGCAAGTAAGTAAATAGTGATGAGGAGCAGCAAGTGGCCCAATCCTTCTGAGCAAAGGATAAGCCTGGCAACTGAACTTATAAACACTAAAGTGTTCTTGAGGACACATGGAGAGGTAGTCACGTGCTTTCGCCATACTACGTATTGATAACAAGTGTTGTGCTGATAAGTGTTGAGTGGGTGGATCTATGCTAGCACACCTTCTAGACTAAGATAAGTGCACTCTTATGATTAGACTACTTGCAAGCATCCGCAAATACAAGATAGAAATTAAGGCAAAGCCTAACCACAGCAATAAGATCAAGGATCCATTATTCCCTTGTGCAAAAGTGTGCAAACTGGGGTTCAGGTTTCTGTCACTCCGGCAACCCACCGTAAGCATTCTTTATACACAATGTATTCCCCCAAGTCCTTAATGAGGCGAAGTGTTGAGTGTTCGACTCACTTAACACCACTAGGAAAATAACAACACAACTTAAATATCAAACAACACAATTACTTCAACATCATATGACTACTAATAACTAGACTTCTCCCATGTCCTCAAGAACTAAAGTAACTACTCACAAGACATAAAAGAGATCATGATCAGAGGTGAGAAATAGATGGTAAACAATCTGGTGATAACAATATTTCTCAAACAAAACTCACTAGCATTCACCACAAAGTAGTAATCAACACCGGTAGAGTAGAGAGGATAGATAGTACGGATTACAACACAAGATAAACTTGTGAGGTAAGATTGGATGGTGGTCGATATGGTGCTCATGTTGGGGATGATGTTGATGATGATCTCGATGATCCCTGTGACGATGGTGATGACGATGGCGATGATGTCCCCTTCCGAGAGGTGATCTCCTCGGCGGAATCTGCCTGCCGGAGAGTCCTTTTCTTCTCTGTAGGTTTCCGCCACGGAGCGGCGGCGGAACTCCATCTAAACTCTTCTTTTTAGGGTTTTCACATCACGGGGAGTATATAGGCCAGAGGGGGGGACCTGGGAGTGGCCCCAAGGATCCAGTCGCCCTCCCAGCGCGGCCAGGGGTGGGGCCGCGCCAGGTGGCCGCCTGGGGCCTCCGTCGCCCCCTCTGGCCCCTCTTCGGCATGTCTTCGTTAATCTTTCGGAAAATACCCCCCATCGATTTTCAGGTAATTTGGAGGTAATCTTCTTCAACAACTCAGCGTCCACTTTTTACCGCTGAATCATGTGTCTGCTGCTTCGGCACCGGAAAGTAGCAAACTGTGTAAAACAAGCCAAAACAACATAAGAACATCATCGTAATGTGAAATATATCAATGAATAAGGATGAATTACAATATAAAATAGTGATGCATTTTTGATGTATCAGATATCTATCCATAACATCTCGCTGGTATTAAGTTGCGAGCACCACCCAAAGTCTAAACCCAAAGCAATAGACAACTGCATTAAAAAAACTTTGCATAAAGTAAACAATCCTTGGAACCGTGGTTACAAGCACCGTTGTTTTCCCCCTTGTGGCAACATCACATCCCATAGACTCATGCTTCTGTCACTCAAGCGTGTCATCAGGCGGCATGAACCTACAATCGAGCATAATGTTCCCTCTTGGAGTCACTACCTACTACTTGGCCAAAGCAATAAACAACAATGGAGAACATGCAAGAACTACTTAGGAACAAAATATAAAAGATAAGAACCAAATATATTACTCTATCACAAACTGAACATAGTCTCATAATCCATCAGATCCCAGCAAACTCAACATAGCAACAACTGAAATAATTACATATGTGCCTTGATCATGTAGGGCATCTCACAAGGTCTAATCCATGAAGAACAAAGAGGGGAGGAGAACATCACATAGTTACTGATCAAGGATCCATGGTCCAAGGTAGACTACTCACGGATCATCCGGGAAGCGTCCATGGTGGAGGGGAAGCTCCCGGAGGTCAATCCTCCCTCCGGCAGGGTGCCGGGAAGAGGTCTTCTGGCGCACCGGATCTTCGAAGAGCGGTGGCAGCGGAATAGAGGCGAGATCACGAAAAAGGGTCCTGTCTTCAGAAGAATCCTGTCAAGGAGAATATATAGGTGAAGGGGGCAACTAGGGGGGGACTAGGGGTCTAGGGCCCCCCTGGCGCGGCCAGCCCCTAGGGCGCTCCACTAGGGCGCCTGGGCCCCTGGTGGTGGCCCTCTAGCCGCATCCAGGTGCTTCCGGAAGGTTCTTGTGCGCTAATTTTTTATCTGATTTTCCCGAATTTTTGGAGCACTTTTAATATGGGGGAAACCTGAAATAGAAAAACAGTAGAAAACAGGAATGGCACTGGGGTGCACTGAGTTAATAATTTAGTCCAAATATGATCAAAAGTGTATGAAAGTGTATCTAGATCATAGTAATATCACACAAAAGATGCATGGATCAAGAAGAAATTATAGATACGTTTGGGACGTATTAACATCCCCAAGCTTAATTCCTCCTCGTCCTCGAGTAGGTAAATGATAACAAGCATAATTTTTATGGTGACATGCTAACAACCATATAAGAAATTTGAAAGTAAATCAATCAAGGTATGTGATTCAATTCAAGTCATAACAGGCAAGATTCTATATTACCATTGAAACAAGCAACATAAGAACATAAGGGTGCAAGATCTCTCGCTGTCCATGACTCGAATGTCTGCATATGGTGTTTGCGTGCAAGAAGCGGGAGATGGGAATACCAGAAAAAAAATATATATTTGTTGAGAACTCAATCTACTACAGGTTCACACTTAGTGTTCTTTGGAATCTTATCTTGACTCGTCACCACACCACTAGCCAGGTACAACTCCATTTGATCCACTCCTTTTCGATATTTGGAGCACTCATGCAATGGATGAGCGTAAGCACGAGAGTTGACACTTAGGACTGCAAAGATAGAGATATGGTGGAGGAGGAAGACAGAAAGGGTGTGAAAGGATCACATAAACGAGGACAATCATAGGCGAGAGAAGGTCAAATTTAAATGATATATATGATGTGAGGAGTAGGGATTGCCATGCAATAGATGCATATATGAGCTAAGAAAAGCTCTCCAATGGAACTAGTGGGGGATGCATCCAACTTGCTCGCTCAAGAAGACCTAGAGCTCGTTTGAGGAGGCTCATCCTTGGAATATTCAAGCCAAGTTCTAAAGTGTGAAGGTCCCCACATAGCTATATGCATATATGATCATCTCTATGGAGTACAAGATATAGAGGGACTACGAGTGTGGATCTTTCAAAAGAATAGTAGTGTTGCCCCTTTCTCTCTTTTATTTTTATTTTTTAGTGGCCTCAATGCCTCTTTATATTTAACTCTCATTTTTCCTCTTCGGGATCTTTTAATTTTGTCCTCTTTGGGATCTTTTCCTGACTTAAGGGAACACTCTATTTTACAAGAAGGTAAAGAAGATGTTCACACTTTACAAGGTACTCAACATAAAGAATATGTAGCTATCATGATCTATGCAAATGTATGCCTCTAGAAGTGTAGCAGGAACATGTATGACATGAAGATCAAGTCATGAGAAGGTGGATGTTGCATGGAAATATATCTCGGAAAGGCTATAGAAATGCCTTGGTAGGTAGGTATGGTGGCTGGTTTGAGGAAAATATAAGGAGGTTTATAATGACAGAGCGTATCATGCCAAGGGTTTGGATGCACCAGCGAGGTGGACGCCAACTCTCAGAGTGAGAAGAGTGCAATGCACGGTACCAAAGAGGCTAGCAAATATGAGGAGGTGGAAGTGTCAACTTTCAATACTTACATTAGTCCGAAGAACTCATTCACTTATTATCGTTTACTCTGAATCTAATAAGGAGGTTCAAAAAGAGATAAGTACCCCGAGGAGGAGTGTATGGGGGTTTGGTTATCCTTGCGCATCCTCGATTCATGGTACGTGAGTGTACTCTAATATCCGATCCCTCCAAAGATTAGTGATCCATCTAATAGCTAGAGTTCTCAACTAGTTTTTTTTTGTAGTTTTTTGAAAATAAGCACGGATTTCCCAAAATATGACACCTATCACTAATAGGATAGAGCTCTTGAAACCAAAAGTTCAAAAATTAGTCACAACAATACCTCAAAACTATTGCAAGTTACTACTACAATTGAATAGCAACCTCAATTACCTACTTCAAGACAAGACACAACAGAGTGCAACAACCAACTCTATGAACAAGATAAACATGAAAACTAAAAAGAGTTCCAGCAACAAACTAAACAAAAGCTAAAGCTCTTGAAAAAGATAAACATAAAAAATCAAGGCTAAACATGGAAACAACTATGAAAAGATAAAGAACACACAACAGAATAAAGATAGGCATGAAAATCCTATGATGTGTTCTAGTTTGAAGTGGAGCGTGTTTCTCTCCCACACAAAGTAAGCTGGGTTCTAACTTGTTTTGAACAGCAAGCAAAGCTAAAGAAAAATAATAAGGAAACCTAATTGCGAGAGGCTCCAACCATAGCACATAACGCATGAAGTGATAAAAATATAGTGAGACGGAGGGCGAACTAATGATTGTTGATGGAGAAGGGGATGCACGGAGAGCATCCCCAAGCTTAGACGCTTGAGTCTCCTTGAATATTTATTGGGGATGCATGGGGGCATCCCTAAGCTTGAGCGTTTGACACTCCCGGATCTTCTTTCATCATCTTCCCTCGCACACTTGAAAACACCCTTCATACATAACTCATCATAAGCTGATTAGAGAGGTTAGTAGCCTTAATAAAATAATTTTTCTCCACTAGAAATAAAGATATTCTTGAAAATTTAAAGTTTCTCAAGATTGCCAAAAAGTTTTTGCAAAGAAAAAGCTAGCTTAAGGTTTGCAAAAATGAGGAAAGGCAAAATGTGGCAGAATCTGTGAAAAACAGAACAACAAGTAGTAAATAATTTTTTCGGGGTATTTCTACAACTCAAATCAAAAAACTTAGAACAGATGCTCGAAAGTCAATTGTATGGAGCATGCTGTCAAAAAATACAAATAAAAAAGATGATCTGGTGATTTTGGGCTAATTTTTCCGTCCAAGGACAGAATCTGTTTCCTGGACAACATGTCACAACTTTTGAACTTTCTCGCAATCGAAGGCTAAACTTGGCTCAAATCTTGAAAATAAAGAGACAATGATGTTGCTACAGTAGTAACAATCATCAAGACCACTAAAAACAGAAGTAAAAATGTAACACCCTTGGTGTCATGTAATAGTAATCACTTTTGTTAATGTTAATTACTATTGCTAATCATGCCTTGATCATCTTTGCTTTTGATCATATCCAAAAACCTTTTTCTTGATATTAAAAACAATGTGACAAATAAAACGTTGTCCAAAAATGGTGAAACCAATTTTATTAAATGCACAAAAATCAGTATACCATGGTGCAATGGTCATGGATATTTATAGTGGCATATAAAAATACAAACCATTCAAAATAGTAGCTATAATAGCCCCTTTTATCATTTATCATTTGAATAAAATCCAAATCCTTTTTATTATGTCACCAAACTTTTTGTAGCACTTTTTTACATGTAATAATTATATTAGAGTTGGCTTCACACTTTAGAAAAATCCAAAAGCTAACTAAGTAAAATACAAACAAAAAGAATGAAGAAAATAATACAAAAAAGGGAAAACCTAAACTACACTCAGGGGAAAAGCCCCCCCCCTTTGGGCCAAGCCCAGCCCAACCCCCACCTCCTCCCTCCTTCCCCTGTTCACCCATGGGTGGAGGCCATCCACGCCGGCCACGCCACGCCGTGCCGCTGTGGTGGCCATCGACGGCTTGCCGGCGGGGGGGATAAGACCCCGAGGCCCCCAAGCCCTCTCCAGGCGAACCCTAGATCGAGCACGCGCTTTCCCCCTCCCCTGTTCGTCCCGCTCACCTCGCCCCGAGCGCGCCTGTGGCCATGGCCGGTGAACACCCACGGCCACTTGCCGAGATATCCCCCGCCGTGGTGTCTGGGTGGAGGCTCGTCGTCGACTTTGTCTTGGTGCACGGTAAATCGAGCCGGAGTGCCCCTAGTCGCGCAAATCGGGTCGCCCCCTCCCGCCATGGCCACTGCACCGTTGACGTCCTTTTGTGTTTAGTTTTTTGCTATGATATTCTCACCATGGCACCTTGATCTCGATCATGTACCCTGCGTGTATGATTATTGTACATGATCGTAAATCGAGGGCGTCACAAAAAACATCTTGGGTTGCCTCCCAACAAGCGCTTTCTTTTACGCCTTTAAGCTAGGCATAAAGTAGAAAGATCAAGTTTTATCAAGAGAGAGAATAGCTAGCCCGCGTAACGGACTCAAAAGGTAACTTAATCTTCTTTCTAGGGAAGTCTTACATCCCCTTTTTCAGAGGGAATTGAAATTTTATATTCCCCTCTTTCATGTCAATAACAGTACCAATGGTGCGAAGAAAAAGATGTCCTAAAATAATTGGAGATAAAGGTTCACACTCTATATCAATAATAGTAAAATCGACGTGAACATAGTTGACAATGATAAGAACATCGTCGATCTTCCCCTAAGGTTTCTTTATGGAAGAATCAATGAGACGAACACCAAAAGAACAAGGCTCAAAAGGCTTCAATTCAAACATATCATACATTCTTTTGGGCATAACGGAGGCACTATCTCCAACATCACCTAAAGCATAGCAAGATAAGTTATTCAATTTAATTTTTATCATAGGATCCCAACCATCATCTAGCTTCCTAGGTATGGAGGCTTCTATTCTAAGCTTCTCCTCCCTAGCTTTGATGAGAGCATTAGTGATATGCTCTGTGAAGGCAAGATTTAGTGTGCTAGTGTGGGGGTCTCTAGACATTTTGTGTAGCAAGCTAATAACTTCTGAAAGGGCACAACTATCAAAATTAATGTCACTACTATCAAAGGTGGTAGTGGTGTCACCTAGGCTCACTTGTTTGAAACCCTCTATGTTCATAGGAGTTTCTTCTTCTATGGTTGAGGTAGTAGCATCACCATTAATAGGTCCAGTGGGACTAGGAGTGTGTTGGGTGCTAATAGTTTGGGTGTCCTCAACAATTTGGATAGTAGCAACTGTGTGGTGTGTAGGGAGGCTCTTAATTCTATCATCTTCCTCCTTTTCTCTAGCCCATCTTTCTTTAAGTTTAGCCATCATCCTAATATTTTCATTAATTTGCAATTGGGCTAAGATTGGTTCCCAAGATTGGGCAACATGTTCATTATCTAATTGCTTAAAATTCATAATGTTACTCCTCAATTGGATAATTTTAGCAGGTGGGTAGTACTTCCCAATAAAAGCATTTTTGCACTTATCCCAAGAATCTATTCTATTCCTAGGCAAAGATTGAAACCAGATTTTAGCTCCTTGCCTCAAAGAGAAATGAAAAAGCTTAAGCTTAACAACATCACCTTCTACTTCTTTATACTTTTGCATATAACACAACTCAACAAAATTATTCAAGTGTAAAGCAGCATCATCTCCAGCACCAGAGAATTGATCTCTCATAACAAGGTTTAGCAAAGAAGGTTTAATTTCATAAGAGGTAGCTGAAGTGGCTGGTGTGGCAATAGGAGTGCAGATAAAATCATTGTTGTTGTGACTAGTGAAGTCACACAACTTGGTGTTTTCAGTGGAACCCATAGCAGTAGCAGATACAAGCATTTTTTTGTGATTTTCGATAAAGGACTCTAAGATAAAAGCTGAAAGATAACCTAACAAGAATAAAAAGCAAAGGTAAAAGATAGTGTGCAACTCCCCTATCTTGACGATTGGAGTCCCCGGGAACGGAGCCAGAAATTTTCTTGATGCGCGAGAGATGATAATGGCTTCTCGCCCTTCGTTAGTTACCCCAAGTGGAAGGTGAGATGTAGGATAGCAGAAAATTTCCTTTATGTAGAGGATAGGGTTTATCTCCCGTAGGACTCCGAAAGCGGCAAGTAGTTGGTTCGGCAACTGATGCGCCGTCTAAAAAGAATCACTTGCTTCGCCTGGACCTGCACACGACACAAATAACTTTGCTCCCAGTGAAGTTTAGGGAGGTTGTCAATCTCTCCGGTCTTGTTGTTTATGAAGGATCAAACGCAAGGGATAAAGGATAATAGTAACTACTGAAAAGTAAAAGCAGAAAATAAATTGAGCGTGTAAACAGTGATGAGAATATAGACCAGGGTCCCGCGATGTTAACTAGTGATGTCTCTCTCCAAAAAGACGATAAGACTGCTATGCGAGGTAAACAAATCACAGCTGGGCAATTGACAGGATTAAGAACGCACCACAATGCTAACTACGCTACAAAGAAAGGGAGAGGCTCAAAAGAATGGGCGGTACGCCAAAATAAGTAGACCAAAATCCAACTACATCTACTACTAATCATCCACCTTGAGATATCTATCCAGAACATCTCGCTGGTATTAAGTTGCGAGCCCCACCCAAAGTGTACACCCAAATCAACAAACAACTGCATTCAAATAACTTTGTGTAAAGTAAACAATCCTTGCAACTGTGGTTACAAGCATCGTTGTTTTCCCCCTTGTGGCAACAACACATCCCCTAGACTCATGTTTCTGTCACTCAAGCATGCCATCAGGGGGCATGAACCCACAATCGAGCATAACGTTCCCTGTTGGAGTCACTACCTACTACTTGGCCAAAGAAAAAAAAACAACAGAGAACATGCAAGAATTACTTAGGAACCAAAATATAAAAGATAAGAACCAAATATATTACTATATCTCAAACTGAACATAGTCGCATAATCCATCAGATCCGAGAAAACGCAGCATAGCAACAGCAGAAAGAATTACATATGTGCCTTGATCATGTAGGAAAATCACAAGGTCTAATCCATGAAGAACAAAGATGGGAGGAGAACATCACATAGCTACTGATCACGGACCCATGGTCCAAGGTAGACTACTCACGGATCATTCGGGAAGCGTCCATGGTGGAGGGGAATCTCCCGGAGGTCAATCCTCCCTCCGGCAGGGTGCCGGGAAGAGGTTTGTTGGCGCTCCCGATCTTGGAAAAGCGGCGGCGGCGGAATAGAGGCGAGATCGCGAAAAAGGGTTCTGTCTTTGGAAGAATCCCGTCACGGAGAATATATAGGTGAAGGGGGGCAGCCAAGGGTCTAGACGCCACCCTGGCGCGGCCAGCCCTTAGGGCGCACCACCAGGGCGCATGTGCCCCTCGTTGTGGCCCTCTAGCCCCACCGAGGTGCTTCCGGAAGGTTCTGGTGCGCTGATTTTTTATCTGATTTTTCCCGAATTTTGGGAGCACTTTTAATATGTGGGAAACTTGAAATAGAAAAACAGTAGAAAACAGTAACTGGCACTGGGGTGCACTGAGTTAATAAGTTAGTCCAAATATGATCAAAACTGTATGAAAGTGTATCTAGATCATAGAAATATCACACAAAACATGCATGGAGCAAGAAGAAATTATAGATACGTTTGGGACGTATCACCGGCCTAGATCTTGGACTCGCCTAGGGTGCATTTTTCTGTACCGGGCCGAGCTTTACACGGGCGCTATTTTTTTTGCTAGAAAATACAAAGGGGTATGGGGCCTCTGGAGCGTTGGATCATGGGCGATCCAACGGCCGTGGGCCTTCTTCTCCCCTGGGTCGGCCAGGAGGACCTGGGCACGTCCATGGCGGACCGGGAGCAGGTGGGGGGCTCACCTAGGGCGTTCCGGGCGACGGTGGTCGGCGTGGAAGGGCGGCGGAACTTCGGGGTGGCGAGGGGGTTCCGCTTTCCCTGAAAACGGAGGCGCTCGACGTGGGACAAAGGGGCAGCACGGGGTAGACTGGAGGCGGACGTCGCCTCCAGCGGCGGGCGGAGTGGGGTAAGGATCGCTGGCCTCACCCCTCCTTCCTTCCTCTCCTTCCTCCTTGATTTTTCTCCTTCATCCTCCCAACTTCTTCTCTGTTCCTCTCCTTCTCTTATTATCAGGACTACTAGGGCTGGGGCGAGGTGGCGTGCTATGCGTGGGATGCTGGAGTGGCTGGGTTGTGGAGGAATGGGGCGCCCTGTGCAACCCTTATATAGGCGCGGGGCAAGTGCTACAAGGAGGGGAGGGGCAAGGCATGAGCAGGATGGAGCGCGACTAAGAGGAAGAACGCCGAGGTCACGGGTGCAACGGGCGGGAAGCCACGCTGGTGGTCCGCGAGCTCGCATAGGTATGGCTGAGAAGGGCGGTGGGCAAGCTTGTGAGGGACCTCCGGTGGGTTGTTTCCACCATGGAGGCCACCGATCACCTCACAGGCATGGGTTGGGGGGGTACGTTCATGGTGCCAGGCCAAGTCATCGATCCTCGGGGTCTTGTTCGGTTGGGAAAATGGGGGCGAGGAGGCCGACAATGGGGCTTGGCTTGAGAGGGAAGAGAAACGAGAGAGAGAGAGATGAGTCGCGAGGGAGGGTCTCTCTCTGCGTGGGAGAGAGAGAACGTGAGAGAGAGGGAGGTTAGAGGGTAGGGGAGGGGAGGTTAGGTTAGTTTGCTAAACTCCGTAGAATTTTTATTTAAATTTTTAATATTTGTTAATGTCATGTGAGTTATCATGATCATATATTCAAGTTATTAGGGTTTGTAGGACTTATAGGGATTTAATTGATCAGAGCTTCAATTATTTACCCAAACACAAGGTTAATGCCTAAGGGTTTTGTTGTGGTTGATTAATTCATTTATTTTTAATATAAATATATTACATAGAATATATAAAGTTTTATATTCCGTATATATTAGTCTCACAAAAAGAACACAAGAAATTAAAAGGAATTGCAAGTTAAAATGCAAAGGAGCTAAATGAAAGTAGGGTTTTAGTTACTACTATGCTTGATCATGTTTGTTTTCATGTGATCATCTTAGATGATTTAGTTATGTGGGGAAGAAATGATCTTGCCCAACTACTATCTTTTCTAAGCACATGCATCAATTTTCATGATCACTACTACAAGAGGAACTCACACAATATCAAGGATTGAATCAAACAACATAACATTACATGCAAGGTTTATGTTGGCTCCTAATTTTTGGTTATCTAAATTAACAAGAAGACAAAAGTTGAGATGTGACATTGCTCCTCTTCCTCCTCTTCTTTTTCTTCATCTTCACCTTAGGAGGGAGTGTTTGGAGAGGAAGCGTCTTCACATATTCTGGTTTACCATTAGAAAAAATAAGGGAAACTTGGGAGAAACTCTCCTTTTTATCAGTGGAAACATAAGAGAAGTTTTTATACTTTGGTAAAATTCCCTCTTTTATAATCTTACTTATGTAATAATTTTCATGGCAATTAAAAACAGAATAGAGATGGCATTTTTGCAAAATGTTGTTTATTCCTAAGGCATTATCATCTATCCAAGAAGTTTTTTTTGATAACTCTTCACACATCAAAAATAACATAAGTTCGTCATAAAGATCAGAAGTGATCATGTTATCACACAACTGGTTAACAGTTATGTTTTCAAAGTACATGCATTAGAAATTAAAGTGACCCTCTATACCACAAAGTTCACAAGTAAAAGGATAAAGGTCACACAATTCTCTAGCAATTTCATTTAAATATCTAAGCCAAGTGATTGTTCTTTTATGCTTATGTTGCTTACAATAATTCTCTTTTTCAACCATAGGCCTTTCACAAGGTCTATCTACTCCACAAAAATTAACATGCTTATATAAAACTTCAGTTTCAGGAAATGGATCATGCATGTTGCAATTATCATTATCAATTTCATTTTCTTTGCAAATATCTTTAAAAGGTTCATGATGCTTGGTCCAATTCTCCTTAGGCATATTAAGATGTAAAGCAAAATATTTGAGGAAACGAGGAGTTGAGAGTCAAGCCTAAACTTAGAACTAAACTTATTAAAACTTGGAGTTTCAACAAAGGACTTAATGAAATCATACTCATAATTTATACCCGAATCTTTACCTTTGTCGATCTCCCAATCTTCAATATTGCGCTAAATTCTTTCAAGGAGTTCCCATTTAGCATCAATCTTTTCGTTTGTGAAAGAACCCATAGAGGAAGCATCGAGCAAGTCTTTATCCTGTCGAGAGAGCCTCGCATAGATTTTAGTAATAATCATATCTTTGGGGAGCCCGTGGTTAGGACATTTTAGAATTAAAGTTTTCAGTCTCCACCAAGCTTGAGCTATGCTCTCTCAGTCACGAGGATAGTAGTTATAAACATAATTCCTATTCTCATGGACTTCATGAAGAGGATAAAACTTGAAGTAAAATAGAGATTGGATCTCTTCCCAATCCATCAAGTGAGAACCATCTATTAGCCTATGCCATTCCAATGCTTTTCCTTTCAGTGACAAGGAAAATAATTTCCTGATGGCTCCATCTCTTGTCAAACCAGAAATCTTAAACAACTCACAAAGTTTTGTAAGTGTTAACAAATGAATACTAGGATGAACTGTTCCATACCCCGTGTAACAATCATTCCTAATTATTTCAACTATCCCAAGTGGTATTTCGAATGGGATACATTCAGTTGGTGGAGGAGACTTCTTTACCACAGGTGTAGCAAAGCGGCCTTCCCCAAGCAGCGAACTAAGAGTGAAGTTTTCCATAAGCATAACTAGTGAAAATAAAAACAAGAAATGAAAATATTTAGTTGCAAGATCTAAAGATATACCTTCAAACGCTTACCTACCAGGCAAAGGCGCCAGAAATAGCTTGATGTCTACACTCGGTTCTATTTCTTGTAGAATATGTTGGGCCTCCAAGCGCAGAGGTTTGTAGGACATCAACAATTTCCCTCAAGTGGATGAACTAAGGTTTATCGAACTCATAGAAGTAGAGGTTGAAGATGGTCTCTCTCAAGCAACCCTACAATTAAGAAACAAGAAGTCTCTTGCGTCCCCAACACACCTAATACAACGGTAACTTGTATAGGTGCACTAGTTCGGCGAAGAGATGGTAAAATACGAGTGATATGGGTGGCAAAGAAAGGTAATATAAATATGTAACAAAAAATTACAGCAAGGTAGCAACTGAAAAAAGTGAGCACAAACGGCATTGCAATGGTGGAAACAATGCCTAGGCTTCATACTTTCACTAGTGGAAACTCCCAACAATATTAACATCGTCTAATGACATGATATTTCCACTAAAAAAAGCAATGGGGACGTACTCAGAGGTCATTCCTTTGTGATCAAGAGAGGAAGATAATTATGTAGGGCTACAAAAGCACACCTCAGAGTTCATAGTTCTCATCTATGGATTTCCCAATGTCACCGCGGCCATCCAAAGAGAGTACCACAATCACCACAACACATCTCAATGATAGTGAAAGACAAGCACCAAGAGACTCTCAATCTTCAATCAATTCACAATAGAGGAAATCACTCATGAAAATATTCTTCTAATCTATGTCCAACAGACCGCTGTCACCATGGTCTCGGAGATTATATTTGAAATTCAAATTATTTGAATTTCAAAAATCTCCAAAACTTGGGAGTAGCTAGTTATATGTCACATAAATCCAAATTAAAGTTTTGGTATTTTTATAAAATGTTTTGGTATTTGTTTTATCAAAACAGAAAAAATTGCAGAAAAGAAAATATAAGAGAAAAAGGAAAGGGTCGGTGGCGAGCTGGGAGAGCACGGCGACGCCGCCGTGGCCGCCGAGAGGCTTCTAGGCCCTCCCCTGCCCTCTCCTGGCGCCACGCAGCAGCCAGGGCCCCCCGCACCCTTCCCCTCTCTCTTTGTCGCGAAATCGCCGCCGACAGTGAGCTCACCGGAGCGCCGCCGTGCACAACACGTGGCCAACGGCCTCTCCTCGCCGCCCCGACGTGTCCATCAAGACCGGCGTCGACGTCTTCTTTGTCCCACACACCGAATCGAGCCGCGGAGCCCCTGGACCGTCCGTCGCCTTCGATTCCCCACCGTCGGCCGCCATCGACTCCGGCGAGAAATTACTCACCGCCGAGCCCCCTCCGACCTCTTCGTCGTTGCCATCGAGCTCCGATGAGCTTTGCGCTCTGTTTCCCTTCCACGTTCTTCTTTTCGAGCCGCGTATCGCCATCTCGCTGTGGACAGAGACTGGACGCCGTGCCCTTCGTCGTAGCCATGGCCCGGGACCTCCCTGTGGCGCCCCAGTCGCTCCAGCAGATGCGTGTGGTCGTGGGCTACGCCCCAGTGCCCCCAGCTCCCTCTCCCGTGCCCCAAATACGATTCTGGCGAAGTTCCGGCGAGGCTCCGCCGTCCCAGAAGTCACCGGCGACGACCTAGCCCTTAACCCCCCCTAATGACCCTCTTAATCACCCCCTGGTCCACAAACAGTGGGCCTAGGCCCCTAATCTAATTACAGATTAAATCAAACAAAGAGGATTAACCCCCTGAGCCACCGACAGGGCTGGCCCACTGGCCAGAGCCCCCATACGTCAGCCATGCGTCATCCTGATGCAGTAATTGCATTTATGAAATAAAAGATTTCATAAAATGTCAGAAAAGGGAATAAACTTTAGAAATTCATAGAAAATTCATATTAACTCCAAATTAAACATATAATATATGAAAAATTATCATAAAAAATGCAAGGATTATTAATATGCAACTTGTTTTTATATTTGACCATTTTAAAATGGGTGAACAGTAGCAAAGATGCATATGGCATAATTTGAATTTGAATTTGGAGTTTGAATTTGCATTCCAAATGCAATACACTTCAATTAAGTTGAATTTTCCACAAACCAGTAGCATTCACATCATGGATAACTATATCATGTGCTTGTGCATTTTACTTTCTATGTTGCCCCCTTTGTTGATGTTTGTTCCGGTAATAGTGTTTCCGAGATGGTGATCACCCCCGAAGAAGAAGACCACCGTTAAGACCCGTGTATCGTCAACAAGGCAAGCAAACCCCATTGATCATGTCTATAAAATCCCACTTCCCTCTCAGTCTCGCTTATGCATGTTTAGGAGATCACCTTGTTATCGATTCTACCGCATAGTTGAACCCATATCCGATGCATGACCTATCATCTTGTCACAGTTGTAAGAAAACCACAATCCTACCTGACATAGGAGTTGATTGATATCATGTGGCCCCTGCAACTGTTAAATCTTATTGCATGCTTACAGTTTACAATGAGGATGCTTTTGATGTGAGTCGGGATGATAGTGAACATGGTGTTGATGAAAGTGAAACTATGTTGGTGAATCTACCCTAATACAAGGTGAACCATGAGAGGCTGTGTAGGAGTACATAGTGGGTAGTCTCGTTGAAAACCGCCTTAAGCCCGAGTTCTTGTATGGTAATCCGAGACAAAGAGTACAACCACACATTGGGCTCACTGACCCCTCTCGACCTAGTAACTCACCCCGATCCAAGTCTAGGAGTCACACCTAGTTCGGGTTTTCCATTCGGCATATGCATTGAAAGATAAAGGAAATGAAATGTGGCATTCATGGTAGGGCTTGTAGAACATGGCTTGTCAAGCGGAGAACCATCCGTCGAGGTGGGCTTGTCAGTCGTGCCTACATGGTTTGAGTCCTGACTGGAAGCTCGGCCGGAACTCCAGTTGGGTTTAGAACTCAGACAGTTGACTCCTTGGACTAAAACAGAGCTCTGGGCGAAGTGTTGTGGTGAACATCCTCGCCGACACCCCTTGAATGGTGCCGAGACCTGGCGGTAACTGATGGTCATGTGTGTGTAGCGGTACACCCCTGCAGGGTTAACAAAACTATTCGAATAGCCGCGTCCGCGGTAATGGACTACTTCGAAAGTTGTGCTTGATTATTAGACAACTTGAATGGATAATTCTAAAACTCGCAAGATAAGCGTGAGTGCTATGGTGTGATCCTCGTGGGGAAGTTGAGGGAGTAACCATAGTGGTGTATTGGTTGGAGACTTGGTAGTGGACTCGTGTACGCTTTTTACCTCAAGTCTAATACTCGTAGAACAGGACTAGCCAAGTCAAAGTTGGCACTTCTGCATGATGAAACCCCACCTCCCTTTACCTTGAAACTTGAGCATGAGTAGTATAGTTCTGATGTAAGTATTGCTGAGTACGACTTTGTACTCACGTTTGCTTATTCTATGTGTTAGATGGAAACCCAGACCCCGATGGAGTTACCTTCCTGAAGCTCGACGTTGACTAAGATAATATAGTTCCAGACAGCAGTCTGGTCCCTCGTGGAAGGGCATGTATGTTGAACAAGGCTTCTCTAAGCCATTTGTTAAACTTGTCTGTACTCAGACCTAAATTTCTTCCGTTGTATGATGTAATGTTGATCACAGACATGTGATATTTGTATGCTCTATGTGTAAGTCAATAAAGAAGTACTTTGTAGAGTTATGTGATGATACCTGCTGTTCATACTAGACATGTGTGCCGCGTGTATGATTATAACATGCATATCTTAGTATGGATTTTCGAGACCTTAGTTGTGATTTGGTTGGCGGTCTTTTATACACCTAGTGGCCCTTAGATGTGCGCAGCTTGGGGCATCGCGATGCGATTGCTCGTGACTCTGTCACGTGCACACTTTGTTGTATGATCGAGCCAGCCCTAGACCCGGACTAAGTGATCGGGCTGGAGTCTGTTTATGTAAGGGTTATGATTCAATCGATAACATGGTTGAGGCAACTTGTCTATGAGTATGGGATTTCACCACCCATAATCATTTAGACTTGTGAGCGGGCGATGAGGACCCATCTCAGTTGATCATCCGGCCTAGATGGGATGCCCCTCACGTACGATGCTTTCTGAGAGTGTTCTGTGCTTGGCCTTGTCTGCTTAGACAAGTGGGTATGGCTCTCGGCTCTCCATGTGATTGAGTTGTGACTAGAATTACATACGCATATTCCGGGTCCCGACAGACTTGGTATCAGAGCAGGATTGTCTGTAGGATTATTCAACCCTTGGTCGAAGTCGAGTCTAGAATTCTATAGTTATATAGTTACTTGGGTATTAAGGGACCAACGTAAGGCTTCTTTTTTCTCCTTACCCTCATCGTTCTGAGTTCTGAGTCACCCTCATCTTTTCTACGGGAAAATAGTACTAGGCTCATCTATGTCGTATTAGAACATCTCGTTGTTTACTTCTTTGTAGCCGTAGGACCGTTGTGGTCGTCCAGACTCATCGTTCTATTGAGTTCCTTGAAGAAGTTCTGTCCAATTTCTTCGAGGTTGTTTCATTTTCCATCCCGGTGTAGCCGTTATGCTGCCCGATTTATTCCGTATTTCTTGGAATCTTTGCCTTTGCATTACAATCTTTTCCTCCTAGTCATGTCCTCTTATCTTTGATTCCATCGTAAAACCTGTTCTGATTGTTGATTTTTATCACACAGGATATCAGGTGGAACTCGTAGTGCTGTTCGTCGCAATCGAGACCGTGATCAGAATCGAAGTGATGATGATCCTCCTCCACCGCCTTCTGCGGCAGAAATCATGATGGAAGCTGAAAGGAATAGACGTGATCAAACACGCCTTCTAGAGCTCATCGAGCAGAATACCGCTCGTCAGCGCAATGTGATTGTCAGCATTCAGGATTTCATCCTCCTCAAGCCACCGGTATTTCGATGTTCCTCCGAGCCCCTTGAAGCTGATGATTGGCTCCGTTCCATCGAGCGTAAGCTTCAGACGGTGCATGTTGCTCCCAGTGATCATGTGATGTTTGCGGTATAATTCTTGGAAGTTGCTGCTGGTGAATGGTGGGAGAACTATGTTGCAATGCAACCTGATGGTCACGTAGTGACTTGGCAGCAATTTCGTGATGCCTTCCGAGGGTACCACATTCTGGATGAGCTAATGGAAAGAAAGAAGGAAGAGTTTTGCAATCTAACTGAGGGAGATAGGTCCATCCACGAGTATATGACCGGGTTTAACCATCTTGCTCGTTATGCCCAAGAGGAGATATCCACTAATGCCAGGAAGCAAGCAAGGTTCCGCAAGGGACTTAGCCCTGTTATTCGTCATGATCTCAATCTTCATGAGTTTTTCAACTTTGAGGATTTAGTCAATAGGTCCTTCAGAGCTGAGTATGGCAATGAGGTGTTCGAAGAGTCTCGCAAGCATGCTCGTGAGTTTGCTCCATCTTCTAGTTCGGCCCCTCAGAAACGCCCGATATGGATTCCAACTAGTGCCATTCCTTCACACCTTTTTGCAAGGCCATCCTACATGGTGCCTCAACCTCCTCCACCAAACACGAATCCCAACCACTATGGTAGTGAGCCTGCCATCATTTCTCCACCCCCGGAGACCAGAATTTGTTACAAGTGTGGTCAGCCTGGCCACATTGCACGGAAATGTTCCTTGTCGGTGAAAATTGATCCTCGTCCAAGACATGATGCTACCCCACCCAAGTCTTCCAAAGCTAAGTCTTCACAGAAATTAACCTCCAACTCCTTGCAAGTAGAGTCCTTAGCCACTGTTAGTGGTTGTGTGAACCAAATCTCAGTTGAGGAAGCTATTGATACTTCTGAAGTTGTCCTTGGTACGCTCCCAGTCAATCATGTTCCCGCCTCTGTTCTTTTCGATCTAGGAGCTTCTCATTCATTCATGTCGGAGAGTTATGCACTTCCTCATGAGTTCCCCTTTGAAGAAATGATTTCTCCAATGATCATCCAAACTCCTGGTTCAAAGTGGTAAAGTAATAGAGTAAGCCATGGTAATCAAATTGCAATTGAGGGTTTAGTATTCCTTGCTTCTCTTATAGCCCTCAAGTCTTCAGACATTGATGTCATCCTAGGAATGGATTGGTTATCAAGACAGAATGCTTTCCTTGATTGTAAAGCCAAGTCAGTTAAACTTACTCATCCTTCGGGCCAGACAATTGACTACACATCACCCAGTTCTAGAATCCAGATGCATACTTTGAATGTGCTTCCCCTTCCCGACCTTGAAGATATTCCGGTGATTCGTGACTTCCCGGATGTCTTTCCTGAAGAACTGCCAGGAATGCCTCCCGACAGATATGTAGAATTCATTGTAGATCTTGCCCCAGGAGCCGCACCAATTTCGAGACGCCCATACAAAATGGCCCCACGTGAGTTAGCTGAGCTTAAAATCCAACTTGAAGATTTGTTGGCAAAAGGCTTCATCCGCCCTAGCTCATCGCCATGGGGTTGCCCCGTTCTGTTCATAACGAAGAAAGATGGAACAGAAAGGATGTGCGTAGACTATCGCCCGCTAAATCTAGCAAAGATAAAGAACAAGTACCCACTGCCCAGGATCAATGATCTTTATGATCAACTTGCAGGATCCTCTGTCTTCTCCAAGATGGATTTGAGATTAGGCTATCAACAAATCAAAATCCGAAACGAGGACATTCCGAAATCGGCTTTCACTACTCGTTATGGTCTTTACGAGTACACCGTCATGTCCTTCGGTTTAACCAATGCCCCCGCCACTTTCTCACGCATGATGAATTCTATCTTCATGGAGTACCTAGATAAATTTGTTGTAGTTTATCTTGATGACATTCTCATCTACTCGAAGAATGAAGAAGAACATGTCGAACATCTCAGGCTGGTATTGATGAAACTTCGAGAGCATCGTCTTTATGCCAAGTTCTCTAAGTGCGAATTTTGGCTACCAGAAGTGACCTACTTAGGCCACGTGATTTCTGCGAAATGCATTGCTGTCAATCCCGAGAGAGTTCAGGCCGTCCTTGAATGGACTCCACCTGAATCGGTTAAGCAAGTTAGGAGTTTTCTTGGCCTAGAAAGCTATTGTCGCCGCTTCGTTGAGAACTTCTCCAAAGTTGCAAAGCCTCTGACTGAGCTCCTCAAGAAAGATAAGAAATTCGAATGTACCCCCAAGTGCGAGGAAAGCTTTCAAGAGCTAAAGAGAAGATTGAATTCTTCACCCATACTTGCGCCTCCAGACACCAAAAGGGATTTCGAGATCTTTTGTGATGCTTCACGGCAAGGGTTGGGATGCATACTTATGGAAGATCGACATGTGGTAGCTTATGCTTCACGCCAGTTGCGTCCACATGAAGAGAACTATCCTACCCATGATATTGAACTCGCTGTCATAGTTCATGCCCTGACAACTTGGCGACATTACCTCCTTGGTAATCGTTGTGAGATCTATTCCGACCACCAAAGCCTCAAATATATATTCACCCAGCCAGATCTTAATCTCAGGCAAAGACGCTGGATAGAGTTGATAAAATATTATGACTTAGGAATTTCTTACACCCCGGGCAAAGCCAACGTCATGGCTGATGCACTAAGTCGTAAGTCGTATTGTAACAACCTCATGTTACAATAGTATCAACCACTTCTTCATGAGGAATTTGGAAAGCTCACCCTCGAGATTGTTCCTTGTGGATCTCTTCTCAACTTGGTGGCGAAACCAACCCTTGATGATCAAATCATAGTTTCCCAAAGGCGTGCACGAGGTGTTCACCGGATCAAGGAGAACATTGATAGCGGAGTTGCTAAATGTTTCTCCACAGATAGTAAAGGAATGGTATTCTTTGAAAATCGTTTGGTAGTACCTAAGAATAGGGATCTAAGGCAACTCATCCTTAAAGAAGCCCATGTGTGTTGACTAAGATAATATAGTTCCACCTTCCTGAAGCTCGACGTTGACTAAGATAATATAGTTCCAGACAGCAGTCTGGTCCCTCGTGGAAGGGCATGTGTGTTGAACAAGGCTTCTCTAAGCCATTTGTTAAACTTTTCTGTACTCATACCTAATTTGCTTCCGTTGTACAATGTAATGTTAATCACAGACATGTGATCTTTGTATGCTCTATGTGTAAGTCAATAAAGAAGTACTTTGTAGAGTTATGTGATGATACCTGTTGTTTATACTAGACATGTGTGTTGCGTGTATGATTATAAAATGCATGTCTTAGTATGGGTTTTCGAGACCTTAGTTGTGATTTTGCTGGCGGTCTTTTATATACCAAGTGGCCCTTAGATGTGCGCAGCTTGGGGCATCGCGATGCCACTGCTCGTGAATCTGTCACGTGCACACTTTGTTGTATGATCGAGCCCGCCCTGGACCCGGACTAAGTGATCGGGCTGGAGTCTGTTTATGTAAGGGTTATGATTCAATCGATAACATGGTTGAGGCGACTTGTCTATGAGTATGGGATTTCACCACCCATAATCATTTAGACTTGTGAGCGGGCGATGAGGACCCATCTCAATTGATCATCCGGCCTGGATGGGATGCCCCTCACGTACGATGCTTTCCGAGAGTGTTCTGTGCTTGGTCTTGTCTGCTTAGACAAGTGGGTACGGCTCTCGACACTCCATGTGACTGGAATTACATACGCATATTCCGGGTCCCGAAAATTATACTAGATAAATACAAGTGAGTACATCAAATCTAATACATAGAAGAAGGGGAACATCATGGGATCTACCTAGATTAACATAACGTATGATCACAATCAAGATCACATCATGGGAGAGAGAATTAATCACATAGCTACTGTAGAAGACGTCAACCCCGAGGAGGAACTACTCTCGCATCATCATGAGGAGGAGGCAACTTCGATGGAGGTAAATCCAGGGGCACTTCCATGTCCCGCCAGGGTGCCGGCACAGGAATTCTGGTCCCCCTAAGCTTGTTGGCGATGGCGGCGGAGATCGGAATTTCTTCTGGTCAAAGGAGGTGTGGAATCAGGGTTTCCTCCGCGTGGGATGAAAATAATGCCAAAGGGGGGCACCAGGGGAGGTCCCACACGTCCAGGCGGCCTCTTAGCACGACCTCCCCCTAGGCCGCGCGGGAAGGACGCCTAGGAGGGGGTGGCCCCCATCCGACTCTCCTTCGGGCGTCTGGAGTCTTCTGGAACACTGATTTTTTATATATATTTTTATGGAATTTTTGGGGCACTGTAAATATGGGTATAAACCTGCAATTCATAGACATCAGCAGACATAAACTGGTATTGGCTGCACTGATTTAGTAGGTTAGTCTAAATGTGTTGAAAAAATTATGAAAGTTTAGCAAAACATATAGCAATATGATACTCTCTCCTCGTTGGTTTCCACAAGTGGAAGGTTGAGATGTAGAGTAGCGGCAAGTTTCCCTTGGTGAAGACACCAAGGTTGAGAGTGTTGACAAGTAGGACTCCGATAGTGATAAGTAGGAGTTGAAGTGAACAATGGCGCCGTTCACAAAGGGTCAAATGCAAGAGAGAAAAGGTAATGGTGATAGTAGCTAGAAAGTAAAAGCAGGAATATAAAAGAGCGTGTAAAAAGTGATGAGAATATGGACCGGGGTCCCGTGATGTTCACTAGTGATGTCTCTCTCCCAAAAGACGATAAAGCTGCTATGCGAGGTAAACAATTCACAGCTGGAAAATTGACAAGATTACAAATGCACCGCAATGCTAACTCACGGATCATCCGGGAAGCGTCCATGGTGGAGGGGAAGCTCCCGGAGGTCAATCCTCCCTCCGGCAGGGTGCCGAGAAGAGGTCTGATGGCGCTCCCGATCTTGGAAGCGCGGCAGCGGCGGAACAGATGCGAGATCACAAAAAAGGGTTGTCTTTGGAGGTTTCGCATCACGGAGAATATATAGGCGAAGGGGGGCAGCCAGGGGGCCACCAGGGGTCCGGGCGCCCCCCTGGTGCGTCCAAGCCCTAGGCGCGCCAGCTGGCCGCCTGGGGCCTTGGTGGGTCCCCTCTGGCCCTCCTTCGGGACTCCTGAAGCTTCCGTTGCGGTGAATTTTATCTGATTTTTTCCGAATTTTTGGAGCACTTTTAATATGGGGGAAACCTGAAATAGAAAAACAGGAACTGGCATGTGGTGCACTGAGTTAATAAGTTAGTCCAAATATAATAAAAATTGTATGAAAGTGTATCTAGATCACAGCAATATCACGCAAAACACTAATGGAGCAAGTAGAAATTATAGATACGTTTGGGACGTATTAACATCCCCAAGCTTAATTCCTGCTCGTCCTCGTGTAGGTAAATGATAACAAGCATAATTTCTGTAGTGACATGCTAACAACCATATAAGAACTTTGAAAGTAAAGCAATGAAGGTATGAATCAATTCAAGTCATAACAGGCAAGAGTCTATAATGGCATTGAAACAAGCAACAAAAGATCATTGCATGCAAGAGCTCTTGCTGTCCGTGACTCGAATGTCTGCAGATGGTGTTTGCGTGCAAGAAGGGGATATGCGGATACGACAGAAAAAATATATTTTGTTGAGAACTCAATCTACTAAAGTTTCACACTTGGTCTTCTTCGGAATCTTATCTTGACTCGTCCCCAGACCACTAGCCAGGTACAACTCAATTTGATCCATCCTTTTCGATATTTTGAGCACTCATGCAATGGATGAGCGGAAGCACGAGAGTTGACACTTAGGATGGCAAAGAGAGAAATTGTAACAGCCCAGGTTTTGCAAAAATTAAAAATTTTGTTTTCGGTGTGAATTGTCTGATTGTCTGATTTGTTTGCGGTGTTTGCATCCCCGATTTATCGATCGGCGATTATTTTCCCCCCTCTTATCTCGTATCGGACGGAGACCGACCCTTGCCACCCTGACACTCGACCTTTGCGACACCGGGTTTCACCCGATCACCGTCACGAAAACCGCACGAGACCAGCCATCGCCACCGGAACGAAAACCCCGTTTAATAATTAAACGGGATATTTTTATGTGGCACCGAAAAATGTTGTCGGAATGTCACCACAGTGGGGTACGATCGAAGAGCTCGACGCGCTGAGCGCGTGGTTCGAGATTTCGTCGGAATCGGAGTCCGTATGCACCTTCGGCGGTCACGAACGTATTCACCGGACGCGCGAGAGGGGTACCGTAGTTCATCGGGGGTGTTTTCCTCATCCTGCGACCTAGCCTGCCCTATATAATGACCCCTCACCTCCCCCCTTGGAAATTAGGGTTTACCCCATGGCATAATTGCAGCCACCCCCCTCACAAACCTCCAGATTTGCAAAAAAACCTCTCCCAAACCGAAACCCTAACACCCCAAGCAACCACAACCATCGATCTGGCCGATCTATGGCTCAGATCACGCCCCCGAGTCTCCTCCCAGCCAGCCAGGGTGCCCCGGGCCCCGCAGGGACCCCTCCGCCGCCGTTGCGGGCCGACCCGGGCCCGATCTGGGCTAGCCGCGCCGCCTCCTCCTCCCGTGGCAGGCGAGCCACCGCGCCCGTGCTCCGGCGAGCAGTGAGCCGCCGGCGGCCTTCCCTTCCCGCGCCGCGCCTCCTTCCTCCCTCCTCTCTCCGCGCCTCTCACCTCCCTCTCACCTCGTGCCGCAGGTGGCCGCGCCGTCGCCATGAACGGAGCCGAGCGGAGCTCGGGTCGCCGCCGCTGACCTCGGCTTCCACCGTCGGCCCTGCCCCTCCCGACCTTCGCCGCGCCTGGATCCGGTGGGATCCCGCCTCCACGCCCCTGCTCGCCGTCCCCCGTGCCTCCCTGCTCCGCCGTCCTCCTCGCCGCCGGTGGCCGGCGTGCCACCGGGGAGCCGCCGCCGTCGCCCGGAGAGCTCGGGAGGAGCTCGGCCTCCCCGAGCCGAGCGCTGCCTCCTCAGCCACATGGGCCCGCGGCCCAGCAAGGCCGGCCCACTCGCCCCTCCAGCCGCAGCCCAGCAGCCTCCTCTGCTTCAGTGGGCCGACCCCACTAGTGGGGTGAGGCCCCTTTTGCTAAGTGCTGATACTTTCTGCTGCTGATTCATTTCTGCACTGTATTTTCCCGTTAAACGGTAGCTCCGATCGCGTTGCGCCCAAAAGACGAATTGCTTAGAATTGCGTGTACTTTAATCCATATTTCATGAGTTAATTGTTTTGAGGTTGCTTAGATATAGTTTTTGCTGTTCAAAGTGGGCATCAGGCCGTTAAACTGCTATTTTTCCTGTTTAGATGCTGGTGTTATTGTTTTGTTGCAACTTTGCATGATGATTGTAAGAAATCAATGAGGCCTATTGCATTGATTCCTTTTGCGTTGCGTTAAGCAATGTTTCTACTTCAGTTTCATGCGTTCACATGCCATGTTTGCTTGCTGAATCATGTTTATAGCTACTCTGATGTTATTGTGCTGCTATTGCTGAAACTGTTATTTTGTTGCAACTTCGAATGACGATTGCTTCGCAACCGTTCATCGGAATTGAGTGATTCCAATTGCATATTGTTAAGCATCATGTCTAATTTCATCCCATTTATTGCTATGTCGTGTTTCTGCACTTTTGCATATAGATTTACCCCAGTTTTTACAGCATGAGTGCATAACTTGTTTTGCTTATATCTTTTTAACTGTAACTCCGTTTGGGGTGTTCTTTATATGTAAGTTGATTAGTTTTTCGTGTACTTTGTGTCTATGCTATTGTTTGCTGTTGTTAACCAACCTAAAATATGGTTTAGGGCGGAACAGTACCAAATCATTTAATTGTCGTGCGGCACTTAGTGTTATGCCATGTGTAGGATTGTGCCTCACTTAAATTGACTAGATCAGATAGTTTACTTTGTGCTTCACCTCTTGCAATGTTTCTGTGCTATGCCATGCTTGCTTGAGTTGCCATGTTAATAACC
This sequence comes from Bromus sterilis, assembly GCA_950022295.1. Classification (NCBI taxonomy): domain Eukaryota; kingdom Viridiplantae; phylum Streptophyta; class Magnoliopsida; order Poales; family Poaceae; genus Bromus; species Bromus sterilis. The sequence goes on from OX465595.1 coordinate 179,940,800, forward strand.
GTTGTCTGGTCACCTGTAGCTAAACAACTTGAACCACCGTAAACGTGCGGTATCGTCGTGTGTGACGAGTACTCCACTTAAACCGTTAGTAACCGCTCTCGACGGTAGGTGCGATGACTCGTGTTACTTCTTGTGATGCTTGCTCGTGTTTGATCCGTAGTAATAGTGGTGCACCGTTGATTTCTTTTCAGTGTTTACTTCTTGTGTGCTTCCGCGGGTACCTCTCGGAGACGATGCGAGCTTGCGATCAACTACATCTTTGGAACCCGACTTATCAACAGGCAAGGACTTGCATTACTTATGATCCATTCTATTTCAACCAGCGGTTTGCATGCTAGAATAGGTTAGGCGATGTTTGATCCTACCACATGTTTACAGCCTATTTTAAACCGATACAGCCATGTCCCTTCCCAGCAAACCTTGTACTGCTATGTTACTATTGCTCGTTGCTCAGCCCCTGCTTAGTATGCATGCTTAGGATGCTACGATGTCACCCTGTTACTTTTTTGGTTGGGATATCACATTATTATATTATTGTTGATGATATGATTTTTATAAATGTTGACTATATTGACGAAGGATGGAAGGTCTAGGCTATCCCGCCCCGACGCTTTGTTCCATTCGAGTCACCTAGGATCCGAGTTCCGGGTATTGGTTTTGAGGCTGAGCGTGCCTAACTGCGTGTGGGATTTTATGGGGTCCCCTCTTCTTACCTACCTAGCTTCAAACATTTCTAGTGGTGGCCCAAGCTGATTTACCATTTGAAAACGTGTGTGTGTCTGTCGGGTAGCTCCTGGCAGATATTTTTTAAAATAACCCGGACCAGTGAGGACATAGTTCCCTTGCTGGCCCATCATGACCGGCTGAGGACCCGGTTATCCCAATGTGTGATGAACCGGCAATCCAAACCTGGAGTCATACGGTAGAGACCAGATCGAGAGCGCGGCCGGCTCCTGAGCTGGGTGTCGTCTCACCGGGGGCCACCCGGATTTGTTCGTTGTTAGCTAGAGGGACCTGTCGTTTCGGATCTCTTGGAACTAAATAATAAAATGGTTGCCTGTGATGGGTAGCAACTGAGAGTGATGGACGTGCGTGCGGAGCCTCGTAATGGGCAGTTGGTACACCCCTGCAGGGTTAAATCTTTTCGAGTAGCCGTGTCCACGGTTATGGACGACTTGAGACCTACTCCTTGTTCATAGACAACAACAACTGAGATAATCTTAATACAACTTGATCAACGTGTGTGTGCCTTGACTGCTTCTTCTTCGTCGGGATGCGAAGAGGAGGACAAGGATAGGATAGGTGTTATGTTTGCGTAGTAGGTGGATAGCAAGACTTGTTGGAGGCGATTCCTCATCGAATGCTTGGCTTCTTATCTACTCTCTAGATCGTTAGCCACTTCATAAATGCTAGTGCGGCAACAACCTCACCACTTACCCCTTCCTTACCGTAAACTACTAGTTGTCCTAGAATGACGAGTGATGAAGTCCTTGCTGGGTCAGATGACCACTACAGTTGGATGCTGAGTACCTCTGTACTCATGATACTACCCCCAAACTATTTTCAGGGTTCTGATCGACGACAGGTATGGTGATCGACATTTCACGTGGAGACTCGACGACGACTAGTTAGGCGGATCCCGGCGGAGGGCCTGGACCCGTGTGGTTATGGGATCGATGCTTTTCTCTTTGCCAGTAGGCATTCGCTTGTAGTCTGTACCCAGACATGTATCTTCCGCTGTTGTATTGTATTTGAGGCAGTTGTATGCCGATTGTATGAGATGTTGTATCCTTGTATCTGTAATGTTGTGATATCATGTTGGAAATCCGGGGCATATGGCTTTGTCATATGTCGCGGTGGGTCCGATATGTGCTTCGTCCTCGGGTTCGGGCGGAAACGTCCGAATCTGAAACAGTACCGCATATCGGGCCTTACTACTTGGTATCAGAGCCTTACCGACCGTAGGATCCCCTCTCTGGCCGAAGTCGAGTCTAGAAAAAATTTATATTGTAGTTACTAAGTTAGTTATCGGAGAGTAGGATCTTTTTGCTCCTTACCCTTGCTCTGGTCAGGACAAGTGCCGTAAGTGTTTTAACTCTGATCTTATCCCCTTCAAAACTCTAGAATCTCGAGAGTGTGGAGTATCGGAACCGTTACAATGCCTTGCTTGCAGCATATTGTCTCGATTCCGAGCTCAGGTGGGAATTCCTGTAGTACCTTTAGCTTCTTCGATTTCGGTTATCATCTGGGTCATCCATTGCCATCCATCCTTTTGCCGGTGTTTTTACGACTTGCGTCGAAAATCACTATCCCTTGATCTGGTTTTCGCTCTCGTTCTTCCTCTTGACACCGACGTTTTCGTTATTCCGACGATGTCGTCTCTCTGCGGAAAGTTATCTCGACAAAAGTTCGACATCGACATGGAGCAGAGTCCCCTGTTGGTGGTGTTGAAGATCGTCGACTCTTTTCTCTTCCCCCCCCCCGGATCGTCCTGGATCTCGGGACGAGATCCCTTGTTGGTGGTGTTGCCTGTAACAGCCCAGTTTTTGCAAAAATTAAAAATTTTGTTTTCGGTGTGAATTGTCTGGTTGTCTGATTTTTTTGCGGTGTTTGCATCCCCGATTTATCGATCGGCAATTATTTTCCCCCCTCTTATCTCGTATCGGACGGAGACCGACCCTTTCCACCCTGACACTCGACCTTTGCGACACCGGGTTTCACCAGATCACCGTCGCGAAAAACAAACGAGACCAGCCATCGCCACCGGAACGAAAACCCCGTTTAATAATTAAACGGGATATTTTTATGTGGCGCCGAAAAATGTTGTCGGAATGTCACCGCAGTGGGGTACGATCGAAGAGCTCGACGCGCTGAGCGCGTGGTTCGAGATTTCGTAGGAATCGGACTCCGTATGCACCTTCGGCGGTCACGAACGTATTCACCGGACGCGCGAGAGGGGTACCAGAGGTCATCGGGGGTATTTTCGTCATCCTGCCACCTAGCCTGCCCTATACAATGACCCCTCACCTCCCCCCTTGGAAATTAGGGTTTACCCCATGGCATAATTGCAGCCACCCCCCTCACAAACCTCCAGATTTGCAAAAAAAGCACTCCCAAACCGAAACCCTAACACCCCAAGCAACCACAACCATCGATCTGGCCGATCTACGGCTCAGATCGCGCCCCCGAGTCTCCTCCCAGCCAGCCAGGGTGCCCCGGGCCCCGTAGGGCCTCCTGCGCCGCCGTTGCGGGCCGACCCGGGCCCGATCTGGGCTAGCCGCGCCGCCTCCTCCTCCTGTGGCCGGCGAGCCACCGCGCCCGTGCTCCGGCGAGCAGTGAGCCGCGGGCGGCCTTCCCTTCCCGCGCCGTGCCTCCTTCCTCCCTCCTCTCTCCGCGCCTCTCACCTCCCTCTCACCTCGTGCCGCAGGTGGCCGCGCCGTCTCCATGAACGGAGCCGAGCGGAGCTCGGGTCGCCGCCGCTGACCTCGGCTTCCACCGTCGGACCTACCCCTCCCGACCTTCGCCGCGCCTGGATCCGGCGGGATCCCGCCTCCACGCCCCTGCTCGCCGTCCCCCGCGCCTCCCTGCTCTGCCGTCCTCCTCGCCGTCGGTGGCCGGCGTGCCACCGGGGAGCCGCCGCCGTCACCGGGAGAGGTCGGGAGGAGCTCGGCCTCCCCGAGCCGAGCGCTGCCTCCTCAGTCATGTGGGCCCGCGGCCCAGCAAGGCCGGCCCACTCGCCCCTCCAGCCGCAGCCCAGCAGCCTCCTCTGCTTCAGTGGGCCGAGCCCACTAGTGGGGTGAGGCCCCTTTTCTTTTTTTTTATGTTTTGCTCAGTGGCTGGAATTTTTGCTAAGTGCTGATATTTTCTGCTGCTGATTCATTTCTGCACTGTATTTTCCCGTTAAACGGTAGCTCCGATCGCGTTGCGCCCAAAAGACGAATTGCTTAGAATTGCGTGTACTTTAATCCATCTTTCATGAGTTAATTGTTTTGAGGTTGATTAGATATAGTTTTTGCTGTTCAAAGTGGGCATCAGGCCGTTAAACTGCTATTTTTCCTGTTTAGATGCTGCTGTTATTGTTTTGTTGCAACTTTGCATGATGATTGTAAGAAATCCATGAGGCCTATTGCATTGATTCCTTTTGCGTTGCGTTAAGCAATGTTTCTACTTCAGTTTCATGCATTCACATGCCATGTTTGCTTGCTGCATCATGTTTATATCTTGCTCCAAAGTAGCTACTCTGATGTTATTGTGCTGCTATTGCTGAAACTGTTATTTTGTTGCAACTTCGAATGACGATTGCTTCACAACCGTTCATCGGAATTGAGTGATTCCAATTGCATATTGTTAAGCATCATGTCTAATTTCATCCCATGTATTGCTATGTCGTGTTTCTGAACTTTTTCATATAGATTTACCCCTGTTTTTACAGCATGAGTGCATAACTTGATTTGCTTATATCTTTTTAACCGTAACTCCGTGTGGGGTGTTCTTTATATGTAACTTGATTAGTTTTTCGTGTACTTTGTGTCTATGCTATTGTTTGCTGTTGTTAACCAACCTAAAATATGGTTTAGGGCAGAACAGTACCAAATCCTTTAATTGTCGTGCGGCACTTAGTGTTATGCCATGTATAGGATTGTGCCTCAATTAAATTGACTAGATCAGATAGTTTACTTTGTGCTTCACCTCTTGCAATGTTTGTGTGCTATGCCATGCTTGCTTGAGTTGCCATGTTAATAACCGTTGTCTGGTCACCTGTAGCTAAACAACTTGAACCACCGTAAACGTGCGGTATTGTCGTGTGTGACGAGTACTCCACTTAAACCGTTAGTAACCGCTCTCGACGGTAGGTGCGATGACTCGTGTTACTTCTTGTGATGCTTGCTCGTGTTTGCTCCGTAGTAATAGTGGTGCACCGTTGATTTCTTTCAGTGTTTACTTCTTGTGTGCTTCCGCGGGTACCTCTCGGAGACGATGCGAGCTTGCGATCAACTACACCTTCGGAACCCGACTTATCAACAGGCAAGGACTTGCATTACTTATGATCCATTCTATTTCAACCAGCGGTTTGCATGCTAGAATAGGTTAGGCGATGTTTGATCCTACCACATGTTTACAGCCTCTTTTAAACTGATACAGCCATGTCCCTTCCCAGCAAACCTTGTACTGCTATGTTACTATTGCTCGTTGCTCAGCCCCTGCTTAGTATGCATGCTTAGGATGCTACGATGTCACCCTGTTACTTTTTGGGTTGGGATATCACATTATTATATTATTGTTGATGATATGATTTTTATAAATGTTGACTATATTGACGAAGGATGGAAGGTCTAGGCTATCCCGCCCCGACGCTTTGTTCCATTCGAGTCACCTAGGATGCGAGTTCCGGGTATTGGTTTTGAGACTGAGCGTGACTAACCGCGTGTGGGATTTTATGGGGTCCCCTCTTCTTACCTACCTAGCTTCAAACATTTCTAGTGGTGGCCCAAGCTGATTTACCATTTGAAAACGTGTGTGTGTCTGTCGGGTAGCTCCTGGCAGATATTTTTTTTAAATAACCCGGACCAGTGAGGACATAGTTCCCTTGCTGGCCCATCATGACCGGCTGAGGACCCGGTTATCCCAATGTGTGATGAACCGGCAATCCAAACCTGGAGTCATACGGTAGAGACCAGATCGAGAGCGCGGCCGGCTCCTGAGCTGGGTGTCGTCTCACCGGGGGCCACCCGGATTTGTTCGTTGTTAGCTAGAGGGACCTGTCGTTTCGGATCTCTTGGAACTAAATAATAAAATGGTTGCCTGTGATGGGTAGCAACTGAGAGTGATGGACGTGCGTGCGGAGCCTCGTAATGGGCAGTTGGTACACCCCTGCGGGGTTAAATCTTTTCGAGAAGCCATGTCCACGGTTATGGACGACTTGAGACCTACTCCTTGTTCATAGACAACAACAACTGAGATACTCTTAATACAACTTGATCAACGTGTGTGTGCCTTGACTGCTTCTTCTTCGTCGGGATGCGAAGAGGAGGACAAGGATAGGATAGGTGTTATGTTTGCGTAGTAGGTGGATAGCAAGACTTGTTGGAGGCGATTCCTCATCGAATGCTTGGCTTCTTATCTACTCTCTAGATCGTTAGCCACTTCATAAATGCTAGTGCGGCAACAACCTCACCACTTACCCCTTCCTTACCGTAAACTACTAGTTGTCCTAGAATGACGAGTGATGAAGTCCTTGCTGGGTCAGATGACCACTACAGTTGGATGCTGAGTACCTCTGTACTCATGATACTACCCCCAAACTATTTTCAGGGTTCTGATCGACGACAGGTATGGTGATCGACATTTCACGTGGAGACTCGACGATGACTAGTTAGGCGGATCCCGGCGGAGGGCCTGGACCCGTGTGGTTATGGGATCGATGCTTTTCTCTTTGCCAGTAGGCATTCGCTTGTAGTCTGTACCCAAACATGTATCTTCCGCTGTTGTATTGTATTTGAGGCAGTTGTATGCCGATTGTATGAGATGTTGTATCCTTGTATCTGTAATGTTGTGATATCATGTTGGAAATCCGGGGCATATGGCTTTGTCATATGTCGCGGTGGGTCCGATATGTGCTTCGTCCTCGGGTTCGGGAGGAAACGTCCGAATCTGAAACAGTACCGCATATCGGGCCTTACAGAAATATGGTGGAGGAGGAAGAAAAAAAGGGGGAGAAAGGCTCACATCAATTAGGACAATCATAGACAAGAGAAGGCCAAATGATAGATATGATGTGAGGAGTAGGGATTTGCATGCAACGGATGCATATATGAGCTAAGAAAGCCCTCCAATGGAACTAGTGGGGGTGCATCCAACTGGCTCGCTCATGAAGACACAGATCTCGTTTTTAACAGCCCAGATTTCAGAAAAAATAAAATTTTTGTTTTCGGTGTGAATTGTTTGATTGTCTGATTTGTTTGCGGTGTTTGCATCCCCAATTTATCGATCGGCGATTATTCCCCCCCCCCTCTTATCTCGTACCGGACGGAGACCGACACATTCCACCCTGGCATTCGACCTTTGCGACACCGGGTTTCACCCGATCACCATCGTGAAAACTGCACAAGACCAGCCGTAGCCAACGGAATGAAAACCCCCGTTTAATAAGTAAACGGGATATTTTTATAGCGCGCCGTAAAGTGTTCTCAGAACGGTTCCAGCGCGAGGTGAACGCCACTGGCTCGACGCGCTGATCGCGCAGTTTGGAGTTTTACCCGAATCGGAGGTCCTGCGGACACCCGGCGGTCAGAAACGTAAACACCGCGCGCGAGAGAGAAAAACTGGGGATATTTTTGCAAACTGCCAGCCACCTGGGCTATATAAAGAGCACCACTCTCCCACCCCTTTCTAGGTTTTCTGTAGCCAAAAATTTTAGCCACCCCCTCCACTTTGCCCAAATCTGCCTCCCTAACCCCTAGATTTCGAAAACCTAGCCTACAAATGATCTAGACAGTCAGATCTGGGATCTGACGGCCCAGATCTGGCCTCGTCGCCCTCCCAGCCAACTCGGGCCCCCCAGGGCCTCATGGTACGCCACCGGGCCGCGCTGGTCCCGCCTGGACCGCAGCACCGCGCCGCCGCCCGACCTCCACTCCGCCGCGGCTCCCACGCCGGTGAGCGCCGCCGTCGTCCGCGCGCCGCTCCGGTGAGACCTGTGTCGCAACTCCTTTTCCTTTCCTCCCCCTCACGGCGCCTCCTCTTTCCTCCAGGAACGCCGCCAGAGCCGTGAAGACCGCCACCGACCGCCATGGCCGCCGTCACCCGCGCACGAAGCTCGCGCCACCGCCTCTCCAAGTCGCGCCGCCGGCTCCCCGCAACCAGATCTGGTGCCTCCAGCCGCCTCCCCTCGAGCCCTGCCGCCACCCGCCTCGGCCGGCTCCGGCGAGCCACCGGGGCCGAGCGCCGCCGCCATCCCCGATCGGGATCGGGATCGACCCGATCCACCTCCCACGGGCGTTTCCTGGCTGGGTCGGCCTCCTCACGCCACCGGGGCCCAATCGGCACCGGCGCGGCCCAGGCCGCCAGCCTCCGGCGCGCCCACCGCTGCCATGGGCCAAGGCCCACTAGGGTGAGGCCCCTACGCCTTTTTTATTTTTTGTCTCCTGCTGTGTTATTTTTCTGAGTCTGAGATTAATTGTTGTTGTTACATTTTTGCGATGATGTTTGCGAGTAATCCGTAGCGCGTATGAATATGCGCCCAAAAGGAAAATTGTTTTGAATTGTGAGTACTTCAGTTCATATTTTGTGAGCATTTTTATTTGAGGCCATATTGATGTTGTTAATCACTGTTGAAGTGGGCATCAGGCCGTTAACTGTTGTTATTTTCTGTTAGTGTGCTGCTGATGTTATTTTGTTGCAAGTTTGCTTGAGGATTGTGACACATCCATGAGGCCTATTGCATTGATTCTTTTTGCATACTGTTAAGCATCATGTCTACTTCCATTACATTTATTGCATTGTCATGTTAGCATTTCTGGTCATAGATATGTTTAGCTCCAAAGTTGCTATCGTGCTGTTTTTGACAGCCACCTCTGTTTTTCTCTAAGTCCTTAACTTTCCGATGCCATGTTGCATGCTTAATATCTTTTGATCTGCGGTGCCTATGACCTTGATTCTTGTTTGTACCTGATCATCATCATGTCTACTTCATGCCCATGTATTGCTATGTCATGTTGCTGCACATTTTCATATAGCTTTACCCCTATTTATACAGCATGAAAATAACAGTTGATGCCTTGTTTTCTTGATCTTCACTAAGTCCTAGACCAGTAATGTTTTATAGCTTTTTGTGTTGATTATAACTAGTGATCCATGATGCCTTTTTGTATGATTCCTTTTGCCATGCCTTCCCTTCCATGTCTACTTTAGTTGCATATCATTTGTGAGCATGTTTGCAATCATTATCATGTTTATGCATTGCTCTAAAGTGTGCTTCCTGATGTTGGCAGATTGTGTTCCAAACTTGTTTTTCTTGTATCTTTTTAACCGTAACTCCGTATGGAGTGTTCTTTATATGTAACTTGATTAGTTTTCGTGTACTTTTTGTTTATGCTATTGTTTGATGTTTTTAACCAACCTAAAATATGGTTTAGGGCAGAACAGTACCAAGACCTTTATTTGTTGTGCGACATTTAGTGTATGCCATGTTTAGGTTGTGCCTCACTTAAATTGACTAGCATAGATAGTTTACCTTATGCTTCACCTCTTGTCATGTTTGTGTGCTATGCCATGCTTGAGTGAGATGCCATGTTAACAACCTTGGCTCATCTTGTGTAGCTAACCAACTTGAACCCTCGAAACGTGAGGTATCGTCGTGTGTGACGAATACTCCACTTAACCTGTTAGTAACCGTTCTCGACGGTAGGTGCGATGTCTCGTGTTGCCTTCTTGTTGATGCTTGCTCGTGTTTGCATCGTAGTAATAGATGCTTGCTCATTGATTGCTTTCCAGTGTTTACCTTCTTGTGTGCTTCCGCGGGTACCTACGGAGACGATGCGAGCTTGCGATCAACTACAACTTCGGAACCCGACATATCAACAGGCAAGGACTATACATTACTTATGATCCATTATATTTCAACCAGTGGTTTGCATGTTAGTATAGGATAGGTTCGATGTTTGATCCTACCACATGTTTACAACCTCTTTCAAACCGATACAGCCATGTCCCCTCCCAGCAAACCATGTACTGCTATGTTACTATTGCTCGTTGCTCAGCCCCTGCTTAGTATGCATGCTTAGGATGCTACGATGTTACCCTATTACTCCTTGGTTTGGGCTATCACATTAGTATATTGTTGTTGATGATATGATTATTATAAATGTTGACTATATTCGACGAAGGATGGAAGGTCTAGGCTATCCCTCCCAGACGCTTTGTTCCATTCGAGTCATCTCGGACCCGAGTTCCGGGTATTGGTTTTAAGACTGAGCGTGCCTAACCGCGTGTGGGATTTTATGGGGTCCCCTTTTCTTACCTACCTAGCTTCAAACATTTCTAGAGGTGGCCCAAGCTGATTTACCATTTTCAAACCATGCATATATGTCTGTCGGGTCGCTCCTAGCAGATATCCTTTGAAAACAACCTGGGACAGCGGAGACATAGTTTCCTTGTTGGTACACCCTTGACCGGCGAGGGCCCGGCCCCATGTGAGGTGTCCCGGCAACCCAAACCCTGTTGAGACGGAAGAGGCCGATCCGAGGGCGTGGCCGGCTTTTGGATTGGATGTCGACTCCCCGGGGGCCACCCGGATTTGTTCGTTGTTAGCTAGAGGGACCTGTCGTTTCGGATCTCTTGGAACTAAATCATAAAATGGTTGCCTGTGATGGGTAGAAACTGAGAGAGATTGGCGTGCGTGCGGAGCCTTGTAATCGGCAGTTGGTACACCCCTGCAGGGTTAAATCTCTTCGAGAAGCCGTGTCCACGGTTATGGACGACTTGAGCCTACTCCTTGTTCATAGACAACAACAACTGAGATAATCTTAATATAACTTGATCAACGTGTGTGTGCCTTGACTTCTTCTTCTTCGTCGGGATGCGAAGAGGAGGACAAGGATAGGATAGGTGTTATGTTTGCGTAAGTAGGTGGATAGCAGACTTGTTGGAGGCAATTCCTCATCGAATGCTTGGCTTCTTATCTTATTCTCTAGATCGCTAGCCACTTCATAAATGCTAGTGCGGCAGCAACCTTACCACTTACCACATCCTTACCGTAAGCTACTAGTTGTCCTAAAATGACAAGTGATGAAGTCCTTGCTGGGTCAGCTGACCACTACAGTTCGATGCTGAGTACTTCAGTACTCATGATACTACCCCCAAACTCTTTTCAGGGTTCTTGATCGATAACAGGTATGGTGATCGACGTTTCACGTCGAGACTCGACGACGACTAGTTAGCCGGATCCCGGCGGAGGGCCTGGACCCGTGTGGTTATGGGAGCGATGTCTTTTTCTCTTTGCCACTAGGAATTTGAATGTAGTCTGTACTCATACATGTATCTTACCCTGATGTATTGTATTAAGGAAGTTGTATGCCGATTGTATGAGATATTGTATCTTTGTATCTGTAATGTTGTGATATCATGTTGGAAATCCGGGGCATATGACTTCGTCATATGTCGCGGTGGGATCGATATGTGCTTCGTCCCTGGATCTGGATGGAAACATCTAGATCTGGAACAATACCGCATATCGGGCCTTACATCGTTTGAGGAGGCTCACCTTGGAATATGAAAGCCAAGTTCTATAGTGTGAAGGGTCCCCACATAGCTATATGCATATATGATCATCTCTATGGAGTACAAGGATAAGAGAGAGTACGAGTGTGGATATTTCAAAAGGAATAGTAATGTTTCCCCTTTCTCTCTTTTTTTCTTTTTCTTTTTCTCCTTTTTTGTATTCTTTTGTGGCCTCAATGGCTCTTTCTATTTAACTCTCGTTTGACCTCTCTGGGATCTTTTAAATTTGTCCACTTTGGGATCTTTTACTCACATATGGGAAACACTCTATTTTACAAGAAGGTATAGAAGATCTTTCACACTTTACAAGGTACTCAACATAAAGAAGATGTAGCTATCATGATGTATGCCTCTGCCAGTGTAGATGGAACATGTATGAATTCAAGATCAAGTCATGAAGAGGTGGATGTTGCATGGAAATGTATCTCGGAAAGGCTATGGAAATTCCTTGATAGATAGGTATGGTGCTTGTTTTGAGGAAAGATATAAGGAGGTTTATGATGACAGAGCGTATCATGCAAAGGGTTTGGATGCACTGGCGAGGTGGACGCCAACTCTCGGAGTGAGAAGAGGGCAATGCACGGTGTCGAAGAGGCTAGCAAATATGAGGAGGTGGAAGCGTCAACTTTCAATACTTACAATAGTCCGAAGAACTCATGCACTTATTATCGGTAACTCTCAATCTAATAAGGAGGTTCACAAAATGACAAGTACCCCGAGGAGGAGTGCATGGGGGTTTGGTTATCCTTGCGCATCCTCGACTCATGGTACGTGAGTGTACTCTAATATCCGATCCCTGAAAAGTTTAGTTATCCATCTAGCAGCTAAAGTACTCAACTAGTTTTTGTAGGTCTTGAAAATAAGCACGGATTGCACAAAATACGACACCTATCACTAATAGGCTAGAGCTCTTGACACCAAAAGTTCAAACATTACTCACAACAATACCTCAAAACTATTGCAAGTTACTACTACAATTGAATAGCAACTTCAATTACCTACTTCAAGACATGACACAACTCAGTGAAACAACCAACTCTCTTAACAAGATATACATGAAAACTAAAGAGAGTTCTAGCAATAAACTAAACAAAAGCGGAAGCTCTTGCTATAGACAAACATGAAAATTAAACTAAACATGGCAGCAGCTATAGAAAAATAAAGAACACACAACAGAGAAGAGATATACATGAAAACCCTATGATGTGATCTAGATTGAAGTGGAGCGTGTTTCTCTCCCACATAAAGTAATCTAGGGTCTAACTTGTTATGAACAGCAAGCAAAGCTAAAGAAAACTAAAAAGGAAACCTGAGAGCGCGATGCTCCAAGCATAGCACATAAAGCATGAAGTGATAAAAATATAGTGAGACGGAGGACGAACTGATGATTGTCGATGGAGAAGGGGACGAGTCTCCTTGAATATTTATTGGGGATGCATGGGGGCATCCCTCGCACACTTCAAAACTCCCTTCATACATAACTCATTATAAGCTGATTAGAGATGTTAGTACCCTTAATAAAATATTTTCTCTCCTTTGGAAATAAAGATACTCTTGAAGAGATACTGTTTCTCAAGATTTACAAAAAGTTTTTTCAAAGAAAAAGCAAGCGTAAGGTTTGCAAAAGTGAAGAAAGGCAAAACGTGGCAGAATCTGTGAAAAACAGAACAACAGGTAGTAAAGAATTTTTTCAGTGTACTTCTGCAACTCAAATAAAAAACTCAGAACATACGAAATTTTCACCATTGTATAGAGCATGTTGTGTAAAAAATTTAGCTCAAAAAGATGAACTTGTGATATGTTTCGATTTTTTCCGTCAAGCAGAAAAAATCTGTTTTCCGGACAGCATGTCACAACTTTTGCTTCCCTTATCATAAGAGGCTAGAACTTGGCACAAAGCTTTGAAAATAAAGATACAGTTATGTTGCTATAGTATTAACAATCATCAAGACCACTAAAAACAGAACTAAAAACATCTGGGGTTGCCTCCCAAGAAGCGCTTTATTTTACGCCTTTAAGCTAGGCATAAGGGAAAAGAAGAATCAATGGTCTCCGAGGTCATCGGAGTCATAAAAACCTTCAAATTGATTTTCAACAAGCTCATTCTTCTTCTTCCTAGGAAAGATGTACTTACCTTTCGCCTTACCGCGTAAGCGTATGTGCCCGTTACCAATATCAATGAAGCCTTTCATAGCTCGGAGGAAGTCCCTTCCAAGCACGATGTTGCATTGGTTTGGCTCCATGATGAAGAAATCCATCGGTGCAACCCTATGAAGGAATGCAACTTGGACTTCTTTTACCTTTCCTTTAACCTCTGAAATATCTCCATTAGCATGTTCATGATAAGATGACGATTTATCCATGTCTAGTTTAAAAGATTCATAAACTATTTTGGCATAGTAGACACCATGGATCCAATATCACAAAAAGCAAGGAAGTCTTGGTTAGAGATGCTAATCCTAAAAAAAAGGCTCCCAATCATCATCTATCTCCAACATTTCTATCTTGTTGGACTTAATTTCCTCTACTTTTCTCAAGTCTAGAGCATCCATCCTCTTTGCAATAGCGGCAAGTATATCTATAACAGTATCCAAACTACGATCATAAACAAAATAACTAGATAGACCATGCAAAATATCAAGAGCTCTAGCTTCATCACACTCTAAAATGTCTTCTTCAACCATAATATCAGGAGAGTGTTTACAACACTTAAAAAGACTATGGTAAAAAATTCGAAGCACAATTTTTATAGGTATCCATGGCATAATTCTTTTATGTGTTTCAGAAATTCTGTCCCATGCCTTCTTCATATTTTCTCCATCCCTTTGATGGAAATCTAGAACTTCCGATTCCCTCAAAGCACCAAGTCCTAAAATGTTCATCTAAACAAGGAGGACTACTAAAAGCAAGAAAACTATTTTTTTTGTGATTTTTGATATAGGACACAAAGATAAAAACTGAAAGTTGTGTGCAACTCCCCTATCTTAGCACTCGGAGTCCCCGGCAACGACGCCAAAAATTGGCTTGATACTCTCTCCTCGTTGGTTACCCAAAGTGGAAGGTTGAGATGTAGATTAGCGGGAAGTTTCCCTTGATGAAGATACCAAGGTTGAGAGTGTCGACCAGTAGGACTCCGATAGTGATAGGTAGGTGGTGAAGTGATCAATGGCGCCGTTCACAACTCAAGGTTGTTTACTTCACCTGGACCTGCACACGACACAAGTAACTTTGCTTCCCAACGAGTACAGAGAGGTTGTCAAGATCTCCGGCCTTGCTATTCACAAAGGGTCAAACGCAAGGGATAAAAGGTAATGGAGATAACAGTTAGAAAGTAAAATCAGGAAAATAAAAGAGCGTGTAAACAGTGATGAGAATATGGACCGGGTTCCCGTGATGTTCACTAGTGATGTCTCTCTCCCAAAAGACGATAAAACTGCTAGGCGAGGTAAAAAAATCACAGCTGGGCAATTGACATGATAAAAAATGCACCACAATGCTAACTATGCTACAAAGAAAGGACGAGGCTCAAAAGCATGGGCAGTACGCAAAAATAAGTAGACAGAAATCCAACTGCATCTACTACTAATCATCCACCTTGAGATATCTATCCAGAACATCTCGCTGGTATTAGGTTGCGAGCCCCACCCAAAGTATAAACCCAAAGCAATAGACAACTGCATTAAAAAGCACTTTGCGTAAAGTAAACAATCCTTGCAACCGCGGTTAAAAGCACCGTTGTTTTCCCATTGCGTCACGGAGAATATATAGGCGAAGGGGGGCATCCAAGGGGGGTCACCAGGGGTCCAGGAGCACCCCTTGCGCGACCAAGCCCTAGGCCGCGCTAGCTGGCCGCCTGGGGCCCTGGTGGGTCCCCTCTGGCCCTCCTTCGGCACTCCAGAAGTTTCCGTTGCGCAGATTTTTTATCTGATTTTTTCCGAATTTTTGGAGCACTTTTAATATGTGGGAAACCTGAAATAGAAAAACAGGAGAAAACAGGAACTGGTACTGTGGTGCAATGAGTTAATAAATTAGTCCAAATATGATCAAAATTTTGTGAAAGTGTATCTAGATATAAGCAATATCACACAAAACATGCATGGAGCAAGCAGAAATTATAGATGCGTTTGGGACGTATCACAATATCACCCACAAAATCATGGAACAAGCATAAATTATAGATACATTTGGGACGTATCGGCACCCAACTCGTAAATGATAATAGCAACAAACAAAACCTCCTGCACGCTTTGTTCATGAGAAATAAGAAAACTTTGGTAGTGATGAACAAAGGAGATTAAAGGGATGTGATCGTCCCTAGTTGGGAATCGTTCCTTGAAGCTTGCCCAATGTGAGAAGTATTGAATTACATGGAAGCATTCATTGAAAAATCATGCACCTCCAAAAAGCTTATGTTCATAATATTATTTCTTTCAAAACTAAAAGCTCTAGCACATGAGTTCCCTACTTCCCTCTACGCAGTTCCTAGCATTTACTTTCATACCGAGTAAGTAAATCTTGATTTCGCCTAGTCTTTAAAAAGCAGACACTTTATGTTGACAAGGATGCATTCATATATATTGCTGCATTGAGAATTGTTATATCACATGTTGACATTATCAATCATGATAAATAACTTGTTTGCTAAGACTTTCTTGATAAAACATCTTCCTTTGTGTTAGCATTTTCACTTCATGACTAAGAATATACTCTTTCAAAAACTTCAATCATGATCTCACTATAAATGCTAATGGAAAAACAAAGTTTAAAATTATTAGTTGTTCTCTGACCAAGAACATGTTCGCCATGATTTAATGAGTTTTCATTAGCTTTACTGTTGATTATAATTGATATTACTCTTTCATGAGGAGCCTTATGAGATAAGGTTATTGTTGAGAATGCTTTGGGGAGAGAATGTGATGCTTCTTGTATGTATTCTTCTTTATCTAAACTTGTGGCCATGTTCACCGAGCTCAGTTTTTGCTTGGGGACAAGCGAGGTCGAAGCTTGCGGGAGTTGATACGTCCAAAATGCATCACTATTTTATATCATAATTCACCTCTATTCATTAATATATTTCATATTATAATGCATCTTTCATGGTGTTTTGTCTTGTTTTACACAGTTTACAACTTTACGGTGCCAAGACAGCATAAGCAGGAATCAACAGGAAAAAAGTGCATATAGAGATGGCATATCTACACAAATCCAAATGACGTCAAAATTTCAGGAAGTGTTTCTGGAGAAATTCATGAAGACACGCAGAAGGAGCTCCGGAGGGGGGCCACCAGGTGTCCAGGCAACCTGGTGGCGCAGACCCCTCTGGCCTCTCCCTCTGGCCGCCTGGGTGGTGGGTCCACCCTCCCAGCATTCCCCTTCTACATATATATGACCCAAACCTAAAAATCTAGGGGGTAGCTTAGATTAGAAGTTTCGCCGCCGCTGTGAGGCGGAAACAAACAGAGAAGAAAAGACCTCTCCAATGGGAAGATTCCACCGGGGAAAACTCCTCCGGAGGGGGAGATCATCCTCATCGCCATCACCATCGTCACGAGCATCATCGAGATCATCATCACCATCTTACCCTACATCAACATCATCTACATCTTCATCTCACCTCACTTTACCATTGTAATTTGTGTTGTACTTTTCACAATTCATCACATCTACTTGAATAGTGTTGATTACTACTTTGTGGTTGATTCTATTGAGTTTTGTTGGAGAATTATGTTTAGCATCAGATTGTTCATCTTATATTTACCACCTCTAATCATGATCTCTTTTATGTCTTGTGAGTAGTTACTTTAGTTCTTTAGGACATGGGAGAAGTCTTGTTGTTAGTAGTAATATGATGTTGAAGTAATATGTGTTGGTTTGATATTTAAGTTGTGTTGTCATTCTTCCAGTGCTATGTGAATGTCGACTATAGAGAAATTCAGCTTTTATGGGCCCAAGGGAAGGCATTGTGCGTTATAAATGTGGGTTGCCGGAGTGACAGAAACCTGAACCCCAGTTTGCACGCTTTTGCACAAGGGAGTGTAGGATCATAGTCTTTATTGCTACAGTTCGTTCTACTTTAATTTCTCTCTTATATTTGTGGATGATTGCAAAAAGTTTAACTCTAAGAGGGCACTTGTATTAGTCTAGGCGGTGTGCTAGCATAGGTTCACCCACACAACACTCATCAAAATAATATATACTACTAGGCGCAATATGGTGAAAGTAACTTGACTATCTCTCCCGTTTGTCCTTAGGAGTGTTGTAGCTTTTATAAGTAAAACCTTTCGTCTTATCATTTGTGTTCAAAAGGATTGGGCCACTTGCTGCACCTATTTATCTTTTACTATGGTTGCCTTTTATTTAGCTGTCAACTGTTACCAAAACCATAAAAACTAACCTTTCAGTGCCTGCAGTTGTTCCTTGCTCAAAGTCACTTGTCTTTACATTCCGCTCCTCGTTGGGATTGACACTCCTACTTATCGAAAAGACTATGATAGATCCCTACACTTGTGGGTCATCACTCACCTCATGAAGATCGCTGATCTCCCGAAGATAACAACCTACTTCAAGGCACCACTCCCAAAGCCCTGCATCAGCCAATTCTTCGCGAGCCCCCAAAGGGCACCATTGCTCCCGAAGCGCTCAACTCCAGGAAAGGGAAACACCAAAAGGAAGAACCACCCTATCATGTCCACTTTGCAGGAGCAGGTAGCTTTAGTCAGGATAAGGGACAAGTTTGTCCCCACAATGATGGCCCATGTGGCATCCCTTCCCTCCGAGATCTGGAGGAAGAGAACCAAGGCATGGGTAGTTAAGTGCTAGCCAAGGCACCATAGAAGGGGTCGGCCATTCCGAATCCCCAAAAGCTTGTAAGCTCACCGTGATCATCTCCATTGGAGCAATCTCAGACATGCAGGAGTAGGGTTTTACACCACCATGGTGGCCTAAACCTGGGTATCTCCTTGTGTCCCTTGTGTGCATGCCTGCCTGATTTGGCCGCAGATTTTATCATCCTCACCATCATCGTCGCGATTGTGAAGCTAAGCCCCCCCCCCCCCCCCCCCCGTGTTCGAACTAAGGTTTTGGGGGATTACCTTCCAAACAAATCTCTCCGACATTTGGTGCGACAGGTAGGGGGGCTTCATCTTCGCGTCTCTGACCTCGACATCGCCATGGTCAGGATGCGCGCCACTCAAGCTCGTGCCAATCCCTCCTGCACGTCAGGCGCCATGAGTCAGCCCCGCGTCGAACACTTCTCCACCACCTTCCCAAACGCCTTCGCGGTTCGAAGACCTGCTCATGGCACGAGAGCTCCTGCGGTACCATCCCGACACCTACGGCCGAGAAGAGTGGCATGCTGACCTCCTCTGCTGCATTAACACCACAATACATGCATCAACAAGGTCCGATGCGCGAAGGGAACGATGTGCTCCTCCATCACCGGCACCATCAACAGAAGGCGGTGCAGGTCAGCTCCACCGTGAGGTCGATCTCGATCTCATTCCTCCACGAGCTGATCATGCACCGCGTCGCGGCGTCACAAGTAATAGATGTGAGATCATGCTGCACCTCGAACACCAACACTGCTTTGTCAGAAATGCCGTCGAGCACCGCTGCGACGCAACAGCGGACAAGACCAGCCAGATATGCAAGGGCTCTCCAGCCTACACTGATGATCTCGGGTGCGTCCTGTGGCCCACCAAGTTCAGTCCACATATACCCCACCAGTACAACGGCAAGGCCAACCCTACTGAGTTCATACAGTTGTACACGATGTCTGCGCACGCAGCGGGTGGCGACGAGAAGGCCATGGAAAATTGGTTCCCGATGGCACTAAATGACACCCCCCCCCGCAGATGGCTGATGAATCTCCTAGCGCTCTCCATCTCCAGCTGGGATGGGTTCACCCACGCCTTCATCGCCAACTTCAAGAGTACATACGAGTGGCTCCTCACGATCAACGTCCTACGAACTGTCCGCCAAGGCGTCGAGGAATCACTATGCTACTTCATACGACATTTAAGGCAGGTACGCAATCAGATCCCACGGATTTTTGATGATGCCGTCATTTCTTCCTTCCAAGCGGGCATCAGAGACACTAGGATGCGATAGAAGATGGCCGTCTACGACGACCTCATCTCCGCCACCAACATGTTTGACATGGCGGACAAGTGTGCCAAACCCGAAGAAAGCCACCGTCTCCCGGGGCATGACGCTCGTGAGCCCCAGGAAGAAGCCTCCCAAGGCAAGGTCAAGGACATCAAGCGCAAGTCTCTCACTGTGCTTGTCGCCAGGCCCGATCAGAAGTGCGAGCGCGATGACGACGAGGATGAAGAAGGAAGCAAACCCTATTGCCATCTTCACGAGACCCACTCCCACAACACTAAGGAGTGTCGGGATCTGAAGCACTTCTCTAGCACCTGTCGGGGGGATAATTCAGACACCCAACATGATTAGTGAAGGGCCCTTATCACTTAGGACGAAGGGAGTCGACCTCTAGGCCGGCTTGTTGGAGAGAAGGCCCAAAAGAAGACCCGGCATGTGGATTGGGCCGTGTCACAAGATAGAGATCGACGCTGAAGGGAAGGAGACACTACGTCTTGTAGGAAAAGATAGCCGCCAAGGAGGAAGAATCACACTCCACCTCGTATTGTAGTCGAACTCATTGTAAACACCCTAGGGCCTGTTGTGTATATAAGCTGAGGCCCTAGGATGTCCAAGGGGCGAATCATCTTAGACTAGCTGTCGAGGCATCGTGACATACAACGCCCTTGCAATCAAGATCTCCCATATAGGGGCCAAACCTGGGTAAATCCCCGTGTCTCTCTTGTGTCGTCTCTCTCACGTGATCGAATCTTCCTCCTCGTATCCACTTGTGGCAAAGGCCCCACTTTAAATTATCCAATGAGGACATCTGGCGTGTTTTTCCCATGATAGTTGGCGCCCACCATGGGGCCTACGCGCAAGAGTATCGAGGCCTGGAGGAATGTCACCGCAGGGTAGAGGCCATCACAATCGACCCGGCGACCGGACATCGACACCGCAGGCTCTACACCAGTATTGTTGTCGAGGATCCAGAAGCGGATCTCGTTTACGAGGTTCCCATCGGATCGGTACTCCTCTCCATCAATCAAATCGGCGGATCCACGTTTATGACAGGTCACGCCTGCGCGACTGATAACACGGATCAAGCCTCGATCGACGTCATACACGCTCTGATCGTCTTCGCCCAAGGGACTCCAAGGACAGAGAGCCCCGTCCAGACCCCAAAAAAACCCGATCACCAAGACCTCATTGTGGCGGGTTCAAGCTACATCAGAAGGAGTACGACCAACCACTTCTACGAGGAGAACCCCAAGGAGCTCGCTCACACTGCCTCATATCATGTTTTCACCACCAGCAATTGCCACAGGGACAAGAAAAGTGCACATCGTGCATCAACCCCCTCGGTCTCGGCCACGCTGGCTATCCCTAGATGGCTCAATTGGTCCAAGCAGATAATAACCTAGAGCAGGGATGATCATCCCCCACGTGTGGTCCTGTTTTGCTAATATGTTAGATATACGACGGTAGCATTATAGGATGATCCCTCACTAATCCAACAAAGTGTCCTTCCTTAGTGAAGCACCATCTAGAAAGATCTGCATTATGAAGGCATCTCGTGTCACACAGGTATCAAACATTTTAACATTCAAATGGGATGGGTGGAGCAAGCCTAGCATGTCCAGAAACATGGCCTCGCATACGCGACATATAATCACTAAGGTTATTGTGGCGATCCTGGCATATGTATATGATATGGCCTTGGGACACAATGATCGAAAGATCAAGCATGAGTCACATAGTTGATGTGATTGGCATGATGTCCTACCTTGAACAACATACTGATGGTCATGACGATCGGGGGAGGTATGTTCTTCAAGGATTGTGTAATTACTTAGAATAAACTATGAGGGATGTTTGTCTGGGTGGGAGTTCTAGAATTATTTTAAAAACATGAACTCCATGTTATGAACTTAATCTTCATGTCTTAGCAAATATCATTGTAGATAATTTCATACCCATAATGTTTATAACTATGACTCTTTTAGTGTAATGAAGAACTTAAGGTAGATGGGTATTACTTCATTGATTGTTACCAACACCGTTATAGATATACTCATTAGTAATGACTTGCTAAATGTAAAACGAGAACTACTAAGAGATACACCTGATAACTCCGTTATTAAGGAAGATGACTGTCCAATACACCATACTTCATTCTATGGAATATGAATTGTGAATGCATGTTAACGACACCAACACGTATGACGTGCTAGGTGAACTTGAAAGCACTAAGTCACAAATAAGACTAATGGAATATGAGTATATGGACGGGGTTTCTTTCAACTAAGGTGGAAGGAACAACCTGCTGAGAAAGTCACTTGGAAAATTTATAAGATGCATGAACACCTTGTGTACAACTTGGACTACTGAATGACTGGTTACTTTGCGATAACTGGGAAGTGGCATCCGCTTCCTCCCATCTACGAAGACCGTGTCTAGACTATGTCATGAAGGAGAATCTTTCACCTGTGATGAGGTCATGGTTAAAGTTGAGAACTTTAAAGGTAGAACCAATGCAGAAATATTCATTGACGGAGAAAGTATATTTGATATATGAGGTTATAAACGTCTTTCCCCACAAAATACTAATTGCGGTTGATTAAGTATTTGATACTTAAACATGCTGCTTATAGAGTGTCTTGGAAGGTATGAGGTGACAATGTGTGCTGACGATCACTACTGCAAAGAGGGGCTAACACGATACTCCTTTCCCAGTCCCTTGTACGAAGCTGTTTGCGATGCTATCAACGCAAACGACATAAATAAAAAACCGTTTTCCCGGAACTAAACCGTCTGGGAACGTTGGCTATCCGCCACGATTACAAAATTTATTTCGTGAGCGATATAGGGCTGATGGTTCCGATCAAAAATTGTCCGTGATATTGAGGGTGAAAACCCAAGGTTGCAAATATTGGACCGCTAGCCCGTATTTGAAATCGTTCATAGTTAATGTGTGGGATGTATTATGTATCAGGCACGGTTCTTAAAATCCTTTCATGGGCTGAATCTGGCACACGGTTTGCTCTAAACAACCATCGAGTATGTACATTCAGAAAACCCACGGCTGCAAAGAAGGAACCGCTAGCCCTTCTTACCAATCGGTGGTAGTTAGTGAAATGTTTGGGGTGCATAATCTATCAGGAACGTTTTTGGAAATCCTTTCGTGGGCGGAAGCAAGGCCGACAGTTCGTCCAGCCGACCATCCTCTATGAGAATTGAGAAAGCATACTATTGCAAACAATGAATCGCTAGCCTTCTTCGCAACAAGTACATGAATGCATAACTGGAAAATTTATGAAATCAACACATCATTCAACCCAAAGTGCATTAAAAAAAGCCCCTCATCATCATTGCAAAAATCGCATAGAAGATGGACAATGCCACAACTGCAACTACACATGCTACTTCATTCTTGTCTCTTGCTTTCATCTGCTGCATGTGCTTGATTCTCTCTAGCTTCAGCCTAGTAA
The DNA here is from genome assembly GCA_950022295.1 of Bromus sterilis. Classification (NCBI taxonomy): domain Eukaryota; kingdom Viridiplantae; phylum Streptophyta; class Magnoliopsida; order Poales; family Poaceae; genus Bromus; species Bromus sterilis. The sequence continues at coordinate 179,963,650 of OX465595.1, forward strand.
TTGTACACTCCATATCAACAACCTTCTTATTCAACTCCCCTTTATCTTCTGCAAGCTTGGTGATAACACTCCTAGCCCTTCCCTTCGAATCATCATCAAACCACTTGACAAAAGCATAAGATCCGTTTCCCTGGGAAATGATGGTAATAAATATAAGTATGCGCCATCAAGCCAGTGGAGCAAAGGGCGTTAACTGTACTAATAGTGGCACTAACCTCTAAGGGGCAATTAATAAACCGTCTGCCTATGTCAAATCCCTCCCTGCATATCCGTCCTGTGGGAGTGTGCCCGTGGACACAACTAACATTTCGGTACTTCTCAGTGGCACCAAACTCCGAGTTAAAATCTTGTGGCGGAAATCGAAGATCCGGCGGTTCATCGATTTCCTAAATGTGGATCCCTTTAGGAAGGATGATTGAGAGAGTTTGGAGAAATTAAAATGTAGTTCTAGATCGAATTTTTCACCTGATGAGACCATTCTGAACCGTAGTACACAACCCTTTTGACTACCTTAGGCAATTTCTCGTCGTTGACCGTCCTGGCGGCGGCACCATTGCGCTTGAGATCTTCGTCGGAGCGTCTGGATCTCTCGTCCGGTTGAAATTCATCACCGCAGACACACACCGGCACTCTAGGAATTTGGGGGAAATGTGGATGAGATAACGGTCGACAAATCGCAAGTACTTATATGGCACCCTATTCTGAATCGCACACTTTTTTTTGTAGCTTACGTGTGCACGTACCCAAACGCTTAAAAATTAATAAACGTGTGATTTATTATAACCCTACCGTCTAGATCATAAAGTTTTATGGGCTTGTGGACGGAGCATGGGGAATATTTGAGACTACTTCATAGCACTGAACTTTCTCTGGGCTGCGGAAAAAGAACTCAATCATTTTTCGTCGGCGGGGTAGGGTGTTCTTTCCTGGGTCCCAGGCGGCATATGAGCTCAATCTTAGGTCCGCGGCGTTGCCGGACCGTGTGATTGGAGGAGCTCATTCCTCGGTCGACGGCGTTGGTGACCGGCATGATTGGAGGAGTTCATTCCTTGGTCGGCGGCGTTGCCGGCCGGCAGTGATTGGAGGAGCTCATTCCTTGGTCGATGGCGTTGCCGACCGGTGTGATTGGAGGATTTTATTCCTTGGTCGACAGCGCCGGCGTTTGCATCTCCTGTCATTGACTCGATACGCTTTGCTCCATCATCCCTGCTCTGTCTCCGACCCGCCTTGGCTTGGCTACGCCCACACTATACGTTCTTGCTAGCTGTGTGGTTGAGGACACCACCCGGCTAATAAATTCAAGTATTCGATAGATTTATAACTATCCTTGTTCAATGTGCTGGTCTTTCATTATATCCCATATCACACATTACACAGACAGGGAGTAGTTATCTATATGATGTCCATATATTATGCATAGACTTGGACAAATACTATGAATTATACGTCCATCTTCGGACAAACATGATGCATTTTGAATAACCCCTTCGTGTGTGCAGATGGAGCGATCTTGGATGTCAGGGAAACGACCCAGCAGCAGATATATTGTGGGCATGAGTGGGTTCATTTTAGTTGCTGAGAAAGAAATGGTGACACTAGTGCAGAAGGTAGCTATCACAATACTCCTTTCCCAGTCTCTTGACCAAAACTGTTTGCGATGCTTTCAACGCAAACGGTAGAAATAAAAAACCGTGTGCTCGAAACTGAACCATCTGGGAAACGTACGCAACCGGCCACAATTCTAACTTTTTGGCAATCTTGAGAAACAGTAGCTCTTCAAGAATATCTTTATATCCAGTGGGGAAAAATTATTTATTAAGGGTACTAACTTCTCTAATCAGCTTATGATGAGTTATGTATGAAGGGAGTTTTCAAGTGTGCGATGGAAGATAATGAAAGAAGATTCGGGAGTTTCAAGCGCACAAGCTTGGGGATGCCCCATGCATCCCCAACAAATAGTCAAGGAGACTTAAGCATCTAAGCTTGGGGATGCCCCCGTGCATCCCCTTCTCCATCAACAATCATCGGTTCGTCCTTCGTCTCACTGTATTTTTATCACTTCATGCGTTATGTGCTATGCTTGAAGCGCCTCGCTCTTAGGTTTTATTTTTAGTTTTCGTTAGCTTTGCTTGCTGTTCATAACAAGTTAGATCCCATCTTACTTTGTTTGGGAGAGAAACACGCTCCACTTTAAACTAGAACATCTCATAGGATTTTATGCTTATCTTTTGATGTGAGTGTTCTTTTTATTTTCATAGCTACTGTTCTGTTTAGTTGTAGAGCTTTAGAGTTTCTCTAGAGCTTTTGTCTCAGGTCTGAACTTTCTATAATTTGCATGTTTATCTTGTTTGGAGAGTTTGCCTGTTGCACTGAGTTATGTGTCTTGACTAGAAAGTAGGTAGTTGAAGTTGCTATTCTTTTTCTAGTCGTAACTTGCAATAGGTTTGAGGTATTGACTTGAGTAATGTTTGAACGTTTTGTGTCAAGAGCTCTAGCCTATTAGTGATAGATGTCGTATTTTGTGCAATCCGTGTGATTTTCGAAAACCAAAAACCCTGTTGAGAACTCTATCTACTAGATGGATCAGTAACTTCTGGAGGGTTCGAATATTAGAGTACACTCACGTACCATGAGTCGAGGATGCGCAAGGATAACCAAACCCCCATACACTCCTCCTCGGGGTACTTGTCTCTTTGTGAACCTCCTAATTAGATTAAGAGTTACCGATAATAAGTGCATGAGTTCTTCGGACTAATGTGAGTATTCGAAAGTTGACACTTCCACCTCCTCATATTTGCTAGCCTCTCCTGTGCCGTGCATTTCCTTCTTCTCACTCCGAGAGTTGGCGTCCACCTTCACCGGTACATCCAAACCCTTGGCATGATACGCTCTGTCATCATAAACCTCCATATATCTTTCCTCAAAACATCCACCACACCTACCTATCAAGGAATTTCCATAGCCTTTCCGAGATACATTGCCATGCAACATCCACCTCTTCATGACTTGATCTTCATGTCATACATATTCCTGCTTTATGTGAGTACCTTTGCATCATTATAGTTATATCTTCTTTATGTGAGTACCTTTGTAAAGTGTGAAAGATCTCCTATATTCTAGTAAAATATAGAGTGTTGCCCCTAAAGTGAGGAAAAGATCCAAAAGAGGACAAAATCAAAAGATCCCAAAGAGGACAAATGAGAGTTAAATATAAAGAGCCCCCAGATTCATCTCCATCGATGTTGCTTCCTCCTTCCATGATGCGGGAGTAGTTCTCCCTCGGGGCTGAGGTTTCTACCAGTAGCTATGTATTCTTCTCTCTCTCTCCCATGATGTGATCTTCGTTGTGATCATAGGCTATGTTAATCTAGGGTGATCCCATGATGTTTCCCCTTCTTCTATGTATTGGATTGATGTACTCACTTGATCTTATCTAGTATAATCCCCGAGACCATGGTGACAGCGGTCTATTGGACATGGGTTAGAAGAATATTATCATGAGTGATTTCCTCTTTTGTGTGTGGATTGAAGATTGAGAGTCTCTTGGTGCTTGTCTTTGACTATCCTTTAGATATGTTGTGGTGATTGTGGTACTCTCTTTGGATGACCGCGGTGACATTGGGAAATCCATAGATTGAGAACTACGAACTCTGAGGTGTGCTTTTGTAGCCCTACACAATTCTCATCCTCTCTTGACCACAAAGGAATGACCTCCGAGTTCGTCTCCATTGCATGTTTTATGGGAAATATCATGTGATTAGACTATGTTAATGTTGTTGAGAGTTTCCACTAGTGAAAGTATGAAGCCTAGGCCTTGTTTGAACCATTGTTACACCGTTTGTGCTCACTTTTTTACTTGTTTCTTTTCTGCACTTTTTATTACAGATTTATATTATTTCGTTTTATCACAACTATCACCCATATTTTACCATCTCTTTGCCGAACTAGTGCACCTATACAAATCCTAGTTGTATTAGGTGTGTTGGGGACACAAGAGACTTCTTGTATCTTAATTGCAGGGTTTCTTGAGAGAGACCATCTTCAACCTCTACTTCCCTGAGTTCGATAAACCTTAGGTCATCCACTTGAGAGAAATTGTTGCTGTCCTACAAACCTCTGCGCTTGGAGGCCCAACATAGTCTACAAGAATAGAAGCGTGCGTAGACATCAAGCTATTTCTGGCGCCGTTGCCGGGGAGGTAAGGTTTAAATGTATATCTTTAGATTCTGCAATTAATTCTTTTCATTTCTTGTTTTTATTTTCACTAGTTAGGCCTTATGGAAAACAAAAAAAATATTATGAGAGAGCTTTATGAGCTCTATCTTGAGTTAGGACATGAAGTGTTTGAGAAGGAGATCAAAAATCCTATGGAGCTTTATTATTTGAACAACACTCATGATAGTAGTAATGTTACTAGTATGTCTTCTTTGAATACCTTTGATCCTAATGATATGCAAAGCTATAAGCTTGGGGATGCTACGTTTTATGAAGATGATCTTTTTAGGCCCCCAAATTTTGATGAGGAAATTTATTTTGATGATACTTTGCCTCCTATCTATGATGATTATTGTGATGACACTTATGCTATAAAGAATAAATGTTTGCAAGTGTATAATGATAAGAATGATTCATGTGATAGCTATTTTCTTGAGTTTGCTCCCACTATTACTAATGAGAAGGATTTTTCTTATGTGGAGAGTAACAAATTTTCTATGCTTGTGGATCATGATAAGAATTTTTTATGTGATACTTATATTGTTGAGTTTATACATGATCCCACTGAAAATTATTATGAGAGGGGAACATATGCTTATAGATATTCCAATAATATCAAGTTCCCTCTCTTTATGTTGAAGGTTTTGAAGTTGCATTTATTTTTCCTTCCTATGCTTATTGATTTGTGCTTCAATAAATTATTTCATTGCAATATTCCTATGCATAGGAAGCATGTTAGGCTTAATTTTTTTTCGTATTTTCTTCTTGATGCTCAATTTTGTTCTTCAACTCTTATTCCTATAAGAGCATCATTAAAATCTTAAGCCTATCTTTATGGCTATAAAGAAAGAGCTCTAGGGAGACAACCCTTGTTATCTTTAGTTTGAGTTTTTACTTTCAGTTTTTAGTGGTCTTGATGATTTTTACTACTGTAGAAACATCATTGTATCTTTATTTTCAATCTTTGTGCCAAGTCTAGCTTCCGATTGCAAGAAAGTTCAAAAGTTGTGACATGCTGTCCAGAAAACAGATTCTGTCCTTGGACGGAAAAATTAGCCTAAAATCACCAGATCATCTTTTTTATCTGAATTTTTTTGACAGCGTGCTTCATACAATTTAATTTCGAGTGTCTGTTCTGAGTTTTTTGATTCGAATTGCAGAAGTACCCATAAAAATTTGTTTACTACCTGCTGTTCTGTTTTTCACAGATTCTGCCACGTTTTGTCTCTCCTAACTTTTGCAAACCTTAAGCTTGCTTTTTCTTTGCAAAAACTTTTTGGAAATCTTGAGAAACAATAGCTATTCAAGAATATCTTTATATCCAGTGGGGAAAAATTATTTATTAAGGGTACTAACTTCTCTAATCAGCTTATGATGAGTTATGTATGAAGGGAGTTTTCAAGTGTGCGATGGAAGATGATGAAAGAAGATTCGGGAGTGTCAAGCGCTCAAGCTTGGGGATGCCCCATGCATCCCCAACAAATATTCAAGGAGACTCAAGCGTCTAAGCTTGGGGATGCCCCTGTGCATCCCCTACTCCATCAACAATCATCAGTTCGTCCTTTGTCTCACTATATTTTTATCACTTCATGCGTTATGTGCTATGCTTGGAGCGTCTCGCTCTGAGGTTTTATTTTTAGTTTTCTTTAGATTTTCTTTCTGTTCATAACAAGTTAGATCCCGTCTTACTTTGTTTGGGAGAGAAACACGCTCCACTTTAAACTAGAACATCTCATAGGTTTTTATGCTTATCTTTTACTGTGATTGTTCTTTATCTTTTCATAGCTACTGTTCTGTTTAGTTGTAGTGCTTTAGAGTTCCTCTAGAGCTTTTGTCTCAGGTCTGAACTTTCTATAACTTGCATGCTTATCTTGTTTGGAGATTTTTCCTTTTGTACTGAGTTATGTGTCTTGACTAGAAAGTAGGTAGTTGAAGTTGCTATTCTTTTTGTAGTAGTAAAACTTGCAATAGTTTTGAGGTATTGACTTGAGTAATGTTTGAACTTTTGGTGTCAAGAGCTCTAGCCTATTAGTGATAGATGTCGTATTTTGGGCAATCCGTGTGATTTTCGAAAACCAAAAACCCTGTTGAGAACTCTATCTACTAGATGGATCACTAACCTCTGGAGGGTTCGAATATTAGAGTACACTCACGTACCATGAGTCGAGGATGCGCAAGGATAACCAAACCCCCATATACTCCTCCTCGGGGTACTTGTCTCTTTGTGAACCTCCTAATTAGATTGAGAGTTACCGATAATAAGTGCATGAGTTCTTCGGACTAATGTGAGTATTCTAAAGTTGACACTTCCACCTCCTCATATTTGCTAGCCTCTCATGTGCCGTGCATTTCCTTCTTCTCACTACGAGAGTTGGCGTCCACCTTCGCCGGTACATCCAAACCCTTGGCATGATACGCTTTGTTATCATAAACCTCCTTATATCTTTCCTCAAAACAGCCACCATACCTACCTATCAAGGCATTTCCATAGCCTTTCCGAGATACATCGCCATGCAGCATCCACCTCTTCATGACTTGATCTTCATGTCATACATGTTCCTGCTACACTGGCAGCGGCATACATTTGCATCATGATAGTTATATCTTCTTTATGTGAGTACCTTTGTAAAGTGTAAAAGATCTCCTATATTCTTGTAAAATATAGAGTGTTGCCCCTAAAGTGAGGAAAAGATCCCAAAGAGGACAAAATCAAAAGATCCCAAGGAGGACAAATGAGAGTTAAATAGAAAGAGCCATTGAGGCCACCAAAAAATACAAAAAAATAGAAAAAAGAGAAAAATAAAAATAAAAAGAGAGAAGGGGGCACACTACTATTCCTTTTGAGAGATCCACACTAGTACTTCATCCTCTATCCCTTGTACTCCATAGAGATCATCATCATGCATATGGCTATGTGGGGACCTTCACACTATAGAATTTGGCTTGTATATTCCAATGATGAGCCTCCTCAAACGAGCTCTAGGTCTTTTTGAGCAAGCAAGTTAGATGCACCCCCACTAGTTCCCTTGGAGAGATTTTAGCTCACATGTGCATCCTTTGCATGGCAATCCCTACTCCTCACATCATATCTATCATATGGCCTTCTCGCGCCTATGATTTTCCTCATTGATGTGAGCCTTTCACACCTTTTTGTCTTCCTCCTCCACTTTCTTTCTGTTTTGCCTTTTAGGTGTCAACGTTCTTGCTCACGCTCATCCATTGCATGAGTGCTCAAAATATCGAAAAGGAGTGGATCAGTTTGACTTGTACCTGACTAGTGGTCTGGGGACGAGTCCAGATAAGAATCCAAAGGAGACTAAGTGTGAAAGGAGACACCATCTGGAGACATTCGAGTCACGGACATCGAGAGCTCTTGCACCTTTTGTTCTTTTGTTGCTTGTGTCAATGCTAATATAGACTCTTTCTTGTTAAGCCTTGAATTGAATTGTGTGCTTTAATTGCTTTACTTAAAAGTCCTTATATGGTTGTGTGGCATGACCACAGAAATTATGCTTGTTATCATTTACCTACTCGAGGACGAGCAGGAATTAAGCTTGGTGATGTTGATACGTCCCAAACGTATCTATAATTTATGCTTGCTCCATGCATATTTTGTGTGATATTGCTATGCTTTTGATAAACTTTCATTCACTTTTGATCAAATTTGGACTAACTTATTAACTCAGTGCACCTAGTTGCAAGTTCCTGTTTTCTGCTGTTTTTGTATTTCAGGTTTTCCAATAATTAAAGTGCCAAATAAATCCCGGAAAAAATTATATAAAAAATCAGCGCTCCGGAAGCTTCCGCAATAACCAAGACATGGCAGGAGGGCCACCACCAGGGGCCCAGGAGGGTGCCTGGCGCGGCCCCACCCTAGGCCGCGCCACCTGCCCTCCTGGGTGGGTCCCACACCCCCTGGTGCCCTACTTTGGCCCCTATTTATTCTCCCATCACGGAAACCCTGATTCTAGACCCCTTTTCTCCAGAAGCAATTCCGATCTCCGCCGCCATCGCTATCAAGTTTCGGGGGGACATAATTCCTGTGTCGGCACCCTGCCGGGTCGGGGAAGTGCCCCCGGATTCATCTCCATCGACGTTGCTTCCTCCTTCCATGATGCGGGAGTAGTTCTCCCTCGGGGCTGAGGTTTCTACCAGTAGCTATGTGTTCTTCTCTCTCTCTCCCATGATGTGATCTTCGTTGTGATCATATGCTATGTTAATCTAGGGTGATCCCATGATGTTTCCCCTTCTTCTATGTATTGGATTGATGTACTCAATTGATCTTATCTAGTATAATCCCCGAGACCATGGTGACAGCGGTCTATTGGACATGGGTTAGAAGAATATTATCATGAGTGATTTCCTCTTTTGTGTGTGGATTGAAGATTGAGAGTCTCTTGGTGCTTGTCTTTGACTATCCTTTAGATATGTTGTGGTGATTGTGGTATTCTCTTTGGATGGCCGCGGTGACATTGGGAAATCCATAGATTGAGAACTACGAACTCTGAGGTGTGCTTTTGTAGCCCTACACAATTCTCATTCTCTCTTGACCACAAAGGAATGACCTCCGAGTGCGTCTCCGTTGCATGTTTTATGGGAAATATCATGTGATTAGACTATGTTAATGTTGTTGAGAGTTTCCACTAGTGAAAGTATGAAGCCTAGGCCTTGTTTCCACCATTGTTACACCGTTTGTGCTCACTTTTGTTACTTGTTTCTTTGCTGCACTTTTTATTACAGATTTATATTATTTCGTTTTATCACAACTATCACCCATATTTTACCATCTCTTCGCCGAACTAGTGCACCTATACAACTCCTAGTTGTATTAGGTGTGTTGGGGACACAAGAGACTTCTTGTATCTTAATTGCAGGGTTGCTTGAGAGAGACCATCTTCAACCTCTACTTCCCTGAGTTCGATAAACCTTAGGTCATCCACTTGAGGGAAATTGTTGCTGTCCTACAAACCTCTGCTGTTGGAGGCCCAATATAGTCTACAAGAATAGAAGCATGTGTAGACATCACTATGGCACTAGCAGCTTCCCTAGGTGAAGATGAAGATCGTCAGCGTGATCTGGCGAGGTACGAGGAAAGCGAGCGCTTCACATTAGGGAATCAGGAGCGGCTGGAGGAGGATGCCCGTAGACAGAGGAGTTACTCCTTCGTTGGCTCCAACTGATCTCCACGCGCGGCAGGGAGCTTTTAGCTGGTAGTAAATATTTTGGACTCATCAGTATATCATCGATGGACTTCTAGCGTAGTTGAAATGAGCTAGATACGAGGGTAAAAGCTATTTCAGTACGTACTTGACGCTAGTTTAGGGTTTATTTTGGGTTAGTTCTTATATTTGAACTAATTGGAGAAAAGGAACCATGCTCCTTTATTCAATGGAGATCTTTGTTATGCAATGAAAATCTGTTGTCATTGAATCCTATGCGTGTATTCCTCTTGTTTGATTGATTGACAGATGCAAAGCCTTGTTCAGATACAGATGAAGAAAAAAACATGGGTCATTAAAACAAACTGTTGGCAATGCGCGCCCGCCTTCATCAGGATTTTCATTCCAGATTTCTCGCTTCATTTTGCGGGAAGGAATAGTAGTTGGCTAACGGTAGAAGGTTTGGAGGAGTTGGTGAGGAGCGATGGTGCGTGCTCCTGGAACGCGACCATCTAGTCAACCCTGAGCACACGCCACGCCTCTCCCGTCTCATCATCGCAGAGCTAGCGAGCCTAGCTTGGGAAAATAATTGCACTTGTTCATGTGGTTTCGAGCTTGCGATGTGAAAGAAGGAAGAACATGTAGTAGTATTTGGGAGCGGTGATGGGGGGAGAGGTTTAACATCAAACGCCATGTCTCATGGTGAGCTATCACTAGTCCCGGTGAAGAGCCTTGGTGCGCGCGTGCTCCTGCCACACCCTCGGCTAGTCAAACCTATTCGCACGCCATGCCTCTCCCGTCTAATCACCGTACTGTGCGTCTGGACATTCATGAGGCTAGTTGCTAGTAGCTAGATGCAGAGTAGTAATATTTTGCGGTGAAGTCTGCAATGGCTGAGAACAAATGATGCGAACAATGCAATGGATTTATTACAGGTTCCCCGCTCCATAGTTCTTCGCCGCGATGCACTGGACTTCTTCGTCGACTAAAACCATAAAAACTTAAAACTTCAAACTTAAACTAGAGAGGACTGGAGCATGGAGGTGATGATCGATGGCGGATCATGAAGACAGCGGTTCAAGAAGACTCAAGGCTTGCATGCTGCGGGGAACGACAAGCTCGCCGCCTTGTAGAGGGTGTAGGCGAGTCTGTACTCGTGTAGCGCCTTGTCGAAGCGATCGGCAAAGGCGCCCTCCGAAACGGCCAACAAATCTTCCTTTTCGGCGTCCAGATTGATCTGAGCCTTGTACAACATGTTGGATGACAGATAGATGTGTTCTTGGAGGTAGCATGTCACCTAGCCCTCGCCGTCAGCTTCAATATAGCGCGACCTCTTCACACGGCGCGACGTCTCCACAGAAGGCGGAGGTATCGAGCTGCCGTCATCTCCGCCGCATCCTCCACCTCCCAAAAGGCTCGACGGGAGGAGGGATATGGTTGCCGTCGATGTTGTCCGCTATGTCTCTGCCCCGTCCTCCACCTCCCACAGGTCTTGATGTCTTGTCGAAGGGTTGAGGGATGATTTGGCTGCAGTCGTCTGCTATTCCTCCGCCGCATCCTCCACCTCCCACGAGGCTCGACGGATCATCGAAGGGTGGAGGAATCGAGCTACCGTTCTCTGCTTTGCTCTCGCCGCATCCTCCACCGACCGCAAGGACACTACTAGGGAAATAGCTAGACATGGAAAACCTATTAGTGGCGCATATGGAAAGCAATGCGCCACCACCTGTTATGGGTGGCGCACTGGAAAATAATGCGCCACCCATTAGACCTTATGGGTGGCGCATTATATTCCAGTGCGCCACCCCTAAGAGTGGGCCAGCCTGGATGATCTTATACGTGGCGCATCTAGCAGTATGCGCCACCCCTAAGGACCTTATAGGTGGCGCACATACAGAATGCGCCACCCCTAATAGCTTAGGGGTGGCGCATTCTGTATATGCGCCACCCATAAGGTCCTTAGGGGTGGCGCATTGTGGTAATGCGCCACCCATAAGAGCTTAGGGGTGGCGCATTGGACAGATGCGCCACCACTGACTTCCTATATGCGCCACTAAATGCCTAGAGCTTCCCTTATCTACTCCACCCCACCTACCACCTCTCATTCACTCCACACAATTCTCAAACTAGATCCACTCTTCTCACCCTAGATCTATTCGGTTTTCTCCTCCTCCCCACCTCATTTCTTCAATTTATCCATCGATACTTGGCATTACATCTATTTTGTTTCATATTGAAGTAAGTGGACCTCCTCCCAAACTCTTTTTTTCCATTTATGACCCATATACTTGCCTTTATTAGCTTGGGGTTTGTTGTATATGTGAAGCTTGGGTTTGATGTATATGTGAAGCTTGTGGTGGTTTGATGTATGTGTGAAGCTTATGGTGGTTTGATGTATATGTGTATCTTGAGTGGCAAATGTTTTGCCGAAATGTCGATTCATTTCCGTTTTGGAAAATTTCTAGCGCACTCTCCGTATGCTCCCATGCATTATTAGGGAAGGTCATGCCGAATTTTTCCGGCGATGACTGTGATATATAATTGTGTTGCTCTCTCCGTGCACGCCGGTTATCGACCATGGTCCGCGAGATGCTGAGCGATATCACCGTGGCTAGCTGGATGCAATGTGCGACAAACGACATGCTAATGAATAATAGGTCGGATATAAGATGTCCGTGTCGGAGATGCAAACTGCAGTGCGTGACCGAGCCTGATTCCGGAATATTGCAAAGACACCTGAAGCGTAATGGTTTGATGGATGGCTACACACGATGGATAAGTGATGAAGCTGGTGAGGAGGAGGACGTCAATGGTGGGGCGCCAGTAAATGAGGAAGGGCAACCAGAAAACAGCGGCGGGCGAGATGACGAAGAGCATACCGTACATGATCATGAAGAATATGCCGAAGCGGATCATGTAGATCAAGATGCCGGACATGAAGATCAAGATGTCGGACATGATGATTCAAGCTGGGTGCGGGACCCTCATGTTCAAGAGCTGCTTGTCAAAGAGGCGTTGAACGCAAGAGGTGCAACTAGAGAGAAAGCCAAGATGGCGCAACTCGAGAAAGACGCGATTACGAAGTTGTACGAAGGATGCAACGACGAGGATACCCGCTTGAATGTAACACTTGGGGCTATGGAGATGAAGGAAAAACACAAATGGACCGACGAAAGCTTCGATGATAACATGGCATTCTGGCACGATCGTCTTCCGAAGGGCACCACGTGCCCAACTAGTATCGCTGAGGCCAAGAAAGTCCTTTGCCCTCTCGATGTTCCGCACGTTAAATACCACGTCTCCATAAATGATTGCATGATCTATCGGGGTGAGAACGAAGATAAAACCACATGTTCGGTGTGCGGTGTTAGTCGAAACAAGAGAGGGAAGAAAGTTCCTAGAAAAGTGGTATGGTACTTTCCGATCACTCCTCGTCTGCAGAGGTATTTCGTAGATCCCGAGGAAGCAAAGCTCATGACCTGGCACGCGGATAGAAAGAAGCTAAAAGAGGATGACCCGAACCCGGATCCGGAAAAGGAGGACATGCTGAGGCACCCTTCAGATGGTAGCCAATGGACTGCGTTGGACCTCGAATACCCAGATTTTGGGAAAGAACCAAGGAACCTCAGGATTGGTGTGAGCGCCGATGGAGTCAATCTGTTTGGAGGCCAGAGCAGCACACACAGTACCTGGCCCGTGTTTGTATGCATATACAACCTTCCCCCCTGGAAGTGCATGAAGAAAAAGTACATAACAATGTGTATGCTAGTTCAAGGGCCGAAACAACCAGGTACGGACCTCAATCTATATCTGCAGCTGTTGAAAGAGGAGCTAGAAACGTTATGGAAAGACGGAGTCAATACGTGGGACGCCGCGGCAAAAGAATATTTCCTAATGAAAGCCGCGGTGATCACGACGGTGCACGACTATCTCGGATACGGATATTTCTCAGGGCAGGTGGTCCAAGGATTATGTGCATGCGTTAGGTGCATGGATAATACAACGTACCGCCAGCTACCAAAAGATCCTGGATCTTCAAAAACCGTGTTCCAGGGGTCTCGGAGGTGGCTTCCCAAGAAACACGCGTGGAGAAAACAGGGACATCTGTTCGATGGAAGCGAGGAGCTCCGAGCACCCCCAGCTCGAAGGAGCGGCAAAGAAATCGACAACTTGCTGAAAACTTGGAAAGAGTGCCCCGCGCCGGGAAATAAAAAAAAGAAGACTCAGCCGTTGATGAGGGTATGGAAAGCGAGGTCAGTTTTCTGGGATTTGCAATACTGGAGTCTACTACGCAGTCCTCATAGCCTTGATCTAATGCATATCACAAAGAACGTGTGCGAGAGCTTGTTTGGCACGCTGCTCAACATGCCGGAGAAGACCAAGGACGGGCCAAAAGCAAGGAATGACTTGAAATTTATGGGCATCAGGAGGGAACTTCACCCCCCTAGTGATGACGATGATGAGACGGAGGAGGAAGAGGATACGGAAACGCAAAACTCTCGCAAACGAAAAAGGACGACCAAGAAGAAGACCGGTATTGATCACTGCCCCCCGGTATGCTTCACTCTGTGCGAGGAGGAGATCAAGCGGTTTATCCGCTGCCTCATAGGAGTAAAATTTCCGAACGGCTACGCGAGGAAGATAAGCAGATACCTAGACGAGGCGAAGCAGCATTTCAGCGGGATGAAATCTCATGACTGTTTCGTGCTGATGACGCAGATTCTCCCGGTTGCGATGCGAGGGGTAATGGACGAGCACGTTCGTAAAACATTGTTTGGCCTTTGCAACTTTTTTGACGTCATCTCTCGGAAGTCGATTTGCGCTACGCAACTCAAAAGGCTACAGGAGGAGTTCATGCTCATACTATGCGAGCTTGAGATCTATTTCCCGCCCGCGTTCTTCGAAATTATGGTGCATCTGCTGATCCACGTCGTGGAGGATATCGTCCAACTCGGGCCTGCGTTTCTGCGCAGCATGATGCCGTTCGAAAGGATGAATTGGCACATCAAAAAATACGTTCGTAACAGGTCCCGTCCAGATGCAAGCATAGCGAAGGGCTTTCTAACCGAAGAGTGCATCACAATCGAAGTACTCCCTCCGTTTCTTTTTACTCCGCATATAAGATTTGGTCAAAGTCAATCTTAATAAAGTTTGACCACTTTTATACACAATTGAAGCATCATGCCTAACTCCATAAAAATATTTAGTAGCGATAAAAAAACTAGCAGCGATAAAAAACCAGATAGATAGCTAGTCCAATTAATAAAAAAAATTAAAAAACTCTTATGGGTGGCGCATCTTTCATAAATGCGCCACTAAATGTGCTTAGGGGTGGCGCATTTAGCCAGAATGCGCCACCAAGAGGTTCCTTATGCGTGGCGCATTTCGGCGGAATGCGCCACGCATAAGGAACCTCTTGGTGGCGCATTCTGGATAAATGCGCCACCCCTAAGCCTTAACCTCCACGGCCTCCTCCCCCTTGCTGGTCACAGTACCCATTCGTCCTCGCCACCGACGCCGAGCCCTAGCCGCCACCGTCCTCGCCGCCGACGCCGGAGCCGCCACCGTCCTCGCCGCCTACGCCGGAGCCGCCACCGTCCTCGTCGCCGCCCGCGCCCGCAGCCCGAGCCCGCAGTCGCCGTCATGCCTCTGCCTCGCCTCCGGCCGCCGTCTCCTTCCCTCCCCTCCGTCCTGCAACTGCACGGCCAGGTACTCCCCCTCCCTCTCCCCTGCTCCCCCTCCCTCTCCCCTGCTCCTGCAACTGCACGGCTAGCATAGCAAACAAGGAAATTTTGTTTGTGAATGGAAATTTTGTGAATGGAAATTTGGAAATTTGGAAATTTTGTGAATGGAAATTCATGATCACGTCCTGCAATATATCATTTTGTGAATGGAAATTTGGAAATAAGCAAATTTCATATTGCCTAGTTCCTGTTGATTTGAGGTGTTCATATCCAGCAGTACTAGTATTTTCAACAGCGAAAACAGGGCAAGTGAGATGAGCATCACGATTTCTAGATGCAGAGGCATATATAGGGTCACCACATGAATTATGGATCACTGCTGATGCATAATGAACACCCATAACAGCACAAGCTGCCATGATGTTTGTCCACTGAACTTTGGAAATTTTGGAAAGATCTACTGAACTTTTTTACCATATGATAAAAGCCAAGCAAGTGTTGAATTTGTTGTTAACAGAATTAAAAGAGAGAGGAGAATTTTTTGAATGGAAATTTGGAAATTCATAAATCACAAGAAATGCATGGCCTAAATATAGGAAAAGAGAACTGAATTTTTTTTTGAACATGAAACATGTAATGGTGTGCGTTTAATGTTGATAAAGTTTTAAAGTCAACGAATGAATCAGCGGTCATTTCAAATGCAAACCTGATTCATTCCTTCTCGAAACCTAGTTTGTTGCTGAATGATGGCCTAGTTTGTAAGAAAACTATGTGAAAACTTTTGAAAAACACTCTCAAAATTAATCACACCTCTAGATGTCATATCATGCCACCTTGTCAGGTTTTGTGCTTCTCTGGCTTATTTAAAAAAAATTAGAATTGAATAACCACTAAGCTTCAAGTTAGTGCCCGAGTCCCGCCCACGTGGTGCTTGATAAAGGTGATGCTTCACCGAGTGTAATAGTTTTGCCGTGTGCTCAATAAGATGCACACATGATATTCGTTGCGCGTTGCATCATTTCATACTACTGTTATTATTGTGTCATCGTTGGTGTTTGTGGTTCATTTGGGATTATTTTTGTTTTTTCTCATGATGAGAATAAGCCATGTGGTTTTCTGTAGTGCCAGGGTATGAGTATGTATTTATATCTTGGCAACATGAGTAGGGTGATTTACCATCCATCCATCCATCATGCTGGAACTGAATGCAATGATCCTGGGAGATATCTGAACCTGAATGTCATAGGAACTGAACCTGAATGTCTTCAACTGAATGAATTAGTTATAAGATATTTCAACTGAATATGAAAAAACCCAAGCAAGTGCCAATTTGCAATGCATTGTTTATCATATGAAATTTACCTATATATCTGATGTTTGAATATCTATTTTAGTGCATTGTTCTACACTATATATGTGATGGTTGTGCCTACATGTAGGCATTTTTTATGTGCAGGGACTCTCATTATCCCCTTTCTCCCGAAATGTTGATTAACTTCCGTTTCGGTTGAGAATGGGGCACTCTCATGTTAAGAAAAAGAGCAAAGGTCATGCCGAATTTTTCCGTGAATTCGTGCATGACCTTTGCTATTTTTCTTAACATGAGAGTATTTGCATTTATTTATTGTGCTAATTAATTAAGTAGTTGCATTTTTTAATATTGTACTAGTGCAAACATGTCGACCGGAGCCGACGCCGGTCCTTCTTCTCAGCCGGGTACAAAAAGGAAGCAATTTTGGGAATACTCCCTGGAGGAGGTCGAGGAGCAGAGAGAAGAGGAAGTACCTCCGGGCGAGGAGGAGTATGAGGAGGAGATAGAGTCGGGGTCCGACTCATCGGATGATGACTTGGAGGAGGAGGCCGGTACGACA
The DNA here is from genome assembly GCA_950022295.1 of Bromus sterilis. Taxonomy (NCBI): domain Eukaryota; kingdom Viridiplantae; phylum Streptophyta; class Magnoliopsida; order Poales; family Poaceae; genus Bromus; species Bromus sterilis. The sequence continues at coordinate 179,980,579 of OX465595.1, forward strand.
GGCGGCGAGAGGAACATCGGCGAGGATGATGGGACCGGTGGCTCCAACACAGATGGTACCCAGTCGAAGAAGAGGAATCGGAAACCGACCAAGGTCAGTGTCATCAGGCAAGAGTTTACTGTTGTGACCGCCGTCGGGATTCCTAAAGAGCCCGAACGTTTTTCTGAAGGGTACGGCCGTCAAGTCGCGGCGATCCTCCGCAACACCGTGCCGATCACCACGATTAACCTCAGGAGTCGTGAGAATATTCATTATTGTCAGCTTCTTATCAACAAGCTGCACGGACGATACAAGTTTCCGGAGCCGTACGATAACACCAAACTCAGAGTGAACAAAGTAAGCACATGGGCCCTCAGGAAGATGAGCAAGGCCTTGTCCAGTTGGAAAACCCGGTTGAAGAGGGCAATTTTTTAAAAGAACAAAACCTGGGAGGAGCTCAAGGAGAAAGAGCCGTTGATCGACGAAGCTACCTACAACCTTTTCAAGGCTAGGTGTGAGTCCGAGCAAGCCAAGGCCGCGAGTGCAAAGGGCAGGGCCATGCGGTCGCAGGTCATAGGTAACCATCGTCTCGGATCCGGTGGTTACAAAAGTTCCAAGCCTAAATGGGACAAGGAGGATGCCGAGTACGCCGCTGCGGGCATACCTAACCCCTTCCAGCAATACAAAGATGATCCGCAGACCAAATTCTTTGTGAGGGCCCGGAGCTATAAGGACAAAGCAACCTCGAAATAATTATCGATCCTAAGATTCAGGATTTTACGACTGCCGTGGTAAGTAGTTTACCACGCGACCTTGTCGATTGAATTCTCGAGTGAAGTTCACAATTTCTTAACGTTTCACATTCTTTTTGCAGCAAGCGTAAATGAAAATCGCCTCATCGCAGGAGTCGTCGGTTAAGCCGGCCGGCCCGTGGGACAACGCCTTCAACAGGGCGTTGAACAAGGTCAAGAAGGTTGACGACGTGACGGCGAAGCCATCGTCAGCCCGCCGTGTGGTTGGCTTTGGTGCGGACCTAAATTGGTCCGAATATTATGGAAAATCGGCGGAGCAGTCCGGTTCGAGGGGGCGCAAGGCGAGAAGGACCGAAGAAGATGCCGCTTATGTTCGTGGACTGGAGGAGAAGGTGAACATGCTTCCGCAGCTTGTCCAGGACGAAGTGCCGAAGACGATGAACGCTCTCCTTCCAGATATGATGCAGTCGCTCGCGAATTGGCAAGCGCGTGGTGGACAAGGGCCCATACCAGTCCCCAGCATGGTCGGCAGCAACTCGGGCCCCGCGGCGCCTGCAGTCCCGACTCCGGCCGTAGTGGTGGCTCCCGCACCGACTCCCGGCGTATTGGTGACTCCGGCCGCCAACACCGCGGCGGCGACGCCGGACGTGATGGTAACTCCTCCGGCCACGATCGAGCAACCCGGGCATAACAATAATGCACCCAGCGGAAGCACAAATAGGGGGACCGACGCCACGGGAGGCAGCGCGCCCTCCGTCTCTTGCATGCCCGCCGTCATCGGCGGGGTCTCTTCACTAGCCGACCTCGACGCCCTCAAGGTAACTATAAGCGTCTGCAACTCAAACGAGGACTTCATCTCCTTTCCTTTTTTAGTGGAATCTCTCTGATGCCGTACATGCATATATATATATATATCTTTCGCAGGAGGACACTCCATGCATTCTATTACAAGTCATGGACGGCGAGTTGAAGGATGTTGCCAAAGGTAAAATCATTCAACCACAAAATCGAATCATGCACAATATGCCGATGGCACCGGAGATGCATAGGGTTCAAATCTCTCTCGTGATTTCGGGCTACGAGAGAGTTGAACCTCCCATTCAACCCCCCGGATACGATGAGGATGAGCCGGCAGTCCTCAGTGACTGTTTCAACCAAATATGACTATGGCCGAAGAGCCAAATGCGTTTAATGACGGGGGAAAGGGGCACCACACCTAGGACAACACCGCTAGTCATCGTGTCGGCGCCACATGATCCCATCAGAGCACAAAAAGAAGACGATGATCTTGATGATGATATCAGCGCCGACCAGTTCATCAATACTTTGTATGATGCTGATGACTTATTCATGCCTCCTGCTGAAGGAGCCTGTCAGCATGACGAGGAAGCTCGCGGTCCAGCTGATCCTGCGGCGAAGCCTGCTTGCTCCACACGTCTCTTCGCTGCTTCTCAGGACATGTCTCCAGCAGCTTGCGCCTTCACCGAGCCGCAAGCAGATGCCACAAGATCTATTCTCAGCCCGTCCACACTCCATAAGGCGTCCACTGAGCAGATAAAGGCCGGTGACTACTCAAAATAAGAAAAGAAGAAGGGACGGAAAAGAAAGAAGAGCATCACTTCTAGTAGCCAACCTTCGATGCCGATCCCGGCTCAGGACGGGCCACCAGGACCCAAGGATCTCTCGTTTGAAATCCATGTGGCTGGTAAGGCGATGCTACCTAAGAACATGCTGGACCTTGCAACTTCGGATATGCAGAGTGTGCATCATAGTATTATGGCATTAGAGAAGATTCTTCTTCGAGAAGAGAATCCCTCGTACCCGGTTTTCATGGCCAAGGTGCCACTTAACATGGGCTTCATCAACACTATCCCCGTGGATATGATAATCCTACGGTTTTCGGAGATCTTCAATTTGTACCATCTCAAGCGGCTGGACAATAGCCTTATCCGTCTGTTCTCGCTCAGCCTTTCTATGAGTATTAGGAGAGATAAGACCCGGAGCGTCGCGATATTGGACCCCTTCTACATGCGTGAAAGCATCTTGATGGACGACGGGGACGCGGCTCTCGCGGCGGGGTACATCACAGACTTCATGCTACGGAACGCCGACAAAGATTCATTTCTTATGACCTACTCTCCCAAGTAAGTCATTCGCTCGCCTCCGTAGCATATATGCTTTCTTAGCTTTCCATTGTCCTCTTCCAACATTCCTTTTGGATTGTTTTAATTATGCAGTGAGGATCAAGACTGCGTGCTCATCTGCTTTTCACCGCAACACTCGCATGCCGTGTATTTAGACTCGGGGAGTGTGAACAAAAAAGATTACAAGTATATCATGAGAGTTTTGGATGATGCTCTCGTCGGCTACATAAAAGCCGGAGGCAAGATCATGAAGCACAAGTTTAGGAAAAATCAGCCTGGCGTGAACGTGTTCAACCACGTAACGCAGTTCCCGTGCGTCAAGCAGCCGGCTGGCAGTGTGAGGGATGCGTACTACGCCCTTCATCACATGAGGGAGATTGTACAGGAACACGCAACCTTACGCTGATAAGTCATCTCAGAGCGTGGGCTGAAAGGAAGGCGGAAATCGCCGATGCAAATCTGAAGGAGGAGTTCTTTCACATCCAAGCGCAGATGGCGACTATCATCCGTCATGAAGTACAAATGAGGGGGTCGATCTTCCACTCCAACATTGCACCATCCAATGGGGAGATAGAAGTCTGCCTAAAGGCCCTGCGTGACACAAGGCCTTTCATGACGAAAGAAGGATGCCGCCCATTCCCCGAGCCGAGTCAAAACAATTAATTGAATGTACTCTTTGTGTAATTTGGATGTAATTTGGATGTATTCTTTGTGTACTAGATGGTAGTGTCAAATACTCTTGGTGCTCTTTGTGTATAAAGGTCACTGCATATGCATTTTTATGCATATGTGCATGCTTTTCACCATTCATCGACTTGCTTTAAGTTGTTGATAAGAATAGATGCTAGATTGCTTTGTTCTCCTTTGGTATGATGGATGTGACCTCTAAAGCTTTGTTTTGTGCAGGTTGAAGAGCAAACAAGTAGTGATGACGAAAGTAGCTTTCGATTTTCAATAATTGTTGGACTCATTGTAATTTTGTGATGGAATGTAATCTTGTGAATCTTGTTGGCCTCTAAACCTTTGTAATAAAAATTATATTGCAATTCATTTGTATCAATAATTGTTGGCCTCATTGTTATATTGTATTTTGCATTTCTGTAATATAATAAAAATATCTGTAATGCTTTTATTCTTTTATGTAATTCTTTTTTTTGTTTTCTGTAATTATTTAGTGGCGCATATTGTCAGGACTTAGTGGCGCACTGCGAATGCGCCACCCCTAAGGCCCTTAGGCGTGGCGCATACCAGAATGCGCCACCCCTAAGAGCTTAGAGGTGGCGCATTATGAGATGCGCCACGCCTAAGGGCCTTATGGGTGGCGCATCCAGAATGCGCCACCTCTAAGCCCTTATTAGTGGCTTGTAGTTAGTGGCGCATCCCTAATGCGCCACTAAACTCAAAAACAGTGCGCCACTATAAGGCTATTCCCTAGTAGTGGGAGCGAAGGCTCGACGAAGGGCGAAGGGGTTGAATAGACGTCGTCGGTTTTGCCTCCACCGCATCCTCCACCTCCCCCTTCTCCCAACATGGATGTAGGCTCTAGAGGACTAGGAAATATGGCAGGAATATATGGTCGGAGGACGAACGGGAGATCTGGTGAAGGTGCAGGACGGGGTCGGTAGTGCGGCATGTACGGGGTGGAGGATATTTTCCTGGACAGGAACTGTAAAAGTCCACATCCAATGTTCATATATATAGGGTGGGCAAGATGTGAGATAGTGTTCACTAGCACACGTATCGAAATTTCTCACCGTTTGTTGAGCAGTACAGATGGAAAAGCATACACATACAAGAATATAATTTTTTGCATTGTAAGAGCTGGTGGGTATAAACCCTAAAGGACTTTGAAATCGAAAACCCAATCAAATGATGATTAATCAGTATGAGACTTTCCATTCTATCATCGTTTCAACAGACTGAAATGTTGTGTAAATTTGAGATTATCTTGACAAAAAATAGGGGTACTTCATGTACAAAATGGGCCATTCCTATCGAAATATCACGGTTTCTATGTGAGACAACCACATCAGAAAGACAACATGTTATTCTAAATCCATTAAACCCCAAGTTTTTTATGTGCTAAGAAATGGGCACTCACACTAGGTTCCCAAAATTTCAAACATCTTTGACTTCATTCGACATATATGATGTACCAGGAGAATCATTTTCGAGCAAAACGACCCTGCAAATAAAAATCAATTGAAATGGTCTCTAAAGGCAAATTTGATCTTTTGCCCTACCTTACTTTGCCATTTGATGATTTTCCACCCCCCTGAGAATGACAAGTGGGGCCAGGGTCCACCCGTCATTGAGACAACCCGTGGCAAATCATCAAATGGCAAAGTAAGTTGGGGAAAATCATCAAATCCCCCGTCTCTAAATTGCATGAAACTTTGCGTGTTGTTATCATTTCACCAACAATGTATGTGGTTAAATTTAAAGGCGGTTATGATAAAAAGCAATGGTACTTCGTGTACGAAGTTGTACCATTTACTTTGAAACATCTGTGTTTCCACCAGAAACACCTGCATTACAAGTACAACATATTAGTTGTAAGTGATTTGAACCCCAAACTTTTTATGTGTTCAACACCAAGCATTCACACTAACATCCTAAAATTTCAAGCATTTTTTACCCTATTTGGTAAATATTACGCATTTAGTGCTTTGTTGTTCAGCAACACGCCCATGAAATTGAAAGTCGATTAAAATGGCCTTCGAGTAGGATGAGATTTGACACACTGTCATCATTTCACGAACATGCTACGTGGTAAAAATTTGAGATTATTATGATAAAAACGGATGGCACTTAGTGTACAAAATTGGGTCATTCCAATCGAAATGTGAGGGTTCTGACGTGAATCAACAACATCACAAAGACAACATGTCTTTCGAAAATCCTTTAACGTCCATTTGTTGTGTGTGTTCGGCATTAAACACTCACACCGGTATCCCAAAATTCCAAACATCTATGACTACATTTTACATATAAAATGTACTAGGTGAATCATTTTCGAGCAAAACAACCCTGCAACTGAAAATCATTTCAAACGGTCTCTAAATTGGATAAAACTAGGTGTGTTGTCATCATTTCACCAACAATGTATGTGGTTAAATTTAAAGGTGGATATGATAAAAACCAATGCTACTTCGTGTGTGAAGTTGTACCATTCACTTCAAAACATGAGTGTTTCTACCAGAAAAATCCGCATTACAAGTGCAACATATTATTTTTAAGTATTTTGTACCCCAAACTTATTATGTGTTCACCATCAAGCATTCACACCAACATCGTAAAATTTTAAGCAGTTTGGACCTTGTTTGATAAATATTGTGCACTCACTGATATTTTTTGAGAAAAATTCCCATGAAATTGAAAGTCGACTAAAATTACCTCCAAACGGGATGGGATTTGGCATGCCATCCCAATTTCACGAACATGGTATGTGGTAAAAATTTGAGATGATTATGACAAAAACCGGTGGCACTTAGTGTACATAATGCATTAGTTGAATGTTAGTTGAAAGAAGGGTCGTCGTGCTCCTCTGTAGTCCATGATTGTTTGCATAACATGCATAAAAGAGAGAAGAAATGGGTGAGCTATATTAACAAGTCTTGTGACTAACTTCTCACGGTAAGAAGGGTGTGGTGGTTGAGGTTGCAGCCGCACTAGCTATATATGAGTGGCTAACGTTCTATTCAGAATAAGATGAGAAGCCAAGCATTCGATAAGGAATCGCCTCCAACAAGTCTTGCTATCAGCTACATACAAAAACATAACACCTATCATATCCTTCTCCTCCCTTTCGCATCCCGACGAAGAAGAAGAAGTCAAGGCACATACACATTGCTCAAATTTTAGTTAGGACTCAGTTAATATTATCTATGAACAAGACGTAGGTTCCAAGTCGTCCATAATCGTGGACACCGCTTATCGAAAAGATTTAACCCTGCAGGGGTGTACCAACTGCCCATTACAAGGCTCCGCACGCACGCCCATCTCTCTCAGTTTCTATCCATCACAGACAACCATTTTATGGTTTAGTTCCGAGAGATCCGAAACGTCAGGCCCCTCTAGCTAACAAAGAACAAGTTCGGGTGGCCCCCGGGGAGTCGACACCCAATCCAAAAGCCTACCACGCTCTCGGAACGGACTCTTCCGTCTAGCTAAGGTCGAGGTAACTGATCCCCTCACATGTGGGCAACCCCCTTTCTCACCAGTGTGAGAAAACAGAGAAACCATGTCTCCGCTGGCCCGGGTTGTTTAAAGAACATCTTCTAGGAGCGACACGACAGACACACACACGGTTTGCAAATGGTAAATCAGCTTGGGCCACCACTATAAATGTTTGAAGCTAGGTAGGTAAAGAAAGGGGACCCCATACAATCCCACATGTGGGTAGGCACGCTCAGTCTTGGAACCTGTACCCGAAACTCAGATCCTAGGTTACTCGAATGGAACAAAGCGCCAAGGAGGGATAGCCTAAAGTTCCATCCTTCGTCGAGTATAGTCAACATTATAATAATCATATCATCCACAACAATATAATAATGTGATAGCCCATTCCAAGGAGTAACATGATAACAGTTGATAACATCCTAAGAATGCATACTAAGTAGTGGTTAAGGAAGCAAGGTACATGGCCAAACAAAGGTTTGCTGGGATGTGGAGGAACATGGCTGTTTGGTTTTAATATGGAAGCTTAAATGTAAGGTGGTAGGATCAAGCAATCGTTCTATCCTATACCTAGGCACAAGTGAGCTGAAAGTTATAAGCATGATATATGCTCCCCCTTACTTGATGAGAAGACGAAGTCGAAGGTGTAGTCGATCGCAAGATTGCAACATCTCCGAGAGTAACCGCGGGAGCACACAAGAAGGAAACACTAGAAAGGCAATCAACGAGAAAACATCTATTACTACGAGGCAATCGCCAGCAAGCAACATCAAGAAGGGAACACGAGACAACACACTACATCATCGCATCTATCGTCGAGAACGGTTACTAACAGGTTAAGTGAAGTACTCGTCACACACGACGATACCACACATTTAGCAATGGTTCAAGTTATTTAGCTACACAACATGATCAAAGGTTGTTAACATGTCATCTCACACAAGCATGGAATCTCACACAAGCATGGCGAGAGGTGAAGCATAATGTAAACTATCTATGCTAGTCAAGTTAAGTGGGGTAAATCCCTAAGAAATTCATATACTTAGTACCCACCAAAAAAATTAGCTTTTAGTACTGGGGTAAATCCCTAAGAAACATAATTTTTTATTAACAAGCAAGAGCAGCACAATCAAGATCTATATGCAATTCTAGTCAAGTTACATATAAAGAACATTTTTAGCGGAGCAACGATTAAAAATTTATCACCTATTACATTTACAGTGGCAAGGGTTGTAATTAGAAGTAAAATAGCATGTATACAAGTTCAAACATGGAAAAGGAAACATTCTATTAATGTACGGAATATTCTAAGCAAGTTTGATGTTGGAACTATCGCAATCCGAGCTACGAGCAAAAAGATATGGGCATCGCTAAATCGCAACTAAATCTGCCAATTAATTAACCAGAAAAAAACTACTAAGCGTTCTTGGCGGAAACAACACTACACGGACCTAGCTGGGCGAGCGCGGATTAGCTAAATAACGCATAGGCGCTCTACACAGCAGCAACTCTATTGGGACAACCCCAACAGCAAACATCAACAAATAAAAAAGGGCGTGCCTCACCTTAGCGGGCCGTGGTGCAAGCGGCATGGGCGAGAGATTGCTACGGGGTGCCCGAGGCGAGGGAACGCAGTAGGCCGTGGTTGCTGGTGGGTTGGCAGGAGCACAGGTGGGTCGTGGGGCTACGCCGACCCACGGCGGCGAGGGCGGCGAGTGGCTGTGTCCTCCTGGATGAGCAGAGGAGCCGCCGGCTCCATGGCTCCGGCGAGTCCGAGCGTCGCATTTCATAGGGATGGCCAGAGAAGGCATGGGGCTCCCGGATCCAGCGGGTTGCGAGGGTGCACGAGCATTGGGAGGTCTTCGGCGAGCAGATCGGGGCGCGGCGACCTTGAGCTTGGGTCAACGTCCATGAAGGCTGGCGGCGCGACGGTTGCGTCCTGGAGAGAAAAAGGGAAGGCGAGGTGAGGGAGAGAGCAGGGATGAGAGGGGCACGCGGGGAAGGACCTGAGGGGGCGGCCGATGGCGGCGGCACGGTGCTTGCTGATGCGGTGAGGAAGATAGTTCTCTCACTTCTCGTTGGTTACCCCAAGTGGAAGGTGAGATGTAGCATAGCAGCAAATTTCCCTTAGCGAAGATAATAATAGTGGCAACTGAAAGTAAGAACTGAAAGTAAATTGAGGGTGTAAACAATGATGGAAATATGGACCAGGATCCCATGACGTTCACTAGTGATGTCTCTCTCCCAAAAGACGATAAAAGTGCTAGCGAGGTAAACAAATCACAGCTGGGCAATTGACAGGATTATAAACGCACCACAATGATAACTATGCTACAAAAGAAAGGAAGAGGCTCAAAAGCAATGGGTAGTATGCCAAGGTAAGTAGACCGAAATCCATCTGCATCTACTACAAATCATCCACCTTGAGATATCTATCCAGAACTTCTCGCTGGTATTAAGTTGCGAATCCCACCCAAAGTGTAAACTCAAGGCAACAAACAACTGCATTAAAAGAACTATGCGTAAAGTAAACAATCCTTGCACCCGCAAGTACAAGCACCGTTGTTTTATCCCTGGTGGCAACAACACATCCCCTAGTCTCATGTTTCTGTCACTCAAGCTAGACATCAGGGGGCTGAACCCACAATCAAGCATGACGCTCCCTCATGGAGTTGCAACAAATCACTTGGCCAAAGTAAAATACGGCAATGAAGAACATGCAATAATTTACTAAAGAACACAAATGTAAAAGAGAGAAAAATATATTACTCATCAAAATCTGAACATAATCTCATAATCCATTAGATCCTAGCAAACTCAGCATAGCAACACAGAAAATTACAAAGGTGCCTCGATCATGTGAGGCAGCTCATGAGGTCTCGAAATTGGAAGCACAAATAGAGGAGGAGAACATCACATAGCTACTGGTCATGGACCCATGATCCAAGAGGGACTACTCACAAGACATCCGGGTGGCGTCCATGGTGATGGATGGTCTCTCGGAGGGGATTCCTCCTTCCGGCAGGGTGCCGGGGCAGCTTCTCCTGGCATCCCCGATCTTGAAACGGCGGCGACGGCGGTACAGAGAGGAGAACGGGAATAGCAGATCGATATTAGGGGTTTCCTACGTGGGGGCTAAATATTGGCCAAAGGGGGCACCGAGAGGGGCCACAGGGCAGCCAGGAGGCCTCCTGGCGCGCCCTAGGGTGGGGCCGCGCTAGGGACCCTCCTGGGGCCCTGGTGGGTCCACCCCCTTCCATCTTTGGTTCTTCGGGAAGCTACCGGGAAGCTGATTATTTATATATTTTTTCCGGATTTTATTACGCACTTTAAATGGCCAAAAAACCTGAAATACAAAAACAGCAGAAAACAGGAACTGGCAATTGGGTGCACTGAGTTAATAGATTAGTCCAAATATGATCAAAAGTGTATGAAAGTTCAAGCAAAACATGGTAAATTCACACAAATCCTGCATGGAGCAACCAGAAATCATAGATACGTTTGGGACGTATCAACATCCCCAATCTTAATTCCTGCTCGTCCTCGAGTAGGAAATGATAACAAGCATAATTTTTGTGGCGACATGCAACACAACCATATAAGGACTTTTAAGTAAAGAAATCAAAGCATGCAATTCAATTCAAGTCTTAACAAGCAATAGTCTATATTAGCATTGAAACAAGCAACAAAAGAACAAAGGGTGCAAGAGCTCTCGCTGTCCGTGAGTCGAATGTCTCCAGATGATGTTTGCGTGCAAGCAGGGGACTGGGAAAAAGAGAGAAAAAAGGTTGTTGAGAACTACTATCTACTAAAGTTTCACACTTAGTCTCCTTTGGATTCTTATCTTGACTCGTCCCCAGACCACTAGCCAGGTACAAGTCAAACTGATCCACTCCCTTTCGATATTTTGAGCACTCATGCAATGGATGAGCGTGAGCAAGAAATTTGACACCTAAAAGGAGAAACAGAAAGAAGGTGGAGGAGGAAGACCAAAAGGTGTGAAAGGCTCACATCAATGAGGACAACCATAGGCGAGACAAGGCCATATGATAGATATGATGTGAGGAGTAGGGATTTCCATGCAACGGATGCACATGTGAGCTAAAAGCTCTCCAAGGGAACTAGTGGGGGTGCATCCAACTTTCTTGCTCAAGAAGACCTAGAGCACGTTTGAGGAGGCTCATCATTGGAATATACAAGCCAAGTTCTATAGTGTGAAGGGTCCCCACATAGCTATATGCACGTATGAAGATCTCTATGGAGTACAAGGGATAGAGGATGACGTACTAGTGTGGAGCTCTCAAAAGGAATAGTAGTGTGCCCCTTCTCTCTTTTTTTTCTTTTTCTCTTTTTTCTATTTATTTGTATTTTTTTGGTGGCCTCAATGGCTCTTTCTATTTCTCCCATTTGTCCTCTTTGGGATCTTTTGATTTTGCCCTCTTTGGGATCTTTTCCTCACTTTAGGGGCAACACTCTATATTTTACAAGAATATAGTAGATCTTTCACACTTTACAAAGGTACTCACATAAAGAAGATGTAACTATCATGATGAAAATGTATGCCTCTACGAGGATAGCAGGATATGTAATGATACTAGCACATCATGTAGCAATGATTAGGGCAAGGCCCAACTAGCATGCGGCTCATTGATCAAGCAAGTAGCAAGTATGACATGAAGATCAAGTCATGAGAAGGTGGATGTTGCATGGAAATGTATCTCGGAAAGGCTATGGAAATGCCTTTATAGGTAGGTATGGTGGCTGTTTTGAGGAAGGATATAAAGAGGTTTATGATGACAGAGCGTATCATGCCAAGGGTTTGGATGTACCGGCGAAGGTGGACGCCAACTCTCGGAGTGAGAAGGAGGCAATGCATGGCACAGGAGAGGCTAGAAAAATATAGGAGGTGGAAGTGTCAACTTTCGAATACTCACATTAGTCCGAAGAACTCATACACTTATTATCGGTAACTCTCAATCTAATCAGGAGGTTCAAAAAGAGACAAGTACCCCGAGGAGGAGTGTATGGGGGTTTGGTTATCCTTGCGCATCCTCGACTCATGGTACGTGAGTGTACTCTAATATTCGAACCCTCCAGAGGTTAGTGATGCATCTAGTAGCTAGATTTCTCAACAGGGGTTTTCGTTTTCGAAAATCACACGGATTTCCCAAAATACGACATCTATCACTAATAGGCTAAAGCTCTTGACACCATAAGTCCAAACATTACTCTAGTCAATACCTCAAAACTATTGCAACTTACTACTACAAAGAGAATAGCAACTTCAACTACCTACTTTCTAGTCAAGACACAAAACTCAGTGCAACAAGAAAACTCTATAAACAAGATAAACATGCAACCTATATAAAGTTCAACTGAGACAAAAGAAAAACTTTAGAAGAAAACTAAACCACTACAACTAAACAGGGCAGTAGCTAAGAAAAGAAAAAGAACAACTCACAGCTAAGGAAATAAGCATGAAAATCCTATGAGGAGTTCTAGTTCAAACGGAGCTTTTTTCTCTCCCACACAAAAGAAAGCTGGGGTCTAACTTGTTATAACAGCAAACAAAGCAAAAATAAACATAAGAAAAGTAAAGAGCGAGACGCTCCAAGCATATCACATAACGCATGAAGTGATAAAAATATAGTGCAACGAGGGACGAGCTGATAATTGTTGATGAAGAACGGGATGCACGGGGGCATACCCCATCTTAGACACTTGAGTCTCCTTGAATATTTATTGGGGATGCATGGGGGCATCCCCAAGCTTGAGCGTTTGACACCCCAGGATCTTCTTTCATCATCTTCCATCGCACACTTGAAAACTCCCTTCATACATAACTCATTGTAAACTTATTAGAGAGGTTAGTACCCTATTAAAGTAATGTTCCTCTACTTCAAATAAAGATTTTCAGGAAGGGCTACTGTTTCTCAAGATTTTCAAAAGGTTTTTTCAAAGAAAAACAGGCTTAAGGTTTGCAAAAGTTAGGAGAGACAAAACGTGGCAGAATCTGTGAAAAACACAACAGCAGATAGTAAAGATTTTTTTAGGGGTACTTCTGCAACTCCAATAAAAAACTCAGAACATACGAAAGCTCCATGATTGTATAGAGAATGTTGTGTAAAAACTTCATCTCAAAAAGATGAACTGGTGATTTTCTATGATTTTTCCTGTCACGAGGACATAATCTGTTTTCTGGACAGCATGTCACAACTTTCACTTCCCTTGTCATATGAGGCTATATTTGGCACAAAGCTTGAAAAATAAAGATACAATGATGTTTCTATAGTAGTAACAATCATGAAGACCACTAAAAACAGAAGTAAAAACATCTTGGGTTGCCTGCCAACAAGCGCTTTCTTTTACGCCTTTAAGCTAGGCAAAAAGATTATAGAAGATGCTCTCACAAGAATAAGAATTTTTAAGCAAAAGAGAGCATCAAGAAGCAAATATGAAACAAATTTAAGCCTAAATCACTTCCTATGCATAGACATATTGTAAGAAAATAAATCAAAGAAGCACAAAGTGACATGCATAGGAAGGTGGAAAAAGAACAACTTCAAAACATTCAACATGAAGAGAGGTGTTTTAGTAATATGGAAGTTTCAACAACCAAACTTCCCTCTCTCGAAATAATTTTCAGTAGTATCATGAACAACATCAAGAATATAACTATCACATAAATCATGTTGTTCATGACCTACAAGCACACGTGTATAGTTTTCAACACGGTCTTTAGGATTATAAGATAAATGCAACCCTTCACATTGAGCCTTGATAAGAGCAAAATTCTCTAGAATATGAGTTGGAGATTTCAAAAAGATAATAGGACAATCAAGTGTGGGTGCAATAGCAAAAAAATCATGCTTAACATGAGGAACTATAGCAAGTTCATCTCCGTAAGCATCATCCATAGTGGCATCACGACCATAAGCATAGAAGGCATCAACTTCATCAAAAAGGGATATTTCAAAAGTATCCATGGGATCATAACACTCATATAAGGTAAGAGTCAAAGAGTTACCCTCATTAGAAGGTAGACATGGATGGCTCCATTCTTCCTCCTTTTGTTTGTCACTCTCCTCCTCTTTTTCATGCAAGGAGCTTTCAGGTTCCGCAATTTCTTCTTCCATAGAGTCCTGCAAATCATTAATCTCTTCCTTTGGGGGAGAGATTCTCTCAAGATGATCAGTAATATAATAATTTGCATCATAATTTTCCAAACAATAGTTAAGTATAGCAAGATTCTCAGATTTGTAAGGGGCATCATCAATATTTTTAATAAGAGAAGTAATTTCATAGGCAGCCTTATAAGCAACAAATTCTTCTATTTTCTCTGCATCATCAAAATCATAATTTCTCTTAGCATAAGAAGCTATGGTTTCATCATCATTGTACTCACATTGGAAAGAAAGGTGTTTGTGCCTCATAAAGCAACAAGATTCATCCATGCAGAAAGATATATTATATATTGAGCACAAGTTTCTAGCATACTCATACAACTGATGTATTTGTTTCCAAAAGTGTATCCCCTTTTGAGACAAGCGGTGTTCCTTGTACCACTTTTGTTGATCCCCAGTGAATCCTCCTTGCCAATAATATCTGGTTTCAAAGAAGTCAGACATTGATTGGCAAGTAAGGAACTAGACATAATATATTTTTGTGAATTTTTATAAAGGACACTAAAGATAAAAAGTGAAAGGTAAACTAACAAGACTAAAAAGAAAAGATAAAAGATAGTGTGCAACTCCCCTATCTTGTAGACTGGAGTCCCCGACAACGGCGCCAGAAATTAGCTTCTGGCTAGGGTGTTGACGGGACCAGTCTACTTGTTGTACATTGGAATCCCCGGAAACGGCGCCAGAAATTGCTTGATATGGTGAGGAAGATAGTTATCTCACTTCTCGTTGGTTACCCCAAGTGGAAGGTGTGATGTAGCGTAGCAGCAAATTTCCCTTAGCGAAGAAGCTAAGGTTGAGGATCGACTAGTAGGACTCCAAGAGATACAAGAAGGTGGTAAAGTGAAAAATGCCGCCGTTCACAAACCTAGGTTGCTTACTTCACCTGGACCTGCACACACAACAAATAACTTTGCTCCCAACGAGTACAGAGGAGTTGTCAATTCCTCCGGCCTTGTTGTTTACAAAGGATCAATGCAAGAGATAATAATAGTGGTAACTGAAAGTAAGAACTGAAAGTAAATTGAGGGTGTAAACAATGATGGAAATATGGACCGGGATCCCATGACGTTCACTAGTGATGCCTCTCTCCCAAAAGACGATAAAAGTGCTAGCGAGGTAAAAAAATCATAGATGGGAAATTGACAGGATTATAAACGCACCGCAATGCTAACTATGGTAGAAAAGAAAGGAAGAGGCTCAAAAGCAATTGGTAGTACGCCAAGGTAAGTAGACCGAAATCATCTGTATCTACTACGAATCATCCACCTTGAGATATCTATCTAGAACATCTCGCTGGTATTAAGTTGCGAATCCCACCCAAAGTGTAAACTCAAAGCAACAGACAACTGCATTAAAAGAACTATGCGTAAAGTAAACAATCCTTGCACCCGCAAGTACAAGCACCGTTGTTTTATCCCTGTTGGCAACAGCACATCCCCTAGTCTCATGTTTCTGTCACTCATGGTAGACATCAGGGGGCTGAACCCACAATCAAGCATAACGTCCCTCTTGGAGTTGCAACAAATCACTTGGCCAAAGTAAAATACGGCAACGGAGAACATGCAAGAATTAACTAAAGAACACAAATATAAAAGATAACCAAATATATTACTCATCACAATCTGAACATAGTCTCATAATCCATCAGATCCCAGCAAACTCAGCATAGCAACATAGAAAATTACAAAGGTGCCTCGATCATGTGAGGCAGCTCACGAGGTCTCGAAAGTGGAAGCACAAACACGGGAGGAGAACATCACATAGCTACTGGTCATGGACCCATGGTCCAAGAGGGACTACTCACAAGACATCCGGGAGGCATCCATGGTGATGGATGGTCTCCCGGAGGGAATTCCTCCTTTCGGCAGGGTGCCGGGGAAGCTTCTCCTGGCAGCCCCAATCTTGAAACGGCGGCAGCGGCGGTACGGAGAGGAGAACGGGAATAGCAGATCGATATTAGGGGTTTCCTTCGCGGGGGCTAAATATAGGCCAAAGGGGGCACCGAGAGGGGCCATAGGGCAGCCATGAGTCCTCCTGGTGCGGCCTAGGGTGGGACCGCGCCAGGGACCCTCCTGGGGCCCTGGTGGCTCCACCCGCTTCCATCTTTGGTTCTTCGGGAAGCTTCCGGGACGCTGATTTTTTATATAGTTTTTCTGGATTTTATTAAGAACTTTTAATGACTGGAAAACCTGAAATACAAAAACAGCAGAAAACAGGAACTGGCAACTGGGTGCACTGAGTTAATAGATTAGTCCAAATATGATCAAAAGTGTATGAAAGTTCAAGAAAAACATGGCAAAGTCACACAAATCATACATGGAGCAAGCAGAAATTATAGATACGTTTGGGACATATCACTCGTCGGCGTGTGATGAGTGCGGCCAAGGGCCTCTCCACGGGGCGGCGGCGAGATCCGGGCCCAAGCGGGCCCTCGACGACGGAGACGGCGGATCTCGAGCCCTGCGGGGCACAGTTTCGGCTGGTGCGGCGGTGGAGGTGGGAGGAGCTCAGCTAGGAGTGATGTGGCGTGATCTGGGCTGCCGGTTGCGCAAGATCTGACGGCTGAGAGGAGTTTGGATCTAGGGTTTGTGATATGGGGTTGTTTTTGGGGCAGATCTGAGAGGGGTGAAGGGGGGTGACGACTAGGGTTAGGATTAGGGGGAAACCATAAGTTGGTTTAGGTTGTGCTGCCTGAAATGGTAGGAGGGGGTTGGCTATATATAGAGGGGGCTAGGAGAGGGCATGCAATTGACGAAAACACCCCTGGTTTCTCTCTCTCGCGCGTCCGGTGATCGCGTTTCGGACCGCCGGTAGCCCATACGACCTTTGATTCGGGTAAATCTTCGGACCACGCGCTCCACGCGACAAGATGATCACTTCTACCTCACTTCGATACCGTTCCGAGAAAAAAATTCTGGTGCCCCATAAAATAATCGATTTATTAAATAAACGGGGTTTTCGTTCCTGTGGCGATGGCTGGTCCTGTGTCGGAAGTTGCGACGGTGCTCGGGTCAAACCCGATGTCGCAAAAGGTCGTGTGCCATGGTGGGAAGGGTCGGTCACGCATGCCGGTACGAGAAGGAGGGGGAAATATAAGCATCGACTAATAAATCGGCGAAGCAAATACTGCAAACAATTCTAGCAATCTACAAAATAATGCAACAAACAATTATTTTTTATTTGGGTGAAAATACCGGGCTCTTACAATACAACACCACCAACAAGGGATCTCCTCCCGAGATCTAGGACGATCCTGGGGAGACGGGGGAAGAGAGAAGAGAGACGATGTTCCTCAACACCACCAATAAGGGGCTCTGCTCCATGTCGAATGATGACCTTCCGTCGAGGAACTTTCCGCAGAGAGACGGAACATCGGAGAACGAAACCACCAAGTGTCAAGAGGAAGAACGATAGTGAGATCCGGATCAAAAGGATAGTATCCACTCTCAAGATCGTGAAGACACAAGTCAATAGGACGGATGGCAATGAATGACCAAGAAGTTATTCCGGAGTCGGAGAAACTAAAGGTACTACAGGAATTCCTGAACCTAAGATCGGAATCGAGAAAATACACTACAAGCAAAGCATTGTAACGGTTGCGAAACTCCAATTACTCGAGATCCTAGAATTTGAAGGAGATAAGGCGAGAATAAAACACTTGTGCTACTTGTCCTGACCAGAGCAAGGGTAAGGAGAAAAAGAATCCTACTCTCCGATAACTTAGTAACTACAAAATAGTTTTTGTCTAGACTCGACTTCGGCCAGAAAAGGGAACCTACAGTACGTAAGGCTCTGATACCAAGTTGTAAGGCATGATATGAGTACAGACTACAATCAAGTGCCTAATGGAAAAGGTATAACACACCATTCCCGTAACCACACGGGTCCAGGCTCTCCGCCGGAATCCGCCTAACTAGTCGTCGTCGAGTCTCCGCGAAGGCGTCCAAAAGAAGGGTCGTCGAGCTCCTCTGTAGTCCACGATTGTTTGCATAACGTGCGTAAAAGAGAGAAAAAGGGGTGAGCTATATCAACAAGTCTTGTAACTAACTTCTCACGGTAAGGAGGGGGTAGTGGTTGAGGTTGCAGCTGCACTAGCATTATATGAGTGGGTAACGTTCTATTCAGAATAAGATGAGAAACCAAGCATTCGATAAGGAATCGCCTCCAACAAGTCTTGCTATCAGCTCCTTACGCAAACATAACACCTATCATATCCTTATCCTCCCCTACACATCCCGACGAAGAAGAAGCAGTCAAGGCACACACACGTTGCTCAAATTTGAGTTAGAACTCAGTTAATTTTATCTATGAACAAGACATAGGTTCCATGTCGTCCATAATCGTGGACACGGCTTCTCGAAAAGATTTTATCCTGCAGGGGTTTACCAACTGCCCATTACAAGGCTCCGCATCTGAGGCAACGATTTTATGATTTAGTTCAGAGAGATCCAAAACGAGAGGTCCCTCTAGCTAACAACGAACAAATCCGGGTGGCCCCCCGGGGAGTCGACACCCAATCCAAAAGTCGACCACGCTCTCGGATCGTACTCTTCCGTCTGGCTAAGGTCGAGGTAACAGATCCCCTCACATGTGGGCAGCCCCCTAGCTCACCAGGGTGATCCAAGAGAGAAACCATGTTTCCGCTGGCCCGACTTATTTAAAGAACATCTGCTAGGAGCGACCTGACAGACACACACACGGTTTGCAAATGGTAAATCAGCTTGGGCCACCACTAGAAATGTTTGAAGCTAGGTAGGTAAGAACAGGGGACCCCATAAAATCCCACACGCGGTTAGGCACGCTCAGTCTTAGAACCAATACCCGGAACACAGATCCTAAGTCACTCGAATGGAACAAAGCTCCAAGGCGGGGTAGCCTGACCTTCCATCCTTCGTTGAGTACAGTCAACATTATAATAATCATATCATCTGCAACAATATAATAATGTGATAGCCCATTCGAAGGAGTAACAGGATAATAGTTGAGAGAATCCTAAGCATGCATACTAAGTAGTGGTTAAGCAAGCAAGGTACATGGCCAAACAAAGGTTTGCTGGGATGTGGAGGAACATGGTTGTTTGGGTTTTAATATGGAGGCTTAAATGTAAGGTGGTAGGATCAAGCAATCATTCTATCCTATACCTAGGCACAAGTGAGCTGAAAGTTATAAGCATGATATATGCTTCCCCTTACTTGATGAGAATACGAAGTCGAAGGTGTAGTCGATCGCAAGCTCGCAACGTCTCCGAGAGGAACCGGGGAGAACACAAGATGAAAACACTAGAAAGGCCATCGACGAGCAAACATCTATTACTACGAGGCAATCACGAGCAAGCAACATCAAGAAGGTAACACGAGACAACACACTACATTATCTCATCTATCGTTGAGAACGATTACTAACAGGTTAAGGGAAGTACTCATCACACACGACGATACCGCACATTTAGCAATGGTGCAAGTTGTTTAGCTACACAACATGATCAAAGGTTGTTAACATGGCACGTCACACAAGCATGGCGCGAGATGAAACATAAAGTAAACTATCTATGATAGTCAAGTTAAGTGGGGTAAAGCCCTAAGCAATGCATATACTAAGAACCCCACAAAATAATAGCTTTTGGTAATGTTTTTCCCTAAACACAATTTTATTATTTTATTAGAAAGCATGATCAGCACAATCAAGATCTACACGCAATTCTAGTCAAGTTACATATAAAGAACATTTTTATCGGAGCAATGGTTTAAAAGTTATCGCCTATTACATTTAAAGTGGCAAGGGTTGTAATTAGCAGTAAAATAGCATGTAGAAAAGTCCAAACATGGCAAAAGGAAATATTTTATTAATCTATGAAAAATTCAAAGCAAGTTTGACGTTGTAACCATCGCAATCCGAACTACGAGCAAAAGGATACAGGCATCGCTAAATCGCAACTAAATCTCCCAACTAATTAACCAGAAAAAAAACAACTAAGCGTTCTTGGCCGAAACAACACTACACGAACCTAGCTGGGCAAGCGCGCATTAGCTAAATAACGCATAGGCTGCGCTACACAACAGCAATTCTGTCGCGCCAAGCCCAACAGCAAACATCAACAAATAAAAAAGGGGGGCGCCTCACCTTAGCGGGTCGTGGCCCAAGCGGCGTGGGCGAGAGATTGCTATGCGTTGCCCGAGGCAAGGGGGACACAGGAGGCCGCGAATGCTGATGGGCTGGCAGGCCTGTAGGTGGGCCGTGGGGCTACGCCGGCCAAAGGCGGCGCGAGCGGCGAGTGGTTGTGTCCTCCTAGACGAGAAGAGAAGTCGCCGACTCCATGGCTTCGGCGGGAAGCTACTCCGGTGAGGTACGGGCGTCGCAGGTCACGGGGATGGCCAGAGAGGGCGTGGGGCTCCCGGATCCGGCGGGTTGCGGGGGTGCATGGGTGTTGGGAGGTCGTCGGCAAGCAGATCGGGGCGCGGCGACCTTGAGCTCGGGTCAACGTCCATGGAGGCTGGCGCCGCGGCGCTAGCATCCTGGAGAGAAAAGGGGAAGGCGAGGTGAGGGAGAGAGCAGGGAGAGAGGGTCATGCGGGGAAGGACCTGCGGCAGCGGCCGGCGGCCGGCAGCACGGTGCTCGTCGGCGTGCGATGACTGCGGCCAAGGGCCTCTCCACGAGGCGGTGGCGGGATCCGGGCCCAAGCGGGCCCGCGACGGCGGAGACGGCGGATCTCGGGCCCTGTGGAGGTGGAAGGAGCTCAACTAGGAGTGATGTGGCGCGATCTAGGCTGTCGGTTGCCCAGATCTGACGGCTGAGAGGAGTTTGGATCTAGGGTTTGTGATCTGGGGCTGTTTTGCGGGCAGATCTGAGAGGGATGAAGGGGGTGACGGCTAGGGTTAGGATTAGGGGGAAACCCTAAGTTGGTTTAGGTTGTGCTGCCTGAAATTGTAGGAGGGGGTTGTCTATATATAGAGGGGGCTAGGAGAGGGCAGGCAATTGACAAAACACCCCTAGTTTCTTTCTCTCGCGTCCGGTGTTCGCTTTTTTGACCGCCGGGAGTCCATACGACCTCCGATTCGGGTAAATCTTCGAACCACGCGCTCCGTGCGGCGAGCCGATCACTTCTACCTCACTTCGATATCGTTTTGAGAACATTTTTCCGGTGCCCCATAAAATAATCCATTTATTAAGTAAACGGGGTTTTCGTTCCGATGGCGATGGCTGGTCCTGTGTAGGAAGTTGCGATGGTGCTCGGGTGAAACCCGGTGTCGTAAAAGGTCATGTGCCATGGTGGGAAGGGTCGGTCATGCATGCCAGTACGATAAGGAGGGGGAAATATAATCACCGACTAATTAATTGGCAAAGGAAATACTGCAAACAATTATAGCAATCAACAAAATAATGCAACAAACAAAAATTTTAATTTTGGTGAAAATCCCGGGTTGTTACAATAAAAACAGGGGTACTTCGTGTACAAAATGGGCCATTCCTATCGAAATATCAGGTTTTCTATGTGAGACAACCACATTAGAAAGACAACATGTTATTCTAAAATCCTTTAAACCCCCAGTTTTTTATGTGGTAAGCAATGGGCACTCACACTGAGTTCCCAAATTTCAAACATCTTTGACTTTATTTGACATATATAATGTACCAGGTGAACCATTTTCGAGAATAACAACCCTTCAAATGAAAATCAATTCAAATGGTCTATAAATTGGATGAAATTTTGCACGTTTTCATCATTTCACCAACAATGTATGTGGTTAAATTTAAAGGTGGTTATGATAAAAACCAATGGTACTCCGTGTACGAAGTTGTACCATTCACTTTGAAGCATCGATGTTTCTACCGGAAACACCTGCATTACAAGTAAAACATATTATTTGTAAGTGATTTGAACCCCAAACTTTTTATGTGTTCAACACCAACCATTCACACTAACATCCTAAAATTTCAAGCATTTTCGACCTCGTTTGGTAAATATTACGCATTTAGTGCTTTATTTTGAGAAAAATGCCCATGAAATTGAAAGTCGAATAAAATGACCTCTAAACGGGATGGGATTTGGCATGCCGTCACCATTTCACGAACATGGTACGTGGTTAAAATTTGAGAGGATTATGACAAAAACTGGTGGCACTTAGTGTACAACCTGCATTAGTTGAATGCTGGTCAAACACTGAAACACCCCATTGACCGTCTCAAAAACTATCCCGAAAAAATATCGTAACCATAGCGCACAAAAGTAGCCGTTGGATGTAACATTAGTGTTGAATGGTAGTCGTTGGATCGCAGCGTGATCCGCGAGGAGCTAGTTCCGCAACCTGATTGGGTGGCTTTTATCAGAGTACAGGAACACAATTTACAATGAAGAAGCGTTTGGGATGCGAGAAAGCAAGTGGCACGCCTCCGAACGAAGGGTTCCGTCCGAAGCTATCCAAATTTCTCACGGTTTGCTTTGTAGTACGTACTGATGGAAAAGCATACACATACAAGAATATAATCGTTTGTGTTGTAAGAGCTGGTGGGTATAAATCCTAAAGGACTTTGAAATCGAAAACCAATTCAAATGATGACTAATCAGTATGAGACTTTGCATGTTGTCATCGTTTCAACAGACCGGAATGTTGTGTAAATTTGAGATTATCGTGATAAAAAATAGGGCTACTTCGTGTACAACATGGGCCATTCCTATCGAAATATCAGGGTTTCTATGTGAGACAACCACATTAGAAAGACAACATGTTATCCTTAAAATGCTTTAAATAAACGGGAAATCATCACCGATTTCCCGGCTATTTCCATCTTGCTGGCTAGTCATGCCTAATTGGCGACCAATTTTTACTGCAGGACTCTGCCCGTCTCCATCTTGTCCATCCCGACCGCATCCGTCCAACGCGCAGCTACGGAAGCGGCCAGGGCGATGGAAGCCGCTAAGAGGGCGTCTTACGTCGCCATCTTGGCGGTGGTAGACGCCAGAGGAAAGACGCAAGCCGCCAACAGGTCGGCGGCATACGCCGATGCCGCGAAGGACTCTCTGCACCACCTCATCGATTTCTAGGAGGCCAATAGGGTGGCGGCATAAGCCGATGCCGCAGCGGCCTCTCGGGACCAGCAGCTCATCGATGTTTAGCGGTCCAACAGGGCGGCGGCATATGCCGATGACGTGGCAGCCTCTCTAGACCAATAGCTCAGCGATGTTCAGCGGGCCAACAGGGCGGCGGAATACGCCGATGCCGCGACGACCTCTCTGGACCAGCAGCTCAGCGACGTTCAGCGGGCCAACAGGGAGGCGGCATACGCCAATGCCATGGCGGCCTCTTCGGACCAGGAGCTCAGCGACGTTCAGCTGGCCACCAGGGCGGCTCCATACGCTGATGCCCCGGAGGCCTCTATGGACCAGAAGCTCATCAATGGTCAGGAGGCCAACAGGGCGGCGGCATACGTTGATGCCTCGGAATCCTCTCTGGACCAGCTGGACTAGTAGTATTTGTCTAAGTAGGCGCCGGTCTTTTGTTATTTTAGTAGATCTTGAGTAAGAGCTATGTTAAGTCCAGTACCTTGTTTAACTATTGAGCTGGTACGATTTAGCAAGTGTGAGTTTTGCTGATGACTCAGTTGTTTTCTCAAATTAATATTTGGTCTTAATATATTCAATGTCATGGATGATGTTCTCTATAATTAGGATGATTCGCACCAAATTTCGAAGGTTCCCATACGGATTTATTTCTAGTTTCCTCTGTGATACCACTTCTCCCGCCTATATTCTCCCCACCTACCAAAAAATTTCGCCAGCCGCGGGAATATCTAAGCCGCCCCCTCCTTCCTTCCACCACCAAAGGCCGCATTCCCCCCTTCTTGTTCAAACCCTTCCTTGCTCCTCCTAGCGCTGCGGCCTAGACGGCGCAGGCAACTCCAGCGAAGTTCTACACGGTGCAGCCCCGCCCACCTTCCGCACACCGGGCGCGGCGGCCTACACGACGCAACCCCCCGTTCCGTATACCATGCACGGCAGCATAGACTGTGTATGCCGGCCAACCCCCTCCCTGATAGCTGCGCTGCTCGCTCTGTTCTGGTAAGATCCCGGCCGCTCTCCTCATGCGCATGCTCTTACTCCTCCATGGATCCTGTATGGCCCGACAACCAAATCATGGAGGATACACTTGATGTGGATTCCACCCTCACCGCACTTGCGCGCCATCGCGTGCTTTCCTTGAATCTAGGTCCGGCAGTCGTCTGCTACAACGGTGAAGAGGGCAGCCATGACGAGGAATCCTCGCTTCCTTCCTTCCAATGGGAAGGATCCCATTGAGCTCTTCCCATCGGCGACGAGTAGGTCGTTATTAGCTTCCTAGATACATATGTTTAGTTAGATATGCCACAGAGTTAAATTATATTAAGATCACCCTTTCCACATGCGTTGCTCATGCCTTGCATCTATTTTTTTTCTTTTTTAATTGCATCTGAAAATTATTATTTTGTTTGTATTTCATCTACAACTTCAAGTAATTGAAACCATACTCTGTATAATGTTATCATGCAATGTGATACCCAAGTTAATCAGCGATCATTAACACATGAAAACCTATTCATTTCCTATATTTGTTAGGCATGTTGTAGTTACTTAGATGGACTTGCCATGTCTTGAATATGTTGGATTGTATGGTGTATTATGTATGCACGAACCTGTTATCATTGACTGCATGCCAATTCTTACATTACCTAATCATAGTGTACTTTATGCAATTTCAGGGTAGTAATGGGTGACTCTGAGATTTACAACCAAGGTATGCACAAGGTCTATATGGCTTATATCCCATTAGTGTACAAATGAAGGAGAAATGGCACTGCTCGTGTTCTAATATTTACATTTTGCTTGTAGCTCCCTTTGTCAAAGGACTGGATCCACTGTTCGACCCACTTTACATCTGGGGAAATGAGGTGAACATGACTATCAATCAAGTCAAGACACTTAGGAAAATTGTAAGGATAAAGAAACTGGCCACAATGAAGTAAACAAACTCTTTGTCTGCACAATGAGGAATACTTCAGTCTCCTATAGGATGGTACTAATTTACGTTTCAACCATATTTTCCCCTATGCACACAATTTCCATACTAAAAACTATATTTATGCATATCTTTGTATTCAGTCTATTCCGAAGCAGTTCATCGATGATTATCTATAAAACCACTTGTATGGTCAAGAGGCAAGAAAGGTTTTTGTACAACACCCGCGCTATAATATTGAAGCCTTCCTGAAGAGGGAAAACAATGGGCGGGCAATCATCCACATGCATTGGACTAAAGTTGCAAAGGCCTTTAACCTTTCCGAAGTTTCAATTTTCGCATTCCGCTTTGACAGTTTCCCCGATGAGATTCATCTGTCTATCTACCGACTATGATGATGTACTTTGCAAAGGTTGTTTTTGTATTGTGGCTTGGTGTACTATCTGCTGGTTGTTACCATAGATTTTGTTTTTATGTAATGCGGCCTACTATGTACTGTGATTTCAGTAATTATGAAAATCCTGGTGACCATTACAAGCATATGAAAGATACTGACATCGATTCCGCTTTTTCTTGCAAAGGTTATATATGTATATATATATATGTATATATATATACAGCCGGTCTATTCTGACATCGATGTCAGACTAACTATTCTGACAACATCCCGAACTGCAAGAAAAAGCTTCCCGCACTGCTTCTATCTACTATTTCGAACCTCATACGAGGGTGCAGATAACTGCATCAGCGTTCTAGCGTATCAAACTAGGTTTGATCGACTCTGCTTGTTTACTCGCGCTCACGACGATCCACGATGATGTATTGTGTGCTAAAACACTAATTTTTGAGAAAAAAATCACTGGAATCGATGTAGATGGCAGAATTGTGTCTGTTCTTCGTCGAGAGCAGCGCGTTGTCATCGTTTTTGTCGGGTTCACGATCAATTACGCCGCAATTTATTGTGTTTTGTAAGATCGCGAATCTATTTGTGTTAATTCGCGACGAATTGAGTTGCTAATTCGTACATTTGGTTGGTTATTTCTTCTAATTTCTGTCGATAGGCGAAGAACTCTGCCCCCGCGGGCGCGTGACGCGTTTGGACTTGTGCCACGATTTTTCAAATGCACGCTCGATATGTTGCGCATTTTCTAATTGTTGTTGTTTATGTGTTTGCGTGAATTGCAGAAGGAACTATGCAGATCGAATTTGTTAGTTAGCAATTTGTTTTTAATGTGCACGCACAACGAGCTGCAATGGTCTTTAATGTGAGCTGCATTTGATCACCGTATAGCAGTGCATCTGATCATATCTCCGAACTGCAATGGTTATGTTTTTGCATCTTTTTTTCTTGGTGTCCCCTGTGTATATATATAGCTGGGTTCATTGCCACCCATCTTATCTTATCTGCGGAGGCCATCTGATAGTCCCCTCCCCTCCCCCAACCCCACCCTCGTCTTACCATCAGATCCGTGATCTCTCCCCCCCCCTTCGCCCCCCAACCATATCCTCTTCACATCAGTAAAATGGATTGCTCGTGCGGCTGCTTGGCAAGGATGGAGCCCATCCTGGAGACCTGTGTGTTCTCTGAAGGTCTTTTTTTCAATCACAAGCAGCGGCACGGCGCTCTCAGTTCCCTTCTTTACTCTCCATTCATTGGATTCAGAGCTCCATTCGTCCACCAAATGACCCAAGTTGATGTCGATGATTCATGGGTATGTATGATTCAGCGCTCGTTGTTTGTGTGTGCGCAGCCCCATCTGATTAATGCAGTAGTGTTGGTTTCTGAAGAAACATATTTTTTGCAGCAACAGTAGTGAACTGCTTTCATATAGATCTTTATATTATGAAGATTTCAGGAGAATTTAGTTTCTGAAAGAAGTATTTTTTAATTTTTTTTGTGTTAGTTAGGGCGAACTGCTTTCATATACACGATTTTATATTCTTTGAAGAAACATTTTTTTGAGCAACACTAGTGGACTGCTTTCATATATATATTTCAGCAGAATTAGATTGTGAAGAAGCATTTTATATTTTTTTGCGTATTTTAAGTGAACTGGTTTTATATATAGTGTTTTTATTATGAAGATTTTAAACAACAGTATCTGTTGAATATTTCCTGTGCTACACTTTATTTTATAATTTTTTGTTTTTGTTGTGCAGAAATTTCCTTCTGGTCTAGTCAGGGTTTCAGAAAGTTGTGTTAACTGGTCTTTGTTAGCAAGAATGGGTATCATAATGTTGACATCTTGTACTCTGTCGGCTCTGATGATTGTTTGGTTCTCAAAGATGGCTAGAAGGAATTGGTGGAGGAATCTGGTCTCCAGGCTGGGGATGTTGTCATGGCTATGTTTTATAGGCATGCAAATTGTTTGGAAATCAAGTTAAATTTGCTTTAGCTCAGTTCTGTTGTTTTTTAGCAGCTGCGTGAAAATTTTTTGTTGTAATAATGTGCCATATTGTGTGGCATCTAGTTATCATGTAAGTTTGAACGGCGAAAACAATCTTTTTCGGAAAAGGTAGTGAAACATTATATTAATATTTTTGTCCACTTTTCTGCTGAGAATGGCACGCGTTTCCTTCTTGATATCTCACCTTTCTTTTTTGACAAGATTTTATAAGTGAACTGCTTTTTAGGAGTGAACAAGAGTAGAAGTGAACAGCAGTTGAAGAGATATACAGAATTGAAGCACCCACATAGCTTCATTTTTCCAAGCAGACGACACACGGAATTACAGTTCTAATAAAAGAGGATTGCATCAACCTTTGTATGTGAACCACTTCGATAACACATTCAGAACTGGAAATTGTTCATATATACAAACCTAGGGGTTTCTGTGCTCATAACCGCTCCCCTTGCCCCAGGATCCCCTCGGGCGCTTCCTTGTCCGCTCCTTTATAGCGCGTGTGAGGCCGTCCTGCACTATTGTGATGCGGTTCCATATCTCGAACGCAGCGTAGGCGTCCTTCGCAACATACTCAATGTGCTTCTTGGTGAGAACGTCATTCCAATGGTTGTGCTCTTCGTTCGTCATCTTGCTCTTCATGTCCGCGTAGTAGTCGTCGATGATTGCGGCTGACACATCGCCAAGTGAGTCGAGCTCCTTTGTTCCTTCAGGCACCCTCCAGTTCTCCTGAACATCGGTGAAGTTGCATACGTACAGGTTGCTCCGCGATAGCTTTTCTTTGTCCTGGTCTATGCTGAAACCAGCGAACTCGTACCTACGTGGACCACAATTTATTCATTAGAGAACTTCATACAGACGGCAAACAGAACCGCATACAGACGGCAAACAGAACTGCATACAGAGTCAAGGAGATATCCACAGGCCTGCAACTATGTATTACACCAGTATAAAAGAAGTGCATACTTCGAGTGGGCGAGGAACTTGTCAAATGTGATGCATCTCTCGCCCATAGTAGCGCATACCTGGAAAAGGAGCACCACGTGATCCTTGCCTATTGAGAGCTGAATCAGGGCGGCGTCCCTCCTGTCAGGTGTGTACTCGACGTTGAGTTCGACGATCTTCTGGCGGCGGCCCTGCAGAGCTTCCTTCTAGTCGTTGATGTACATCTCCACGGTGCTCACGTCGTTGGTGTAGACCACCGTGAGCACTGTCTTGCCGTGCACCTCGACATCTTTGAAGATCTTGGTGAACGGCATGGCTGGAATGAGGAGGAAAAGTGGGGGAAGAGTAGTAATTTGTGAACAATCAAGGGTGGGTCGCCGTAATTTAAAGGGGAGAGGAAGCAACATCTGCCCAGCCCACATTCTTCTTCTCCAACTGGCAAGGGGAGTGGGGGCGATCGTGGTTGCGCCCGTTGGAATCGTGGTGATAATGTCCTTAGTGCTTTCTTGAACCGTGCGGATAGAGGAGCAGGGCACGCGGCAATTCGATTCAGTCTGGAGATCGTGGCCCCATATTTTTCGGGGGAGGCTCTTAAACGAAGCAACTGAAGAGATTGTTGCATTAATCAAACTGCATCATCAAAATAGATCGAGCCGTTGTTGGTTTCTGTATATGACTTGTGGGCCGATAAGGTAGATTTTTTTATTTATGTATAACGCGCGTCGCTGACTCGTGGGCCCAGATGGAGTCATTAACCCCCCTGCCTCCTCTGCTTCTCTCCGTCCCCTCCTCATTCTCCCCCCCCCCCTTGCAGGGAAAAAACCCCCGCTCGGTCTCGCGGCTGAGAGGGATGACGCCCGCAGCCGCCGCCGTTCGCCGTCGTCTGCTGCGCCATTGCCCTGCTATTCCGCCGCTCATCACAGCGTCCCACGGTTAGTCCCTACCGTCTAGTGACTCCATAGATATTCTCTCCTCTCCGTCGATTTTCGTCGCCGGAAATCGTCATCGTCGTCCCCGATTTGTTTCTAGGGTTATTTTTGGAGCGACCAACTTCTTTTTGCTTTTTTAACTATCGTTTTCCAGGCTCGAATCGCAACATGCGTTTGTTTTTAAGGGAAGGTTGTGGTATTAGTGGCCTTGAAATCCTAGCAATGTCCACCTAGGGTTTTTTTATCTGTACGCGCTCAGGTTTGCTTTTCTAGGGTTTGATTATTTATCTGTTATTGTTTGCAGATTTAGCATGGCTTCTCCTACTAGAAGAAGTCCAAGTTTGGAGGAAATTGTATGTGAACTTCTTTCCCATATCATTTGTTCTTTTTTTTTGTCACTACGCTTCATGCTGATTCTTTTATCTTTTTATTTTACAGGTTCTTCATCACCCATTGATGTCTCACCAATCAGCGCGGCCGCTCCATCTGGTAATTTACAATGTCTCCTTTGCCCCTGTTTGTAACATCCCAATTTTCTAAATTCAGATGTTAATAGATCATCATATGCATCTCAAGTTGCTTCCGCATTTTTTCTGACGTTTTAATTTTTTTTTAAACATTTTTCAACACATGGCAGTTCGCTGGAGAGGATATAAAAGGACTTATCCCCATTTTTAATTTGTTGGAAAATAGTTTAAAATATTTTTGGGAGACTTTTTAAATTTACTTTGGAGTTATAAATATTTTCTAAAAATATTTTGAGAATTTATTTATGCTCCGGAATAGTTTTAAATCAATTTTTGGTGTTTTCGGTATTTTTAAAATGCCAAAAAAGTATTTAAAAATATTTAAACATAAGTTGCAAAGTTTTTATTTTTGTTTAATATTTTGGTAAAGCCAAAAATTCATTTTCATTATTTTAAAAATATTGGCGAAGACGGAATTTAAAAATAAATTTCCTTCATATTTCTAATATTTATTTGGGCCTAATGGGCCTGTTCTGTTTTTTTTTTCCGTAGACCGATTTTTTATTTATCTTGGATTTAAAAAGAAAAAAAAGGGGATTAGAGGCTGTCTATAAATAGCCCCGTTTAGGGCTAGATTATTTTCTTTTAGCGTTTTTAGGTTAGCCTTAAACTAATCCGCGGAACCCGCCACCGCCGACGTCATCGCCGGAGTTCGCCGGAGGATCGCCCGAGTTCGTTTTTTTCGCCGAAGTTCGCCGTTGTTTCGCCACCGGGGAGCACTTCGCGCTGCACCGCCGTGTAGCCGCCGTCCCCGCCGCCTGGGCCGCTGCCCGGACCCCGTGCGCCGCCGCGCCCCGACACCGTGCGCCGCCGCGCCCCGACCCCTGCGCCTCGCCCCGCCGCCCACCACCGCCCCCGCCGGCCTCGGCCGGAGGTAGCCGCCGGCCGGAGCAGCCGAGCCTGGCCGGAGCCGAGGCAGCTCCATAGCCATGGCCATGGCCTCCGTCCCGTGGAGAGAGAGAGCTCAGAAAAAAAAGTTAGATGCGTTTTCGAAAAAAAAATTCCAGATCTGGATCCAAAACCGCTAGGGACCCGATCGCGTTTGTTCGAAAATTTTTATTTACGTCCGGGTCGTTTTTACAGTAGAGGACCCCGGTACCCCAAGGTGTCACCCCGATACCGTTTTCGCGGCTACTTTTTACCCGTGACTCGGAATCGAGTGATTCCAGTTGTGTTGCGACCGTGGTGAAATTTCCTATCCAGTAGACCAAGTATTACAGAAGTTTGAAGTTTTCAAATTTGAATCCCGAGCTGATCCAAATTTGAACTTCCGGCAGCCGTAACTTTTTACCGGTGTGCCCGTTTGCGCCGTTTCTTTTTGCGTTGGTTTTATTTTGACAAGTACTTTAAGTTTAGCTAATTTTAGGCAAGTTTTTCTAATGTCCTTTGAATTTTTATTACTGTTTGAGCATATTTGTATTGAACATATGATTAACTGGTGCTATGTTTGCTCGTATAGATTGTCCGGAGTGTGTCGCCTCGTATTGTGAGGATTGTGACCGTCAGGACCAGCAAGAAGGCAAGTGATGCTTTGACCATACTCATACCTATACTTTCTATATGCATTATGTTAACAAATTTCACCCTATTGCATGATAGGTAGTTTATTTTATTGTTGCTGCAAAACAAGTTAGGATAGCCACATGTCTTGACTTGTCTACCGTAGATCAACCTAGCTGTGTTGTTGCTTTATTGCTATGCTTTGTAGACCTGTATTGGGTTGTGTAAATTCATGGAGTGCATGTGAGCTATTTAATAATTTGTTAGCAACTTTATCATAAATAGAAATCACCTCTTGACGGGGAGGGAGTGCTTCCTGGGGGCTCGTGCCTTATCTAAGGGCGAGACCAGGTTGTACCCCTAATGGTTGGTTTTGTGGTTGACAGTACGTCATGGTGCTACCCTCTGAACGTAAGTGGACGCCGTCCAGGCTCAAAAAGATCAGACATACTTGGTGACTAGGAGCTTCCATGTACAGCCGCTGGCCATATGGGCTCTGGCTTAGTTGAGTATGATGTAGGAAGCCTCTCCCGTGCAAAGCTAGCAGATTTAGGTGGTACCGGCTTGCCATTGGGTGTAGGTGACCTCTTCTGAAAGACTTCGTCTCAATCTTCGGGTTGTGTCCAGCGGGGAAAGTGTACTAATCTCTGTAGAGTAAAAACTAATCATGATTAGCCGTGTCCCCGGTTATGGACATCCTTGAGCTACTAGACATTACTGTTACTGGAGGATCTTGACATATGAATCACCATAATAATTTGAGTGGGCAAGATTAAATAAAGGGTGTGGTGCTGGAACTGGTGTGCCCAGTTCGTTCTTAAGTAGTAAGTTCAACTTAAAATTTTGAATAGTTTAGTTCAGGAGAAAATTGGCTTTCTGCAAAACAAAACCATAAGCCTTTCCTTTGACTTACCTTGCATGTAGTTGTAGGTCCTTTATATAAACTTTTCCGTGTCACTTGCCGTACAAATCAGATGTACTGACCCGTTGTCAGGCTGTAACCTTCGGTGTTGCAGGTTTTTCAGACGATCAGTAAGGTGCGTTTAGGGGTTGCGAGTCTACACTCAGCATGTTCGCATGTGGCTGTTGATGGGACTCCACGCTACTTGCTTTTGCTTCCGCTATATTTACATTGAATAAGCTAGCCTTGAGCGATGCAACTTGTTATTTATTTACTCTGGATCATACGTTGTAATAATGATGCACTTGTACTTTGATATACATCTATAATACTGTGTGTGCCAGCGAGTTCGATCCAGGGACTGGCACTTGAGCACAACGACTTCAATTCTGTGTGAATTGGGTCGCTACAGATGGTATCAGAGCAGTGTGTTGAATGTAGGACGTGACCCTAGAAAATGGACTAGAACAGCCATAGGAATAAAAATATTACTTTATATCACTCTGTCTTGTACTTACCTACCTTCTCTATCTCGTATTCATACCTGTTCTAATCTTGCCTTACCTCTCTTTGATTATAGATGACCACTTTGTCCTACCGCGCTATGGCGGTTGGACCTGAGCTCAGGGGGATTTGCCACTTCCTGAACATCTACGCGCCAGTCTTTCAGCCGGACATCGTGGAGACAAGGGGAGCTGATGACTACTGGCAAGTGGAGACTTTCATCGTTGGAAGCATGGAGAATGAGGAAAGGGTGATCACGGAGACATTCGAGGTGCATGCCCAGGAGAAGGAGTGGTGTGTGCGCATGGCCGCTCACATAGCACTTGGACGCATTGTGGAGACGTATTCCGCCCGACTAAAGGGTATGGTGTACGCGGAGATGGCCAAGGTTCTCCCATCGGGGAACATAATACCAAAGAGGTTCAGGTATGTGCCTAGGGCCATTTGGCCAGGTACAACCAGCTACATCATCCAAAGCCCGGAGAAGCACATCCATTGCCTGGAGAAGTGCACTCAGTCAGACCTCTACACCATTACTGAGTTGCAGCAGAAGAACACCAGACTCAAGAGGGACAACAACAAGCTGAAGAAGGAGAAGTTGGAGATGCAAGCAGAGATGACAAGGCTGAAGGAGAAGATGAAGGCCAATGGAATTGAAGAACCAGAAGAGGAGCCAGAAATAGACACCTCGGCAGAAGAAGAAGAGCCAAGTCCCAAAAGGCGCAACCGCATTAGCGGGCGCGAATACCGCATGATGTTTAGCAAAGACAGCATTAAGAATTACTTCACCGGCTATTAGTTTACTACCGTTATCGTGTTAGCGTATTTGACCATGTCGACTTATTCGGTGTGGCAATACTAGGTTGCTTGATATACTCTTATGTTATTCGTGGTTGTGTTGAGGATCTTATATTACCGTGGTTGTTTTGCGGATCTTATATCAGTTATAAAATATATTTTAAACTATATGGTGTGATATATGATGGTTTTCCGTATGAGTGCATTGGTTGATGATTGTTATATGCTTGATGCTATGGTGATATTGTTTGGTGAAGTTGATTGGTGATATATGTATTGTATATATAATGCTTGCCATGACCATCATAAGCATATGGGGTAGGAATATATTTCCCTAGCTACTTTCTGTCTACAACTTACCTATTCTTACCCAACAGATGTCGCCGAGACGTGATCCCACGGGGAATGAGAACAACAACAATGGAGTGTCAGCTTATATGCAGCAGTTACTTCAGGGACAAGCTCAGCTGATCCAGTTGCTCACTCAGAACATGGGCAACAACAACAATGCGCCAACACCACCACCTGTGGACACGCTTGCAAGGTTTCTGAGGTTGAATCCTCAGAGGTTCTCTAGCACTCCTGAGCCCATAGTGGTGGATGACTGGCTTCGTTCAGTGGTCCGGAATATGGAGACAGTTGGGTGCACTGAGGCAGAGAGGGTGAGGTTTGCCTCACATTTGCGTGAGGGTCCTGCCGCAGCATGGTGGGACAACTACTTGCTGACTTACCCCATCGACACCATCACTTGGGCGCAGTTCCAGTCTGCTTAACGCGCCGCACATGTTTCAGCAGGCGCCATGAGCTTGAAGAAGAAGGAGTTTCGCAGTTTGCGTCAGGGAGGCCGTTAAGTGGCCGAGTATGTTGAGGTGTTCAACAAGCTTTCCAGATATGCTCCAGATGATGTCAGGAATGATGCTGCAAGGCAGGAGAAGTTCTTGGAAGGGCTGAATGATGAGTTGGGAGTCCAGTTGACAGTGGCTACTTTTGCTAACTGCCAGGCGCTCATAGACAAAGCTATTGTGTTGGAAGGCAAGCAGCAGGCCATTGAAAACCGCAAGAGGAAGTACAACAACAACAACAATGGTGGCAAGTATAACTCTGGATCTCATCAGAAGCCACGCAATTCCTATGCTGCCAATGGAGGACATAGCCACAATGGTGGGAATGGCCATGTTCACAGTGGAGGACACAACCATCATGGTGGAAATGGTCACAATCATAAAGGCCACAACCACCACAATGGTAACAAGAATGGCAATGGCAATGGGAAAGGAAATGGAAATGGAGAGAACTACAACCAGAACCGTCAAGTGGTGAATGCTCAGAAGGACCTTAGTCGAGTTTAGTGTTTCAAGTGCAGGAAGATGGGACACTACTCCAACATGTGCCCGGAGAACAAGGACAACAATGGGAATTCTGGAGTCAGCAAGCCCAATCCTTTCAACAAGGGGCATGTGAACCATGTCAACGTGGAGGATATCTATGATGAGCCTGATGCTGTGATTGGTAAGTTTTTTATCAATTCAGTACCCGCACTTGTTCTTTTTGATTCTGGTGCATCGCATTCTTTCATATCGAGGGTATTTGGGGATAAGCATGAGTTACCTACCGTAGTTCTTAAGTCATCTATGCTTATAAGTTCACCGGGAGCGGAGATGTCAGCTAGTTTGGGATGCTATCGGTTGAGCCTAGCCATAGGGAAGCATGTTTTTCCTACATATTTGATTGTGTTGAAGTCACAAGGTTTGGATGTTATATTGGGCATGGATTGGTTAGCCAAGTACCAGGGTGTTATTGATTGTGCCAGTCGGTCTATCACTCTCAGTACACCGAGTGGACAGAAGATCAGATATGTATCCAAGTATAAGCATCAGCACGCTCAGGTGAATTCTCTTAAGGGGGTAGCCGGGATGATGTGCGTGTTGTGAGAGATTATCCGGATGTGTTTCCGGAGGAGTTGCCAGGTATGCCACCGGATAGGGAGATTGTGTTCCTTTTTGATTTAATACCAGGCACTGGGACTATTGCTAAGAGACCGTATAGATGCCCGCTAATGAACTTGCAGAGTTGAAGGAACAGATCAGAGAGTTGCAGGCAAAGGGGTCATTTTCGCAAGCTCGTCACCTTGGGGATCTCCAGTGTTGTTTTTTGAGAAGAAGGATGGAACCCAGAGGATGTGTGTTGATTACCGTTCTCTGAATGATGTTACTATCAAGAACAAGTATCCTCTACCTATGATTAATGATCTATTTGACCAGTTGGAGGGAGTTTGTGTATTCTCTAAGATTGATCTTCGTTCTGGTTATCATCAAGTGAAGATTCGGGAGAAGGATATTCCGAAGACTTCTTTTACTACAAGGTATGGGTTGTATGAGTATACTGTTATGTCATTTGGATTGACTAATGCTCCTACATACTTCATGAATATGATGAACAAGGTGTTTATGGAGTTCTTGGATAAATTCGTTGTGGTGTTCATTGATGATATATTGGTGTATTCCAAGAATGAGCAAGAGCATGAGGCACATCTGCGTTTGGTATTGGAGAAGCTCAGGGAGCACAAGTTGTATGCCAAGTTCAGCAAGTGTGAGTTTAGATTGAAGGAGGTCAGATTCCTTGGACATGTTGTGTCAGGAGAAGGAGTAGCTGTGGACCCATCCAAGGTTTCAATAGTTACAGAATGGGAGACACCCGCGACAGTTGGAGACATTCGCAGTTTCTTGGATCTTGAGGATATTATATGAGGTTCATTGAGAATTTCTCCAAGCTTGCAAAACCAATGACTGAGCTGTTGAAGAAAGAGAATAAGTTTGTTTGGAGTGAGGCATGTGAAGCCAACTTTCAGGAGTTGAAGAAACGGTTAGTAACTGCACCTGTTTTATGTTTGCCTGATATACATAAGGATTTCCAAGTATATTTTGATGCATCTCGTCGAGGACTTGGTTGTGTTTTGATGCAAGGAGGCAGAGTTGTTGCTTATGCTTCTCGTCAGCTTAAGAACCATGAGCAGAACTATCCTACACATGATTTGGAGTTACCTGCAGTTGTTCATGCATTGAAAACATGGAGGCAATATCTTGTTGGTAATCACTGTGATGTTTTTACTGATCATAAGAGTTTGAAGTATATCTTTACTCAGAAGGATTTGAATCTCAGGCAGAGTAGATGGCTGGAGCTTATTAAGGATTATGATTTGAATGTGCAGTATTGTAACACCCTCAGATCCAGTACAGTAATCACTACGATTCCACTGTTTATGATCATCACTGTTGCAAATCAAGCCATGATCACCTTTGATCATAGTTCTGTCAGATTCCCACCCTGATAAAATTTTCAAATATTTGTGGATTATAATATTTCCCCCAAGAAATTGTGGGTGATCATTACTCTACTTGCAATACCTAACCATTTTAACCTTAGTCATTAGAGTAATAAAAAGTCAGTGATAAATATGGAACCAATGTTGTGTGGTCATCAACATTGTTTTGGAAAGTGGAATGAAAATGAAATCACAGTTAAACCAAAATTGTGGAATCTATTTATAAATGCCTAGCAAACACAGTGCCATGTTAAAATAGCAATGGTTATTTTATTAAAATGGTATAATAATATTAAGGAATAATAAGTGAATAAAATAATAGCTTGAAAGTTATTAACTTGCCAGGGTAATAAATTAAACAAGTCCAAATTTTAAATGAACAAAAAATTATGGAAACAATTTTATAAAATACCTAAAAGTTAGTAGATCAATATGCCATGGTTAAGAATAATTCTTATCCTACGCCAGGGGCGAGGCCCACCCCGGGCCCAGCCCCCCCTCTCTCCTCTCTTCTTCCCCTATTCCCTCCCCATCCCAACCACCCTGCACGGCAACGCCATGGGCAGGTCGCGCATGCCGCGCCAGTGCTCACCTACCCCTGCCCCTACCTGCTCCCCTCTCGCTCGGTGTAGATAAGGTCGAGGCCGTGTGCCACTCCCTCCCCTGCCCCACCCTCTCCCTCCCTCCCTCTGGATCGGGCTCGCATCTGGCGGAGCCGTCGCCGCCGCTGGTCCATTGACGCGGCCAACGGTGATGGTACGCCGCCTCAACGTGTCCAGGCGCCTCCTCGTGGTCTTCTTCGTCATCACACGCGAGAAATTTCTACAGGGTGCTCTGAGCACGACGCCCCCTTCATCCCTCTCGCCGCCGGCCGCCGTGGGCGTCATCGTCATTCGCGTCGCCACCAACCACTACCCGGTTCCCTCGACCACACTAGTGAGCTCCCAACCCTCCTCCCCCGTCTTCTCGCCCTCCCCGTTGGTCCTCGGGTCGCCATGCCCGCACGCGTTTACTCCGGCCGCCGCTAAAGCTCGCCGTGCCGTGCCCCCCTCTCGCGCGTTGTCCACGCCCCGGCCGTGCTCTGCACGTGCTCGCACGCCTGCAACCGTGCGTGCCCACGTGGCCAAACTCCTGCCCCGTGCCTCGTCCGTCGTCAGGCCTCTCGCCGCCGGCGAGCCCGCACGGGTTGGCCACGGCTGATTCCCCCCCCCCCTCCTCAATGACTGCTGGGGGCCACCCTATTAGCTTAACTCCTAATGGTAAATTAGAGGTCAAACACCCCTAACCCCTTGTTAGGCTGACATGTGGGCCTAGATGCTTATTAGATAATTAAAACAATTAATCTAATCCTATGTGTATGACTACTGGGTCCCACTGCTTTTGAGATTAAATAAAATGACTAATAAAAATGCACTGTCAATGACATGTGGGTCCCTAGTTAATATAATAACTAAATCTGTTAATTGTAACATATAGTCAATGACATGTGGGGTCCACTGCTAGTTAATCTCTATTTTTAGTTTAATGTTAATAACAGTGTATGACAGTGGGGTCCCACTGGTCAGTTGACCAGTCAACCTTATAGGTTGGCCCCACATGTCAGGTTTGACAAGTCAACTAGCACTGTTCTGGATAATGTTGAATTGTTTAATAAAATAAATCCAGTAAATGTTTAAATATGAATAAAACTTTGAAATTGAATATCTTTTAAACTGTAACT
The DNA here is from genome assembly GCA_950022295.1 of Bromus sterilis. Taxonomy (NCBI): domain Eukaryota; kingdom Viridiplantae; phylum Streptophyta; class Magnoliopsida; order Poales; family Poaceae; genus Bromus; species Bromus sterilis. The sequence goes on from OX465595.1 coordinate 180,019,353, forward strand.
CCGCTGAAAATATGTTATATATCAAACTTGATCAGAAAAATATAAACAATACGAATAGGCTATCTGTATGTCTACCACACACCCCAAACACCACGAACATCGACAACCCCCCTCCCGGGCCGTCTGTCGGTAATTCCCGGTACCGATATGAGTTGCCCGGATCAAAATACTTTGTATACGAAAGTTACTCAGAACGGATCCACGATTACGAATACGTTACTCCTACTCCCACCACACCCCTCTAACATGCCATACGTCGAACCGTTCCCCCCCCCCCTCCGGACCGTCTGTTCGATGATTTGTCCGGTATTGTTAAAGTACCCGGATGAATTTATTTCGAACACGAATGTTGTTCAGAATAGTTCAACTAACTCGGATTTGTAGGATGTCCACGACACTTCCGGAATGATATCTCCCCCCTCCGGACACCTTGTCCGATAATCACCCGGAGCTGGTTGTTCATCCCCGGATGAATTCCCGCTCCGAGCAAAGTGCATCGTACTACGTTAGAGCCCCCACTACTAGGGAATAGCCTTATAGTGGCGCACTATTTTTTGCGTTTAGTGGCGCATTACAAATGCGCCACTAACGACAAGCCACTAATAAGGCCTTAATAGTGGCGCATTTCAAATGCGCCACCCCAAAGAATCTTATGCGTGGCGCATTTCGAAATGCGCCACCTATAAGCCCAAATGCGCCACCCATAAGAGTCTTAGGGGTGGCGCATTCTGAGAATGCGCCACTATTAAATTTTGAATTTTGATCTGGATCTGGAAAACAATTTTTTATTATTTTTTTATTTTTTTATTTTTCTTAATCTCAGGTTAGTATGCTTAATGCCCGATCACTATGCTTAATCTCAGGTCAAACTAACCTCCATGGTCAAACTTCCCCGAGGGTCACGTAATCGCGCCTGGCCACCTCCTGCTTCCTCCCTTCCACGTAATCGCGCCTGGAGACGCCCAGAGCCTTCCCCGCTCCATTCCCCCTCTCCAAAAACTCCATCCCCGTCTCCTTCGCCCGATTTCGTCGTCGTCCGAGGACTCGCCGGGACTCGCCACCGTGGAAGACGCGGCCAACGTGTGCTAGGGACCAGAAGAGCTTGTCCATCAGCTTCGCCACCGTCGACTACGTCTCCCTGCAAGGAATCAAGATCCCGGAGCCCTTCTAGTCGTCGGAATCGTCACCGAGAGCTCGCCGGATCCGCTGCTCGTCGCCGTTCAATACTCCGTCCACGTTCCCTCACCGGCTCCGTCGACTACTTCGTCGAGTTCCCTGTAGCCTGGTGAGCATTTCCCCTCAAGCCACGGCTTCCTTCTCCTCCTCTAGCTCGAGCTGCCATGGACGCCGGAGTATCGAGCCGCCGTGCTCGTCGTCGACGAGGCTACGCTAAGCAATCAACCCCGTCACCTTGTCCATCGCATTCCCCGTTCTCCACTGCTCCGAACACACCCATCCCCGCCCCAAATGGCGCTCCGTAGCAATTTCGGCCTCCAGCCAGTAGCACCGCCGCCGCAAAGCTCGACGCCGGCGTGCGTACAGAGCCTCCCAGGCTTCCCTTTCGGTCTCCATCGACGCGCGACACCGAGAGCTTCGTCTCAGTGGTCGAAGCGCGCGAGTTGGACCACGGGAGCGCCCTCACCGTGAAGCGCCGCCGGCAGGCTCGCCGACGTGGCCATGTTTAGGGCTTCACCCCACCTGGGTTAAGTGACCCTAGGTCACTGACCAGTGGGCCCAGTGGCTTAATTAAGCCACTGGATAAATTAACCCAGCGGATTAAATCAACCAGCCACTGACAGGTGGGACCCCCTTGTCAGCCCCACCCTGACGCCAGCTTGAGGTCAGCATGACGCAATAATGAATTTCCAGAAAATTAAATTGAGTTAAATAATTCCAGAAATTCCAGAAAATACCCCAAACTTTGGAAATTCATAGAAAATTCATATTAACTCCAAATTGGACAAATAATATATGAAAAATGATCAGGAGAAAATAAGCTATCCAAAAATCAAACTTTCAACAATGTTTGAGTTTAATTTAAAATGGGACCAGTAGCATATGTCATTTGAATTATTTGGAATTTATTCAAATTCAATTCAAATGCTTTTGCAACTTGGACCATGGAATTATGCTATATTTCAACCACACTTCAGAGGCATATCATACGCATTTCAAAAAGGTTTAAAATGATCAAGCAATGTCACATGTAACTTGGATAAGTTTGAATTCAACTTGGAGTTTGAATTTGCAATTCAATTTGCAATATACTCCATTTAAATGGAATTGCTTCACACGTCAAAGCATATACATCAAGTTTAAACCTTACATCATGTGACTGTGCATTGTCTTTACTTTGCTACCTTGTTTGTTGTTTGTCGAGTAGAGGTGCAACCGGAGCAGGAGGCTGCCCCCTTCGCTGAAGACCCAGAACCCGAACCTCGTCAGCAAGGCAAGCAAACCCCCATTGATCATGTCGATAAAATCCCACTTCCCTCTCATGTCTCGCTTATGCATTGTTTAGGATGATCACCATGATTCGTTTCTACCACATAGATGAACCCATTCTTTTGCATGACCTATCATTTTGTCACAGTAGTAAGCAAACCACAATCCTAGCAAATGTAGGAGTTGATTGATATCATGTGGCCCCTGCATATGTTTATCGCTTATTGCATGCTTAGTATGATACCATGAGGATACTGTGATGTGAGTCGGGATGGTAGTGATCATGATGATGATGGTAGAAAAGTGTTGGTGAATCGACCCTAATACAAGGTGAACAATGAGAGGCTCTGTAGGAGTACACGGTGGGTTGTCTCGTTCAACACCGCCCTAAGTCCGAGTTCTTGTGTGGTGATCCAAGATGAAGAGTACAACCACACATTGGGCTCACTGACCCCTCTCAACCTATTAACTCATCCCTTTCGATGTCCAGATGTCGCAATAGTTCGGAGTTCTGGTAGGCTTGTGGCCTGGATGCTAAGTGAGAGAACGGCTCATCCGAGACCGGCTTATGCACCACGCACACATCACTTGGGTCCACTTCCGTAAACCGGCCGGGTTCACGATAGTGGTAACCAACCCAAGTAGGCGGCTTTCTCGGACTAGATCGACTATGAGGTAACAGTTGTCGTGAGCATCCTCGCTGACACCCCTTGAATGGTGTCGAGATCAAAGGCGGTAAATGATGATCATGTGTGTGTAGCGGTACACCCCTGCAGGGTTAAAAAAACTATTCGAATAGCCGCGTCCGCGGTTATGGACTGCTTGGAAAGCTTAGCTTGATTATTAGATAACTTGAACTGGATACTTCTAAAACACACCAAGATAAGTGTGAGTGCTATGGCATGCTTTCTCGTGGGGAAGTCGAGGAAGGCACCATAGTGGTGTAATTGGTTGGAGAAAGTAGTGGACTCGTGTATGCTTCTTACCTCAAGTCTGGTACTCGTAATTCAGGACTAGACAAGTCAAAGATGGCATTTCTGCAAGTGAAACCCCACCTCCCTTTACCTTGATACATGTGCATGAGTAGTATAGCTCCTATGTAAGTCTTGCTGAGTAAGACTTTGTACTCACGTTTGCTTAATCTATGTTTTAGATGAACCCACTGACCCCGAAGGTGGCTTCTTCATCGAGCTGGACGACTGAAGATCAAGCTAGTCTAGTCCCAGTCAGACGACTGGTTCCCTAGTGGAAGGCTTGTTTTTAAATAAGGCTTCATAAGCCATTTCTTAAACTTGTCTGTACTCAGACATACTTTGCTTCCGCTTGTGTTGTAATGTTGGATCACATGTTTGTGATCTCTGTTTGCACTCTATAAGAGTTATCAATAAAATTGTATACTTTGTAGAGAATTGCAATGATACCTACTGTTCATACAAGGCATGTGTGCTGCGTGTATGTTTATAACATACATGTATTTGTATGGGTTTTCGAGACCTTAGTTGTGATCTGGCTGGCGGTCTTTCATACACCAAGTGGCCCTTAGATGTGCGCAGCTTGGGGCATCGCGATGCGATTGTTCGAGACTCCGTCTCGTGCACACTTTGTGGTATGATCGAGCCCGCCCTAGACCCCGACTAAGTGATCGGGCTGGAGTAAGTCTATGTAAGAGTTATGAGATAGTCGATAGTATGGTTGAGGCGACTTGTCTTTGAATATGGGAGTTCACCACCCATATTATTAGACTTGTGTGCGGACGATGAGGACCCATCTCAGTTGATCATCCGGCCTAGATGGGATGCCCCTCACGTACGATGCTCTCCGAGAACGTTCTGTGCTTGGCCTTGTCTGCTTAGACAAGTGGGTACGGTTCTCGGCTCTCCATATGACTATGTCTTAACTGGACTTGCATACGCTAACCCCGGGTCGCGACATAACCTTCTTAAGGAAGATCATGTGTACCTTGTGTCTATACTCAGATACTATTACTTCCGCTGACTTTGTGCTCTCGAGCTATTGTATTCGAGCCCTCGTGGCCCCTGGATTTTATTAAACAGCTTGTATTATTTTATTTGTAGAGTTGTGATGTGATATCTTACCGTGAGTCCCTGATCTCGATCGTGTACCTTGCGGGTATGATTACTGTACATGGTCTGATTTTGGGGGCGTCACAAGTATCATCCTGGTAAAGAGAATGTGGTTGCTGATGTATTGAGCCGTAAGAGTCATATCAATGTTGCTAATGTTGAGGATATGCCACGTGAGTTATGTGAGCAGTTCAAGAATCTCAGGTTGGAGATAATTCCTAAGGGATATGTGGCCGCATTGGAAGTGAAGCCAGATCTGTTGAAAAGAATCAGAGAGGCTCAGAAGGGTGATCCAGAAATTGATGAGATAAAAGTGAATATGACCAAGGGAAAAGTAGAGGGTTTCCGTGAGGATGAGCATGGAGCCATTTGGTTTGAGAAGCGCATTTGTGTACCGCAAGATGCAGAGATCAGGAAGTTGATTCTTGAGGAGGCACATGATCCACCTTATTCTATTCACCCCTGGAATACCAAGATTTATTTGGACTTGAAGGAGAGATTTTGGTGGCCTAGCCTGAAGCGAGAGATATCTCAGTATATTTCTTTGTGTGATGTTTGCCAGAGAGTCAAAGCTGAGCATCAGAAGCCAACAGGATTGTTGCATCCTTTGCCTATACCAGATTGGAAGTGCGATCAGATAGGTATGGACGTTATTACTGGTTTACCCAGGACTCGGTCAGGATATGATTCTATTTGGGTGATTGTTTATCGTTTGACCAAGGTTGCTCACTTCATTCCAGTGAAGACAACTTCCAACAGTGCCAAGCTAGCCAAGATTTGTATGTCCAGGATCGTGTGTTTGCATGGATTTCCAAGCAAGGTTGTGTCTGATAGAGGTACTCAGTTTACTTCAAAGTTTTGGCGTCAGTTGCATGAGACCTTGGGCACTAGGCTGGAGTTCAGTACAACGTTCCATCCTCAGACAGATGGGCAGACCGAGAGAGTCAATCAGATCTTGGAGGATATGTTGAGGGCTTGTGCATTGGATTATCGTTCGAGTTGGGACGACAACTTACCGTATGCTGAGTTCTCATACAACAACAGTTACCAGGCTAGTCTTCAGATGGCACCATTTGAGTTACTGTATGGAAGGAAGTGCAGGACTCCGTTGATGTGGGATGAGGTAGGAGAACGTCAGTTGTTTGGACCAGACCTGATTAGAGATGCCGAGGAGAAAGTCAAGTTGATCCGTGATAGACTGAAGATAGCACAGTCCAGGCAGAAGAGTTATGTAGATGCTAAGCGCAAGGATGTAACCTATGAGGTTGGAGACCGTGAGTATCTCAAAGTTTCACCAATTCGCGGAATCAAGAGGTTTGGAATCAAGGGCAAGTTAGCACCACGTTTTGTGGGGCCTTACAAGATCTTGGAGCGCAGAAGAGAGGTAGCTTATCAGTTGGAGTTGCCAGAAGCTTTGTCAGGACTTCATGATGTGTTTCACGTATCCTAGCTGAAGAAGTGTCATGCAGAGATGGCACACATTGCTTTGAGAGATACAGTGTTAGTCGAGGCAATTCAGTTGGAGAGTGACCTGACTTATGAGGAGAAACCGGTGAAGATTCTGGAGACTGCCAAAAGAGTTACCCGCACCAAGACGATCAGGCTATGCAAGGTTCAGTGGGACCATCATACCGAAGAGGAAGCAACTTGGGAGCATGAAGAAGATCTGAAGCAAGACCACCCGCATCTTCTTTGCTAGCCAGCCCGAATCTCGAGGACGAGATTCATCTTAAGGGGGGTAGGTTTGTAACATCCCAATTTTCTAAATTCGGATGTTAATAGATCATCATATGCATCTCATGCTGCTTCCGCATTTTTTCCGGAGTTTTAAAATATTTCTAAACATTTTTCAACACATGGTAGTTCGCTGGAGAGGATATAAAAGGACTTATCCCCATTTTTAATTTGTTGGAAAATAGTTTAAAATATTTTTCGGAGACTTTTTAAATTTACTTTGGAGTTATAAATATTTTCTAAAAATATTTTGAGATTTTATTTATGCTCCGGAAAAGTTTTAAATCAATTTTCGGAGTTTTCGGTATTTTTAAAATGGCAGAAAAGTATTTAAAAATATTTAAAAATAAGTTGCAAAGTTTTTATTTTTGTTTAATATTTTGGTAAAGCCAAAAAATCATTTTCATTATTTTAAAAATATTGGCGAAGTTGGAATTTGAAAATAAATTTCCGTGATTTTTCTAATATTGTTTTGGGCCTAATGGGCCTGTTCTTTTTTTTTCCCGCAGACCGATTTTGTATTTATCTCGGATTTTAAAAAAAAAGGGGATTAGAGGCTGTCTATAAACAGCCCCGTTTAGGGCTAGAATTTTGCCGGAATCTCGCTGGAGGATCGCCGGAGTTCGTTTTTTTCGCCGGAGTTCGCCGTTTTTTCGCCACCGGTGAGCACTTCGCGCCGCACCGCCGTTTAGCCGCCGTCCCCGCCGCCACCCCAGCCCCGTCCGCGCCGCCGCTCGCCGGAGCAAGCCGGCCGGCCGCGACGCGCCGCCCCGACCGCATGCGCCGCCGCGCCCCGACCCCGCGCGCGCGCCTTCGCCTCCAAGCGCCGCCGCCCGCGCGCCCCTGCGCCTCGCTCCGCCGCCCACCGCCGCCCCTGCCGGCCTCGGCCAGAGTTGGCCGCCGGCCGGAGCAGCCGAGCCTGGCCGGAGCCGAGGCAGCTCCATAGCCATGGCACTGGCCTCCGTCCCGTGGAGAGAGAGAGCTGAGAAAAAAAACAAAAAAAGAAGTTAGATGCGTTTTCGAAAAAAAAAGTCCAGATGTGGATCCAAAACCGCCAGGGACCCGGTCTCGTTTTTCGGAAAAGTTTTATTTACGTCCGGGTCCTTTTTACAGTAGAGGACCCCGGTACCCCCAGTGTCACCCCGATACCGTTTTCGCGGCTACTTTTTAACCGTGACTCGGAATCGAGTGATTCCAGTTGCATTGCGACCGTGGTAACATTTCCTAGCCAGTAGACCAAGTGTGAAAGAAATTTGAAGTTTTCAAATTTGAATCCCAAGCTGATCCAAATTTGAACTTCCGGCAGCCGTAACTTTTTACCGGTGCGCCCGTTTGCGCCGTTTCTTTTTGCATTGGTTTTATTTTGACAAGTACTGTAAGTTTAGCTACTGTTAGGCAAGTTTTTCTACTGTTCTTTGAATGTTTATTACTGTTTGAGCATATTTGTATTGAACATATGATTGATTGGTGCTATGTTTGCTCGTATAGATTGTCCGGAGTGTGCCGCCTCGTATTGTGAGGATTGTGACCGTTAGGACCAGCAAGAAGGCAAGTGATGCTTTGACCATACTCATACCTATACTTGCTATATGCGTGATGTTAGGAAATATCACCCTATTGCATGATAGGTAGTTTATTTTACTGTTGCTGCAAAACCAGTTAGGATAGCCACATGTCTTGACTTGTCTACCTAGATCAACCTAGCCGTGTTGTTGCTTTATTGCTATGCTTTGTAGACGTGGTTTGGGTTGTGTAAATTCATAGAGTGCATGTGAGCTATTTAATAATTTGTTAGCAACTTTATCATAAATAGAAATCACCTCTGGACGGGCAGGGAGTGCTTCCTGGGGGCTCGTGCCTTGTCTAAGGGCGAGACCAGGTTGTACTCCTAATGGTTGGTTTTGTGGTTGACAGTACGTGACTAGGAGCTTCCATGTATAGCCGCTGGCCATATGGGCTCTGGCTTAGTTGAGTATGATGTAGGAAGCCTCTCCCGTGCAAAGCTAGCAGATGTAGACGTGATAGGTGGTACCGGCTTGCTGTTGGGTGTAGGTGACCTCTTCTGAAAGACTTCGTCTCAATCTTCGGGTTGAGTCCAGCGGGGAAAGTGTACTAATCTCTGCAGAGTAAAAACTAATCATGATTAGCCGTGTCCCCGGTTATGGACATCCTTGAGCTACTAGACATTACTGTTACTGGAGGATCTTGACATATGAATCACCATAATAATTTGAGTGGGCAAGATTAAATAAAGGTTCTGGTGCTGGAACTGGTGTGCCCAGTTTGTTCTTAAGTAGTAAGTTCAACTTAAAATTTTGAATAGTTTAGTTCAGGAGAAAATTGGCTTTCTGCAAAACAAAACCATAAGCCTTTCCTTTGACTTACCTTGCATGTAGTTGTAGGTCCTTTATATACACTTTTCCGTGTCACTTGCCGTACAAATCAGATGTACTGACCCGTTGTCGGGCTGTAACCTTCGATGTTGCAAGTTTTTCAGACGATCAGTAATGTGCGTTTAGGGGTTGCGAGTCTACACTCAGCATGTTCGCACGTGGCTATTGATGGGACTCCATGTTACTTGTTTTTTCTTCCGCTATATTTAAATTGAATCAACTAGCCTCGAGCTATGCAACTTGTTATTTATTTACTCTGGATCATACGTTGTAATAATGATGCACTTGTACTTTGATATACATCTATAATACTGTGTGTGCCAGCGAGTTCGATCCAGGGACTGGCACTTGAGCACAGAGACTTCAATTCCGTGTGAATTGGGTCGCAACACTGTCGCCATAAGCTTGTTAGGAAAATCTCAACTCGTGTCAACTTTTTGCTCACCAGGAAGAAGTGATAAAATCTTATAGCACCTTCCTTTTTTGTTATGGGTGAAGCACGGACCAAAGAAAAAGACGAGGACAAGACGTTGGGGAGTCATCCAAAACTGGAACAAGATATTATTCAATTCACGCAACCATCATTGTAACAGCCCAGTTGTCACAAAAAATTAAAAATTTTGTTTTCGGTATGATTTGTTTGATTGTCTGATTTTTTTGCGGTGTTTGCATCCCTGATTTATCGATCGGCGATTATTTTCCCCCTCTTATCTCGTATCGGACGGAGACTGACCCTTGCCACCCTGACACTCGACCTTGCGACACCGGGTTTCGCCCGATCACCTTCGCGAAAACCGCACGAGACCAGCCGCAGCCAACGGAACGAAAAACCCCGTTTAATAATTAAACGGGATATTTTTATAGCGCGCCGGAAAGTGATTTTGGAACGGTTCCAGCGCGAGGTGAACGCCTCCGGCTCGACGCACCGATCGCGCAGTTCGAAGTTTTACCCGAATCGGAGGTACTGCGGACCCCCGGCGGTCAGAAACGTGAGCACCGTGCGCGCGAGGTAAAAACCGGGGATGTTTTTGCAAACTGCCAGCCACCCATGCTATATAAATACCACCACACCTCCACCCATTTTTAGGGTTTCCCTGAGCCAATTTTGCAGCCACCCCCCTGATCTGTCTCAGATCTGCCCCCATTTTTTGCCCCCAAATCCCGAAACCCTAGATCTGGGGTGCCCGGAGCCGTCGGATCGCAGATCGGATGACCCCGGAGCCGCCACGTCGTCACCCAACCTCCCACCTCTTCTCTCTCCTCCCGCGCCCGAGCTCCATGCCGTGGAGGCTCCACGCCCGCGCCGCCAAGCCGAGGCCGCCGCCGGCAGCAGCTCCGGCCAGCCCTCCACCGCTGCACCTTCTCCCCTTCTCTTCCTCCCTCTCTCCTCCCTCCCCCCTAACTTCTCCTCCTCGTCCTCTGCGCAGGTCGCCGCCGAAGACGACGCCATGGCCGCCGCCGCATCAGAGGACCTCGCGCCGCCGCCGCGCGGATCCGGCGAGCCACCGCGCGGACCCGGCTGCCCCCGCCGCTGCTGGTCCCCTCCTCGCGCGCCCCTCCTCTGCCCTCCTCGCCTTGCGCCGCCCGCCGCCGGTGGCCGGCCGGCTGCCTCCCCTCCAACCGCACGTGGGCCCGCGGCCCACCAGCGAGGCCCACCAGCCAGCAGCCAGGCCCAGGCGCCAAGGCCAAGCAAGTCACGGCCAGTGGGCCGAGCCCACTGGGTGAGCCAGCCCGTGCCCCTTTTTATTTTTTTGCCTAGATCTGTTATATTTTGCTAAGTCCCAGGAAAACTTGTGCTGAGTCATTTTTGTGCTTCGAATAGCTATTAATCCGTAGCTCCGATGACGTTGCCCCCAAAACGTAAGTTGCTCAAAATTGCGTGTACTTTAATTCATCTTTTGTGAGCTTTCTGTTTTGAGCTCATCTTGATTGTGTAACTGTGTGCTGAAGTGGGCATCAGGCCGTTAAATGCTTTTATTTCCTGTTATTGTGCTGCTGTTATTATTTTGTTGCAACTTTGCATGATGATTGTAAAGAATCCATGAGGCCTATTGCATTGATTCCTTTTGCGTTGCGTTAAGCAATGTTTCTACTTCAGTTTCATGCATTCACATGCCATATTTTCTTGCTGCATCATGTTTATATCTTGCTCCAAAGTAGCTATCCTGATGTTATTGTGCTGCTATTGCTGAAACTGTTATTTTGTTGCAACTTCGGTCGACGATTGCTTCGCAACCGTTTATCGGAATTGAGTGATTCCAATTGCATTTTGTTAAGCATCATGTCTACTTTCATCCCATGTATTGCTATGTCATGTTGCTGCACTTTTGAATATAGATTTACCCCTGTTTTTACGGCATGTGTGCATAAATTGTTTTTCTTGTATCTTTTTAACCGTAACTCCGTTTGGGGGTGTTCTTTATATGTAACTTGATTAGTTTTTCGTGTTCTTTGTGTTTATGCTATTGTTTGCTGTTGTTAACCAAGATAAAATATGGTTTAGGACAGAACAGTACCAAATCTTTTAATCATCGTGCGGCACTTAGTGTTATGCCATGTTTAGGTTGTGCCTCACTTAAATTGTCTAGCATAGATAGTTTACTTTGTGATTCACCTCTTGAAATGTTTGTGTGCTATGCCATGCTTGCTTGAGTTTCCATGTTAATAACCGTTGTCTGGTCACCTGTAGCTAATCAACTTGAACCACTGTAAATGTGCGGTATCGTCGTGTGTGACGAGTACTCCACTTAAATTGTTAGTAACCGCTCTCGACGGTAGGTGCGATGTCTCGTGTTTCTTCTTGTTGATGCTTGCTCGTGTTTACTCCGTAGTAATAGTGGTGCACCGTTGATTGCTTTCCAGTGTTTACTTCTTGTGTGCTCCCGCGGGTACCTCTCGGAGACAACGCGGGCTTGCGATCGAGTACACCTTCGGAAACCGACTGATCAACAGGAAAGGACTTGCATTACTTATGATCCATTCTATTTCAACCAGCGGTTTGCATGCTAGTATAGGTTAGGCTCGATGTTTGATCCTACCACATGTTTACAGCCTCTTTCAAACCGATACAGCCATGTCCCCTCCTAGCAAACCTTGTACTGCTATGTTACTATTGCTCGTTGCTCAGCCCCTGCTTAGTATGCATGCTTCTGCGATGTTACCCTGTTACTCTTTGGGTTGGGATATCACATTATTATTATATTATTTTTGATGATATGATTATTATAATGTTGACTATATTCGACGAAGGATGGAAGGTCTAGGCTATCCCGCCCCGACGCTTTGTTCCATTCGAGTCACCTAGGATCCGAGTTCCGGGTATTGGTTTTAAGACTGAGCGTGCCTAACCGCGTGTGGGATTTTATGGGGTCCCCTTCTCTTACCTACCTAGCTTCAAACATTTCTAGTGGTGGCCCAAGCTGATTTACCATTTGAAAACCGTGTGTGTGTCTGTCGGGTAGCTCCTGGCAGATATTATTTAAAACAACCCGGACCAGTGAGGACATAGTTCCCTTGCTGGCCCACCTTGTCCGGCTGAGGACCCGGTTTCCCAATGTGCGATTAACCGGCTATCCAAACCCGAGACAGACGGTAGAGACCAGATCGAGAGAGTGGCCGGCTCCTGAGATGGATGTCGACTCACCGGGGGCCACCCGGATTTGTTCGTTGTTAGCTAGAGGGACCTGTCATTTCGGATCTCTTGGAACTAAGTCATAAAATGGTTGCCTGTGATGGGTAGCAACTGAGAGTGATGGACGTGCGTGCGGAGCCTCGTAATGGGCAGTTGGTACACCCCTGCAGGGTTAAATCTTTTCGAGAAGCCGTGTCCACGGTTATGGACGACTTGAGACCTACGTCCTGTTCATAGACAACAACAACTGAGATAATCTTATTATAAACTTGATCAACGTGTGTGTGCCTTGACTGCTTCTTCTTCGTCGGGATGCGAAGAGGAGGACAAGGATAGGACAGGTGTTATGTTTGCGTAGTAGGTGGATAGCAAGAGTTGTTGGAGGCGATTCCTCATCGAATGCTTGGCTTCTTATCTTACTATCTAGATCGTTAGCCACTTCATAATGCTAGTGCGGCAGCAACCTCACCACTTACCCCTTCCTTACCGTAAACTACTAGTTTTCCTAGAATGACGAGTGATGAAGTCCTTGCTGGGTCAGATGACCACTACAGTTGGATGCTGAGTACCTCTGTACTCATGATACTACCCCCAAACTCTTTTCAGGGTTCTTGATCGACAACAGGTATGGTGATCGACGTTTCACGAGGACTCGACGACGACTAGATAGGCGGATCCCGGCGGAGGGCCTGGACCCGTGTGGTTATGGGATCGATGCTTTTCTCTTTGCCAGAAGGCATTTTCTTGTAGTCTGTACTCAGACATGTATCTTCCGCTGTTGTATTGTATTAAGGCAGTTGTATGTCTATTGTATGAGATGTTGTATCCTTGTATCTGTAATGTTGTGCTATCATGTTGGAAATCCGGGGCATATGGCTATGTCATATGTCGCGGTGGGACCGATATGTGCTTCGTCCCCGGATCTGGGTGGAAACAACTAGATCTGGAACAGTACCGCATATCGGGCTTTACAATCATGTTCTCCCAACGCGTATGAAAAGGTATGTCTAGCAAGTAATTTATCTATTTTCAGATTTGGTCATAATTTTATTGTTGATGTAACTATTAGTAAAATTCTTATAAAAAATCTTGAGAGACCAATGAAGAAGGATAATTTACTTGTTAGCAATACAATTAGAACAAAGCATACCGGTCAACACATTGTGACACTTAGAAATTCTGGTAGTGACGTATTATTACATCAAAAGCTTTCCCCATTGTTTCATTTAAAGTTTATATATACATCGGTAGATTTTCTTATTTCATACTTGGCTTCCATTTGGTCTCAATTGAGACATATGTGTTATAATAGTTTTGATTTCAGAAATATAAAGCCAAGGTTTGAATTTTCCGAGAAAACCGCTGGTAGTGTAATTTCTTATTCAAAGTCATCGGAGATCGGGTGCAAAACACAATGCATAGCCGAATGGGGTGATGCGAAATCTGAACCGTTCGTTTGCTTACTTCCAAAGCTGTTCTCGCACCAAGATCGGCTAGAAAACAAAGTGATTACCTTCGATTCAAATATGTGTGATCGGATCTTTGATTTATTGCTGAAGAATGATTATATTAGAATTCTTGATCACCATGTTAAGCCATCAATCCAAGGACGAATGTATTGTAAGTTACATAATTCGTTCAAGCATAATTTTGAGGATTGCAATATGTTTCGTCAAATAGTTAAATCGGCCATTGATAGTGGACGATTGAAACTTGTTAAAACACGAAGGGATCATCTTGCTATTCCTATTGGTCCTGATGGCAAAAAGTTTCTGCATCGGTTGCTTCAAGCCAATTCATTTAAGGACAAGAAGGTAAAAACTGTAGGTGATGGGATCAAGCTTTCAAGGACACAAATTATTCCTGAGCGCAATAATGATATTCTTGAAGGCGAGAAGTCTGTCAAAGTTACAATGAAGACGCCAAGCACTGAGGGGCAGCAAGCAAATCCAAAGATCGATGCAAGGAAAACCAAAGAGAGCAAAGGACGAGATAAGCACAAGGGTGAGAAATCAAAGGTCACTTTCGCGAAACTATTGGAAAAATATCAGAAGATAAGTGAGGAGAAAATTGCTCATCGGCCAAGTAATTCAAAAGCATCAAGATCACCCCCTAGGCGCAAATCTGACCGGTATTGGCGAAGTGATAATTTCAGGACATCATACTCATATCCTTATTTTGAGTCGCCAATACTAGCGTCATGGGTACCTCCCTATGCTTATATGAATCAATATCCATCACGGGACAGGTATAATTCTATGGAACATTATCCATCTTACTTTGAACCATATCATCAAGATTATGCAGCTCCAAGAAGGTCCACATTCGATGAACAATTGCATAAAAAAGACCGTTTCAACCGAAATGAATCGGTCCGGAGCTAAAGGAAGAAGAAAGAGGTGGTCAAGCAAGTATATCGTGTCAAAAAGGATGGTCGGAAGTGAGCCACTTCAGATTTAGTTTCAAATAATGAAGAGTCAATTAAAGCATTGAATTTGGCTACTAAAGGCAAAGACGTGGAGCAAGAAATGTTCAGAATCAAGATGTCAAATCTGAACAGAAGGAGCTGAGAGTGCACAAGATCAAAAATGAATTGCCACTGCTTGAAAAGAATCACAATCGAGATGTCCACTCGGTTTATCATATTGGCAGAAGAAGAAATTGCAAAAACTTAGTGCACGAGAACTTGAAAGGAAGAATATGGCATGGGTCCCCAAGAAGAACAGTCAAACCAAAAATGATGTGCAAGCTTCTATTTTAGAGAATACAACCAAAGTGAAGAAGGAGAAATCATCTCATAAAAGATTAAGCCGAAGGTTTCCATCATCCAACCGGAATCTTCGATTAGCACATCATTCATATTCTTCAAACATGTCATTGATGCCTTTATCATGGAATTCATCCTCAGGTACGATTTGTTACCCTCCATGGACTAATTTGATCCATGGATGCAATACAATTTCTTACATCATGATAGGGGATTACCAAGTCACTATAAATTTGATTAGTTCCATTCTTGTTGATAATTCAAGGGGCTGAAATATTTGATTTGTTATTTCATTTGTTTTTTCTTCTATATATGCTTTGGTGGATGAATTCTACATGTCGTTTGTACTAGTGGCCGATATTTCTTCTATTGTCCTAAGAATACATCTAAACATGGCCGGTGTGGTTTTCTAAACATTGTCCTTGGTTTTGTTGGATATTGAGACAAGGTGTACATTCGCTAAAAATATGTTGCATGGACAAATTCATAAGTTGCAGAATTGGTGAGTGGGATTATGCTTTGACTAGGTATGATATAGCTAAAATCTATGAGAAGCCAAATCATTGTTGTTTTTATTATTGAGTATAATATTGTTATGAACCTTGTCTCATTATTTCAATGAAGATTATATTTTGGTGGTTTAGTTGGTAGCAACAGCCAAGGTTTTGGTATTGTTTTTATATCTCCTCATGGTGCTGTTTTGAAGCCTCATGTCGCTTAAATGTTGTTGCATGAACAATGAAAGCTGAATATGTTATTATTCGGTTCATAACTTTTGCTTGATATAGGTGCTACACATATTGAGGCTTTTGGTGATTCTTTATTAGTTGTGCAGCAAGTATATATGGATTTCATATATTTTGACGAATCACTTCGTATTTATCTTGATAAGTGTCTAGATATAATTTCTTTATCCGATTACTCTATTATTTCTCATATATTTAGACATGACATTGAAGAGAAAATGAGTTGGCACAGCGAGCATCCGGCTATTATGTTAATCATGGTGTATTGCTCAAAAACCGGTGTCGAGTTTGCCAACATAAGGGAGGCCGAATCGGAGATTACCGTTTTCGGCCACTAATGGAAATTTTATATGCAGGCGAAGGCAAGATTGCGGGAAGTTCACTATTTTTTATTTATAAGATTCTTGCAAGAGGGTGGACAGTATGATTCAGTGGGTATCTTTGAGATGGATCTTGATATATGGGAATTATTGATGAATTTCTTATGGCGTTATTCTCAAGTTCAGAAGGTTTCACCCAAGTCTGCATACAAAGGATCAAATAAGCAAGGGATGATACATGATTAATCGTGCTAGAAAATAGCCGATATATTATTATCGCCTCAAGGATAAGCATGGCCGATATACAATTATCGCCCTTAGATAACACATGGCCGATGGAGTGTTGACATCGTCCTTAGAACAAGCCTGGGCAAGATATTTTTCGGCATACAAGTTTTTCCGAAAAACAGGGGGGCATGTGTTGACACTCGTTTTTGGCACGGCAATTAACCTATATAAGATGACCTCAAATGAAGAAGTGCTCTACATGAAAAAGTTGGGTATTGTCGATGTGAACAACTTTATAGTTCGGGCCATGATCATCCGATTCCATCTCAAGGCCGAAACTATGTTTGAAGCAATAAGACCTTGCCATTCGGAATACTATTCTGCCAATCAGGCCCTCAAGAAATCCTCAAATGGTAAAATGTTCTACATAGGCCGGCTTCTTCTCGTCCATCCGGTCGATTTTGATATTTGAAACGTCCAAATCCGAGTTCGTATGAAGAAGTTAAGGCCAAAACAGTGCAGCACTGTAAAAGCAGGTCGGACCGTCCGGGCTCCAAGTCGGACCGTCCGAAAAATGGACGCAGAGTACAGAAGGTTTTGAACTATAGGTCGGACCGTCCGACCTTGACGTCGGATCGTCCGACCCTACGGTCTGGACCGTCCGGGATTAAGTCCGGACGTCCGACCCCCCGATTTGGGTCCGAGTTTGTGCGGGTTTTTGGCAGTTTTGACGCGAATCTGAGCCCTTTTCTTGCACGGAAAGTCCAACCCCCTCATAAATGATGAGGTGATGGCCGATTGAAACAACACACAATCGAACAAACACTTCTACATCTTTTTACCCTAATTTTATCCCTCTCCCTTGTATCTTTCTTCCTCGTTCTTCGTTGTTCTTCTTGTTGCGGAGCATCGAACCTCGAGGCCCTAGGGGCGATCAGGTCGACCTAGGGCAGCCCATAGCCGCCGTGCATCCAGACGGGGTCCCTCCCGGACGTGTGGGGTTTCGGGTCTACAAAAGCACCTGCCGGATTGCTTGCGTATCGCGCTTCCGGTCGGGTCTCCTTCGGCGTGAGCTACGGTGCATCACCCCCGGCGTCGAGGGTACACGAGACATGTTCGTGTGTCAACAAGAAGATTTGTTCCGGCAGAAGGATGCCCGAAAGTGTGCCGGCAGATTTTATGTCCTCGTTGCTAACGTTCTCCCGGCAGTTTTTTTACCTTGGGATACTTGTAGTGGCTGTAACTATCATCCCGGCAGTAATTTTGTTGTTGTTTAGATATTTCTCCCGGGAATTAACAGCCCCTAATTGAGTGTTGTGGTGTAGTGACAGTTCTGAAATACCAAGCATATGACATTAATGGGAACGCATTCTACATGATCGATCGTGATGAGAGGACCATGTATAAAATAGCTCTGTTAAAATAGAATCCTTGAGTGCCGGTAAAAATCCTAAGTCTGTTGTTTACTATGAAACCATCCAGGAGATTTGCGAGCTTGACTATGTGACAATCAAGGTGGCACTATTCCTGTGTAAATGGGTCGATCCTGAAGAAGTGATAGTTGATGAATACGGAAGGACCTATGTGAATCTCAACAATATGGCCAACCAGGGTGACATGTTCATTCTCGCCAATCAAGCTACCCAAATTTTCTATGTGACAGACACGTTGAAGGACGGTTACCATGTGGTTATGTTTGGTAAGAGGAGGATAGTAGGAGTTGAAAATGTTGTTGATGTAGAAGAATACAATCAGTTTGATGATTTGCCAACAGTTGGTGCATGAAACGAGGCATCAAGGAATGAAAATACCATCACAGATCCTGTGTACATGAGGGGGGTTGGTGCTGATGATGTTCACAGGTACAAGCTTGGAGACAAGCCAGGCGAAGAAGAACCAATATACTAACTAATTATCTAAACCAGTGTGTATGTCTTGCCCTTTATGTATTGGGCTTGTTTTTTGCTGTGCCCACAGCGGATGTTGTGTTTGCTTGTAACTTAAACTCTGATTTCTGGTCATGGCTTTATCTATGAATCGGGGAGAAATCCTATATTCTGAGTGTGTATGTCGTATAGATGTCTATATATGGTCTCGCCACCCACATTGATGTATTTTGATGAAGAAAATGATGTCCAATATAATGGGGAGGTACCCGACATGGCCTAGAATTAAGATAGAAGTCCACTTAATGAGAAACCACAAATTCGTCCCGAGGGGATTCGAACCGTGGTCAGCTGAGTAGAAGAAACCTCAACCTTGAACCATGGTGAGGTTATCAATGCACAAGGTTTTAATTGTACAAACGTGTGGATAACCTCAACCCTGAGCCGTTCGACGTCGCGTTCTGATTGGCCAGAACGCACTACCACGGATCACACGTCTTCATCACCGTCTATGCACCCGGATCCAACTGCCACCAACAAACCCACCGTTTGTACCTGTAGTTCCAGTGGATATTCTGTTTAAATCATTTTAACGTTTTCAAGTGTAATGAATTTTTTAAATATAGGAAATTAACAAGGAATGCGTCCTAATTTGAACACAAGACACATTTAGCAAAAACTCGTCAATTTCCGAGTGATTTTATATTTTTTTTAATTAAAAAACCGTCAACCTCAATGTTTCCGGATGAAAGCCCTTGCCAATGTGTTCCAATGGTATTCCAAATCCATGGGTGGTTACTACGCGTTAACCCAGGAGTACACATATGGTTCCAGCACAACTCGCGCAAATTTTGTATACTTGTGTCTACATTTAGAAAAAAAGTCATGTGGATTGCTCAAAATGCACTTAATGGCTAAACAATATCAAATGCATCTAGTAAAAATGGAAAATTTTAGCTTAACGCAGGGGATACAGTCAGTGGTTTGTAGAAAAGGAAACAGTGCCATACGACAAAGGAAATGTCATGTTTGCTTTCAACCCTAACGCATTAGTAAACCGAGACCACGATCATTCGTGTGTGATGCCCTAGTGTGCAAGAGCATGACGTCATAAATTTTAGAAAACAACAGAAAGTTATGATCTCATCTACCATGCGACATGGGGGTAATTTTCAAACCATTCTGCCTTAGTAAACACAAAGTCCAAGGGGTTATTCGGTATAACTAATATGAATGTCTCTGTATGCAATTAATGAATTAAATGTAGTGAACTACGAGGAATGGCTCAGATGTGTACTAAGATTGGACATAGTGGGGGTATCATAGCTAGGAACATATACTTGGGACTAGCAAAATGCTTATGTGGAAATTAAAAATGTGAGGGAGAGTGTTGGAGTAACATAGGTAGATACCGTATCATGATAAATTCCATGCTACTATGTGTCATGCATGTCGATAAATGAGATCATCTATGATACTAGTTTATGATAATATGCATTATGATTATGAAAGTATTATCATATAATAGTATCATATGATACACCTCACTATATATGATTGAGTAGCATAAGGCTGGCCACAATGGGAGTAACTTACAATGGGCATGTAGTTAATGAGTAGAGAATGTTTGGCCATAGTGGCATGTATTTGTCAGAACCCCAATTAGGGTAAGTGCTAGGGTTTGTTTGTGCCTTTGCATCATGCAAAATTTCAAATGGAATTCAAAAATGGGGAAGCAGAAAGCCCTGAGAATTTAAATAAATAGCCAGAGAGAAATCTTTTTCCAAAAATCTTTTGAACATTTGGAAAATTCCTATAAATGATGCTGATCATTTTAAAAGTGGTTTGGGATCAATCCCATGCACATGGAATTTTCAAATATTCAAACAGTGGCTTTGGAAATTAAAATAACCCTATTTGAATTGAAATTCAAAATATATTGAATTTCAAAAATGCTCAAATTCTATATGTGGCTAGCTACTGGTCACCTAGTATTTATAAAAGTATTTGGGCATTTTACAAAAATGCCTAGCTATTTATTTCAGGGAAAAACATATTTACAGAAAAAGAAAAACAGAAGAGAATTTAAAAGAAAAAGTAAAAGGAAAGCAACCCACCCCAGCCAGGCCGCGGGCCCAGCTAGCCGAACCCCGGCCCAAGCCCACGAGGGGCTTGTCGTCTACCCCAAGCAGCTCGCTGTCGAGCATGCCGGGGGCGACGACCGCCACCTCGACGGCGAGAGCCGTCTAGGCCTCCCGGGGCTCCCTCTCCTCGCCACGACTTCGCCCAGAAGCTCCTTCCTCCATCCCCTCGTTCGTTTCTCTCTCTCTCGCTCTCCTCTTTCCGATTTCTTCGTCGCCAGAGAAGAACCGAGCGCCTCCGCAGAGCACCGTCGTGGTCCGGCGTGGCCATCACCGTTGAGGAGCCGTGCCGACGTGTCCCACGTTTTCCCCGTCGTCGACTCCCTCACGAAGAAGCGGATTGGACGCCTCTTCGTCCCCGAGCCGCCGGAATCGACCCCGACATCTCGCCGGACCCGCACGACCTCGTCGTCGATTCCATGACCACCGCCGCTCCTCTGCCTTCGTCGACCCCGCCGTTGCACTCAGGGTGAGATTACGCCCATTTCCCCTCCAAGCCCGACTCCTCCCATGCCTCGGGCCGCCATCTTCACCTTGACAGGGCTCCGACCGCCACCGTTGACGTCGCCGTCGGTGCTGTGGGCTTCCACGGTGGCGCTGGCTTCCTCTAGCGTGCGCGTGTGGCCGGGGGCGTTCGTTTGGTGCAAGCGGCGCACCAAATGGTGGCCCGTGCCGCCCCCGTGCTGCTCCGCCGTGGCTTCTGGCCACCGGCGTTGAGCCGCCGGCGATGCGCTGACGTGGCTGTCATTAGGGTCCTAATCCCTCGGGTTAGTTGACCCTAGGTCAATGACAGGTGGGCCAGCCCCCCCCTTAACTCTCTGTTAAGTTAATTAAACCGGGTTAAACCCCCCCTGAGGCTGACAGAAGGGACCCACAGGTCAGGAGCCCCCCACACGTCATGCTGAGGTCAGCATGACGCAATAAACGATTTTTTTCCAAATTTAAAAGAATTAATTAAAACAGAGAAAATTCCAGAAAATGAGTTAAACTTGGAAAATTCATAACTAATTCATATGAACTCCAAATATAACAAATAATATGTCTAAAAATATCAGAAAAATCCAAGGATTATGAATATGGGCTCTGTTTTCATGTTTGACCATTTTAAAATGGGTGAACACTGCAAAACACCCATATGGCTTTGATTCAAATTCAAATTTGAAGCACATTTGCAAATGACTTTGCATTTGACTTCTTTTAAATGAAATTGTAACCACATTGTGATCAAGAACATCACCATTTAAATATTGATCATGTGTTTGATGCATTGCAAATAAATTTATACCTTGTTTGATTGTTTGCTCGATAGACGTGCAACTGGAATCGGAGGCCACCCCCTTCGTTGAAGACCCCGATATCGAACCTCGTCAGCAAGGCAAGCAAACCCCATTGATCATGTCTATAAAATCCCAATTCCCTCTCAGTCTCTCTTATGCATGTTTAGGAGATCACTTGTATCGATTCTACCGCATAGTTGAACCCATATCCGATGCATGACCTATCATCTTGTCACAGTAGTAAGCAAACCACAATCCTAGCTGACATAGGAGTTGTATGATATCATGAAGCCCCTTCAACTGTTACAGCTTATTGCATGCTTAGTGTTACATGAGGTTGCTTTTGATGTGAGTCGGGATGATGGTGAACATGGTGTTGATGAAAGTGAAACTGTGTCGGTGAATCCACCCTAATACAAGGTGAACGATGAGAGGCTGTGTAGGAGTACACAGTGGGTTGTCTCGTTGAACACTGCCTTAGGCATCGAGTTCTTGTATGGTAATCCAAGACAAAGAGTACAACCACACATTGGGCTCACTGACCCCTCTCGGCCTAGTACCTTGATCCGTGTCGACGTCCAGGAGTCACATTGGTTCGGGCTTTCCATCTGGCATATGCATAGAAAAAGAATGAAGGAATGGTTGCATCATCCTAGATATGTGAGTGCACCTGTGAGGCAGGAAAACCATCTGCTAAAGGTGGCGTCTCGGTCACCTACATTGTCTGAGTCCGTTTCGTTGATCCGGCCGGGCTCTCGAGCGGTAGCAACTCAGGTAGTCGACTCCTGGAATAGACCGGTTGTGAGCGAAGTGTCGTGGTGAACATCCTCGCTGTCACCTCTTGAAACGGTGGCGAGACCTGGCGGTAACCGATGGTCATGTGTGTGTAGTTTACACCCTTGCAAGGTTAACAAAACTATTCGAATAGCCGCGTCCGCGGTTAAGGACTACTTGGAACCTGTACCTGATTATTAGACAACTTGAATGGATACTTATAAAATCCGCAAGATAAGCGTGAGTGCTATGGTGTGCTTCTTCGTGGGAAGTCGAGGAAGTAACCATAGTGGAGTATTGGTTGGATATGTAGCGGACTCGTGTACGCTTCTTACCTCAAGTCTGGTATTCGTAGTTCAGGAATAGCCAAGTCAAAGCTGGCACTTCTGCAGTTTGAACCCCACCTCCTTTACCTTGATACTTGAGCATGAGTAGTATAGATCTGATGTAAGTCTTGCTGAGTACGACTTTGTACTCACGTTTGCTTATTCTATGTTTTAGATAAGAAACCGGACCCCGATGGAGTCACCTTCGTGAAGCTCGACGTTGACTAAGTTAGTATAGTCCCAGACAGCAGTCTGGTCCCTCGTGGAAGGGCATGTTTGTTTACAAGGCTTCTCTAAGCCATTTGTTAAACTTGTCTGTACTCAGACCTAATTTGCTTCCGTTGTATGATGTAATGTTGATCACAAACATGTGATCTTTGTATGCTCTATGTGTATATCAATAAAGAGTACTTTGTAGAGTTATGTGATGATACCTGCTGTTCATACTAGACATGTGTGCTGCGTGTATGTTTATAACATGCATGTCTTAGTATGGGTTTTCGAGACCTTAGTTGTGATCTGGCTGGCGGTCCTTTATACACCAAGTGGCCCTTAGATGTGTGCAGCTTGGGGCATCGCGATGCGATTGCTAGTGACTCTGTCACGTGCACACTTTGTTGTATGATCGAGCCCGCCCTAGACCCCGACTAAGTGATCGGGCTGGAGTAAGTCTATGTAAGAGTTAGGATCCAATCGATAACATGGTTAAGGCGACTTGTCTATGAGTATGGGATTCACCACCCATAAGCATTTAGACTTGTGAGCGGACGATGAGGACCCATCTCAGTTGATCATCCGGCCTGAATGGGATGCCCCTCACGTTCGATGCTTACCGAGAATGTTCTGTGCTTGGCCTTGTCTGCTTAGACAAGTGGGTACGGTTCTCGGCTCTCCATGTGATTGTATAGTGACTGGAATTACATACGCTAACCCCGGGTCCCGACAGACTTGGTATCAGAGCAGGACTGTCTGTAGGCTTATCAAACCCTTGGTCGAAGTCGAGTCTAGCATTCTATAGTTATATAGTTACTTGGGTATAAAGGGAACAACGTAAGGCTTCTTTTCTCCTTACCCTCATCAATCTGAGTTCTGAGTCACCCTTATCTTTTCTACGGGATGATAGGACTAGGCTCATCTATGTCTTATTAGAACATCTCGTTGAGTGCTTCCCTTTAGCCGTAGGATTGTTGGGGTCGTCCAGACTCATCGAGTTTTGAGTCCCTTGAGGAAGTTCT
The DNA here is from genome assembly GCA_950022295.1 of Bromus sterilis. NCBI lineage: Eukaryota > Viridiplantae > Streptophyta > Magnoliopsida > Poales > Poaceae > Bromus > Bromus sterilis. The sequence continues at coordinate 180,043,340 of OX465595.1, forward strand.
GTCCAATCTCCTCAAGGTTGTTTCATTTTCCATCCCGGTGTAGCCGTTATGCTGCCGGATTTATTCCGAGTTTCTGTGGATCTTTGTCTTCGCATTATAATCTTTTCCGCCTTCATCATGTCTTGTTGTCCTTGAATCCATCATTCAACCTGTTCTGATTGTTGATTTTTATCACACAGGATGTCAGGTGGAACTCGTAGTGCTGTTCGTCGGAATCGAGACCGTGTTCGGAATCGAAATGATGATGAACCTCTACCACCGTCTTCTGCGGCGGAAATCATGATGGAAGCTGAGAAGAATCAACGTGATCAAACACGCCTTCTGGAGCTCATCGAGCAGAATACCTCACGTCATCGTAGTGTGGTTGTGAGCATTCAGGACTTCATCGTCCTCAAGCCACCGGTATTCCGATGTTCTTCTGAGCCCCTTGAAGATGATGATTGGCTCCGTTCCATCGAGCGTAAGCTTGATACTGCACATGTTGCTCCCGATGATCGAGTTGTTTTCGCGGTATACTTCTTGGAAGGTGCTGCTCTTCAATGGTGGGAGAACTATGTTGCTATGCAGCCTGATGGTCACCTAGTGACTTGGCAGGAGTTCTGTGTTGCCTTTCGAGGGTACCACATTCTGGATGAGTTGATGGAGCGCAAGAAGGAAGAGTTCTGCAATCTCACTCAAGGAGAGATGTCCATGCATGAGTATGTGAGAGAGTTCAACCGTCTTGCTCGGTATGCACAAGATGAGATCACCACCGATGCCAGAAAGCAGGCAAGGTTCCGCAAGGGACTTAGCCCCATCCTTCGTCATGATCTCAACCTCATCGAATTTTCCACCTTTGAGGATTTAGTCAACAGATCCTTCAGAGCTGAGCATGGCAATGAAATTTTCGAGGAGTCCCGTAAGCATGCTCTTGAGCTTGCTCCTTCTTCAAGTTCAGCCCCTCAGAAACGCCGAATTTGGATTCCAACCAGAGCCATACCTCAAAACTTTCTGCAGAAACCAACCTCCAATATATGCCATCCACCCCAACACATTATTCCACCCTGGAATGATGGTGCGCAACCAAGTAATCCCACTCCCAACAATTCAGACAGGGTATGCTTTAAGTGTGGTCTTCCAGGCCATTACTATCGTCAATGCCCTCAGGTCTTGATGGCACCACGTCATTCTCGACCCAAGCCTCCAAAGAAACCCACCACAAAGACCATCCCAGCAAAGCTTTTAGTCACAAGTAGTGGTTGTGTGAACCAAATCTCAGTTGAGGAAACCACTGATGCTTCTGACGTCATTCTTGGCACACTCCCAGTCAATCATGTCCCCGCCTCCGTTCTTTTCGATCCAGGAGCTTCTCATTCATTCATGTCGGAGAGTTATGCACTTCGTCATGAGTTTCCTTTTGAAGAAATGTTTTCTCCAATGATCATTCAAACTCCTGGTTCAAAGTGGAAAACTAATAGAGTAAGCCATGGCAATCAAATTGCAATTGAGGGTTTAGTATTCCTTGCTTCACTTATAGCCCTCAAGTCTTCAGACATTGATGTCATCCTAGGAATGGATTGGTTATCAAGGCAGAATGCTTTCCTTGATTGTAAAGCCAAATCAGTTAAACTCACCCATCCTTCAGGCCAGACCATTGACTGCACGTCACCCTGCTCTAGAATCCAGAAGCATACTTTGAATGTTCTTCCACTTCCAGACCTTGAAGATGTTCCGGTGGTTCGTGACTTTCCGGATGTCTTTCCTGAAGAGCTACCGGGAATGCCACCCGACAGGTGTGTAGAATTCATAGTTGATCTTATACCAGGCACAGCCCTAATCTCGAGACGTCCATATAGAATGGCCCCACATGAGTTAGCTGAGCTAAAAACCCAACTTGATGCTTCGTTGGCAAAAGGCTTCATCCGCCCTAGCTCATCGCCATGGGGTTGCCCAGTTCTGTTCGTAACGAAGAAAGATGGAACAGAAAGGATGTGCGTAGACTATCGCCCGCTAAATCTAGCGACGATAAAGAACAAGTACCCACTACCCAGGATCAATGATCTTTATGATCAACTTGCAGGATCCTCTGTCTTCTCCAAGATGGATTTGAGATTAGGCTATCATCAAATCAAAATCCGAAATGAGGACATTCCCAAAACGGCTTTCACTACTCGTTATGGTCTTTACGAGTATACCGTCATGTCCTTCGGTTTAACCAATGCCCCCGCCACATTCTCGCGCTTGATGAATTCGATCTTCATGGAGTACCTAGATAAATTTGTTGTGGTTTATCTCGATGATATTCTCATCTACTCGAAGAACGAAGAAGATCATGCCCAACACTTAAGGCTGGTATTGATGAAACTTAGAGAGCACCGCCTTTATGCCAAGTTCTCCAAGTGTGAATTTTGGCTACCAGAAGTGACCTACTTAGGCCACGTGATTTCTGCGAAAGGTGTTGCAGTTAATCCCGAGAGAGTTCAGGCCGTCCTTGACTGGACTCCACCTGAATCGGTTAAGCAAGTTAGGAGTTTTCTTGGCCTAGCCAGCTATTGCCGCCGCTTCGTCGAGTACTTTTCTAAAGTTGCAAAGCCTCTTACTGAACTCCTCAAGAAAGATAAGAAATTCCAATGGACCCCCAAGTGCGAGGAAAGCTTTCAAGAGCTAAAAAGAAGATTGACTTCTGCCCCCGTACTGGCACCTCCAGACACCAAAAGGGATTTCGAGATCTATTGTGATGCTTCACGGCAAGGGTTAGGATGCATACTTATGCAAGATCGACATGTGGTAGCTTATGCTTCACGCCAGTTGCGGCCACATGAAGAGAACTATCCTACCCATGATCTTGAACTCGCTGCCGTAGTTCATGCCCTGAAGACTTGGCGACATTACCTCCTTGGTAATCGTTGTGAGATTTATTCCGACCACCAAAGCCTCAAATATATTTTCACCCAGCCAGATCTTAATCTCAGGCAAAGACGCTGGATAGAATTGATAAAAGATTATGACTTAGGAATTTCTTACACACCAGGCAAGGCCAATGTCATGGCTGATGCACTAAGTCGTAAGTCGTAGTGTAACAACCTCATGTTACAACAGTATCAACCACTTCTTCATGAGGAATTTCGAAAGGTCAATCTCGAGATTGTTCCTCGTGGATCTCTTTTCAACTTGGTGGCGAAACCAACCCTTGAGGATCAAATCAGAGTTGCCCAAAGGCGTGCACGAGGTGTTCGCCGGATCAAGGAGAACATTGCTAGCGGAGTTGCTAAATGTTTCTCCACGGATAGTAAAGGAACGATATTCTTTGAAAATCATTTGGTAGTACCTAAGAATAGGGATCTAAGGCAACTCATCCTCAAAGAAGCCCTTGATACACCCCTCTCAATTCATCCCGGTAGCACAAAAATGTACCGAGATCTACGCCAGAGATTTTGGTGGACCCGGATGAAGAGAGACATTGCTCGATTTGTTGCTGAATGTGATGTTTGTCGTCGCATTAAGGCAGAACACCAAAGACCTGCTGGTACACTTCAACCTTTGCCTATTCCCAAGTGGAAATGGGACAAAGTCGGTATGGACTTCATCACCGGCTTTCCAAAAACCCAGAAAGGAAATGATGCCATCTTCGTGGTCATTGATAGACTTTCCAAAGTTGCTCACTTCCTTCCCGTTCGCGAGTCTATAACTGCTAGCCAGTTAGCGGACTTGTATATCTCTAGAATTGTGTCTCTTCACGGTGTTCCTTTGGTGATCAATTCTGATCGTGGTAGCCTTTTCACCTCTAGATTCTGGGGAAGCTTTCAGAATGCTATGGGAACTCATCTATCCTTTAGTACAGCTTTTCATCCTTAGTCTAGCGGTCAAGTTGAAAGGGTTAATCAAATCTTGGAAGACATGCTCAGAGCTTGTGTTATCTCATTCGGAAAGAATTGGGAGAAATCTCTTCCGTTCGCCGAATTTGCTTATAACAATAGCTATCAATCTAGTATGAACATGGCTCCTTTTGAACTTCTATACGGACGACGATGTCGAACACCCCTAAGCTGGTCAGAAACCGGTGAAAGACAACTCTTTGGACCGGATATGATCAAGGAAGCAGAAGAGCAAATTCGCATTGTTCGTGATCGTTTCAAAGCCGCTCAGTCTCGTCAAAAGAGCTACTATGATCGTCATCATAGAGAGGAGAGCTACAATATTGATGAGAAGGCTTACCTTCGGGTTACTCCTCTGAAGGGAACCCAAAGATTCGGTATCAAAGGCAAATTGGCCCCACGTTACATCGGACCTTTCCGCATTCTCGCTAAACGTGGAGAAGTTGCCTACAAACTTGAACTACCTCCGCACCTTTTTCGAGTACATGATGTATTCCATGTGTCACAACTCAGGCGTTGCTTCAAGGACCCCATCCGCGAAGTCGACCATGAAACGCTTGATCTCCAAGATGACCTTTCTTATCGAGAGTACCCTGTTCGTATTCTTCATTCAGCAGAGCGTGTCACTCGTCGTCAAAAGTTCAAGTTCTTCAAAGTGCAATGGTCACATCACTCCGAGAAAGAAGCAACATGGGAGAGAGAAGACCGCCTCCGTGCCGAGTACCCCACCTTCCTCCCGACGACTTCTGAATCTCGGGATGAGATTCTTTTGAGTGGGGGCCAGTTGTCAGAACCCCAATTAGGGTAAGTGCTAGGGTTTGTTTGTGCCTTTGCATCATGAAAAATTTCAAATGGAATTCAAAAATGGGGAAGCAGAAAGCCCCGAGAATTTAAATAAATAGCCAGAGAGAAATCTTTTTCCAAAAATCTTTTGAACATTTGGAAAATTCCTATAAATGATGCTGATCATTTTAAAAGTGGTTTGGGATCAATCCCATGCACATGGAATTTTCAAATATTCAAACAGTGGCTTTGGAAATTAAAATAACCCTATTTGAATTGAAATTCAAAATATATTGAATTTCAAAAATGCTCAAATTCTATATGTGGCTAGCTACTGGTCACCTAGTATTTATAAAAGTATTTGGGCATTTTACAAAAATTCCTAGATATTTATTTTAGGGAAAAACATATTTACAGAAAAAGAAAAACAGAAGAGAATTTAAAAGAAAAAGAAAAAGGAAAGCAACCCACCCAGCCAGGCCGCGGGCCCAGCTAGTCGAACCCCGGCCCAAGCCCACGACGGGCTTGTCGTCTACCCCAAGCAGCTCGCTGTCGAGCATGCCGGGGGCGACGACCGCCACCTCGACGGCGAGAGCCGTCTAGGCCTCCCGGGGCTCCCTCTCCTCGCCACGACTTCGCCCAGAAGCTCCTTCCTCCATCCCCTCGCTCGTTTCTCTCTCTCTCGCTCTCCTCTTGCCGATTTCTTCGTTGCCAGAGAAGAACCGAGCGCCTCCGCAGAGCACCGTCGTGGTCCGGCGTGGCCATCACCGTTGAGGAGCCATGCCGACGTGTCCCACGTCTTCCCCGTCGTCGACTCCCTCACCAAGAAGCGGATTGGACCCTCTTCGTCCCCGAGCCGTCGGAATCGACCCCGACATCTCGCCGGACCCGCACGACCTCGTCGTCGATTCCATGACCACCGCCGCTCCTCTGCCTTCGTCGACCCCGCCGTTGCACTCAGGGTGAGATTACGCCCATTTCCCCTCCAAGCCCGACTCCTCCCATGCCTCGGGCCGCCATCTTCACCTTGACAGGGCTCCGGCCGCCGCCGTTGACGTCGTCGTCGCCGCTGTGGGCTTCCACGGTGGCGCTGGCTTCCTCTAGCGTGCGCGTGTGGCCGGGGGCGTTCGTTTGGTGCAAGCGGCGCACCAAATGGTGGCCCGTGCCGCCCCCGTGCTGCTCCGCCGTGGCTTCTGGCCACCGGCGTTGAGCCGCCGGCGACGCGCTGACGTGGCCGTCATTAGGGTCCTAACCCCTCGGGTTAGTTGACCCTAGGTCAATGACAGGTGGGCCAGCCCCCCCCCCCCTTAACTCTCTGTTAAGTTAATTAAACCGGGTTAAACCCCCCCTGAGGCTGACAGAAGGGACCCACAGGTCAGGAGCCCCCCACACGTCATGCTGAGGTCAGCATGACGCAATAAACGATTTTTTTCCAAATTTAAAAGAATTAATTAAACAGAGAAAATTCCAGAAAATGAGTTAAACTTGGAAAATTCATAACTAATTCATATGAACTCCAAATATAACAAATAATATGTCTAAAAATATCAGAAAAATCCAAGGATTATGAATATGGGCTCTGTTTTCATGTTTGACCATTTTAAAATGGGTGAACAGTGCAAAACACCCATATGGCTTTGATTCAAATTCAAATTTGAAGCACATTTGCAAATGACTTTGCATTTGACTTCTTTTAAATGAAATTGTAACCACATTGTGATCAAGAACATCACCATTTCAATATTGATCATGTGTTTGATGCATTGCAAATAAATTTATACCTTGTTTGATTGTTTGCTCGATAGACGTGCAACTGGAATCGGAGGCCACCCCCTTCGTTGAAGACCCCGATATCGAACCTCGTCAGCAAGGCAAGCAAACCCCATTGATCATGTCTATAAAATCCCAATTCCCTCTCAGTCTCGCTTATGCATGTTTAGGAGATCACTTGTATCGATTCTACCGCATAGTTGAACCCATATCCGATGCATGACCTATCATCTTGTCACAGTAGTAAGCAAACCACAATCCTAGCTGACATAGGAGTTGTATGATATCATGAAGCCCCTGCAACTGTTACAGCTTATTGCATGCTTAGTGTTACATGAGGTTGCTTTTGATGTGAGTCGGGATGATGGTGAACATGGTGTTGATGAAAGTGAAACTGTGTCGGTGAATCCACCCTAATACAAGGTGAACGATGAGAGGCTGTGTAGGAGTACACAGTGGGTTGTCTCGTTGAACACTGCCTTAGGCATCGAGTTCTTGTATGGTAATCCAAGACAAAGAGTACAACCACACATTGGGCTCACTGACCCCTCTCGGCCTAGTACCTTGATCCGTGTCGACGTCCAGGAGTCACATTAGTTCGGGCTTTCCATCTGGCATATGCATAGAAAAAGAATGAAGGAATGGTTGCATCATGCTAGATATGTGATGCACCTGTGAGGCAGGAAAACCATCTGCTAAAGGTGGCGTCTCGGTCACCTACATTGTCTGAGTCCGTTTCGTTGATCCGGCCGGGCTCTCGAGCGGTAGCAACTCAGGTAGTCGACTCCTGGAATAGACCGGTTGTGAGCGAAGTGTCGTGGTGAACATCCTCGCTGTCACCTCTTGAAACGGTGGCGAGACCTGGCGGTAACCGATGGTCATGTGTGTGTAGTTTACACCCTTGCAAGGTGAACAAAACTATTCGAATAGCCGCGTCCGCGGTTAAGGACTACTTGGAACCTGTACCTGATTATTAGACAACTTGAATGGATACTTATAAAATCCGCAAGATAAGCGTGAGTGCTATGGTGTGCTTCTTCGTGGGAAGTCGAGGAAGTAACCATAGTGGAGTATTGGTTGGAGATGTAGTGGACTCGTGTACGCTTCTTACCTCAAGTCTGGTATTCGTAGTTCAGGAATAGCCAAGTCAAAGCTGGCACTTCTGCAGTTTGAACCCCACCTCCTTTACCTTGATACTTGAGCATGAATAGTATAGATCTGATGTAAGTCTTGCTGAGTACGACTTTGTACTCACGTTTTCTTATTCTATGTTTTAGATAAGAAACCGGACCCCGATGGAGTCACCTTCGTGAAGCTTGACGTTGACTAAGTTAGTATAGTCCCAGACAGCAGTCTGGTCCCTCGTGGAAGGGCATGTTTGTTTACAAGGCTTCTCTAAGCCATTTATTAAACTTGTCTGTACTCAGACCTAATTTGCTTCCATTGTATGATGTAATGTTGATCACAGACATGTGATCTTTGTATGCTCTATGTGTATATCAATAAAGAGTACTTTGTAGAGTTATGTGATGATACCTGCTGTTCATACTAGACATGTGTGCTGCGTGTATGTTTATAACATGCATGTCTTAGTATGGGTTTTCGAGACCTTAGTTGTGATCTGGCTGGTGGTCCTTTATACACCAAGTGGCCCTTAGATGTGCGCAGCTTGGGGCATCGCGATGCGATTGCTCGTGACTCTGTCACGTGCACACTTTGTTGTATGATCGAGCCCGCCCTAGACCCCGACTAAGTGATCGGGCTGGAGTAAGTCTATGTAAGAGTTAGGATCCAATCGATAACATGGTTGAGGCGACTTGTCTATGAGTATGGGATTCACCACCCATAAGCATTTATACTTGTGAGCGGACGATGAGGACCCATCTCAGTTGATCATCCGTCCTGAATGGGATGCCCCTCACGTTCGATGCTTACCGAGAACGTTCTGTGCTTGGCCTTGTCTGCTTAGACAAGTGGGTACGGTTCTCGGCTCTCCATGTGATTGTATCGTGACTGGAATTACCTACGCTAACCCCGGGTCCCGACAATATTTTTATATAATCATGGTCAAAGTAATTGTAAAAGTTTGAATTTCCAACAAAATTGGAAGTACACTCTTCAAAGGACGGAGGGAGTAGGCGGTAACATCACACATTTCAAGGAAAAAATGCTTATGTGGCATGTAGTTAATGAGTAGAGAAGTGTTTATGGTAACTTAGCTAGTAGTTAATGTAACAACAGACGTACCAAAGCAAGATGAGTCTATAACCTAATAAATAAGGTGTTGCATGACACCACATACATGTTACCAATGTGAACGTGGTAACATAAACTCGTAATATGTGTATATGTTATTAGTTTAAGTTAATGCCCATTGTGACCAGCCTAAACGTCGTGGATGTGTGTGATCATTTTCGTTGAATGACTTAGTAATGACGATTAGTCCAGCTATGGGGCATTTTAGGATTTGTCTGGTTAGGCTTTCAGCTCACACAGTTATAAATGTATAATCGTTGGATAACCTCAAACACGGGACGTTCGACCGTGCGTTCTGATTGGCCAAAAGGCAACACCATTGATCGCACGCCCGCACCGTCCAATGCAGCAAGATCCAACGGCCACCGAGGAGGCCTTACCCGTGCAAAATACTTGTTGTTCCAGCTCATATTGCAACGCACACGGTCGTAATGAAAAACTGTGTGTATAACCTTAAACACGGGCCGTTCGACCGTGCGTTCTGATTGGCCAAAAGGCAGCACCACGGATCGCACGTCCGCACCGTCCAATGCGCCAGGATCCAACGGCCACCGAGGAGGCCTTACCCGTGGAAAGTACTTGTTGTTCCAGCTCATATTGCAACGCACACAATCGTAATGAAAAACTGTGTGTATAACCTCAAACACAGGTTGTTCGACCGTGTGTTCTGATTGGCCAAAAGGCAGCACCACAGATCGCATGCCCGCACCGTCCAATGCACCAGGATCCAGCGGCTACCGAGGAGGCCTTACCCGTGGAAAGTACTTGTTGTTCCATCTCATATTGCAACGCACACGGTCGTAATGAAAAACTGTGTGTATAACCTCAAACACAGGCCCTTCGACCGTGCGTTCTGATTGGCCAAAAGGCAGAACCATAGATGGCACGCCCGCACCGTCCAATGCACCAGGATTCAACGGCCACCAAGGAAGCCACCCCTTGTACCTGCAGTTCAAGCGGATATTCTATTTAAATCATTTCCTGTTTTTAAGTGTAATAAAAAGTTTAAATATAGGAAATTAGCAAGGAATGCGTCCTAATTGGAACACGGGTCACATGTAGATGCGTGCTAGCTATGAAAAAAATAACAATGACAATCGATGACGTGACGACACATTTTACTTGAAACTTGAACACCTCACGTCTCTTTCCTTATCGAAACCATGATCCTTCCTGCGAGACCCCTCATTTTGCAAGGCGGATGCATTACAACCTTTTCCAAAACGGCTAAATTTTTTTCCACACCATACTTTGACCTAACCACGACGCCACGCAAAGTCGCGACAATTTCGGAATGGTTTTGAATTTTTTGGAATTTTAAAACTGACGACCGCAATGTTTCTGAGCGAAAGACCTTACCATTATGGTCCGAATTCACTCAAATTCCATGCGTTGGTACTACACGGTAACCCGAGAACACGCATACGAATGTTCAACACACCATTGTGGATTTTTCGTTAAATTTGGAGTTCAAATTCGAAAATTTCATATCAATTGATTAGAATGCACTTAATGCACATTATCAAATATATCCATGGGATATCGAATTTTAACTTAACACCATTGATGCAGTCCATGATTCACCGAAAAGGAACCATGGCCATACGACAAAGGAAATGGCATGTTTTCTTTCAGTCACAACGCGTGGGATACATAAACCATGATCATCCGTGTGAGACGAATTTGCTTGCAAGAGTCCATGTCATCGAAACTTTAAGAGAATGATAGAAAGTTTTATTGGCCATTTAACATGCACCGTATGACTTATTTTCGTAACCACTCTACATGAAAAAACCAAAGCTCCAATTGTTTTTTGATCTAATTCCGTTGATTGACTACATAAGAAATAATGAATTACATGTACCGAACTAATCAAGAATTACCCCGATTTTGAAGTCATACCGTGATCATCACGTGTTCATATGTAAACCAAATACAATGCCAATCAATGTAATAACATTATGGTTTGCTTGAAACCAAAACAAATCGTACGAGAACTGATATTACCCTCATGTGAGATGTATGCTTAGGTCACACGGGGATCGTGATTGTGACATTTCATACATCATTTTAATTTTTTGTACGATCTTCCAAGGCCATGTACAGAAAACGTGCCAGAATTTCGTTATCTTGGTGCGTATATATGATTTAAAATCATCTAATATATATAATATAGAGTAATGCATAAAATATATACAAAGGAAAGTAGTTACCACAAAGTAGTTCAAGTTCACTAGGACATGCCGTGTTATCGACGAGTTTTGGTGGTGGGATAATGTCACGTACCGAAAACATGGGCGGTAAAGTCATCGAAAAAACGAGCATACCACATGTTTGAACAAAAGAATTCGATAAACGAACACGGTTTGTTAGATATAACCATATGCATAGCAATGTTTCGGCGCATCCCCCTGCTTCGCCATCGTTATTTTTCGCCGCTGCAGTACCAAGGTTTCAGCCTCCACCTGCAATTGGGCATTTTTGCTCATCCAAACCACATCGCCCCTCCCCTCCCATCCCCCAGCAGCCCTCGCCGTACCCTCTCCACCCAGATCCACATCTTAGCGTTGTTGCCAGCGGTGTGCAACACACACACCTCCTGTGTGGAAACCCATGCGTCTCTCTCCACCAGTGCGTACGCTTCCCCGTCTGCTCGCGTTTCATCGGTGAGCCCGCGTGCCATCCGGCCGGTCAGACCTAAACAGCGGTCCTGCTATCCATCGAGGTGAGTCTATCATGAATTAGCTCGATCTTTCATACCTTTCGCTCCGTATGACCCAAATTTGGTTATCGTCGACGTCTAAATTTCAGAAAATGTTGCATTCAGTCAGCTGCATATAGACAAAGCTGTTAGATTAACCGAGTTTCGCTTGTTCTTTGTTCCATAGATTTCGAGCTCGGACAACAACACCCACTATAGTGAGGAGAGCGTATCAGAATCTAAATCCGACCTACGACTCCTTCACCTGATCTGACGAACACCACGCAATCAAATCAGCCGGAGCTGCATACGCCACCGTCAATCACCACTATCAGGTCCCAGACACGGAAGAACGCTCCTAGACGGCCGACCCTTGATCCCAAAGGTGTATATGAAATACACAATATTGATGAGTATACTTGGGCTCCAAACTCTCCAGATAAAGCACGAACAAAGTTCAGGAGTGTGTGTGGATACGTTGGCAGGTCAAGGATCAACATCAATGTGGCATATTTTTGCAAGGTTGACCCAGCATATCGGGACAAGATAATCACAGAGATCATGTCGCACTTCACCGCGCCAGATGAGTTCATACAACGGCTGGAAAGTTGTGCGCTAGGTAAGGCCAGGGATGCTTGGAGAAATTGGAAGAATGTGTTGTACAAGGAATACATGTGTAAAGGCACTGATCTCGTCTCTGCATACACCATGATTACGAACCAGATTGGGAGGAGTTCAAAAGGGGAAGGTCATCTAAGGAGTTTGCTTTAAAAAGTTCCATGCAATCGAACCTTCAGATGAGGAACACACACCCCCACCGTATGGGTGTGTGTGGATACTATGGCAAGAAACCAACATGGGACAAGTAGGACCAGGAAGCAGCCACTGCTGGTTTTCCCCCCCCTTAAGTGAAATTAAGGGTACTCGTGGTAGATACTTCATTCGGGCACATGCCTCAAGGAATGAGAAAGGATAATATTACTTTGAAAAAGCTGAGGACAAAGCACTGTACGATAAGGTGGTAAAATTGTCATCAGAACCTGGAAGGGTCTACCGGAACAGAGGCCCTGGGGATGTTCTACATGATTCTTTGGAGACCAATGAGCCCCTGGTCGTGCAAGGGGTATAGGGGTGAATGTCCCTCATAAGAGGGGTTTCTGACTCACCATAGACGAGAAAAAGAAGATAAGGAAATAGAAGAAAGCATTGAAGAATCAACAAATTGCTACCGTGGTGAAGATGGATCTGATGAAAGGATTATCAGTACATGCTTAATTGCTCCTATCGCAGTCGGTCAACATGTCGGATTCTGATCTTATAAAAACAGCACCGCATAAGATTAGTTGTGAATAAGCTGACCCCACCCTCATGGACTATGATGGTGTTATATCTGATCTATATGGCATGGCACGAAATATGACTTGCGAGCTTAGACTGTATAAACGTTCGTTGTGATGTGCTCTCGCTCATATTATCCCCCCCCTCAGTGACGTGGGTCTCCTCCTAAACAATGTGCCACTGGATCAGGGTCACGTGAAATGAATGGTGACCAAGGTGTTTGAAGCATTCAAGAATTTCCCCTTCCCCGTGATGAACAACAAACCCTGGGCAAGTCATTGTTGTATCAGATCCAGTGGCCGAGGAATGAAATAATAATCTTCGATGAGATCCCTCCAACCCAGCGCCATCCACCATTGGCGTGTCGGGACCCGGGGTTAGCGTATGCAAGTACAGCTAAGACATAGTCATATGGAGAGCCGAGAACCGTACCCACTTGTCTAAGCAGACAAGGCCAAGCACAGAACGTTCTCGGGAAGCATCGTACGTGAGGGGCATCCCATCTAGGCAGGATGATCAACTGAGATGGGTCCTCATCGTCCGCACACAAGTCTAATGATATGGGTGGTGAACTCCCATATTCAAAGACAAGTCGCCTCAACCATACTATCGACTATCTCAAAACTCCAGCCCGATCACTTAGTCGGGGTCTAGGGCGGGCTCGATCATACCACAAAGTGTGCACGAGAGGGAGTCTCGAACAATCGCATCGCGATGCCCCAAGCTGCGCACATCTAAGGGCCACTTGGTGTATGAAAGACCGCCAGCCAGAACACAACTAAGGTCTCGAAAACCCATACAAAGACATGCATGTTATAAACATACACGCAGCACACATGCCTTGTATGAACAACAGGTACCATTGCAATTCTCTACAAAGTGTACATTTTTATTGATAACTCTTATAGAGTGCAAACAGAGATCACAAACATGTGATCCAACATTACAACATACACGGAAGCAAATTATGTCTGAGTACAGACAAGTTTAACAAATGGCTTAAGAAGCCTTATTTAATCACAAGCTCTCCACGAGGGAAACCAGTCGTCTGACTGGGACTAGACTAGTTGGTCTTCAGTCGTCCACCTCAATGAAGAAGCCACCTTCGGGGTCAGTGGCATCATCTAAAACATATATTAAGAAAACGTGAGTACAAAGTCGTACTCAGCAAGACTTACATAGGAGCTATACTACTCATGCACATGTATCAAGGTAAAGGGAGGTGGGGTTCACTTGCAGAAATGCCAGCTTTGACTTGGCTAATCCTGAACTACGAGTACCAGAATTTTAGGTAAGAAGCGTACACGAGTCCACTAGTTTCTCCAACCAATTACACCACTATGGTGCCTTCCTCGACTTCCCCATGAGAAAGCACGCCATAGCACTCACACTTATCTTGGTGTGCTTTAGAAGTATCCAGTAAAAGTTGTCTAATAATCAAGCTAAGCTTTCCAAGAAGTCCATAACCGCGGACGCGGCTATTCGAATAGTTTTGTTAACCCTGCAGGGGTGTACCGCTACACACACATGATCATCATTTACCGCCTTTGATCTCGACACCATTCAAGGGGTGCCAGCGAGGATGCTCACCACAACTGTTACCTCATCGCCGATCTAGTCCGAGAAAGCCGACAACCTGGGTTGGTTTCCACTATCGTGAACCCGGCCGGTTTACCGAAGTGGACCCAGATGATGTGTGCGTGGTGCATAAGCCGGTCTCGGTTGAGCCGTTCTCTCACTTAGCAGCCAGGCCACAAACCTACCAGAACTCCAAACTACTACGACATCTGGACATCGGAAGAGATGAGTTAGTAGGTTGAGAGAGGTTAGTGAGCCCAATGTGTGGTTGTACCCTTTATCTTGGATCCCCACACAAGAACTCTGCCTTAGGGCGGTGTTCAAAGAGACAATCCACTGTGTACTCCTACACAGCCTCTCATCGTTCACCTCGTATTAGGGTAGATTCACCAACACATTTCCACCATCATCATCATGATCACTACCATCCCGACTCACATAACAGTATCAACATTGTAACACTCCATGCATGCAATAAGCTGTAACAGTTGCAGGGGCCACATTATATCAATCAACTCCTACATCTGCTAGGATTGTGGTTTTCTTAATACTGTGACAAAATGATAGGTCATGCAAAGGAATGGGTTCATCTATGCGGTAGAAACGAATCATGGTGATCATCCTAAACAATGCATAAGCGAGACATGAGAGGGAAGTGGGATTTTATCGACATGATCAATGGGGGTTTGCTTGCCTTGCTGACGAGGTTCGGGTTCTGGGTCTTCAACGAAGGGGGCAGCCTCCTGCTCTGGTTCCACCTCTACTCGACAAACAACAAGCAAAGTAGCAAAGTAAATACAATGCACAAACACATGATGGAAGTTTGAATCTTGAGGTACATGCTTTGATGTGTGAAGCAATTCCATTTAAATGGAGTATATTGCAAATTGAATTGCAAATTCAAACTCCACATTTGAATTCAACTTAACCAAGTTGCATGTGACATTGTTTGATCATTTTTAACCTTTTGGAAATGTGTATGATATGCCTCTGAAGTGTGGTTGAATTGTATCATAATTCCATGGTTCAAGTTGCAAAATCATTTGAATTGAATTTGAATTAATTCCAAATAATTCAAATGACATATGCTACTGGTCCCATTTTAAAATCAACTCCCACATAGTTGAAAGTTGCATATTTGGAAAGATAATTTTCTCCTGATCATTTTTCATATATTATTTGTCCAATTTGGAGTTAATATGAATTTTCTATGAATTTCCAAAGTTTGGGGTATTTTCTGGAATTTCTGGAATTCTTAAATTCAAATAATCTCTGGAAATTCATTAAAATGATTTATTGCGTTAGGGCTGGCGTCAGGGGGGGCTGACAAGGGGGTCCCACCTGTCAGTGGCTGGGATTAATTAACCGTGGGGTTAAATTAATCCAGTGGCTTAATTGAGCCACTGGGACCACTGGTCAGTGACCCAGGGGGTCATTAGCCGGGTGATTAGGGGGGGGGGTTTGGTTGACACGCCGGCGGCTAAACGCCGGCGACTGGAGCCGCGGCGGCGCTGCTCGGGATCATGTTCCCGTGCATCATTCGATGCGCTGAGACCACGGGAGCGTAGCCCGTGCACTCGCGCGTCGTCTGGTGCACGCGGGCGACCTCGGGGGCGACCAGGGCGACGACGTCTTCAAAGGTGGCGGCGGCCGGAGGCACGGGCTCGACGGAGACGACGTTGCGGTGCACGAAAACGAGTGTGGCCTAGCGCGTTGTGAAGCTGTGGCGAAGGGAAACATGATGCTCGATTGAACCAGGGTGTAGAGGCACGGGGGCGATCTCGGGGTCAGCCATGGCGGCGACGGAGCTCGGCTCCCATGGTGGAATGGTACCGAGGGTGCGAGGGGCCGCGATAACTTGGGGAAAACGGGGAGAAGCTCACCCTGAGCTCAACGGTGCAGACGGCGGGGCGATTGGTGGCGCGACGGTGACGAATTCGTCGTCGGGGGCTTGCGGTTCCGGCGACGTCTCGGTGAAGCGTGCGTCGTCCACGGGCTTGATTAAGGGGCCATCTTCTCTAGGTCGGGGTAGTCGACGGTGCTGCGCAGGATGGACAAGGTCTCCGGGCTCCTCTTTGTCGTTGGACGCGAGATCTTGCGACGGCGAGCGGCGGCGCTCTCGGGTGGAGGAAGTAATCGGCGAAGGAGGAGGAAGGAGTCGCGCTGGAGGGGAGGAATGAACTGGGGCGGCTGCGAGACGTCTCCAGGACGCGAGAAGAGGCCACGGGGAGGCCTGGAAGCTCTCGGCGGCGACGTGGCGCCCACGGTTGGCTCGGTGGCATTCCACCGAGCAGCTTGGAGGCGCGGGACGGGGAAGAAGACCCCGCTGCCCTCTGGGCCGGGTGGGCCGTATGGGCTGCTCTCGCCTGGGCGCCAGGTAAGCTTTTCTGTTCCCTTTTCTATTTTTCTTTTCTGACATTTGTTCTGTTTAGCTAAATAAAATAGCTAAACATTTTATTAAATGCTGAAAATTTTTATATGGCTTCATAATAAAATAGACTAGCCACTTATAAAGTTTCAACATTTTTAAAATTCAAATAATTTGAATCTTAGATCAAATATGGGTATTTCATTAATTCCAAGGCACTGTTTGATTATTTGAAAAATCTATGAGCATGGGGTGGGTCCCACATCACTTGATATGTGATCACACTCATTTATAAGAATTTTCAAAAATCTAACATGAATTTTTGGAAAATATTTTTATCTGGCCTTTTGAATTAATTCATCTGGGGGGGGGGGGTTTCCTTCTCCCATTTTGATTTTGAAGTTGATTTCAAAGATTCCTTTTGAAAATTTTGACATGATGCAAGGTTACTTTGATCCTAGAACCTTACCTAACAGAGGGTTCTAACAACTCGCCCCCACTCAACAGAATCTCGTCCCGAGATTCAGAAGTCTGCGGGAGGAAGGTGGGGTACTCGGCACTGAGACGGTCTTCTCTTTCCCACGTAGCTTCTCTTTCAGAGTGGTGTGACCATTGCACTTTCAGAAACCTAATCTTCTGACGACGAGTGACACGCTCTGCGGAATCAAGAATACGAACGGGGTATTCTCGATAGGAAAGGTCATCTTGGAGATCAAGCGTTTCATGGTCGACTTCGCGGATGGGGTCCTTGAAGTAACGCCTGAGTTGGGACACATGGAATACATCATGTACTCGGGAAAGGTGCGGGGGTAGTTCAAGTTGGTAGGCAACTTCTCCACGTTTAGCAATAATGCGGAAAGGTCCGATGTAACGTGGGGCCAACTTGCCTTTGATACCGAAACGTTCGGTTCCCTTCAGAGGAGTAACCCGAAGGTAAGCCTTCTCATCCAGATTGTAGCTCTCTTGCCTATGATGACGATCATAGTAGCTCTTCTGACGAGACTGGGCTGCTTTCAATTGATCACGAACAATGCGAACTTGCTCTTCTGCTTCCTTGATCATGTCCGGTCCAAAGAATTGTCTTTCACCGGTTTCTGACCAGTTTAAAGGTGTTCGACATCGTCGTCCATATAGGAGTTCAAAAGGAGCCATGTTCAGACTAGATTGAAAACTATTGTTATAAGCAAATTCGGCAAATGGAAGAGACTTCTCCCAATTCTTTCCGAATGAGATAACACAAGCTCTGAGCATGTCTTCAAGAATTTGGTTAACCCTTTTGACTTGACCGCTAGACTGAGGGTGGAAAGCCATACTAAAGGAGAGATGAGTTCCCATAGCATTCTGAAAGCTTCCCCAAAATCTAGAGGTAAAAAGGCTACCGCGATCAGAATTGATTTCCAAAGGAATACCATGAAGTGATACAATTCTAGAGATGTACAAGTCCGCTAACTGGCTAGCAGTTATAGACTCGCAAACCGGAAGGAAGTGAGCAACTTTGGAAAGCCTATCTATGACAACGAAGATGGCATTGTTTCCTTTCTGGGTTCTTGGAAAGCCGGTGATGAAATCCATACCGACTTTGTCCCATTTCCACTCGGGAATAGACAAAGGTTGAAGTGTACCAGCAGGTCTTTGATGTTCTGCCTTAATGCGACGACAAACATCACATTCGGCAAAAAATTGAGCAATGTCTCTCTTCATCCTAGTCCACCAAAATCTCTGGCGTAGATCTCGGTACATTTTTGTGCTACCGGGATGAATCGAGAGGGGTGTGTCATGAGCTTCCTTGAGGATGAGTTGCCTTAGTTCCCTATTCTTAGGTACTACCAAACGATTTTCAAAGAATACCGTTCCCTTGCTATCTGTGGAGAAACATTTAGCAACTCCTCTAGCAATGTTCTCCTTGATCCGGCGAACACCTCGTGCACGCCTTTGGGAAACTATGATTTGATCCTCAAGAGTTGGTTTCGCCACCAAGGTAGAAAGATAGCCATGAGGAACAATTTCAAGGTTGAGCTTGCGAAAGTCCTCATGAAGAAGTTGTTGATACTGTTGTAACATGAGGTTGTTACAATACGACTTACGACTTAGTGCATCAGCCATGACATTGGCTTTGCCTGGGGTGTAAGAAATTACTACGTCGTAATATTTTATCAACTCAATCCAGCGTCTTTGCCTGAGATTAAGATCTGGCTGGGTGAAAATGTATTTGAGGCTTTGGTGGTCGGAATAGATCTCACAACGATTACCAAGGAGGTAATGTCGCCAAGTTGTTAGGGCATGAACTACGGCAGCGAGTTCAAGGTCATGGGTAGGATAGTTCTCTTCATGTGGCCGCAACTGGCGTGAAGCATAAGCTACCACATGTCGATCTTGCAGAAGTATGCATCCTAACCCTTGCCGTGATGCATCACAATAGATCTCGAAATCCTTTTTGGTGTCTGGAGGTGCAAGTACGGGTGCAGAAGTCAATCTTCCTTTTAGCTCTTGAAAGCTTTCCTCGCACTTGGGAGTCCATAGGAATTTCTTATCTTTCTTGAGGAGTTCAGTAAGAGGCTTTGCAACTTTAGAAAAGTTCTCGACGAAGCGGCGGCAATAGCTGGCTAGGCCAAGAAAACTCCTAACTTGCTTAACCGATTCAGGTGGAGTCCAGTCAAGGACGGCCTGAACTCTCTCGGGATTCACAGCAATGCCTTTTGCAGAAATTACGTGGCCTAAGTAGGTCACTTCTGGTAGCCAAAATTCACACTTGGAGAATTTAGCATACAGGCGATGCTCTCTAAGTTTCATCAATACCAGCCTTAGGTGTTCGGCATGTTCTTCTTCGTTCTTCGAGTATATAAGGATGTCATCGAAGTAAACCACGACGAACTGGTCCAAATACTCCATGAAGATCGAATTCATCATGCGTGAGAAAGTGGCGGGGGCATTGGTTAAACCAAAGGACATGACGGTGTACTCGTAAAGACCATAACGAGTAGTAAAAGCCGTTTTGGGAATGTCCTCGTTTCGGATCTTGATTTGATGATAACCTAATCTCAAATCCATCTTTGAGAAGACAGAGGATCCTGCAAGTTGATCATAAAGATCATTGATCCTGGGCAATGGGTACTTGTTATTTATCGTCGCTAAATTTTGCGGGCGATAGTCTACGCACATCCTTTCTGTTCCATCTTTCTTCGTTACGAACAGAACAGGGCAACCCCATGGCGATGAGCTAGGGCGGATGAAGCCTTTCTCCAACAAAGCTTCCAGTTGGGTTTTAAGCTCAGCTAACTCACGTGGGGCCATTTTGTATGGGCGTCTAGAAATTGGTGCGGTTCCTGGGGAAAGATCTACAATAAACTCTACACATCTGTCGGGTGGCATTCCCGGCAGCTCTTCAGGAAAGACATCCGGGACGTCACGAACCACCAGAATATCTTCAAGTTCGGGAAGGGGAAGTACATTCAAGGAATGCACTTGGGTTCTTGTTCTGGGCGAGGTGTAGTTGACGGTTTTTCCTTAAGGGTGGGTGAGTTTCACGGATTTGCCTTTACAATCTAGGTAGGCATTCTGTCTTGATAGCCAATCCATGCCAAGGATGACATCAATGTCTGAAGACTTGAGGGCTATGAGTGAAGCAAGGAACACTAAACCCTCAATTGCAATTTGATTACCATGGCTTACTCTATTAGTTTGCCATCTTGACCCTGGAGTTTGAATAATCATTGGGGTGGACAATTCAAGAAAAGATTACTCATGACGAAGTGCATAACTTTCCGACATGAATGAATGAGATGCTCCTGGGTCGAAAAGAACGGAAGTAGGAACATAATTGACTGGGAGCGTACCAAGAATGACGTCAGTGGTGTCGTCAGTCTCTTCGGCGGCGATCTGGTTCACACGTCCACGAGTGGCGGGAGGAGCGGGTTTGGCAGTGTAGACCTTCTGGGGTGGCTTGCCACGACCATTGTTGTTGTTGCCTCCAGCACGGGGTGGAGCATTCTGATGCTGGATCTGGTTCTGGGGACACTCACGAGAATAGTGGCCTGCCTGACCACACTTGTAACAGGCTCCGAAAACAGTGCGTGGAGCCGGGTTGTTTGGTGGAGCTGGGTGGAACTGGGTTGGTGGACGAGGCGCCACTTAGGATGGCCTCGGTGGGTTGTTCTGGCGGAACATACTGTTTGGGATCCAGATCTTGCGCTTCTGGGAGCCAGAACTGGATGAACTGTCGTCTCTAGGGTGTTTGCGAAAGTCATTGGGACTGTTCATGTCCTCGGCCTTGATGGCCTTGTTGACAAGGACCTGGAAGGTGGCAAAGTCATGAAGATTGAGCTCACGACGGAGTCCAGTGTTGAGGCCACGACGGAACCTCTCTTGTTTCTTGGAGTCGGTGGAGACTTCTTCAGTAGCATAACGAGCAAGTCGGTTGAACTCACGACTTTACTCATCAACGGTCCTTCTGCCTTGAGTGAGGTTGCATAACTCCTCACGCTTGCGGTCCATAAGACCCTTGGGAATGTGGTGCTCGCGGAAAGAAGTGCAGAATTCCTCCCAAGATGCGGGCGGTCCAACGGGACGCATATTCAGAAAGTTCTCCCACCAAGAGCTAGCTGCACCTTCGAGGTGATAGGTGGCATAGCTGACCTTGTCACCAGTTGCAACACGGCCTGCTTGGAGCTTCCTCTCGATGCTGCGAAGCCAGTCATCGGCGTCAAGGGGCTCGGTGGAGTAACTAAAAACCGGGGGATGAAGTCGGATGAAGTCGTTCAGGGACACCAACTCATTGCGCTGCTGAGTGGTGTTGCGAGCAATGACTTCCAACAGATGGTGAGAGTCTCGGCGGTTCCTCTCGACTTCCATCAGAACCTGAGCCATCGTGGGTGGGGGTGGAAGGTTGCCTTCCTCCTGGTCATTTCCACGACCTTGGTTACGACCAACCTGGCCACGGGTTCCTTGAGACATCCTGAAGGGAAAACGAAAGTCAAACAGAGTTGATTGGGAGAGTCTAAACAAGGTATTGAAGTACTGGAAGGATTACAGAGCAAAGGAAGTAATCATCTTGACAACATGGTGATAAAAGCATACAAGCCATATATTCACAAGCTGTCATACAAACCATACATCATTTTAGTACAAGCACTAAGCTAATACAAACGTGATGAAGATGATACATCCTTCAGAGGCACTCTGACTTCCTATACATTATTTATCTAAGCCTCTGGAACTTAGACACCTTGCGTACAATACACTAAGATACTACTACATCATCACTAAGTAAGACCACAGGCGGTCTCACTCATCTCCATCTCCATAGTAGTCCTCATAAAAGTTACCCGCGTATCCCGGTAGCTGGAGGTGACCATCGGAAAACACGGAGGCTTGTGGACCTTGATATCCATTTGGGCGATGATGGGGCCTAGGTCCAGCGTAGGGTGGAAGCAAAGGACCACGGGGTGGAAAAATGCCTCCAATCTCGGGCCAAGCAACTCGAGAAGGCATCTGAGTCCTCACTGGGTAGATAGCATCATGCTCAACTCATCCCACACTCACAAAGGGTGCCAAGAGTGTCAGTGCTCGATAGAGACGAACACGGGTGGCGTGGAGCTCGAAACGTAGAGCGCGTGCATCACGATGTCTGTCACTAGCAAACCTAGCAGTCATCTGAAGTGCGGGATCCTCTGCAGAGTGATCTGAGTAGAGTCCGGTGTAATATCCCTCTTCTCCTGGAAGTGCAGCAGGGATATAGCGGAAAGAAGTCTCTCTCAGCAAAGTGTGCTCCTCTCTCAGCAGTGTCATACATGAGTATGCAGCATCCTGCACAGCCATGTTCTCGGTAACGCCAATGCCATGTCCAAAGTGGATAGGCTGGGTGACTCCAACGTGGTGCGGGTAGATCCTGACAATGCAGTGGAACTGCGTCTGGTTGAAGTCGTGGAACTGCTCCTCGACGGTGTACTCAGGGTACCATCGATATCCCACATAGGACATCATCTCGATCAACGTGGCGGGATGGCCACGCACACCGAGGCACCTGGTCAAACGAACAATCTGCCGAGGGGGAAGATCTGCCATCTGAAACAGAAAGGAGTTTGCAAATGCATCAGATTATGAGATAAACCTGGAATGACTCGGACAGCATAACGGCTGTAATTGTAAGAAATGACAATTTCTTCCAATCATGAAAAACAGCACTTACATACGGTGTAATAAAACAGGGAGCATAACCACTCTAACAAACCGATCACAACTTTTCTACGGCTATGAGGAATCAAACAACGAGATGTTCTAATCAGACAGAGGAGAGCCTAGTCCTATCTTCCCGTAGAATAAGATGAGGGTGACTCAGAACTCAGAACGAAGGGGGTAAGGAGAAAGAAGAAGCCTTACATTGTTCCCTTATATACCCAGACCTTGAACCCTTATAAACGTGCGGTATCATCGTCTGTGACGAGTACTCCACTTAACCTGTTAGTAACCGCTCTCGACGGTCGGTGCGATGTATCGTGTTTCTTTCTTGTTGATGCTTGCTCGTGTTTGCTTCGTAGGAATAGATGCTTGCTCGTGTTTGCTTCGTAGTAATAGATGCTTGCTCGTTGACTGCTTTCCAGTGTTTACCGTCTTGTGTGCTTCCGCTGGTACCTCTCGGAGACGATGCGAGCTTGCGATCAACTACACCTTCGGAACCCGACTTATCGACAGGCAAGGACTATACATTACTTATGATCCATTCTATTTCAACCAGCGGTTTGCATGATAGTCTAGGTTAGGCTCGATGTTTGATCCTACCACATGCTTACAGCTTCTTTCAAACCGATATAGCCATGTCCCCTCCCAGCAAACCTTGTACTGCTATGTTACTATTGCTCGTTTCTCAGCCCCTGCTTAGTATGCATGCTTAGGATGCTACGAGGTTACCCTGTTACTCCTTGGTTTGGGATATCACATTATCATTATTATATTGTTTTTGATGATATTGATTATTATAAATATTGACTATATTCGACGAAGGATGGAAGGTCTAGGCTATCCCGCCCCGACGCTTTGTTCCATTCGATTCACCTAGGACCCGAGTTGCGGGTATTGGTTTTAAGACTGAGCGTGCCTAACTGCGTGTGGGATTTTATGGGGTCCCCTTTTCTTACCTACCTAGCTTAAAACATTTCTAGTGGTGGCCCAAGCTGATTTACCATTTGAAAACGTGTGTGTGCTTGGTTGGGCCCCCCAGCTGTTTTAAGACAACTTGGGCCAGTGGAGACATTTGTTTCTCTATTGGTCCACCCGATCAGCTAGGACCCGGTTTCCCATGTGTGATTAACCGGCAATCCGACCTGCGTCATACGGAAGAGTCCGATCCGAGAGCGTGGCCGGCTTTTGGATTTGGTGTCGACTCCCCGGGGGCCACCCGGATTTGTTCGTTGTTAGCTAGAGGGACCTGTCGTTCCGGATCTCTTGGAACTAAATCATAAAATGGTTGCCTGTGATGGGTAGAAACTGAGAGAGATGGGCATGCATGCGGAGCCTTGTAATGGGCAGTTGGTACACCTTTGCATGGTTAAATATTTTCGAGAAGCCGTGTCCACGGTTATGGACGACTTGAGACCTACTCCTTGTTCATCGACAACAACAACTGAGATAATCTTAATATAACTTGATCAACGTGTGTGTGCCTTGACTGCTTCTTCTTCGTCGGGATGCGAAGAGGAGGAAAAGGATAGGATAGGTGTTATGTTTGCGTATGTAGGTGGCTAGTAGACTTGTTGGAGGCGATTCCTCATCCAATGCTTGGCTTCTTACCTTACTCTCTAGATCATTAGCCACTTCATAAATGCTAGTGCGGCATCAACCTCACCACTTACCCCATCCTTACCGTAAACTACTAGTTGTCCTAGAATGTCGAGTGATGAAGTCCTTGTTGGGTCAGTTGACTACTACAGTTGGATGCTGAGTACTTCTGTACTCATGATACTCCCCCCAAAATCTTTTCAGGGTTCTTGATCGACAACAGGTATGGTGATCGACGTTTCACATGGAGACTCAACGACGACTAGTTAGGCGGATCCCGGCGGAGGGCCTGGACCCGTATGGTTACGGGATCGATGCTTTTCTCTTTGCCATTAGGCATTTTATTGGAGTCTGTACTCAGACATGTATCTTCCGCTGTTGTATTTTATTTGAGACAGTTGTATGCCGGTTGTATGAGATGTTGTATCCTTGTATCTGTAATGTTGTGATATCATGTTGGAAATCCGGGGCATATGACTTCGTCATATGTCGCGGTGGGACCGATATGTGCTTCGTCCCCGGATCTGGATGGAAACATCTAGATCTGGAACAGTACCGCATATCGTCGTGTTGGTGTAGGGCTTGCCATATCGTCAGTGTTGGTGTAGGGCTTGCCATATCGTCGTGCGCATGACGAGTTCATCGCAGCGATTCTTGCCCCAGGATGATCTTCCTTCGAGATATCAACACTCTTGTGCGTAGGCCCCACAGTCGGCGCCAATTGTTGTGGGAAAAACATGCAAGATGGCCTCATAGGACAACTTAAGCGAGGCCTTTCCTACGAGTGGACACAAGGAGGAAGAGTTGATCGGGGAGTAATTGATCAGTGATGAGTAGGCACAAGAGAGACACAGTGATTTACCCATGTTCGGCCCCTCGATGAGGTAAAGACCTACTTCCTGCCTTTCTTTTATTCAATATGGGGATATCGATTATAAGGGCGCTATAATTCGCGGGTGTCTCGACAACTAGTCTAAGATGATTCGCCGTTAGGATGTCCCGGAGCTCGGCTTATATACACTATGTGTCCTAGGGTTTACAATCAGTCCGACTACTACACGAGATGGAGTCCTATTCTATCTTCTTGGCAGTTATCTTTTCCTCCAAGATGGTTTGACTACGTTCTTTGTAAGTCGGTCTTCGTCTTGTAAGAAGGCTGATTCACAGGCCGAACCTTCTTCTGGGCCTTCTCTTTAATGAGCCAGTCCATAAGCCGACTCCCTTCGTCTTATATATTAAGGCCTTTCTATCACTCTTGTCGGGTCTCTGAACTATCCCCCCAACAAAACTACTCAGTTTTCGGCCCCGGATAATCCTCACCCTGAGGTATGCGTCGTATAGATAAGCGAAAACAGTGAGGAGAACAACAAAATTCAGTTGCAAGTGACGCACCTGAATCCGATAATGCTCCAAGATGACGATGAAGAAAGCAGAAAAGGGTGGCACCAACCGTAGATAATGTTGTGGCAGAAGAACGGGAAGAAATTTGGGGTGATTGCGGTCACCGAAGCGGCAACTAGGGGATCTCAGTGGCCCCATGCTCATTATGTCCGGTAGTGTAACAACCCAGTTTTCACAAAAATTAAAAAATTCTGTTTTTGGTGTGAATTGTCTGATTGTTTGATTTGTTTGCGGTGTTTGCATTCCCGATTTATCGATCGGCGCTTATTCCCCCCCTCTTATCTCGTACCGGACGGATACCGACCCTTGCCACCCTGACACTCGACCTTTGCGACACCGGGTTTCACCCATCACCGTCGCGAAAACCCGCACAAGACCAGCCGCAGCCTACGGAACGAAAAACCCCGTTTAATAAGTAAACGGGGTATTTTTATAGCGCTCCGGAAAGTGTTCTCGAAATGGTTCCAGCACGAGGTGAACGCCACCGGCTCGACGCGCTGATCGCACACTTCGAAGTTTTACCCGAATCGGAGGTCCTGCGGACCCACGGCGGCCAGAAACGTAAACACCGCGCGCGCAAGAGAAAAACCGAGGATATTTTTGCAAACTGCCAGCCACCTGGGCTATATAAAGACCACCACTCCACGACCCCTCTTAGGGTTTCCCCTAACACAAAATTGCAGACACCCCGTCACAAAACTCAAATCTGCCTCAAACAACCCCTCTCTCCCGAAACCCTAGATCCCCTGTATTCTTGT
Source organism: Bromus sterilis (assembly GCA_950022295.1). Classification (NCBI taxonomy): domain Eukaryota; kingdom Viridiplantae; phylum Streptophyta; class Magnoliopsida; order Poales; family Poaceae; genus Bromus; species Bromus sterilis. The sequence goes on from OX465595.1 coordinate 180,069,917, forward strand.
CCATTAGTTCTGCAATTGGATGGCTCAGATCGATCCTCAGATCTCCCCAGCAGCCTCCAAGGCGACCCGGGCCCCGCAGGGCCCTGGAGCCGCCGCTGCAGCCCGCCAAGCCCATCTGGCCGCCCGTGCCGCCGCCGACCCCGCCGTGCCGCCGTCTCCGGGGAGCCGCACCTCGCCTGCGCCCCGGTGAGGCCGCTTCGCCGTCCTTCTCTTCTCCTTCCCCTCACCGTGCTCCTTCCTCCACACCCCTCTCCCTCTGTCGCAGGCTCACCGCACCGTCACGCCATGGCCGCAGCTACGCGTCGGCCCGAGCTCGAGTCACCGCCGCCAAGGACCTCGTCGTCGTCTCCCGACCTCGTCGGCAACCGTCCCGCAGCTAGATCCGCACCGCGCCCCGGATCCACCCATCCCCGCCTCCACGCGCCGCCCAGGCTGGCCGGAGCTCCGCCGGCTACGGCCGCCGCGCTCGCTGTGGGCCGGCCTCTCCCCTATGCAGCTCATCTGGCCCAGCGCGCCCCGGCCCAACCAAGCCAACACCAGCCTCACGCTAGTCCTCGCCCGTGGGCGAGCACCACTATCCGCCGCTCACAGCCGGCCTAGGCCTCGACCCAGAGGTGAGCGCCACGACCTCTTTTTTTTCCTTTCTTTTTTTGATTAATTGTTGGGCTCGGCCCAACTCTGTGTTGTGCGCCCTGAGCAATAAATAGTTATTCCGCGCGCTGTTTTTTTGCCCAGCAGAGACAGATTTGGCCCGGTAGCTTATTTATCTTTTTCTGTGTTTATTTGATTGCAGATTGTGTTTTAATTTTGTCATGCCCGTATCTTTTAAACGGTAGCTCGGGTTGCGACGCTTTAAACATGAAAGTTACTTAGAATTTTGTGTAGATTAATACAATGTGCTCTTTTGCCATGTTTGACTTTGTTTACATGTTTTTTACCTGCTAATTACAACTGCTTGCCACTGTAAACTATTTCTTTAATACCTTTTCAACCGTTGCTCCGATAAAAATGTTCTTTATATGTAACTTGACTAGAATTGCATGTAGACTGTGTTTATGTTGCTCTTGCATGCTAATAAAAATAATAAAATATTGTTTAGGGCAAAACAGTACCAAATTCCATTTTTATCGTGGGGTCCGCCATAGTTTGCCATGTATAGGTTTTACCCTCCACTTAAAGTGACTAGATTAGATAGCTTATTTATGCTTCACCTCTTGCCATGTTTGTGTGCTATGCCATGCTTGAGTGAGATGCCATGTTAACAACATTTGCTCATCTTGTGTAGCTAAACAACTTGAACCGATTCTAAATGTGCGGTATCGTCGTGTGTGACGAGTACTCCACTTAAACTTTTAGTAACCGCTCTCGACGGTAGGTGCGATGTCTTGTGTTGCTTCTTGTTGATGCTTTCTCGTGTTTGCCTCGTAGTAATAGATGCTTGCTCGTTGATTGCTTTCCAGTGTTTACCGTCTTATGTGCTTCCGCGGGTACCTCTCGGAGACGATGCGACCTTGCGATCAACTACACCTTCGGAACCCGACTTATCAATAGGCAAGGACTTGACATTACTTATGATCCATTGTATTTCAACCAGCGGTTTGCATGCTAGTCTAGGTTAGGCTCGATGTTTGATCCTACCACATGTTTATAGCCACTTTCAAACCGATACAGCCATGTCCCCTCCCAGCAAACCATGTACTGTTATGTTACTGTTGCTCGTTGCTCAGCCCCTGCTTAGTATGCATGCGTAGGATGCTACGAAGTTACCCTGTTAATCCTTGGTTTGGGATATCACATTACTATTATTGTTGTTGATGATATGATTATTATAATGTTGACTATATTCGACGAAGGATGGAAGGTCTAGGCTATCCCGCCCCGACGCTTTGTTCCATTCGAGTCACCTATGATCCGAGTTCCGGGTATTGATTTGAAGACTAAGCGTGCCTAACCGCGTGTGGGATTTTATGGGGTCCCCTTTTCTTACCTATCTAGGTTCAAACATTTCTAGAGGTGGCCCAAGCTGATTTACCATTTGAAAACATGCATATATATCTTGTCGGGACGCTCCTAGAAGATATCTTTTAAAACAACTTGGGCCAGTGGGGACATGGTTTCTCTGTTGGTCCACCTAATCAGCTAGGACCCGGCCTCATGTGAGAATTAACGGCAATCCGACATGCGTCAGCCGGAAGAGTCCGATCTGAGAGTGCGGACGGCTTTTGGATTGGGTGTCGACTCCCCGGGGGCCACCCGGATTTGATCGTTGTTAGCTAGAGGGACCTGTCGTACGGATCTCTTGGGACTAAATCATAAAATGGTTGTCTATCATGGGTAGCAACTGAGAGAGATGGGTGTGCGTGCGGAGCCTTGTAATGGGCAGTTGGTACACCCCTGCAGGGTTAAATCTTTTCGTGAAGTCGTGTCCACGGTTATGGACAACTTGAGACCTACTCCTTGTTCATAGACAACAACAACCGAGATAATCTTAATATAACTTGATCAACGTGTGTGTGTGCCTTGACTGCTTCTTCTTCGTCGGGATGCAAAGACGAGTTCAAGGATAGGATAGCTGTTATGCTTGCGTAAGTAGAGGATAGCAAGACTTGTTGGAGGTGATTCTTCATCGAATGCTTGGCTTCTTATCTTACTCTCTAGATCGTTAGCCACATCATCAATGCTAGTGCGGCAGCAACCTCACCACTTACCCCATCCTTACCGTAAACTACTAGTTGTCCTAGAATGACGAGTGATGAAGTCCTTGCTGGGTCAGTAGACCACTACAGCTGGATGCTGAGTACTTCTATACTCATGATACTACCCCCAGACTCTTTTCAGGGTTCTTGATCGACAACAGGTATGGTGATCGACGTTTCACGTGGAGACTCGACGATGACTAGTTAGGCGGATCACGACGGAGGGCCTGGACCCGTGTGGTTATGGGGATCGATGTTTTTCTCTTTGCCACTAGGCATTTGATTGTAGTCTGTACTCAGACATGTATCTTCCGATGTTGTATTGTATTAAGGCAGCTGTATGCCGATTGTATGAGATGTTGTATCTTTGTATCTGTAATGTTGTGATATCATGTAGGAAATCCGGGGCATATGGCATTGTCATATGTCGCGGTGGGACCGATATGTGCTTCTTCCCCAGATCTGGATGGAAACGTCTAGATCTGGAACAGTACCGCATATCGGACCTTACAGGTAGCCACCATGCGCTTCAGGACTTCAATATCCTCCGGAGATGTCAGCCGAGAATCGGGCAGAGGAAGCGCTGGTTCCTCCTCATCCCTGTTCCCCTTCCTGGAGGAACTCTGCTTACCCATGGATTCGAGTTAGGGGAATCGTGAAGGAAAGGAGTCATCAGCGGAAATTCAAGATGCAGAGGGCAGGAGTCATCAAGAGTATAGGTGTGACCGCCGCCTTACGTGCAGTCCCCTTTTTACGGAAGTCGATCTGGACAGTTGCCGAGGCGTCATGGGTATCACAGATTCATGGTCCGCTTTGACCACGCCATGTACCACGATGCTTGGGACCAGCACAAGGTTCGCCATACGTCGCTCCCTTCCCGAGGACAGATCTGTCTGCGTAGCATGCTGGTGGTTACTTTGGGCCCACCTGGAACCGGGGTACCTTAGGACGTGTTTCTGGGCCAAGATGGGCTAGGGACGATGGTACTTCCGTTTCCTCATGAAGATCTCACTAATACGTACAAAATGCATCACTATTTTATATCATAAGTCACCTCTATTCATTTATATATTTCATATTATAATGCATCTCTCATGGTGTTTTGGCTTGTTTTACACAGTTTACAACTCACCGGTGCCAAGACAGTAGAACCAGGAATCAGTCGGAAAAAATGCATATAGAGATGGCATATCTACACAACTCCAAACGGCGTGAAAATTTATAGGAAGTGTTTGTGGATCAATTAACGAAGACACGCAGATGGAGCGTCGAAGGGGGGCCACCAGGTGTCCATGCAAAACATGGTGCTGCGACCCTCCCCTGCTGCGCCCTCTGGCCGACTGGGTGGTGGGTCCCACCTCCCAGCTCCCCCTTTTGGGTATATACTCCCCGAAACCTAAAAATCTAGGGGGGAGCTTAGATCAGAAGTTTCACCGCCGCTGCGAGGAGGAAACCAACAGAGAAGAAAATACCTCTTCGGCGGGCAGATTCGGCCGGGGAAAACTACTCTCGGAGGGGGAGATCATCCTCGTTGCCATCACCTTCGTCACGAGCATCATCTCCATCTTCATCTCACCTCACTTTACCATTGAAATTTGTGTAGTACTTTGCACAATTCGTCATCTCTACTTTACCAGTGTTGATTACTACTTTGTGGTTGATGCTATTGAGTTTTGTTGGAGAATTATTGTTAAGATCACATTGTTCATCATATATTTATCACCTCAGATCATTATCTCTTTTATGGCTTGTGAGTAGTTACTTTAGTTCTTGAGGACATGGAAGAAGTCTTGTTACTTTAGTTGGTTTGATATTTAACTTATGGTATTATTCTTCTAGTGGTGCTATGTGAACATTGACTACATAGCACTTCACCTTTTAAGGTCCTAGGGGAATGCATTGTCTATTAAGAATGCTTATGGTGGGTTGTCGGAGTGACAGAATTTGAACCCCAGTTTCCATGCTTTTGCACAAGGGAGTGTAGGATCCTAGCATTTATTGCTACAGTTAGGTCTACCTTAATTTCTCTCTTGTATTTGGGGATGCTTGCAAGAGGTTTAACTGAAAGAGCACACATGGTTTATTCTAGGCGGTGTGCTAGCATAGGTTCACCCACACAAAACTCATCGAAACAATAAATACTACTGGGCGGAATATGGTGAAGGTAACTTCAATATCTCTCCCATCTGTCTTAGGAGTCCTTTATCTTTTTAAATAAAACGTTTTGGCTTATCCTTTGCGATCAAAAGGATTGGTCCACTTGCTGCAACTATTTATCTTTTGCTTTGCTTGCCTTTTATTTACCTATCAACTATTACAAAAACTCATAAAAAGTTACCTTTCAGTGTATGCAGTTGTTCCTTGCTCAAAGTCACTTGTCTTTACCTTCTGCTCCTCGTTGGGATCCCTACATTCGTGGGTCATCCAGACCATTTTCTGGCTCCATTGTCGGGGGGTGTAGCGCTATTGGTAAGTGAAATTGGTAAGGGAACCTTTATACTGTGTGTGCTATTTTTATTTCATCGTTACAAATTTTCATCCTTATGGATGACTGGGCACTTGGCTCCTTGCTTGTGGGAGGCTGTCCCGCCACACTTGTGACGGAGAAGGCTCCTCCACCTACTAAAATTGTTTCATTGAAAATACATACTGGTATTATTGATCTTGTCATGGCTAATTGTTATGTAGGAGACGCACATCCCAGTATGCACTTGCTTTATCTTGTAGAATTATGTGCCTTATTTAAGTATCCAAGTCTATCCAGGTATATAGTCATGAGGAAATTATTCTCTCTATCATTAAAAGATAAGGCTTGGGATTGGTATAGGCTTCTCGATACCTCTCATTTATTAAATTGGCTAGAGCGTATGCCTCTCTTTTATGCAAAGTTTTATCCTCTTCATGAAATACATCAAGACAGGAATTATATTTTTAATTTTTGGCCTCATGAAATAGAAAGTATTGCCAAAGCTTAGGTGAGATTTAAATTCCTAATGCTCAAATGTCTTGATCTTGAGCTCCCCAAGGATATTGTTCTCACAAATTAATATGCAAGATTTTCTCGCCAAGATAAAGATATGCTTGATGCTTCCTCAAGTGGGTTTTTTCCAGACAAAAGATAGATGGGATTTATTTGAAAGAATCCAGAGAAACACTGAAGATTGGGAGATTGATATAGGTAATGAACCATCTATAAACTATGGGCATGATTGCATTGAGTCTTATGTCAAAACTGATTACTTTTAATACCTTTTGTGCTAAGATTGGTCTTGATTCCCAACTTCCAAATTATTTTTGCAAAACTTTGTCTCTCATGTTAATGTTTGCAAAGAGCAAAAGGATAAATACAATTAGCTAATGAGAGAAGTGCCTATTAATGTTCATGTTTATGATCCTATTTTTCCTGCAGCTATTTATGAGAAGCCTTCTTTTCCCGTAAGGATGAGGGAGCATGGTTTTGTCATAGGTGTGGTCAATAAGAGTGAAAGACTGGTTGGTGAGAATGAGGATTAGGTTGCGCTAGTCAAAGATCTTGTCACAAGTAATGTTGAGGATTCCAATATAAATTTTTGCATTCTCTCTACTAACTTTGTTACAGCCAAGAACAAAGGCCCAATTTCAGGTACTCCAGTTGTACCTGTCAAGATAGGCTATGTGATTTAGGATCCAGTGCTAGCTCTATTCCTTTTTCACTTTATCAAGAGATTATGAATGAAATTCTACCCTGTAAAATTGAGGACGTTGATGTTACTATTCATCTCGCGAATGAGGAAACTATTTCCCCTACTGGAATTGTACGAGATGTTGAAGTTCAATGTGGATAGGTAAAATATCCTATCTACTTTTAAATATTTGGGTCAGTACAAGATGATTTTAGTCCTATTATTTTTGTCCTATTCTTCAATGGTGAGCCATATGAGTTCAACTTCTCTAAATTTTCAAAGAAACCTCTTGGTACAGATTTACCTAGTAATGATAGAATTATTGAAGAAATTGCTTCTATTGCTATTCCTCCTAACGATCCTTTGCAACAATTTATGGAGGACCACGAGAATGATATTCATATGTAGGAAAGAAATGAATTGGATGATATCTTTTTGAGACAACCTATTATCTTGAAGAAGATCCGATGTTTGATCTAAAGCCTCTTCCCGATACACTCAAGTATGCTTATTTAGATGCAAAGAAAATATGTCATGTTATTATCAATGCTAATCTCTCAAGATATGAAGAAGAGCGATTATTGGAAACCCTTTGCAAACACCATGGTGTCTTCGGCTATACACTTGATGACATAAAAGGGATTAGTTCGAAAATTTGTCAACACACTATTAATCTTGAGCCCGATGCTAAGCCGGTTGTTGATCATCAACGACGGGTGAACCCGAAGATGAAAGATGTTGTTAGAACTGAAGTCTTAAAGCTACTTGCAGCAGGTATCATCTATCCTGTAGATGATATTAGGTGGGTTAGTCCTGTTCATTGTGTTCCTAAGAAAGGTGGAATGACCGTAGTTCCTAAAGATAAGAATGAACTAATCCCTCAAAGAACTATTATTGGATATAGAATGTGTATTGATTACAAAAAACTGAACAAGGCTACCAGGAAGGATCACTACCCTCTACCTTTCATCGACCAAATGCTTGAAAGGTTATTTAAGAACACTCACTTCTGTTATCTTGATGTTTATTCTAGGTACCCTCAAATTCATGTTAACACTGCTGATCCAGAGAAGACTACTTTCACTTGCCCCTATGATACTTATGCTTAACTGTGTGCCTTTTGGTTTACGCAATGCCCCTCCTACTTTTCGTAGATGCATGTCTGCTATCTTTCATCGTTTCTGTGAGGAGATTGTGGAGGTTTTCATGGATGACTTTTCCGTCTATGGAACCTCTTTTTACAACCGTCTCCACAATCTTAATAAGGTTTTGTAGCGGTGTCAAGAAACCAACTTAGTGCTTAATTGGGAGAAGTGCCACTTCATGGTCAATGAAGTGATCTTTCTTGGCCACAAGATTTCAACGAGGGGAATCGAGGCAAACAAGGTGAAAATTGAAGCAATTGAATGGAGGCCCTATCCTAAAGATATTAAAGGTATTCGTAGTTTTCTCGGTCATGCTGGTTTCTATAGAAGATCTATTAAGGACTTTTCTAAGACCTTGAGGCCCCTCACTAATCTTTTCCAGAAGGATATCCATTTTTTGATGAATATTGTAAGGAAGCCTTCGAAGTTCTCAAGAAAGCCTTAATAACTGCTCCTATAGTCCAACCGCCTGATCGGATTTACCTTTTGAAATCATGTGTGATGCTAGTGATTCTGCTGTTGGAGCTGTTTTAGGATAAAGAGTTGATTAGAAGTTGAATGTTATATATTATGCTAGAAAAACTATTGATAGTCCTCAAAAGAATTATGCTACAACAGAAAAAAGAATTTTTAGGAGTAGTGTTTGCTTGTGATAAGGTTAGACAATACATTATTGATACCAAAGTTATTATTCACACTGACCATTCTGCTATTAAGTATCTTATGGAGAAGAAGGATGCCAAACTGTGACTCTCCGCCTGAATACCACTGTACACAGGCGAACGTCGCCCACACACCAGCCCAGGAATCACTCTGGTGTGCGCGCTTACAACATGTATCAAGAACATAGGAACAACTGTAAAAGGATTCATGAGCCAAAGTGGCTTGAATCAATATATTACAACCATAGCTGGTTTCTTACAGAGATGGGGGCAGCGGAATAAAAAATTTCTACGGCAGCACGGACTTGGAGCGGCTCCAATCCATAGGGATCTGACTGGGTTACTCTCCTAGCTCGCGAACGCTTCGACTGCTCCTAGGGAAAGCGGATCCTTAGGTAAACCATAAAATCTGGCTACGCGAATAACCATGGAGAAAAGCCATGTGAGTACGTTTGAATGTACTCGCAAACAAGCAAACCAAGTAACATATACACCAAGCAAAGCAATCCATGGCATTCAAGCATGCACAAGTTATTAGAGTATAGTAGTTATCATGGCATAGCAGTTTAAACAATATTAACATGATGAATCTAGCATACTATCATGAATAATATCAGTGCAATAACAATCAACACATGGGCCACTCATGATCATCGCATGATCATGCATCTTACCTCAGAGGCCTTACCGAATCCTCCTTCAGGCGCCGGGTCATTACATGACCAATCCACTTATACGGTCCGTCGCACGACCACAAACTCAGCACATTCATCCCACCGAACTCATGTTGATCCCAAGTGTGACCTACTAGGAACTGCGTCCAATACCGTGGACTCGGCTATTCGAATAGATTTGTGTGACTCTGCAGAGCTTGTGCACTTTACCCACACTATGGAGCTCTTCCTCCATCCAGTACCTTGAAACTTGTCCCACATGAACCTTGGAACTCGTACCATAGAAGTGGACTAGGAATTCTCCAACGAAGCCGTTCTACCGCGTGCCTCCCTTACCCTATCACCTGTCATACTTTGCAAGTCATGCCCTCGGTAGCCCTGTGCCCTCCCGGCACCTGCCATCGCATGGCAACCGACCATCGCATGGTCAACAACATTGTCCCAAACGGGGACTGGATCCATATAATCAAACCAGCTCTCAAGGTTATCGTCGTGTAAGGCCCGATATGCGGTACTGTTCCAGATCTAGATGTTTCCATCCAGATCCGGGGACGAAGCTCATATCAGTCCCACCGCAACATATGACAAAGTCATATGCCCCGGATTTCCAACATGATATCACAACATTACAGATACAAGGATACAACATCTCATACAATCGGCATACATCTGCCTCAAATACAATACAACAACGGAAGATACATGTCTGGGTACAGACTACAAGCAAATGCCTAATGGCAAAGAGAAAAACATCGATCCCCATAACCACACGGGTCCAGGCCCTCCGCCGGGATCCGCCTAACTAGTCGTCGTCGAGCCTCCACGTGAAACGTCGATCATCGTACCTGTTGTCGATCAAGTACCCTGAAAAGAGTTTGGGGGTAGTATCATGAGTACGGAAGTATTCAGCATCCAAGTGTAGTGGTCAACTGACCCAGCAAGGACTTCATCACTCGTCATTCTAGGACAACTAGTAGTTTACGGTAAGGAAGGGATAAGTGGTGAGGTTGCTGCCGCACTAGCATTTATGAAGTGCCTAACGATCTAGAGAGTAAGGTAAGAAGCCAAGCATTCGATGAGGAATCGCCTCCAACAAGTCTTGCTATCAACTACTTATGCAATCATAGCACCTATCCTATCCTTGTCCTCCTCTTCGCATCCCGGCGAAGAAGAAGCAGTCAAGGCACACAAACGTTGATCAAGTTATATTAAGATTATCTCAGTTGTTGTTGTCTATGAACAAGGAGTAGGTCTCAAGTCGTCCATAACCGTGGACACGGCTTCTCGAAAAGATTTAACCCTGCAGGGGTGTACCAACTGCCCATTACAAGGCTCCTCACGCACGCCCATCTCTCTTAGTTGCTACCCATCACAGGCAACCATTTTATGATTTAGTTCCAAGAGATCCGAAACGACAGGTCCATCTAACTAACAATAAGAAAATCCGGGTGGCCCCCGGTGAGTCGACATCCAGCTCAGGAGCCGGCCACGCTCTCGATCTGGTCTCTACCGTCTGTCGCAGGTTTGGATAGCCGGTTAATCACACATGGGAAACCGGGTCCCAGCTGAACAAGGTGGGCCAGCAAGGGAACTATTTCCTCACTGGTCCGGGTTGGTTTAAAAACTACTGGCAGCTGACCAGCACACACACGGTTTCAAATGGTAAATCAGCTTGGGCCACCACTAGAAATGTTTGAAGCTAGGTAGGTAAGAAAAGGGGACCCCATAAAATCCCACACGCGGTTAGGCACGCTAAGTCTTAAAACCAATACCCGGAACTCGGATCCTAGGTGACTCGAATGGAACAAAGCGTCGGGGCGGGATAGCCTAGACCTTCCATCCTTCGTCGAATATAGTGAACATTATAATAATCATATCATCAATAACAATATAATAATGTGATATCCCAAACCAAGGAATAACAGGGTAATCATCGTAGCATCCTAAGCATGCATACTAAGCAGGGGCTGAGCAACGAGCAATAGTAACATAGCAGTACAAGGTTTGCTGGGAGGGGACATGATTGTATTGGTTTGAAAGAGGTTGTAAACATGTGGTAGGATCAAACATCGAACCTAACCTATACTAGCATGCAAACCGCTGGTTAAAATAGAATGGATCATAAGTAATGTATAGTCCTTGCCTGTTGATAAGTCGGGTTTCGAAGGTGTAGTCGATCGCAAGCTCGCATCTTCTCCGAAGGGTACCCGCGGAAGCACACAAGAGGGTAAACACTGGAAAGCAATCAACAAGCAAGCACTCTATTACTACGGGGCAACACAAGATCAAGAAGACATCACACGACACGGCAACGCGATACGGATCTATCGCCGAGAACGGTTACTAACAGTTTAAGTGGAGTACTCGTCACACACGACGATACCCCACATTTGGAAAGGTTCAAGTTGCTTAGCTACAGGTGATCAACAAAGGTTGATAACATGGAAACTCAAGAGACCATGGCATAGCAGACAAACATGTCAAGAGGTGAAGCACAAAGTAAACTATCTATGCTAGTCAACTTAAGTGAGGCACAACCTAAACATGGCATAACATTAAGTACCGCACGATGATTAAAACATTTGGTACTGTTCTGTCCTAAACCATATTTTAGGTTGGTTAACAACAGAAAAAAAATGCATAAACACAAATTACACGAAAAACTAATCAAGTTACATATAAAGAACACCCCAAATGGATTTACGGTTAAAAAGATACAAGCAAAACAAGTTACGGGCACAATCTGCCAACATCACGAAGCACACTTTAGAGCAATGCACAAACAGGATAATCAATGCAAACATGCTCACAAATGATATGGAACTAAAGTAGACATGACAGGGAAGGCATGGCAAAAAGAATCATGCAAATAGGCATCATAGATCAAAAGATATTAAGCATGAAGGATGGCATCAAAACATTACAGACTTAGAGAAAAACAGAGGTGGCTGTCAAAAACAGTAGCATAGCAACTTTGGAGCTCAATAACTATATGACCAGCAAGCATATCATGGAAATGCAATACATGTAATCGAAGTAGACATGATGCTTAATAATATGCAATTGTAATCGCTCAATTTCGATAAACGGTTGCGACGCAACCGTCACCCGAAGTTGCAACAAATTAACAGTTTCAGCAACAGCAGCTCATTAACATCGGGAGCACCACTTTGGAGCAAGATTTAATATAGCTAAAGCACCCAAACATGACAATTTAAAGCATGGAAATGAAGTACACATGATGCTTAGCACATAGGAAAAAGAATCAATGCAATAGGCCTCATGGATGAGTCACAATCATCAACCAAAGTTGCAATAAAATAACAACAGCAGCACATAACAGCAATTAGTAGCAGTTTAACGGCCTGATGCCCACTTCAACACAGATTAGGAACATCAAGATGGCCTCAAATCAAAATTCTCACAAAAGATGGATTGAAGTACACACAATTCTAAGCAATTTTCATTTCGGGCGCATCACGATCCAAGCTACGGTTTAATCGCAAACTACGTTGCAAAATTGAATCAGCAGCATAATTCTCCAGACTTAGCAGAAATTTGACAGGGGAAAAAAATACAAAGGAAAAAAACAAGAACCTCACCCATATGGGCTCGGCCCAAATGCGGCCTGGAGAGGCCGGCCTGGCGGCTGGGCTGTGGCGGTCTGTCTGGGCCTTGTGGGAGGCCGGCCCACACATGCGGTAGTGACGACTGCAGATCGGGATCGACCCGATCCCGTGCGAGCGGCCAGCCCCGACGGGGGCCAACTCCGGCGAGAGGCAAGGCGGCGCCGGGCGGCGGGGTGTCGACGATTGGAGGAACGGCCGCCGGACGGGACGGCGGTGCGGAGCGGCTGACAGGGTCACGGCGCGGCGGCGCGAGCTCCTCGAGCTCGGGCCCGGCCACCATGGCGCGCGGCGGCTGCGGCCCCTCTTCTCGGGCTTCGGTGACCTACAAGGCGAGGCGGGGAAGGGCGGTGAGAAGGAGGAGAGGAGATGGAAGACGGGCGCGGGAGGAGGAGGCCCTGGCCGAAGCGGCTGCTGGTCGCCAGCGGCGCGTGCGGCGGCCGGCCGAGGTGGAGGCGGCGGCGCCCACGGGTTGAGCAGAGAGAGAGGAGAGAGAAAGGTGGGTAGGCTGTGTGAATCGGCCGATCGAACGGTCCAGATCGCATGGGGCTAGAATTTGGGCAAAAATTGGGCAAAAATGCGAAATTGGGGGCAAAGTGGAGGGGGTGGCTGCAATTTTGGCTTAGGGAAACCCTAAGTGGGGGTGGGAGAGTGGTGGTCTTTATATAGCCCAGGTGGCTGGCAGTTTGCAAAAACATCCTCGGTTTTCTCTTGCGCGCGCGGTGTTTACGTTTCTGACCGCCGGGGGTCCGTAGTACTACCGATTCAGGTAAAACTTCGAACTGCGCGACCAGCGCGTCGAGCCGGCGGCGTTCACCTCGCGCTATAACCATTCCGAGAACACTTTCTGGCGCGCTGTAAAAATATCCGTTTAATTATTAAACGGGGTTTTTTCGTTCCGTTGGCTGCGACTGGTCTCGTGCGGTTTTCACGATGTGATCGGGTGAAACCCGCTATCGCAAAGGTCGAGTGTCAGGGTGGCAAGGGTTGGTCTCTGTCCGATACGAGATAAGAGGGGGAAAAATAATCGCCGATCGATAAATCGGGGATGCAAACACCGTAAACAAATCAGACAATCAAACAATTCACACCGAAACCAAAATTTTTAATTTTTGTGAAATCTGGGATGTTACACGCCGCCTACCTTATCAGGGTAGCGCGCGCGCATAACCTCCCCAAGTTGGTGATACGAATAAGAGAGCGCACCGATAGACCGAACCAAGGCCATCCCATACCTGCGAGTGTGATTACACTAGTGAACTCGGTTCGGTGGCACTTGATCAACAGTTACTCCAGTCCAATCCGATCAACAACATCCATTGAGCAACATATGATCAAGTGAAAGGGCATGTGCCCTTATCTTTGGTTTTGGTAATTGATGACAATCTTTATGGACTAATGGTTTCCTTGATTTATACTTTATGGTTTGTCCATAGGCAACTCTTGATGATCATATGGTGGCTTCAAGGCTGTAGGATGAAGATTTCGTGTTGACCAAGGTGTTCTTCATGGAGCTATCCAAAGATTGGTTAAGGTGATGTGTGCAAGGTCAAGAGGTGCATCACGAAGATATCGTATGCTTGGAGCTTGCCGACCATTTGGTGATAATGGTCGTGTGAGGATGTGCCTAAAAGAGGCTCACCCATAATGGAGTATGGGGGAGCTATCTACAAGTCTTCATCGAGCTGGCGGAATCAAGAAATATGTTCCAACTTGAGGCGGGCATGATCTTCATCATCAAGCTCAAGTGCATTATGCGCAAGACAAAGGTTTGAATAGATAGGTGTCTAGTTTACCGGTCTCTTGGTAGTAGTTAGGAGACCGTATTATAGGCTAGGCCGAGTCGTTCGTGGAGAGCTCAAACCTTTTGCATCCTTGGCATCATCTTTATTGGTTCTTGATTGGTTTCTCTCTCTGTGAGTTTTGGAGCTTGTGGTCTTCTTCCTGACAAGCTCGTGATCATCGAAAACGGATTTCATATGCATCTTCTCTTATGATTTTCGATGCGGGAGATTTGCCGGTTATCCTTGGTTAGAGGTTTCACACCTCTATTTTCGATGCTGTTGTGATTAGGCAGCTCTGTTCGTTAGCTTTCCATCAAGATTGAGTTAGCCTTAATCGGAGTTCATTTGCAGAAGTTGTGGCAGTTCAGGGTTTGCGTGTTTCATTTGGAGTTCATCTATTGTGTGGCCTGGGCTCCCTGGTTCTGCCAGGGCGGTAGTACCGCTCCCAGTGCGGTAGTACCGTGCCACGGTAGTACCGCGGGCAAGTACCGCACTCACTACCGTAAGTCCACTGGACTCTGCGGTAGTTGGCACGGTACTGGCCCCCGGTAGTACCGTGGGGCGGTAGTATCGCTCCCAGTGCGGTAGTACCGTGCCACGGTAGTACCGCGGGCAAGTACCGCACTCACTACCGTAAGTCCACTGGACTCTGTGGTAGTAGGCACGGAACTGGGCTTCCATAGTACCGTGGGGTGGTAGTACCGCTCCCGGTGCGGTAGTACCGCAACACGGTAGTACCGTGGTTGATGGGCTGCCAACGGGTTCCAACGGCTGGATTCGTGGGGGACTATAAAGTGGGGGACTTCTTCTTCCTTTGTCAACACCGGTTTTGTGCAAGTTCTTCCCCCCATTGTTGACCTCTTTGAGCTTGCTTACTCTCTTCCTCTCCTATGATTCTAGCTCCTTTTTGAGGGAAAAGAGAGAGGAGGTCTAGATCCACATTATCCACCAAGCCACCCCTCCTCTAAGTGAGGGGCACCTTGTGGATCTAGATCTTGGAGTTCTTTGTGTTCTCTTTGTTCTTCCTCTCATATTCCTCCATAGCTTTTGTTACTTTGGTGGGATTTGAGAGTTGGGGACTTGAGCACTTCGTGTGCTCTTGCCATTGCATTTGGTGCATCGGTTTGAGTTCTCTCAGAGGATTCATTGTAGTAAGTGAAGTTGAGAATATAGCTACTCTTGAGTGCATTGGCACTCTAGAGCTTGTACCTCGTGGGTGCGTTGGCACCTAGAGGCTTGTTGTTGCGGAGCTCAATCATTGTGGTGGAAAGCTTCGGGACGCTACGGGAGCCTCCAATTCGGTTGTGGAGATAGCCCCGAGCATTTGTACGGGTTTGGTGACTGCCCCCAAGGGTCGCCATTTGTACGGGTTCGATGACCGCCCTCTGAATTAGATAGCATGCTTAAGGACTTTATCACTACACAAAAAGCCTGCAACAAGAGTGTAGAAGAGAAATTAGACAAATTAGATAGTCTCACTTTGAAGGTAGTCAACTTAACGCATGAGGTAGAATTTCTTAAAATTAGAACTTCTCCCCTTGAGGAGAGGACGACCACTCCTATGAATGCTATTCAAGTGCAAATTAATGAAAACATTAGGATGTTGGCCAAACTTAAAGATAGATGGGCTAGAGAAAAGGAGAAGAAGATAGAATTAAGAGCCTTCCTACACACCATACCATTGCTACTATCCAAGTTGTTGAGGATATCTGAATGCTTAGCACCCAACACACCCCTAGTCCCATTGGACCTATTAATGGTGATGTTATTACCTCAACCGTAGAAGAATAAAATCCTATGTACATAGAGGCTTTCAAACAAGTAAACCTAAATGACATAACTACCACCTTACTTGATAGTAGTGACCTTGATTTTGATAGTTGTACCCTTTCAGAAGTTATTAGTTTACTACACATAATGTTTGGAGACCCCCACACTAGCAAACTAAATCTTGCCTTCCTGTAGCGTATCACCAATGCTCTCATTAAAGCTAGGGAGGAGACTATTAGGTTAGAAGCCTCTATACCTATATATCTAGAAGATGGTTGGCACCCTATGATAAAAATTAAATTGAATAACTTATCTTGCTATGCTTTATGTGATGTTGGAGCTAGTACCTCCGTTATGCCCAAAAGAATGTATGATATGTTTTTTTTTGAATTTTAAGTCTGTGAAGCATGAGCACCACAGTATTATTGCATGGGAGAACCAAGAGTTCTCAAAGAATATTACAAGATAAAATAGGCATGAAAAGTAAAGACAGGAAGTAATGTAAACCTAGCTATACTAGTGCAAAGAATTAATCCAAGAAATCAATCTAGTTTTAGGATCTCCCTGCAATCTATGTGAAAGCAAGGTGATATCCTGCACAAAGTGCCTTCTCCAGGAATGAAAAGAGGGTATGTCATTCCTGAAGGTCTTCCCATTTCTGACTATCCAAACACACCAAGCAGCTGTAAGCATGACCTCCATGAAGAAAGGCTGACCAAATGAATCTCTGGCCTGCTGTAAGCAGGAGTGCAAGGATCCAGTGGCCCCCCATGTAATTTGCAGGTAGTTCCAAACTCTGCAGCTGAAGTTGCAAGAGAAGAACAAATGTAATCTTTCTTCCAGAACATGTGAGTGACAAAGCACACAAAATTTGTCCTCAGTGGGAGATCTCCAATGTCTCCTGACTAGTAGATCTTTAGTATTTAATCTGTCATACAGCAGGAGACAACCAAAAGCTTTGATCTTCATGGTATACTTACTCCTCCAGATCCAGACACAAGACTGATCAGTTGGCATATTGGAATGCATGTGATTGTAAAACCCCTTGGCAGTATAACCATGCTTACCAGGCCAGTGCCAAGAATCAACAGCCTGGGGATCTCTCTGGAAATCAAATAGCCAATCCTTGAGAATTAAGTACTCAGCTGAAGCTTGGTGTGAGAGTGGCAAGTAAAACAAAAGATCTTCATCCTCCAGGCACAAAAAGTCATGAATAGATAGTTTGTCATCTTTCACAATGGAGACAAGATGAGGCAATCTATCCCTTAGTGCTCTAAATGAGCCATTGATGTGCCACCCATCAGACCAAAAAAGAGCAGAGTCTCCAGCATTGACCATGAAAGAAACCACTGGTCTATATAGGTCATGCAGTTTGAAAACATCCCTCCACCAAAAGGATCCACAAAGCATAGTTGCATGGGGGACATTGCCACTGTAATAAGTGTTCCAAATAAGAGAAATCCAAGGAACATTATCCTTATTATAAAACTTATGCAAATGCTTCAGAAGTAGAGCTTTGTTTTGCAGGTTCAAATTGATGATACCCAACCCACCTTTCTTCTTAGGCCGGCAAACTAGCTCCCAAGCAGCAAGAGATTGTCTTGGAGTATCTGAATTACCTCTCCAGAGGCATTGTCTCTGAATTTCTCTAGCTGTTTGAAGATGCCCTGAGGGATAGCAAGACTACAAAGGTGATAAATAGGCATGGAGGATAGGACTGAATTGAGTAACTGCAGCCTAGCACCTTGGTTCGACCTAGCAGAACTAGCAGAGAGTCTTCTTTCCACCCTGTCCACCAAAGGCATAAGGTCCTGAATTTTTGGCCTGGTAATACCAAGTGGTAGACCAAGGTAAGTGAAGGGCATTTGTCCAATGGAGCAATCAAAAACTTCAGCTAGGTGAAAAGTCATAGCCTCATCAACATTCAGGGGGATTAAAGAAGATTTATTGAAATTGACTTTGAGACCAGTGGAAGCATGGAACCTAATGAGCATATCCTTGATTGCCAAAAGCCGAGTTTCATCAGCATGGATTACCATGATAGTGTCATCAGCATACTGAATGATGGGGTAATTGGGATCATGAGAAGGACTAGGCAGTGTCAAGACTTGATCATGGAGCATGTTATTAACTACTGACTGTAGAAGATCAGCATCCAGTACAAACAAAAGAGGAGACAAAGGATCCCCTTGTCTAACCCATATTTTGTAGTAGAACTGCTTACCAGGCACTCCATTCAATAGGATGGATGAAGATCTAGAGCCTAAAATCTCTTTAATCCAACTGATCCATTTTTGACAAAACCCCTTGTGCTCCAGAACCTAAAGGACAATATCATGCTCAATGGTGTCAAAAGCCTTTGCAAAATGTAACTTCAGAATTAGTAATGGCTTTTTAGACTGTTTTCATTGGTGGATATACTCAAAAGCCCATGCTAAGCAGTCCTGAATAGATCTTGACGGAAAGAAGCCATATTGATTCAAGTGTATACACTGAAGAATAACCTTCTGAAGTCTATTAGCAAGTAACTTTATGAGAAATTTCAGACAGGTGTTGGTCAATGATATAGGCCTAAAGTCATTGGGGGAAATAGGAGTTAGAATTTTAGGAATCAAGGCAATTAAAGAACCATTGAGACATTCCAACTTGAGAGTTCCATCAGCAAAGTGAGAAATCAGACTCATAAAGTCAGAATTATGGGCCAACATTTCTTAAGGAATAATCCATTGAAACCATCAGGACCAGGAGCTCTATTCACAGGGAGGACTTTAAGAACCTCATTAATCTCAGTCTGGGTGAAAGGAGAGGCCAGATCCTGTAAACCCTCCACGGGGTGGATTAATTCAGAGAGATTGAACTCCATTTGGATACCTTGAGAAACCCCCATTCTATCTCTCTGTAAGAACTCCACAACAAGTTGGCCATCTGCTCATGATCAGTGATAATAGCACCATCAGGAGCATGTAATGAGGAAATGGAATTCTTCCTCATTCTTTCAGAAGCCATGGCATGATTTTTCTTTGAATTCTCCTCTCCCACTTTAATGTCTCTGATAGTACATCTTTGCCTCAAATATAAAAACTGTAATCTGAGAATATGCTCATGGTGAGATTTCACAATTTGTCTGAAGTTGAACTCAGGCCTTGTTAGGGGTCTAAATTCCTCCAAAGAATCAAAAGCTAGCACCACATATGAGCATTTGAGGATGAGCTTCTTAAGATATGCCATGTTGGAGGACCACTTTTTAAGAGCATATCTGAGCCTTTTAAATTTCTTGGACAAAGTGGTGGCAGCAGAATTGGCCATAACAGGAGCATTCCAAGAATTCTGCACACATTCCATGAAACCACGTAGCTCAGCCCAAAATTTTTCAAACCTGAAAAGGTTACTCTTTGGGATAGTTGTGTCAATGGACACAATACAAGGCACATGATAAGATGAGGTCTTGCCCATGGGAAGGACAATTGTGTTTGGGTAAGCAAAAATCCAAGAACTAGAAGTAAAAACCAGTCTAATTTTTCCAGTAAAGTCTCATCCTGCATGTTAGACCAAGTATAAGCTCTTCCTTTAAGTGGTAGTTCTAGAATCCCAAGGTGTCCAATAATTTCATTGAACAAGAAAATGTCATTAAGATCACCACCAGGCCTGTTTATGTTCTCTAATGATCTTATGAAGTTAAAGTCTCCTAGCAGAAGCCAATTAATACCATCAGGAATATTAAGATCATAGAGCCATTGTACAAACTCATCCCTCATTGGACCTTGAAAAGGTCCATAGACAGAGACCAAAGTCCAAACTTCAGCATTATGGACAGAGGTGAAAGAGTTTGTAATGCCAAAGCGATTGGACTCCACCAGGGTTCCATTGAACATGGCAGAACACCAGACCACAGTAAGCCCACCAGAGGATCCCACTGAAGGGGAGAAAGAAAAATTATCAAATCTGCGAGGAAAAAAATTTCTGACCAGACAAAGATCAAAATTTTCACATTTGGTTTCTTGCAGACAAAGAATAGAACATCCACTTTCATCAATTTTAGCGCGCACATCACACTGTCTCTCAGCAGAATTCAGACCACACACATTCCAGCACATAACACGCCAATTACGATAATGAGAATTATTCATAATTAACGATATTGTTTATAACAAAAGTGAAGTCTGCATAACAGACATGAGAGCAGTTAGTGCAGCCGGACCAAAAGATCCAGAAAGGATCAACATAGTTCAGACTAAACAGAAAACCATAACTACTACACCCCACTCCCACATGAAAGATTAAAGGCGTATTAATCATGGTGAAACATCAGGGCTGGTTGTAGCAGACGGTCAATCCATAAGCTTGGACGTAGTGAGGTCTTCTGGAGCGATGCCCAGGGAGATGCCCAGATCCTGCATTGCACGGACTGGAGTGGGCGGAGGAATTTGCACTGCATCTTCAGTCTGTGAATCAGTGGGAGCTTGCAGTCTAGGACTTTTAGCACGTGGCTACCTCAAAGGGCTCGGCTTCATCTGGACAGCAGAGATAGGCTTGAAGCCAGACTTCTTTGCACATCTTCTGGTAATCCTGCATGTGGAGAAGTCATCATCATCACGCACCAGAGGGGGCCGAGTGCGGCGCTTCTTACCAACAGTGGGTTTGTTAGCAGTAGTAGACTATACACTAGGCACAGAAGGAGCAAATCTAGGTGGAGCTATAGCTGAACTGTCCACAGGAGGAAATTCAATCCTCAAATGCTCAGGAACCATCACTTGGCCCTCATCCGCAACCTGAAGAAGTAGGGTCCAGTCCCCAATAGGAGGAAGTGTCGAGGGGAGGATACTGACACTTTTAGGAATGAATCGTGCAGAGATAGCGGGAAATAAATCCGACATTGCTCGTTCTAGGATCATCTAAGGAGGAAGAACTGGACCAGACTGAACACGTCTCACCACTTCCTGAATTGGATCAAGAATTATGACTTGTGGGTGATATGGAACAATGGCCCAGTCCTCTCCATTATAAACCAGCTCTTGATCCTCCAGATTGTTGGGTTCCACATTAGGCGCATGAACTTCGATCACATCAGAGTTAGAAGATGAACTGGAGCCCGCAGAAGAATTGATCTCCATTGAAATCTGATCCTGTGGGGGCACAACATCCACCGGTTCATTCTCAGTAGCCACCTCATCATTCCAAGAAGGCCATCTTGCATCCTCATCCAGTGCAGCATCATTGTTACCTTGGTCATGTTGCTGCTGATGTTGAAGTGCACCTTCATTCCAGCCCAAGGCAGGGTATGGTGAGGCACCCCAAATAGAAACAGGGGGTGGTATATGTCCTGGCATGGGATGTGGATTTCCATCTAGTGGCAGGAAGGACAACATCAGCAAAATTGGCAGTGAGTATATAGATTGTTGCATTCCATGAAACCACCGTGCCTCCCCATGGAGCATATTCCCTGAAGACCACATCCCGCGGTACTAGATTATTGTCAGGGAAGGAGGCATGAACCAGAGAGCGGACCATGCGACTGTCGGTGGGATCCCACTCATTGAATTGCCCAAAAGTTCCTATGACCTCAGAAAGATAACGAGTATTTCTATAATCCAGAGGCACACCAATAAGCATGAGCCATCCCGTGCGGTGACCATGGATAGCCCAGAACACTTCTCCTTCATTGTGAGGGATGAATCTAACGAAAAAATCGTCGCCCTCTTCATCAAATCCAAGCGCAAACGGTGCATGTCCAACAAAAGATGCACGGACAACTGGACTCTCAACTTCAAACAGGCCTACCCCTTGAAACCAGGTCTGGGCCGAGGGAACAATCACCTGAAGCTCCTGGGTGAGTAAGTGCAGCACTTGCTCGCGTCTGACGCCGACCAAGTGCACCGCCTCGCCTCCGAAAAAATCTCAGCCGAAACAACCCTATCTTCTAGTTCCGCATTGGATGGATTTTCCACGGAACATGGCATGGTAAGTGATCCCGAAGGATTAGGGATAGAATCAACAGCTTCCGTACAGATAGGGGTGGCGGAAAAACTACCAAATTGAATCACTGGCCGGGCGGAAGCCACCGGTGACGTTGGCGGCGAGGGAGGGAGATCATGAACTGATGTATTGACATGAAGATATGATATTTCATGACGTGTAAAATAGTAACCAGCTTCAAGGATAGTTTGAGTGTCCCTTCCCGTAGGGAGAAAACGATAACCCTTACAAGCTTCATAGTTCATAAAAGTTGCAAATTAAAAAATTTTGTGCTTGGAGATCAGGGACTTCAACGCCGACTTGGATGGAGATTTCTCCATCGCAGCTAAACCTAGTTTAGCACGACGTTTGGAGGGACTAACTATAGTCCATTCCTCATCACATTCCACTTGCCAACATTGAAATTCCTTCTTCCAATAAGGTCCACCATTACCCCAAAGATGAAACAGGCAATGAAACTAAGGGCAAACAAAAGTCTTCTGATGGTAGATGAAAAAACCAACATCCTTGCAAGATACATGAAAACCATAAACCCGATCTTGCAAGTGGAAAACCTTAAGCCTGGAACAAAACCCTCCAATGGCTGCTTCCAACGCCAGACTGACGTTATCTTCATTCAAACGAAAGGAGTGCCGCACAAAAGAAACTACCAGAGTAAAATGACCAGATTCATCAGGGTGTACCATGTGGTTTAAGATCCGATGAACATGTTCAACCAACTTGATTCCCGGGGCAAAGTCAAGTCCCAAGGAGATTGACGCATGAACTGCCATAAAATGGAGATCAGTCAATGCAGAAGAGAGCAGCGAAGAGAAAGGTGGGATCCGACTTCAAATCTCACGGTTGGACGTAGAGATCGCCGTCGACGAGGTGGCGGCTCGGGCTAAGGGGGTGGGAGCGGGGCGGTAGAACATCATTTTATGAGTTAATGTATGATATGTTCGAATTGAAACCTTTTGATCCTTGTTCTTTTGGTGTTCATATTGTTGATTCTTCCGTAAATAAACCTTTGGGGAAGATTTATGATGTTCTTATTATTGTTAATGATAATTATGTCCCCGTTGATTTTACTATTATGGACATTGAGTGTGAACCCTCATGTCCAATTATTTTGTTACGTCCTTTTCTTTGCACTATTGGTGCTGTCATTGATATGAAAGAGGGAATATAAGATTCCAATTCCCTCTCAAGAAGGGCATGGAACACTTCTCTAGAGAGAAGATTAAGTTACCTTTTGAGTCCGTTACATGGGTTAATTATTCTCTTACACTTGATAAAACTTGATCTCTTTTGCTTCGTGCCTAGCTCAAAGGCTAAAAAAGCGTTTGTTGGGAGGCAACCCAAGATGTTTTGCATTCTATTTTTAGTGGTCTTGATGATTTTTACTACTGTAGCAACATCATTGTATCTTTATTTTGAAGCTTTGTGCCAAGTTTAGCCTCCGATTATAAGAAAGTTCAAAAGTTGTGATGTGCTGTCCAGAAAACAGATTCTTTCCCTTGACGGAAAAATTCGGTTAAAATCACTAGATCATCTTTTTGATCTGATTTTTTTTGACAGAGTGCGCTATACAATTAGCTTTCGTGCATATGTTGCGGGTTTTTTGATTTGAGTTGCAGAAGTACCCCAAAAAAATTATTTACTACCAGCTGGTTTCTTTTTCACAGATTCTGACCTGTTTTGAGTTTTCCCAGTTTTGCAAATCTTGCGCTAGCTTTTTCTTTGCAAAAACTTTTTTGAAATCTTGATAAATAGTAGATCTTGAAGAATATCTTTATTTCCAGTAAAGGAAAATTATTTTATTATGGGTACTAACCCCTCTAATCAGCTTATGATGAGTGATGTATGAAGGAAGTTTTAGAGTGTGCGAGGGAAGATGATGAAAGAAGATCCGGGAGTGTCAAACGCTCAAGCTTGGGGATGCCTGTGACACCCTGTATTTTGGAACTTTCTTTTTCCAAAAACTTTTCTTATTTATTTCTGGATTTACCATTTGATTTGATTTTGAGCACCTCTTTGGAGTTGAAACTTGATCATATTTTCTCTCCATGCTCAAGTGGCCCTTGATTCCAAGCCCTTCCATGTCATTTCTTTGATCCTCCTCATCCAAGCCACCATTTTTATTCAAGCCATGTGTTCATTTTCCAATAAAAGGAATATTCCTATTATTTGAGAATTGTGAAGAAACCACTATTTTTTATTTCTCCATAAATCCCCAAATAATTCCCTCATATCCTTGATGTCATATCTTGCCAAATTATCCAAAAACATTGCATGGCCCAACTGGATTTTTCATCGAGAAAAATTCATTTGTCTGTGGGGGCAGAGTGGAGTATTGTGAAGGGAGTGCCATTTCTCTTTATCCATTGTTTGTGAAACTTTTTGTGCAAGCTCATATGATCATATCACTGGCCTACACCAAATTCCACCATCATTTGCCTAGCCAAACTCCCACAATAAATTCCGAAAGTGTGGATGCAGCAAGGGGGCATTGTGAAGCAAGTGAAAGCTAGGGGATCCCATTTTCCTTGAAACTTTTTGTGCCTATCCCCACACCCAAATAACTCCAGTAAACCAAATTGTAGCCAATCCAACTACCCATGTGAGTGCATCATCAAGTATAAGATTCTGGTCAGCAGGACACCTGGTGAAGCAAGTACTAGCTAGGTGTACCCAATGGCCATGAAATTTTATACACATGAGCACACCACCAAATAACTCCTCTAAACCAATTTTCAGCCGATTCCATCAATCCTATGAGATGCTAGCTTCAACTTTCAATTCCTTGTCCAAATGGACACTTGCAAAGGAAGTACTAGATATCTTGCTCCATTTGAGGTGAAACTTGGCACATCTACTCACCCTCGTATATGATTAACCTTAGCCAAAAATCAAGTTTAAGGGAGCAATGTGCTAGCCATACCACAATGCAAACACCTTCAGCCTCCATAGCACATTTGCAAAGGAAGTGCCATGTGCATTGATCCTTTTGAGACCAAACTTTCCAGATCTCTATTCCTTTGCACCCCAAAGCCATGTGACAACCTGGCACTATCCCAATCCTCACCATGTGAGCGCAGCTTGCCTCCCAAGGTTGTTGTATCCAACTCTCCTTTGAGATAGAGATCACCTCGGTAGCCCATTTGGCCAACCAAGCATATCACTGTGATCAGCATCAAGAAGAGAACATGCTGGAAAAAGTTGGCCACATGAAAACCTTATCCAATCGCCAGTGCATTTGGTGGCCACGCCCTTGGCCGCACATGGCGTGCACTGGACGCGCTCTGGGCGTGCCCGACGCTTCCACATCGTGCACCATTGCACCCCGTCGCCTAGCTCCTTGTCTCGCTGTGCCGCACGGCTTTGCGGCACCCGCATGCTCCACGCGTCCCCCTCCCGAGCCCCCTCGAATCCCCTCGATGCCCGCCAGCTCAAGCCCGCCATGGCCGCGTCTGCTTGGCGTCGTCCAGCCACCGCATCACGCCCGCCCCCTATAAAAGGGAGCTTTCCCCCGTCCTCTAGGCCTCACCAGCAGCCTCTCCTCCATCGGGTATCCCTCCTAGCCGAAGCAATTGAGTCGAGTTGCCCGGATTGTCCCTCACTGTCGCCATTGCCGCCGCCCACTCCGGCCAAAATTCGTTCCAATGGAGCTGTCGGGGGAAGATCGCACGGCTAGACCCGGCTTGGAGACAAAGCCGGCCGGATGACAAGAGCAGGCTCGCGGAGATGAAAGCCGGACGAAGGAATCAAGATGGAGTCCACCTAACTTGGAAGATACGAAAAGCTACAAGACTTAGAGTAGGACCCGGATTGATATCCGACTTTTAATAGAATAAGAGACTAATTTGTATCCTACTAGGACTTTACATGTAAGACTCCCCCTTCCACCTATATAAGGAGGGGTAAGCCAACCCATACCACCCCCATCTCCACCCCCTGGCCTCTCCCTCGCCGCCGTGCTCCTCCCCGTTCGCCGGATCCCTGCCCGCCATGCCCCGAGGGCCACAGTCCGCCGTGGACAGTGGGGGGGGGGGCAACGAAGCCGGACACCCCACGCGGTGCCGCGGCCACCATCAGGAGCAGGCCTACGCGCCGCGTCCTTTGGGCCACACCGGCGAGCTCGCCCCGCCCCTCCTCTTGCCGGCGCCGCTCGGGCCGTGGCCCTGCTCTGCCCCGGCTGGAGCAGAGGAACGAAACAGGGGAGGGGAGAGTAAAGGGAAGCTGACAGGCGGGCCTCGCCTGTAAGTGGGCGCGGTCCCAGGGCATTTTCTTTATGTGGACACGTATACCTGTGAGTACGCTTTCCCTTCTGGAAAGCGGATTCCTTTCCACTTCGGGCGAGAATCCACTTTCTATTTACCAAAACCGTAAGGCGCCACCACAAAATCCAGAGAGGGACTCAGATGCAAATTCTTATTTGCAGATTTGCCCCTGATCTGTTCCCCCTCATATCTCCGCAACCCAAATTCCGAATGAGGTGATTCTTTTTGCGTTGGTTTTTTCTCGAGCTCGTCTTCATTTTGGAATATGTTTCATGCCCTGTTTTTCTGTTGTTCTTTGCTGGTCAAATAAAATATGTTGTTTAACCCTTTTCTTCGTGCCTCTTTATAGAATCTTTTTCTGGGCTTTTGTTGGTGTTGGAGACCAGGAGTTTCTTCACACTCTCTTGGTGAAGGCAAGCCACAACTTCTTTGTGAACCTTCATAAAGCTTTGACGTGCTTTAAAACTTGTCTTCGGTGATGCGATATTCTGGATATGCCTTGATCATTGTGCTACGTTTCGATCACCGTATTACCATGTTATATCCATGATATGTTTGAAACCATGATGACCATGTGCCTTTATTATGCTATGTCCATGATTTGATCAAGTTATCTATGCTATGCTTGTATGCATCGTAATCTCCCACCGTGCTCATTATGATGCTATATGTTAATATCATGTTGATCATCTTAACCTGGATAAGCTAATCACATAAACCTGCCCTGAAATGATACAATGATAACCATACCTTGTTATTTTCCGCATTATCTTGCTGTGAACTTATATGCTCATGTTGCACCTGATGCTTGTGTTTGTTGTTGGAGACATGCTTGGGACAAGTTGATCAGGTGCCACCGAACCGAACTTATCCATTGCAGCCACATTCGCCTATATGGGAAGGCCTTGGCTTGATATATCGATGTGCTCTCTTATTCGTATCACCAACGAAGGGAGGCTACGCGCGCGTGGTTATCATGATTAGGTAAGCGTAGTTGTTGATATGGGCCCGTCCCCGATTGGGACAAAGTTTGTGGACCATGCGATGGTCGGTTGCCATGCGATGGGCAGGTGTGTCTGGAGGACACGGGGCTACCGAGGTCATGACTTGCGAAGTATGCCAGGTGATACGGTAAGGGAGGCATGCGGTAGAGATGTCTCGTTGGAGAAGTCCTAGTCCACTCCTATGGTACGAGTTCCGAGGTTCCTGTGGGACAAGTTCCAAGGTACTGGATGGAGGAAGAGCTCCATAGTGTGGGTAAAGTGCACAAGCTCTTCAGAGTCACACAAATCTATTCGAATAGCCAAGTCCACGGTATTGGACACAGTTCACAGTAGGTCACACCATGAGGTCAACATGAGTTCGGTGGGATAATCATGCAAGTTGTTGGTCATGCGATGACCGGATTGGTTGGGTGGTAACAGAAGGACACCTACCCGTTGAATGGTCGTGCGATGACCCGTATAAGTGGGTGGTCATGCGATGACCGGTGCTTGAGTCTTTAAGGACTCCGAGGTAAGCCACATGATCATGCGATGGTCATGTAGGGTTGTGTGCATTAGTCTTAATGCTGATATTATGCTTAATGATTATCCACTTGCACGATGTTGATGCTCACATGATTAATCCATTAATATATCTTAACCTGCTAATGCCATGTTATTGTTTTGCCTTGGTGCTTTTGTTGTTGTGAGCTTTCAAGTACATTCAATGAACTGACCTGGCGTGTCATGCCAGATTTACAGGCAATGCTTTGGATGCGTAGGACGACGCTCCCGGTGTTTGCGAGCTAGGAGGTGTCCCAGCCAGTGTCCCTATGGAGTCGATTTCATCACCGTCGCTGTTGTTCCGCTGCCGAGATATATTCCGCTGCTAGAGAGTTAGTCTGCTGCTTGATGTAGATCCGAGGCAAGCTTGAGGGGCAAGCTTTACCTTCGCCTCGCTTCACCAGCGTTGTAATAAATCCCTTTGTACCCGTACATTTGGTAATAGAAAGTTGTTCAGTTCTATATCAAGCAGTGTCGTGTTCCAGAAGACTTGATGTCTGGGATGGAGCACGGGGCGTTCCGGTCCTCTTAGCCGGGGTGCCACAATGCCCCCATGCACCCCCAAGAAATATCCAAGGAGACTCAAGAATCTATGCTTGGGGATGCCCCCGTGCATCCCCTTCTCCATTTACAATTATCAGTTCGCCCTTCGTTCCACTATATTTTTATTACTTCATGCGTTATGTGCTATGCTTGGAGCGTCTTGCTGTTTACTTTTTAGTTTTCTTTAGCTTTGTTTCCTATTCATAACAAGTTAGAACCCAACTTTCTTTGTGTGGGAGAGAAACACGCTCCACTTTAACCTAGAACACATCATAGGATTTTCATGCTTATCTTTCTTTGTTGTGTGTGTTCTTTATCTTTTCGTAGCTGCTGTCATGCTTAGCTCTTAGTTTTCATGCTTATCTTTTTAAGAGATTTTGTTTAGTTTGTTGCTGTAACTCTCTTGAGTCTTCATGTTTATCTTTTTTAGAGAGTTGGCTGTTGCAATGAGTTGTGTGTCTTGACTTAAAGTAGGTAATTGACGCTGCTATTCAATTGTAGTAGTAAATTGCAATGGTTTTGAGGTATTGTTTTGAGTAATGTTTGAACTTTTGGTGTCAAGAGCTTTAGCCTATTAGATATATATGTCGTATTTTGGGAAATCCGTGTTTATTTTCAAAAACTAGAAGAAAGTAGTTGAGAACTCTAGATACTAGATGGATCACTAATCTTTGGAGGGATCGGATATTAGAGTACACTCACGTACCATGAGTCGAGGATGCGCAAGGATAACCAAACCCCCATACACTCCTCCTCGGGGTACTTGTCTCTTTGTGAACCTCTTGATTAGATTGATAGTTACCGATAATAAGTGCATGAGTTCTTTGGACTAATGTAAGTATTCGAAAGTTGACACTTCCGCTACCCATATTTTTCTAGCCTCTTCGGTACCGTGCATTGCCCTTTTCTCACCTCGAGAGTTTGCTCATAATTCGCCGGTGCATCCAAACCCATGGCATGATACGGTCTGTGATCAGAAACCTCCTTATATCATTCCTCAAAACAACAACCATACCTACCTATCAAGGCATTTCCATAGCCTTTCCGAGATTTATTGCGATGCAACATCCGCCTTCTCATGACTTGATCTTCATGTCATACATGCTTTTTCTTGATCGATGAGCCGCATGCTAGTTGGGCCTTGCCCTAATCATTGCTACATGACGCGCTAGTATCTTTGCATATCACTGGCAGAGGCATACATTTGCATACGTCATGACGTTGTAGTATCTTTATGCTGAGTACTTTTGTAAAGTGTGAAAGATCTTTTATACTTCTTGTAATATATAGAGTGTTGCCCCTAAAGTGAGCAAAATATGACAAATATGAGAAATTAAAAGATCCCAAAGAGGACAAATGACAGATAAATAGAAAGAGCCATTGAGGCCACCAAGAAATACAAAAAAAAGAAAAAAAGAAAAAATAAAATATAAAAGAGATAAGGGGCACACTAATATTCCTTTTGAGAGATCCACACTCGTATTCCCTCTTATATCGTGTACTCCATAGAGAGCATCATACATGCATATAGCTATGTAGGGACCTATACACTATAGAACTTGGCTTGTATATTCCAATGATGAGCCTCCTCAAATGAGCTCTAGGTCTTCGTGAACAAGCAAGTTGGATGCACCCCCACTAGTTCCATTCGAGAGCTTTCCATAGCTCATATGTGCATCCGTTGCCTGGCAGTCCCTACTCCTCACATCATATCTATCATTTGCCTTTCTCTCGCCTATGATTATCCTCATTGATGTGAGCCTTTCACACCTTTTTGTCTTCCTCCTCCATCTTTTCTCTCTTTGCCATCCTAAGTGTCAACTTTCTTGCTTGCGCTCATCCATTGCATGAGTGCTCAAAAAGATGGAAGGGAGTGGATCATTTTGACTTGTACCTGGATAGTGGTCTAGGGATGAGTCAAGATAAGATTCCAAAGGAGAATAAGTGTGAAACATTAGTAGATTGAGTTCTCAACCAAAATAAATATTATGTTTTTGTTCTCTCTTATAATCCCATCTTCCACTTCTTGCACGCAAAGACCATTTGGAGACATTCGAGTCATGGACAGCGAGAACTCTTGAACCTTTATGTTCTTATGTTTCTTGTTTCAATGCTAATATAGACTCTTGCTTGCTATGACTTGAATTGAATTACATATCTTGCTTGCCTTACTTTAAATTTATTTTATGGTTGGTAGCATGTCACCACAGTAATTATGCTTCTTATCATGTACCTACTCGAGGACGAACAGGAATTAAGCTTGGGGATGTTGATACGTCCCAAACGTATCTGTAATTTTTGCATCCTCCATGCATGTTTTGGATGATATTGCTATGCTTTTGAGCCTCTTCCTTTCTTTTGTAGCATAGTTAGCATTGCGGTGTATTTTTAATCCTGTCAATTGACCAGCTGTAATTTGTTCACCTCACATTGCTGTTTATCGTCTTTTGGGAGAGAGACATCACTAGTGAACTTCATGGGACCCCGGTCCATATTTCCATCACTGTTTACACCCTCAATTTACTTCCTATTTTACTTTCTTTGCATTTATCACTACTATCTACCCTTGCGTTTAACCCTTTGTAAACAATAAGGCCGGAGAGATTGACAACCTCTATGTACTCATTGGGAGAAAAGTTATTTGTATCTGCGTGCAGGTCCGGGTGAAGTAAGCAACCCTCGGTTGTGAACGGAGCTATTGTTCACTTTACCACCTACTTGTTATCGTTGGAGTCCTACTGGAGACATAAACCCTATCCTCTATGTTAGGGGAAATTTGTTGTTGTGATACATCTCAACCTTCCACTTGGGGTAGCCAACGAGGAGCACTACTTCAGTGCCATCACAGCCCTTACGGAGGACATCATGTCGCTGACAGAACCGCACATAAGGTACTTCAATCAGGTTTCTATTGGCCTAATCTCTTTAAGGATGCTAGAAATTTTGTCTTATCTTGTGATAAGTGTCATAGGGTTGGTAATATTATTAGGAAAAATGAAATGCATATGAATTACTCTCTAGTTATTGAACCTTTTGATTGCTGGGGATTTGATTTTATGGGACCTTTTCCCCCTTCACAAAAGTACAATCACATTCTGGTAGCAGTTGATTATGTAACCAAGTGAGTTGAACCAATCCCCACTGAGAGTTATGATCATAAGACATCTCTAAAAATGCTTACAGATGTAATATCATAGGTTTTGCGTACCTAGGTACCTCATTACCGACGGAGGATCACACTTTACACATAGATCTTTTAGAAAAGCTTTAGACTTTGTCAACCATAGGGTATCTTCACCCTATCACCCTCAAACAAGTGGGCAAGTTGAGATAGCCAATAGAGAGATCAAGATGATATTGAAATAGACAGTAAAGAGTTCCATAATGGATTGGTCTAAAAAGTTAGTATATGCCTTGTGGGCGTATAGGACTGCCTACCAAAACGCCATGGGCATTTCTCCTTATAAAATGGTTTACGGAAAAGCTTGCAATCTAACTCTAGACTAAAACACAAAGCCCATTGGGCATTTAGAGAGATTAACACCGATGCCAAGCTTACTGGCGAGAAGCGTCTCCTGTACTTAACTTCTCTAGATGGGTGGAGAAGTGAAGCTTATGAGAACGCTAAATTGCCAAGGAAAAGGTAAAGAAGTGGCATGACAAAAGAATTTTGAAACGCGAATTTAATGTTGGTGAAAAAGTTTTGTTGTATAAGTCTCGTTTTGGGTTTTCTCCAGGTAAATAACTTTCCAAGTGGTAAGGATCATACCTCGTTGAAGAAGTTTACCACTCTGGTGCAATCAAGATTGACAATTTTGAAGGCACCATACCACATGTTGTGAATGGGCAAAGACTCAAGCATTATATAGCAGGTGATCCCGTCAATGTGGAGGTCGATGTGATACAGGTTTTTACTCATGAAGAACACATTGAAGCAATGTATCAGACGCCAGCAGAACCAGAAAAGGAGTAGGTACAGAGTATGGTAAGAAAAGTTCATAAAAAAGGTCAGAAAACTTACGTATTATCGGTTTTTGGAAAATAGAAAAATTTAGAGCCAAAGCACAACCGGAGACGAGCTCCCGAAGGGCCAGGTGCCCTGGTGGTGCAGCCTCCGACTCTCCTTTGGTGATTTAACACCTTTTGTTGTGCAAATTTTTGCTATACATTTTCCCGGATTGTCTCGACTCTGTATCTCACGATTCCGTGGTGTTTTGTTTTCAATCTGTTCTTGGGATGAAAATTTTCAACAAAACCTAGGTGCCATGTCTTCCCCAAGTTCGCCCAAGGACATGTTCCTCAAGAATGTCATCAACCCTCATCTTGCGGAGGTAAGGAGGCATACCCAAACCCTTTGGGTGGAGGATGGTGTACTTCACAAAGAAGATCTAAAAGGACCTATCAAGGAGGGGAGCACCTAAGAAAGATTAGAAGTAGTAGAACAAGAAGTTTTCAAGTACCAGAAGATGATTAAGCGCGGTGTTGAGGCCAATATCGGCATAATCGCCGAGCTCAAGGAACAACATGAGAAGGAGATGAAAGAAGTATCGAAGACTCTTTCTGCTATGGAAAACAAGATGTTCGAGCTACAATTGCAGATTTATGATTTGTGAAATCAGAACAGTGAGTATGAACTAATGCTTCTGCACATGAGCGTGGCTGCTAGCTGTAGGATCCGGGAGACAGAGGAGTCTTGCATAGATGGGAGACCCATGCCATGGAAGCTGTTCGCAAAGGCGCACAACAACTCTCCCAAAAAGGAGCAAGATTGAAATCTTCATTGGGTAATGGCACTCCCTTATCTTGTTCCAAGCTTGGGGGAGTTGCCTGGTATCTTTATCTTTTTGGTCAAGTTTAGTGTCATATCATGTCTAGGGAAGTTATCTTATGAAGCAGTTGTTTCCATTGAGGTCTTTCACTCCTTCATGAGGGAATTTTGTATCCATGAGCATGCAGTTGTCTATGAGGAAATATTAATGATAAATGTATCAAGTTTTCTTCTCCGTAGTCAGTATTCTTTCCACGAAATCGACCTTATATGTTGATTCTTATGGGAAAATTGATCTTATATCAGGTATGGCTTTGAAAACTTCGTTTGATCTTGGAAAACATAGCATTGGTCATAACAACAAGCATGTGTTTTCTTTCACCAAGCTTCATTCAAACCTTTATGTTTCTATGCTTGAAGTGTTATGTTGATAGGGAAGGCAACTTAATGTTTTATAAAAATTCTTAATGTTTAGACTTTATATTGTTTTGCATCCAGGTCAACATCATTTGTTTTCTTTCAAAGCCTTTGCTAGCCAAACTCTGTACTGAGCGGGAATGTTGCCTATGCACCCATACCTTGAACCCTTTATCCTCCATAAGAGTACACCATACCTTTACTATATGTGTTATTTCACCGCCACTCCTAAACTATATTATTCATGTCCTACCTTTAAACCTTCAAAATAATATTACTCTTCGTTTTGTGCTTCTGTGCTAGCTCATGAGTAAGTAGTAGATAATTCATGATCTTCTCATATTAGACAATATTTATCTTTGGTTGTCATGTCTAATCCTCAAATCTTTAATATGAAAAGAACTGGCATGAGTGCGCCTGATGTCTACACACGCTTTTATTCTTGTAGAGTATGTTGGGCCTCCAAGCACCGAGGTTTGTTGGACTTCAGCAATTTCTCTCAAGTGGATGACCTAAGGTATATCGAACTCAGGGAAGTATAGGTTGAAGATGGTCTCTCTCAAGCAAATCTGCAACTAAGAAACAAGAAGTCTCTTCTGTCCCCAACACACCAAATACAACAGTAAATTGTATAGTTGCACTAGCTCGGTGAAGGGATGGTTAAATACGAGTGATATGGGTGCAAAGTAAGGTACTATAAATGTTTAATAAAAATTACAGCAAGGTAGAAAGTGATAAAAGTGAGCACTAACGGTATTGCTATGGTGAAAACAAGACCTAGGCTTCATACTTTCAATAGTGGCAACTCCCAACAACATTAACATAGTATAATTACATGATATTTCCACTAAAACATGCAATGGAGATGTACTCGGAGGTCATTCCTTTGTGATCAAGAGAGGACGAGAATTACGTAGGGCTACAAAAGCACACCTCAGAGTTTGTAGTTCTCATCTATGGATTTCGCAATGTCACCACGACCATCCAAAGAGAGTACCACAATCACCACAACATATCTCAAGGATAGGGAAAGACAAGCACCAAGAGTCTCTCAATCTTCAGTAAATTCACAATAGAGGAAATCACTCATGAAAATATTCTTGTAATCTAAGTCCAATAGACCATTATCACCATAGTCTCGGAGATTATACTAGCTAAAGACAAGTGAGTACATTAAATCCAATACATGGAAGAAGGGGAAACATCACGTGATCAACCTAGATTAAATAGCCTATGATCACAATCAAGGTCACATCGTGGGAGAGAGAATTAACAACATAGCTACTGTAGTAGACCTCAACCCCAAGGAGGAACTACTCCCGCATCATCATGAGAAGGAAGCAACGTCGATGGAGGTGAATCCGGGGGCACTTCTCCGTCCCTCTTGGAGTTCCAATCTACTACTTGGCCAACGCAATAAATACCAACAAAAAATCATGCAAGAATACTCAAGAATTAAAACATAAAAGGTAAAAAAAATATTACTCATCACAATTTGAACATAATCTCATAATCCATCGGATCCCAACAAAGACAGTATAGCAACAACAGAACTAATACAAAGATTCCTTGATAATGTAGGGCAGCTCACAATGGCTAAGAATTGAGGCACAAGATTGAAGAGAAAACATCACATAGCTACTGGTCATCGACCCATGGTCCAAGGTGGAGTACTCATGGCACATCCAGAAAGCGCTCATGGTGGCGGAGAAGCTCTCGGGGATCAATCCTCCCTCTGGCAGGGTGCCGGGACAGGGTCTTCTGGAAATCCTGATCTCGGGATTGCGGCGGCGGCGAAATAGTAGGGTAAATTCCGTAATGGAGGACCACTTGAGTGTTTTTAGGTCCATGGGTAAATATACGTGGAAGGAGTACACCGGGTTAGGCCTGGCCCCACCAGGAGGGTCCCTGGCGCGGCCTCCCTCTGGCCAGTGCCAGGTGGCCGCCTAGGAGGGGGCACCCCACTCTGGCTCTCCTTTGGTCTTCTGGACTGCTGTTTTTGATATATTTATTCTGGATTTTTCCGAGCACTTTAAATATTGGGAAATACCTGCAATGCATGGACAATAGCAGAAAGAAAATGGCACTGTGGCACTTATTTAGTAGGTTAGCCCAAATATGTGGAAAAGGTATGAAAGTGTAGAAAAACATGTAGCAAAGTCACCCATATAAGCATGGAACAAGCAGCAATTATAGATACATTTCGGACGTATCAAAGACACGGGGAATACTACCAGAGGACGAGTTCCTAGCCCGCCAGATCGTTAGACGCAGTAAGTCCTTCATAATAGTCAACGACGAGCTCCATCGACTCAGCCCAACTGGCGTCTTCCAAAGGTGCGTCTCCCCGAATGAAGGGCTCGAAATCCTGAACGAAATACACTCAGGCGAATGTGGCCATCATGCCGGCTGACATTCACTCATGTCCAAAGCCTACACACATGGTTTCTATTGGCCTTCAGTTCACACGAACGCCGAGGATATAGTCAAGAAATGCGACGGTTGCCAGAGATACGCAAGGCAGGACCACATACCCTCTCAGGAACTCAAGATGATCCCGATAACCTGGCCTTTTGATTTGTGGGGGCTGGATATGGTAGGCCCCTTCAAGTCGTCCAAGAACAAAAACACGCACCTGTTGGTAGCTGTCGACAAATTCAACAAGTGGGTTGAAGCAGAGACGGTCAGCAAATGCGACGCAAAGACGACACTCCAGTTCCTGAAGAAAATCATCTTCCAGTTTGGATTCCCACACAACATAATCACCGACAACGGGAGCAACCTGTCGGAAGGGGTTATGGAGCGTTTCTGCCAACAGGAACACATCCGGCTCGACTTAGCATATGTGGCTCACCCACAATCAAATGGGAAAGCTGAAAGGGCAAATCAGGAGCTCCAACGAAGTATCAAACCCTGACTCCTCATTCCCCTAGAGAAAACCCCGGGTTGTTGGGAAGAAGATCTGCCCTCCGTATTATAGAGCATCCGAACATCTCCCAACTGATCAACCGGCTATACGTCGTCCTTCCTCGTATATGGAGCCGAAGATGTACTGCCAAGCGACATACGACATGACTCACCCCG
This sequence comes from Bromus sterilis, assembly GCA_950022295.1. NCBI lineage: Eukaryota > Viridiplantae > Streptophyta > Magnoliopsida > Poales > Poaceae > Bromus > Bromus sterilis. The sequence continues at coordinate 180,106,530 of OX465595.1, forward strand.
GGTCATGGCATACGTTGAGGCTGACAATGTGAAAGCGAGACAAGACTCTCTTCACCTCCTCGACGGGGAGCGTGATATAGCTGCAGCCAAGTCGGCAATCTACCAGCAATACCTATGTCATTATCGTAGTTGAAGAATCAGAAGTTCGAGCTTTCAGTAAGGAGATCTAGTGCTTCGCATAAAACGGAAAAAGGCGGCTTGCACAAACGTTCCTCACCAAGGGAAGGACCGTTCGTCGTAAGCAAAAACATACACAACATATCCTACTACCTATTAGACTCGCGAGAGCCGTGAAAATCACGAACGTCCGGGGAAGAAATACCCCAACTGTGGAATATTGCTCAGCTTCATCCCTACTACACATACAAACACCGGTAAAACTATCATGTTTTTACTGTCCCCCCTTTTTTATCAATAAAATACACGAAGTCGACCTTGAAAAGACCGCCTCTCCTTATTCTATATTGATGATAATTAAATATTTTGCTTTTTCATTGATCATCATGATACAATCTATTTTAAATATATATTGTCTATACGCTCAATGCATAATCGCAATCATATGACCTAGATGTATCGTCATTAGATCAATCAACACCGGCTCTATAAAATCCCATGTTGACACTGCATCTAAGTCAGCATAACACTAGTACAAGTCATGGGACGCCGGCTTACACAGAAGTTTCAACTTATCCGCACTCATGTGATCATAAAATCATTTTCATAAGTCAATCATAGGCATTCAAAAAATCCATTTCATAACTCAATCGGAGGCATTCTATCATGGAGCCGGCTGATACTGAACTTACTTGATGAAAGGATATTGTGTAAATCACGCGTATGGATTAACTTCTATATGAGCTACACCACATTTCATATAAGCATAATGTAACAGCCCAGTTTTCACAAAAATTAAAAAAAATTGTTTTCGGTGTGAATTGATTGATTGCCTGATTTGTTTGCAGTGTTTGCATCCCCGATTTATTGATCAGCGATTATTTTTCCCCCTCTTATCTCGTATCGGATGGAGACCGACCATTGCCACCGTAACACTCGACCTTTGCGACACCGGGTTTCGCCCGATCACCGTCGTGAAAACCGCACGAGACCAGCTGCAGCCAACGGAACGAAAACCCCGTTTAATAATTAAACGGGATATTTTTATAGCGCGCCGGAAAGTGTTTTCCAAAAGGTTCCAGCACGAGGTGAACGCCTCCGGCTCGACTCGCTGATCGCGCAGTTCGAAGTTTTACCCGAATCGGAGGTACTGCGGACCCCCGGCAGTCAGAATCGTGAGCACCGCGCGCGCGAGAGAAAAACCGGGGATGTTTTTGCAAACTGCCAGCCACCGGGGCTATATAAAAACCACCACACTCCCACCCATTTCTAGGGTTTCCCTAGCCACAATTTGTAGCCACCCCCCTCAAATTTCACTTTTTTGCCCAATCTGACCCCGTTTTCGCGAAACCCTAGCCACCGGGCGTTCTCAACCATCAGATCTTGGATCTGAGGGCCAGATCGTGGCCTCCAGCCACCTCCCAGCCGCCCGCGCCGCGCGGGCCCGCCTCCAGACGCCGCCGGGCCCGAACCGGGCCGAGATGCCTCCATGGCGCCGCCGCGCCTCCCCGTGGATCCCGGCCGCGCCGCCCGCGATTCCGGCGAGCCGCCACTGGCAGCAGCTTCGCCGAGCTCCTCTCCCTTTGCTGCGCCCCTCCTCTCCCCGCTCCTGCTCTCCCTCTCACCTTTTCTCCTCCCTGCAGGCGCCGCCGTGACCACCACGCCATGGACGACGGCAACCTGAGCACGTGGCGCGCCGCCCCTGGACCACCGCGCTTCGCCGCCGTCGCGTCTCGCCTCGAGGCCACCGGATCCGGGCGGATCAGCAACCGCCGCCTCCTCCCATGGCCGTCACGGCCTCCGGCACCGTGCTGCCCACCGCCGGTCGGCGAGCCAGCCGCTGCTGTCGCCGGATCCCTCTGGATCGGGACGAGGCAGCCGGCCAAACGCCACGTGGGCCTCCTCCAGGACCAGCCGCATCAAGCCCAGCCGCCAGGCCTCCTAAGCCGCCAGTTGGGCCAGCCCATGGGTGAGACCTGGATCCTTTTTTTTCTGTCTCTTCTTTTTCCAAATTATTGCTAAGTCCTGTGTATTATGTGTTGTATTCAATTTTGCACGGTAATTTGCGAGTAATCCGTAGCTCCGATGAACGTGCCCCCAAAACGAAAGTTGCTTAGTTTTGCGTGCTCTAGCATTCGTATGTAGAAAGTTTTTGCATTTGAGGTCGTCTTGATTGTGGAATTGTGTGCTAAAGTGGGCATCAGGCCGTTAAAGTGCTACTTTTCCTGTTAAGTGCTGCTGTTATTATTTTGTTGCAACTTCGCATGATGATTGTGACTCATCCATGAGGCCTATTGCATTGATTCTTTCTCCTATGTGTTAAGAATCATGTGTACTTCAATTCCATGGTTTAACTTGCCATGTTTGGGTGCTTTAGCTGTATTAAATCTTCCTCCAAAGTGGTGATCCTGATGTTAATGTGCTGTTGTTGCTGAAACTGTTATTTTGTTGCAACTTCGGTCGACGAGTGTGTCGCGACCGTTTATCGGAATTGAGTGATTCCAATTGCATATTGTTAAGCATCATGTCTACTTTCATTATATTTATTGCATTGCCATGATATGCTTTCTAGTCATATAGTTATTTAGCTCCAAAGTTTCTATGCTGCTGTTTTTGACATTCACCTCTGTTTTTCTCTAAGTCCGTTACTTTGCGATGCCATGTTGTTTGCTTAATATCTTTTGATCTATGATGCCATTTTGCATGATTCTTTTTTCCATGCGTTCCTTTTCATGTCTAGTTTAATTTCATATCATTTTTGAGCATGTTTGCATTGTTTAACCTGTTTATGCATTGCTCTAAAGTGTGCTTCGTGATGTTGGCTGTTTGTGCCCGTAACTTGTTTTGCTTATATCTTTTTAACCGTAACACCGTTTGAAGTGTTCTTTATATGTAACTTGATTAGTTTTTCGTGTAGTTTGTGTTTATGCTATTGTTTTCTGTTGTTAACCAACCTAAAATATGGTTTATGAAAGAACAGTACCAAATGTTTTAATCATCGTGCGGCACTTAGTGTTATGCCATGTTTAGGATTGTGCCTCACTTAAATTGACTAGCATAGATAGTTTCCTTTATGCTTCACCTCTTGACACGTTTGTGTGCTATGCCATGCTTGCTTGAGTTGCCAAGTTAATAACCGTTGGTTGATCACCTGTAGCTAAACAACTTGAACCACCGTAAACGTGCGGTATTCGTCGTGTGTGACGAGTACTCCACTTAACCTTTTAGTAACCGCTCTCGACGGTAGGTGCGATGTCTCGTGTTGCTTCTTGTTGATGCTTGCTCGTGTTTGCTTCATAGTAATAGCGTGCTTGCTCGTTGATTGCTTTCGAGTGTTTACCGTCTTGTGTGCTTCCGCGGGTACCTCTCGGAGACGATGCGAGCTTGCGATCAACTACACCTTTGGAACCCGACTTATCAACGGGCAAGGACTATACATTACTTATGATCCATTCTATTTCAACCAGCGGTTTGCATGCTAGTCTAGGTTAGGCTCGATGTTTGATCCTACCACATGTTTACATCCTCTTTCAAACCGATACAGCCATGTCCCTTCCCAGCAAACCTTGTACTGCTATGTTACTATTGCTCGTTGCTCAGCCCCTGCTTAGTATGCATGCTTAGGATGCTACGACGTTACCCTTTTACTCCTGGGTTTGGGATATCACATTATTATATTGTTGTTGATGATATGATTATTATAAATGTTGATTATATTCGACGAAGGATGGAAGGTCTAGGCTATCCCGCCCCGACGCTTTGCTCCATTCGAGTCACCTAGGACCCGAGTTCCAGGTATTGGTTTTGAGACTGAGCGTGCCTAACCGCGTGTGGGATTTTATGGGGTCCCCATTTCTTACCTATCTAGCTTCAAACATTTCTAGTGGTTTCCCAAGCTGATTTTACCATTTGAAAACCGTGTGTGTGTCTGTCGGGTAGCTCCTGGCAGATATTATTTAAAAAACCTCGGGCCAGCGGAGATATGGTTTCTCTGGTTGGTGCACCCAGGGAGCTAGGGGGTTGTCCACATCTGTTTGGGCAACCTATCCGACCTCGTCCAGACGGTAGAGGCCGATTCAAGAGCGCGGCCGGCTTTTGAGTTGGATGTCGACTCACCGGGGGCCACCCGGATTTGTGTGTTGTTAGTTAGAGGGACCTGTCGTTCCGTATCTCTTGGGACTAAATCATAAAATGGTTGCCTATCATGGGTAGCAACTGAGAGAGATGGGCGTGCGTGCGGAGCCTTGCAATGGGCAGTTGGTACACCCCTGCAGGGTTAAATCTTTTCGAGAAGCCGTGTCCACGGTTATGGACGACTTGAGACCTACTCCTTGTTCATAGACAACAACAACTGAGATAATCTTAATATAAACTTGATCAACGTGTGTGTGTGCCTTGACTGCTTCTTCTTCGTCGGGATGCGAAGAGGAGGACAAGGATAGGATAGGTGTTATGCTTGCGTAAGTAGTTGATAGCAAAACTTCTTGGAGGCGATTCCTCATCGAATGCTTGGCTTCTTATCTTACTCTCTAGATCGTTAGTCACTTCATAAATGCTAGTGCGGGCAACAACCTCCCCAGTTACCCCATCCTTACCGTAAACTACTAGTTTTCCTAGAATGACGAGTGATGAAGTCCTTGCCGGGTCAGATGACCACTACAGTTGGATGCTGAGTACCTCTGTACTCATGATACTACCCCCAAACTATTTTCAGGGGTCTGGATCGACGACAGGTATGGTGACCGACGTTTCACGTGGAGACTCGACGACGACTAGTTAGGCGGATCCCGGCGGAGGGCCTGCACCTGTGTGGTTATGGAATCGATGTTTTTCTCTTTGCCACTAGGCATTTGCTTCTAGTCTGTACTCAGACATGTATCTTCCGCTGTTGTATTGTATTTGAGGCAGTTGTATGCCGATTGTATGAGATGTTGCATCCTTGTATCTGTAATGTTGTGATATCATGTTGGAAATCCCGGGCATATGACTTCGTCATATGTCGGGGTGGGACCGATATGTGCTTCGTCCCCGGATCTGGATGGAAACATCTAGATCTGGAACAGTACCGCATATCGGGCCTTACACATAATCTTGGGGAAAGCACAAATATATTCCTCAACATATTAGGTTTACAAATAATGAAATAATTATTATTATCCCTTCTTATAATACAGTCATCCTAAAGACCTAACAAAAGTTTACGTCTTCCTATTTCTTTCGGGAGCCGAGTTATTAACCCGGCTGGGCTTATCAGCATCGGGCTTGGGGGCTAGCTGTCTTGAGGGAGCCGACGGACTTGCTAGAGACATTAGAAACCCACCTGCCCTCAAATTAATGGGCACGGGCGCTAGCATAGGACACCTTTGGCCCCGCTGATCATAGTCGGGCTCAAATCTCTCCACATTGATGTCATTAACGATAATCGTCGCATGCACCTGGGTCTCCCTCATGACCTCATGGTAATCCTCCCTTACAAGTTGACAGTCATCCACTCTTATTGCTATGAATCCTCCCACTAGTTGCTATCTAGATCAAGGGACGGATTGTAAATCTTGCATAGAGCGAGATCCCTCATGGCACCTTGATGACAGGCCGACCTCTTGGACTCTGGAATCCAAGCCAACACCTTTGACAGTTCTTCCAGCATCTTGTAATTCTCCTTTGGAATTTCAGGTAAATTGGAAGCAAACCTTATTTCTCGATACCCACCAGTATGAAGGTCCCGGATAATTTCCATGACTGCTTTAGCTTAGTTGCTCGTGACTCCTTCATTATCGGGTCTTCTAGACCTACAGCGCAAGAAAACTATGGATGTAAAACAAAAATCAATAAAAATAGTCACTTCAAATGATTAATGACTCATACAACAATCGCTTACCAAAAATGGCCTTAACCACCTTGGTGACGCTCTGGCCTAAGGTAATGTCCTTATCGTGCCTCCCCTTTAATTTAGCTTCCAACTGTTCAATATGTTGGTCCTTCTTCACCAAGCCGGCGTGAGCAGCCCGCACTTGTTCCGTCATCTTTTTATGGCGACTCTCAAGCTGCACTATTCGCCTCTCCGACTCCTTGAGCTGGCAAGCATGGTCAATCAACGGTTTCTTTAACACGGAGACGATATTCCTCGAGTTGATGGTCATATCCTGCAAACACAACACAAACACTTGTCATCTTATGATTCTGCACAATGGTAAAACCATTGTACCGACTCATGAGGGCTACAGTGGCTACAACACATGGATAAAATATTACCTCATATTTCCTTTTCATCTGGACGAGGACGTCTCGTTGACGATCCATTTGGCTCATTAGACCATTATATAATTCAGGAAAAGATGAATCCTCCACCAATTGAGTCAACATCTCCTGATCACCCGGCTTGGGCTCGTGACCCTCATGATTTTTGGTCGCCTGCTTAGAAAGACTCGAAAGATCTATTTGAATAGTTCGAGACCTGTATAAAAGAGAGCATGAATCAACATACTATTTCCTATTCAAGGGAGTTAAGATGAAAAAAACTTACCCTTTATTCACCCAAAAGTCTAAAGATTCATCATCTGATAAATCTATTACGGGAGAAGACTCGGGCCGGATCATACTGGCAGGGGGAGAAATCCGGATTGGTAAATACATATCATCCGGGAAATATAAATCCTATCTAGAAAGAACAACATTCTTAACAGGTTAGTACTTCTTTAAGTAACACCATCTTACATTACATCTGCAATACAAGAAGGAACTTTATGGACAGATCAATACACTTGTACACAAAAAAAGAACTACATGCATTGATCTATACACATGTACAAAAAAATGAGCTTTTAGCTTCAGAGCTGATGGAGCCGATCAGAACACCGTCGTTCATGTTGTGCGCCGCGAGGGAAACTAACGATCTGTATCGGCGGAAGCTAGATCAAGCGGATGGGAGGTGAGATGATGAAGGTCAGACAAGAGATACGAGGCAACTCCTTGTTTGTTGGAAGGAGATGTGGGCGCAGTTAAAATGATAGGCGGTATTTAAGGATGAGTGGGGTTGATAGAGTGGTCCAATCAAACGTAGTGGAGGGAACGAAAATTTCCAACGGAAGATCTAGTACTATCAAGGAGGGAATGAAAATTTCAAGGAAAAATCTAGTACCTAGGCGGGAACGTGGATTTTCGAGGAAGAGATTTGAAATATCAGATGATTTACTTGTCTTTCATATTTTAAGTTCTTTCGATGAATTTATTATTTAAATATATTCAAAACACACTTACTAATATTTGCAAAAAGTTGAAGTTATGACTGGGGTCATATGTATCTTGGGCAATATGAATATGGTATAAATTGTACCAATGGATTTCTCGTACATATGTTATATACGAGCATGATCCTTCCATGTTCACGATCAATCATTGAGAATTAATGAATTATGATTCGTACATACAATCTTCTAGTAATTGTGCATGTTAGATCAACAATATAATGAGGAGATGTATCATGTGAAATATCATGTTGTCATCATGGGAGTTCAATGCCGCCATATGCTTGATCGTGTTGCTCGTGTTTCTTATTACTCCTTCTCGATAGCAAGTAACTACCAAACCTTGTGACCCACCATAAACATGACAATCAACCATAGTCCATCATTTTGAAATCGTAATGTATACAACATGGCACATTGAATTTCAAAATTGTCGATTATTTGCATCTCCTATGGTATACCTAATGAGACTTTTTAAATATATATACTATACAAATTCTATTACCAATTAAGTCTGTGAAGTTCCTGCTTTCATGGGTGTTCAACCCATACGCTTGATCGTGTTGCTCTTGACACTTTTCATCTCTCTTTTTATATTAAGTTTGATGATCACTAATTAATGAACCTAAAATTTTAATTTCGAACTCGTGTTCACCTTCAAAGAAACTCATATATTTTTAAAGCACCTTCTTAATTAGAATAGCATATTCCAATGTCATGTGTACACTAGTTCTCCAATCTGTAGGCAAAACAATATTTCCTTGTGCAGAGTTATCAAACAGATGTGTTAACTTAAATGTCGCATAATGCAAGATAGACGACCTCTGTGTAGTGTCACCACGCAATGCCGAACCGGCTGCACGCAACGGCGACCATGAAGTATCTCGAGGAACACACACTCCCTTGTAACACGCAATGGTGCCAGCATAGATGTTCTCTCAACGACTGGCAACACGCGAAACCGACCACGCAGGTATAGGCCGACCATGTGCACTCTAGCAACACTCAACATGCGACCCGCGTGCAAATCCAGACAGCAAGCTAGACACATGCACACCAAGCGCATACGTAGAGGCCTATGCATGACTGGTAACACGCGGGATTGACCACGCAAGGTTTGGAAAAATTGTGCGTCTTATAGCAACACACAACACGCACTGCGTGCATGCCCTAAAAGCAAGTCGTGTGCACACTTTGTCGTCGTATAGCGCCCATGCAAAGGTCTCTTCACGACTTGCAACACATGCGACACCAACCTCACAACAAATAGTGCTCTCCGCCTTCACGCCCTGGTAGAAAGCCACGTGCACACACTGGCATCACATGGCGTGCATGCAACTATGTTGACACTTCCCATCTCGCTACGTGCTATAAACCCATATTTTGTCACAACGCATCTTTCTTGCTACTACACAATCTGTGTTCTTTAATCGTATCCATTAAGGAAGCGACGCACACCCACCACGGTGTGAACACCACCCGCACTGCCGTAGTCACCAGTTCGGAGGTCCACGACGCCACCGATGAAGCACGAAAGAAGCAGGAAGAGGAGAAGAAGGAAGGAGAAGTCGTAGACAAGAAAATCAAAGAATCCCACGTTTGGGCTGATAACTGAGAGCAGATCATAGGGTGGTGGGGGATGATGCCCGCAAGGCGGAGGAGAAGGCCCTCGCCTGGCCTTTATGTGCGGAGGCCTCCTCGTACCCTGATCTCCCCAATCGTCTGTTGTTGCATGTGAATGCGTTTCTTGTGTCTAGCTAGTACGGAGTATCAGTTAAGCCCTACCTTCGTGGTTGTCGATGCGTGCGGGACTGTCTTATGGTTTCCAATGTGGTTTATCCTGTGTTGAATGAAATTATAAATGTTAAAGGCGAACCATATTTCCACTTTGTTATTTCATATTCAATAATTATACATTGATTTAAAAATAATAATAAAATAATTATACATAGTTCTACTTTTCAACATTTAAAAAAATACATATGTATGTAGCTGCCCTTTCTTCCTAAATAAATCTGACATGCCGGTGGTTTTCAAAGGCGAAACCCAAACGCGCGCGAAGCCCACCCTCCAACTGCGCGCTCACCGCCTTGCAGCCAAAGAGCCCACATCTTCCGCCTTACAAATGTACTGCTTGCATAACCAGCACGGCCGCCACATAACACCGTCCTCACCCAAACCGAATCCGATAGATTTACCCTCCGGCGTGTCAGTTCCACACCCCCTCGTTCTGAGGATGTCGTCAAGCCGCTACCGCGTGAGCAGATCGGGATTCCACAGCGTTTGGATTCCGGAGTTCGGGAGCTACGCCTTCGACATCACATGCAATGGGAGGCACATGAGGCTCGGCACCTACGACACGCTTAAGAATGTCGCGCACGCGTACGACGTCTTGGCTTGGAGGTTAGGCTGGTTGATGTACGATCTGAACTTCCCCCTCTGCCCGAACATCGAGGAGGAAGATTTCCTCGCTCCCAGAGTGCGGGTTTTGCCCCGCAAAGAGGAGAAGGAAGATCGAATGGTCGCGAAGCAGCGCACTTGATACGACCCAAACGTATATATAATTTCTTCTTGTTCCATGCTTATATTGGTAATTTTTCTATATGTTTTGCTACACTTTCATACCTTTTTCAACATATTTTGGACTAACCTACTAATTCAATGCCAAGTGCCAGTTTATTTCTGCTGTTGTCCGTGCATTGAAGTTTTATGTCAAATATAAAAGTTCTCGGAAAAATCCAGAAAAAATATAAAAAAATCAGCATGACGGAAGACTCCAGAAGCCCTAAGGACAACCAGAGGGGGGCCACCCCCAACCAGGCGACCTGCCCACGCGGCCTAGGGGGAGGCTGCATCACCTGGCCGCCTGGTCTGGTGGGGCCACCCCTGAGGGCCCTCTTTGGCTCTATGATAAACCCCATGGAGGAAACCGTGATTCCGCAACTCCATTTTCCAGAAGAAATCACCAAAAAGCTTCGGCGGACCAGAATTCCTGCTCTAGCAACCCGCCGGGACGGGGAAGTGCTCAAGATTCATCTCCATCGACATTGCTTCTGAGGTGTGCTTTGACTATCCTTAAGATATATTGTGGTGATTGTGGTACTCTCTTTTGGTGGCCGCGGTGACATTGGGAAATCCATAGATGCGAACTACGAACTCTGAGGTGTGCTTTTGTAGCCCTACATAATTCTCATCCTCTCTTGATCACAAAGGAATGACCTCCGAGTACGTCTCTGTAGCATGTTTTAGTGGAAATATCATTTGATTAGACTAGTATAATGTTGTTGGGAGTTGCCACTATTGAAAGTATGAAACGAAGGCCTTGTTTCAACCATTGCAATACCGTTTGTGCTCACATTTACTACTTGCTACTTTGATGTTATTTTTATATAAGATTTATATTACCTTGCTTTGCCACACATATCACCCATATTTGACCATCTCTTCACCGAACTAGTTCACCTATACAACTCCTAGTTGTATTAGGTGTGTTGGGGAAACAAGAGACTTCTCGTTTCTTAATTGTAGGATTGCTTGAGAGAGACCATCTTCAACCTCTACTTCCCTAAGTTCAATAAACCTTAGGTCATCCACTTGAGGGAAATTGCTAATGTCCTACAAACCTCTGCGCTTGGAGGCCCAACATAGTCTGCAAGAACAGAAGCGCATACTAGACATCAAGCTATTTCTGGCGCCGTTTAAAGGGAAGTAAGGTAAGAGACACACCCACACCCACAAGTAAGCTATTTCTTGTGGGGAGTGAGTGCTTGAAGGTATATCTTTAGATCTTGCAATTAAATCTTTTTGTTTCTTATTTTTATTTTCACTAGTTAGGCTTATGGAAAATAACAACAAAATGAAAGAGCTTTATCAGCTCTACCTTGAATTGGGACATGAAGTGTTTGAAGAGAAAATAAAAAAAACTATGGAACTTTATCTGCATACTCTTCATGATTGCAATGTTACTAGTCTGTATTCTTTGAATACCTTTGATACTAATGATATGCAAAGCCATAAGCTTGGGGATGCTATATTTTATGAAGATGATCTTTTTAGCCCCCCAAGTTTTGATGAGGAAAATTTATTTTGATGATACTTTGCCTCCAATCTATGACGATTATTGAGATGACACTTATTCTTAGGAAGGTTTCACTAGGATTAGAAAATTTTAGAGTGTAAATGAATATTGAAATGATAGGTAATAAAAGGACTTTCCCTAATATTCATTGTTGGTGTTTCAGAATTTATTATTTAAAAAAATTCCTACAAATTAAAATGAGAGAAGGTAATATGACTCCTTCAACATATTAAAAGAGTTGGTGAATGTTTTAAATAATTATTGGGATTTTCTGAATATTCAAAGAAATTTTCAACTCAAGGAAATTTATTGGAGAGGATATAAAATGACTTATCCCTAATTGAATAAAGTTGAAAATATTTAAAATATTAATTGGTGTTCTTGGGGTATATTTTTGAGAATTATAATGAACTCTAAAATAATTTAGGGATTCTTATAATGCTCGCTTGATTTACTAAAATTGCTTTATAGTGGAAAAGTATTTCTAGTAAAGTATTTTTTTAGAATTTATTTTAATGCTGGTGAACTTTTCAAAATAATATTTTATTATTTGTTTTAGTTTTCTCAACGTGGTTGACCAAGTAAAAAGTTCAAACAAATGGGAAATGCAGCTAGGACACCAGCCGGCCTGTAGGCTGTTTTTCGCCGCGGAGGCAGTTGGAGCCCGAGTTGGATCCATTTTTTTTTCCTTTTCTCTACCTATATACGATTTTTCCAAAAAAAATCTCTTTTTTTTCCTTTTCCTTCAAACCTAAGTGGGACCCACATCGCCGCGCCAACATCGTCTTCACACTGCATCTCATCCCCGCCGGCTCGCCGTCAGCCTACTTCGCCGACCGCTGTCGCCCGGTCACCCGTTGTCGCGCCGCGCCACCGTCACCGCCACCCCAGCCGGCTATTACCACGGCCCGACGCTGCCCGACCGTGCCACCCCGACTCCACCCCGTGGACGCCGCCGCCAGCCGCAACCAATGAGCCGGGACTCCTCATGTCCGTCGGATCTCCATCCGATGGCCCGGATTAGATCTAGCGGTTTTTTTTTCAGATCTAGGGTTTCGGTTAACCGTCGTTAACCCCGGTTTCCCCGGTTAACCGCCGGTAGCCGGTTTTCTTACCAGCATACGCTCGCCGGAATTTCACCGGATTGAACGTCGTTCACTTCGTAGAAGTAAGGACTAATCTACGGTGAAAATTTTATTTTATTCGCGATTGAGCCTTTTTTCACAGATTTCACCCTATAACCATTTTAGCTATATCTTTTTAACCGTGTACCCGTTTCAGGTGATTATTTTTGCATTGCGTTCGTGGTGACACGTAGATTACAGATATGTTAAAATAGTTACACATTTTCATATATCAAATTTAGATTTATTTAGATTCAAGTGAAACCTTCCTGATGTCGTATATTTTATACCGTTGACCCATTTTGAAAAGTGTACAAACCTTTGCAGAGTGTATAAACTAATCATGATTAGCGAAGTCCCCGGTTGTGGAAAACTATGAGAAACTAGACATTCCTGTTGTTGTAGGTCTATTATATCTTTTTTCTTGTGGCTTGCCGTGCATTCGAATGTACTGACCCATTTTGGGTTGTAACCTTGGTGTTGCAGGATTGTATACGGCGATTAAGTGATGCGATGTAGGGTTACAATGTCTATACTCAACTGTGCCAGTGGAGTTGACGGACACCACGAAGCTCTTTATTATTTTTCCGCTGTATTCTATTTGTAAGGTAGCCTTGAGCTATGCAGGTATGTTTAATTGTAATACTGGATCTTCGATGTAATATTTATGACATGTGGTTTATTCTTGATATTACATCATGTACTATGTGTGCTAGCTATTGATCTTGGGACTAGCACAAAATGCACAGAGACTTCGATTCTTAACGGATCAGGTCGTTACAATGTATCATAATAAGAATGATTCATGTGATAGCTATTTTATTGAGTTTGCTCCCACTACTATTGATGATTTTGCGTATGTAGGGAGTAATAAATTTTCGATGCTTGTGGATCATGATTAGAATTTTTATGAGATACTTATATTGTTGAGTTTATTCATGATGCCACGTAAAATTACTATGGGAAAGGGAGACATGGCTTCACATATCTCAATGATATTAAGCTCCCTCTCTCCATGATAAATTTTTTGAAGTTTCACATGTTTTGTCTTCCTATACTTATTGCTTTGTTCTTCAATGAATTATTTCATAGCAATATTCCTATGAATAGGAAGCACGTTAGACTTAAATGTGTTTGGTATTTTCTTCTTGATGCTCTATTTTGTTCTTCAACTCTTCTTCTTACGAGAGCATCATTAAAATCTTAAGCCTATCTTTATGGCTATAAAAAAGAGTTCTTGGGAGACAACCCTTGTTATCTTTCACTTGAGTTATTACTTTCAGGTTTTAGTGGTCTTGATGTTTGTTACTAGCTTTGTGTCAAGTTTTTGCCTCCGGTGGCAAGAAAAATCAAAAGTTGTGACATGCTGTTCAGAAAACATAATCTGTTTGCTCCATTGCAAAACTTCTTAAAAATCACCAGATCATCTTTTTAATCTAATTTTTATTGAAAATATGCTCTATACAATTGGCAAGAAAAATCAAAAGTTGTGCAAAGTTTACGGAATGTTCTGAATTTTTTCATTTGAGTTGCAGAAGTGCCCTAAAAATATTTACTACCTGATGGTCTGTTTTCCCCAGATTCTGCCTTGTTTTACGTTTTCCCAGTTTTGCAAATCTTGTGCATGCTTTTTATTTGCAAAAACTTATTGGAAATCTTTAGAAACAGTAGCCCTTGTTGAAAATCTTTATTTCCAATAGAGGAAAATTATTTTATTATGGGCACTAACCCCTCTAATCAGCTTATGATGAGTTTCGTACGAAGGTAGATTTCAAGTGTGCGAAGGAAGATGATGAAAGAAGATTTGGGAGAGTCAAAATCTCAAGCTTGAGGATTCCCTATGCACCACCAAGAAATATTCAAGGAGATTCAAGCATCTAAGCTTGGGGATGCCCCCATGCATCCCCTTCTCCATAAACAATCATCAGTTCGTCGTTCTCCACACTATATTTTTATCACTTCATATGGTATGTAATATGCTTGGAGCGTCTTGCATTTCCTTTTTAGTTTGTTTAGTTTTGTTTGTTGTTCATAACAAGCTGGACCCTAGCCTACATTGTTTGGGAGAGAAACACGCTCCACTTCAACCTAGAACAGAGCATAGTTTTCATGCTTATCTTTGTTGAGTGTTCTTTATCTTTTTCTAGCTGTTATCATGTTTAACTCTTGTTTTCATGCATATCTTTTTAAGAGATTTTATTTCGGTTGTTTCTTTTGTAACTCTCTTGAGTTTTCATGCTTATCTTGTTTAGAGAGTTGGTCTGCTGCACTGAGTTTGTGTCTTGACTGGAGTAGCTAATTGAGGTTTGTATTTAAGTATAGTAGTAAGTTGCAATAGTTTTGAGGTATTGATTTGAGTAATGTTTGGACTTATTTATGTCAATAGCTCAAGCCTATTAGTGATAGGTGTTGTATTTTGGGCAATCCGTGCTTACTATTGAAAACTACAAAAAATTAGTTGAGAACTCTAGCTACTAGATGGTGATACGTCCCAAACGTATCTATAATTCCTGCTTGCTCCATGCATGATTTGTGTGACTTTGCCATGTTTTGCTTAAACTTTCATACACTTTTTTCTATCATATTTGGACTAACCTATTAACTCAGTGCACCCAGTTGCCAGTTCCTGTTTTCTGCTGTTTTTATATTTTAGGTTTTCCGGCTATTAAAAGTGCCAAATAAATCACATGGAAGCTTACCGAAGAACCAAGGAAGGAAGAGAGTGGACCCACCAGGGCCACAGGAGGGTCCCTGGCGCGGCCCCACCCTAGGGCGCGCCCGGAGGCCTCCTGGCTGCCCTGTGGCCCCTCTCGATGCACACTTTGGCCTATATTTAGCCCCCGCGGAGGAAACCCCTAATATTGATCTGCTATTCCCGTTCTCCTTTCTGTACCGCCGCCGCCGCTGTTTCAAGATCGGGGCTGCAAGGAGAAGCTGCCCCGACACCTTTCCGGAAGGAGGAATCCCCTCCGGGAGACCATCCATCACAATGGACGCCTCCCAGATTTCTTGTGAGTAGTCCCTCTTGGACCATGGGTCCATGACCAATAGCTATGTGATGTTCTCCTCCCCTCTTTGTGCTTCCACTTTCGAGACCTCGTGAGATGCCTCACATGATCGAGGCACCTTTGTAATTTTTTGTGTTTCTATGCTGATTTTGCTAGGATCTGATGGATTATGAGATTATATTCAGATTGTGATGAGTAATATATTTGGTTCTCTTTTATATTTGTGTTCTTTAGTTAATTCTTGCATGTTCTCCGTTGCCGTATTATACTTTGGCCAAGTGATTTGTTGCAACTCCAAGAGGGAGCGTTATGCTTGATTGTGGGTTCAGCCCCCTGATGTCTAGCTTGAGTGACAGAAACATGACACTAGGGGATGCACTATTTCCACCAGGGATAAAACAACGGTGCTTGTACTTGCGGGTGCAAGGATTGTTTACTTTACGCATAGTTATTTTAATGCAGTTGTCTGTTGTTTGATTTTACACTTTGGGTGGGATTCGTAACTTAATACCAGTGAGATGTTCTAGATAGATATCTCAAGGTGGATGATACGTAGTAGATGAAGATGGATTTCGGTCTACTTACCTTGGCGTACTACCCATTGCTTTTGAGCCTCTTCCTTTCTTTTGTAGCATAGTTAGCATTGCGGTGCGTTTATAATCCTGCCAATTGCCCAGCTTTGATTTGTTTACCTCGCTAGCACTTTTATCATCTTTTGGGAGAGAGACATCACTAGTGAACGTCATGGGATCCCGGTCCATATTTCCATCATTTTTTACACCCTCAATTTACTTCAGTTCTTACTTTCAGTTGCCACTATTATTATCTCTTGCGTTGATCCTTTGGAAACAGCAAGGCCGGACGAATTCACAACTACTCTATACTCGTCGGAAGCAAAGTTATTTGCTGTGTGTGCAGGTCCGGGTGAAGTAGGCAACCTAGGGTTGTGAACGGCGCCATTGTTCACTTTACCACCTTCTTGTATCTCTTGGAGTCCTACTAGTCGATCCTCAACCTTAGCATCTTCGCTAAGGGAAATTTGCTGCTACGCTACATCTCACCTTCCACTAGGGGTAACCAAAGAGAAGTGAGAGAACTATCTTCCTCACCGTATCAAGCAATTTTGGCGCCATTGCCGGGGATTCCAAGATACAACAAGTAGACTTGTCCTGTCAACTCCCTATCCATAATCCTGAAGCAGCTCGATGGCGAGCTCACCGCCGCGCACACCACCGAGGAGATTCCAGGGCCCCCTCTTCTCCCCTAGGACGCCGCGACGACGCCCAGAACGTCCCACAACTTTTCCCCTAGCTCCTGGTCACCCTCCCCCTCTCTCTCTCGTGATTTCGCCGCCGTCAGTGAGCTCACCGAAGCGCCACCGAGCACAACGCGTGGTCACCGATATCATCTCGCCGCGCAAGATTGTCAAGAAGACTCCACGACGTCGCCTTCGTCTTCACGTGTGGGTAATCAAGCCGGGAAGCTCCGCAGACGCTGCCCCTTCGTCGTCTTCATCGCCGGCCGCCACAGATCCCGGTGGAAAATTTGTCGCCTACGCGCCTCCTCCGTCTTCACCGTCTACGCCTTTGCCTCCGGGGTGATCCCCTATTTCTTTTGCCCCATCCCGCGCGTCTCCCCGTGGCCGGAATCGCCTCCTCGCCATGGTCAGTGGCTCCGGTCCGCCGCACTCTTCAACCCCGGCGAGGTTCCGGCCGCCCCCTGGCCTCCCTGGTTGCACAGCTTGAAGCAGGCGAGCACGGGCTACCCCCTGGTAGCTTCCGCGTGCCCAGCCGTGCACGGAGACACCGTCCGCAGTGGGCGCCGCCGTGGGCAGACGCAGGATTCAGCGGTAAAAAGTGGACGCTGAGTTGCTGAAGAAGAATACCTCAAAATTACCTGAAAATCGACGGGGAGTATTTTCCAGAAGATTAACGAAGACACGCCGAAGAGGGGCCATAGGGGGGCCACAGGGGCCCCAGGCGGCCACCTGGTGCGGCCCCACCCCTGGCGGCGCCGGGAGGGCGCCTGGAGCCCTGGGGCCACTCCCGGCTCCCCCCTCTGGCCTATATACTCCTCGTTACACGAAAACCTAAAAAAAAGAGAAGCTTTAAGGAGTTCCGCCGCCGCTCCGTGGCGGAAACCTACAGAGAAGAAAAGGGCTCTCCGGCAAGAAGATTCCGCCGAGGAGATCACCTCCCGAAAGGGGAGATCATCGCCATCGTCATCATCATCGCCACGGGCATCATCGAGATCATCATCAACATCATCCCCAACATCTGCACCATCTCCACCACTATCCAATCTCACCTCACAAGTTTATCTTGTGTTGTAATCCGTACTATGTACCCTCTCTACTCTATCGGTGTTGATTACTACTTTGTGGTGAATGCTATTGAGTTTTGTTGATGAAATATCATTATGTCCAGATTATTTATCATATATTTATCACCTCTGATCATGATCTCTTTTATGTCTTGTGAGTAGTTACTTTAGTTCTTGAGTACATGGGAGAAGTCTAGTTGTTAGTAGTCATATGATGTTGAAGTAATTTGTGTTGTTTGATATTTAAGTTGTGTTGTTATTTAGCTAGTGGTGTTGTGTGAGTCGAACACTCAACACTTCGCCTTATTAAGAACATAGGGGAATACATTGTGTATTAAGAATGCTTACAATGGGTTGCCGGAGTGACAGAAACCTGAACCCCAGTTTGCACACTTTTGCACAAGGGATTAATGGATCCTTGATCTTATTGTTGTGGTTAGGATTTGCCTTAATTTCCATCTTGTATTTCCATCTTTACGTTGAGGGTCATCAAGTAACGTTTTCTGGCGCTGTTGCCGGGGAGCATAGCGCTATTGGTAACTGAAGCTGGTAAGGAATTTTGTTTTACCTTGTTATATTTCTTATTCTGTTGTTGTTCTTTGTCCGTATGGACAACCTAGCTATTGGATCGTTGCTTATGGGGAAACACCCCACATTTTTGGTGGTTGTTCCTTCCCCTACTGAAATTGTGCCTTATAAAATACCAGTTGTTATTATCGATTGTGTTTTGGCTAATCGTTATGCAGGAGACAGACATCCCAGTAAACACTTGCTATATTTGTCACAACTTTTTTCACTATTTAAGCTTGCAGGTGTATCAATGGAGTTTGTCATGAAGAAATTGTTCTCCGTATTGCTTATAGAGAAAGCTTCAGATTTGTATAAGCGTCTCGACAACTCTCATTTGCTTGAATGGCATGAGCTTATGTCTCTCTTTTATACTAAGTTTTATCCTCTTCATGAAATTCATCGAGACAGGAATTATATCTATAACTTTAGGTCTCGTGACGGAGAAAGCATCGCTCAAGCTTGGGGGAGATTGAAATCTCTAATGCTCAAATGTCCTATTGATGAGCTCCGCAAGAAAAATATACTTACAAATTTTTATGCTAGACTTTCTTGTCAAGATAAGGAGATGCTGGATGCCTCCTCTAGTGGGGTATTTCAGAAAAAAGCGTTGAAGAAAGATGGAATCTCCTTGAAAGGATCCAGAAGAATACCGAACATTCGGAAATAGATAAAGGTATTGAATCCACTATTAATTATGAGCATGATTATATATAGATCTATGTGAAAACTGATTACTTTAATGCCTTTTGCTCTAAGATTGGTCTTGATTCCCATCTAATGGTTGATTTTTTTAAGGACTTTGCATATCATATTGACTCTTCTAAGAAGAAGAAGAATCAACATCATAAACCCTTCAAAGAATTACCTATTGATATCCATGTTGCTGACCCCATTGTGCCTGCAGTTATATATGAAAAGCCCCCTTTTCCCGTAAGAATAAGGGAGCACTCTTTCGTGACAGGCATAATGAATAAGAGTGAGAGAAGAATTGATGAGCCTGAGGACCAGATCAAGGTCGATCCTTGAGTTGCATTGGTTAACGATCTTAGTACTAATAATGCTTTAGATTCCAATATAAATTTTTGTGCTGTTTCCACTAACCTTGTCACAGCCAAGAATAAAGGCCCAATTTCAGGTACTCCAGTAGTATCTGTTAAAATAGGAGATCACAATTATTACGGGCTATGTTATTTGGGGTCGATTGCTAGTGCTATCCCGTATTCTCTTTATCAAGAGATCATAGGTGAAATTTCACCTTGTGAACTTGAAGAAGTTGATGTTACTATTCATCTTGCAAACAAAGCAACTATAACTCCTATCGGAATTGTGAGAGACGTTGAAGTCTTATTCGGATAGGTAAAATATCCTACCGACTTTCTAGTATTTGGTTCAATAAGGGATAATTTTTGTCCTATTATTTTTGGTAGACCTTTTCTCAGAACTTGTGGAGCTATAATAGATTGCAAGAAAGTTAAAGTTTCTGTTGAGTTCAATGGTGAGCCATATGAATTTAATTTTTCTAAGTTCTCTAAGAATCCTCGTGGTACTGATTTGCCTAGTAATGATAATATTATTGAAGATATTGCTTCCATTGCTATTTCTCCTAATGATCCTTTGTAGAAATATATGGAGGACCACGAGAATGATTTGCATATGCAAGAGAGGAATGAGCTGGACGAAATATTCTTAAGACAAGCTGCTATCCTAAAGCACAACCTTCCAGTTGAGCCTTTCGGAATTTTATCGCAACCAAAAGAAGATCCAGTGTTTGATCTTAAACCTCTTCCCGATTCGCTAAAATATGCTTATTTATATGAAAAGAAAGTATACCCTCTTATTATCAATTCTAACCTTTCAGGGTATGAAGAAGAACGACTATTGGAAGTACTTCGCAAACATCGAGGTGCAATTGGCTATACCATTGATGACCTTAAGGGGATTAGTCCGTCTATTTGTCAACATACCATCAACCTTGAGCCTCATGCTAAACCAATTGTTGATCATAAACGACGGCTGAATCCAAAAATGATGGATGTTGTAAGAACAAAGATTCTCAAGCTTCAAGCCGTAGGTATTATCTACCCTATAGCTGATAGTAAGTGGGTAAGCCCGGTTCATTGTGTTCCAAAGAAAGGAGGAACAACTGTGGTTCCTAATGATAAGAATGAACTAATACCTCGGAGAATTATTATTGGATATAGAATGTTTATTGATTACAGGAAGCTGAACAAGGCAACCAGGAAGGACCACTACCCGTTGTCGTTCATCGACCAAATGCTTGAGAGGTTATCCAAAAATACTCACTTTTGTTATCTTGATGGTTATTCTGGCTTCTCTCAAATTCCTGTTAACACTTCTGATCAAGAGAAGACCTCTTTTACTTGTCCCTATGGTACTTATGCTTACAGGCGTATGCCTTTTGGTTTATGTAATGCCCATGCTACTTTTCAAAGGAGTATGTACGCTATCTTTCATGGTTTTTGTGAAGAAATTGTGGAGCTATTCATGGACAATTTCTCCGTCTATGGAACCTCTTTTGACCATTGTCTCCACAACCTTAATAAAGTTTTGCACAGAAGTGAGGAGACAAATCTGGTGCTCAACTTGGAGAAGTGCCACTTTATGGTCAACGAGGGAATTGTTCTTGGCCACAAGATCTCTGAGAGAGGAATTGAGGTGGACAGGGCCAAGATTGAAGCAATTGAAAGGATGCCCTATCCAAGGGACATCAAAGGTATTCTTAGTTTTCTCCGTCATGCTGGTTTCCATAGAAGATTTATTAAAGACTTTTCTAAGACATCGATACCCCTCACTAATCTTCTCCAGAAGGACATTCCTTTTGTTTTTGATGAAGATTGTAAGGAAGCCTTCGAAGTTCTGAAGAAAGCTTTAATAACTGCTCCTATTGTACAACCACCTGATTGGAATTTACCTTTTGAAATTATGTGTGATGCTAGTGATTTTGCTGTTGGAGCTGTTTTAGGGAAAAGGGTTGATAAGAAGTTGAATGTTATATCTTATGCTAGCAAAACCCTTGATAGTGCTCAAAAGAATTATGCTACTACTGAGAAGGAATTCTTAGTAGTAGTGTTTGCCTGTGATAAGTTTAGGCAGTATATTGTTGATTCTAAGATTATTGTTCATACTGACCATGCTGCCATTAAGTATCTTATGGAGAAGAAGGATGCCAAACCAAGGCTCAACCGATGGGTACTCCTTCTCCAAGAATTCGATTTGCAGATTGTCGATAGGAAAGGAGCAGACAATCTGGTGGCGGATAATCTTTCAAGGATGGAAGATATACCGCATGATCCCATTCCAGTCAACGATAGTTTTACAGACGAACAACTAGCTGTTGTAAAAGTACAATCTCTCTCCGATCCTTGGTTTGCAGAGTATGCTAACTTTATCGTTGCAAAGTTTTTGCCTCCGGTCTAACATTTCATCAAAGGAAGAAGTTTTTCATGATTTGAGGCATTACTTTTGGGATGACCCACATCTTTTCAAAGAAGGTCCAGATGGGATCGTGAGAAGATGCATACCGGAACACGAGAAGAAGGACTTTCTCAAACAATGTCATGACAGTCCATATGGAGGACATCATGCTGGTGAGAGGACCGCACATCAGGTTCTTCAATCATGTTTTTATTGGCCTACTCTCTTTAAAGATGCTAGAAGTTATGTTCTATCCTATGATAAGTGTCAGAGAGTTGGTAATATTAGTAGAAGGAATGAGATGCCTATGATAGACTCTCTAGTGATTGAGCCTTTTGATTGCTGGGGTTTTGATTTTATGGGTCCTTTTCCTTCCTCACACAAGTACACTCACATTTTAGTGCCTGTTGATTATGTAACCAAGTGGGTAGAAGCAATCCCCACTGAAAGTGCTGATCACAAGAAATCTTTGAAAATTCTCAAAGATGTGATTTTTCCTAGGTTTGAAGTACCCAGGTACCTCATGACAGATGGGGGTTCGCACTTTACACATGGAGCTTTTAGAAAAGCTTTAGCCAAGTACGATGGCAATCATAGAACTGCTTCACCGTACCACCCCCAAACTAGTGGGCAAGTTGAGCTCACCAATAGAGAGATCAAGTTGATCTTACAGAAGACAGTCAATAGGAATAGAAAAGATTGGTCAAATAAGTTAGGAGATGCTTTGTGGGCGTATAGAACTGCTTACAAAAACCCCATGGGCCTGTCTCCCTATAAGATGGTCTATGGCAAGGCTTGCCATCTGCCATTAGAAATAGAACACAAAGCTTTCTGGGCTATTAGAGAGCTTAATGCTGACCCGAAGTTAGCTGGTGAAAAGCGTCTCATGAACTTGACTTCTCTAGATGAGTGGAGAAGTGAAGCTTACGAGAGCGCTAAAATGTTCAAGGAAAAGGTAAAGAAGTGGCACGATAGGAGGATTCTGAAACGTGAATTTAATGTTGATGATAAAGTTTTGTTGTTTAGATCCTGTTTCAGGTTTTCCCCAGTTAAACTACTTTCCAGGTGGGAAGGACAATTTCATATTGAGGAAGTCTACCGCTCGGGTGCGATCAAGATTAACAATTTCGAAGGCACCAAACCTCAAGTGGTGAATGGGCAAAGACTTAAGCATTACATAGCAGGAGATCCCGTCAATGTTGATGTGGATATGGTATACACAACAACTCATGAAGAACATGTTGCAGCCCCGTTTCAGACACCATCATAGGCAGAATAAGGAAAGGTATATATTACGGTAAGGAAACATCACGAAACCGCTATAAAAGTTCCAGTTTACGAGTTTTTGCAAAATATAGAAAATTTGAGGCCGAAGTGGAGCCGGAGACCAGCTCCAAGGGGCCCAGGCGCCCCCTGGCGCGGCCCCACCCCTGGCCGCGCCGGGAGGCCGCCTGGGCACCCCGGAGTCCGTCTCCGACCCTGCTTTGGCTCGTTAACTTCCTTTCTGTGTAGAAATTTTTGCTATATATTTGCCCGGATCGTTCCGGCAGCGTATCTCGCGATTTCATGCGTTTTATTTTCGAGCTTTTTCTGCTAGGAAAACTTTCAGCTAGACCTAGGTGCCATGGCTTCCCCAAGCTCCCCCAAGGACAATTTCGTCGTCAACGTCATCAACCCTTACCTCGCTGAGGTGAAAAAGAACCCCCAGATCCTTCATGTGGAGGATGGTGACCTCCAGAAGGAGGATCTGAAGGGACCAGTCAAGGAGGGGAGCACCGAGGAATGGCTGAAGGAGATGGGAGGTCTTCAAGTTCAAAAAGATGGTGGAGCGTGGTGTTGAAACTAACTTCGACATCATGAACGAGATAGAGGCTTCCCACAAGAAGGAGATGAAGGAGATGTGGTCAAGTTTGGCCGCACTAGAAGAAAAAGTTTATGAGCTCCAAGCACAGATCTATGATCTGCAGAACCAGAACTGTGAGTATGAACTAAAGTTTCTGCGCATGGGTTTGGGTGCTGAGTGCAGGATCCTCGAGACGGGAATGTCCTTTTGAGACTGGAGAATAGCTGCCATGGAAGCGCTTCGCCAAGGAGTACGTGACCGAAAAGAATAAGAATGAGGAGTAAATCTCCTCGGGTAATGGCATCCCCTTAGCTTGTTCCAAGCTTGGGGGAGTGCCCGGTATTTTTATCTTTATCTATGTCTTTTAGAGTCAAGTAGAGTCGTATCATGTCTAGGGAAATTATCTTATAAAATAGGAGTTTTCTTTGAGGTCTATCACTCCTTTTTGGAGAGTTATGTATCCGTGAGTGTGGAGTCGTCTATGATGGAATATTAGTTAGAAGTCTATTCATGCCTTCGCTGCACTCGGTATTCTATTCACGCAATCAACCTCATGAAGGTTCTTATGGAGAGTATTAACCTTATATCAGGTATGGCTTTGAAAACTTTATTTAATCTTGGCAAACATAGCTTTGGTCATAACAACAAGCATGTTATTTTTCTCAAAGTAGCGACATAGCCAAAACCCTCTTTGTTATTAAGCTTGTAGTGTTATGTTGACAAGGAAGACAACTTGACGTGCTATTCTTGTTTTAATGTTTATGCTTTATATTGCTTTGCATCCAATTCATCATCAATTGTCTGTTCTCTCTAAGCCTTTGCTAGCCAAACCTCTGTACTAAGCGGAATTCTTCTTGTACGTCCATACCCCGAAACCAGTATCTTCCATATGAGTCCACCATACCTTCCTATTCGTGGTATTCCACTACCACTCCTAAAGCATAGAATTTTTGTGTTATCCTTAGAAGTTCAAAATCTATTTTGTGCCCCTGATTTAGCTCATGAGGAAGTAGTAGATAACTCATGATCTTCTTCAGTTGGATAAGTTTTACCCCGGGATTGTATGTCTAATCTGCAAACCCCTAATACAAGGAGGGACCGGCATGAGTGCGCCCAGACCACAAAAGATAATACAATAAACAAACCCTCCTTCACGCTTTGTTCATGAGAAATCAGAAAACTTTGGCAGTGATAAATAAAGGAGATTGCGGGGATGTGATTGTCCCCATTTGGGAGCCGTTCCTCGAAAATTGTCCAATTTGAGAAGCAATTGAGTTATCTATTAGCATTCGTTGAGAAATCATGCACCTCTCAAAACTTGTTTTCATTATGTTTGATTTAAGGATAGCACTTGAGTTTTCCCTGCTTAACAAGGCTTTTTCTCTTACTTTTATGTTGAGTCAGTTTTCCCTACTTCCTCCTTTCCCAAAGAGAACACACACTTGATGCTGATGAAGATTCATCCATATAATGTTGCATTAAAGTTTTTCCATGCCATATCATTGTTGACATTATCTCTTGATAAGTACGTTGTTTGAAAAATCATTTGCCAAGCAAACATCTTCCTTTGTGTTAGCATTTGCACTTCATGACTAATAGCTTGTTATTTCAAAAAGTTACAAATTTTCTCTTCAAAATATAAAGAGAAAGAGCAAAGTTAAAAGCTATTAGTTGTTCTTTGACCAAAGGACTTGTTTTCCATGATTTGATGAGTTTCCTTAGCCCTACTCTTGATTATAATTGTTGTTACTCTTTCATAAGGGCTTTATGAGTTGAAGATTGCTGTTGAGGATGTTTGAGTTTGGTGAAGAGATCATGTTGCTTCTTGTCCGTATTCTATTTATTGACACTTAACTCTCTAAACTTGTGGACAGGTTTACCGAGCTCAGTTTTTGCTTGGGTACAAGCGAGGTCTAAGCTTGGGGGAGTTGATACGTCCAAAATGCATCACTATTTTATATTGTAATTCATCCTTATTCATTGATATATTTCACATTACGATGATGTTCTTATGTTGTTTTGGGTTATTTTACATAGTTTTCAACTTTCCGGTGCCGAAGAAGCAGACGCAGGATTCAGCGGTAAAAAGTGGACGCTGAGTTGCTGAAGAAGAATACCTCCAAATTACCTGAAAATCGACGAGGGGTATTTTCCAGAAGATTAACGAAGACTCGCCGAAGAGGGACCAGAGGGGGGCCACAGGGGCCCCAGGCGGTCACCTGGCGTGGCCCCACCCCTAACAGCGCCGGGACGACGTCTGGAGCCCTGGATCCACTCCCGGCTCCCCCCTCTGGCCTATATACTCCTCGTTACACGAAAACCTAAAAAAAGAGATGCTTTAAGGAGTTCCGCCGCCGCTCCGTGGCGGAAACCTACAGAGAAAAAAAGGGCTCTCCGGCGGGAAGATTCCGCCGAGGAGATCACCTCCCGGAAGGGGATATCATCGCCATCGTCATCATCATCGTCACGGGCATCATCGAGATCATCATCAACATCATCCCCAACATCAGCACCATCTCCACCACCATCCAATCTCACCTCACAAGTTTATCTTGTCTTGTAATCCGTATTATCTATCCTCTCTACTCTATCGGTTTTGATTATTACTTTGTGGTGAATTCTATTGAGTTTTGTTGGAGAAATATCATTGTGTCCAGATTGTTTATCATATATTTATCACCTCTGATCCTGATCTCTTTTAATTCTTGTGAGTAGTTACTTTAGTTCTTGAGCACATGGGAGAAGTCTAGTTGTTAGTAGTAATATGATGTTGAAGTAATTTGTGTTGTTTGATATTTAAGTTGTGTTGTTATTTTCCTAGTGGTGTTGTGTGAGTCGAACACTCGACACTTCGCCTTATTAAGGACCTAGGGGAATACATTGTGTATTAAGAATGCTTACGGTGGGTTGCCGGAGTGACAGAAACCTGAACCCTAGTTTGCACACTTTTGCACAAGGGATTAATGGATCCTTGATCTTATTGATGTGGTTAGGCTTTGCCTTAATGTCCATCTTGTATTTGCGGATGCTTGCAAGATGTTTAATCATAAGAGGGCACTTATCTTAGTCTAGAAGGTGTGCTGGCATAGATGCACCCACTCAACACTTATCATCTCAACACTTGTTATCGATACGGAGTATGGCGAAAGCACGTGACTACCTCTCCATGTGTCCTCAAGAACGCTTTAGTGTTTATAAGTTAGTTGCCAGGCTTATCCTTTGCTCAAAAGGATTGGGCCACTTGCTGCTCCTCAGCGCTATTTACTTTGCTTGCTTTGATCTTGTTGTTGCTTATACCGAAAACCCCTAAAAAGTTATCTTTCAGTGCTTGAAGTTATTCCTTGTCCAAAATCACCTATCAATACCTTTTGCTCCTCATTGGGTTCGACACTCTTACTTATCGAAAACGCGGCAATAGATCCCTTTACGTTGAGGGTCATCAGATCCTCAACAGAACATCACGAAATGTTCGACTTCTCAATCGACAAAGTGACACGCACTACGGCAGCTAACGCAGATTTGAGTCCCTGCGCGACTCTTCGAGTCCCACAGGCACTCGGGGGTTACTGAAGAGGGGGTACCCCCACGACTCCTCGCCATGAGGGTACCTGGTGCGTGTCAAGACTGGCGGCGCACTAGAAGACACACGAACCGACATGAATCCCAAGAGTTGAGGCGCAAGACAAGGACTCCTACTTGTAGTCAACTAGGACTCATGTAAACCCTACCTAGCTATCTATATAAAGCGAGGCAAGGGCACCTCTCTAGACAACTCAATCTCCACACATAGAACTATACAAATCTCTCTCCACCAAAGCCCTCCCGACACCCCTTTACATCATCATCAATATAAGATCAGACAAGAAGCATGTAGGGTTTTCCCTTCAGGGGGCTGAAACTGGGTAAATCGTGCCCCATGTGTCGCTTGTCCACCGTGTGAATCCTACCAGCGCGCGGCCACGTCGCACTCCTTCCTCCTATATGAAACCTAGGGTATCTAACCCTAGGATTTTTCGAGGCCGATCCTCGTCAGCAACACTACTATTCCTTTTGAAAGATCCACACTCGTGCTTCAAAGTAGCATTTGTACTCCATAGACAGGTTTTCATACCATTCATGCATAACTATGTGGGGACCCTTACACTATAGAACTTGGCTTGTATATTCCTGTGATGAGCCTCCCTAAAAGTTCTCTAGGTCTTCGTGAGAAAGCGAGTTACATGCACCCCCACTAGTTCCATTGGAGAGCCTTCACAGCTCATATGTGCATATGTTGCATGGCAATGCCTACTACTCACATCATATCTATCATTTGGATTTCTCTCGCCTATGATTTTCCTCATTGATCTGAGCCTTTCACACCTTTTTGTCTTCCGTTCCCATCATTTTTATTCTATTTTCCATCCTAAGTGCCAACTAATCTTGCTCGCGCTCATTCATTGCATGAGTGCTCAAAATCGAATGGGAGAGGATCAGTTTTAATTGTACCTGGCCAGTGGTCTGGGGACGAGTCATAATAAGATTCCAAAGGAGACTAAGAGTGTAGTTCTAGTAGATTGAGTTCTGAACAACTATTCAATATTTTTATGCTCTAAACCCATCTCCCACTTTCTTGCACAAGAAACACCGACTGGAGACATTTGAGTCACAAACAGCGAGAGCTCTTGCACCTTTATGTTCTTACTTTGCTAGTTTCAATACTAGATATAAACTCTTGCTTGTTATTGTCTTGACTTGAATTGCATTTTTTACTTGTTGTACTTTAAAGTTAAAATCTTTGTTGGTATCATGTCACCACAGAAATTATCTTTGTTATCATTTACCTACTTGAGGACGAGCAGGAATTAAGCTTGGGGATGTTGGTACGTCCATAACGTATCAACAATTTCTGCTTGTTCCAAGCTTATTCTGGTGATATTGCTATATGTTTTGATGCACTTTCATATCTTTTATAACATATTTGGACTAACCTTTTAATTCAGTGCCCAGTGCTAGTTTCTGTATGCTTTTCTCCATGCATTGCAGGAAAATGTCAAAAATAAAGTGCTCGGTAAATTCCAGAAAAATCATATAAAAAATATGCAAGACAAAAGAGCCCTAGAGCCAGGAGGGGCCCCCGATGGGGCCACCAACAAGCCAGGTGGCTGCCTGGCACGACCAAGGGCTGGCCGCACCCTCTAGCCGCCTAGGCCAGGGGGGCACCCCTCAGGGTGCCCTTCCGCCTATATTTATTCCTTGCTCCGAATACCCTCGTGAGCAACCCCGTTACGTGGTTTCGTCCACTGTTGCGCCGTTGTCGCGATTCAAATCTTAGGATCGCCAAGATAAGTTGTCCTGGCACCCTGCCGGAGGGAGGATTGACCTCCGAAGTCCTCTCCACCACCGTGATCACCTCTGGGATGTGCCATAAGTAGCCCCCCTTAGACCATGGGTCCATGAACAGTAGCTATGTGATGTCTTCTCTCCAATCTTCTGCTTCAATGTTTATCCCTTGTGAGCTGCCAATCATGATCAAGGAACCTATCACTAGTGCAAAACAGGTCATTAGAACCGGTTCTGGGAGGCCATTAGAACCGGTTTTGGCAACCGGTGCTAAAGGTTCGGTGCTAGAGGGTGAACCCATTAGAACCGGTTGCTCACGAACCAGTTCTAAAAGCTCTGCAGCCAGCCATGTGGTGGCAGGTTGGGCGCGAGGGCTCGGGAACCTTTAGCACCGGTTTGTAACACAAACCGATTCTAAAGGTTTAGAGGTTTAAGTTTTTTTAATCATTTTCTTTTTGGTTTTAATAGTTTAGGGTTTAGGGTTTATTAATTCTTTTCTTTTGGGTTTAGGATTACTATTTATTTTACGCTATTACATAATGTACAATGCATATATATATACATGTAGAATATCTCGTAGCTAGCTAGAACCATCATATATAGTAGAATTATCATACCTCCAACATATATATACATCGATCATATATAGTACTAGTGCCTCACCACCGCCCCTCTTTGCTTGCCTCGAGCCCACAACAATGGAGGGCATTTGAATATACATACAGTTACAGCATATGGACAACACACCAGTTTCCTATTACATATGGTAAGGAAATTCTCCGGTCGACTTATTTATGACTTCACGAAGAAGAAATCCCGCTATTTCCTCTTGAAGTGCTCGCATGCGATCATTTATGTCGAGTTTATCCCGCTTCTCCCAAATCTTATTATTTAAAGAAGATGATCAATATATGAATATATTACATATGGTAAGAACAAAGTCTAGATAGTATTTACGTACCATGATTGTTCTTTGATTGAACTTTTGGTCATATAGCGAATGTTCTCCATTACGATGTAAGCACAAGGTTCAGTCCCCGATATCTGCCTCATACACTTCACAACAAAATAAAATTCAAACAGATTTAATAATCAAGCATATATATGATAATGGTATATTGAAACTAGAAATATAATTAAATCGAATGCTCTCTCACATATTTATCGTACTGCCACGTCAGCTTCTCCTTCCATTCACCGCGCTCGAGTTTTTTTGAACTTTCCCCAAACTCTGTCGTCAAAGAAAATGAATAAAGGAGTTAATTACTTGATATAACAGAAACTTAAAGTGAACACTAAAGAAGCCTATATGTGTGATAATGATTAAAATTACCTGGCGAATGAGTTCTTAATTTCTTTATACTCACTAATATCTTTACGTAGTGAGTCCATTACTGTAACCATTCCTCTTTCCATTTCAATGTCTAGCAGGATGAAGTGATAGCTGCGCACAGTAAGCGGGTATCACTTATATAACAATATCAAGTAAGCAAAACTATAATTTGTAGTACAAAATAATGATACTCACTTGAAGTTGTAAGGAAATAGTATATGTTCTTCTGCATGTAGATCCCTCAAACTTTTAAGCAAAAGGGTCTACGCGAAATCTGTATGATGTTTTACTGTTACTTCATGTATGGTATTTGGGTCAATGAACCCAATGCCAAAGACTCCATCTTTTCTCATTTCGTACATCTTCATTCTGCATAATACTACACAGAAAAGAATATATATAGTGAGGATAATACAGTCAATGACGTATGAGCTGAGCTAGAAAGAAATCACTTACAGACAATACAAACTGACGATAGATTTGTCGAGTGCCAATTGATGGAATAACTGAAATAATTCTTCATTTGCAATCCACAAGTCACCAGTTCCATTGTCGAAATAATCTGGCCTCATCGGAATCCAGAAGCCGGTCATGTCGAACGGTATAGCTTTTGTGATGTACCACTTATGCAAGTTGCGCAATTGCGTTGATAATAGCTTCTCTTCTTCTTCAGTGACCTTAGGCTCCCCTTTTGCATATTTCCTTTTTGGAGATGGCTCGCCAGACAAGTCATCAAGGTTTTAAAAAAATTCAATAGTAAGACCCGCCTCTCTAGCAAATGCTCTTTGTTCGTCGGTTATCTCTTCTTGCTTCTTGGTATTCACCTTGAGCGGGGCTATCGATTGCACTATCTGTTCTCCGAGTTGGGCAACAGTTTTCCCGCATTTTTTACTGCCTGAGTGGCTGCTTCTTGAACCCTTTTGCAGAAATGACTTGTTAATAGAGCATTCGTAGTCCGAGAACACGGTCTTAATAGGGTGTTGAAACATCTTCAAGAAGTGTTGTACTGTTACCTCGGGTATTTTCTCCTTCGGTGGCGGGGGAGGTTTCGGTGCAAGGTGCTTCGCCACAGCTTCATCCACTATGGCCTTGGTTTCAGCTACACTCCTATCCCAGGGTAAGACCGACAGACTCTTCTGGGGTTTAACTTTCTTTGTTTTCCTCTTCGGTGGACTGGTATGACGCGGCGGAGGTCGATTAATTTTTGATTGTCGTGTTTGCCTTCTATCCATCACGGGGGGAGCTGGTGGGATCGGTTGGCGCTGCGGACTCACGATGTGGGGTGGTTGTGGTGGAATCGACTGACGCGGCGGAGTCGCGCTGCGCTCCACGGGGATGGATGGTGCAGGACTCGGCTGACGTCGCAGCGGATCACTCCCACTGTGCTCCATCTCGGGGATGGATTGTGCAGGACTCGGCTGATGTTGCGGAGTCGCACTGCGCTCCATCTCGGGAGGGGTGCAGGACTCGGCTGGTGCTGCGGAGTCGGGATGCACTCCATCTCGGGTGGTGGTGGTGAACTTGATGTCGAACGCATTGGACTTGACACAATGGATGGAAATATTATCCATTCTTTTCTCCATAGATAGATACCACTTTGTTTGGCTTCTCTGACGGTCTTCTTCCCTTCACCTCCAGGAATATCAAGATTTATTTCTTGATATTCCGTCACAACTTCATCCACCCCGACACGAGCATAGCCAGGTGGAATCGGATTGCAGTGGTGCAGTGCTCCAGGTGGATTCGTTAAAGCAAAGCCGTCCGCCACCTTAATGGATATATTGTTCATTTTGAAGATTAGCTCGCAACGTTTCTGCTCTGTAATATCATCCACGGGGTAGTGACCATCATCGACCCCCGTGGAGCACACACTGCTTTTCGTCATACATGGGACGGTAGTTGCTTCAGGTGGATCTTGAGTTGGCTGCGGTTGCTGGATAAGTGACGCCTGTAGTCGCTCCTGCATATCCTTCATAGCATTTTCCAACTTTGAAAGACGGTCTGCTTCCAGCTTCTTCTTTCTTGCACGGCTTTTGTAAGTATCTTTATACTCCGCAAACCCCTGATACCATGGAACAACGCCTACGCCTCGCGTTCGTCCCGGATGTTCAGGATTCTTGAGGGCGCGTGTAAGCTCGTCGTTCTCTCTCTTGGGGATGAAAATCCCATTCCTAGCATCATCAATTGCATTTAGTATCTCTTGATCGTCTCCTTTAAGACTTGCCTTTATAATCACCTTCCCTGTCTTTGGGTCCAACTTTCCCCCATGCCCAAAAAACCAACTCCTGCACATGGGTGGAAAATATATTGTGACTGGAGTGACCCCTGCAGCAATCAGCTTCTTCTCAAATGCATCCCACTTAGGCGACGCGGACTTGTAGCCACCTGTCCCCATGGTATGGAAAAGCTTATGCTTCTCAGCATTAATCTTGTTTATTTCCGACCGAAGTTTAGCTTCATCTGATTCGTTGTTCTCCACAAATTT
The DNA here is from genome assembly GCA_950022295.1 of Bromus sterilis. Taxonomy (NCBI): domain Eukaryota; kingdom Viridiplantae; phylum Streptophyta; class Magnoliopsida; order Poales; family Poaceae; genus Bromus; species Bromus sterilis. The sequence goes on from OX465595.1 coordinate 180,139,411, forward strand.
GTCCCAATGTGCTTGTACCTTCGCTAGTCCTCCAGTGAAATTTGGAGTCTTCTTATTATTAGCGATGTATTTGGACCATAGCTTTACCTTCCATCTTCTTAAGAGAAGCATGCTTGACTTTCAACACATCGTCTGGTGTCGCCCAATCAGGTAGGGTGAAATATGATAAGAGTTTATCCCAAAGATACTATTTTTGTCTATCGCTGTCAAAACTCTTGTTTCCACCTTCCTTTGGCTGATGCCATTCTTGAGTGCTAATCGGGATGTTATCTCTAACAATTACTCCGCATATAGCTATCCATTTCTTCACGTGAGCTTCCGGAGCATTCGGCTGGCCACTCAAACCGATCCCATCGGTGTTGTACTTTACATCATCCCGCGGCAATTTGGCCGGGCCACATTTTGCTTTGCTTGAAGAAGATTTGCTTGATCCAGGTTTCTAGAAGAAGAAATATTTGTTAACTATTAGTGATAAATCAATTATTTGTAAATTTTATGATAACCAGAGGCCTTATATATATATTTATATATATACCTCGGCAGACTTTGTTGTTAATTGAAGATCTTGTTCTTCTCCTTCGTCGAACATTCCCTAACCGGAATGATTCAGATATCGTGAGCCGTCATCATCGATATCAGCGTCATCATGAGGACCGTTATCGGCTTCGGCGATAATTTCGTACATATCATCTTCTTGCTCTCTGTCGCTATTGAACACGTCGTCCATAGCTTAACTAATATCGACGAGATGCAGAAAAAGATAAAACAATTTAGTATAAGCAAATATAGAAAATGACATCTCAAATAATCAAGTTCACATGCAACAATAATATTAGAATAATAATACAGCTTACATCTCGAACAATCCAGTTCACATATATGCAACACTAATATATATGTCGATCACTAGAGCTAGTACATATATATATATATATATATATAACATATAACTAGCTAAAACAGTAAACGACGTCGGCTCCGGCTGGCGCTGGACACCCAAAGAGAAGGAACCATCACCCACTCGTAGCTAGGGTGAGATCCCTGAAGCACCTACGGTAAACAGTAGTACCCGGCGTCCAACGCCTCCATGTAGCGACGGACGTGGTCGTCCTCCTCCCTGATACGTCGGCGTACAACCTCCTCGGGGGTCGGCTCCCTCCGCACCAACTGTGGCCCACGCGACCGCCACCAAAGAAGATACGGGTCGACGACAAGACCCGGATTCCTCGCTAAGCGACGCACCCCGGAAACCACCTCCCAATGCCATCCCGGCGGAGCCCAGTCCAAGACATTGCGCATCCCGTCAAGAACTCCCGGAGCGCGACGGTAACGAGGATGCGGGCCCGGCATTCTCACTAATGAAACTAATAAAATTAAAACTAAAATATCTTAATATTTTCATGTTAATAGCTATTGATCTATAGCTCAAATTGTAGAACATCTCATATATATATACTAATAATATTTAGAACAATATATATACTAATAATATTTATAACAATATATATACTAACAAAATTTCATATATATACTTGACTACAAGGCTTACAACAAAAAAATTCATCTAGCAAAATGTTCATGTAGCAAAAATGTTCATCTAGCAAAATGTTCATCTAGCAAAGTCCATCTAGCAAAATATTCATCTAGCAAAGTCCATCTAGAAAAATATTCATCTAGCAACGTATTCATCTAGCAAAGTATCCATCTAGCAAAATGTATTCATCTAGCAAAATATTCATCTAGCAATGTATTCATCTAGCAATGTATTCATCTAGCAAAGTATTCATATAGCAAAGTATCCATCTAGGGGGAAGAGGAGAGCTCACCAGCGGCGGCGCCGGCGGAGACGAAGGCGAGGAACAGCGAAGACGGCGAGGGCGACGATGGCGTCGGAGTGAGGGTGACGTCGGCGGCGAGGGCGAAGACGGCGGAGGACAGGGCGACGTCGGCGGCGGAGCGCAGCAGCCTGGCGGAGAGGGCGATGACGACGACAGAGCGCAGCAGCCTGGGGGCGTGAAGTTTCGATCTGCGCGGCGGTGGTTTGCCCCGTGAGGAGGCGGGGTTATATAGCGGATACCTTTAGAACCGGTTTGTATCACAAACCGGTACTACAGACCCTTTACCACCGGTTGCTAACACAAACCGGTGCTAAAGGTCTCCAATTTACTCAATTTTTCGGGCAAATTTTCAGCGGGAAGAGTGGAGACCTTTAGCACCGGTTCTTATCACAAACCGGTACTAAAGATATATACTTTATATTTATTGATTATTTGTTTTTAGTAATTCTTTTGAAGTCATTTGGCACAAAATAAATCATTAAATGCATGGAAAATAGCAAATGAAGTCAGAAAGGGTTTGTACACGAAGTGCATCCAGTTTTTGTCGTAACCCTCTCAACTTTTGCACACATGTTATATGGGTCAAGTGATGATACCATGCCAAGTTTCAACCTTTTCTGAGTTCATCTGTAGATGCTTTCCATTTTCAGGGTCATTTGGCACAAAATAAATCATTAAATGCATGAAAAATAGCAAATGAAGTCAGAAAGGGTTCAAATTTTAGTATGTGGCTTTGAATGGTGCATATTGAATGCACAAAAAGTCTTGAGTTCAAAAAAGTTTAGAAAAATGAAATACCTTTGTAACAGATGAGTTTTCGTCTAAAACCCTCACACTTCGAAAGAGATGCTCCAGTTTGTACACGAAGTGCATCCAGCTTTTGTCGTAACCCTCTCAACTTTTGCACACATGTTATATGGGTCAAGTGATGATACCATGCCAAGTTTCAACCATTTTCAGGGTCATTCGGCACAAAATAAATCAGGGGAAACCTTGTGTTTTGTTCTACACATAGAAATATTTCAGTTCATGATCGACCGAATACAAATCATTCGGATTCCCTGCATACGTCCGATGGTGCATTGATATGCTTGCACTCATGAGCCACCGTCAGGCTGTATGCAGGGGAAACCTTTTGTTTTGTTCTACACATAGAAATCTTTCAGTTCATTGACCGAATACAAATCATTCGGATTCCATGCATACTATTTCTTCGCATGTTTCCCTTTCTTTTTGCACCATAACCATGGACAATCTTCTTCATTTAACACAATGCTTGGGTCAGTCTTTACTGTGAAGGGAGGAATTTCATGAAACTTTTCATAATCTTCTGACTTGTCTGTCTTGTCCTCCACTCCCACAAGGTTTCTTTTCCCTGAAAGAACTATGTGGCGCTTTGGCTCACCGTATGATGTATTCGCTTCCTTATCTTTCCTTTTTCTCGTTTTTCTAGACGTGTCCTTCACATAGAAAACCTGAGCCACATCATTGGCTAGGACGAATGGTTCCTCTTTGTACCCAAGATTGTTGACATCCACTGTTGTCATTCCGTACTGCGGGTCTACCTTTACCCCTGTCAGATTGAACCATTTGCACCGAAACAAAGGGACCTTAAAATCATGTCCATAGTCAAGTTCCCATATCTCCTCTATGTAACCATAATATGTGACCTTTTGCTTATTGTTGATTGCATCATCAAAGTGGACACCACTGTTTTGGTTGGTGCTCTTTCCATCTTGGGCGATCGTGTAAAATGTATTCCCATTTATCTCGTACCCTTTGAAAGTCATTATAGTCAAAGCTGGTGTGCCGGACAACAAGTACAACTCCTCTTCAACAGTGTCGTTACCCGTGAGATGTTCTTGCAACCAACCGCTAAAAGTCCTATTGTGTTCCTTCTTAGTCCAGACTTCACACTGCTCCGGGTTTTTTAAGCGTAGAATATTCTTGTGTTGATCGATATACGGGGCCACCAAGGCAGAATTATGTAGAACAATATTGTGTGCTTTCTTCCAAGATTCTGCGTCCCTACATATTACGGGGCGCGATGCTAGCGTCCCTTTTCCACTCATTCTCCCTTATGCCGCGATTCAGGAAGACCAATCAGCTTAAGGTCAGGAATAAAGTCAACACAAAACTCAATGACCTCCTCTGTTTGATGGCCCATGGAGATGCTTCCTTTTGGCCTAGCACGGTTACGAACATATTTCTTTAAGACTCCCATGAACCTCTCAAAGGGGAACATATTGTGTAGAAATACAGGAACAAGAATTGCAATCTCGTCGACCAGGTGAACCAGCACGTACGTCATAATATTGAAGAAGGATGGTGGGAACACCAACTCAAAACTGACAAGACAATGGACCAAATCATTTTGTAACCTTGGTAGACTTTCTGGATTGATTACCTTCTGAGAAATTGCATTGAGGAATGCACATAGCTTCACAATGGCTAATCGAACATTTTATGGTAGAGCCCCCTCAATGCAACCGGGAGCAGTTGCGTCGTAATCACGTGGCAGTCATGAGACTTTAGGTTCTGAAACTTTTTCTCTGTCATATTTATTATTCCCTTTATGTTCGACGAGAAGCAAGACGGGACCTTGATACTGAGCATGCATTCCAAAAAGATTTCCTTCTCTGCATTGGTAAGAGCGTAGTTGGCTTGACCCTCGTAATGCTTTGGGGGCATGCCTTCTTTTTCGTTAATATGTTTCTTGTCCTCTCTTGCCTCTGGTGTATCTTTTGTTTTCCCATACACACCCAAGAAGCCTAGCAGGTTCACGCAAAGATTCTTCGTCACGTGCATCACGTCGATTGCAGAGCGGACATCTAGTTGTTTCCAATAGGGTAGGTCCCAAAACATAGATTTCTTCTTCCACATGGGTGCGTCTCCGTCAGCGTCATGTGGAACAGATTTTCCACCAGGACCCTTTCCAAAGACTACTTGCTCTGGTAAATCCTTGACCATATCAAGTATATCATCACCAGTACGGCGGACAGGCTTCTTCCGGTGATCTGCCTCGCCTTTGAAATGCTTTCCTTTCTTTCTTAAGGGATGATTGGTCGGAAGAAACCGACGATGTCCCAGGTACACATTCTTATTGCAGTTGGGAAAATATATACTTTCAGTCTCATCTAAACAGTGTGTGCATGCCTTGTATCCCTTGTTTGTCTGTCCTGAAAGGTTACTAAGAGCACGCCAATCATTGATGATTACAAACAGCAATGCTCGTAGATCAAATTCCTCCTGTTTGTTCTCATCCCACACACGTACACCTGGTTTAGCCCACAACAGTAAAAGATCTTCAACTAATGGCCTTAGGTACACATCAATGTCGTTGCCGGGTTTCTTAGGGCCTTGGATTAGCACTGACATCATAATGAACTTCCGCTTCATGCACTTCCAAGGAGGAAGGTTGTAGATACATAGATTCACGTGCCATGTGCTATGATTGTTGCTCTGCTCCCCAAAAGGATTAATGCCATCTGCACTTAAACCAAACCATATGTTCCTGGGGTCCTTGGTAAACTTGCCATTTTCCTTTTCTTCCATTCTCTCGATTTTTCTCCATTGTGACCCATCAGCGGGGTGTCTCAAATTCCCGTCTTTCTTACGGTTTTCGTTGTGCCATCGCAACAACTTGGCATGCTCTTTGGTTCTGAATAGTCGTTTCAACCGTGGTATTATAGGAGCATACCACATCACCTTGGCAGCAACCCTCTTCCTGGGGCGCTCGCCCTCAACATCACCAGGGTCATCTCGTCTGACATCATAGCGCAATGCACCGCATACCGGGCATTCATTCAAATTCTCGTACTCACCACGGTAGAGGATACACTAGTGGACAGACCCCCATATTGTCCCGGTTCATAAGGGCCTTTGGTCCCGGTTTCACACCCGGGACCAATAACTCGGGACTAATGATGGTCCCGGTTGGCCCACGAACCGGGACCGAAGAGGCTCCACGTGGCTAGGCACGCAGCGAGAGGGGAGGGGTCATTGGTCCCGGTTGATAGGAAGAGCCGGGACCAAAGAGGGGTCATTGGTCCCGGTTGATAGGAAGAACCGGGACCAAAGAGGCTCCATTTTCTGATTTTTTCCATTTATTTATTTTGTTTTCCATTTTATTATTTATTATTTATTACTTATTACTTATTATTTATTACTTATTATTTATTATTTAGTATTTATTATTTATTATTCTTAATCTAAGATCATTATGGTTAATCTCAAATCAAATTGACCTTCATGGTCAAACTTCCCCAAGGGTCACCCATCCTCACACTACTCCAGTCCCAGCACGCTTAGCTTCTCAGTTCCATTCAACACCTACCCCAACTCGCTTAACAGACACTTGTTGATATATGTATCATATCAATCCTATTAAACCTTGTTGATGTCTATGTTGTGATGAAATTTAAAAAAAAAATTAAACTTCCCGATCGGTTACCTATTATATTTTAAATGTTTTTAAATTATTTTTTTGAAAAAATATATTTCTTTTATAATTTTGAACACACATTTTTTATTTTCCGAGTGACAAAAGTAGGGGTTTTTTGTGAAGGATCTACCAAATATTTGATGTCAACTTGAACCACTTTATTTTTGTAAAATATTAGACCATGTGTTATTTACAATTGACCAAAGTTTCCATGTAATATGGTTTTTATATACCTATTCTGAAAAAGACAAATTTCCGCAGATTCAGCTGGAACGGGGTCAAATTTGAACTACATGTGCTTGATAGTTTGCTCTTTATTTTTTGAAAAAATCATTTCTAGATACAAAAGTAGTCATTTCATCAGGGATCCACCAAGACTTTTGTAAGATTCCACCCCTATCTATTACCGGTCATGCCCTCCGTTTTGACTACTTTTTGAAATCGACAAAAATAATTCAAAAAAAATAAAAAAATTATAAAACCTTCACGTTGCATCCTAATTTATGTCTTAGTAACCATACAAAACAACAAACTTAGAATAAAGCAAATATCTTATAAAAGTCTTTTCAAAATGAGCTATCGAGTATGAAGATTCATGACTTTCAAGCCAAATGACCGATGTTACAGCTAGTTTGAAAGGATAGTTTTCCCAAATGATCTCATATTTTGCACATGTGTGTATATTATACTAGCCAACAAGTTTTCCAAAGGAAGTTTTTATTTTCTTTGCACGAAAAATCCATTTTCCATTTTTCGAGTGACAAAAGTAGGGGTTTTTTGTGAAGGATCTACCAAATATTTGATGTCAACTTGAACCACTTTATTTTTGTAAAATATTAGACCATGTGTTATTTACAATTGACCAAAGTTTCCATGTAATATGGTTTTTATATACCTATTCTGAAAAAGACAAATTTCCGCAGATTCAGCTGGAACGGGGTCAAATTTGAACTACATGTGCTTGATAGTTTGCTCTTTATTTTTTGAAAAAATCATTTCTAGATACAAAAGTAGTCATTTCATCAGGGATCCACCAAGACTTTTGTAAGATTCCACCCCTATCTATTACCGGTCATGCCCTCCGTTTTGACTACTTTTTGAAATCGACAAAAATAATTCAAAAAAAATAAAAAAATTATAAAACCTTCACGTTGCATCCTAATTTATGTCTTAGTAACCATACAAAACAACAAACTTAGAATAAAGCAAATATCTTATAAAAGTCTTTTCAAAATGAGCTATCGAGTATGAAGATTCATGACTTTCAAGCCAAATGACCGATGTTACAGCTAGTTTGAAAGGATAGTTTTCCCAAATGATCTCATATTTTGCACATGTGTGTATATTATACTAGCCAACAAGTTTTCCAAAGGAAGTTTTTATTTTCTTTGCACGAAAAATCCATTTTCCATTTTTCGAGTGACAAAAGTAGGGGTTTTTTGTGAAGGATCTACCAAATATTTGATGTCAACTTGAACCACTTTATTTTTGTAAAATATTAGACCATGTGTTATTTACAATTGACCAAAGTTTCCATGTAATATGGTTTTTATATACCTATTCTGAAAAAGACAAATTTCCGCAGATTCAGCTGGAACGGGGTCAAATTTGAACTACATGTGCTTGATAGTTTGCTCTTTATTTTTTGAAAAAATCATTTCTAGATACAAAACTAGTCATTTCATCAGGGATCCACCAAGACTTTTGTAAGATTCCACCCCTATCTATTACCGGTCATGCCCTCCGTTTTGACTACTTTTTGAAGTCGACAAAAATAATTCAAAAAAAATAAGAAAATTGTAAAACCTTCGCGTTGCATCCTAATTTATGTCTTAGTAACCATACAAAACAACAAATTTTGAATAAAGCAAATATCTTATAAAAGTCTTTTCAAAATGAGCTCTCGAGTATGAAGATTCATGACTTTCAAGCCAAATGACCGATGTTACAGCTAGTTTGAAAGGATAGTTTTCCCAAATAATCTCATATTTTGCACATGTGTGTATATTATACTAGCCAACAAGTTTGCCAAAGAAGTTTTTATTTTCTTTGCACGAAAAATCCATTTTCCATTTTCCGAGTGACAAAAGTAGGGGTTTTTTGTGAGGGATCTACAAAATATTTGATGTCAACTTGAACCACTTTATTTTTGTAAAATATTAGACCATGTGTTATTTAAATGGAGTATATTGCAAATGAATTGCAAATTCAAACTCCAATTTGAATTCAAGTTAGCCAAGTTGTAAATGCTATTGTGTGATCAAAGTAATTCATATTGAAATGTGTATGATATGCCTCTGATGTGCAATTGAAATGTGGTATGTTGCTATGGTTCAAGTTGCACAAGCATTTGAAATGAATTTGATTTAATTCTAATTAATCCAAATAGCAAATGCTACTGGTCCCATTTTAAATTCAACTAAAACATAGTTCAAAGTTGGATATTTGGATAGATTATTTTCTCCTGATCATTTTTCATATATTATATGTTAAATTTGGAGTTAATATGAATTTTCTATGAATTTTCAAAGTTTCACTTAATTTCTGCCATTTTCTGATTTATTCTTTAATCAGAAAAAATAAAAAAAATTGTAAAACCAACGGTCCTGGTTTTTGCGACAAACCGGGACCAATGCCTCGCCAGTTAATATGAATTTTCTATGAAGGCCTGTTGTGTACTAGTGTATGTATTAGTTCTTGTTTTGCTATATTGTGTTTGATGGGATCTGGTGGATTATGAGATTATGTTCAGTTTGTGATGAGAAATATATTTGGTTTACCTTTATATTTTAGTTCTTGAGTGTTCTTGCATGTTCCCCGTTACATTTGTTACTTTGGCCAAGTAGTAGATTGTAACTCCAAGAGAGAGTGTTATCCATGATTGTGGGTTCATGCCCCCCGGTGTCTAGCTGAGTGACCGAAACATGATACTAGGGGATGTGTTGTTGCAACTAGGGAGAAAACATCAGTGCTTGTAACTGTGGTTGCAATGATTGCTTACATTACGCATAGAGTGTTAAGGCAGTTGCCCGTTGCTTTGAGCCTATAGTTTGGCTGGGGTTTGCAACTTAATACCCTCGAGATGTTCTGGATAGATATCTCAAGGTGGATGATAAATGGTCTAATTGTTTTGTTGTAATTCCCACATGATTGAGACTCTAACTTTCTTGTAGCATGATTAGCATTGTGGTGCATTTATAATTCTATAAATTGCCTAGCTGTAATTTGTTCACACAACATGGTTGTTATCGTCTTTTGGGGGAGACACATCGCTATTGAAAATCATGGGACCCCGGTCCATATTTCCATCATAGTTTGCACCGCTCCAATTTACTGCTTTTCTTTCCTTTTAAATTGCCACTACTATTTCCACCCTTGTGTTTTGATCCTTTGTAAACAAGACTGGAGAGATTGACAACCTCTCTAACTCGTTGGGAGCAAAGTTATTTTTGTCTATGTACATGTCCACGTCTTATGTCAGCGCCAGAGCAGCAGAAACCTACTTCTTTATCCTTGGAGTCCTCCTTGTTGATAAACCTTATAGTCCTTGTGTAAGGGAAATTTGCTGCTACTACATCCTGACCTTCCACTTGGTGTAACCAACAAGGAGCCGTTAACTGGTGTCATTAGTTTTCTATTTTTGTTTCGTTGTTACAACTTTTCATCCTTATCGATAACTGTGCTCTTGGCTCCTTGCTTGTGGGAGGCCGCTCCACCACACTTGTGATGGAGAAGGCTCCTCCACCTACTGAAATTGTTCCTTTGAAAATACCAACTGGTATTATTGATCTTTTCATGGCTAATCGTTATGCACGAGACAGACATCCTAATATGCACTTGTTTTATCTTGTAGGATTATGTGCCTTATTTAGGCTTGCAGGTGTATCCAAGGATATTGTCATGAGGAAATTATTCTCTCTATCATTGAAAGATAAGGCTTTGGATTGGTATAGGCTTCTCGATAACTCTTATTTAATAAATTGGCAAGAGCTTATGGCTCTCTTTTATGCAAAGTTTTATGCTCTTCATGAAATACATCAAGACAAGAATTATAGTTTAAAAAATTGACCTCGTGATGGAGAAAGTACTGCCAAATCTTGGGGGAGATTGAAATCCCTAATGCTCAAATGTCCTAATCATGAGCTCCCCAAGGACATTATTCTTACATTTTTTATGCAAGACTTTCTCGCCAAGATAAAGATATGCTTAATGCTTCCTGTAGTGGGGTTTTTGACAGACAAAAGCATTGAAGATAGATTGGATTTTACTGAAATAATCCAGAGAAACACTGAAGACTGGGAAATTGGCAAAGGTAATGAGCCCGCTATAAACTATGAGCATGATTGCATTGAGTCTTATGTGAAAACTGATTACTTTAATACCTTTTGTGCTAATATTGGTCTTGATTCCAAACTTCTAATTTCTTTTGCAAAACTTTATCTCTCATGTTAATTCTTGCAAAGAGAAAAAGGATAAGGATAATGTTAAATAACTGCCTATTAATGTTAATGTTGTTGATCCTATTTTTCCTACAATTATTTATGAGAAGCCTCCTTTTTCTGTAAGGATGAGGGAGAATTATTTTATCACAGGAGTGATTAATAGAAGTGAAAGAATGGCCGGTGAGCATGAGGATCAAATTAAAGTTGACCCTCAGGTTGAGCTAGTCAAAGATCTTGTTACTAGTAATGTGAGGATTCCAACATAATTCTTGTGTTGTCTCAACTAACCTTGTTACAGCCAAGAACAAAGGCCAATGTCAAGTACTCCAGTTGTATCTTTCAATATAGGTGATTATAATTATTATGGGCTATGTGATTTGGGATCCAGTGCTAGTGCTATTCATTTCTCATTTTATCAAGAGATCATGAATGATATTCTACCCTGTGAAATTGAGGACGTTGATGTTACTATTCATCTCACGAATAAGGAAACTATCTCCCCTATTGGAATTTTCCGAGATGTTGAAATTCTATGTGGAAAGGTAAAATGTCCTACCGACTTTTTAATACTTGGGTTAGTGCAAGATGATTTATGTCCTATTATCTTTGGTAGCCCTGTCGGGCGGATGATTCACAGACCCGGAACAGTTAGCAAGAAGGTATCCATGACCAAGACGAAGAGAGAGTCGACCTATGGGTCGGCTCACCAAAAGAACGGCTTAGAAGAAAGGACCGGCCTGCAAGTTGATCGACCTACAAGCCGAAGACCGACGCTAGAAGGAAGGAGTCCAAGCTACCTTGAAGAACAAGACAAGTCATCCAAGAGATAGAATAGGACTCCACCTTAGGGGATAGTCAGTTTCCTTGTAAAACCATAGGACTTGGTCTGTATAGAAGCCAAGTCCTTGGGACGTCCTAAGGGCGAATCAATCTAGCATAGTTGTTGAGGCACCGGCGATACCTAGCGCCCTTGTAATCGAGATCTCCCACATATAATAGAAGAAAAGCAGGAGTAGGTCTTTACCTCATCAAGGGGCCGAGCCTGGGTAAATCCATGTGCTTCTCTTGTTTCGATCTATGGATCGACTGTCCACCGATCGACTCTCCCTCCTTACACACTCGTAGCTAAGTCCCACAATCAAGTTATCTATGAGGACATCTGGCGTGATTTTCCCACGACAGTTGGGGCCAATTGTGGGGCCTATGTGCAAGGGTGTTGAGCTCCAGGAGGGAACTCGACGCGACATGGAAGGAATCTCCATCGGTCGGATGACTTGAAATCGTTGCGGCAAGCTCCACATCCACACTGCATCCTGGGGCCCCAAAGCCGACTCTGCCGAGTCTAGCTATCGGGTCCCCATCGGATCTATGCACCTTTTCATCGGCCGGAATGATGGGTCAAAGTAGAAACCATATCCACACATCCCGGCCGAGCACGCCAGCCGATCCTCCTGCGTTTTCGTCGGGTTCGTCGGCACTGCCATGGAGGAGTCGGATGCCCCTGTTGAAACCCAAAGCGACGAAGACGATCCGGAACATTCTGAAGTCGGGTCACATCCGAGCGACGACAACCGCACGGACTCCGGGTCGATCCAACCCCTCGGAGAGGATCGTCTCGGAGAAGATCTGAGTGGAGGTGAATATTACGCTTCTCCCGTCTCACCCCGACACACGACCATATACATGGCCGGCTACCTCAATGGGGAGTAGCTTAACAATGGAACCGGGGTTGAGGGAGAGGCGGCTAGAGAGACAAAAGGTAATGGAGCCAACGCCAATAAACATATCGTTGGAACGTTGGCTAACAGAGGAGCCGGTGGTCGGACCCCTAACTGCTTGGAGACATACACATCGTCACTCAACGCGAAGAACACGCTCCTGACCACCGAGATCACACCCGAAAACAAGGCCGCTCTGAACGAAGGAATAGCAAAGCACGAGGAGGAGATCGCCCGGTTACAGAAGGAAATCGACAGGGAGACCCAAACTCTAGTAGCCGAGCGATGGTACCCCCGGAGAGGCACACAAGTCGACTACGACCCAGCATAACACCCCGGGCACTTTTCAGCAGCCCCGCCAGCCGGCTCATCATACAGGTGGAGCCGAAGGGGTCTCGGTTCCAAACGCGATGCCGCAAGTACAAGCCGTCGGCCCTCAACCCAACGTACAACTAACAAAAACCCCCTTCCAGTTCCGAACACCGCTGGGTCACTACAATAACCTAATGGACAATGTCATGACAACCACTCGATACCTGACAAACGTAGCCATCTTGGGAAACTCTCATGAAGATCAGGTGGCCCGACAAGCGGTGGATCTTCTCCAAACAGTCGTGACCCAACAAGCTCAACACTCCCAGGGCTACTCATACCTCCACGGGACCCCCAGGCCGAGTCACAGCGCAGGCAAGAGAGCCGACTCCCCAGCCTCCGTTCAATCCTGCATTCACCGCAACCACGGAAGGAAGTCACAGCAAGACCCGAACCCCTGCCGAGGCGTAGGGGCCGAGCTCCAACCCGACACTACAATGGTTACTTCCCAAGCCGTGGTTACAAATACGTGTCGTAATTCATCGGGCGAACAATTTGGACCCGATGCCTAGCACCCGCTCTATGCGACGTCCGACTCCCCAAACATTTCAAAGGGCCCAGAAAGATGCTAAACTACACAGCTGACAAGGACCCGATCGCCTGGATCGAGAGCTATGAATTAGCCATGGATATTTTGTAGGTACCCGATGAAGTCTGCGCCCGATACCTAACAATGATGTTTGACAGACCGGCTCATACCTGGCTCCAAAACCTCCAAGACAACTCGGTCCATACTTGGGTTGAGCTGAAAGAAAATTCTATTAAAAACTTCCAAGGGACATGCAAACGCCCCTCTACCATTGTGGATTTGGAGCATTGCATACAAAGGGAAGGGAAATCAGCCCACCATTGGGCACGGAGAATCGCGGAAATCATACATTTGTCGGATAGCATCACAGCTCAAACAGCCGTCCTATTCCACGAAAAGAACTGCCGTTTTGAAACCTCAATTCATAAACTCGGCCAGATAAAATGAAAGGTCAAAGATATGGGTGAGCTCATGGACGCCATAACCAAGTATGCCGAGTCCGACAAAACCAAAGACGGCGACTCCGACGAAGACAAATCCGCCAAAACAAAAAAGAATGGAGCTAAGGGTATCCTAGGCCAAGGTTCCAATAGTGGCGGAAGCGCCCACAAACGCAAACTAGAAGAAGGAAGGTCCAACTTTATGGAAAATACGAATTCGGGTTTCCAAAAGAAGAAACTCGGGGGAGACTTTAAAAGGACGACTTAGTTCAGTCAATCTATGAACTGCGAACAAGCCATGAAAGGGCCATGTGAAAAGCATAGCAGGCCAAACCGACCGGCTAGTCACTCATGGGAAGACTATTTCTACATGGAAGGATTCAAACAAGAACATCTCTGGAGGAAGGGCGGTGATCACCAGGGCCCGCTAGGTGGCGGCCCTCCCAGATTCAGCAGCGGCAGCCCGACAACATCTTACCCGAGCACCGGCTTCCAAAGTGGAGGATTCTAAAATCAGGGAAACCATGGAGTTTTCCATCACGGAGCATCCCGCGGAGGTGTAACAGCCCAAAACTAGTAAATTCCATATAAATTTGCATTTTTATTTTTCCCATTGGGGATGAAAATTTGCACATTTAATCATTGCCATATTCCATGTGACAGAAAAATGCCAAATCATTTTTCATGTCATGTAAAAAAATTATTCTGACTTCTCTCTTTTCTCCCTTTGCTAGCCTTTGCCAATTTTTCCAAGCCTCCCTTTTTCTCCCTTAAGAAAGATATTTTGGAAATCATCATTTTTGTCATGAAGAAGGCCTGTGCCAAAAATCCATGATTTATTCATGTCCAGAAAATGGGGTTGTAGTTCTAAATGGCATTTGAATGAATTTAGATGCCTTTAAATGACTTAAATATTTTTGACCCAAATCATTTTCTAAAAATCCCATATTTCATGTGGATCAGGAATCATCTTTGTATATGATTTTTGCACTATATTTTCTATTTCTTCTTTCCCTTTTCTTCTGCTATCTTTTATTTAAAGAATAAATGCAGAGGATTTCCATTGATGTGGGCCGCATCCTTCTTCCTTGGCCCAGCTCCATCCCAAACCCCTCTCCCTAGCCCAACCGTTTTCCCCTCTTCTCTACTTTCTTTCACGTGGAGGGTCCCCTCCCTCTCTCCCACGCCGTGGCCTTGGTGATGGAGGTGGAGCCCTCCTGCAGCCTCTCTTCCTCCTCCCCTTTTTAGTCTCCTCCCAACCCCTTTCGGAGCCCCTCTCCCGAACCCTAGCCTCTCTCCCTCTCCCTGCCGCCGCCATGCCCCTTGCCCTCTTCTTCTTCCCCCTCCTCTGATCCCTAGTTTGACGCCATGGACGGGAGGTCCAGGAGCTCGATCGCTCTGTTGATCGTGGTTGTCTTCGTCCAGGATCTCGCGGGCATCGTCAACGGCCTCATGCGTGACCTCTCCTTCGTCCAGAGCGAGCCAGCGCCATCGCCCTCGTCTTCATCCCCGTCGGCCTCCTCTACTACCCCATCGCCCACCTCTCTGCCGAGCCGTCGTCCTCCCGAGGCCCTCCTTCGAGCTTGCATCCCCGAGCCTGATCATCGACATCGATCCCCCTCGTGAGCGCCTTCTCCTTCTTCCCTCCCCGTTCTATTATGCCTCGCGTAGGATAGCCGTAGCCGCCGCCGTTGTGCTGTGCGTGGCCTCGCCGAGCCAACCGTGTCCTGTATGCGCACTTGGCGCATGCACGCGTGACTGGGGCGTACCCAGCCCACGCCCAACACGGCTCCTCGTCGCCCCGTTAGCTCCCTGTGGCCTCCCAGGACGCCTGCTCGCTGTCACTGCAGTTTGGTTCCGTCGGGCTTCAGTATTGAGTTTTTCTTCAGTTGCAGTTAGCGCCTGTAGCTAGTTCTTGTAGTTTCAGCCTTGATTCTTATCACTTATCAAGTTATAGCACAGTGGTTGGGCGCCCTGAACTGCAAGCTAGAGGGCGTGGGATAAAATCCCTGGCAGCACAAAGCACCCCTTTTTCTCTGTTTTTGCATCAGATTCAGTTATCCCGCGCGAGTAGTTTAGTTTGTTTCGTTCCCTGTTTTTCTCGAGATCCGATGGTGTAGCGCAGTGGCTTGGGTGTTTGGTTTGATCAAATCCTAGCTGGTGCAAACCCTAAACCCTTTTATCTGTTTTTTCCTCTGTTTCTCAGATCCAGTTAACGCCCTCTATCTGCCTCATATTAGACTAGTTTTGTTTATTGTTACAAATCATCTAACTGGTGCAGTAGTGGTGGTCGTGGGTTGCACCTGGGAGGTCCCTAGTTCGACTCACCTTGGAGACGAATTAAACCACCTTTTGTTGTTCTTTTTTTTCCTTTTGCTCCTTTTTTCATGTGGGCTTGGCCTGTTGTTGTTCTTCGCTCGTGGGCGCTATATAGCTAACCCGCGAAGCGCTGTTTGGCCACTCGGCCGAGACGAGCCCGTGGAGGTTTCCCTCCCTTTCTTTTATTCCTATTTAATTAAAATCCTTTTGAATTGAATCAATCTGCCTCGTTTTTACCTTGCTTGCGCTATGTGCATTCTTGCCCCAACTAAATCATGTAATATATTGTTTTGGGGTAGAAAATTATGAGGAATACAATGGTGCTTTTCAT
This sequence comes from Bromus sterilis, assembly GCA_950022295.1. Taxonomy (NCBI): domain Eukaryota; kingdom Viridiplantae; phylum Streptophyta; class Magnoliopsida; order Poales; family Poaceae; genus Bromus; species Bromus sterilis. The sequence continues at coordinate 180,155,844 of OX465595.1, forward strand.
TTTATTGTATGGGCATGCATTATTTTTGTGATGGTGCATTTTGCACATAACCTTTCATAAGATGCACATGGTGTAAACTTTCTTCCTTTCCCTTGTTGTTGTGAGCCGATGACCATAGTTTCCGGTAGCGTAGTCTTGCGCTTTATTTATTTGCATGCAATAGATTGCATTAGTTGCATCATAATATGCCATGCAATGTTCATGTATGTTATGTTAAGGAATTCCCGTCTTGAGGTTTATTCTCATGTGTGGGAAATTCTTGTTCATGTTATGTTCAAGTCCTATGCTTATGCCATGATCATGCATCATAAAAACTTTAACATAAGGATCCTTCGGATCCATAATTCACCTACATAATGCATAAGAAGGTTGTCGGTAGCATTGCACCCTTGCTTCCCGATGCTTCATTTAAACTTGTCTATTATTATGTTCATGCCATGATATTAAAATGACATGCATCATACTTGACCATGCTTGTTTGTTCATTGCTTTCTCGTGATTGCTTTGTAGTAATAGATGCTTGCTCATCGATTGCTTTCCAGTGTTTCCTTCCTGTGTGCTCCCGAGGTAATTCTCAGAGACGTTGCGAGCTCGCGATCGCCTACACCTTCGGAACCCGACTTATCAACAGGCAAGGACTATACATTACTTATGATCCATTCTATTGTAACCAGCGGTTTGCATGCTAGTCTAGGTTAGATTCGATGTTTGATCCTACCACATGTTTACAGCCTCTCTTAAACTGATACAGCCATGTCCCCTCCCAGCAAACCATGTACAGCTATGTTACTATTGCTCGTTGCTCAACCCCTGCTTAGCATGCATACTTAGGATGCTATGATGTTACCCGGTTACTTCTTGGATTGGGATATCACATTATTATATTATTGTGAATGATATGATTATTATAATGTTGACTATATTCGACGAAGGATGGAAGGTCTAGGCTATCCCTCCTCGACGCTTAGTTCCATTCGAGTCACCTTGGATCCGAGTTCCGTGTATTGGTTCCAAGACTGAGCGTGCCTAACCGCGTGTGGGATTCTATGGGGTCCCCTTTTCTTACCTACCTAGCTTCAAACATTTCTAGTAGTGTCCCAAGATGATTTATCGTTCGAAAACCATGCATATATGTCTGTCTGGTAGCTCCGGGAAGATATTCTGTAAAACAACCTGGACAAGTGGGGACATGGTTTCCTTGTTGGTCAAACCTGTCCGGCTGAGGACCCGGCCTCATGTGAGAATTTACCGGAAATCCAAACCTGTGACAGACGGTAGAGACCGGATTGAGAGCCCGGCCGACTCCTGAGCTGGATGTCGACTCACCGGGGGCCACCCGGATTTGTTCGTTGTTAGCTAGAGGGAACTGTCGTTTCGGATCTCTCGGAACTAAATCATAAAATTGTTGCCTATGATGGGTACTAACTGAGAGAGATGGGCGTGCATGCGGAGCCTTGTAATAGGAAGTTGGTACAACCTTGCAGGGTTAAATCTTTTCGAGAAGCCGTGTGCACGTTTATGGATGAGTTGATACCTACTCCTTGTTCATAGACAACAACAACAACTGAGATAATATTAATAACTTGATCAACGTGTGTGTGCCTTGACTGCTTATTCTTCGTCGGGATGCGAAGGGGAGGACAAGGATAGGATAGGTGTTATGTTTGCGTAAGTAGCTGATAGAAAGACTTGTTGGAGGAGATTCCTCATCGAATGCTTGGCTTCTTATCTTACTCTCTAAATCGTTAGCCACTTCATAAATGCTAGTGCAGCAGCAACCGCACCACTTAACCCATCCTTATCTTAAACTACTAGTTATCCTAGAATGACGAGTGATGGAGTCCTTGCTGGGTCTGATGAGCACTACAGTTGGATGCTGAGTACTTTTGTACTCAAGATACTACCCCAAACTCTTTTCAGGGTTCTTGATCGACAATAGGTACGGTGATCGACGTTTCACACGGAGACTCGACGACGACTAGTTAGGCGGATCCCGGCGGAGGGCCTGGACCCGTGTGTTTATGGGAGCGATGTCTTTTTCTATTTGCCACTAGGCATTTGATTGTACTCTGTACTCAGACATGTATCTTCCGCTGATGTATTGTATTAAGGCAGTTGTATGCCGATTGTATGAGATGTTGTATCCTTGTAGCTGTAATGTTGTGATATCATGTTGGAAATCCGGGGCATATGGCATTGTCATATGTCGCGGTGGGACCGATATGTGCTTCATCCCCGGGTCTGGATGGAAACATCTAGATCTGGAACAGTACCGAATATCGGGCCTTACAGGAGGCCAATGCCAAGAATGAAATTACGGCCACCAGTTACATCCGGGCCTCACCGGCTTTCAGGACCATCCGAAATACCTCAACCACAACGGGATTTACCACGTCTTCACCATGAATAACAACAATAGGGAAAGAAAAATCCAGAAACGGGCATCTTATCTCTCAGTCGTCGCGGAACTTGCATGGCCACGCTGGTTCAATTGGTCAGAACAGACCATCACCTGGAGCCGGGTGGAGCACCCACCAAGAGTCGACCACCCAGAGCCTTGGCGTTAGTGATTGCACCCCAACTATACGGACACACCCTGGACATGGTTATCATGGACGGTGGAAGAAGAATCAACATCCTCTACCACGACGCATTTCACCGCATGGGCTTATCCAATATTCCATGGTTATGATTAATGAACAGTTACAACCCTCCATGACTATGTTCCACGGTGTTATCCCAGGAAAATCAGCCCAACCTATCGACCAGATCGCCCTAGAGGTAGCTTTCGAAGTCATCAACTTCTGAAGCCCCAACCACGCGATCCTGGGAAGACCGGCTTACGTCAGGTCCATGGGAAGGCCATACTACGTCTACCTTAAAAATGCCTGGTCCACACGGTATAATCACAGGATGTGGCAATCGCCAGATCGTACTGGCAGATGCAAAAGAGGACTCCACCTATGCCCAAGCCAATTGCATCATGGAAGAAAACAAGGCACGAGCCCTTGAAGTGCCAACGACTGCGGAAGCAACCTCGCAAAACGAGGACTAGCAGATGAGTTAACCAGATCTCACACCCGGAAGGAACTTAGAGCTACCGCTTCCTGCAGGACGACACAAGTTTCCTTCCCCAAAAGTTAGGGCATAGTGTTCTGCCCAAAACGAATGCCCCCTCCCCCTACCTCCCCCCTTGTTATCATGTGTTGTACCCCACTTACTTCCTAAATGCGTATGGACACCGTTTTTACTTCCTACAATTACTTCGTATCATACGCCTATCAAGGCACCCCGTCTGCCTGTCTGCTCGATGCAAACTCGCACTCGGGTGACCTAGTTGCTTAAATTAAAGTGTAATCAACAATGGTGCTGTAAAGGAATCCACGTTGACCCTGAACTTAAGTCCGCCAAGCACTACCATAAGTCATGAGAAGCCGGCTCACAGAGGAGTCATACCTACTCGCACCCCCGTGGTGAAAAATTCCTTTTCATAAGTTAGTCGGCGGCATTCGATCGTGAATCCCACCGAACCTGAACTTACTCAGTCAAAGAATGTTGTTATCACGCGCACGGTTGATTCCTGTTAGCGCTCACAAGTAGAAACCAACATTCTAACAAAAACAACGAAACTAAGAAACACATGGCCAGGCACAGACAGAGTATTACAGACACGATACTTAAAGTTTGATTACAGCGGCACATAGAGCCACCTAAAACTCACAACTCTCAGCTTTGAGGAGCATCCTGGATGGCAGAATCGACCTCTTGTCCCCTTATGACATCACCAGGCGTGGTTCACATAGGATTGGACAGGGGTCTCAGATGCTTCCGGCTTGTACCAAGCATCGAATCCTTAACCTTTGGCTCTAGAAAAGGCCACCTATTATTGTTTTCATCATAGCCAGGCTCGATATTCCAAAGCCTAACATCATCTGCCATCTTGGTAGCATAATGACACACATTCTTCATAGTCTGATCATAATCCGCCTTTTGGAAAGCCGATCCATCGGCCTTTAGCTCCGGGAACCCCCGCGCCAGCTGGTCAAGGAACACATAAGGATAATACACCTTACATAAAGCCAAGGCGCGGATCGCACCTTTCTGGCATGACGATGACTTCACCAAGTCAACCCACTCTGGAGCTTTGCTCAGCTCACTTAAGAAGTCCTCCTAAAAGATGGATACTCTGAGCAACCGGTTAAATTCTAAATGACTTGACAACTGCCAGAGTACATGTCACGGATGACATCCATCACGGCCTCCATAATTTTCACATCCGTGTCCCCCAGTGCTGGATTTTCCTCACCTGCAGAGATTGAGGTATTTAAACCCATAGGCACAAACAAATGAGACCTACTAAGAGTAAATATATTCAAACTTACGAAGCATGGGTCTAGCGACGGTAAGAACATGGCCATTAAGTGCATCATATTGCTCCTGGGATGATCGCACACTCGCCAAAGCCGACTCCTTATATTCCTCCTGGTTATGGGAGCTGTCCTTCAAAGCTTGCAGCTCATCATTGTTCTTTTTCAGCTCCTCCCGGAGCTGCAACACCTCCTTATCAATGGCAGCGGACTTTTCGGCAAGCGCCACCAAATGATCTGACAAGGTCGTCTCTGTAACATCCCAAAATTTTCCAAATTTGGAATGTTAATAAATAATATAATATTGATTTACTTGTTTGAATTTTAGAGTAAATGAAAATTTTTTTTTAGTTTTTCATTAAAACTTTACAAACCATTTAATTTTTTTGATAATCATTTATCTAATAAAAATATATTGGTTGTGAGGTTTATTCAAAATTCCAAAGAATAATTTACTTTCGTTTGTCTTTTAAAAATTTGGTAGGAACCACAATTTAATATTCTAGAGTGAGAATAACATGACTTTCTCAAATATATTGTGGTCCTATAATCATTCTTGAATTCTTATTTTGAATTAGAGTTTATTTGATATTGACATTTAAGAGATATATAAATATTTCCAATAATTTATTTAATAAAATGAGAGGAGATAATATGACTTCTCCCAAAAATAATATTGGAAATGTTAAAAAAATGCTCATCTGAACACTTGATTATTTTATTTTATTTTTGTAATCATTTCTGGTATTTATAAAACTCCAAAACTAATTTAAGGAATTTATTAATGCCTTAAATGAATTTTGATTGATATAAAAGCTATTTGTAAAATATATTCAGAGAGGGAAATATATTTTCCTAAAATCTCTATATTTTATTTGGTCTATATAAATTTTATGATTTAATTGGGAGTTATTATTTCAGAGTTAAATAAAAAATTCTAATTCTGGGTTATTGGGTCGAGCCATCTCTTTGTTTTTTTCCTCTATCTCTTCTTTTTCTTTATTTCTTTCGGGCCAAATTTTTAACTAAAGCCCATAATTTCTGGTCTTTTTCTTCCTCACGGTCGTTCATAGGAACGAGTTTCAATACGTGATGCACCATTAACCTGGACATCTTCCACCTCTTTTTCCACTCCATCCCTTGACTGATTCAACTTGGAACCTACACAAAAAGTATGGACAAGTTCATGGAGAACCCATTCAGGGAAAGAACAACGCGAATTAATGCTTTAAATGTCCAGAAATTTCTCCACGAACGCCATTAAAACCTTCCAATTTTTGTGTGTGGATCTCCATGTATGGACCTCCTTAGCACCTATAAATAGGACCTTGTGCGAGCCTCACGGTCCTTAGCCACCTCCCCGAAAATCGCCCTCTAATTCTTCCCGTACTACGAGCAATTGCTCACCGGAGTTCTTCTTGCCGTCGTCGTTCTTCGTAGATTCCGACGCCTACAAGGTGACCCTGACCCCATTTATTTTCTTGGTCCATATGTTAGTATTGCGCACCTTTGTGACATGTTTTGCCTCTCGATTGCAAGGCCGGAGCACGCCGTACACGTCACCGTGATCTCTACACATTCTTCTCTACTCAGGCGAGACTTCACGGCTATTCGAGGACGAACTCGAAGCTATAACCTTGTCCCTCGAGTTTCCCACGTTGCCCTCTCCGCCGTTTGGTAGTTCGTCGACGCCGTAACGAAACTTCCTCAACTCCAGCGAGAATTCCGGAAAACTCACGGTGAGATTCCAGCCATTCTTTTTTTTTCAAACGTGTTCTTAGATGAAGGGGTATCCGCCAATCACAGGACGCCACGTGGCAGACTAATTTTCCAATCTCGCAATTCTTTTTCAGAAAAATAGCCAAGCTTTAGAAATTCATATCTTCTAGCCCGTAAATCGGATTTCGACGTATTTTATATCCCTGGATTCCTTGAAACATGTACTTTATTTTGGTCCAGTAATATTCCACTTTTTATAATTCGAAATCTAACTCAAATTTATTTTTCTAATTTGTGTATATTTGATATACATCTTATTCTATAATTTATTTGGAATATTTTCTTCATCAAATATGATCCTTAAAATCTAATCTTTCTGTTCGGACAATTGTCACATTCTTTGCATCATATAAATACACTATTTTGACCTCAAACCTTTGTCTTAGCTTCCCTTTAGTTATATCTCTTTTTTTATAAATTTGGTTACAAAAATTCAATCTTCTCAACAAGATCATCACGATTTCTATCGGATCTTTTTGAATCCAATCCAAGAATTGATTTCCTATTCAAATATGCATATGGACAAACCAACTGAGTTTGACATACTCTCCATCCAATTGATTTTATAATCAACCTCCAACATATCCAATTGATTTTACAATCCTCGGATATATGATTGCCATCATATTTCCATCCAATCCAACTTGATCCTATCTCAACCTATCCATGCCATAGTAATTAGTTTATTAATAGTAATAACTAAATATTTATGTTGTAATTGTATCTTATTTGGATCTTCACTTTGGATTGAGTTGTGTGTTGAAGTGTTTCTCTTTTACCATTAGATATATTGTAACGAGATGGAGAGATGACTACGAGTAGAATATTTCATCGTCAGGATCCAGAAAAGTTACTCTTTTGATCATGCTCCACTATTACCTATATTTTTTATATGCATTGTAGTCCAACTTAAATATTATGCATTGATAGGATTATATATTATGCTATGCTATTACACCCAGTAGTTCATTGAGGTAGGTCTGAACCTTATATCATTGTCGCCACCGTGTAGAATTATACTGCTTTGCTAAGTAGACGTGGATTGGGAAGTGATCCTATATGAGGTATGAGTGACTAAGTAGTAAAGAGGACCAAGATAATCTTAATGAACCACCAGGGTGGAATGGTTGGGGGCACCCTGGAGGAACTAGTGGATTTGCCTGCGTGACCTGGAGATGGCCAGTAATCACTGTGGAATGCCACCCAGGCTTAAAGGGATCAATCATATTTTTCATAACTAGAAGCTTATGTGTGCATCCACAAGCTATTATGGGCTCTGGCTTGGTTGATTAGTTGTAGTGACTCTTACTAGGTGGTGCTACGAACGTAGTTATGAGTAGGTGGGATGGGCACCGCCAGAGTGAGGGAAACTCTTCTAAAAGACCATGTCTCGACCTTCCGGTTCTCATACAACATGTAGTGTGACGAACTAAAAAGGAGGTGGTCGAGTCTTGTGGGGAAAAGTGCACAAACCTCTGCAGAGTGTACAAACTGATCATGATTAGTCGTGTCCCCAGTTACGGACAACTTTGAGCATCTAGAAGTGGGAATGTTGACGGATCTCATCATATTTAATTAATCAATCGGGTTTAATGAACTTTGGGAATAGATTGACATGGAGAAACCAATTCAATCATATTATGAGCTTTGTAGTACTGTTATGATACTCTTTGAGTAGGACAAAATCAGATTTATGCAAACTGAAACTCTTAGAGCTTATCCACCAGCAAAAATTGCATGTAGAAGATTGGTTTGTTATATATTTTTTTTGGGAGTAACTTGCCGTACATTCAAAGTACTGACCCATTTTGGGCTGTAACCTTCGGTGTTGCAGGATTGTATATGACGAGTAAGTGATGCGATGTAGGGTTACGATGTCTACACTCAACTTTGCCATTGGTGTTGATGGGACTCGTCTTATGTATTGTTTGTTTCCGCGGTGTATTCTAGCCCAAAGGCTATAAGGTAATAAATACCATGTATTTACGTTACTTTTTGACATGTGATTATGGTATTTCATCGAGTACTGTGTGTGCTAGCATACTGATCCAGGGATAGCACAGAAGCACAGTAGACTTGGTTCCTTTTGGGACCGGGTCGTTACAGTCTCCTTTTCCCCAGCCTTCAAAGCCAGGACCTGAAAAGGATCACACATGATTTTCCTTCCAAAATTTTCGATAATTCGATATGGTATTTACAATACATATACCGAATCATGGGGGCTTGATACTTATGCTCTTGATGCTTGTGCTAAGTAATAGAAATATACCTCATACTTTTTCTTCATCTTGTCAAGCACACCTCGTTGCCGCTCAAGCTGAGTCATCGCACTCATGTACAATTCAGGGAAGGACATGTCTTCCCAACCCTCCAGGGCTAGGAAAGCCGAAATACTTAGAGACGATAGAATTGGCACCGAAGACCTAGCCAGTTCCAATCACTGGTTAGCATCAGAACTTCCTGGCATGACTCCAGATGGCACCATTTCCTTCCCAATAACTTACCGAACAACATCGTCAGCAATGGCAACAAACTCTTCCTCTGTAGCCTTGATGGGTGAAGTCGCCTCACAAAAAGGGGGAATAGGAATAACCCCATGCATAGGAGGAGTCTTGTCATGGGAAAGTCACGACAGATGTTCGAAGATTTGAACTTGACATGGGACCTTTTCTGCGAGGTGGATAGAAGGAGAGAGTTGACATGGATAAGAGACTCGGAGATTTACCCATGTTTCAGCCCCTCTTTGTCTTATGGTAAAAGCCTACTCATGCTTCTTATTATTGTGGGTTCCGACTCTTCAATTAGAAGAGTCGGTAGAGCGATTACAAGGGAGTAGGTTCATAACCTTAGTCCCGAGGAGATCTAGGTCACTCCGGAAGTGTCTAGTCCTATCTTGGATTGAGATTGTTTTGACCCTGGATTCCGTGGACCTTGAATTATAAAGATGTCGGGTCCCAGGGTTCCGCGAGTCCGACTCCGACACGAGATGGATTCCTATTCTACTTAAAAATATGATACGCGCTATACAGGGTAAGTCGAATTCTTCCTACGTCTTTGATCTTCATGCTTGGTGCAGCCGACTCGTGGCCGGGTCTTCTTTTATGGGCCTTCCTTCGGTTAGTCGGCCCATAGATCATAATGTCGGGTTATGGGCTTGATCCATCCCGCCGACATTAGCCCCCGGGATTGATATGATGCTTTAGTCTTCACAACAATCTTCTTTATTCCTTTTGTCTTTATGGGGCAGGCTCTTCCTGGATGAGCCGACTCATGCCTCCAGAGAGCTCATGCCGAATCCATTATGTTGCTCAATAAAGGATCCGACTCTTTCATTGTTTTTTGGAACTTCCGAACGGTTTTATCCCGATTCTGGCGGCGCAATTAATGCCCATTAGATCTGTTTGCGAAAATTGAGGGATTTCCTGCCGTTAGCCATCATCACGCGATGCCTCGGGTTCCGAGCTGAGGTTCCTTAGAAATAGGCCTCCCATATCCATCTTTTTATTTTACCCCGTCCGCATCTTCTCTTCATCTTCATCCTCGCGCACTTAAGGTCCAGAGCTTCATCCTTACCGCTGCATTGAGCTTCTCTCCTCTCAGCGCTCGCGAGAAACGGACCGGGGTCGTGCCACTCACACACGTTATCTGATTAAGTCCACATCCTCCATCCCTCGTGAAGGTTTCTTGCTCATCGCCATTGCTGTAGAGCTTCAAGCTTCACCGTTCAATAAACCGAGGTAGATTAGCGCGAAATTTCGCCGTGCATGTTGGTAGATAGGTCAAGATTTCCTAGAAACCGTCTTGCGTTGATTATTCGCTCAATAATATTTTAGACCCATAGTCCCCAACTTCTTTGGGTTATTTGTAAGTTCTGGATCTGTTTCATATTTTTCGTCTATTTTCTTGATCTGGTAGATCCATCTATTTTTCCGTAATTTGTGAAACCTGTTTGTGTAGTTGTCGTAGAGTCGGTTTTGGTCCGACTCTACAAATTTTTAGTTAGAGCCATCCTCTACTTGTCTTCAACTAGTTTATTTAGTCGGCTCAGCACATATTATTCTTTACCCGTTAGGTCCGACTCTTGCACCATGGGTAAGAAAACTGGTTCCACCAATAAAATAGCACACAAGAAGCCATCAATCCCAAAGCCACCAGTTCAGAGGCTGACTTTGGAGGCTAACTGGGCGAAAAGCCTGGTTACTCTGGAATAGTTGAATAAGATGGTGGCAGATGTGATCCTTCCTCCGCACACCGAGATCAAGTGGCGGGTTCCTGGAGAAGAGACCCGACCGAAGCCTAACAAAGGAGAAGTCATTATCTTTGCTGACCACGTGACCTGGGGTTTCCGACCTCCTGGGTCCAAATTCTTCAGAAGTGTGTTGCACTGTTACAAGCTGCATCCCCAAGATTTGAGTGCTAACTTAGTGCTCAACATATGTGAATTTCAAGTGTTCTGTGAAGCTTACATGCAGATCAAGCTGACTCTAGGCTTATTTTACGAGTTTTACTATTGCAACAAGCAAACCGATATAGTGGTGGTCCAGCTTTGGAGTGTGGTGGAGTTACAATCGAGAAGCGGGCCAAATCAATCTTCCCTGCACCCAAGTTGATGAGCAAAGTGAAGGATTGGAAAAAATATTTCTTTTACTGCACTGTGGAGGACATCAAGGGTGAACATCCTTTGCCCGGTTTTCGTGAAAGCCGGTTTGAGTTTCATGATAATTTGAACCTTTTCCCTACGGAGACTCATAAGAAAAGGAATGGGCTAATTCTTGCTCGGATGAAGGCCCTGCTGGCTCATGGGCTAACTGACAGAGACCTAACCAAGTGTTGAGTGGGTTGGCAGAGCCAACCCCTCAGTGTAAGGGATCGACTCATGTGTGAGTATACTGGAAAAGGTGACTCAATGTGCTTTGCTCATAATGAGTTTACTATAAGTGATTCGGTGATGGCTTGGAAGGTATTTCTTGCTGAACACATTGATGATATCAAGAAAGTCGGTCTTCCCCCAATCTGTCAAGCTAATCCGGCTCCACAGGTATGTTTCTATCATATATCCGTTTGATATCATATTATTTCAAGTGTTTTGATCTTCCGGATTATTTATTTCTAGGAGGGTGATCCATGGTGGAATGTGAGTAAGGACCTTGTTGGAAATGAGGTTACTACTAAGAACCGGCGTCATATAGTAAGAGTCGGTTGATCTTCCTTTTTGTGATGTACTTCTTCTTCTTACCTCTTTGTCCTATGTAGGATGCCTCGGATGATCATGAGGACGAAGATGAAGATGAAGAGGAGGAAGAGGATAAGGTTCCTCCCGTTGAAGCCAACTGTCAAAAAGAGAGTCAAAATGTGGATCCACCGGTATATGTCTTGCCGACTCTTTATGATCTTGTTGGTAGGATTTTTGTGTCCTTCTGTTTTATTTTTTTCTCATAGGCACAAGGTCAAAAGAGGCATACCCGTAGCACCGACTCAGGGGACCCTCTTATGATTATTGAAGATGAGCCTCGGTGTGTTCGAAGAAAAACTACCGGTATCTCAACTCCTTCCTGCAAGTCGTAAGGTTTCGTGGATGAAAAGCCGCAAGTCGGCAACTCTTCTTCTGAGGGGTCTTCTGTCCAAGCATCTTTTCCTATCAACCGTGGGTAAGTGCCTTTATTGTGATGCTGGCTTGTATGTATATGTATGCTTTCTGAAGAGTCATGTTTTTTTTCTTCGAGCATCGCTCGAATTGACCCCAAGGACTTGGCCGACTCTGAAGTAGTGAAAGAGTCGGCAGGTTTATCTGGGAATTTGCAAGCAACTCTAGTTTCTGAGGATTTAAAGAAGGCCGGCTTGGATGAGTCAAGCCCTTCGGATCTTTCAAGGATACTTCTCCTGTCATTGGTGCCAAGGAGCCGGAGACTCAATCTGAGAAGGTTGAGGTTGCTCCAAGTTCTAACCCGACTCCTTCTATGGAGAACGTGATTGTTGATGATGAAGTGGTAATCACAGGGCCTCACAAGGGTGACCCTCCTGCTCGTACAATTTTGACGAAAACCTTTGATGGTAACGAGAAGGTAGTGTTTCATCCTTACGAGTCGATATCTGAGAAGACTTCTCTTGAATATTTGTATAGGTGATCGCTGGCTTGTACTACTGAGCAACATGGCATAGTCATTCAGCTCTGATAGCGCTATGAGGTATTTTTCTTTATTTCACGCCATGCTGTCCTTGTTGTTGTGTATCTGTAGCCCCCATAAACCGGCATGGTTATTGAAGACCATGCTGGGTTATGTAGAAAATAAAATCAAGTTTATACCTATCATAAGTCGGTATATCACTCTTGTAGTATTCTGAGTCGAAAACTTTTTTGAGCTGTAGCCCTCATGAGTCGGCCAGATATTATTATATCTCGCCGGTTTATCAAATTTTTTGAGGTGTAGCCCACAAGTAGCTGGTTAGGCAATTTTGTATGAGTAGATACTTAGTCATATATTTGTTTTTGCAGGCTCTTCCTTTGGAAGCTGGCCAAGATGCTTGTCGGATGGAAGAAAAGTATAGGGATGAGTCGGCGAAGCGCGAGCAAGCTGATAAAGAGATCATCCAACTCCTAGAGGAGTTGAAGGAGAAAGATGAAGAGTTGGGTCAGGCGAAGGCCGACATGGCTAAAGTTGAAAGTGCCTTGTCAAAGGCATGTGATGATGTAACGACTCAGCGTAATGCGGCCGAGAAGAAATTAGAGTTGGCAGAAAAGAAACTTGAGACACTGAAGGGTAGTATTCACCAACTCATATCAGCAATATTTGGTAAGTCGGAAAGACCGTTGGTACTTCTTTGCATCCCTGAATTTTATTTCTGTTTGGCTTACTTTGTTTATATTTTCTTGTCTTTTGTAGGAAAAGAGCATGATGTTTTGAAGGAGTCGCCTACCATGAAGTTGGCCTGCACTTTCACCCTTGTCAACCAATTGTTTGAGGGTGCCAGTAAGGCCATAAGTGCAACTCAGCCGAAGCCCCAAAGTATGAAAAGGGTGACTGACATGATGGGACCATTCTTGGTTGTTTCTGAGAGGGTTAAGCTTGGCAAGCGATCGGCTTGTTGTATGGGGGTGATGCGAGGCTTGGAGCTTTCCAAGGCTTATCATCTTGGTCTAAACCCGGAACTTTTGGCTGCCGGCTTCCCAGAATTCAAGGACGATGGCTCCATATTCACCAAGGACGATCATACCAATGTTCGTAGAGAGACTCGCTCAACTTCCACCAAGATAGCCGATGGGAAGGATTTGGCTTTTCTGGATGCTGACTATGATGGATCTAACAAGAGGCGCCGAGTCGATTTGCCTTCTCCAACCGAGTTTTCTCTTCTTCCATCCCCAAAGAAAGCCTCAGAGCTAGTAGGTTCTGTTGAGCCGACTTCAGGTGGGGAGGGGAGATGACTTGAAGATGGATAAAATTTCTGATGTAGACTTTGCTGATATTTGTAATGTACAAATATTGTCTGCAGGTTGTGCCGAGTCGCCTTCCCAAAGTAAATCTGGCGATCAAGCATAGGTTTATGCGATCGACTTTAAACTTTGAAAACTTTTTTATTCATTTGGTGTGGCCGTAGCGCCGGGTTTGTAATATTGGGAGACATGTCCCATGCTTTGTGACCAGTGTGTGGTTAGATACTCTCATGATATTTTTCTTTAAACTTGCCTTGTGGCCTTGTGAATGCCAATCTTTTTTATGATGTAATTCGGCTTTACCTTTGGGGATTGACCCCTTTGTTTGTCGACTCATAGTAGTCATTTTTTCTTCTTGGAAGAACTTGATTTTGATGATTTATGCTTGTGCTCCCGTTTGGCAAGTTTAGTGTTTGAAATGCTTTGAAGAAAGCCGGTTGCTATACTTGTTTGCTATGGTTACAGCTGGGTAATATGCCTTTATGTTGTAAGAAGAAGAGGGTATATTCCTCTGTCGATTCAGCGTGTGTGCCAGAAGGTTTTAGAAGAATAGAACCTGTAAAAATAGACAGATAAAATGAAGCAGAAAAAATTCTTTAAATGCCAAATCTTTGATAAGAAATTTGGAGGTGAAGTCCCCATAAGTCGGCATATGCATCTGGGTGTTGTGCCGAATCTCATAGGTCTAGCTCTCATTCTGTCTGAAAAGAAATAATTGTTATGCATAATGAAGTATGATGTTTGTATGCAATAAATTCTAAGGGCTTATATAGAAGCCGAATCATGCCTCATCTTCTCGCGTTGAGAAAGATTATTGGCTTCATGAGTCGAAACATCTATGTAAGACGGAACATATGACTTAACGTGCCCGATTTCTAGGAGCAAACTTGATAGGCGTTTCTGTAAGCCCCCAAAGTTTAGAATGAGCCTGGTTCGCATTGGTCATATGAGCTTGAGCTACACAAGCCAAATTTAGACGGCGTGGGTGGCCAATTCATGTATTTTCCGGGATTTTTCGGATAAGAGTCGGTGAATACCATCGAACTCCCCTACTTCCCCTGAATAGGTCATACAGATGTGGAATTTTACATATATATGCCGGCTTCTCAGATAAGAGTCGATGAATAACAACGAGCTCCCCGATTCTCCTGACTAAAAATATACATGGTCAGATCCGGTAGAGGGTTGATCAAGCCCCCAGTTCTCTGAGATATAAAAATGTAAAAATATGCAATGTATGATGCAAGATGAAGGTATGAAGATAACAAAGTACAAAAGAGTCGGCTATGATCGACTTTATGTATATGGGTGGCGAGGGCCGGTGCGACGAGAGTCGACTTTAGATATGGCGAAGGCCTAGTGTAATGTATATCGACTTTGTATATTAAACACGGCGATAGACTAGTGCGATGAAAATCGACTTATTAAGTATGGAGAAATCCTGACTGCGATGAAAATCGACTTATATATTACGTATGGCGAAAGCTTGAGTGCGATTAAAATCGACTTACATATTAAGTATGGCCAAAGCCTAAGTGGGATGAAAATTGACTTATGTGAATTTATGGCGGGAGGCGGTGTGAGGAATGACGGCTCTGAGAGCAAAAATGAACAACCAACTCTTATTGTGGACGGGTCCATGTTTTTGATCTCTTGTCATGGTATGAGTTGGCTGAGCCGTCGTCGTACTGATTTGCCTTTAGGGTTTTTTCCTCAACTAGGCGTTTTTAATCTTGCAGCACTGGTCCCAGGTATGATTAGCAGGGCGGCCCGGTTTGTAGTGCCTTGGGCAAGTTTCTTGCATGGATTTCTCGCAGTCCCGGTATCTAAAATCCTGTTGTGGTGGTTGTTCGTGGCTTTGGGAGCAGTCACTATTGTGTTTTTATAGGGTATGACTGTGCCTTTGCTTTTTATTGCGTGTCCGGATTTGATTTGGGGTTCCCTCACATTTTGCTTCATTAGACTAGGCATACCTGACGACAGCGTCCACAAGTCCTGTCAGTTCTTCAGCTACTTCCTTTATGCGCTTTAGCGCGTTGGTTATAGGCGTAAGCCGGTGGCCCATCGAATCCTGGATCCCGTCGTGTTGTGGTTTCGGTGAGAGCCGGTCTTGTGCTTCTACAAGGTTTTGGTCCTCCCATGCTATGTATTTTTGGAGCATTGTGGATTTTTCCTGGTATCCCTCGAGTCCTTGATCGGAGTCGGTTCTAATTTTGTTTAGTCGTTGCCTCACATTGGTGGCCTGTGCGTCTAATCCGTTTTTAATTTTCGATGGATACTGGATGGTATCGGTGTCGTCGTAGTTCTCATAAACCGGCCTCCTTTATTTTGAAGAGTGTCGTCGTCTTCGGATGTCTGTTGTGTAGACGGCTTCTTCTCGAGGAGATTTGAGATAGGGAGAATCTGGATTGTACTCCTCTAGGTCAGATCGGAGTCTATCATTTTTAACGGATCGAATCGACCTAGTATCCTCATACTTATCTTCTTCTTGGTATGAGTTGGCATCAGAAAAATGATCCGTGTCGCCGAGGGTTGGGGTCTCAATAGCGCGTTCCGGCTCTGGGGACCCACCGATAAATCCTAAAAAGGCGTGGTGGAGATGGTTGTTTGGACGGTTCATACCTTGTGAGTTGCTTGTTTGCCGGTAGGTGGCTCCTGCGTTTTTCAAGCCATAGGGCATGACGGAATGTCGGCTAGAGGTTACCATGGGAACTTTAGGGTTTGGATCTGGCTCGGATCCGTCTGTCCGGCCGACTAAGATGTGAATAGACCCGATTGGGACCTGATATCTGGTTTCGATAGCATCTGCTTCAGGGCCCCAAGTTGAGTCTTCGATGCAGAGCTTTCTGTGCCGGCTTCTGGTCATATGTCCAGTGACGAATCCCTCCATGCCTTGCAGAGCTCCCTCCAGAATCTTAACACCTACATGTGCAGGCCCCACGGTGGGCGCCAACTGTCATGGGAAAGTCATGGCAGATGTTCGAAGACTCGAACATGACATGGGACCTTTGCTGCGAGGTGGATACAAGGAGCGAGTCGACATGGACAAGAGACTCGGAGCTTTACCCAGGTTTCCGCCCCTCTTTGTCTCGAGGTAAAATCCTACTCCTTCTTCTTATTATTATGGGTTCCGACTCTTCAATTAGAAGAGTTGGTAGATTGATTACAAGAGAGTCGGTTCGTAACCTTAGTCTAGGTCACACCAAAAGTATCTAGTCCTATCTTGGATTGAGATTTTTCTGACCCTGGATTCCGTGGACATCGACTTATAAAGATGTCGGGTCCTAGGGTTCCGCAAGTCTGACTCCGACACGAGGTGGAGTCCTATTTTACTTACAAATATGCTACGCGCTATACAGGGTAAGTCGAATTCCTCCTACAGCTTCGATCTTCATTCTTGGCGCTGCCGACTCATGGTCGGGTCTTCTTTGTGGGCCTTCCTTCGGTGAGTCGGCCCATAGATGGTAATGACTGGTTATGGGCTTGATCCATCCCCCCGACAAGTCCACTCCAACGTGACTTGTGCGCTAAAAGAAACAAAGCCCATAAGTCTGATAAAAAAGAGAGAGATAAAAGGAGAGGAACAACATCATGATAAAGTATAGGGACTTACCTTACTGCAACTTTAAAGCTGCTTTCCCCATCATCATCTTCTGACTCTTTCAAGGATGAAGAGTCGGCCTTGATATCTCGCTTCTCAGACATGCGCTCATCCTAACGGGTCGACTTGGGACGGACCCGGCGTCCACCAAGATCGACTCCTTTCTCCAAGGGAGCTTCGGAAGGATAACTCCGAGTCCTCCTTTTCTTTCCTTCCATCTCCTACCAATACGAGGGTAAGAGAAACCTATGAGAACAAGTATGGATGATGGAAGGATGGATTCAAATTGTACCTTTCTTAAAGCAAGGCGAGTCACGAGACGACTCAGTACCTCGTTATCCGAGGAGACTTTTGTCGCCTCTTCGACACCTCCTCCTTCCGCCGGGTCCCCTCCGATGCTCTCGTCCCCCTGTTCCCATAAACAAACAGATTAAACATCACAAAAGTGAATTAGAAGGGTCGGAAGGGAGAAAATAGTACCTTTTCCTCATCCTTTTCTCCTTCATCCTCATCATCGTCAGTTTCACCATCGACTCCTTCGACAGAAATCGAAGGCTGATCCACTGACCACCAAGGGTCATCAGCCTGTGGATACAAAACAACAAAAGTTAACTCATCAGTTTCATTTTATGAAAATAAAAAGGCCAGCAAAACATTAAAGTCTTACTTTAGGAGCTGGGTTTTTAGCCCAGAAAGGATCCAGGCCCACTCTGCTGACTTGCTCCAAAGGTTCACATAGGATTTTCTTGACAGCTCGGCTTATTTCGCCGGCAGTATAGGGGATCTAAGTAAATCTCATATTGTCTCCTGACCTGGTGTATTCGCACATGAGCCGGGAATGGAGGCTTAAGGGTTGCACCCGCCATCCGATTCAGCACAGAATCAGGTCAGTAGCACGGTGCCCATAAGATAGCAGGTCTTTAATCTGTCTCTTCGTCGGGGTGAGGGCCTCTTTCTCCCCCGCACTAGGCCAGGAATTCCGGATGGGATAATACACAAGTCATTTCTCTTGACGTGTTCCTTCCGATGTAAGTTGTGGTACAATGCCACAAGTCTTAAGATGATCGCCAAACTCGTGACTCAAATACTCGCCTCCTCGATCGGATCGAAGGTCCTTGATTTTCTTCCTGAGTTGAGTCTCGACCTCACTCTGAAATACCTTGAACTTTTCATAGTTTTCAGACTTGTGTTTCATGAAGTAAATATACCCATATCTACTCAAGTCATCAGTGAAGGTCACGAAGTAACGAAGACCATTGCGTGTGTAGACGTTCATAGGTCCACATACATCTCTATGTATGATCCCTAATAAGTGTGCCGCACGCTCCATTATTCCATTGAATGGAGACCTTGTAATTTTGCCCATCAGGCATGGTTCACATGTGTCAAGGGATCCAAAACCCAATGACTCCAGAAGTCCATCTTTATGAAGCTTCTCCATGCGTTTTATACAAATATGACCAAGTCGACAATGCCACATCGTTATGTGCTCTTTGCCACTAGGCTTTAATCTATTGGCCTTTATGGATATGAGATACATCACAATTAAGATTAAGTAGGAATAAGCCATTTCTCTCCGGCGCATGAACATAAAACACATCATCCTTATAAATCGCACAACCAATTGTATCTGACTCAAAATAATAGTGGATTCGCTTCAAGCAAAAACTACTAATGATGTTCACACTCAATGCGGGTACATAGTAGCATTCAGTCAAAATAAAAACAATCCCGAAAAGAGACGAAGATGTATCGTGCCGACAACCAATACTTCAACTTGACTGTTATTGCCCACACGCATTGTCACTTCATCTTTCATCAAGAGTCATTTATTCCTTACTCCCTGAATGGAGTTAGAAATCTGAGCAACAGATCTTGTATCAAGTATCCAGGAAGTTTTCACGGCGCTTGTTAAGAAAAGATCAACAAAATGTATATAGAATATACCTTCCTCTCTCTTGGAAATCTTGCCAACCTTCTTGTCCTTTAGGTACTTGGGGCAGTTGTTTTTCGAGTGGCCATCACCCTTGTACTAGAAGCACTCAACTCCAGGTTATGTTGCCTTCTAATGAACGACAACTGGCTTGCCATCCTTCTTCGGGCTTCCCTTCTTTCCCTTCTCCCTTTTTCCAGACATCTTGAATTCAATGGTTGTCACAACCCCAAGTTAGGTATGTGCTAGGATCAAGTGCTCCTTTGCATTCATGATAAAAATTTCAAAAAAATTGAAATGGGAGAGAGAACACCCCCCAGATGAATTTAATTCAAATGGCCAGATAAAAATTTGCTCCAAAATTTCCTTTTTCATTTTTGAAAAGTCTTATAAATGAGTGGGATCACATATAAAGTGATGTGGGACCAAACCCATGCTCATGGATTTTTCAAAGATTACAAACAGGGCTTGGAATTTAATTAAATACCCTATTTGATTTGAAATTCAAATTAATTGAATTTAAAAAATCTCCAAAACTTGGGAGTGGCTAGTTATATGTCACATAAGTCCAAATTAAAGTTTGGGGATTTTTATAAAATGTTTTGGTATTTATTTATCAGAGCAAACAAATGACAGAAATACAAAACAGAAAGAGAATAAAAAAAAGAAAAGGGCCAAAGGCCACTCACCAGGCCCACCTGGCCCGGCTAGCCAGCCCAGCCCACCAGGGGTACATGCGTCTTCAACCCCTGGCCAGGAAGGAAGGCTGCTCGTCGGCGGCCACGGCATGGGCGCCAGGCAGCTGCCTGGCTGCCTCCTGCCTCTTTAGCGGCGTCGTGGAGGCCCTGGGAACCTCCCCAGCTTTTTCCCCCTCGCTGGACCCTCCTCCCCTTCGTCCCCGGCGATTCCCACGAAGAACCGAAGCACGGCGAGTTCATCGTCGAAGCTCCCCGCGGCCACCGTGCTCCTCACGCCGCCGCACCTTGTCCAGGAGCTCCGCAACGACGCCTCGCGCCCCCCCGCAGAAGGAATCGAGCCGAAGCTCTCTAGATACGTCGCCCGCGTCAAGTTCTTCCACCCCGGCCGCCGGGCACCATTGTCGGAATACTCCGCCGCCTCGCCTCCTCCGGCTTCCTCGAGCACTCCACTGCACCCATTGTGAGCTTGCGCTCACTTCCCCTCAAAATCCCGCTCGAATCCGTGCCCGTTTCATGGTTCGCCATGGTCCAGTGCCCGGCCGCCGCGCCCTCTCATCGCCGGCGTGCTCTCCGGCCGCCCCTTGTCCCTACCGTGTGCATGGCTTGAAGCGGACGTGCACGACGCACCTCCCAGTGGTCTCCCCGTGCCCAGCCGTGGCCGTGAAGCCACTCCGGCGAGCCTCTGCTTTCTCGGCTGGATAGCGGCGGCTAACCGCCGGCGTGGGCTGACGTGGCAGGTCATTAGGGCTTAATGAACCCAACTAATCACCCCCACACCCTATGACAGGTGGGCCCTGCCCCTTTAAGCATTCTAGTTAATTTAATTAACCACGGGTTTAACCCCACTGTGACTGACAGCAGGACCCCACTGGTCAGCCCCCCTGCTGACGCCATGCTGATGCAGTGCTGACGCAGTAATTGGTTTTCTATTTAAAAGAAATCCAGAAAATTCCAGAAAGTAGCTTAAATTCAAATAATTCATAGAAAATTCATTTTAACTCCAAATTGGACAAATAATATGTCTAAAATTATCAGAAAAATATAAGGATTATGAATATGGACTTTGTTTATATGTTTGACCAATTTAAATTGGGTGAATAGTGGCAAACATCTATATGACTTTAAATTGAATTCAATTTTGGAGTGAATTTGCAAATGACTTTGCAACACACTTATTTTAGATGGATTCATCCACACATCAGAGACATTGTTCCAACTATACAACATCACTTCATGATCAACTTTTTCAAGTGGACTTTCATGCATTCAAATTCATTTGAAATTCATCGATAAATCAAATGGAGTTTGAATTTGCAACTTAAATGCAATATACTCCTTTTAAATGAAATGCTCAACACATCAGTACCATGAACATCACCATTACAATCTTATTAATGTGATTGTGCATTGTACATTATGTTGATCCTATGATTGTCATGTTGCTGATAGAAGTGGAGCCGGAATGCGAGTTCACCCCCTTCATTGAAGACCCCGTGACTGATCCTCGTCAGCAAGGCAAGCAAACCCCCATTGATCATGTCTATAAAATCCCACTTCCCTCTCGGTCTCGCTTATGCATGTTTAGGAGATCACCTTGTATCTATTCTACCGCATAGTTGAACCCATATCCTTTGCATGACCTATCATCTTGTCACAGTAGTAAGCAAACCACAATCCTAGCAGATGTAGGAGTTGGTTGATATCATGTGGCCCCTGCAACCTTTACTGCTTATTGCATGCTTAGTGGTACAATGAGGTTGCTTTTGATGTGAGTTGGGATGATGGTAAACATGGTGTTGATGAAAGTGAAACTGTGTTGGTGAATCCACCCTAATACAAGGTGAACGATGAGAGGCTGTATAGGAGTACACAGTGGGTTGTCTCGTTGAACACCGCCTTAAGTCCGAGTTCTTGTGTGGTGATCCAAGAAGAAGAGTACAACCACACATTGGGCTCACTGACCCCTCTCATCCTAGTACCTCACCCCGTTCGAACCCCAGAAGTCGCAGTAGTTCGGAGTTCTGGTAGGGCTGTGGCACGGTCTGCGAAGTAGATGAACGGATTTTCAAGACCGGCTTGGGACCCTGCACACATCGTTTGAGGCTGTACTGGAACCTCGGCCGGACTTCCATACGGATCCCCCTCAGATAGGCGACTCTCTGGACTAGAACGGAGCTGTGGGCGAAGTGTTGTGGTGGCATCCTTGCTGTCATCTCTTGAACGGTGACACGCAAAAGGCGGTAACTGATGACACGTGTGTGTAGCGGTACACCCCTGCAGGGTTAACAAAACTATTCGAATAACCGCGTCCGCAGTTAACGACTGCTTGGAAAGCTTAGCTTGATTATTAGACAACTTGAACTGGGTACTTCTAAAACTCGCAAGATAAGCGTGAGTGGTCTGGCGTGCTTTCTCGTGGGGGAGTCGAGGAAGGCACCATAGTGGTGTATTTGGTTGAAGAGATGTAGTGGACTCGTGTATGCTTCTTACCTCAAGTCTGGTACTCGTAGTTCAGGACTAGCCAAGTCAAAACTGGCACTTCTGCAAGTAAATCCCACCTCCCTTTACCTTGAGACATGTGCATGAGTAGTATAGTTCCTACGTAAGTCTTGCTGAGTACGACTTTGTACTCACGTTTGCTTATTCTATGTTTTAGGTGAACCCACCGACCCCGATGGTGGCTTCTACCTGAAGCTCGAAGAATGAAGACTCAGACAAGGACCAAGCTAGTGTAGTCCCAGTCAGACGACTGTTCCCTCGTGGAAGGGCTTGTTTTTAGATAAGGCTTCTCTAAGCCATTTGTTAAACTTGTATGTACTCAGACCTACTTTGCTCCCGCATGTTTGATGTAATGTTGGATCACAGACTTGTGATCTCTGTGTGCACTCTGTAAGAGTTATAAATAAATATGTATACATTGTAGAGAATTGCAATGATACCTGCTGTTCATACTAGATATGTGTGCTGCGTGTATGTTTATAACATGCATGTCTTAGTATGGGTTTTCGAGACCTTAGTTGTGATCTGGCTGGCGGTCCTTTATACACCAAGTGGCCCTTAGATGTGCGCAACTTGGGGAATCGCGAAGCGATTTTTCGAGACTCTGTCTCGTGCACACTTTGATGTATGATCGAGCCCGCCCTAGACCCCGACTAAGTGATTGGGCTGGAGTAAGTCTATGTAAGGGTCATTATACAATCGATAGTATGGTTGAGGCGACTTGTCTATGAGAATGGGAGTTCACCACCCATATCAGTTAGACTTGTGTGCGGACGATGAGGACCCATCTCAGTGGATTATCCGGCCTGGATGGGATGCCCCTCTTGTTCGATGCTTTCCGAGAACGTTCTGTTCTTGGCATTGTCTGCTTAGACAAGTGGGTATGGTTCTCGGCTCTCCATATGATTGTGTTGTAGCGAGGCTTGCATACGCTAACCCCGGGTCCCGACAGACTTGGTATCAGAGCAGGACTGACTGTAGGATTATCAGCCTTGGCCGAAGTCGAATCTAGCCTTCTATAGTTATATAGTTACTCTGGGTATATAAGGGAACAACATAAGGCTTCTTTTTCCTCCTTACCTTCATCGTTCTGAGTTCTGAGTCACCCTCATCTTATTCTATGGGAAGATAGGACTAGGCTCATCTATGTCTGACTAGATTATCTTGTTGATTGCCTCCTTATAGCCGTAGGATGGTTGTGGTTGTCCAGAGTCTCCGTGTTTTGAGTTCCTTGAAGAAGTTCTATCCAATTTCTTCGAGGTTGTTTCATTTTCCATCCCAGTGTAGCCGTTATGCTGCCGGATTTATCCCGTGTTTCTATGAATCTTTGCCTTTGCATTATGATCTTTTCCTCCTAATCATATCCTTTTATCCTTGCCTCCATCGTACAACCTATCCTGATTGTTGATTTTTGTATCACACAGGATGTCAGGTGTAACTCGTAGTGCTGTTCTTCGGAATCGAGACCGTGATCGGAATCGAAATGATGATGAACTTCCACCCCCGCCTTCTACGGAGGAAATCATGATGGAAGCTGAGCGGAATAGACGTGATCAGACACGCCTTCTGGAGCACATCGAGCAGAATACCGCCCACCATCGTAATGTGGTGGTCAGCATTCAGGACTTCATCTTCCTCAAGCCACCGGTATTCCGATGTTCTTCTGAGCCCCTCGAAGCTGATGATTGGCTCCGTTCCATCGAGCGTAAGCTAGATATAGCGCATGTTGCTCCTGATGACCGAGTTATTTTCTCGGTATACTTCTTGGAAGGTGCTGCTCTTCAGTGGTGGGAGAACTATGTTGCAATGCAGCCAGATGGTCACATAGTGACTTGGCAAGAGTTTTGTGTTGCCTTTCGAGGTTACCACATTCTGGATGAATTGATTGAGCGCAAGAAGGAAGAGTTCTGCAATCTAAATCAAGGAGAGATGTCCATTCATGAGTATGTGAGGGAATTCAACCGTCTTTCTCGTTATGCCCAAGACGAGATCACCACCGATGCCAGAAAGCAAGCAAGGTTCCGCAAGGGACTTAGCCCCATCCTTCGTCATGATCTCAACCTCCTTGAGTTTGCCACCTTTGAGGATTTAGTCAACAGATCCTTCAGAGCTGAGCATGGCAATGAAGTTTTCGAGAAGTCTCGCAAGCATGCTCTTGAGCTTGCCCCTTCTTCCGGTTCACGCCCTCAGAAGCGCATGATCTGGATTCCTAACAGTTTGATCCACCAAAACAACCCACCGAGGCCATCCCTTGTGCCGCCTCGTCCACCAGCTCCACCAAACAACCCAGCTCCCCGCACTATCTTTGGAGCTTGCTTCAGATGTGGCCAGCCTGGTCACCATTCTCGTGATTGTGCCATAAATAAGAATGCTCCACCCCATGCCAAAGGGAACCCCAATGTTCGTGCCAAGCCACCCCCGAAGGTTTCCACCGCTAAGCCATCCACCTCAGAAAATCTTGGACGTATGAACCAAATCTCAGTTGAGGAAACTGATGGTACTTCTGACGTCATTCTTGGTACGCTCCGAGACAATTTTGTTCCCACTTCTGTCCTTTTCGATCCAGGAGCATCTCACTCATTCATGTCGGAGAGTTATGCACTTCGGCATGATGTATCCTTTGAAGAAATGTTCACCCCTATGATCATTCAAACTCCTGGTTCCAAGTGGCAAACTAATAGAGTAAGCCATGGTAATCAAATTGCAATTGAGGGTTTAGTATTCCTTGCTTCATTCATAGCCCTCAAGTCTTCAGACATTGATGTCATCCTTGGTATGGATTGGTTATCAAGAAAACATGCTTTTGTTGATTGTAAAGCCAAGTCAGTTAGACTTACACACCCTTTAGGCCAGACAATAGATTACTACTCACCAAGAACAAGAACCCAGGTGCATTCTTTGAATGTGCTTCCCCTTCCCGACCTTGAAGATATTCCGGTGGTTCGTGACTTCCCGGATGTCTTTCCTGAAGAGCTGCCGGGCATGCCACCCGACAGATGTGTAGAATTCATTGTAAATCTTGCCCCAGGAACCGCACCAATTTCCAGACGCCCATACAAAATGGCCCCACGTGAGTTAGCTAAGCTTAAAACCCAACTTGAAGCTTTGGTGGAAAAAGGCTTCATCCGCCCTAGCTCATCGCCATGGGGTTGACCCGTTCTGTTCGTAATGAAGAAAGATGGAACAGAAAGGATGTGCGTAGACTATCGCCCGCTAAATTTAGCGACAATAAAGAACAAGTACCCACCTCCTAGGATCAATGATATTTATGATCAACTTGCTGGATCCTCTGTCTTCTCCAAGATGGATTTGAGATTAGGTTATCATCAAATCAAAATCCGGAACGAGGACATTCCAAAAAGGGCTTTCACTACTCGTTATGGTCTTTACGAGTACACCGTCATGTCCTTTGGTTTAACCAATGCCCCCGCCACTTTCTCGCGCATGATGAATTCGATCTTCATGGAGTACCTAGATAAATTTGTTGTAGTTTATCTTGATGACATTCTCATCTACTCGAAGAATGAAGAAGAACATGCCGAACACTTAAGGCTGGTATTGATGAAACTTAGAGAGCATCGCCTGTATGCTAAATTCCCCAAGTGTGAATTTTGGCTACCAGAAGTGAGCTACTTATGCCACGTGATTTCTGCAAAAGGCATTGCTATGAATCCCGAGAGAGTTCAGGCCGTCCTTGACTGGACTCCACCTGAATCGGTTAAGAAAGTTAGGAGTTTTCTTGGCCTAGCCAGCTATTGCCGTCGCTTCGTCGAGAACTTTTCTAAAGTTGCAAAGCCTCTAACTGAACTCCTCAAGAAAGATAAGAAATTCCTATGGACTTCCAAGTGCGAGGAAAGCTTTCAAGAGCTAAAAAGAAGATTGACTTCTGCACCCGTACTTGCGCCTCCAGACACCAAAAGGGATTTCGAGATCTTTTGTGACGCCTCACGGCAAGGGTTAGGATGCATACTTATGCAAGATAGACATGTGGTAGCTTATGCTTCACGCCAGTTGCGGCCAGAAGAAGAGAACTATCCTACCCACGATCTTGAACTCGCTGCCATAGTTCATGCCCTGAGAACTTGGCGACATTACCTCCTTGGTAATCGTTGTGAGATCTATTCCGACCACCAAAGCATCAAGTACATATTCACCCAGCCAGATCTTAATCTCAGGCAAAGACGTTGGATTGAGTTGATAAAAGATTATGACTTAGGAATTTCTTACACCTCAGGCAAAGCCAATGTCATGGCTGATGCACTATGTCGTAAGTCGTATTGTAACAACCTCATGTCACAACAGTATCAACCACTTCTTCATGAGGAATTTCGAAAGCTCAATCTCAAGATCTTTCCTCATGACTATATTTCTACCTTGGTGGCGAAACCAACCCTTGAGGATCAAATCATACTTGCCCAAAGGCGTGCACGAGGTGTTTGCCGGATCAAGGAGAACATTGCTAGCGGAGTTGCTAAATGTTTCTCCACATATAGTAAAGGAACGGTATTCTTTGGAAATCGTTTGGTAGTACCTAAGAATAGGGAACTAAGGCAACTCATCCTCAAGGAAGCCCATGACACACCCCTCTCGTTTCATCCCGGTAGCACAAAAATGTACCGAGATCTACGCCAGAGATTTTGGTGGACAAGGATGAAGAGATACATTGCTCGATTTGTTGCCGAATGTGATGTTTGTCGTCGCATTAAGGCAGAACATCAAAGACCTGCTGGTACAATTCAACCTTTTCCTATTCCAGAGTGGAAATGGGAAAAAGTCGGTATGGACTTCATTACCGGCTTTCCAAAAACCCAGAAAGGAAACGATGCCATCTTCGTTGTCATAGATAGGCTTTCCAAAGTTGCTCACTTCCTTCCAGTTCGCGAGTCTATAACTGCTAGCCAGTTAGCGGACTTGTACGTCTCTAGAATTTTATCCCTTCACGGTGTTCCTCTGGAAATCAATTCTGATCGTGGTAGCCTTTTCACATCTAGATTTTGGGGAAGCTTTCAGAATGCTATGGGAACTCATCTCTCCTTTAGTACAGCTTTCCATCCTCAGTCTAGCGGTCAAGTCGAAAAGGTTAACCAAATTCTTGAAGACATGCTCAGAGCTTGTGTTATCTCATTCGGGAATAATTGGGAGAAATCTCTACCATTCGCCGAATTTGCTTATAATAATAGTTTCCAATCTAGTCTGAACATGGCTCCTTTTGAACTCCTATATGGACGACGATGTCGAACACCTTTAAACTGGTCCGAAACCGGTGAGAGACAATTCTTTGGACCGGATATGATCAAGGAAGCAGAAGAGCAAGTTCTCATTGTTCGTGATCAATTGAAAGCAGCCCAGTCTCGTTAGAAAAGCTACTATGATCGTCATCATAGGCAAGAGAGCTACAATCTGGATGAGAAGGCTTACCTTCGGGTTACTCCTCTAAAGGGAACCCAACGTTTCGGTATCAAAGGCAAGTTGGCCCCACGTTAGATCGGACCTTTACACATTCTTGCTAAACGTGGAGGAGTTTCCTACCAACTTGAACTACCCCCGCAGCTTTCCCGAGTACATGATGTATTCCATGTGTCACAACTCAGGCGTTGCTTCAAGGACCCCATCCGCGAAGTCGACCATGAAACGCTTGATCTCCAAGATGACCTTTCTTATTAAGAATACCCCGTTCGTGTTCTTGATTCAGCAGAGCGTGTCACTCGCCGAAAGAACATCAAGTTTCTGAAAGTTCAGTGGTCACACCACTCCGAGAAAGAAGCCACGTGGGAAAGAGAAGACCGTCTCAGTGCTGAGTACCCCTCCTTCCTCCCGCAGACTTCTGAATCTCGGGACGAGATTCTTTTGAGGGGGGGCGAGTTGTCACAACCCCAAGTTAGGTATGTGCTAGCATCAAGTGGTCCTTTGCATTCATGATAAAAATTTAAAAAGAAATTGAAATGGGAGAGAGAACACCCCCAAGATGAATTTAATTCAAATGGCCAGATAAAAAGTTGCTCCAAAATTTCCTTTTGCATTTTTGAAAAGTCTTATAAATGAGTGGGATCACATATAAAGTGATGTGGGACCAAACCCATGCTCATGGATTTTTCAAATATTACAAACAGGGCTTGGAATTTAATTAAATACCCTATTTGATTTGAAATTCAAATTAATTGAATTTCAAAGATCTCCAAAACTTGGGAGTGGCTAGTTATATGTCACATAAGTCCAAATGAAAGTTTGGGGATTTTTATAAAATGTTTTGGTATTTATTTATCAGAGCAAACAAATGACAGAAAAACAAAATAGAAAGAAAATTAAAAAAAAGAAAAGGGACAAAGGCCACTTACCTGGCCCAGCTGGCCCAGCTAGCCAGCCCAGCCCGCCAGGGGTACATGCGTCTTCAACCCCTGGCCAGGCAGGCAGGCTGCTCGCCGGCAGCCACGACATGGGTGCCAGGAAGCTGCCTGGCTGCCTCCTGCCTCATTAGCGGCGTCGTGGAGGCCCTGGGCACCTCCCCTGCTTTTTCCCCCTCGTTGGACCCTGCTCCCCATCGTCCCCGGCGATCCCCACGAAGAACCGAAGCACGGAGAGTTCATCGTCGAAGCTCCCCGCGGCCACCGTGCTCCTCACGCCGCCGCACCTTGTCCAGGAGCTTTGCAACGACGCCCCGCGCCCCCCACAGAAGGAATCGAGCCGAAGCTCTCTGGATACATCGCCCGCGTCAAGTTCTTCCACCACGGCCGCCGTGCGCCATTGCTGGAATACTCCGCCGCCTCGCCTCCTCCAGCTTCCTCGAGCACTCCACTGCACCCATTGTGAGCTTGCGCTCACTTCCCCTCAAAACCCCGCTCGAATCCGTGCCCATTTCATGGTTCGCCATGGTCCAGTGCCCGGCCGCCGCGCCCTCTCGTCGCCGGCGTGCTCTCCGGCCGCCCCTTGTCCCTCCCGTGTGCATGGCTTGAAGCAAAGGAAAGCATAGGAAGTGGGTTAGGATTAAATGTTTGTCATATTTTCTACTTGATGCTTTCCTTTGCTTCAAATCCTTATTCTTATGCGAAGCATCTTCATAATCCTTCATGCCTAGTTAAAAGGCATAAAAGAAAGCGCTTGTTGGGAGGCAACCCAAGAAGTTTTTACTTTCAGTTTTAGTGGTCTTGATGCTTGTTAATACTGTATCAACATCGTTGTATCTTTATTTTCGAGATTTCTGCAAAGTTTTAGCCTCCGATTGCAAAAAGTTCAAAATTTGTGACATGTTGTCCAGAAACAGATTCTGTCCCCTTGACGAAAAAATTGCACATAAATCACCCGATCATCGTTTTGATCTAATTTTTTTATAGTATGCTCTATACAATTAGATTTCGTGCATCTGTTCTGAGTTTTTTGATTTGAGTTGCAAAATTACCCCAAATAAATTATTTACTACCTGCTGGTATGTTTTTTATAGATTCTGCCACGTTTTGCTTTTTCATCATTTTGCAAACCTTAGGATTTCTTTTTCTTTGAATTTTTTTTTGGAAATCATGAGAAACAGTAGCTCTACAAGAATATCTTTATTTCCAGTGAAGAAAAAATATTTTATCATGGGTACTAACCACTCTAATCAGCTTATGATGAGTTTCGTATGAAGGGAGTTTTCAAGTATGCGAAGGGGCATGATGAGAGAAGATTTTGAAGTGTTAAGAGCTCAATCTTGGGGATGCCCCCATGCAGCCCCAAGAAATATCCAAGGATACTCGATAATCTAAGCTTGGGGATTACCCCATGCATGCCCTTCTCCATCAACAATCATTTGTTCGTCCTTCTCCATGCTATATTTTATCACTTCATATGTCATGTGGTAAACTTGGAGCGTCTCGCTCTTTACTTTTTAGTTGTTTTAATTTTTCTTGCTGTTCATAACAAGTTGGATCCTAGCATTGACTGTTTGGGAGAGAAACTCGCTCCACTCCACCGTAGAACACGACATAAGCTTGCATGCATATCTTTCTTTTTGTGTGTGTGTTCTTTATCTTTTCATAGTTGCTGCCATGCTTAGTGCTTAGTTTTCATGCTTATATTTTTAACATCTTTCATTTAGGATTTTTATAGGAACTTTGGGCACCCCGGATTATATGTTCGAAGCGACCAGTTGTGTATACAGTCATGCTCCCATGATCAGTTCGCATGACACACAACTCGACATGGATATCATAGTCTCAATGTTCATACAATACCGAATACAAGTCATACAACAATAAAGTCTTACATGGCCTCATCGGTCTCAAATAGCAGCGGAAAAGCAAAAGCATCAAAGGTAGGGGCGTCACAATCCACAGGGTAGATCAGAGCATAACACGTCCTAGTATTCGCCGGTAGCATCGTCGTCATATACCTGCTCCTCCAAGCCTGGCCGATGGAATAACCAAGGACAAAGCCGTGAGTACATACAAAGTACTCGCAAACCACCTAAAGAAAGAAACAAAGTTTTTCATACAAAAATAATAGGATGGCTATATGGTGGAGTTTTTCATAGGGATTTCCTATCTACTCAAGATCGTTATTAAGTTGGAAAAGTTTTAAACTTGGCAGATTTTATTTCCCACAATGTATTTGGATAAGTCAAGTCCAACCTTTTTCCAACAATATCAACATCATCGTCGCGAACCATAAACTCAGTACCGGGCTTCTCATCTATTCCCCACAAAGTGTGGCCTCACTAGCTGTCCATAACCATGGACTCCGGCTACTCGAATAGATTTACACTCTGCAGAGGTTGTACACTTCACCCACCACATTCGATACATCCGCCGTGTGCCCCCACGGATCGTCATACTTCAGTATGCGGGTCTCGGATAATCGACCTTAGTTTTCCCCTTGTCTGCCCTAGTACAGGTGAATCCACCCCTTGCGTACTGCATGGACTTTCCGTGTGACAGAGCATGCTCCTCTAGGACCCAAGCCTGCACCGTAGTCGAAGAGCACCAAGGTTCCTTCCGACACTAAGCCTAGCGAATTTTACCCATCGACTTCGAGGGCTATCGGATTCGTGGAATCAGGCATTCATGTGTAGTTAGAGGACCCCCGTACTAAGATAAACAAGCTTCCAGCTAGCCCTGTCCCATACCAGAGTATAGTGGTTGTACTGTAATGCTAGATTTTGGCGGCACATATAGAGAGTCCCTCCAGACTTTGTCCATGTCCGACGATGTTCCACAAACCTGGCTATACCACCTTCTTAGGTGTATGCCGTACCATATAGGATGAAGTATGACTTTCCAAGTTGTTATGTAATGCTAAATACTAGAGCTGAGTGATGGTCTCGACAGCATGCCGGGATCATCGGGGTTCTACTTAGTTTTTCCCTAATAGGTAGGCTATGGGGTGGTGTGGAGTTTTTCTAATATAACTAATACAATCCCAAACCATATGATTATATAATACTAGCATGATACAATATAAGTGATACAAGAAAGGTAAAAAAATGGTAATGCGGGGTTTTGAGTTTAACGGTGGCTTGCCTTCCTCGGCGATGTACCCTGGATCGGCTTCTTCGGCGGCAAGGGAGGAGTCTTCACCTGCAACGTACGGCGTATCGTCTACACGTTGCGGAAGAAACAAATTCACCATTACAACCGGGAAAAACAAACAAGGCACACAACACTCAACTTCACTATCAAACAACAGGTAATTAAAAGAACCATTTGTAATAGCATTGAAATACTAAATCAACACTTCAAAGTTGAATACCACATCAAGGCATTGGAATAAATTTAATAGGATTACCACAACAAGATTGTATTAAAGCAATTCTTAACTTCAGTTATGTTTTTTTAGTTAATTTATTCATTAAAAACTTATTAATTTGTTTTATTTCCATAACCAAGTTCATAGCAATGACCTACTGACCAAATGCTGGTTTAATATTTAACTAACAATCAAATAGTACTAACATAACTTAAATAGGAAATAAACTAGCAATATTAATAATAATAATAATAATAAGGGTCACAAATTTATTTAAGACAAATAATATTCTACACATACGGAAAAATCAAGAATATTCACAGGAGTATATACAAATCAACATTAAATTTTTAGGGTTTACAGGGAATTGACTAAAACTATTCTTATCAGCTAAAAAGCACAATTAACTAGTTTAAACTAAAGCAATTAATTTGATACTGCATAAAAATTATTCTAAACACACCAGGGGCCGAGCCGGACCTCTCCGGAGGGACTTCGGTGGCCGGCGGCCGACGGCAGGGGGCGGCGGAGGTAGGGGGGCCCTGGGGGTTCCATTTTTGCCCAAACACGGGGCATGCGACGCAGAAAATGGTGGCGGCCAAGGCGGACAGGAGGGAGCTCGCGCGGCTCACGGGGGCTCCTCAGGCGGCGACGGGCGTGCGGGATTTCGGTGGGGCTCCATTTTTGGCGTAGGAGAGGCGTTTCGCGGCGACGAACGACAGCGGCTGGACGTAGACGAACGGGAAGAGGACGGGGTAGGGCGTCGGCTCCTCCAGGCGGCGGCTCCTCGCCGGCGCAGCTCCGGCGTGGGGCGGAGAGGGGGCTCGCCGGCCGGCCCTCCCGCCTCCTCTCTTCTCTTCCTCCTCCTTCTTCCTTGCTTCTCCTTCCTTCTCTTCTGCTTCTGTTCTTCTTCTACCGAGTGGTGGGGGTGGAGTGGGGCTGTGGTGATGGATGGTGGAGTGGGGTGAGTGGCGAGGGAGAGGGATGGGGGGATCGTTTTATAGCGAGGACGGGATGGGAGCGGGTGCTCTCGCCTCCTCGCCTACTGGGAAAACGAGGCGGTGAGGGCTTGCGTCATCGGGGGGGCCTCCTGATGACGTAGGGTGGGGTTGCCAAGCGGGCTGGAGAGAGAGAGAGGGAGATGGGATGCGGCCCAGGTAGCGTAGGTTTTTTTTTAACCAACAAAACCAGTTTTGCAAAAACTTCTCCTCGGTTTGGTTTAAATATGAAACAAAATCTTAAATTTTAAACCTCCAAAATAATTTTAAAAGCTCCAAGAGTATTATTCTAATTTATTTCGAATTTTTAGGATATTTTTAATTGGGTTAAAAATATTATTACTATTATAGTAATAGTAATAAATTAATTAGCAGTTTTGAAATATTTTATTAAATACTTTCTGCTATTGAGGTATTTTTCATTATTTAAATGGTGAATTTATGTGCAAGAAAAACTTCATTTGGTGAAAACATTAGTGATGCTAATATGCTATGGTGGTGATATGTTGGTAGATCAATCTGTGTGGTATGTGCTAATTATTTTTATTGGTTGATTCTTTTTTGCATGACGAGGGAAAACAAGTATGGCATTAGCACAAGGCAAGCATGGCATAGCAACAAAGCATAAAACAAGCATGGCAGGGCAATTTTCTTTGCATCACATCACAACTTTAGAAAGTTTTTGTTACCCCTAATTTATGCTACGCTAATAACAGGGTAATAAAAGTTGGGATGTGACAGGAACTCTCTTAGTTTTCTTGCTTATCTTGTTTAGAGAGTGGTCTTGTTGCACTAAGTTGTGTGTCTTTCATGAGTAGGTAATTAAGGTTTCTATTACAAGCATAGTAGTAACATGCAATAGTTTTGACGTATTGATTTGAGTAATGTTTGGAAATTAAGGTGCCAAGAGCTTGAGTCTATTAGTGATAGGTGTCGTATTTTGGGAAATCCGTGCTTATTTTCAAAAACTACAAAAATTAGTTGAGAACTCTAGCTACTAGATGGATTGCAAACCTCTAGAGGGTTTGGAATATATAGAGTACCCTCACGTACCATGGGTCGAGGATGCGCTAGGATAACCAAACCCCCATACACTCCGCCTCGGGGTACTCGTATCTTTGCGAACCTCCTAATTACATAGAGTTACCTATAATAAGTGCATGAGTTCTTCCGACTAATGCGAGTATTCGATTGTTGGCACTTCCACCTTCCCATATTTTGCTAGCCTCTTCGCTACCATGCATTTACCTTTCTCACCATAAGAGGTTGCACATACTTCGCCGGTGCATCCAAACCCTTGGCAAGATACGCTTTTTCATCATAAACCTCCTTATATCTTCGTCAAAACAGCCACCATACCTACCTATCAAGGCATTTCCATAGCCTTTCTGAGATACATTGCCATGCAACATCCACCATCTCATGACTTGATCTTCATGTCATACATGCTTTTGGTTGATCAAGGAGCCGCATGATAGTT
This sequence comes from Bromus sterilis, assembly GCA_950022295.1. NCBI lineage: Eukaryota > Viridiplantae > Streptophyta > Magnoliopsida > Poales > Poaceae > Bromus > Bromus sterilis. The sequence continues at coordinate 180,190,342 of OX465595.1, forward strand.
AGGATTTGCCCTTATTATTGGTACATGATGGTCTAGTATCATTGCATATCCAACTACACTGGCAGAGGCATACATTTCCATACATCATGATAGTTTTCATTCTTCTTTATGTTGAGTACTTCTTGTAAAGTCTGAAGATCTTCTATATTCTTGTAAAATATAGAGTGTTGCTCTTAAGTGAGGAAAAATCCCAAAGAGGACATATTAAAAGATCCCAAAGAGGACAAATGAGAGACAAATAGAAAGAGGCAAAGAGGCCACACAAATATAAAAAAATAGAAAAAAGAGAAAAAATAAATAAAAAGGGAGAAGGGGGCAACACTACTATTCCTTTTGAAAGATCCACACTCGTACTCCATTATCATATTTGTACTCCATAGAGATTATCAATCATGCATAACTATGCGGGGACCCTTACACTATAGAACTTGGCTTGCATATTCCAAGGATGAGCCTCCTCAAATGAGCTCTAGGACTTCATGAGCAAGCATGTTGGATGCACCCCAACTAGTTCCATTGGAGAGCTTACCTTAGCTCATATGTGCATCCGTTGCATGACAATCCCTACTCCTCACATCATATCTATCATTTGGCTTTCTCTCGCCTATGATTCTGCTCATTGATGTGAGCCTTTCACACCCTTTTTGTCTTCCTTCCACGTCATTTCTCTCTTTTCCATCCTAAGTGCCAACGTATCTTTCTCGCGCTCATCCATTGCATGAATGCTCAAAGTCGAAAGGGAGAGGATCAGTTTGACTTGTACCTGACTAGTGGCCTGGGGATGAGTTAAAATAAGATTTTGAAGGAAACCAAGTGTGAAACTTTAGTAGATTGAGTTCTCAATTAACCTATATTTTTTCTATTCTCTAATCCCATCTCCCATTGCTTGCACGCAAACACCATTTGGAGACATCCGAGTGACGGACGACGAGAGCTCTTGCACCTTTATGTTCATGCTTTGCTAGTATCAATACTAAGACACTTGCTTATTATTATCTTGACTTGAATTTCACATCTTACTTTGTTTAATTTGAAGTTCTTATATGTGTGTTAGCATGTCACCACAGAAATTATCTATGTTCATTTACCTACTCGAGGACGAGCAGGAATTAATCATGGGGATGTTGATACGTCCCAAACGTATCTGTAATTTATGATTCTTCCATGCACTTTTATGTGACATTGCTACATGTTTTGCTATACTTTTATATCATTTTACAAATATTTGGACTAACCTACCCCAATTAAAAGTGCTCCAAAAATTCCAGAAAGATCAGAATAAAAATCAGCAGAATAAAAGCTTAATTTCGAAACCTTGAAGGTGGGCCAAGGGGCCCTACCTGGTGCCCAGGCGGCCAGGTGGCGCGGCCCCACCCCTGTCCGCGCCACCAGGGATCCTGGGAGCCATGGGTGGCCCCTGGCTGCCCCTTTGGCCTATATTACCTCTTCGTCCCAGAAACCCTCAAGGAGAACCCCGCATCTCGAATTCCTCTTTGTTCCGCCACCGCCACAATTCCAAGATTGGGAGCACCAGAAGACTCCTTCCCGGCACCCTGCCAGAGGGAAGAAGGACCACCGGGAGCTTCTCCACCACCATGGACACTTCCCGATTGTGCTGTGAGTAGTCCACCTTGGACCATGGGTCCATGACCAGTAGTTATGTGATTTCTTCTCTCCAATCTTGTTCTTCAATGTTTAGTCCTTGTGAGCTGCCCTACTTGATCAAGGCACCTATGTAACTTTCCTGCTCTTGCTATGTTGTGTTTGCTGGGATCCGATGGATTATGAGATTATGTTCAGATCGTGATGAGTTATATATTTTGTTCTTGAGTAATTCTTGCATGTTCTACATTACTTTTTATTGCTTTGCCAAAGTAATAGATACTAACTCCAAGAGGGAGCATTATGCATGATTGTGGGTTTAGGCCCCCCGATGTCTAGCTTGAGTGACAGAAATATGAGACTAGGGGATGTGCTATTGCCACCAGGGAGAAAACAACGGTGCCTATAACCGCAGTTGCAAGGATTGTTTACCTTACGCATCGATAGTTAATGCAATTGTCTGTTGCTTTCAGTTTACACTTTGGGTGGGGATCGCAACTTAATACCAGCGAGATGTTCTGGATAGATATCTCAAGGTGAATAATTAGTGAGTAGATGCAGATGGATTTCGGTCTACTTGTCTTGGCGTCATGCCCATACTTTTGAGCCTCTTACTTTCAAGTAGCATAATTATCATTGCGGTGCGTTTATAATTTTTTCCATTGCCCAGTTGTAATTTGTTCGCCCAGCTTAGCTGTTTTATCATCTTTTGGGAGAGAGACATCACTAGTGAACATCACGGGACCCCGGTCCATATTACCACCAATGTTTACACCTCCACTTTATATATTTCTTTTACTTTCAGTTGTTATCATTAACACTATCATTATCCCTTGCGTTTGATCCTTTGTAAACTACAAGGACGGAGAGATTGACGACCTCTCTGAACTTTGTTGGAAGCAAAGTTACTTGTTGTGTGTGCAGGTCCAGGTAAAGGAAGCAACCTCGGTTGTGAACGGCGCCATTGTTCAGTTTACCACCTACTTGTCGACATTGGAGTCCTACTGGTCGATCTCAATCTTGGAATCTTTGCCAAGGGAAATTTGCCGCTATCTACATCTCAACCTTCCACTTGGGGTAACTAACGAAGTGTGAGAAGTCGTTATCATCTCGCGTACTATCAGCTACCTTTAAACCTTCAAAATAGTATTACTCCTTTTTTTGTGCCTCTGTGCTAGCTCATGAGGAAGTAGTAGATAATTCATGATCTTCTCATATGGTACAAGATTTATCTTTGCTTCGCATGTCTAATCTGTGAATCTTTAATACGATGAGGAACTGGCATGAGTGCGCCCAACTAGTAAAAGATAATAGAAACAAACAAAACCTCCTTCACGCTTTGTTCATGAGAAATCAGAAAACTTTGGTAGTGATAAACAAAGGAGATTAAAGGGATGTGATCGTCCCTACTTGGGAGTCGTACCTTGAAGCTTGCCCACTGTGAGAATTATTGAATTACCTGGTAGCATTCATTGACAAATCATGCACCTCCCAAAGCTTATGTTCACAATCTTATTGCTTTCAAAACTAAAAGCTCTAGCCCATGAGTTTTCCCTACTTCCATCTGCGTAGGGCCTAGCCTTTATTTTTATGTTGAGTCAGCAAATTCAACTTCCTCCTAATTTTTAAAGAGCAGAGACCTTATGTTGACAAGGATTCTTACAAGGAGATACCCCAACGAATCCCCTCCGTAAGGGTAGCCATTGCGTGTCAAGACCGGTAGCCCACTATAAGTCTCAACGGGCGAAGCATCAGCCTGACGAACCCACCCGAGGCACCGATGATTGAAACCGCCTTGGAGTCCAAGACCGACGTGGAGTCCAACACTTGGTGTGTAAGACTAAGTAGAATAGGAAATCTCTTTGTAAACCTAGACGGACTCCTCGAATCCTAGCCTATTATATAAAGGCTGAATGAGGGGATGTCTAGGGCATTGATGTCTATGAACACTATGTTGTACACTATGTTGGGCCTCCAACCTCAGAGGTTTATAGGACAACAGGAATTTCCCTTAAGTGCATGACCTAAGGTTTATCGAAGTCAGGGAAGTAGAGGTTGAAAATGGTCTCTGTCAAGCAACCCTGCAATTAAGATACAAGAAGTCTCTTGTGTCCCCAACATACCTAATACAACTAGGAGTTGTATAGGTGCACTAGTTCTGCGAAGAGATAGTAAAATATGGGTGATAGGTGTGGCAAAACGAAGTAATATAAATCTGTAACAAAAATAACAGCAAGAAAAAAAGTACTAAACCTGAGCATAAACGGTATTGCAATGGTGGAAACAAGGCCTAGGCTTCATACTTTCACTATTGGAAACTCCGAACAAAATTAACATAGTCTAATCTCATGATATTTCCACTAAAACATGCATTGGAGACGTACTCGTAGGTCATTCCTTTGGGGTCAAGAGAGGACAAGAATTGTGTAGGGCTACAAAAGCACACCTTAGAGTTCGTAGTTCTCATCTAGGGATTTCCCAATATCACCCCGGCCATCCAAAGAGAGTACCAAAATGACCACAACATATCTCAAGGATAGTCAGAGACAAGCACCAAGAGACTCTCAATCTTCAATCCACACACAAAAAAGGAAATCACTCATGAAAATATTCTTCTAATCTATGTCCAATATACCGCTGTCACCTTGGTCTCGGAGATTATACTAGATATAGACAAGCGAGTACATAAAATCCAATACATAGAAGAAGGGAAAACATCATGGGATCACCCTAGATTAACATAGCCTATGATCACAATCAAGATCACATCATGGGAGAGAGAATTGACCAGATAGATATTGTTAGAAACCTCAGCGCCGAGGAGGAACTACTCCCACATCATGAGGGAGGAAGCAACGTCGATGGAGATGAATCCGAGGGCACTTCCCCATCCCGGCAGGGCGCCGGCGTAGGAATTTTGGTCCCCTGAAGCTTGTTGGTGATGGCGGCGGAGATCGGAATCGCTTCTGGAGAAAAGGGTTCTGGAATCAGGGTTCTCGCGATGGGAGTAAAAATAAGGGCCAAGGGGTGCCACCAAGGGAGGTCCCAATCGCCCAGGCGGCCTATGGGCGCGGCCTCCCCCTAGGTCGCGCCGGGTGGACGCCTGGGTGACATGTGGCCGCCCTCCAACTCTCCTTCGGCCGTCTGGAGTCTTCTGGAACGCTAATTTTTTATATATATGTTCCTGAAATTTTCTGAGCAATTTTAATAACGGGAAAACCTGAAATACAAAAACAGCAGAAAACAGAAACTGGCAGTAGGGTGCACTGAGTTAATAGGTTGTAAATAGGCGGTTCGTACCTCATGATCAGGAAACCTTGATCATCGATTGCCCAATGAGCTAGTGTATCTGAGTTTAACTAGGGACTGGGTGTTTAAAAACTACACATGTATTAGTGTTTCCAACTAATACAGTTCTAGCATAGTATAAAAAGCATTATGAACAAAATGAATATGATAGAAATATCTTTATTAATTTGCCTCTAGGGCACATATCCAACAGTCTCCAACTTGCACTAGAGTACAAATTACACTAGTTTACATCTGGTATGTATCTAACACCTCTAGTCTCTCGGTGTTGTTCAAACTTGCCCTTTGGAAGAGGTTTAGTCATTGGTTTTGTTGCGTTCATATCTGTATGTATCTTGTGAATCCTAGTATGACCGTCCTTGACGTAGTCCCGCGTCACATGGAATCATCAGAGAATGTGCTTGGCTGTAGATTGAGTTCTTGGTTCCTTTGCATTAGCAATGGCACCCGTATTGTTGCAATAAATGCCAACGGGGTCAATGTAGCTAGGGAAGACACCAAGCTCGATCATGAACGTCTTCAGCCAAGGCGCTTCATTTTACGCTTCGCAAGCGGCAATATACTCTGACTCCATTGAAGATTGGGAGACGACTAACTGCTTTCCGCTCCCCCAGCTAATTGCGTTGCCATTCAACATGAACACATATCCTGTCTGGGATTTTGAGTCATCAATGTCAGAGTCAAGACTAGTATCAACGTAACCTTTTACGGCTAGCTCTTCTTCACATCCTCCATAGACGAGAAAGAGATCCTTCGTCCTTTGTAAGTATTTTAAGATGTTCTTCACTACGGTCCAATGAGTCATTCCTGGATTACTCTGGTTGCGATTAGTCATACTAATTGCCAGAGCTAAATCAGGCCGAGTACACAGCATAGCATATATTATAGAACCTATGGCCGAGGCATAGGGCTTTGAGGTAATTTCCTCCTTTTCTTGTGTTGTTGTTGGACATTGAGTCACACTTAACTTAATTCCTTTTATAACTGGCAAGAGACCTCTCTTGGAGTTATCCATTTTGAAATTCTTCAAAATCTTCTCAATATAAGTTCTCTGATTCAAGGCCATAGGTGATTTGTTCTATCTCTATAGATCTTAATGCCTAATATGTAGACAGCTTCACCTAGGTCTTTCATGGAAAATTGTCCATTCAAGTATTACTTCACTTCTTCTAAGAATTTTGTATTGATCCAAATCAGAAATATGTCGTCTACATATAACACATTGAATGCTACTGACCTCCCACTGAGTTTCTTATAGACACAGAACTCTTTGACGTTTTGGAAAAATCCAAACGTTTTGATCACCTCATCAAATTGAAGGTTCCAGCTCCGAGATGCCTGCTTGAACCCATAAATGGATCGTTGAAGCTTGCATACTTTACCAGCGTTCTTTGGATCAATAAAATCTTTCGGTTGCACCATGTACAAATATTCCTCAATGTTACCATTAAGGAACACGGTTTTCACGTTCATCTTCCATATCTCTTAATCATGATAGGCAGCTATTTCTAGTAGAATCCAAATAGACTTTATTATTGCTACAGGAGAGAATGTCTCCATGTAGTCAACTCCTTTAATTTGTCGAAACCCTTTTGTGACAAGTCGAGCTCTATAGACATAAATGTCCCCGTCTGCGTGAGTCTTTTTATTGAATATCCATTTATTCGAGACGACCTTTCGGTCCACAGGAATATCCACCAAAGTCCATACTTTGTTGGCATACGTGGAGTCTATTTCAGATCTCATGGATTCTAGCCATTTCTCGGACTCGTGTCCTTCTATTGCTTCTTTGTAGTTCATAGGTTCGTCAGGTTCATTCAACGTGACTGAGTTCACAAGATGTCCGTAAAACTCAGTAGCTTAACGGATTCTTGATGACCTACGTGGCACAATAGGTTCCTCTTCATTCTCATCATTATAATCATGTATGTCATGATCGTTATGAATGTCGTGTTGACCATTTTCTTCAGCTCCCATTGTGGAAGATGGTTCTAGAACAATTTATGTTGCCATATCTTCCATTTTGAGTGATTGGTTAGTCACTTCATCGAGGTCTATTTTCCTCCCACTCAATTCTTTCGAAAGAAATTCTTTCTCAAGAAAGTGTCCAGTCTTGGCGAAAAACGTTTTCCCCTCAGATGGTTGTAGAAGCTGTATTCACAAGTTTCCTTGGGATAGCCCACAAAGATTCACTTATCCACCTTTTATTCGAGTTTGTCAGGCTGAAGTTTCCTAACATAAGCCTCACAACCCTAAATTTTCTGGTGCGACAACTTTGGTTTCTTGCCATGCCATTCCTCAAATGGAGTTGTCTTTACGGATTTGGATGGTGCCCTATTAAGAATATAAGCGACAATTTCTAATGCATGCCCCCATAATGATGCAGGTAAGTCGGTATAAGACATCATCGATCGTACACTAACCAATAGAGTTTGATTACTTTGTTCGGACACACCGTTTCGTTGAGGTGTTCCTGCCGGTGTAAGTTGTGGTAGAATGCCACGAGTCTTAAGATGATCGCCAAATTTGTGACTCAAATACTCGCCTCCTCGATCATATCGAAGGTTCTTGATTTTCTTCTCGAGTTGATTCTCGACCTCACTGTGAAAGTCCTTGAAATTTTCAAAGGTTTCAGACTTGTGTTTCATCAAGTAAATAAACCCATATCTACGCAAATCGTCAGTAAAGGTCACGAAGTAATGAAGACCATTGCGTGTTGAGATGTTCATAGGTCGAGATACATCTGTATGTATGATCCCTAATAAGTCTGCCGCACACTCCATTATTCCATTGAATGGAGTCCTTCTCATTTTTCCCATCAGGCATGGTACAGATGTGTCAAGGGATCCAAAATCCAATGACTCCAGAAGTCCATCTTTATGAAAATTCTCCATGCGTTTTATACCAATATGACCAAGTCAACAATGCCACATCGTCATGTGCTCTTCGCCACTAGGCTTCGACATACATCACAATCGAGATTAAGTACGAATATGCCATTTCTCTCTGGCGCGTGAACATAAAAAACATCATCCTTATAAATCGCACAACCAATTGTATCTGACTTAAAAGAATAGTGGTCTCGCTTCAAGCAAGAACCATTAACGATGTTCACACTCAATGTGGGTAGATAGTAGCATTTATTCAAAATCAAAACTAATCCCGATGGGAGACTAAGATGCATCATGCCGACATCCAATACTTCAACTTAACAGTCGTTGCCCACGCGCATTGTCACTTCATCTTTCGTCAAGCGTTGTTTATTCCTTAGTCCAAGAACGGAGTTAGAAATACGAGCAATAGTTCTTGTATAAAGTATCCAGGAAGTTTTCTCGTCCCTTGTTAAGAAAAGATCAGTAACATGTATATAAAATATACCTTCGTCTCTCTTGGTAATCTTGCCAGCCTTCTTGTCCTTTAGGTACTTGGGGCAGTTGCATTTCCAGTGGCCATCACCCTTGCAGTATAAGCACTCAACTCCAGGCTTGGGTCCAGGTTTGGGTGCCTTTTGATGAAAGATAACTAGCTTGCCATCCTTCTTCGGTCTTCCCTTCTTTACCTTCTACCTTTTTCCAGACTTCTTGAATTCAGTGGTCTTGTTGACCATGAATACAGTGTGCTCCTTCTTGATCTCAACCTCAGCACTTTTTAGCATGGCGAACAACTCAGAAGGGGTCTTATTCATCCCCTGCATTTTGTAGTTCAGCAAAAAGTCTTTGTAGCTAGGGGCAGCGATTACAGCAACCTATCAACAACAAGTTCATCCGGAATCTAGAATTCCAGAGCATTCAGGCATTGAATATAGCCAGACATTTTGACCACATGCTCACTAACACTATTGTGCTCATCCATCTTTGCTGAGAAGAAGGCTTCAGAAGCCTCGTATCGTTCAGCCCTGGCTTAAGGTGCAAAGACGGCCTTGAGGTCGGTGATTATCTCAGAAGCACCCATCCTCTCAAAGCGTTTCTTCAGCTCAGCCTCCATGGAATAGAGCATGCCATTCTGTACAAGGTTTTAATCATTCGTCTTAGAGAGGTAGTCATTCTTCTCATCCTGACTAGCGTCTGCTGGTGGTTCATCACCTAACGCGACCTCTAGTACGTATGCCATTTTTAGGGGAACGAGGAGAATCTTCAGAGTGAGGAACCACTTGGTGAAGTTTGAACCATCAGTTTTCAGTTTTTCTTTCTCTAGAAATGACCTTAATTTGAATGAGCGACATATTACTGCCATCTACAATGGTGATTTACAAAGATACATATTTAGACTTTTGTTCATAGTGTGGAGTTCTAAATTTAATTTAAATTCTATAAAACTCCCACTTAGAAAAACATCTCTCAATTTTACTAAGTGATTACACAATCCTAGAACAACATACCTCCCCCGATCATCACGGCCATCAGTATGTGTTTATGGTAGGCCATCATGCCAATCACATCAGTAATGTGACTCGTGCTCAATATTTCAATCTACTATGTTCCATGCCCACATCTACATACGTCAAGCCTGTCAATCTGACCTTAATGTTAGCTGCTTAGCAAGGCCATATCTTCATATGTCAGGCTTGCCAAACCCAACCTCATGTGAAACCTTAGATATGTGTAACACCCAATGTATGGTATGCTCATCATAAAGAGATCCCTCTAGGCGGTGCCCATTAAGGGAGAACACAATGTTGGTATTGTGAGAGATGGTCGTATTATGCTACCGTCGTTATATCTAGCATATTAGCAAGAAAGGAAGTACAACTGTAAATCATACATACTATGACCCCCCCCCTTCATGCAAATTAACGTTAAACGCCTTCTACTTTATCTTTTGCAAGTTTTACGTGGCTGCTAGGCGTTTTGAGAGAGAACCGTTTCTATCCTGCGAAAACATACACCAATTCCGCAATTGTCTCTAACACACCCATGTAGGGGCCCTCCATTGCAAACATCTTCGCGTAGCTAATGTTAGAGAGAAAGACAACCCCCGAGCCACTTATATGGTACATGACATATGTCAAGCGTGGAACCAATCTCGCGTAAATGCGTAAGGTCGGTCAGGGTCGCTTCATCAGTACATTGCCACAACGCTAAATGAGTACACGTGGGAGGGTAACAAAAGGAGAATTGATGCCCACATACTAGATGTGTTCTACTGATATGTCCCAAATGTATCTATAATATCTGCTTGTTCCAGGCACATTTGGGTGACATTGCTATGTGTTTTGCTACACTTTCATACTTTTTACACGTATTTGGACTAACCTACTAACTCAGTGCACCCAGTGCCAGTTTCTGTCTGCTTATGTCTGTGAATTGCAGGTTTTTAGCCATATTTACAGTGCCCAAAAAATTCCAAGAAAAAATATAAAAAATCATCGTAACGGAAGCTTCTAGAAGACCGAAGGGCACCGGAGAGGGGCCACCCTCTCTCAGGAGGCCACCTAGCGTGGCCAAGAGTGGGGCCGCGCCCCTAGGCCACCTGAGAGGTGGGGCCCTCCTCTGGTGCCCCCCTTCGGCCTATATTACCTCCTCGATGCAGAAACCCTGAAAAGAGCCCCCGTATCACGATTTTCACCTTTGTTCCACCGCCGATGCAATCCCCGATATAGGGAGCACCAAAAGACTTTGTCCCTACACCCTGCAGGAGGGAGGTTTGACATCCGGGAGCTTCTCCACCACCATGAGAGCTTCCCAAATGTGTCGTGAGTAGTCCCCCATGGACCATGGGTCCATGACCAGTAGCTATGTGATGTCTTCTTTCCAATCTTGTGCTTCAATTCTTAGACCTTGTGAGCTTCACTACATGATCAAGGCACTTATGTAATTTTCCTGTTGTTGCTATGCTGTGTTTGCTGGGATCCGATGGATTATGAGATTATGTTCTGATTGTGATGAGTAATATATTTGGTTCTCCTTTTATATTTTGTTCTTGAGTAATTCTTGCATGTTCTCTGTTGCTTTTTAATTCTTTGGCCAAGTAGTAGATAGTAACTCCAAGAGGGAGCCTTATGCATGATTGTGGGCTCATGCCCCCCGATGTCTAGCTTGAGTGACAGAAACCTGTGACTAGAGAAAGAGTTGAACATGAGGCAGAGGAGATGGATTGAGTTGATCAAGGACTACGATCCGGAAATCCACTACCATCCTGGCAAGGCCAACTTGGTAGCAGATGCCCTCAGCCGCAAGCCTTGCAAACTTAATGCAATGATCAAAGAGAAGCAGCGAGCTGTGCACGAGGAGATCGAGAAGCTGGGTTTGGAGCTTGTGATACCCGGTTTTCTTGCTCACCTTGAGCTGACTCCGACTTTGTTTGACCAAATCAAGGAGGCACAGAAGGGACACGATAGTATCGTGGGAATCAAGCAGATGATGCCCCTCAGCAAGGCCCCGAAGTTCACGATAGATGATGAAGGAGTTCTATGGTTTGATGGCCGACTGTGTGTGCCCGGTGTAGAGGAGTTGAAGCTCACTATCCTGAAGGAAGCTCACGATACACCTTACTCCACCCACCCTGGAGGGACTAAGATGTATCAAGACCTGAAGGACTTGTTCTTGTGGCACGGTATGAAGCGTGATATTTCCCTTTATGTTGCAAAGTGCGACATAGGCCAGAGAGTGAAAGCAGAACATCAGAGACCTGCAGGATTGCTGCAACCACTCCGAGTTCCCGAGTGGAAGTGGGACCTGATAGGTATAGACTTCATCACAGTACTACCGAGGTCAAGCAAGGGTGATGACTCTATCTGTGTCATCGTCGACCAACTCACCAAGGTAGCGCACTTTATTTCGGTGCGAAACACCTATCGAGGAGACCATCTGGCATACTTGTACATGACGAGGATCATATGTCTGCATGGAGTCCCGAAGGATATTGTGTCAGATCGAGGTTCCGAGTTTACCTCGAGGTTCTGGAAGCAAGTTCAGGAGGCACTAGGCACTAAGCTCACATTCAACACAGCCTATCACCCTCGGATTGGAGGCTAGACCGAGTGAGTGAACCAGATACTGGAGGACATGCTCCGCGCATGTGCTCTAGCATATGGTTCCAAGTGGGAGGACTGCTTGCCTTATGCCGAATTCTCCTACAACAACAGTTACCAGTCGAGTTTGCAGATGGCCCCATTTGAAGCCATGGATGGACGAAAGTGCCGCACGCCCCTAAAATGTTCTCAGACCGGGGACGGGAAGATTTTCGGACCGGATGTTTTGAAGGAGGCTGAGGAACAAGTCCAGTTGATTCGTGAGGGTCTCAAGACCGCTCAGTCTCGTCAATTTCTGCAATAACATGGAATTTTTATTGTACTAAAAAGAGAGGAGAAAACTAGCCTAACCCCCCCTAACCTCCCTCACCTCTAACCTCCCCCTCCTTCACGAATGAGAGATCTGTCTCTCTCACGTTCTCTCTCCCTCCCCCACGGTTCTCTCTCTCTCTGTCTTCTGTATCTCTTTCTCTCCCACGCTCATCTCCCTCCCATGGACAACTCCCTTCCATGAACACAACCCCACTGTCAGCCTCTCTGCAACGCTCACCCAACGAGGGGCTAGCCCATGGATTTCCCTCGTGGCCTGAGGCAGCGAGTATACCCCCCAACCCTCAGCCATGAAGTTACCGGCGAATGCCACGCCGGAATCGACCCACCTCACCCCTCTCATGAGACCGTCCGCCGCCATCGTTGCCTAGTAACAAGAGAGGCCACAGATCGCCACACCAACCTCCCCGCCGTTGCCTCTCGAGCCCGCTCCTCCCTCGCCTATAAAAGTGGCAAGCCCAGCCCCTCCTCTCCTCACTTCACTCAACCCAGCACCACCCCACTGGCACGAGCAGCACGCAGCCACCCCACCCGAGCCGAGCAGAGAGGAGTAGGAGGAGAATCTAGGAGGAGGAGGAGGAGGAGGGAAAGAAGAGAAGGAGGAGAAAAGAAGAAGAGGAGGGAGAGGAGTGGGCCGGCGATCCACCCCTCTCCACACGTCGGTGGAGCTCCACCGGCAAGGAGCCACCGGCGAGGAGCCCAGAGAAGCCGCCGCGGCGCCCACGTCTACTCCGAGCTGCCGCCGTTCTCGACGTCCATCGCCGCCCCAAAGACCAAAAATGAGTCGCCCTTGCCGTGCCGCACCTCCGCCGCTAATCCCAGCCGCCCATCACCGACCGGAGTGCTGCTGGGGAGCCCCGCACTCTCCCTTTCCGCCATGGCCTATTGAGGCCGAGCGCCTCCCTCTCGGTGAGGAAGACGCACCAGGGTCGTCCGATCCCTCGGGATCCAACAGCCCAGGTTCGACCTTATCCATAAATGTTATACAAATGCAAATTAATGAGAACATTAGAATGCTATGCAAACTTAAGGATAGTGGGCTAGAGAGACAGAAGAGGAAGATAGTATTAAGAGCCTTCCTACACACTACTATTTCTACTATACAGTTTGTTAAGGATCTCAAGACTTTTAGCACCCATCATATCCCTAGTCCCAATGGACCTATCAATGGTGATGCTAACACCTCAACTTTAGGACAAGAAGTTCCAATGAATTTAGAGACTACCAAGAGAATGATCTTAGATGACATCACCACCACTTTAATTAATGGTAGTGATCTTGATTTGTAGTCTTTCTGAAGTTATCACCTTTTTGCAAAGAATGGCTAAAGACCCCCACACTAGTTCATTTAACATTGCCTTCACCAAGCATATTACCAATGCTCTTATCAAATCTAGGGAGGAGAAATTTAAGTTAGAGGTTTCTGTTCCTAGAAAACTAGAGGATGGTTGGGATCCTATGGTCAAAATGAAATTAAATAATTTTTCCTCCTTTGCGTTATGTGATGTTGGAGCTAGTGCCTCCGTTTTACCCAAAAGAATGTATGATATGCTTGAATTGAAACCTTATGATCCATGTTCTTTTGGTGTTCGTCTTGTTGATTCTTTCGTAAAGAAACCTTTAGGGAGGATTTATGATGTTCTTATTGTTGTCAATGATAACTATGTTCCCGTTGATTTTCTTGTTATGGACATTGCGCGTGATCCCTCATGTCAAATTATTTTGGGACATCCTTTTCTTGACACCGTTGGTTCTATCATTGAAATGAAACAAGGGACCATTAAATTCCAATTCCCCCTCAAAAATGGAATGGAACACTTCCCTCGGAAAAATATTAAGTTAACTTATGAGTCCGTCACACGGGCAAGTTATTATTTTGGATTTTTTAAAACTTGGTCTTTTTTGCTTCATGCCTAGCTAAAAGGTATAAATGAAAGCGCTTATTGGGAGGCAACCCAAAATGTTTTTACTTTCATTTTTAGTGGTCTTGATGTTTGTTACTACTTTAGCAACATCATTGTATCTTTATTTTGAAGCTTTGTGCCAAGTTTTAGCCTCCGATTGCCAGAAAGTTCAAAAGTTGTGACATGTTGTCCAGAAACAGATTATGCCTGCTTGACGGAAAAATTCATCATAAATCACTAGATCATCTTTTTTATCTGCATTATTTTTACAGTATGATCTATGCAATTGACTTTCTAGCGTATGTTCTGAGTTTTTTGATTTGAGTTGCAAAAGTACCCCGAAAAAATTATTTACTACCTGTTGGTCTCTTGTTCACAGATTCTCCCACATTTTGCGTTTTCACCATTTTTGCAAATCTTAAGCTTGATTTTTATTTGCGTAAACTTTTTGGCAATCTTGAGAAACAGTAGATCCTCATGAAAATCTTTATTTTTCCAGTGGAGAAAAAATATTTATTTAAGCATAATAACCACTCTAATCATCTTATGATGAGTTTCGTATGAAGGGAGTTTTCAAGTACGTGAAAGAAGATGACGAAAGAAGATCCGGGAGTGTCATAAGCTCAAGCTTGGGGATGACCCCATGCACCCCAAGAAATATTCAAGGATAATCAAGCGTCTAAGCTTGGGGATGCCCCGTGCATCCCCTTCTCCATCAACAATCATCAGTTTTTCCTTCTCCATGATATATTTTTATCACTCCATGTATTATGTTCTATGCTTGGAGTGTCTTGATCTTTAATTTTTAGTTTGTTTTAGTTTTTCTTGCTATTCATAACACGTTGGACCCTAGGATTCATTGTTTGGGAGATAAACACGCTCCACTCCACCCTAAAACACAACATAGGTTTGCATGCTTATGTTTTGTGTGTGTTCTTTATCTTTTCATAGTTGTTCACATGCTTAGCTCTTAGTTTTCATGATTATATTTTTAAGAGATTTATTTAGCTTGTTGCTTTTGGAACTGTCTTCAGTTATCATGCTTATCTTGTTTAGAGAGTTGGCATGTTGCACTGAGTTGTGTGTCTTGCATGAGTAGGTAATTGAGGTTGCTATTATAAGTGTAGTAGAACTTGCAATAGTTTTGAGGTATTGATTTATGTAATGTTTGGACTTTTGGTGCCAAGAGCTTGATCCTATTAGTGTTAGGTGTCGTATTATGGGCAATCTGTGCTTATTTTCGAAAACTACAAAATAAAATTAGTTGATAACTCTAGCTACTAGATGGATCGCTAACCTCTGGAGGGGTTGGAATATATAGAGTACCCTCACGTGCCATGGGTTGAGGATGCGCAAGGATAACCAAACCCACATACACTCCTCCTCGCGGTACTTGACTCTTGGTGAACCTCCTGAATAAATAGAGAGTTACCGATAATAAGTGCATGAGTTCTTTAGACTAATGCGAGTATTTGATTGTTGGAACTTCCACCTTCCATATTTTGCTGTCCTCTTCGGTATCGTGCATTTCACTTTCTCATCTTGAGAGTTGTAGAAAAATTCTCCGGTCCATCCAAACCCTTGGCAAGATACACTCTGTCATTATAAACCTCCTTATATCTTCCTCAAAACAGCCACCATACATACTTATCAAGGCATTTCCATAGCCTTTCCTAGATACTGACTTTGTCCCATTTCCACTCTGGAATAGGCAAAGGTTGAAGAGTACCAAACGGTCTTTGATGTTCCTCCTTAATGCGAAGACAAACATCACATTCGGCAAAAAATCGAGCAATGTCTCTCTTCATCCTAGTCCACCAGAATCTCTGGCGTAGATCTCGGTACATTTTTGTGCTACCGGGATGAATCGAGAGGGGTGTATCATAGGCTTCTTTGATGATGAGTTTCCTTAGGTCCCTGTTCTTAGGTACTACCAAATGATTTCCAAATAATACCGTTCCTTCGCTATCTGTGGAGAAACATTTAGCAACTCCGCTAGAAATGTTCTCCTTGATCCGGCGAACACCTCGTGCACACCTTTGGGAAACTATGATTTCATCCTCAAGAGTTGGTTTCGCCACCAAGGTAGAAAGATAGCCATGAGGGACAATCTCAAGATTGAGCTTGCGAAATTCCTCATGAAGAAGTGGTTGACACTGTTGTAACACGAGGTTGTTACAATACGACTTACGACTTAGTGCATCAGCCTTGACATTGGCTTTGCCTGCGGTGTAAGAAATTCCTAAGTCATAATCTTTTATGTACTCAATCCAGCATCTTTGCCTGAGATTAAGATCTGGCTGGGTGAATATGTATTTGAGGCTTTGGTGGTCAGAATAGATCTCGCAACGATTACCAAGGAGGTAATGTCGCCAAGTTGTCAGGGCATGAACTACGGCAGCGAGTTCAAGATCATGGGTAGGATAGTTCTCTTCATGTGGACGCAACTGGCGTGAAGCATAAGCTACCACATGTCTATCTTCCATAAGTATGCATCCTAACCCTTGCCGTGAGGCGTCACAAAAGATCTCGAAATCCTTTTTGGTGTCTGGAGGCGCAAGTACGGGTGCAGAAGTCAATCTTCTTTTTAGCTCTTGAAAGCTTTCCTCGCACTTGGGATTCCATTGGAATTTCTTATCTTTCTTGAGGAGTTCAGTTAGAGGCTTTGCAACTTTAGAAAAGTTCTCGACAAAGCGGCGGCAGTAGCTTGCTAAGCCAAGAAAACTCCTAACTTTCTTAACCGATTCAGGTGGAGTCCAGTCAAGGACGGCTTGAACTCTCTCGGGATTGACAGCAATGCCTTTTGCTGAAATCACGTGGCCTAAGTAGGTCACTTCTGGTAGCCAAAATTCACACTTGGAGAACTTGGCCTAAAGACGGTGCTCTCAAAGTTTCATCAATACCATCCTGAGATGTTCGGCATGTTCTTCTTCGTTCTTCGAGTAGATGAGAATGTCATCGAGATAAACTACAACAAATTTATCCAAGTACTCCATGAAGATCGAATTCATCATGCGCGAGAAAGTGGTGGGGGCATTGGTTAAACCGAAGGACATGACGGTGTACTCGTAAAGACCATAACAAGTAGTAAAAGGCGTTTTTGGAATTTCCTTGTTTCTAATTTTGATTTGATGATAACCCAATCTCAAATCCATCTTGGAGAAGACAGAGGATCCTGCAAGTTGATCATAAAGACCATTGATCCTGGGCAGTGGGTACTTGTTCTTTATCGTCGCTAGATTTAGCGGGCGATAGTCTACGCACATCCTTTCTGTTCCATCTTTCTTCGTTACGAACAGAATGGGGCAACCCCATGGCGATGAGCTAGGGCGGATGAAGCCTTTTGCTAACAAAGCTTCAAGTTGGATTTTAAGCTCAGCTAACTCACGTGGGGCCATTTTGTATGGGCGTCTGGAAATTGGTGCGGTTCCTGGCATAAGATCCACTATGAACTCTACACATCTTTCGGGTGGCATTCCCGGTAGCTCTTCAGGAAAGACATCCGGGAAGTCAAGAACCACCGGAACATCTTCGAGGTCGGGAAGGGGAAGCACATTCAAAGAATGCACCTGGGTCCTTGCTCTTGGTGAGGAGTAATCTATTGTCTGGCCTGAAGGATGTGTAAGTCTAACTGACTTGGTTTTACAATCAAGAAAAGCATGTTGTCTTGATAACCAATCCATACCAAGGATCACATCAATGTCTGAAGACTTGAGGGCTATGAGTGAAGCAAGGAATACTAAACCCTCAATTGCAATTTGATTGCCATGGCTTACTCTATTAGTTTGCAATTTGGAACCAGGAGTTTGAATAATCATTGGGGTGAACATTTCATCAAAGGATATCTCATGCCGAAGTGCATAACTCTCCGACATGAATGAGTGAGATGCTCCTGGATTGAAAAGGACAGAAGTGGGAATAAAATTGACTCAGAGCGTACCAAGAATGACATCAGAAGTACTAACAGTTTCCTCAGCTGAGATTTGGTTCACACGTCCAAGATTTGTGGAAGTGGGAGGTTTAGCGGTGGAAACCTTCGGGGGTGGCTTCGCACGAACATTGGGGTTTCCTTTGGCATGGGGTGGAGCATTTTGATTGATGGGGCACTCACGAGAATAGTGACCAGGCTGGCCACATCTAAAGCAGGCTCCAAAGATAGTGCGGGGAGCTGGGTTGTTTGGTGGAGCTGGTGGACGAGGCGGCACAAGCGATGGCCTCGGTGGGTTGTTTTGGTGGATCAAACTGTTTGGAATGTAGATCATACGCTTCTGAGGGCGTGAACTGGAAGAAGGGGCAAGCTCAAGAGCATGCTTGCAAGACTTCTCGAAAACATCATTGCCATGCTCAGCTCTAAAGGATATGTTCACTAAATCCTCAAAGGTGGCAAACTCAAGGAGTTTGAGATCATGACGAAGGATGGGGCTAAGTCCCTTGCGGAACCTTGCCTGCTTTCTGGCATCGATGGTGATCTCATCTTGGGAATATCGAGCAAGACGGTTGAATTCCCTCACATACTCATGAATGGACATCTCTCCTTGATTCAGATTGCAGAACTCTTCCTTCTTGCGCTCCATCAACTCATCCATAATGTGGTACCCTCGAAAGCAGCACCTTCCAAGAAGTATACCGTGAAACTAACTCGATCATCGGGAGCAACATGTGCTGTATCAAGCTTACGCTCGATGGAACGGAGCCAATCATCAGCTTCGAGGGGCTCAGAAGAATATCGGAATACCGGTGGCTTGAGGAAGATGAAGTCCTGAATGCTGACCACCACATTACGATGGTGGGTGGTATTCTGCTCGATGAGCTCCAGAAGGCGTGTTTGATCACGTCTATTCCGCTCAGCTTCCATCATGATTTCCGCGCAGAAGGAAGGGGTGGAGGTTCATTATCATTTCGATTCCGATCACGGTCTCGATTCCGAAGAACAGCACTACGAGTTCCACCTGACATCCTGTGTGATAAAAAAATTCAACAATCAGAACAGGTTGTACGATGGAGGCAAGGATAAAAGGATATGATTTAGGTGAAAAGGATAAAATGTGAAGGCAATGATGCAAAGAAACACGGAACAAATCCGGCAGCATAACGGCTACACTGGGATGGAAAATGAAACAACCACGAAGAAATTGGACAGAACTTCTTCAAGGAACTCAAAACACGGAGAATCTGGACAACCACAACAATCCTACGGCTACAAGGAGGCAATCAACGAGATGTTCTAGTCAGACAAAGACGAGCCTAGTCCTATCATCCCGTAGAAAAGATAAGGGTGACTCAGAACTCAGATCGATGAGGGTAAGGAGAAAAAAGAAGCCTTACATTGTTCCCTTATATACCCAGAGTAACTATATAACTATAGAAAGCTAGACTCGACTTCGGCCAAGGCTGATAATCCTATAGTCAGTCTTGCTCTGATACCAAGTCTGTCGGGACCCGGTGTTAGCGTATGCAAGCCTCTCTACAACACAATCATATGGAGAGCCGAGAACCGTACCCACTTGTCTAAGCGGACAAGGCCAAGCACAGAACGTTCTCGGAAAGCATCGAACGTGAGGGGCATCCCATCCAGGCCGGACGATCAATTGAAATGGGTCCTCATCGTCCGCACACAAGTCTAAATGATATGGGTGGTGAACTCCCATACTCATAGACAAGTCGCCTCAACCATACTATCGATTGTATTATAACCCTTACATAGACTTACTCCAGCCCGATCACTTAGTCGGGGTCTAGGGCGGTCAAAGTGTGCACGTGACGGAGGTCTCAACTAAGGTCAGCCAGATCACTTAGTTGGTGTATAAAAGACCGCCAGCCAGATCACAACTAAGGTCTCGAAAACCCATACTAAGACATGCATGTTATAATCGTACACGCAGCACACATGTCCAGTATGAACAGCAGGTATCATTGCAATTCTCTACAAAGTATACAACTTTATTGATAACTCTTATAGAGTGCACACAGAGATCACAAGTCTGTGATCCAACATTACATCAAACATGCGGAAGCAAAGTAGGTCTGAGTACAGACAAGTTTAACAAATGGCTTAGAGAAGCCTTATCTATAAACAAGCCCTTCCACGAGGGAACAGTCGTCTGACTGGGACTACACTAGCTTGATCAGTCTTCGAACTTTAGGTAGAAGCCACCATCGGGGTCGGTGGGTTCATCTAAAACATAGAATAAGCAAACGTGAGTACAAAGTCGTACTCAGCAAGACTTACATAGGAACTAAACTACTCATGCACATGTATCAAGGTAAAGGGAGGTGGGGTTCAATTGCAGAAGTGCCATCTTTGACTTGGCTAGTCCTGAACTACGATTACCAGAATTGAGGTAAGAAGCGTACACGAGTCCACTATATCTCCAACCAATTAAACCACTATGGTGCCTTCCTCGACTTCCCCACGAGAAAGCACGCCATAGCACTCACGCTTATCTTGGTAAGTTTTATAATTATC
Organism: Bromus sterilis; assembly: GCA_950022295.1. Taxonomy (NCBI): domain Eukaryota; kingdom Viridiplantae; phylum Streptophyta; class Magnoliopsida; order Poales; family Poaceae; genus Bromus; species Bromus sterilis. Next base: position 180,210,923 of record OX465595.1, read on the forward strand.
CAGTTCAAGTTGTCTAATAATCAAGCTAATAATCAGGGGTGGCTCTGACCAGAGGGGCCCACTGGTCAGTGGCTCTGGGTTAATTAATCTAGTGGATTAATTTAACAGGGGGTTAGTGGCCTCTGGCCCACGTGTCAGTGTCACCAGGGGTGTTGGTTAGTGCTAATTAAGCACGGCCACGTCGGCCCGCCGGCGTTGAGCCTCCAGTGACCACGGGCACGGCGGAGGGCTCGCCGGAATAGGTTAACGGCCACCTCTTGGCACGCCGCCACCATCAGGATAAAGCCCGCGCAAGCGCGAGTACATCTTGCCATCGCAACGCAACAGGGGTGGACGGAATCCACGCCGGCGACGAGCTTGGCGGCGGCCTTGGCTCGGGTTTGACGCAGACGTCGCCGTAGTGCATGAAATCGAGTGTGGACGAGTGCAACGCAATGCTGGGCCGACGAGGAACGTTATGTGCGCATGAGAGAGAACAGAGGGGCACAGGGACGAGCTCTAGGTCGTCCATGGCGGCGACGGAGCTCGGCTCCCATGGTGGAATGGCATAGAGGATGCAATCGAGGCCGTAGCTAGAGGGTTTTTAAGCTATGGCTCACCAGGAACTCAACGGAGTTGGTGGCGAGGGATGAGGTGGCTTGCCAGAGATGCAATCGACGATGGCGCATGACGGCCGTAGATGAAGACGACGAAGGGGGCGGCGGCTACAGAGCGTCCGAGCTCGATTCCTTCTGCACGGGGACGTAGGAGACATTGGCGGAGGTGATGAACACAACGGCGTGGCTTGAAGGGGTTGCTGGCCACACGTGCTTCAATCCATGGCGACGGCGGCGCTCGGGTCGTCGTCGAACTCGGCGAGAGAGGCATGGAGAGCCAACCTGGAGGGGGGGAATGGATGAGGGGCTTCCAGGGCGTCGTCGTGGCGCGTCTAGAGGACTCAGGGCGTCCACGGCGAGCAGGAGGTGGCAAGGCGGCGTCGGTGGCTTTGCACCGAGCAGCTTGTGGGCGCGGGGAGATAGCAGACAAAGAAGAAGGCTACTGGGCCGGCTTGCTGGGCCTCCCCCTGAGCGAGAGGTAAACTTTCCTTCCCTTTATGTTTTTCTTTTTCCATTTCTTTTCTGTAACTTTGTTTTGCCTATTAAATAAAATAGCTAGGCATTTTTATTAATGCTCAAAATTTATATTTGGACTTACATGACCAGTAGCTTGTCATTCGCAACTTTTGAACATGTTTGAAATTCTAAATATTTGAATTCCAATTCAAATAGGGGTTTTATTTAATTCCAAGTCCATTTTTTGAATTTTTGAAAAATCCATGAGCATGGGAATTCTACCACATCACTTTTAATGTGATCACATTCATTTATGTGAGTTTTCAAAAATAAAAAAGGAATTTTTGGAGCAACTTTTTATCTGGCCATTTGAATTAAAATCAATAGGGCTTTCTGCTTTCCCCAATTCCAATTTCTTTTGAAATTTTTGACATGAATGCAAGGTGAGGCTTGATCCTAGAACATACCTAACAGAGGGTTTTGACACAACATATCTTGCTTGCGCTCATCCATTGCATGAGTTCTCAAAGTCGAAAGCGAGAGGATCATTTTGACTTGTGCCTGACAAGTGGTTTGGCGATGAGTCAAAATAAGATTCCGAAGGAGACCAAGTGTGAAGTTTTAGTAGATTGAGTTCTCAATTGAACTTTATAGTATTTTTTATGCTCTAAACCCATCTACCACTTCTTGCACGCAAACACCATTTGGATACATTCGAGTCACGGACAGCGAGAGTTCTTCCACCTTTATGTTCTTACTTGGCTAGTTTCAATACTAGATATAGACTCTTGCTTGTTATTGTCTTGACTTGAATTTCATATCTTACTTGCTTTACTTCGAAGTTCTTATATGTGTGTTAGTACATCACCGCAGAAATTATCTGTTGTTATAATTTACCTACTCGAGGACAAGTAGGAATTAAGCTTGGGAATGTTGACACGTCCCAATTGTATCTATAACTTCTGCTTGTTCCATGGTCATTTGGGTGACATTGCTATGTGTTTTGGTGCACTTTCATACCATTTTACACATATTTGGACTAACCTACTAACTTGGTGCACCCAGTACCAGTTTTTGTCTGCTGACGTCTGTGAATTGCAGGTTTTTACCCATATTTACAGTGCCCAAAAAATTCTAAGAAAAATATATAAAAAATCAACATAATGGAAGCTTACACAAGACCGAAGGGTAGCCGGAGAGGGGCCATCCCCCTCTCAGGCGGCCACCTGGCGCGGCCAGGCGTGGGACGCGCACCTAGGGTGTCTGAGAGGTGGGGCCGTCCCCTGGTGCCCCCTTTGTCCAATCTTACCTCCTTGATGCAGAAACCCTTAAAAGAGCCCCCGCGTCATGATTTTCAACTCTGTTCTGCCGCCGCCACGATCCCAAGATTGGGAGCACCTGAAGACCTCGTCCCAGCAATCTGCCGGAGGGAGTATTGACCTCCGTAAGCTTCTCCACCACCATGAGCCCTTCCTGGATGTGCCGTGAGTAGTTCCCCTTGGACCATGGGTCCATGAATAGTAGCTATGTGATGTCTTCTCTCCAATATTTTGCTTCAATTCTCAGAACTTGTGAGCTGCCCTACATGATCAAGGCACTTATGTAATTTTCCTGCTGTTGCTATGCTATTTTTTCTGGGATCCGATGGATTATGAGATTATGTTCAGATTGCGATGTGTTATATATTTGGTTCTCCTTTTATATTTTGTTCTTGATTAATTCTTGCATGTTCTCCGTTTCTTTTTATTGCTTTGGCCAAGTAGTAGATAGTAACTCCAAGAGGGAGCGTTATGCATGATTGTGTGTTCATCTCCCCCGATGTCTAGCTTGAGTGACAGAAACATGAGACTAGGGGATGTGTTGTTGCCACTTGGGAGAAAACAACGGTGCTTGTAACCGCGGTTTCAAGGATTGTATACCTTATGCAAACTTTGTTAATGCATTTGTCTGTTGCTTTGGGTTTACCCTTTGGGTGGGGCTCGCAACTTAATACCAGCGAGAATGTCTAGATAGATATATCAAGGTGGATGATTAGTGAGTAGATGCTGATGAATAAATGGTCTACTTGTCTTGGCGTACTACCCATACCTTTGAGCCTCTAACTTTCTTTTAGTATAATTAGCATTGTGGTGCGTTTATAATTTTGTCAATTGCCCAGCTGTAATTTGTTCACCCAACTTTGTTGTTTTATCGTCTTTTGGGAGAGAGACATCACTAGTGAACATCATGGGACCCCGGTCCATATTTCCACCATTGTTTACACCTCAACTCCTTGCTGCTTTATTTCCTTTCAGTTGCAATCACCATCACTATTTCCATCACGCGTTTGATCCCTTGTAAAAAAAAGACCGAAGGGATTGGCAACCTCTCTGACTCGTTGGGACAAAATTTATTTTCTTTTGTGTGCAGGTCCAGGTCAAGTGAGTAATTTATCTCAAAGTTTATAGTCCTCGTGGATGGGAAATTTACTGCTTGTCGGGGAATGACCCCCGAGTAGGATCACCCAAGAGAAACAACCTTTCAAGACAAAGTGCAAACTCAGAAGGGACATCAGGGGAAACTGGTCCGAGCTAACCAGATCGGCTGTCGATTACTCTCTTGCAATCGACTATGAGCAATAGGCCCAGGCGCACTCGGCCTGCTCCGAGCAATATGCCCAGGTGCATCCGGCCTACTCCGAGCTAGCACCAGAACCAAGCGTTAACCAAGGTCCAGGTCGGCGCACCCGGCCAAAGGTCATAAATGATCGATCCCAAGAGATCCGAATGGCAGAGGAGACATGTCCCATCGCCGACCTAACAGCACGACCGACATGACAAAGATCTGTCCATGTCGTTTGCCTACTCATTGGTCTCTCAAGACCTACAAGCAAAGATTCCGGTTGGGGGATTGGTACCTGGGTAGGCTCGCCCAAGCGAAAGCAACCTTTCAAGACAAGGATGGACCGATTGAGCTGCAGCTGGGCCGAGCTGGGCAGGCGTACGGCCGATTTCCCCAAGGCAATCAGCCGTACCGAATGACAGCAGTCGGCCCAGGCGCAACCGGGCCACCCTTTCATGACCAAGACGATCAACCGATTGGCCTGCAGCTGATCCGAGATGAGCATCGACGCGCCCGATTTCCTCGAGCAATCGACCCTGCCGAGAGCCACTAGTCGACCCAGGCGCAATCGGTACAACTTACCACCCCTGGAGAAGTTGATCCAAGACCAGTCGGAGGTCCAAGTACAAGGTCATAAATGCGCAATCCCGAGAGATCGGGGTGGCAGAGAATCCAAGTCACTTCGAAGATCTGGCAGAGATGCGTTGTCGACCTCTCCGCCGATTCCGCGGACAGGACGACAAGACCGCACCTCCTAGCTCCATTGTTCACCATCATGCCCTACGAGTCTACAGCATGGGCCGCCGCTCGTCGGGTCAGGATGGCCCGGAGAGGTGCACTCGGTGGGGCCCAGCCGGTTAGAGGATGACAGCTAGGCCCATTCGGCAGTGAAGTTACCGATTTACCCCTCCTGCGTGAGGAACGATCCACAACATTCGCGCCATTACTCTCATCTTGCTCAATTCATTCACTGATAGTAGTTCCTCCTCAGGGAAGCAGGAGAGAGCCTTGTCCACGGCGGCTCTCACCTTCCCCTAAGTAGATAGAGAAGCAGTTATTGTAGTCCAGTTCCATTGATATAGAAGAGACAAGCAAGAGTAGGGGTGTTATCTCTCCGGAGAGCCCCGAACCTGGGTACATCGTGGTGTCCGTCACCGTGTTTGTGCTCAACCCGATTCCAGCACCATCGACATCTTCTTCCTCGCATCTTCCCCTCACTTTAGCCATCCCCATGGCATCTGTTGTTACATATCGACGACAGTAGAACGCTTTGGCCTCATCAAGTGCGTCGTTCCGAGTTCGTCGGCCGACTCAGAGATCACATTCGGCTGGCCATAATTTCATCCGATTTGATTTGCGTTGTCTCCGATTTATTTCTTCACTTTTCGAAAATCCTATCTCTCACCGATGCAGATCTGATATGAACCGATTTCCTTCCAACGGTTACCTCGACCGCCGTTTCAGCCAACCCACGTCGTACGTTGCCTCCGATTCTTCCGGGGAGTATTCAATGGACTGGGGCCCACGACCCACGCACGATTTGACGTAACCGCAGGCCCCGGCCCCCACGTCGCACGCCTCGCTTCCCACGCTGGGATCTCTTGCGCCGGTTTGCCGGTTGGAATTCCTGTGGGCTAGGCCACACCGGGCCACACGGCCGCAGCTAGATCCCACTCCCCTCCCCCGCTGCCCATATAAGCCACAGGGGAGGGCCTCGGGCTCCTCCTTCTCGCATACGCCTTCTTCCTCCTCCGCTTCTCGCTCTCGCGCACGCCATTACTGCTCCGCCCCAAGCTCTCCAGCGTTCTCGTGACTCCGCCTCTGCGCACGGGATCCGCTCCGGCCGCGCACTCGCGTGCTCCTCCACCATCGCGGTAGCCTCTCACCTCAGCTTCGCGGTATTCTTGCGTTCTTCGTCTTCCATTTCTTCCCGCCCGCGAGTTAGATGGCGCCCCGGCGAGACACCTCCAAGGACAGCCGTGGGTGTTGGAAAGGTTCCAAAGTCACCGCCGGTGACATCCAGACCTTGGTTCGCGCCCGCAAAATGCCGGCCGAGGTCCAATGGCGTGCTCCCGGCGCCGAGCTCGTGCCCGATGCGCGTGCAAGAGAGAGAGTCATTTTCCTCACTCACTTTGAGCGTGGATTTGGACTCCCCGCCACCACCTTCTTTCGGGACTTTCTCAATTTCCACCATCTGCAGCCGCATCATCTCGCGGAGAATATCATAATGATCCTCTCCGGCTTCGTCACGCTGTGCGAGGGGTATCTCGGCAGCCGCCCAAGAATCGCTCTTTGGAAGCAGTTCTTCAACCTCCGAGCTCACAATGCTCAGACGAGAAATGTGGTGCCTTCTGCTACGGAAGGCGGCGATCCGACATTCGTGACCGACATGACCGACTGCGGCAGTTGCCTCTTCGCAGCCGGCAAGCACAAGTACAAAGGTCCCGAGATCGTCTAGTCGTGCAAAAACTGGCGAACAACATTCTTCTATGTCAAGTTGCCCGACCAAGGTGTCACAACCCTCTGTTGGGTAATGTGCTAGGGTTAGTCAGTACTCTTGCATCATGTCAAAATTTCAAAAGAAATCTTTGAAATCAAAAATCAAAAGCAAATGGGAGAAGGAACACCCCCCAGATGAATTAATTCAAAAGGCCAGATAAAAATCTTTTCCAAAAATTCATGTTAGAGTTTTGAAAAGTCTTATAAATGAGTGTGATCACATATCAAGTGATGTGGAACCCACCCCATGCTCATAGATTTTTCAAATATTCAAACAGTGCCTTGGAATAAAAGAAATACCCCTATTTGATTTATAATTCAAATTATTTGAATTTTAAAAATGTTGAAAGTTTATAAGTGGCTAGTCCATATTATTATGAGGCCATATAAATTTTTTCAGCATTTAATAAAATGTTTAGCTATTTTATTTAGCTAAACAGAACAAATGTCAGAAAAGGAAAATAGAAAAGGGAACAGAAAAGCTTACCTGGCGACCAGCGAGAGCGGCCCACCCAGCCCAGCCGGCCCACAGGGGCTGCGGGGTCTTCTTCCCCGTCCCGCGCCTCCAAGCTGCTCGGTGGAATGCCACCGAGCCAGCCGTGGACGCCACGTCGCCGCCGAGAGTTTCCAGGCCTCCCCGTGGCCTCTTCTCGCGTCCTGGAGACGTCTCGCAGCCGCCCCAGTTCATTCCTCCCCTCCAGCGCGACTCCTTCCTCCTCCTTCGCTGATTTCTTCCTCCACCCGAGTGCGCCGCCGCTCGCTGTCGCAAGAACTCGCGGCCATCGACGTCTAGGAGCCAAACCAAGGTGTCCAGGGAGTTCGTCGTCGTCATCTTCATCGACCTGCAGAAGGAATCGGAGCCGGACGCCTCCATGAGCTCGCTAGCTTCGTCGTTTTCATCGCCGGCCGCCGTGGATCGAACTCGAATTCTAGCAACACCAGCGCCTCCCCGAGCAAGCCGCCGTTCTAGTTAGACTCAGGGTGAGCTCGCAAGCAAAACCCCTCTCTTCTCCCTCTGGATTTCTCCCTCTAGCCAGATCCACCATGGGAACCGAGCAAGCTCGCCGCCATAGTCGAGCTAGAACTCGCTCTCGTGCCTCTGTTGATGCCCTAGTGCGCGCGTTTGGATCCTACATGCACTAGCGTTCGATTGCGCCAAGTCCCAGCTAAATCCGTGCCCCCTAGCCTCGGCTACGACCTCGCCGCCGTTATGTTGCCGCCGGAGTCGTCGCCGTCGTCGCTCCCGACCACCCCGTGACCCCCTGTTGCCTCCAGAAGACGCGGACGAAGCTGTTGCATCCATTGGTGTCCTCCCCGTGGCCTCCCGTGGCCCCTAGGCCATTCAGGCGAGTCGCCGCCGCGGCTCCAGTCACCGGCGTTTAGCCGCCGACATGTTAGCCCAAAACCCCTCCCTTAATCACTCGCCTAATGACCCCCTGGGTCACTGACCAGTGGGCCCAGTGGCTTAATTAAGCCACTGAATTAATTTAACCCACGGGTTAATTAAATCCAGCCACTGACAGGTGGGACCCCCATGTTAGCCCCCCCCCCTGACGTCAGCCTGACGCATTAAATCATTTAAATGAATTTCCAGAGATTATTTTGATTTAAAAGAATTCCAGAAATTCCAGAAAAAACCCCAAACTTTGGAAATTCATAAAAAATTCATATTAACTCCAAATTGGACAAATAATATATGAAAAATGATCAGGAGAAAATTATCTTTCCAAATATGCAACTTTATTTGAATTGGGACCAAGTAGCATATGTCATTTGGTTTATTTGAATTTAATTCAAATTCAAATCAAATGATCTTGCTACTTGGACCATGGAATTAAGCTACAATTCAACCACCCTTCAGAGGCATATCATACACATTTAAAGATGATTCAAAATGATCAAACCATGTCACATGTAACTTGGTAAATGTTGAATTCAAATGTGGAGTTTGAATTTGCAATTCAATTTGCAATATACTCCATTTAAATGGAAGGCTCAACACATCATTACCATGAACATCACCCTTTCAATCTTATTCATGAGATTGTGCATTGTACATTCTGTTGATCCTATGATTGACATGTTGCTGATAGACGTGGAGCCGGAACCTGAGGTCACCCCCTACGTTGAAGACCCCGAACCCGAACCTCGTCAGCAAGGCAAGCAAACCCCCATTGATCATGTCGATAAAATCCCACTTCCCTCTCATGTCTCGCTTATGCATTGTTTAGGATGATCACCATGATTCGTTTCTACCGCATAGATGAACCCATTCCTTTGCATGACCTATCATTTTGTCATAGTAGTAAGCAAACCACAATCCTAGCAAATGTAGGAGTTGTTTGATATCATGTGGCCCCTGCAAATGTTATCGCTTATTGCATGCTTAGTATGATACCATGTGGTTACTGTGATGTGAGTCGGGATGGGAATGATCATGTTGAGGATGGTAGAAAAGTGTTGGTGAATCGACCCTAATACAAGGTGAACGATGAGAGGCTGTGTAGGAGTACACGGTGGGTTGTCTCGTTGAACACCGCCCTAGTACGAGTTCTTGTGTGGTGATCCAAGATGAAGAGTACAACCACACATTGGGCTCACTGACCCCTCTCAACTTACTAACTCATCCCTTTCGATGTCCAGATGTCGCAATTGTTCGGAGTTCTGGTAGGCTTGTGGCCTGGATACTAAGTGAGAGAACGGCTCATCCGAGACCGGCTTATGCACCATGCACACATCACTTGGGTCCACTTCGGTAAACCGGCCGGGTTCACGATTGTGGTAACCAACCCAAGTAGGCGGCTTTCTCGGACTAGATCGGCTATGAGGTAACATTTGTGGTGAGCATCCTCGCTGGCACCCCTTGAATGGTGTCGAGATCAAAGGCGGTAAATTATGATCATGTGTGTGTAGCGGTACACCCTTGCAAGGTTAATAAAACTATTCGAATAGCCGCGTCCGCGGTTATGGACTGCTTGGAAAGCTTAGCTTGATTATTAGATAACTTGAACCAGATACTTCTAAAACATACCAAGATAAGTGTGAGTGCTATGGCGTGCTTCCTCGTGGGGAAGTCGAGGAAGGCACCATAGTGGTGTATTTGGTTGGAGAATGTAGTGGACTCGTGTACGTTTCTCACCTCAAAGTCTGGTACTCGTAGTTCAGGATTAGCCAAGTCAAAGCCGGCACTTCTGCAAGTGAACCCCACCTCCCTTTACCTTGATACATGTGCATGAGTAGTATAGCTCCAATATAAATCTTGCTGAGTATGACTTTGTACTCACGTTTGCTTAATCTATGTTTTAGATGATACCACCGACCCCGAAGGTGGCTTCTTCATCGAGCTGGACGACTGAAGATCAAGCTAGTCTAGTCCCAGTCAGACGACTGGTTCCCTCGTGGAGGGCTTTGTGTTTAAATAAGGCTTCTTAAGCCATTTGTTAAACTTGTCTGTACTCAGACATAATTTGCTTCCGCCGTGTTGTAATGTTGGATCACATGTATGTGATCTCTATTTGCACTCTATAAGAGTTATCAATAAAATTGTACACTTTGTAGAGAATTGCAATGATACCTGCTGTTCATACAAGGCATGTGTGCTACGTGTATGTTTATAACATGCATGTATTTGTATGGGTTTTCGAGACCTTAGTTGTGTTCTGGCTGGCGGTCTTTTAGTCACCAAGTGGCCCTTAGATGTGCGCATCTTGGGGCATCGCGATGCGATTGTTCGAGACTCTATCTCGTGCACACTTTGTGGTATGATCGAGCCCGCCCTAGACCCCGACTAATTGATCAGGCTGGAGTAAGTCTATGTAAGAGTTATGAGATAGTCAATAGTATGGTTGAGGCGACATGTCTTTGAATATGGGAGTTCACCACCCATATCACTAGACTTGTGTGCGGACGATGAGTACCCATCTAAGTTGATCATCCGACCTGGATGGGATGCCCCTCATGTACGATGCTTTCCGAGAACGTTCTGTGCTTGGCCTTGTTTGCTTAGACAAGTGGGTCCGGTTCTCGGCTCTCCATATGACTATACCTTAACTGGACTTGCATACGCTAACCCCGGGTCCCGACAGACTTGGTATCAGAGCAAGACTGACTGTAGGACTAGTAGCCTTGGCCGAAGTCGAGTCTAGCTTGCTATAGTTATATAGTTACTCTGGGTATATAAGGGAATAACGTAAGGCTTCTTTTTTCTCCTTACCCCCTTCGTTTTGAGTTCTGAGTCACCCTCGTCTTATTCTATGGGAAGATAGGACTAGGCTCTCCTCTGTCTGATTAGAACATCTCGTTGTTTGCTTCCTTGTAGCCGTAGGAAGGTTGTGACCGGTTTGTTAGAGTGGTTATGCTTCCTGATTTATTACATCGTATGTAAGTGCTGTTTCCATGTTGTAAGAAATTGTCTTTTTCTTGCAATTACAGCCGTTATGCTGTCCGAGTCATTCCAGGTTTATCTCATAATCTGATGCATTTGCAAACTCCTTTCTGTTTCAGATGGCAGATCTTCCCCCTCGGCAGATTGTTCGTTTGACAAGGTGCCTCGGTGTGTGTGGCCATCCCGCCACGTTGATCGAGATGATGTCCTATGTGGGATATCGGTGGTACCCTGAGTACACCATTGAGGAGCAGTTCCACGACTTCAACCAGACGCAGTTCCACTGCACTGTTCGGATCTACCCGCACCACGTTGGAGTCACTCAGCCTATCTACTTTGGACATGGCATTGGCGTTACCGAGAACATGGCTGTGCAGGATGTTGCATACTCATGTATGACACTGCTGAGAGAGGAGCACACTTTGCTGAGAGAGACTTCTTTCCGCTATATCCCTGTTGCACTTCCAGGAGAAGAGGGATATTACACCGGACTCTACTCAGATCACTCTGCAGAAGATCCCGCACTTCAGATGACTGCTAGATTTTCTAGTGACAGAAATCGTGATGCCCGCGCTCTCCATTTCGAGCTCCACGCCACCCGTGTTCGTTTGTATCGAGCACTGACACTTTTGGCTCCCTTTGTGAGCGTTGGATCAGTTGAGTTTGATGCGATCTACCCAGTGAGGACTCAGATGCCTTCTCGAGTTGCTTGGCCCGAGATTGGAGGCATTTTTCCACCCCGTGGTCCTTTGCTTCCACCCTACGCTGGACCTAGGCCCCATCCTTTCCCAAATGGATATCAGGGTCCACAAGCCTCCGTGTTTTCCGATGGTCACCTCCAGCTACCGGGATACGCGGGTAACTTTTATGAGGACTACTATGGAGATGGAGATGAGTGAGACCGCCTGTGGTCTTACTTAGTGATGATGTAGTAGTATCTTAGTATATTGTAAGCAAGGTGTGTAAGATTCCAGAGGCTTAGATAAATAATGTATAGGAAGTCAGAGTGCCTCTGAAGGATGGATCATCTTCATCACGTTTGTATTAGCTTGGTGCTTGTACTAGAACGATGTATGGCTTGTATGACAGCTTGTGAATATATGGCTTGTATGCTTTTATCACCATGTTGTCAAGATGATTACTTCCTTTGCTCTGTAATCCTTCCAGTACTTCAATACCTTGTTTAGACTCTCCCAATCAACTCTGTTTGACTTTGGTTTTTACCTTCAGGATGTCTCAAGGAACCCGTGGCCAGGTTGGTCGTAACGAAGGTCGTGGGAATGACCCGGAGGAAGGCAACCTTCCACCCCCACCCACGATGGCTCAGGTTCTGATGGAGGTCGAGAGGAACCGCCGAGACTCTCACCATCTATTGGAAGTCATTGCACGCAACACCACTCAGCAGCGCAATGAGTTGGTGTCCCTGAACGACTTCATCCGACTTCATCCCCCAGTTTTCAGTTACTCCACCGAGCCCCTTGACGCCGATGAAGCTCCAAGCAGGCCGTGTTGCAACTGGTGACAAGGTCAGCTATGCCACTTATCACCTCGAAGGTGCAGCTAGTTCTTGGTGGGAGAACTTTCTGAATATGCGTCCCGATGGACCACCTGCATCTTGGGAGGAATTCTGCACGTCCTTCCGCGAGCACCACATTCCCAAGGGTCTTATGGACCGCAAGCGTGAGGAGTTCTGCAACCTCACTCAAGGCAGAAGGACCGTTGAAGAGTTCAGTCGTGAGTTCAACCGACTTGTTCGTTATGCTACCGAAGAAGTCTCCACCGACTCCAAGAAACAAGAGAGGTTCCGTCGTGGCCTCAACACTGGACTTCGTCGTGAGCTCAATCTTCATGACTTTTCCACCTTCCAGGTCCTTGTCAACAAGGCCATCAAAGCAGATGACATGAACACCCCCAACAATTTCCGCAAACATCCTAGAGACGACAGTTCATCCAGTTCTGGCTCCCAGAAGCGCAAGATCTGGATCCCAAACAGCATGTTCCACCAGAACAACCCACTGAGGCCATCCTATGTGGCGCCTCGTCCACCAACCCAGTTCCACCCAGCTCCACCAAACAACCCAGCTCCACGCACTGTTTTCGGAGCCTGTTACAAGTGTGGTCAGGCAGTCCACTACTCTCGCGAGTGTCCCCAAAACCAGATCCAGCATCAGAATGCTCCACTACGTGCCGGAGGCAACAACAGCAACAATGGTCGTGGCAAGCCACCCCAGAAGGTCTACACCGCCAAACCCGCTCCTCCCGCCACTCGTGGACGTGTGAACCAGATTGCCTCCGAAGAGACTGACGACACCACTGACGTCATTCTTGGTACGCTCCCAGTCAATTATGTTCCTACCTCCGTTCTTTTCGACCCAGGAGCATCTCATTCATTCATGTCGGAAAGTTATGCACTTCGTCATGAGTTATCTTTTGTTGAATTGTCCACCCCAATGATTATTCAAACTCCAGGGTCAAGATGGAAAACTAATAGAGTAAGCCATGGTAATCAAATTGCAATTGAGGGTTTAGTATTCCTTGCTTCACTCATAGCCCTCAAGTCTTCAGACATTGATGTCATCCTTGGCATGGATTGGCTATCAAGACAGAATGCCTACCTGGATTGCAAAGGCAAATCCGTGAAACTCACCCACCCTTCAGGCCAAACCGTCAACTATACCTCACCCAGAACAAGAATCCAGGTGCATTCTTTGAATGGACTTCCCCTTCCCGAACTTGAAGATATTCCGGTGGTTCGTGACTTCCCGGATGTCTTTCCTGAAGAGCTGCCGGGAATGCCACCCGACAGATGTGTAGAGTTTATAGTGGATCTTGCCCCAGGAACCGCACCAATTTCTAGACGCCCATACAAAATGGCCCCACGTGAGTTAGCTGCGCTTAAAACCCAACTGGAAGCTTCGTTGGAGAAAGGCTTCATCCGCCCTAGCTCATCGCCATGGGGTTGCCCCGTTCTGTTCGTAACGAAGAAAGATGGAACAGAAAGGATGTGCGTAGACTATCGCCCGCTAAATTTAGCGACGATAAAGAACAAGTACCCATTGCCCAGGATCAATGATCTTTATGATCAACTTGCAGGATCCTCTCTCTTCTCCAAGATGGATTTGAGATTAGGTTATCATCAAATCAAGATCCGAAACGAGGACATTCCCAAAACGGCTTTTACTACTCGTTATGGTCTTTACGAGTACACCATCATGTCCTTTGGTTTAACCAATGCCGCCGCCACTTTCTCACGCATGATGAACTCGATATTCATGGAGTATTTGGACCAGTTCGTCGTGGTTTACCTCGATGACATCCTTATATACTCGAAGAACGAAGAAGAACATGCCGAACACCTAAGGCTGGTATTGATGAAACTTAGAGAGCATCGCCTGTATGCTAAATTCTCCAAGTGTGAATTTTGGCTACCAGAAGTGACCTACTTAGGCCACGTGATTTCTGCAAAAGGCATTGCTGTGAATCCCGAGAGAGTTCAGGCCGTCCTTGACTGGACTCCACCTGAATCGGTTAAGCAAGTTAGGAGTTTTCTTGACCTAGCCAGCTATTGCCGTCGCTTCGTCGAGAACTTTTCTAAAGTTGCAAAGCCTCTTACTGAACTCCTCAAGAAAGATAAGAAATTCCCATGGACTCCCAAGTGCGAGGAAAGCTTTCAAGAGCTAAAAAGAAGATTGACTTCTGCACCTGTACTTGCACCTCCAGACACCAAAAAGGATTTCGAGATCTATTGTGACGCATCACGGCAAGGTTTAGGATGCATACTTCTGCAAGATCGACATGTGGTAGCTTATGCTTCACGCCAGTTGCGGCCACATGAAGAGAACTATCCTACCCATGACCTTGAACTCGCTGCCGTAGTTCATGCCCTAACAACTTGGCGACATTACCTCCTTGGTAATCATTGTGAGATTTATTCCGACCACCAAAGCCTCAAATATATTTTCACCCAGACAGATCTTAATCTCAGGAAAAGACGCAGGATTGAGTTGATAAAAGATTACGACGTAGTAATTTCTTACACCCCAGGCAAAGCCAATGTCATGGCTGATGCACTAAGTCGTAAGTCGTATTGTAACAACCTCATGTTACAACAGTATCAACCACTTCTTCATTAGGACTTTCGCAAGCTCAACCTTGAAATTGTTCCTCATGGCTATCTTTCTACCTTGGTGTCGAAACCAACCCTTGAGGATCAAATCATAGTTGCCCAAAGGCGTGCACGAGGTGTTCGCCGGATCAAGGAGAACATTGCTAGCGGAGTTGCTAAATGTTTCTCCACTGATAGCAAAGGAACGGTATTCTTTGGAAATCGTTTGGTAGTGCCTAAGAATAGAGATCTAAGGCAACTCATCCTCAAAGAAGCCCATGACAAACCCCTCTCAATTCATCCCGGTAGCACAAAAATGTACCGAGATCTACGCCAGAGATTTTGGTGGACCAGGATGAAGAGAGACATTGCTCAATTTGTTGCTGAATGTGATGTTTGTCGTCGCATTAAGGCAGAACATCAAAGACCTGCTGGTACACTTCAACCTTTGCCTATTCCAGAGTGGAAATGGGACAAAGTCGGTATGGACTTCATCACCGGCTTTCCAAAAACCCAGAAAGGAAACAATGCCATCTTCGTTGTCATAGATAGGCTTTCCAAAGTTGCTCACTTCCTTCCAGTTCGCGAGTCTATAACTGCTAGCCAGTTAGCGGACTTGTACGTCTCTAGAATTGTGTCTCTTCACGGAGTTCCTTTGGAGATAAATTCTGATCGTGGTAGCCTTTTCACCTCTAGATTTTGGGGAAGCTTTCAGAATGCTATGGGAACTCATCTCTCCTTTAGTACAACTTTCCATCCTCAGTCTAGCGGTCAAGTCGAAAGGGTTAACCAAATTCTCGAAGACATGCTCAGAGCTTGTGTTATCTCATTCGGAAAGAATTGGGAGAAGTCTCTTCCATTCGCCGAATTTGCTTATAACAATAGTTTTCAATGTAGTGTGAACATGGCTCCTTTTGAACTCCTTTATTGACGACGATGTCGAACACCACTAAACTGGTCAGAAACCAGTGAAAGACAATTCTTTGGACCGGATATGATCAAGGAAGCAGAAGAGCAAGTTCGCATTGTTCGTGATCAATTGAAAGCAGCCCAGTCTCGTCAGAAGAGCTACTATGATCGTCATCATAGACAAGAAAGCTACAATCTGGATGACAAGGCTTACCTTCGGGTTACTCCTCTGAAGGGAACCCAACGTTTCGGTATCAAAGGCAAATTGGACCCACGTTACATCGAACCTTTCCGCATTATTGCTAACCGTGGAGAAGTTGCCTACCAACTTGAACTACCCCGCACCTTTTCCGAGTACATGATGTATTCCATGTGTCACAACTCAGGCGTTTCTGCAAGGACCCCATCCGCGAAGTCGACCATGAAACGCTTGATCTCCAAGATGACCTTTCTTATCGAGAATACCCTGTTCGTATTCTTGATTCAGCAGAGCATGTCACTCGCCGAAAGAAGATCAAGTTTCTGAAAGTTCAGTGGTCACACCACTCCGAGAAAGAAGCTACGTGGGAAAGAGAAGACCGTCTCCGTGCCGAGTACCCCTCCTTCCTCCCGCAGACTTCTGAATCTCGGGACGAGATTCTTTTGAGTGGGGGCGAGTTGTCAGAACCCTAATTTAGGCGAGTGCTAGGGTTTGAGTTCCCTTTGCATCATGTGAAAAATTCAAAAAGAAAATAAAAAATGGGGAATAGAAAAGCCCTGAGAAATTAAATCAAATGGCCAGATAAAAAAAAATCTTTTTCCAAAAATCATTTGAATGTTTGGAAAATTCCTATAAATGGTGCTGATCATTTTAAAAATTGTTTGGGAGCAATCCCATGCTCATGGAATTTTCTATTTTTCAAATAATGGCTTGGAAATTAAATAATACCCTATTTGATTTAAATTCAAATGTTTTGAATTTTAAAAATTCTCAAATTTTATAAGTGGTTAGCTCTCTATTTTATGAGGCTATATAAAAAATTGTGGCATTTTATAAAATGCCTAGCTATTTTTATTAGCTAGGTCAATCTATTACAGAAGAAATAAAAAGGAAAAGAGAAAAACAGAGAAGGGAGGGACCTACCTGTCGCCCAGGGGCGAAGGCCCACTCCCCAGCCGGCCGAGCCCAACTTCCCCCCGCTCTGTCGTCTTCCTCCCGCGCGCCCAAGTAGCTCGGTGGCGTCTAGATTGCGCACCGGAGCCACCTCGGTGTCTTGAAGCCTCCAGAGCCCCCGTGTCCTCTCCTCGGTGTCCTGGAGAACCACCTTGGCGCCGTGCATCGTTTCACCCTCAGTCCAGCGCCTTTCCACCCCTCCTCTTCCCTCCCGCCAGCTGACCCGAGAGCAACCGCAGGCCATGGCAATGGCGAGACGCGGCCAACGAGCTTCTCATGGCGAACCGCCATGTCCCGTAGGACCGCGACATCGAGCAGCGTCGGCATGCCAGAGATCAAGAGCGCGGACGCCCTGTAGACGATGGACGTCTCATCGTTTTGCTCCGGCCACCACGGCATCTCTCCGCCAAATGCGTCACCACCGTAGGCCCTTCGACTCCGGCGCCTTCACCAACGCGTTGCTGGTGAGCTCGCGATCTTTTTGCCTCTATCCACGCTTTGCCCCGTTGCCCGTAGCCATTTCCCCCTTGAAGCTATCTCCGTCCGCCGCCCGAGTCGTCGTCGGCGAGGTTCTAGCCACTCCCGAGTCCCCCTGGTTGCTCCATGCGATGCGGGTGAGCGCGGGCTACATCCCCATGGTCTTCCCGTCGAGAATGGAGGCCGGGAACCCCCTGTCCGTGCACGCCGCCACGTCTGCGAGTCACCGGCGACTCAACGCCGGCGGGATGACGTGGCCCCGGACTAATTAACCCTAAACCCCCTAACCCCCCTCTAATCCCTCACTGACAGTGGGTCCCTTGCCCCCTAATCACACTGTTAGTTAAAAGCTAACCGGGTTTTAACCTAGAGTGGATGACAGGAGGGCCCCACTGGCCAGAAGCCCCCCCCCCCCCCACGTCATGCTGATGTCAGCATGATGCAATAAGTGAATTTTTCCAGTTAATTAATAAATCAGAGAAATTCCAGAAAATGCAATAAACTTTGGAAATTCATAATTAATTCATCCTAACTCCAAATATAGCAAATAATATGTCTAAAATTATCAGAAAAATATAAGGATTATGAATATGCAATTTGTTTTCATGTTTGACCATTTTAAAATGGGTGAAAAGTAGCAAACATGCATATGGATACTTTTCAAATTCAAATTTGGAGTGATTTTGCAAATGATTTTGCAACACACTTAATTCCAATGGTTTCATCCACACATCAGAAGCTTTACTTCAACTATACCACATCACTTCATGATCAAACTTTTCAAATGAACTTTCATGCATTCAAATGCATTTGAAATTCACCGATAAATCAAATGGAGTTTGAATTTGCATTACAAATGCAATATACTCCTTTTAAATGGAATGCTCAACACATCAGTACCTGGAACATCACCATTATGATCTTATTCATGTGATTGTGCATTGTACATTATGTTGATCCTATGATTGTCATGTGCTGATAGAAGTGGAGCCGGAATCCGAGATCACCCCCTTCGTTGAAGACCTCGTGACCGAACCTCGTCAGCAAGGCAAGCAAACCCCCATTGATCATGTCGATAAAATCCCACTTCCCTCTCATGTCTCGCTTATGCATTGTTTAGGATGATCACCATGATAACGTTTCTACCGCATAGTTGAACCCATATCCTTTGCATGACCTATCATTTTGTCACAGTAGTAAGCAAACCACAATCCTAGCAGATGTAGGAGTTGGTTGATATCATGTGGCCCCTGCAACTGTTACTGCTTATTGCATGCTTAGTGGTACAATGAGGTTGCTTATGATGTGAGTCGGGATGACAAACATGGTGTTGATGAAAGTGAAACGTGTTGGTGAATCCACCCTAATACAGGGTGAACGATGAGAGGCTGTGTAGGAGTACACAGTGGGTTGTCTCGTTGAACACCGCCCTAGTACGAGTTCTTGTGTGGTGATCCAAGATGAAGAGTACAACCACACATTGGGCTCACTGACCCCTCTCGGCTTACTAACTCATCCCCTTCGATGTCCAGATGTCGCAGTAGTTCGGATTTCTGTAGGTATTGTGGCCTGGTAGCCAAGTGAGAGAACGGCTCATCCGAGACCGGCTTTCGCACCATGCACACATCGTCTGGGTCCAATTCGGTAAACCGGCCGGGTTCACGATAGTGGCAGACAACCCAGATAGGCGGCTGTCATGGACTAGATCGGCTATGAGGTAACGGTTGTGGTGGCATCCTCGCTGTCATCTCTTGAACGGTGACACGCAAAAGGCGGTAACTGATGGCACGTGTGTGTAGCGGTACACCCCTGGAGGGTTAACAAAACTGTTCGAATAGCCGCTTCCGCGGTTATGGACTTCATGGAAAGCTTAGCTTGATTATTAGAGAACTTGAACTGGATACTTCTAAAATACACCAAGTTAAGCGTGAGTGCTATGGTGTGCTTCTCGTGGGGAAGTCGAGGAAGTAACCATAGTGGAGTAATTGGTTGAAGAGATGTAGTGGACTCGTGTACGCTTTCTTACCTCAAGTATGGTACTCGTAGTTCAGGATTAGCCAAGTCAAAGCTGGCACTTCTGCAAGTGAAACCCCACCTCCCTTTACCTTGATACATGTGCATGAGTAGTATAGTTCCTATGTAAGTCTTGCTGAGTAGGATTTTGTACTCACGTTTGCTTAATCTATGTTTTACATGAACCCACCGACCCCGATGGTGACTTCTACCTGAAGCTCGAAGAATGAAGACTCAGACCAAGACCAAGCTAGTGTAGTCCCAGTCAGACGACTGGTTCCCTCCTGGAGGGCTTGTTTTTAGATAAGGCTTCTCTAAGCCATTTGTTAAACTTGTCTGTACTCAGACCTACTTTGCTTCCGCTTGTCTGTTGTAATGTTGGATCACATGCTTGTGATCTCTGTGTGCACTCTATAAGAGTTATTAATAAAGATATATACTTTGTAGAGAATTGCAATGATACCTGCTGTTCATACAAGGCATGTGTGCTGCGTGCATGTTTATAACATGCATGTCTTAGTATGGGTTTTCGAGACCTTAGTTGTGATCTGGCTGGCGGTCTTTTATACACCAAGTGGCCCTTAGATGTGCGCAGCTTGGGGCATCGCGATGCGATTGTTCGAGACTCTGTCTCGTGCACACTTTGATGTATGATCGAGCCCGCCCTAGACCCCGACTAAGTGATCGGGCTGGAGTAAGTCTATGTAAGGGTTATAATACAATCGATAGTATGGTTGAGGCGACTTGTCTATGAGTATGGGAGTTCATCACCCATATCATTTAGACTTGTGTGCGGACGATGAGGACCCATTTCAGTTGATCCTCCGGCCTGGATGGGATGCCCCTCACGTTCGATGCTTTCCGAGAACGTTCTGTGCTTGGCCTTGTCTGCTTAGACAAGTGGGTACGGTTCTCGGCTCTCCATGTGATTGTGTTGTAGCGAGGCTTGCATACGCTAACCCCGGGTCTCGACAAAATCATAGTTGCCCAAAGGCGTGCACGAGGTGTTCGCCGGATCAAGGAGAACATTGCTAGCGGAGTTGCTAAATGTTTCTCCACAGATAGCAAGGGAACGGTATTCTTTGGAAATCGTTTGGTAGTACCTAAGAATAGGGAACTAAGGCAACTCATCCTCGAGGAAGCCCATGACACACCCCTCTCAATTCATCCCGGTAGCACAAAAATTTACCGAGATCTACGCCAGAGATTTTGGTGGACTAGAATGAAGAGAGATATTGCTCAATTTGTTGCCGAATGTGATGTTTGTCATCGCATTAAGGCAGAACATCAAAGACCTGCTGGTACACTTCAACCTTTGTCTATTCCCGAGTGGAAATGGGACAAAGTCGGTATGGATTTCATCACCGGCTTTCCAAAAACCCAGAAAGGAAACAATGCCATCTTCGTTGTCATAGATAGGCTTTCCAAAGTTGCTCACTTCCTTCCGGTTCGCGAGTCTATAACTGCTAGCCAGTTAGCGGACTTGTACATCTCTAGAATTGTATCCCTTCATGGTGTTCCTTTGGAAATCAATTCTGATCGCGGTAGCCTTTTCACCTCTAGATTTTGGGGAAGCTTTCAGAATGCTATGGGAACTCATCTCTCCTTTAGTACAGCTTTCCATCCTCAGTCTAGAGGTCAAGTCGAAAGGGTTAACCAAATTCTTGAAGACATGCTCAGAGCTTGTGTTATCTCATTCGGAAAGAATTGGGAGAAGTCTCTTCCATTCGCCGAATTTGCTTATAACAATAGTTTTCAATCTAGTCTGAACATGGCTCCTTTTGAACTCCTTTATTGACGACGATGTCGAACACCACTAAACTTGTCAGAAACCAGTGAAAGACAATTCTTTGGACCGGATATGATCAAGGAAGCAGAAGAGCAAGTTCACATTGTTCGTGATCAATTGAAAGCAGCCCAGTCTCGTCAGAAGAGCTACTATGATCGTCATCATAGACAAGAAAGCTACAATCTGGATGAGAAGGCTTACCTTCGGGTTACTCCTCTGAAGGGAACCCAACGTTTCGGTATCAAAGGCAAATTGGACCCACGTTACATCGGAACTTTCCGCATTATTGCTAAACGTGGAGAAGTTGCCTACCAACTTGAACTACCCCGCACCTTTTCCGAGTACATGATGTATTCCATGTGTCACAACTCAGGCGTTGCTTCAAGGACCCCATCCGCGAAGTCGACCATGAAACGCTTGATCTCCAAGATGACCATTCTTATCGAGCATACCCTGTTCGTATTCTTGAATTGTGTGTGTGCATCTCTGAATTGTGCGCTGATAAGTGGCACCTCCGTTCTTCAAACCAAAATGCATGCTGGTATAACAATAAGCCCCGAAAGGGGTTATGAATGCAGTTTTTATTTGATCTTCCACAACAAGTTTGATCTGGTGATAGCCAGCTGTGGCATCCAGAAAATACAAAATCTCGCAGTCGGCCGTAGAATCAATTACTTGATCGATACGGGGCAGAGCAAACGGATCTTTCAGGAACGCCTTGTTCAGGCAAGTGTAATCGATACACATGTGCCAGGTCTTTTTCTTCTTCATCACGAGGACTGGATTCGCCAGACACTCGGGGTAAAACACTTCCATGATGAAACCTGCAGCTTGCAGCTTCGCAATCTCTTCGCCGATTGCCCTTCTCTTATCTTCAGAAAAAAGGCTTAGGGGTTGCTTAACCGGCTTCGAGCCTGGCTGAATGTGCAGCTTGTGCTCGGCGAGTTCTCTAGGCACACCAGGCATGTCTTGTGGAGACGAAGATTTCCCGATTCTCACGGAGAAACTCGACGAGCTCGCTTTCCTATTTGTCGCTAAGTCCAGCTCCGACTACAACGATCTTGGTTGAGTCGGAGGGATCTAGAGCGACCTTCTTGCTGTCCTTGGCCAACTGAAAAGCCGATTCCTCATCTGCTCTCTTGGCTGGGCCGACTGGAGTGGAGCCTGGTTCTACGCATGCGCCATTGCTATCACTTTGCCGAGCTGACGCTTCTCTGTTTCAATCACTTGGGAGTCGGCCAAACTGCCGCCAGTCGACGTGCACTCGAGGGACTTCCTGAAGTCCCCGGTGACGGTGATGACGCCATTTGGCCCTGGGATCTTCATCTTTAGGTAAGTCTGCTGTGCACTGAACATGAACTTGGCGAATGCGGCCAGTCCCAACAGAGCATGATAAGGACTGCTGAGGTCGGCGAACTCGAACCAGATTGGCTCCCTCCTGAAATTCTCCTCTGTGCCGAATATGACATCCAGCCGAATGCGACCCATGGGGGTGCAAGACAACCCAGGGACAATCCCATGGAATGTCGTCCGACTACGCTCCAGATCCTTCTCGGTGATCCCTAGCTTGATCAAGGTGTCTCTGTACAGAATGTTGATTGTGCTTCCTCCATCAACGAGCACTCGGGAGAACTTGCATGAAAATCTCGGTCCTGCGAACAGAGCATCTACCACAAGCGGATAGTTGCCTGGATTCGGCAAGATGGTCGGCTGATCTGCTCTGCCCTAGGATATGTCACACTCGGATCAATGCATGTACTGAGGAATTAGTGGCATGGTGGCATTGACTTCTTGAGGTCGGGCTCTCCGACTGCCTTTGTCGGTGGACTCGCTGGTGAAAATCATGTAAGCGGCGTCTTGTCGCGAGAACTGGTTCTACTGCTGAGGTGGTCCTCTGTTCTGGGGTGGTGGTGGGGGTGGAGGTGGTAAAGCTTCTCCCTTTGCAATCCTTCTCACAAAATCACACTTCCGAGTGGTATGCGCAGACGGCCTGCCAGGAGTGCAGTGCAACTTGCACGGTGCATCCAGCATATCATCAAACGTGTACTTGGGCTTCATCTGTCCCTGTGGCCTCAGATTCGGTCTCATCTTCCGACTGCCTCCTGCAGACCCTGGATCTTCTTCATTCTGTACAACGGCCACCTGCCGACTGCCATACTGAGTATCTTGCTGCTCATCCTAGCACTTGCCATTGTTCTGCTGGTTGTTGCTGCTGTTGCGGTTGTTCTCTCTTCTTTCCTTCTGACTGAGGCCTTGGTTCCTGCGTCCGACTGCGAAGCCCCTGGTGACTGGATGAAAACTCCAACTCCAAGCTGGATAGGGCGCATCGCAGAATCGGACACAGCAAACGAGTTGGCCACCTTCATGAGCTCGGCGAGCGACGTGAAATCCTTGCGGAGCAACTTGTGCTTCAACATTGAATCGGTCAGGCATCCATCCGTGAAGTACTGAATGGCCAGGATCTCATGGACTCCTTCGCATGAATTCTTCAGCTTGATCCACCGAGATAAGTAATCTCGGAGGGGTTCATCCTTGCCTTGCACACAAAGAGCCAACTGCCGCGGGAGGTTGGGCCGCTCATATGTGCTCGTGAAGTTGTGAATGAATGCACTTGTGAAATCTTGCCAACAATTCACACTGTCCTTGGGCAGACTATTCAACCACGTCCGAGTTGAACCCTGCAGCATCAAAGGTGCATAGCGGACTGCCACGCGCAGATTGCCCCCTGCAATGCGAACTGCGGTCAAGTAATCGGACAACCAATCTTCTGGCTTCACAGAACCATTATACTTGGGTGTGTCTCTCGGCAGCGTGAAGCCTTTGGGAAACTTCTCGGTCCGAATGCGATGACCGAAACACGACGGGCCAGCCTCTCCTTCTTCATCTACTTGAGATTACTTCGCCAGGAGCTCAATGCAATGCCTGGCGTCATTCTGACCGATTTGGCGAGGGCCAAGTCGGGCGCTGATTGCTGGTCTTGTTGCCGACTGCTGAGGCAGATCATTGTGCCTGCTGTTAACAGCTGGATCTTCTATTCTTCTGCTTGCCGCTGGGGGTGGCCGATTGCTCCTGACCCTACTCTCATGCCGAGATGGGGCCGGTTGCTATCTGTTTTGGCGCGATGCATTCGGTCGCTGGCTAGCTTCCGGAATCGGCCTCACAGTTCCTCTTGATGCCACAGGTCATGCAATCGGATTCTCCATTGCCACCAGCTGCTGCTCCTTCACGGCTGCAAGCAGCTCGCGCATTCGGTGCTTCTGCTCACGCCGTTCATCTACCTCTAACTCTTTTAACTCAATTTCTATCTACTCGGCGGCTCTCAGGTTCTTGTCAGGCGTGCTGTACGTCGGCCTTTGGACGAATGCAGACTGCACCGGCTGCGCCGGCTGCGCCGGCCTCACCGGTTGCTCGGCTCTCGACAGCTGCTAATGGATTGCTCGACCTCGGCTTCTCAAATCTTCTAAGACCGCGGGCTCAATCGGCCGACGCGGTCCGGCATGCGCTACGTTATACTCTCTTGTGATCAGCCAAAGCCTGCGTGTTTCAGCAAGCACATGCTCGGCATTCCCTGCCAAGATCAACCTAGCCTTCTCCAAGTTGGCATGAATCTGCTCGGGATCACCAGCCCTGTCCACAGGGATATACAGAATATCTCAGAGGGTGCTGTTGCCGACTCCGTTAGCGGCTTCCTCGGCCTCCTTGGCCTTCCTTGCGGCACTCGCCGCGCCGCAGTTGCTTGATGAAGATGCCCCCGCCATCATGACGGCTGCGTGCACAAGGCCATCCTCTCCGCCGGGTGCTGCAGTGCAGCCCCTGGTCGAGACCGGATCCGTGATGCACGAAAAGATACATATCTCCCTGGGATACGCCTCGGGGAAGATGCCGATGAAGAGGCGATGGCTGCCGACTTGCAGCGACACACCGGGCGGCAGGGGTGCGCCGACCCCGTACCGCGCCGAGTAGTCTACCACGTAGTCGATTGCCCCACGCCTAAGAATCAGGCCAGAGGCGTGGCTACCGCCCGATGCAGAGGAAAATCCCGTCCGGATCTTTACTCCTGTCGACGCCTCGGTCTGCCCCACGGTGGGCGCCAACTGTCGTTGATATGTAACGGCAGATGCCATGGGGATGGCTAAAGTGAGGGGAAGACGCGAGGAAGAAGATGTCGATGCTGCCGGAATCGGGTTGAGCACAAACACGGTGACGGACACCACGATGTACCCAGGTTCGCGGCTCTCCGGAGAGATAACACCCCTACTCCTGCTTGTCTCTTTTATATCAATGGAACTGGACTACAATAACTGCTTCTCTATCTACTCGGGGGAAGGTGAGAGCCGCCGTGGACAAGGCTCTCTCCTGCTTCCCTGAGGAGGAACTACTATCAGGAAATGAACTAAGCAAGATGTGAGTAATGGCGCGAATGTTGTGGATCGTTCCTCACGCAGGAGGGGTACCCCGGGCTCTTATAGTGTGAGCCCGGGGTAAATCGGTAACTTCACTGCCAATTGGGTCCAGCTGTCATCCTCTAACCGGCTGGGCCCCACCGACTGCACCTCTCCGGGCGATCTGGACCCGACGAGCGGCGGCCCATGCTGTAGACTCGTAGGGCATGATGGTGAACAGTGGAGCTAGGAGGTGAAGTCTAGTCGTCCTGTCCGCGAAATCGGCGGAGAGGTCGACAACGCATCTCTGCCAGATCTTCGAAGTGACTTGGCTTCTCTGCCACCCCAATCTCTCAGGATTTCGCCTTTAGGACCTTGTACTTGGACCTCCGACTGGTCTTGGATCAACTTCTCCAGGGGTGGTAAGTTGTACCGATTGCGCCTGGGTCGACTGGTGGCTCTCCGCAGGGTCGATTGCTCTAGGCAATCGGCCGCGTCGATGCTCATCTCGGCCCAGCTGCAGGCCAATCGGTTGATCGTCTTGGTGATGAAAGGGTGGCCCGGTTGCGCCTGGGCCGACTGCTGGCATTCGGTACTGTTGATTGCCTTGGGGCAATCGGCCGTACTCCTGCCCAGCTCGGCCCAGCTGCGGCTCAATCGGTCCATCCTTGTCTTGAAAGGTTGCTTTCTCTTGGGTGAGCCTACCCGGGTACCAATCCCCCGACAATTCCCGGGAAAAATTTGGCGTGCCGCAAGTCTACGCCCAGGCAGCCGGCGGGCTACAGTCGGAGAGCCCCAGCAGTATTCCATAGGCTTACAGTTGGGCCACTCTCTACTATGTAATTACCTTAGTACCCTAGACTGATGCTATAAGAACTCAGGGCACCCACCTGTGAGAGGGGACAACCTCATTTACTCCATCCCACCCATGAGCAGAGACGCATGAGAGAGCAGAGCCTTAGGCCTTCTCCTCCTTCCTTTGAAACAACTCAAGGGGCATTGCCTGGACGCGGTTGTCCCTGCATCGGGCAGGAGTAGGGGTGTTATATCTATGAAGAGCCCCGAACCTTGGTACATCGCGGTGTCTCACCGTGCTTGTGCCCAAACCCGATTCCGGCACCATCGATAGTCTCCTCGGATCTTTCCCCCTCTCTTAGCCATCCCCATGGCATCTGCCGTTGCCAAACGACGACAGTTGGCGCCCATCATGGGGTACACCGGGGCGTCGAATGAAGTCTTGATCAGGACGGGATCATCCTTATCATCGAGCGCACGCTGGGCGTCCGTCCTGGTCTTCATGCATAGATTGTTCGACTACGTCGTCGACTACGCTTCGCGGATTGGGGCAGAACCCCTACCACCAGGCGTCATTCTACCCATCGGCAGTCATCGCATCTTCATCGCCGACCTCCTCGACGTTTATCCCAGGGAGGTATGTGTCTTCTCAGGCACAACGGATCTGCTCCCGACCGGGGGCTGCTCGGCAATTCAGGGCGGTGAAGCCTCGAGCGTCTGCGCAGAGGTAATGATGCAGGGACAACCGCGTCCAGGCACCACAGCATCGCCAGTTCCGCTCGCAGTCCCAAGGAGGCCGCGGACGCTACACCTGCGGCCATAGATCTCGCCATCTTGCGGGATGTGTTATACACGTCCGTCCACATCTACACCGAACCTGCTCAGGCGCATGACGAGCTGGAATAGTGTCGCTTGGTCTTAGCTCAGAAGGACGAGCGTATGCTTGCAGAGGAAAGACAACTTGGAGCCATCACCTGTTGTGCACGACATCCAGCCGTGCACAGTCAAACCTGTTGTTTGGTAGTAGCTCCGAGCTGCAGACCGAGCAGTCGGGAGGAAAATAGCTTGGGCTAAGCAACCGACAATGTGTGCATTCGTCTAGCAGCCGACGTATAGCTCCCCGGACAAGAATTTTCGAGCAGCTGAGCAGATTGCGCAGGAGTTGGATGACCTGGAGGGAGATCAGTTACAAGAGCAGACGCTCAGGATGCGCGAGCTTCTGTCGGCTGCGAAGCAGCAGCAAGTGGAAACTGAGCAGCCATCCAGGCCGAAGACATTAAGAAGAACCACTCACGGGGGTCTGGATGCTAATCAGCAACCGCTTGCCCCTTGTCAGTACAGGCAGCAAGGCTCGTCTCGCCATGAGAGCCGAGCCGGAGTCACAAAGAACCAACGGTTGCGAATAGCCGAGCAGATGAGCCAGCACTGAACAACCAGCGAATTGATCGACCTCCACCTGCAAGGCCAGCGATGAGCAATTGGCTCAGAGCTTGTCAGATAGGAGTGAATGATGCTCGGCATCGCATCGAGCAGCGGGAGAAGGACACCCAGACTGGACCGGGATGTTTTGGACACCGTATCCGAGCTGAGAAGATCCCCAAGGGATTCTCTCTGCCAAGAGAGACTTGTCGGGGGGATGGATCAGGCCCATAGACCCTGCATTAGAAACCTCTGGGCCGACTTACATATGAAGTCCCACAAAGAAGAGACCGGCCTGGAGTCTGACGTGCCAAGCGTGAAGATTGAATCCCTAGAAGGAATTGGACTTACCTTGTATAGCACGTAGCAAACTTGTAAAGTAGAATATAACTCCACATCGTGTAGGACTCGGACTCTAGGAATCCCGGGACCCGGCACCTTTATAAGCTGAGGTCCACGGGAACCAGAGCCAGAACTTACCTCAAGCCAAGACTAGACAACTCGCTGATACGTCCAAAACGTATCTATAATTTCTGCTTGCTCCATGCCTCTTTTGTGTGATATTGCTATGATATTGATGAACTTCCATACCCTTTTGATCATATTTGGACTAACCTATTAACTCAGTGCACCCCAGTGCCAGTTCCTGTTTTCTGCAGTTTTTCTATTTCAGGTTTCCCCCATATTAAAAGTGCTCCAAAAATTCGGGAAAAATAAAATAAAATATCAGCGCAAAAGAAGCTTCGGGAATCATCAAGGGGGGGCAAGAGGGGACCCACCAGGGCCCAGGCGTCCTCCCGGCGCGCCCTAGGGTGGGGCCGCGCCAGGGGGCCGCCTGGACCACTGGTGGCCCCCCTGGCTGCCCCCCTTCACCCATATATTCCCAGTGACGGGAACCCTTTTTCGCGATCTCTCCTCTATTCCGCCGCTGCCGCGCTTCCAAGACCGGGAGCAACAGAAGACCTCTTCCCGGCACCCTGCCAGAAGGAGGAATCACGTCTGGGAGCTTCTGCACCACCATGGATGCTTCCCGGATGAACCGTGAGTAGTCCACCTTGGACCATGGGTCTATGATCAGTAGCTATGTGATGTTCTCCTCCCCTCTTTGTTCTTAATGGATTAGACCTCGTGAGCTTCCCTACATGATCGAGGCACATATGTAATTTTTCTACTGTTGCTATGTTGAGTTTGCTGGGATCCGATGGATTATGAGACTATGTTAGAATTGTATTTGAGTAATATATTTGATTATCATCTTTTATATTTATGTTCTAGAGTAATTCTTGCATGTTCTCCGTTGCTGTTTATTGCTTTGGCGAAGTAGTAGGTAGTGACTCCAAGAGAGAGCGTTATGCTTGATTGTGGTTTCATGCCCACTGATGACTAGCTTGAGTGACAGAAACATGAGTCTAGGGGATGTGATGTTTCCACAAGGGGGAAAACAACGATGCTTGTACTTGCGGGTGCAAGGATTGTTTACTTTACGCAAAGTTCTTTAATGTAGTTGTCCGTTTCTTTGAGTTTACACTTTGGGTGGGATTCACAACTTAATACCAGCGAGATGTTCTAGATAGATATCTCAAGGTGGATGATTAGTAGGTAGATGCAGATGGATTTCGGTCTACATGTCTTGGCGTGCCGCCCATGCTTTTGAGCCTCTTCCTTTCTTTATAGCATAGTTAGCATTGGTTTGCGCACATAATCCTGTCAATTGCCCAGCTGTAATTTGATACCTCGCATGGCTATTTTAGCGTCTTTTGGGAGAGAGACATCACTAGTGAATATCATAGGACCCCGGTCCATATTTCCAACACTATTTACACCCGCTATCAATTTACTGCTTTATTTTCTTTTCTGTTTCTATCACTATCATTATTATCCCGTGCGTTTTATCCTTTGTAAACAACAAGGCCGGAGGAATTGACAACTCCCCTATACTCGTTGGGAAGCAAAGTTATTTTCTGTGTGTGCAGGTCCAGGTCAAGGAAGCAACTTTTGTCTAAAACGGTGCCATTGTTTCCTTTACACCTACTTGTGTCTGTTCGATACTAAACCTTAGCATCTTCGCTAAGGGAAACTTGCTGCTGTCTACATCTCAACCTTCCACATTGGGTAACCAACTAGGGGGCGTTAATTCGTACCATCAAAAGCAATTTCTGGCGCCGTTGTCGGGGACTCCACTCTTCAAGATAGGGGAGTTGCACACTATCTTTTATCTTTGCTTTTTATTCTTGTTAGTTTACCTTTCAGTTTTTGCTTCAGTTCTCTTTATAAAAAATCAAAAAAATAGTTATCTTGCTTGCTGCTACTATGGGTTCCTCCGAGAACACCAAGTTGTGTGACTTCACTAGTCACAACAACAGTGACTTTATCTGCACTCCTATTGCTATACATGCTACTTCAGCACCTTCTTATGAGATTGAACCTGCTTTGCTGAACCTTGTTATGAAAGATCAATTCTCCGGTGCTGGAGATGCTGCTGCTTTGTACTTAAATAATTTTATTGAGATTTGTGATATGCAAAAGTACAAAGAAGTAGATGGTGATATTGTTAAGCTTAAGCTTTTTCCTTTCTCTTTGAATATCATAGACTCTTGGGACAAGTGCAAGGATGCTTTTATTGGGAAGTACTACCCCCTGCTAAGATTATCCAATTGAGGAGCTATATTATGAATTTTAGGCAATTAGATAATGAACACGTTGCCCAAGCTTGGGAACGCATGAAATATCTTGTTAAGAATTTCCCTACGCATGGTTTGACTACTTGGATGGTTATCCAAACTTTTTTTGCAGGCTTGAACTTTACCTTGCGGAACTTTCTAGATTCGGCCGCGGGAGGAACCTTTATGTCAACTACGCTTGGTGCTTCCACAAAACTACTCGATGAGATGATGACCAACTATTCCCAATGGCACATCGAAAGAGCTCCAACAGGTAGGAAGGTAAACTCTGTCGAGGAGATCTCCTCCCTAAATGAAAAAGTTGACTTTATTATGTCTCTACTTACCAAGCAATCTCCTATTGATCCTCATGATGTTCCTTTAAATTCTTTGATTGCTCAAGAACAAGTAGATGTGAACTTTATCTCTAGAAACAACTTCAATAACAATGCTAATAGGAGTAATTTTGGTAGCAATCCTAGACCGTTCCCCTCCAACAGCTATGGGAAGAACAACACATATCCTAGCACCAAGAACTCCACTTCTGAATTAGAGAGTATGCTTAAAGACTTCATCACTACCCAAAAAGCCTTCAACAAGAGTGTAGAGGAAAAACTAGAAAAATTAGATAACCTCTAGTCGAAGGTAGACAATTTAGCCCATGAAGTAGAATTGCTTAAAATTAGAACTTCTCCTCTTGAGGAGAGGAAGGTCACTCCTATGAATGCTATCCAAGTGCAAATTAATAAAAACATTAGGATCATAGCTAAACTTAAAGAGAGATGGGCTAGAGAAAAGGAGGAAGAAGATAGAATTAAGAGCCTTCCTACACACCATACCATTTCTACAATCCAAGTTGTTGAGGATATCCAAACTCTTAGCACCCAATGCACCCCTAGTCCCATAGGACCTATTAATGGTGATGCTATGACCTCAACGGTAGAAGAAGAAATTCCTTTGACTATAGAAGCTACCCAACAAGTGAGCCTAAAGGACACCACTACCACTTTAATAGATAGTAGTGACCTTGATTTTGATAATTGCACCCTTTCTGAAGTTATTCGTTTCCTTCACAAGATGTCTAGATACCCCCACACTAGCACACTTAATCTTTTCTTCACGGAGCATATCACTAATGCTCTCATTACAGCTAGGGAGGAGAAGCTTAGGGTAGAAGCCTCCATACCTAGAAAGCTAGAAGATGGTTGGGATCCTATGATTAAAATTAAGTTGAATAACGATGTTGGAGCTAGTACCTCCGTTATGCCCAAAAGAATGTATGATATATTTGAATTAAAACCTTTTGATTCTTGTTCTTTTGGTGTTTGGCTTGTCGACTCTTCCGTAAAGAAACCATTGGGGAATATCGATGATGTTCTTATCATTATCAATGACAATTATGTTCCCGTTGATTTTACTATTATGGACATTGAATGTGAACCTTCTTGTTCAATTATTTTGGGACGTCCTTTTCTTCGCACCGTGGGTGCTATTATTGATATGAAAGAAGGGATTATAAAATTTCAATTCCCTCTCAAGAAAGGGATGGAACACTTCCCTAGGAACAATATTAAGTTGCCTTTTGAGTCCGTCACACGGCCTAGTTATTTTCTTGAAAAGACTTGATCTATTTGCATTAAGCCTAGCTAATGGCTTTAAGGAAGCGCTTTCGGGAGGCAGCCCGCAACGAATTTAGGTTTTCCTTTTTTGATTTTCTTCTGTTTTTAGTGGTCTTGATGATTGTTACTACTGTAGCAACATCATTGTGTCTTTAATTTTCAAGCTTTGTGCCATTTTTAGCCTCATATGACAAGGGAAGTGAAAGTTGTGACATGCTGTCCAGAAAATAGATTCTGTCCTCGTGACAGGAAAAATCATAGAAAAATCCAAGTTCATCGTTTTGAGCTGAAATTTTTACACAGCATGATCTATAAAATTACGGAACTTTAGTATGTTCTGAGTTTTTTCATTTGAGTTGCAGAAGTATCCCTAAAAAATTCTTTTCTACCCGCTGGCTGTTTTTCACAGATTCTATCCTGTTTTGCCTCTTCTTCATTTTGCAAACCTTAAGCTTGCTTTTTCTTTGCAAAAACTTTTTGGAAATCTTGAGAAACAGTAGATTTTCAAGAATATCCTTATTTCCAGTAGAGAAAAAATTATTTTATTATGGGTGCTAACCTCGCTAATCAGATTATGATGAGTTATGTATGAAGTGAGTTTTCAAGTGTGCGAGGGAAGATGATGAAAGAAGATTCAGGAGTGTCAAGCGCTCAAGCTTGTGGATGCCCCCATGCATCCCTAATAAATATTCAAGGAGATTCAAGCGTCTAAGCTTGGGGATGCCCCCGTGCATCCCTGATAACCCACAAGTGTAGGGGATCACAACAGTCTTCGCGGGTAAGAATAACCAAATTTATTGATTCGACACAAGGGGAGCCAAAGAATACTTATAAGCCTTAACAGTTGAGTTGTCAATTCAACCACACCTGAAAAATCACTAGACAAGATATAAGTAGCAACGGTGTGTTGATGGGTGTAGCCTTTAAGACTTCCCCAATCCCCAACACCACAAAGTAGTAACAAAGTAGTAGGAGCAGCAAAGAAAGTAAAAGTAACAACGAAGGCAATGAAGGTGAAAGATGGACCGGGGTTCAAGGTTTCACTAGTGGTACCTCTCTAGGTAAAAGAAAAAGGTCCTGGGTGAAAAATTACAGTTGGTAAATTGACAGAATTGCACCAACTCTAGCCAAAGAACAAAATAGAGCATCCTAGTCTAAGAACCAAACGTAGGCATGTGTCCGTATGTAGTTGTACGTGCTTGCAATAAGAACTTTGCACAACATATTTTGTCCTACCATCCCTCTACGAACGGGGCCACTTAAGGAACTTATGGAGATTAAGGTGCTCCTGCGGCGGAGCACCGAAACAAAGCATTAACACTCTATGAACACATGTGATCCTCAAATTATAGCCTATCCCCTTTGGTATCCCAAGCTATCACCATTGGGATCGCCGGATCCGGACTATAATAGGTGCATACAACCGTAGATAAGATCTAGAACAACAATTATAATCATGCAACCATAAAATGCTCAGATCTGAGATCATGCTACTCTTGCACTAGTAACAAGCATTAAGAACAACAAATTGCAGCAACAATAATCCTTAAACCTCTTAGGACTGAACAAGGTAACAATTCATCGGATCCCAACAAACACAACACCAATTACATCATAGGGATCTCAATCATGTAGGGCAGCTCATGAGAACATTGTATTGAGGATGTAGGGGGAGAGAATACCACATAGCTACTGCCAAGAACCCGTAATCCAAGGAGGAACTACTCAAGAAGCATCATGGGGGGAGAAGAGTCGATGAAGATGGCCCTGGGGCCCAAGGCCTCCCCGGCAGGGTGCCGGAGCAGGATCCTGGTGACCCCCGAAGCTAGTTTTCGATGGCGGCAGTGATCGAAATCGCTTCTGGAAAAAGTACTTCGGTATTAGGGGTTTCCTCCTCGGGGGTAAAAATAGGGGCCAAAGGGGGCACCGAGAGGGGCCACCAGGTAGCCAGTAGGGTTCCTGGCGCGGCCTAGGGCTGGGTCGCGCCATGGACCCTTCTGGAGTCCTGGTGATGGCCCTCCCTTCCTTCCTTGGTGTTTCCGGAGGCTTCGGGGACGCTGATTTTTTATATAATTTTTCTGGAATTTTTGGAGCACTTTTAATGGCCGAAAAACCTGAAATACAAAAATAGCAGAAAACAAAAACTTGCAACTGGGTGCACTGAGTTAATAGGTTAGTCAAAATATGCTCAAAAGTGTATGAAAGTTCAAGCAAAACATGGCAAAGTCACACAAAACATGCATGAAACAAGCATAAATTATAGATACGTTTGGGACGTATCAATCCCCTTCTCCATCAAAAATTATCAGTTCGTCTCTCGTCTCACTATATTTTTATCACTTCATGCATTATGTGCATTGCTTGGAACGTCTCTCTCTTAGGTTTTATTGTTAGTTTTCTTTAGCTTTTCTTTCTATTCATAACAAGTTAGAACCCAGTTTTCTTTGTGTGCCAGAGAAACACGCTCCACTTTCAAAATCTAGAACACATCATAGGATTTTTCATGGTTATCTTTGCTGTCTATGTTCTTTATCTTTTTCATAGCTACTGTCATGTTTAGCTCTTAGTTTTCATGCTTATATTTTTAAGAGCTTTTTTTAGTTTGTTTCTGGAACTCTCTTGAGTTTTCATGTTTATCTTGTTTAGAGAGTTTGCCTGTTGCACTGAGTTGTGTGTCTTGACTTGAAGTAGGTAATTGAGGTTGCTATTCAATTGTAGTAATAATTTGCAATAGTTTTGAGGTATTGCTATGAGTAATGTTTGGACTTTTGGTGTCAAGAGCTTTAGCCTATTAGTGATAGATGTCGTATTTTGGTCAATCCGTGTTTATTTTCAAAACTTACAAATTAGTTGAGAACTTTAGCTACTAGATGGATCACTACTCTTCTGAGGTGTCGAATATTAGAGTACACTCACGTACCATTAGTCGAGGATACGCAAGGATAACCAAACCCCCATACACTCCTCCTCGGTGTACTTGTGTCTTTGTGAACCTCCTTATTAGATTGAGAGTTACCGATAATAAGAGCATGAGTTCTTCAGACTAATGTGAGTATTCGAAAGTTGACACTTCCACCTTCCCATATTTTTCTATCCTCTCCTGTGCCGTGCATTTCTTTCTTCTCACTCCGAGAGTTAGCGTCCACCTTCCCCAGTACATCCAAATACTTGGCATGATACGCTCTGTCATCATAAACCTCCTTATATCCTTCCTCAAAACAGCCACCATACCTACTTATCAAGGAATTTCCATAGCCTTTCCGAGATATATTGCCGTGCAACATCCACCTTCTCATGACTTGATCTTAATGTCATACATGCTACTTGCTTGATCGATGAGCTGCATTCTAGTTGGGCCTTGCCCTAATCATTTCTACATGACGCGCTAGTATCATTGCATATCCTGCTACCCTGGCAGAGGCATACATTTGCATACATCATGATAGTTAACTTTTCTTTATGATTTGAGTACCTTGTAAAGTGTGAAAGATCTTCTATACTTTTTGTAATATATAGAGGGTTTCCCGTAAAGTGAGGAAAAGATCCCAAAGTGGACAAATTAAAAGATCCCAAAGAGGACAAATGAGAGAAATAGGAAGAGCCATTGAGGCCACCGAAAAATACAAAAAATAGAAAAAAGAGAAAAAGAAATAAAAAGAGAGAAGGGGGCACACTATTATTCCTTTTGAGAGATCCACACTCGTACTCCCTCTTATCTCTTGTACTCCATAGAGATTATCATTTATGCATATAGCTATGTAGGGACCTTCACACTATAGAACTTGGCTTCTATATTCCAATGATGAGCCTCCTCAAATGAGCTCTAGGTCTTCTTGAGAAAGCAAGTTGGATGCACCCCCACTAGTTCCATTGGAGAGATTTTAGCTCATATGTGCATCCGTTGCATGGCAATCCCTACTCCTCACATCATATATATCATTTGGCTTTCTCTCGCCTATGATTGTCCTCATTGATGTGAGCCTTTCACACTTTTTTGTCTTCCTCCACCATATTATCTCTTTGCCATCCTAAGTGTCAACTTTCTTGCTTACGCTCATCCATTGCATGAGTGATCAAAATGTCGAAAAGGAGTGGATCATTTTGACTTGTACCTGGCTAGTGGTCTAGGGATGAGTCAAGATAATATTCCAAAGAAGAACAAGTGTGAAACTATAGTAGATTGAGTTCTCAACACAAAAATAATTTTTGCTCTCGTATATCCCTGTCCCCATTCTTGCACACAAACATCATTTGGACACATTGAAGTCACGGACAGCGAGAGCTCTTGCACCTTTATGTTCTTATGATTGCTTATTTCAATGCTAAATATAGACTCTTGCCTGTTATGACTTGAATTGAATTACATGCCTTGATTGCTTTATTTAAAAGTTCTTATATGGTTGTTAGCATGGCACCACAGAAATTATGCTTTTATCATTTACCTACTCGAGGCCAAGCAGGAATTAAGCTTGGGGATGTTGATACATCCAAAACGTATCTATAATTTCTTCTTCCTCCATGCCTCTTTTGTGTGATACTGCTATGATATTGATGAACTTCCATGCACTTTTGATCATATTTGGACTAACCTATTAATTCAGTGCACCCCAGTGCCAGTTCCTATTTTCTGCTGTTTTTCTATTTTAGGTTTCCCCCAAATTAAAAGTGCTCCAAAAATTTGGGAAAATACAATAAAAAATCAGCGCAGAAGAAGCTTCGGGAATCAGCGAGGGGGGCAAGAGAGGACCCACCAGGGCCCCAGGCGCCCTCCCGGCGCGCCCTAGGGTGGGGTCGCGCCAAGGGGCCTCCTGGACCCCTGTTGGCCCCCTGGCTGCCCCCCTTCGCCCATATATTCCCCGTGACGTGAAACCCCCGTGACGGGAACCCTTTTTCGCGATCTCTTCTCTGTTCCGCCTCCGCCGCGCTTCCAAGATCGGGAGCACTAGAAGACCTCTTGCCGGCACCCTGCCGGAGGGAGGAATCACCTCCGGGAGCTTCTCCACCACCATTGATGCTTCCCGGATGAACCGTGAGTAGTCCACCTTGGACCATGGGTCTATGATAAGAAGCAATGTGATGTTCTCCTCCCCTCTTTGTTCTTCATGGATTAGACCTCGTGAGCTGCCCTACATGATCGAGGCACATATGTAATTTTTCGGTTGTTGCTATGTTGAGTTTGCTGGGGTCCGATGGATTATGAGACTATCTTCAGATTGTGTTTGAGTAATATATTTGATTATCCTCTTTTATATTTATGTTCTAGAGTAATTCTTGCACGTTCTCCGTTGTGGTTTATTGCTTTGGCCAAGTAGTAGGTAGTGACTCCAAGAGGGAGCGTTATGCTTGATTGTGGGTTCATGCCCCCTGATGACTAGCTTGAGTGACAGAAACATGAGTCTAGGGGATGTGTTGTTGCCACAAGGGGAAAACAACAGTGCTTGTATTTGCGGGTGCAAGGATTGTTTACTTTACACAAAGTTCTTTAATGCAGTTGTTCGTTGCTTTGATTTTACACTTTGGGTGGGATTCGCAACTTAATACCAGCGAGATGTTCTGGATAGATATCTCAAGGTGGATGATTAGTAGGTAGATGCAGATGGATTTTAGTCTACTTGTCTTGGCGTACCGCCCATGCTTTTGAGCCTCTTCCTTTCTTTATCACATAGTTAGCATTGGATTGCGCACATAATCCTGTCAATTACCCAGCTGTAATTTGTTTACCTCGCAGGGATATTTTATCGTCTTTTGGGAGAGAGACATCACTAGTGAACATCATAGGACCCCGGTCCATATTTCCAACACTTTTTACACCCACTATCAATTTACTGCTTTATTTCACTTTTTGTTTCTATCACTATCATTATTATCCCGTGCGTTTTATCATTTGTAAACAACAAGGCCGGAGGAATTGTGTAAGACCCGATATGCGGTACTGTTCCAGATCTAGATGTTTCCATCCAGATCCGGGGACGAAGCACACATCGGTCCCACCGTGACATATGACATAGCCATATGCCCCGGATTTCCAACATGATATCACAACATTACAGATACAATCGGCATACAACTGCCTTAAATACAATACAACAGCGGAAGATACATGTCTGAGTAAAGACTACAATCAAATGCCTAGTGGCAAAGAGAAAAACATCGATCCCCATAACCACACGGGTCCAGGCCCTCCGCCGGGATCCGCCTCACTAGTCGTCGTCGAGTCTCCACGTGAAACATCGATCACCGTACCTGTTGTCGACCAAGAACCCTGAAAAGATTTTGGGGGTAGTATCATGAGTACAGAAGTACTCAACATCCAACTGTAGTGGTCAACTGACCAAGTAAGGACTTCATCACTCGTCATTCTAGGACAACTAGTAGTTTACGGTAAGGATGGGGTAAGTGGTGAGGTTGCTGCCACACTATCATTTATGAAGTGGCTAACGATCTAGAGAGTAAGATAAGAAGCCAAGCATTCGATGAGGAATCGCCTCCAACAAGTCTTGCTATCAACTACTTACGCAAACATAACACCTATCCTATCCTTTTCCTCCTCTTCGCATCCCGACGAAGAAGAAGCAGTCAAGGCACACACACATTGATCAAGTTATATTAAGATTATCTCAGTTGTTGTTGTGTATGAACAAGGAGTAGGTCTCAAGTCGTCCATAACCGTGGACACGGCTTCTCGAAAAGATTTAACCCTACAGGGGTGTACCAACTGCCCATTACAAGGCTCCGCACGCACGCCCATCTCTCTCAGTTGCTACCCATCACAGGCAATCATTTTATGATTTAGTTCCAAGAGATCCGAAACGATAGGTCCCTCTAGCTAACAACGAACAAATCCGGGTGGCCCCCAGGGAGTCGACACCCAATCCAATAGCTGGCCACGCTCTCGGATCGGACTCTTCCGTATGGCCAAGGTCGGGTTTAGTCTCACCTATATAACAGGGGACTTCCCTAGCTCACCAGTGTGGACCAACAGAGAAACCATGTCTCCGCTTGCCCGGGTTGTTTAAAAACTGCGAGGGGATCCACCAAGCACACACACGGGGTTTCAAATGTTAAATCAGCTAGGGCCACCACTAGAAATGTTTCATGCTAGGTAGGTAAGAAAAGGGGACCCCATAAAATCCCAGACGCAGTTAGGCACGCTCAGTCTTAAAACCAATACCCGGAACTCGGATCCTAGGTGACTCGAATAGAACAAAGCGTCGGGGCAGGATAGCGTAGACCTTCCATCCTTCGTCGAATATAGTCAACATTATAATAATCATATCATCAAGAACAATAATATAATAATGTGATAGCCAAACCAAGGAGTAACATGGTAACATCGTAGCATCCTAAGCATGCATACTAAGCAGGGGCTGAGCAACGAGCAATAGTAACATAGCAGTACATGGTTTGCTGGGAGGGGACATGGCTGTGTCAGTTTGAAAGAGGCTGTAAACATGTGGTTGGATCAAACATCGAACCTAACCTAGTCTAGCATGCAAACCGCTGGTTGAAATAGAATGGATCATAAGTAATGTATAGTCCTTGCCTGTTGATAAGTCGGGTTCCGAAGGTGTAGTTGATTGCAAACTCGCGTCGTCTCTGAGAGGTACCCGCAGAAGCACATAAGACGGTAAATAGAGGAAAGCAATCAACGAGCAAGTATCTATTACTACGAGGCAAACACGAGAAAGCATCAACAAGAAGCAACACGACGATACCGCACGTTTATGGTGGTTCAAGTTGTTTAGCTACAGGTGATCAAAAAAGTTGATAACATGGCAAGCACAGAAGCATGGCATGGCACACAAACATGGCAAGAGGTGACGCATAAGATAAGCTATCTATTCTAGTCAATTTAAGTGAGGCACAACCTAAACATGGCATACACTAAGTGTCGCACGACAATTGAAACATTTGGTACTGTTCTGTCCTAATCCATATTTTAGGTTGGTTAACAGCAGCAAACAATAGCATAAACACAAAGTACATCAAAAACTAATCAAGTTACATATAAAGAACAATTTAACCAGAGGTACGGTTAAATAGTTATTAAATAAACAATTTTACAGTGGCATGCGATGGTAATTAGCAGTAAACAACATGTAAACAAAGTCAAACATGGACATTTTATAAAACTAGACACAATTCTAAGAAAGTTTCATGTTTAACACGTCGCGATCTGAGCTACGGTCTAAAAGATACGGGCATCGCAAAAAAAACAATACAATCTGCCAAATAAATAAACTAGAAAAGAAAAAGAAAAAAACGTAACGGGCCGAAACCAGGGGCGCTATGAACTAAATAACGCGCTAAATAGCAGCACACAACCAGAACTGGGCCTAGCCCAATAGCAGCAGCATCAGCAACAAAATTAAAATAAAATAAAAGGGGGAGCTCACCCTTGGGCTTCGGCCCAATAGGCCGCTGAAGAGGGGAGGAGGCCGGCCT
Organism: Bromus sterilis; assembly: GCA_950022295.1. NCBI lineage: Eukaryota > Viridiplantae > Streptophyta > Magnoliopsida > Poales > Poaceae > Bromus > Bromus sterilis. Next base: position 180,251,225 of record OX465595.1, read on the forward strand.
GGCTGGGCCGCTCGGGCGCCGCGTGGCCCACTGTGGCGACCGAGCGAGCAAGCGCTCCTCGTCTCGATAGGATCAGGAGGCGTCGGGGACGGCTTCCTCCAGCCGGAGCTCGCCGGATCCGGCGTAGGTGAGGAGGGACGGCACGAGGTAAGGGGGCGCACGCGGGTAAGGATCCGGGCGCTGGGGGGCACCGGCGCAAGGTGGGAAGCAGTCAGGACGAGCTCCGGGGCGGCGCGTCCATGGCCGCGGATCGACTGGAACTCCATGGCCATGGTGGCCCTTGCACGCAGAGAAAGAGAAGATGAGAGGGAGAAGAAGGAGAAGAGAAAAAGAAGAAGGGGCAGAGGAGAGGAGGCGACCTTGGGCGGCCGTCGGAGCATGGTGGCTCGCCGGGGCGCGGGTGGTGCCGCGTCCTGGGTTGCTGCCACGGGAGGAGAGAGGAGAGAGCAAGCTGGGTGGATCTGGGCCGTCGGATCGCCAGATCTGACGGTCCAGATCACCTGGGTGCTAGGGTTTGGATGGAAATTGGGAAAAATGCGAAAATTGGGGCTAATTTTGGGGCAAAGTGGAGGGGGTGGCTGCAAATTTTGGCTCAGGGAAACCCTAGAAAGGGGGGGGGAGAGTGGTGGTCTTTATATAGCCCAGGTGGCTGGCAGTTTGCAAAAACATCCCCGGTTTTTCTCTCGCGTGCGCGGTGTTTACGTTTCTAACCGCCGGGGGTCCGCAAGACCTCCGATTCGGGTAAAACTTCGAACTGCGCGATCAGCGCGTCGAGACAGAGGCATTCACGTCGCGCTAGAACCATTCCGAGAACACTTCCCGACTCGCTATAAACATATCCCGTTTACTTATTAAACGGGGTTTTTCGTTCCGTTGGCTGCGGCTGGTCTCGTGCGGTTTTCGCGACGGTGGTCGGGTGAAACCCGGTGTCGCAAAGTTCGAGTGTCAGCGTGGCATGGGTCGGTCTCCGTCCAGTAAGAGATAAGAGGGGGGGAAATAATCGTCGATCGATAAATCGGGGATGCAAACACCGCAAACAAAATAGGCAATCAATCAATTCACACCGAAAACTATTTTTTTAATTTTTTGAAATTTGGGCTGTTACAATACAACACCACCAACAAGAGATCTCGTCCCGAGATCCAGGACGATCCGGGTGTCGGGACCCGGGGTTAGCGTATGCAAGTACAGCTAAGACATAGTCATATGGAGAGCCGAGAACCGTACCCACTTGTATAAGCAGACAAGGCCAAGCACAGAACGTTCTCGGAAAGCATCGTACGTGAGGGGCATCCCATCCAGGCCGGATGATCAACTGAGATGGGTCTTCATCGTCCGCACACAAGTCTAATGATATGGGTGGTGAACTTCCATATTCAAAGACAAGTCGCCTCAACCATACTACCGACTATCTCAAAACTCTTACATAGACTTACTCCAGCCCGATCACTTAGTCGGGGTCTAGGGCGGGCTCGATCATACCACAAAGTGTGCACGAGACGGAGTCTCGAGCAATCGCATCGCGATGCCCCAAGCTGCGCACATCTAAGGGCCACTTGGTGTATGAAAGACCGCCAGCCAGAACACAACTAAGGTCTCAAAAACCCATACAAAGACATGCATGTTATAAACATACACGCAGCACACATGCCTTGTATGAACAGCAGGTACCATTGCAATTCTCTACAAAGTGTACAATTTTATTGATAACTCTTATAGAGTGCAAACAGAGATCACAAACATGTGATCCATCATTACAACACAAACGGAAGCAAATTATGTCTGAGTACAGACAAGTTTAACAAATCGCTTAAGAAGCCTTATTTAAACACAAGCCCTCCACGAGGGAACCAGTCGTCTGACTGGGACTAGACTAGCTTGATCTTCAGTCGTCCAGCTCGATGAAGAAGCCACCTTCGGGGTCAGTAGGTTCATCTAAAACATAGATTAAGCAAACGTGAGTACAAAGTCGTACTCAGCAAGACTTACATAGGAGCTATACTACTCATGCATATGTATCAAGGTAAAGGTAGGTGGGGTTTCACTTGCAGAAGTGCCAGCTTTGACTTGGCTAATCCTGAACTACGAGTACCAGACTTTGGGTAATAAGCGTACACGAGTCCACTACTTTCTCCAACCAATACACCACTATGGTGCCTTCCTCGACTTCCCCACGAGGAAGCACGCCATAGCACTCACACTTATCTTGGTGTGTTTTAGAAGTATCCAGTTCAAGTTGTCTAATAGTCAAGCTAAGCTTTCCAAGCAGTCCATAACCGCGGACGCGGCTATTCGAATAGTTTTGTTAACCCTGCAGGGGTGTACCGCTACACACACATGATCATCATTTACCGCCTTTGATCTCGACACCATTCAAGGGGTGCCAGCGAGGATGCTCACCACAACTGTTACCTCATAGCCGATCTAGTCTAAGAAATCCGCCTACTTGGGTAGGCTACCACTATCGTGAACCCAGCCGGTTTACCGAAGTGGACCCAAGTGATGTGTGCGTGATGCATAAGCCGGTCTCGGATGAGCCGTTCTCTCACTTAGCATCCAGGCCACAAGCCTACCAGAACTTCGAACTATTGCGACATCTGGACATCGAAAGGGATGAGTTAGTAAGTTGAGAGGGTTCATTGAGCCCAATGTGTGGTTGTACTCTTCATCTTGGATCACCACACAAGAACTCGGACTTAGGGCGGTGTTCAACGAGACAACCCACCGTGTACTCCTACACAACCTCTCATCGTTCACCTTGTATTAGGGTCGATTCACCAACACTTTTCTACCATCATCAACATGATCACTACCATCCCGACTCACATCACAGTAACAACATGGTATCATACTAAGCATGCAATAAGCGATAAACATTTGCAGGGGCCACATGATATCAAACAACTCCTACATTTGCTAGGATTGTGGTTTGCTTACTACTGTGACAAAATGATAGGTCATGCAAAGGAATGGGTTCATCTATGCGGTAGAAACGAATCATGGTGATCATCCTAAACAATGCATAAGCGAGACATGAGAGGGAAGTGGGATTTTATCGACATGATCAATGGGGGTTTGCTTGCCTTGCTGACGAGGTTCGGGTTCTGGGTCTTCAACGAAGGGGGCAGCCTCCTGTTCCGGTTCCACCTCTACTCGACAAACAACAAGCAAAGTAGCAAAGTAAATACAATGCACAATCACATGATGGCAGGTTGAAACTTGATGTATATGCTTTGATGTGTGAAGCAATTCCATTTCAATGGAGTATATTCCAAATTGAATTGCAAATTCAAACTCCACATTTGAATTCAACTTAACCAAGTTGCATGTGACATTGTTTGATCATTTTGAACATTTTGGATATGTGTATGATATGCCTCTGAAGTGTGGTTGAATTGTAGCATAATTCCATGGTTCAAGTTGCAAAATCATTTGAATTGAATTTGAATTAATTCCAAATAATTCAAATGACATATGCTACTGGTCCCATTTTAAAATCAACTCCAACATAGTTGAAAGTTGCATATTTGGAAAGATAATTTTCTCCTGATCATTTTTCATATATTATTTGTCCAATTTGGAGTTAATATGAATTTTCTATGAATTTCCAAAGTTTGGGGTATTTTCTGGAATTTCTGGAATTTCTTTAATTCAATTTGATTTTCCTGGAAATTCATTTAATCGATTTATCGCGTCAGGCTGACGTCAAGCTGGCGTCAGGGGGGGGCTGACAAGGGGGTCCCACCTGTCAGTGGCTGGATGATTTAATCTGCTGGGTTAATTCAATCCAGTGGCTTAATTAAGCCACTGGGCCCACTGGTCAGTGACCTAGGGGGTTATTAGTTGGGTGATTAACGGGGGGGGGGGGGGGGGGGGGGGGGGGTTGGGCTAACCCGCCGGCGGCCTGGTCACGGCGTCGACTCTCCGGAATGGGCTAGGGGCCACGGGAGGCTACGGGGAGGACATCAACGGGCGCAGCAACTTCGTCCGCGTCGTCTGGAAGCATGAGGGGTTCATGGGGAGCTCTGAATCGACGGCGGCGACGACTCCGGCGGCAACAGAACGGCGGCGAGTTCGTAGTTGTCGCTGTAGTGCACGGGTTGAGTTGATCTTGCGTGCGTTCGAAAGATAGAGCCACTGGGAGTCAAAAGCGCGCTGGACGAGATGATGGGGCACAGGGGCGACCTCATCGTCGTGCATGGCGGCGACATGCTTCGGCAACCATGGAGAAAATGGCTAGAGGGGTTGCGGGGTGCTGGAAGCTTAGGGGAAACGCTCAGTAGCTCACCGCGGTTCGAACGGAAGCAACGACAAGCTCGGGGGGGCTTCAATGGCGGCGAATCGACGGCGGCGAGCTCGCGGGTCCAGCGAGAGGTTGAAGACGATGGCGTCGGCTCGGGGAGGAATTAGGGCTCCAGCTTCTGCGTGAAGACGAAGTCGATGATGAGGAACACGGTGGACTTGCTGGCTTGACCTCTAGGACACGGTGGCCACGTCGTCCACGGCGGTGCCCTCCGGTGAAGCTTCGGGCGACGACGAAATCGAGCACGGGAGGAGGAGGAGGAAGCTCTGGAGGGGGGGAATGGACGTGGCGTGCTCCAGGGCGTCTCCAGGTGCGAGAAGAGGGCACGGGGAGGCCTGGAAGGTGCTCGACGGCGACCTGGCGTCCACGGCTGGCTCGGTGGCATTCCACCGAGCAGCTTGGAGGCGCGGGGCGGGGAAGAAGACCCCTGTGCCCCTTTGGGCCGGCTAGGGTGGGTGGGCCGGCTTCGCCTGGGCGTCTGGTAAGGTTTTTCTGCTTTCTTTTTCTGTTTTTCTTTTCTGACATTTGTTTTGCTGAGCTAAAATAAATAGCTAGGAATTTTATTAAATGCTAAAAATTTTTATGTGGCCCCATAATAATATAGACTAGCCACTTATAAAGTTTCAACATTTTTAAAATTCAAATAATTTGAATCTTAACTCAAATAGGGTTATTTGATTAATTCCAAGGCACTGTTTGAATATTTGAAAAATCTATGAGAATGGGATGGGTCCCACATCACTTGATATGTGATCACACTCATTTATAAGACTTTTCAAAATTCTAACATGAATTTTTGTAGAAGATTTTTATCTGGCATTTTGAATTAATTCATCTGGGGGGTTTCCTTCTCCCATTTTGATTTTGAAGTTGATTTCATAGATTTCTTTTGAAATTTTGACATGATGCAAGGTTACTTTGATCCTAGCACATTACCTAACAGAGGGTTCTGACAACTCGCCCCCACTCAAAAGAATCTCGTCCCGAGATTCAGAAGTCTGCGGGAGGAAGGTGGGGTACTCGGCGTTGAGACGGTCTTCTCTTTCCCACGTAGCTTCTCTTTCAGAGTGGTGTGACCATTGCACCTTCAGAAACCTAATCTTCTGACGACGAGTGATACGCTGTGCGGAATCAAGAATACGAACGGGGTATTCTCGATAGGAAAGGTCATCTTGGAGATCAAGCGTTTCATGGTCGACTTCGCGGATGGGGTCCTTGAAGCAACGCCTGAGTTGGGACACATGGAATACATCATGTACTCGGGAGAGGTGCGGAGGTAGTTCAAGTTGGTAGGCAACTTCTCCACGTTTAGCAATAATGCAGAAAGGTCCGATGTAACGTGGGGCCAACTTGCCTTTGATACCGAAACTTTGGGTTCCCTTCAGAGGAGTAACCCGAAGGTAAGCTTTCTCATCCAGATTGTAGCTCTCTTGCCTATGATGACGATCATAGTAGCTTTTCTGACGAGACTGGGCTGCTTTCAATTGATCACGAACAATGCGAACTTGCTCTTCTGCTTCCTTGATCATATCCGGTCCAAAGAATTGTCTTTCACCGGTTTCTGACCAGTTTAAAGGGGTTAGACAACGTCGTCCATATAGGAGTTCAAAAGGAGCCATGTTCAGACTAGATTGAAAACTATTGTTATAAGCAAATTCGGCGAATGGAAGAGACTTCTCCCAATTCTTTCCGAATGAGATAACACAAGCTTTGAGCATGTCTTCAAGAATTTGGTTAACCCTTTCGACTTGACCGCTAGACTGAGGATGGAAAGCCGTACTAAAGGAGAGATGAGTTCCCATAGCATTCTGAAAGCTTCCCCAAAATCTAGAGGTGAAAAGGCTACCGCGATCAGAATTGATTTCCAAAGGAACACCATGAAGGGATACAATTCTAGAGATGTACAAGTCCGCTAACTGGCTAGCAGTTATAGACTCGCGAACCGGAAGGAAGTGAGCAACTTTGGAAAGCCTATCTATGACAACGAAGATGGCATTGTTTCCTTTCTGGGTTTTTGGAAAGCCGGTGATGAAGTCCATACCGACTTTGTCCCATTTCCACTCGGGAATAGACAAAGGTTGAAGTGTACCAGCAGGTCTTTGATGTTCTGCCTTAATGCGACGACAAACATCACATTCAGCAACAAATTGAGCAATGTCTCTCTTCATCCTAGTCCACCAAAATCTCTGGCGTAGATCTCGGTACATTTTTGTGCTACCGGGATGAATTGAGAGGGGTGTGTCATGGGCTTCCTTGAGGATGAGTTGCCTTAATTCCTTATTCTTAGGTACTACCAAACGATTTTCAAAGAATACTGTTCCCTTGCTATCTGTGGAGAAACATTTAGCAACTCCGCTAGCAATGTTCTCCTTGATCCGGCGAACACTTCGTGCACGCCTTTGGGCAACTATGATTTGATCCTCAAGAGTTGGTTTTGCCACTAAGGTAGAAAGATAGCCATGAGGAACAATCTCAAGATTGAGCTTGCGAAAGTCCTCATGAAGAAGTGGTTGATACTGTTGTAACATGAGGTTGTTACAATACGGCTTACGACTTAGTGCATCAGCCATGACATTGCCTTTGCCTGGGGTGTAAGAAGTTCCTACGTCGTAATCTTTTATCAACTCAATCCAGCGTCTTTGCCTGAGGTTAAGATCTGGCTGGGTGAAAATATACTTGAGGCTTTGGTGATCGGAATAAATCTCGCAACGGTTACCAAGGAGGTAATGTCGCCAAGTTGTTAGGGCATGAACTACGGCAGCGAGTTCAAGGTCATGGGTAGGATAGTTCTCTTCATGTGGCCGCAACTGGCGTGAAGCATAAGCTACCACAAGTCGATCTTGCAGAAGTATGCATCCTAACCCTTGCCGTGATGCATCACAATAGATCTCGAAATCCTTTTTAGTGTCTGGAGGTGCAAGTACGGGTGCAGAAGTCAATCTTCTTTTTAGCTCTTGAAAGCTTTCCTCGCACTTGGGAGTCCATAGGAATTTCTTATCTTTCTTGAGGAGTTCAGTTGGAGGCTTTGCAACTTTAGAAAAGTTCTCGACGAAGCGTCGGCAATAGCTGGCTAGGCCAAGAAAACTCCTAACTTGCTTAACCGATTCAGGTGGGGTCCAGTCAAGGATGGCCTGAACTCTCTCGGGATTCACAGAAATGCCTTTTGCAAAAATCACGTGGCCTAAGTAGGTCACTTCTGGTAGCCAGAATTCACACTTGGAGAATTTAGCATACAAGCGATGCTCTCTAAGTTTCATCAATACCAGCCTTAGGTGTTCGTCATGTTCTTCTTTGTTCTTCGAGTATATAAGGATGTCATCGAGGTAAACCACGACGAACTGGTCCAAATACTCCATGAAGATCGAGTTCATCATGCGTGAGAAAGTGGCGGGGGCATTGGTTAAACCAAAGGACATGACGGTGTACTCGTAAAGACCATAACGAGTAGTAAAAGCCATTTTGGGAATGTCCTCGTTTTGGATCTTGATTTGATGATAACCTAATCTCAAATCCATCTTGGAGAAGACAAGGATCCTGCAAGTTGATCATAAAGATCATTGATCCTGGGCAGTGGGTACTTGTTCTTTATCGTCGCTAAATTTAGCGGGCGATAGTCTACGCACATCCTTTCTGTTCCATCTTTCTTCGTTACGAATAGAACGGGGCAACCCCATGGCGATGAGCTAGGTCGGATGAAGCCTTTCTCCAAGAAAGCTTCCAGTTGGGTTTTAAGCTTAGCCAACTCACGTGGGGCCATTTCGTATGGGCGTCTAGAAATTGGTGCGGTTCTTGGGGAAAGATCCACTATAAACTCTACACATCTGTCGGGTGGCATGCCCGGCAGCTCTTCAGGAAAGACATCCGGGAAGTCACGAACCACCGGAATATCTTCAAGTTCGGGAAGGGGAAGTACATTCAAGGAATGCACTTGGGTTCTTGTTCTGGGTGAGGTATAGTTGACGGTTTTGCCTGAAGGGTGGGTGAGTTTCACGAATTTGCCTTTGCAATCCAGGTAGGCATTCTGTCTTGATAGCCAATCCATGCAAAGGATGACATCAATGTCTGAAGACTTGAGGGCTATGAGTGAAGCAAGGAATACTAAACCCTCAATTGCAATTTGATTACCATGGCTTACTCTATTAGTTTGCCATCTTGACCCTGGAGTTTGAATAATCATTGGGGTGGACAATTCAACAAAAGATAACTCATGACGAAGTGCATAACTTTCCGACATGAATGAATGAGATGGTCCTGGGTCGAAAAGAACGGAAGTAGGAACATAATTGACTGGGAGCGTACCAAGAATGACGTCAGTGGTGTCGTCAGTCTCTTCGGCGGCGATCTGGTTCACACGTCCACGAGTGGCGGGAGGACCGGGTTTGGCGGTGTAGACCTTCTGGGGTGGCTTACCACGACCATTGTTGTTTTTGCCTCCAGCACGTGGTGGAACATTCTGATACTGGAGCTGGTTCTGGGGACACTCACGAGAATAGTGGCCTGCCTGACCACATTTGTAACAGGCTCCGAAAACAGTGCGTGGAGCTGGGTTGTTTGGTGGAGCTGGGTGGAACTGGGTTGGTGTACGAGGCGCCACATAGGATGGCCTCGGTGGGTTGTTCTGGCGGAACATGTTGTTTGGGATCCAGATCTTGCGCTTCTGGGAGCCAGAACTGGATGAACTGTCATCTCTAGGGTGTTTGCGGAAGTCGTTGGGGGTGTTCATGTCCTCTGCCTTGATGGCCTTGTTGACAAGGACCTGGAATGAGGCAAAGTCATGTAGGTTGAGCTCACGATGGAGTCCAGTGTTGAGGCCACGACGGAACCTCTCTTGCTTCTTGGAGTCGGTGGAGACTTCTTCGGTAGCATAACGAGCAAGTCGGTTGAACTCACGACTAAACTCGTCAACGGTCCTTCTGCCTTGGGTGAGGTTGCAGAACTACTCACGCTTGCGGTCCATAAGACCCTTGGGAATGTGGTGCTCATGGAAGGACGTGCAGAATTCCTCCCAAGATGCAGGCGGTCCAATGGGACGCATATTCAGAAAGTTCTCCCACCAAGAGCTAGCTGCACCTTCAAGGTGATAGGTGGCATAGCTGACCTTGTCACCATTTGCAACACGGCCTGCTTGGAGCTTCCTTTCGATGCTGCGAAGCTAGTCATCGGCGTCAAGGGGCTCGGTGGAGTAACTGAAAACCGGGGGATGAAGTCAGATGAAGTCGTTCAGGGACACCAACTCATTGCGCTGCTGAGTGGTGTTGCGAGCAATGACTTCCAACAGATGGTGAGAGTCTCGGCGGTTCCTCTCGACCTCCATCAGAACCTGAGCCATCGTGGGTGGGGGTGGAAGGTTGCCTTCCTCCTGGTCATTCCCACGACCTTGGTTACGACCAACCTGGCCACGGGTTCCTTGAGACATCCTGAAGGTGAAAACCAAAGTCAAACATAGTTGATTGGGAGAGTCTAAACAAGGTATTGAAGTACTGGAAGGATTACAGAGCATCTTGACAACATGGTGATAAAGCATACAAGCCATATATTCACAAGCTGTCATACAAACCATACATCGTTTTAGTACAAGCACCAAGCTAATACAAACGTGATGAAGATGATACATCCTTCAGAGGCACTCTGACTTCCTATACATTATTTATCTAAGCCTCTGGAACTTAGATACCTTGCATACAATATACTAAGATACTACTACCTCATCACTAAGTAAGACCACAGGCGGTCTCACTCATCTCCATCTCCATAGTAGTCCTCATAAAAGTTACCCGCGTATCCCGGTAGCTGGAGGTGACCATCGGAAAACACGGAGGCTTGTGGACCCTGATATCCATTTGGGCAAGGATGGGGCCTAGGTCCAGCGTAGGGTGGAAGAAAAGGACCACGGGGTGGAAAAATGCCTCCAATCTCGGGCCAAGCAACTCGAGAAGGCATCTGAGTCCTCACTGGGTAGATAGCATCATGCTCAACTGATCCAACGCTCAAAAAGGGTGCCAAAAGTGTCAGTGCTCGATACAGACGAACACGGGTGGCGTGGAGCTCGAAACGAAGAGCGCGTGCACCACGATCTCGATCACTAGCAAACCTAGCAGTCACCTGGAGTGTTGGATCCTCCGCAGAGTGATCTGAGTAGAGTCCGGTGTAATATCCCTCTTCTCCTGGAAGTGAAGCAGGGATATAGCGGAAAGAGGTCTCTCTCAGCAAAGTGTGCTCCTCTCTCAGCAGTTTCATACATGAGTATGCAGCATCCTGCACAGCCATGTTCTCGGTAACGCCAATGCCATGTCCAAAGTGGATAGGCTGAGTGACTCCAACGTGGTGCGGATAGATCCGGACAATGCAGTGGAACTGCGTCTGGTTGAAGTCGTGAAACTGCTCCTCGACGGTGTACTCAGGGTACCATCGATATCCCACAGAGGACGTCATCTCGATCAACGTGGCGGGATGGCCACGCACACCGAGGCACCTGGTCAAACGAACAATCTGCCGAGGGGGAAGATCTGCCATCTGAAACAGAAAGGAGTTTGCAAATGCATCAGATTATGAGATAAACCTGGAATGACTCGGACAGCATAACGACTGTAATTCTAAGAAATGACAATTTCTTCCAATCATGAAAAACAGCACTTACATACGATGTAACAAAACAGGGAGCATAACCACTCTAACAAACCGATCACAACTTTCCTACGGCTATGAGGAAGCAATCAACGAGATGTTCTAATCAGACAGAGGAGAGCCTAGTCGTATCTTCCCGCAGAATAAGATGAGGGTGACTCAGAACTCAGAACGAAGTGGTAAGGAGAAAAAAGAAGCCTTACCTTGTTCCCTTATATATCCAGAGTAACTATATAACTATAGCAAGCTAGACTCAACTTCGTCCAAGGCTACTAGTCCTACAGTCAGTCCTGCTCTGATACCAAGTCTGTCCGGACCCGGGGTTAGCGTATGCAAGTACAGCTAAGACATAGTCATATGGAGAGCCGAGAACCGTACCCACTTGTCTAAGTAGACAAGGCCAAGCACAGAACGTTCTTGGAAAGCATCGTACGTGAGGGGCATCCCATCCAGGCCGGATGATCAACTGAGATGGGTCCTCATCGTCCGCACACAAGTCTAATGATATGGGTGGTGAACTTCCATATTCAAAGACATGTCGCCTCAACCATACTATCGACTATCTCAAAACTCTTACATAGACTTACTCCAGCTCGATCACTTAGTCGGGGTCTAGGGCGGGCTCGATCATACCACAAAGTGTGCACGAGACGGAGTCTCGAGCAATCGCATCGCGATGCCCCAAGCTGCGCACATCTAAGGGCCACTTGGTGTATGAAAGACCGCCAGCCAGAACACAACTATGGTCTCGAAAACCCATACAAAGACATGCATGTTATAAACATACACGCAGCACACATGCCTTGTATGAACAGCAGGTACCATTGCAATTCTCTACAAAGTGTACAATTTTATTGATAACTCTTATAGAGTGCAAACAGAGATCACAAACATGTGATCCAACATTACAACACAAACGGAAGAAAATTATGTCTGAGTACAGACAAGTTTAACAAATGGCTTAAGAAGCCTTATTTAAACACAAGCCCTCCACGAGGGAACCAGCCGTCTGACTGGGACTAGACTAGCTTGATCTTCAGTCGTCCAGCTCGATGAAGAAGCCACCTTCGGGGTCAGTAGGTTCATCTAAAACATAGATTAAGCAAACGTGAGTACAAAGTCGTACTCAGCAAGACTTACATAGGAGCTATACTACTCATGCATATGTATCAAGGTAAAGGTAGGTGGGGTTTCACTTGCAGAAGTGCCAGCTTTGACTTGGCTAATCCTGAACTACGAGTACCAGACTTTGGGTAAGAAGCGTACACGAGTCCACTACTTTCTCCAACCAATACACCACTATGGTTCCTTCCTCGACTTCCCCACGAGGAAGCACGCCATAGCACTCACACTTATCTTGGTGTGTTTTAGAAGTATCTGGTTCAAGTTGTCTATTAGTCAAGCTAAGCTTTCCAAGCAGTGCATAACCGCAGACGCGGCTATTCGAATAGTTTTGTTAACCCTGCAGGGGTGTACTGCTACACACACATGATCATCATTTACCGCCTTTGATCTCGACACCATTCAAGGGGTGCCAGCGAGGATGCTCACCACAACTGTTACCTCATAGCCGATCTAGTCCGAGAAAGCCGCCTACTTGGGTAGGCTACCACTATCGTGAACCCGGCAGGTTTACCGAAGTGGACCCAAGTGATGTGTGCGTGGTGCATAAGCCGGTCTCGGATGAGCCGTTCTCTCACTTAGCATCCAGGCCACAAGCCTACCAGAACTCCGAACTATTGCGACATCTGGACATCGAAAGGGATGAGTTAGTAAGTTGAGAGGGGTCAGTGAGCCCAATGTGTGGTTGTACTCTTCATCTTGGATCACCACACAAGAACTCGGACTTAGGGCGGTGTTCAACGAGACAACCCACCGTGTACTCCTACACAGCCTCTCATCGTTCACCTTGTATTAGGGTCGATTCACCAACACTTTTCTACCATCATCAACATGATCACTACCATCCCGACTCACATCACAGTAACAACATGGTATCATACTAAGCATGCAATAAGCGATAAACATTTGCAGGGGCCACATGATATCAAACAACTCCTACATTTGCTAGGATTGTGGTTTGCTTACTACTGTGACAAAATGATAGGTCATGCAAAGGAATGGGTTCATCTATGCGGTAGAAACGAATCATGGTGATCATCCTAAACAATGCATAAGCGAGACATGAGAGGGAAGTGGGATTTTATCGAATTGATCAATGGGGGTTTGCTTGCCTTGCTGACGAGGTTCGGGTTCTGGGTCTTCAAGGAAGGGGGCAGCCTCCTGTTCCGGTTCCACCTCTACTCGACAAACAACAAGCAAAGTAGCAAAGTAAATACAATGCACAATCACATGATGGAAGGTTGAAACTTGATGTATATGCTTTGATGTGTGAAGCAATTCCATTTAAATGGAGTATATTGCAAATTGAATTGCAAATTCAAACTCCACATTTGAATTCAACTTAACCAAGTTGCATGTGACATTGTTTGATCATTTTGAACCTTTTGGAAATGTGTATGATATTCCTCTGAAGTGTGGTTGAATTGTAGCATAATTCCATGGTTCAAGTTGCAAAATCATTTGAGTTGAATTTGAATTAATTCCAAATAATTCAAATGACATATTCTACTGGTCCCATTTTCAAATCAACTCCAACAAAGTTGAAAGTTGCATATTTGGAAAGATAATTTTCTCCTGATCATTTTTCATATATTATTTGTCCAATTTGGAGTTAATATGAATTTTCTATGAATTTCCAAAGTTGGGGGTATTTTCTGGAATTTCTAGAATTTCTTTAATTCAATTTGATTTTCTGGAAATTCATTTAATCGATTTATCGCGTCAGGCTGACGTCAAGCTGGCGTCAGGGGGGGGGCTGACAAGGGGGTCCTGGAAGCTTAGGGGAAACACTCAGTAGCTCACCGCGGTTCGAACGGAAGCAACGACAAGCTCGGGGGGGCTTCAATGGCGGCGAATCGACGGCGGCGAGCTCGCGGGTCCAGCGAGAGGTTGAAGACATTGGCATCGGCTCAGGGAGGAATTAGGGCTCCAGCTTCTGCGTGAAAACGAAGTCGATGACGAGGAACACGGTGGACTTGCCGGCTTGAGCTCTAGGGCACGGTGGCCACGTCGTCCACGGCGGTGCGCTCCGGTGAAGCTTCGGGCGGCAACGAAATCGAGCACGGGAGGAGGAGGAGGAAACTCTGGAGGGGGGGAATGGACGTGGCGTGCTCCAGGGCGTCTCCAGGTGCGAGAAGAGGGCACGGGGAGGCCTGGAAGGTGCTCGACGGCGACGTGGCGTCCACGGCTGGCTCAGTGGCATTCCATCGAGTAGCTTGGAGGCGCGGGGCGGGGAAGAAGACCCCTGTGCCCCTTTGGGCCGGCTGGGCTGGGTGGGCCGGCTTCGCCTGGGCGTCTGGTAAGGTTTTTCTGCTTTCTTTTTCTGTTTTTCTTTTCTGACATATGTTTTGCTGAGCTAAAATAAATAGCTAGGCATTTTATTAAATGCTAAAAAAAATTATGTGGCCCCATAATAATATAGACTAGCCACTTATAAAGTTTCAACATTTTTAAAATTCAAATAATTTGAATCATAACTCAAATAGGGTTATTTGATTAATTCCAAGGCACTGTTTGAATATTTGAAAAATCTATGAGAATCGGATGGGTCCCACATCACTTGATATGTGATCACACTCATTTATAAGACTTTTCAAAATTCTAACATGAATTTTTGGTGAAGATTTTTATCTGGCCTTTTGAATTAATTCATCTGGGGGGTTTCCTTCTCCCATTTTGATTTTGAAGTTGATTTCAAAGATTTATTTTGAAATTTTGACATGATGCAAGGTTACTTTGATCCTAGCACATTACCTAACAGAGGGTTCTCACACCGGGGGAGAGGGGAGAGAAAAGGAGAGTCGACAATCTTCAACACCAGCAACAAGGGACTCTGCTCCATTTCGACGTCGAACTTTGATCGAGAAACTTTCCGCAGAGAGATGGAAATGTGGGAGAACGAAACCATCAGGTGATCAAGAGGAAGAACGACAATTCAAAACGACGATCAAGGAAAGTACTCTCACTCAAATCATCAGGATACTAGGCAAGAGGACTGAATTCAACGGATGACCAAGATATAAACCAGAGTCGGACAGACTAAAGGTACTATAGGATTTCCCAAACATGAGATCGGAATCGAGACAATACGCTGCAAGCAAGGCATTGTAACGGTTCCGAAACTCCACTTACTCGAGATCCTAAAGTTTGAAGGGGGATAAGTCGAGAGAAAAAAACATATGACACTTGTCCTGACCAGAGAAAGGGTATGGAGTAAAAAGATTCCTACTCTCCGATAACTAACTTAGTAACTACGAAATAGTTTTTTTGTAGACTCGACTTCGGCCAGAGAAGGGGTCCTACGGTCGGTAAGGCTCTGATACCAAGTTGTAAGATCCGATATGCGGTACTGTTCCAGATCTAGATGTTTCCATCCAGATCCGGGGACAAAGCACATATCGGTCCCACCGCGACATATGACATAGCCATATGCCCCGGATTTCCAACATGATATCACAACATTATAGATACAAGGATACAACATCTCATACAATCGGCAAACAACTTCCTTAAATACAATACAACAGCGGAAGATACATGTCTGAGTACAGACTACAATCAAATGCCTAGTGGCAAAGAGAAAAACATCGATCCCCATAACCACACGGGTCCAGGCCCTCCGCCGGGATCCGCCTAACTAATCGTCGTCGAGTCTCCACATGAAACATCGATCACCGTACCTGTTGTCGACAAAGAATCCTGAAAAGAGTTTGGGGGTCGTATCATGAGTACAGAAGTACTCATCATCCAACTGTAGTGGTCAACTGACCCAGCTAGGACTTCATCACTCGTCATTCTAGGACAACTAATAGTTTACGGTAAGGATGGGGTAAGTGGTGAGGTTGCCGCCGCACTAGCATTTATGAAGTGGCTAACGATCTAGAGAATATGATAAGAAGCCAAGCATTCGATGAGGAATCGCCTTCAACAAGTCTTGCTATCAACTACTTACGCAAACATAACACCTATCCTATCCTTGTCCTCCTCTTCGCATCCCGACGAAGAAGAAGCAGTCAAGGCACACACACGTTGATCAAGTTATATTAAGATTATCCCAGTTGTTGTTTTCTATGAACAAGGAGTAGGTCTTAAGTCGTCCATAACCGTGGACACGGCTTCTCGAAAAGATTTAACCCTACACGGGTGTACCAACTGCCCATTACAAGGCTCCGCACGCACGCCCATATCTCTCAGTTGCTACCCATCACAGGCAATCATTTTATGATTTAGTTCCAAGAGATCCGAAACGATAGGTCCCTCTAGCTAACAACGAACAAATCCGGGTGGCCCCCAGGGAGTCGACACCCAATCCAAAAGCTGGCCACGCTCTCGGATCGGACTCTTCCGTATGGCCAAGGTCGGGTTTAGTCTCACCTATATAACAGGGGACTTCCCTAGCTCACCAGTGTGGACCAACAGAGAAACCATGTCTCCGCTTGCCCGGGTTGTTTAAAAACTGCGAGGGGATCCACCAAGCACACACACGGGGTTTCAAATGTTAAATCAGCTCGGGCCACCACTAGAAATGTTTCATGCTAGGTAGGTAAGAAAAGGGGACCCCATAAAATCCCAGACGCAGTTAGGCACGCTCAGTCTTAAAACCAATACCCGGAACTCGGATCCTAGGTGACTCGAATGGAACAAAGCATCGGGGCAGGATAGCCTAGACCTTCCATCCTTCGTCGAATATAGTCAACGTTATAATAATCATATCATCAACAACAATAAAATAATAATGTGATAGCCAAACCAAGGAGTAATAGGGTAACATCGTAGCATCCTAAGCATGCATACTAAGCAGGGGCTGAGCAACGAGCAATAGTAACATAGCAGTACATGGCTTGCTGGGAGGGGACATGGCTGTGTCGGTTTGAAAGAGGTTGTAAACAGCTGGTAAGATCAAACATCGAACCTAACCTAGTCTAGCATGCAAACCGCTGGTTGAAATAGAATGGATCATAAGTAATGTATAGTCCTTGCCTGTTGATAAGTCGGGTTCCGAAGGTGTAGTTGATCGCAAACTCGCGTCGTCTCCGAGAGGTACCCGCGGAAGCACATAAGAAGGTAAACACTGGAAAGCAATCAACGAGCAAGTATTTATTACTACGAGGCAAACACGAGCAAGCATCAACAAGAAGCAACACGAGACATCGCACCTACCGTCGAGAGCGGTTACTAACAATTTAAGTGGAGTACTCGTCACACACGACGATACCGCACGTTTACGGTGGTTCAAGTTGTTTAGCTACAGGTGATCAAAAAAGTTGATAACATGGCAAGCACAGAAGCATGGCATGGCACACAAACATGGCAAGAGGTGACGCATAAGATAAACTATCTATTCTAGTCAATTTAAGTGAGGCACAACCTAAACATGGCATACACTAAGTGTCGCACGAGAATTGAAACATTTGGTACTATTCTGTCCTAATCCATATTTTAGGTTGGTTAACAGCAGCAAATAATAGCATAAACACAAAGTACATCAAAAACTAATCAAGTTACATGTAAAGAACATTTTAATCAGAGGTACGGTTAAAAAGTTATTAAATAAACAATTTTACAGTGGCATGTGATGGTAATTAGCAGTAAACAACATGTAAACAAAGTCAAACATGGCAACAAAGCACATTTTATAAAACTAGACTCAATTCTAAGAAAGTTTCATGTTTAACAAGTCGCGAAACGAGCTACGGTCTAAAAGATACGAGCATCGCAAAAAAACAATACAATCGGCCAAATAAATAAACTAGAAAAGAAAAAGAATAAAAAAACCTAACGGGCCGAAACCAGGGGCACTATGAACTAAATAACGCCGAAGGGCGCTATATAGCAGCACACAACCAGAACTGGTCCTAGCCCAATAGCAGCAGCATCAGGAAATAAATAAAAAATAAATAAAAGGGGGCGCTCACCCTAGGGCTTCGGCCCAACATGCCGCTGAAGAGGGGAGGAGGCCGGCCTGGCTGGGCCGCTGGGGCGCCGTGTGGCCCACTACGGCGACCGAGCGAGGGCTCCTCGTCTCGACAGGAGCAGGAGGCGGCGGGGGCGGCTTCCTCCAGCCGGAGCTCGCCGGATCCGGCGTAGGTGAGGCGGGACAGCACGAGGGATGGGGGCGCAGGCGGGTACGGATCTGGGCGCTGGTGGGCGCCGGCGCAAGGTGGGCAGCAGTGAGGCCGAGCTCCAGGGCGGCGCATCCATGGCCGCGGATCGGCTAGAACTCCATGGCCATGGTGGCCCTTGCACGCAGAGAAAGAGAAGGTGAGAGGGAGAAGAAGTAGAAGAGAAAAAGAAGAAGGGGCAGAGGAGAGGAGGCGACCTGGGTGGATATGGGTCGTCGGGGAAAAGTCGGAGCACGGCGCCTCGCCGGGGCGCGGGCAGCGCTGTGGCCTGGGCTGCTGCCACGGGAGGAGAGAGGAGAGAGCAAGCTGGGTGGATATGGGTCGTCGGATCGCCAGATCTGACGGTCCAGATCACCTGGGTGCTAGGGTTTGGCTGGAAATTCGGCAAAAATGCGAAAATTGGGGCTAATTTTGGGGCAAAGTGGAGGGGGTGGCTGCAAATTTTGGCTCAGGGAAACCCTAGAAATGGGTGGGAGAGTGGTGGTCTTTATATAGCCCAGGTGGCTGGCAGTTTGCAAAAACATCCCCGGTTTTTCTCTCATGCGCGCGGTGTATACATTTCTGACCGCCGGGGGTCCGCAGGACCTCCGATTCGGGTAAAACTTCGAACTGCGCGATCAGCGTGTCGAGCCGGAGGGGGTCACCTCGCGCTGGAACTGTTCCGAGAACACTTCCCGGCGCGCTATAATCATATCCCGTTTACTTTTTAAACGGGGTTTTTCGTTCCGTTGGCTGCGGCTGGTCTCGTGCGGTTTTCGCGAAGGTGGTCGGGTGAAACCCGGTGTCGCAAAGGTCGAGTGTCAGCGTGGAAAGGGTCATTCTCCGTCCGGTACGAGATAAGAGGGGGGAAATAATAGTCGGTTGATAAATCGGGGATGCAAACAGCACAAACAAAACAGGCAATCAATCAATTCACACCGAAAACAAAATTTTTAATTTTTGTGAAATCTGGGCTGTTAGAAATTGACAACTCCTCTGTACTCGTTGGGAAGAAAAGTTATTTGCTGTGTGTGCAGCTCCAGGTCAAGGAAGCAACTTTTTTCTAAAATGGTGCCATTGTTTCCTTGCCACCTACTTGTGTCTGTTGCAGTCCTACTGGTTCGATACTAAACCTTAGCATCTTCGCTAAGGGAAACTTTTTGCTGTATACATCTCAACCTTCCACTTTGGATAACCAACGAGGGGGCGTTAATTCGTACCATCACTCGCGCTATAACCTAGATCTCCACGAGACTAAGGTTCCAAAACATCACCATTGTAATCGTTATGATTGCCTCTTCCTATTGAGGAGTCGATCCCACAATAGTGAACAAGCAAGAGTAGGTCTTTACCGCATCGACGGGGCCGAACCTGGGTAAATTGCCAAGTCCCATGTCTATGTCGACTCTCTCCTCGCATTCGCCTCGCAGCAAAGGTCCCATGATAAGTCCGACACTACGGACATCTGCCGTGACTTTCCCACGACAGTTTGCGCCCACTGTGGGGCCTGCGCTCGTAGGTGTTGATATTCTAGGGGGAGCTCTGCAAGGTATGGAAGGATTCATGGCTGGGCGAATCACCAGGAGCCGGCATGGAAAGCTTTGCATCGACGACTCGACTTGGGGCCCTGACGCCGATTCCATCGAATCCGGTTATCGGGTTCCGATCGGATCTATCCATATCCTGAATTCCCTCTGGAAACCTCGAGTCGGCGACACGCCGGCTCAAGGCATACCTTCGTTGGGTTCATCGCCGGATCTCCAGAATCGGCGCGCTCTGTCTAGTACCAGAAACCCGACGCCTCGGAAGAAACATCTGACGCTAACTCGCATCCTATTCAAAAAGCTTTTCGGACAATGGCTCCATCCGATCCGCCGGGAGCAACAGACTCGGCTCGGGAAGAGGTAAATACAACCCAGACTTTTCGCAGTACGAGCCACCATACTGCGTGACAGTGTTAATGGCAGGCACCAAAGAACAGGGAAGCCAGCCGGCTCAGGGTGCGGCGCAGAACCGGAACGTAGAGACGGCTCACAATACGGCCCCTAATCCAGATAGGGAACAGCAAAAAGTTCTCACGGGAGCGGAAGTCCTCACAGATGCCCTAAACGCCTTGGATGAAACCTTAGCTGCGCCGATGACCGCGGAAAACCAGCAAGCCTGGAGAACCAGAGTCAATGGACTCAAGGCCCAGGTGACGAGCATACGAAGGGAAATGAACTCCAAGAACGCCCAGATGGTTGAGAGAGAAACTCAACTCGCCCAAGAAACCAGGCGCTTGCGACAAGAGTCGGAATTGATAGAAGCTCAGAAACTAAGCCTCACAAACGCACGTCCCACAGGACCCGCGAGCCGGATCCCTGCTGATCTCCAGGCACGGAGACTGTTCCAGGACACGCATCAGTCGACTCCTCTAGGATACACGCCGCCAAGGCAGCACGCCCCCTCACCACGGCAGGAAAAGTTCCATACACCCCCAGATCATTTCAATAACCCCATGGAAAACGTGGTAGCAGCGAAACGGTACCTCACCAGCGTGCCCGTGCACGCAGACACTCCGGTAGACCAGGCCACTCGAGGGGTAATCGACCTACTCAAAACCGCAATCACACAACAAACCCAGTACTCACAGGGATTCCAATACTTAAATAAAACCCCATATCAAAGTATGAGCTGGCAAGCAGATTCACCGGATCTAGCCGGCTCGAGCAGCCATCGCCAGCGCAGACCTCCACCACCGATGGACCCACAGGGGGCGATAAGGATCCATGACATACCGTCCAGTTTCCACCCCGAACGACGGGTAGATCAGATGTTCCAATCTACACCCCAAGATCAAGACACCGAGTCCATCAGCAGATCTGTGGGAAATCGATGTCTGGTGCCGGCCCTACGAAATACACGCCTGCCACCATATTTCAAAGGACCACGCAAGATTGCAAACTATACAGCTGATATGGACCCGGCGGCTTGGATCGAAAGTTATGACCTAGCCATGGAAATGTTATAAGCCATCGAAGGATTCTGCGCCCGTTACCTCACAATGATGTTGGAAGGGCCGGCTCGCACATGGTTCAAAACTCTCCCAGATAATTCCGTCACCTCCTGGACGGATCTCAAGGAAATATTTATCCACAATTTCTAAGGCACATTCCGGCAAGCTACTACAATTTTCGACTTGGAGAATTGTGTCCAGAAGGAAGGAGAGTCGACCCTGAGTTGGGCACGACGGGTTGCGGAAATAACCCACTCTTCGGACACTATCACTTCCCAAACAACCGTCATCGTCTAGGAAAGGAACTGCAAGTTCGAGCCCCTAGGATATAGGAGAGCTCATGAATGCGGACATCAAATACGCCGAGTCTGACAAAACTAAAGATACTGAACCTGAACAGCATAAAGTCGTCCAGAACAAAAATTGCGGCAAAACATCCCAGAATCAGAGTCAGCAAACCAAGCGGCGACTTGATCAGACTAGTTCTGACTTGGTAGCCAACACAAATGTCGGCTCCCAAAGACAGAGGCAGGGGGGAAACAACTACCGCAAGTTGGAAGGAAATTTTCGCCCAAACAGCTTTGAAGCAGCTATGAAGAGTCCTTGCCCGACCCATAGTAAACCCGGTCGCCATGTGTAACAGCCCAGATTTCACAAAAATTAAAATTTTTGTTTTCTGCGTGAATTGGTTGATTGTCTGATTTGTTTGCGGTGTTTTCATCCCCGATTACTCGATCGGCGATTATTTTTCCCCCTCTTATCTCGTACCGGACGGAGACCGACCCTTGCCACCCTGACACTAGACCTTTGCGACACCGGGTTTCATCCGATCACTGTCGCGAAAACCGCACGAGACCAGCCGCAGCCAATGGAACGAAAACCCCGTTTAATAATTAAACGGGTTATTTTTATAGCGTGCCGGAAAGTGTTCTCGTAACGGTTCTATCGCGAGGTGAACGTCGCCGGCTCGACGCGCTGATCGCACAATTCGAAGTTTTACCCGAATCGGAGGTCCTGCGGACCCCCGGCTGTCAGAAACGTAAGCCCCGCGTGCGCGAGAGAAAAACCGGGAATGTTTTTGCAAACTGCCAACCACCGGGGCTATATAAAGACCACCACACTCCCACCCCTTTGTAGGGTTTCCCAAGCCACAAAATTACACCCAACCCCCTCCACTTTGCCAGATCTGCCCAATTTTTTCCTCCAATTTCGAAACCCTAGCCCTGGACACTCCCAGAGCCGTCGGATCACAGATCGGGCGGCTCCCAGGCCGCCACGTCGCCCCAGCCACCCGTGGGCAGCTCCTCCCTGGACGCCCGCACACCCGAGCCTCACCCCACTAGCAGCCGCCGTCGCCGTTGCTCCGGCCGGCGCGGCCCGCGTCTCGGCGCGCAGCACCACCCCGGTGAGCCTCGGCGCGCGCCCCTCCTCTCTCTGGTCTCTCTCCTCCCCCAAATCCTCTCCTCTCTCTGTGTGTGTGGCAAGGTCGAGCTGCCATGGCCAAGTCAGAGCTCATGCCGCCACCGCCCCAGGCTCCGACCACGACCCCGTCGCCCCTGCCTCCGGATCCGCCTCCTCCGCCCTCACCGCGCCCCGTTCCCGACCTCCCCTGTCGCGCCCCTCGCCGGACCATAGCCGGTCGATTGCAGCGCCGCCGCCAGCCGGTGGACGGTCGCCCTGGCCGCGATCCAGAGCGGGATCGGGCAGGTGCCAGCCAGCCGTCGCGCCAGGTGGGCCGGCCTCGAACTCAAGCGGCCTAGGAGCGCCCCCAGGCCCAGCTCACGAAGCCCTGACCTGCTGCCGCTTGCCTGTGGGCGAGGCTCCTTTATCCCACGCCCACTGCCTCCTGGGCCAGGCCCGCTAGGGGTGAGCTCACCTTTTTTTATTTATTTTTTCCCTGTAGCGCTAGATGAGCTCGACCCAGTCATTTTTATCGCCTGAGCGTCTGTTAACTATTTAGCGCTCGCCCCTGCTAGGCCCGGTTAGTGTATTTCGGCCCGAGTATGATTTATTATTTTTCTGGATAGTTTTAATTGGCAGATTTATTTATTTTCTTAGGGTAGCTCGGATCGTGACGCTTTAAACATGAAACTTGCTTAGTATTTTGTGTAGATTAATAAAATGTGCTATTTTGCCCTGTTTGACTTTGTTTACATGTTGTTTGACTGCTAATTACAACCTTGCCACTGTAACTTGTTTATTTAATAACTTTTTAACCGTTGCTCTGTTTAAAATGCTCTTTATATGTAACGTGACTAGAATTGGATGTAGATTGTGTTTATGCTGCTCTTTATTGCTAATAAAAATAATAAAATATTGTTTAGGGAAAAACAGTACCAAATGCAATAAATATCGTTGGGTCCGTGATAGTCGCCATGTATAGGTTTTACCCCCCACTTAAAGTGACTAGGTTAAATAGTTTATCTTATGCTTCACCTCTTTTCATGTTTGGGTGCTATGCCATGCTTGGGTGAGAAGCCATGTTAATAACCTTTGCTCACCTTGTGTAGCTAAACAACTTGAACAATCGTAAAACATGCGGTATCGTCGTGTGAGACGAATGCCCCACCTAACCTTTTAGTAACCGCTCTCGATGGTAGGTGTGATGTCTCGTGTTGCCTTCTTGTTGACGCTTGCTCGTGTTTTCTTCGTAGTAATAGATGCTTGCTCGTTGATTGCTTTCCAGTGTTTACCGTCTTGTGTGCTTCCGCGGGTACCTTCGGAGACGATGCGAGCTTGCGATAAACTACACCTTCGGAACCGGACTTATCAACAGGCAAGGACTATACATTACTTATGATCCATTCTATTTCAACCAGCTGTTTGCATGCTATCCTAGGATAGGTTCGATGTTTGATCCTACCACATGTTTACATCCTCTATCAAACCGATACAGCCATGTCCCTTCCCAGCAAACCTTGTACTGCTATGTTACTATTGCTCATTGCTCAGCCCCTGCTTAGTATGCATGCTTAGGATGCTACGATGTTACCTCCTGTTACTCCTTGGTTTGGGATATGACATTATTATTATTGTGATGGATGATATGATTATTATAAATGTTGACTATATTCGACGAAGGATGGAAGGTCTAGGCTATCCCGCCTCGACGCTATGTTCCATTCGAGTCACCTAGGATCCGAGTTCCGGGTATTGGTTTTAAGACTGAGCATGCCTAACCGCGTGTGGGATTTTATGGGGTCCCCTTTTCTTACCTACCTATTTAAAAAATTTCTAGTGGTGGCCCAAGCTGATTTACCATTTGAAAACCGTGTGTGTGTCTGTTGGGTCGCTCCTTGCAAATATTCTTTAAAATAACTTGGGTCAGCTGAGACATGGTTCTCTTGTTGGTCCACCCCAGGGAGCTAGGGGGCTGCCCACATCTGTTTTGGTAGCTAACCCGACCTCATCCAGACGGTAGAGGCCAATTCGAGTGCGTGACCGGCTTTTGAGTTGGATGTCGACTCACAGGGGGCCACCCGGATTTGTTCGTTGTTAGCTAGAGGGACCTGTCGTTTCGGATCTCTCGGAACTAAATCATAAAATGGTTGCCTATCATGGGTAGCAACTGAGAGAGATGGGCGTGCGTGTGGAGCCTTGTAATGGGAAGTTGGTACACCCCTGCAGGGTTAAATCTTTTCGAGAAGCCGTGTCCACGGTTATGGACGACTTGAGATCTACTCCTTGTTCATAGACAACAACAACTGAGATAATCTTAATATAACTTGATCAACGTGTGTGTGTGCCTTGGCTGCTTCTTCTTCGTCGGGACGCGAAGAGGAGGACAAGGATAGGATAGGTGTTATGCTTGCGTAAGTAGTTGATAACAAGACTTGTTGGAGGCGATTCCTCATTGAATGCTTGGCTTCTTACCTAACTCTCTAGACCGTTAGCCACTTCATAAATGCTAGTGCGGCAGCAACCTCACCACTTACCCCATCTGTACCATAAACTACTAGTTGTCCTAGAATGACGAGTGATGAAGTCCTTGCTGGGTCAGATGACCACTACAGTTGGATGCTGAGTACCTCAGTACTCATGATACTACCCCCAAACTCTTTTTAGGGTTCTTGATCGACAACAGGTATGGCGATCGACGTTTCACGTGGAGACTCGATGACGACTAGTTAGGCGGATCCCGACGGAGGGCCTGGACCCGTGTGGTTATGGGGATCGATGTTTTTATCTTTTCCACTAGGAATTTGCTTGGATTCTGTACCCATACATGTATCTTCCACTGTTGCATGGTATTAAGGCAGTTGTATGCCGATTGTATGAGATGTTGTATCCTTGTATCTAATGTTGTGATATCATGTTGGAAATCCGGGGCATATGACTTCGTCATATGTCGCGATGGGACCGATATGTGCTTCGTCCCCGGATCCGGATGGAAACATCTAGATCTGGAACAATACTGCATATCGGGCCTTACACCTAGCCAACCACACTTGGGAAGATTACAATTTTATGAAAGAATTTGCATGACGTGGGAACCAGGGACCTCCCGGGTCAGGTGGGGGAGCCGGCCAGAACGGCAACAACCAGAATCCTGGCTACCAAGGAGCCGACACAATGCCTCAACACCAAGGACCCGGAGGAGGGGCCCAGCAAAATCAGCCAGGGCTCGCTGGATTCCAAGCAAACCCGAAACAACTTCATGACCGTGAAGCATATCACATTTTCACCACCAGCAGTTGCAGGAGGGATAGGAAGCTGCAACGAAGAGCCCCCATGGCTGTGAATGCAGAGCCGGCTTGGCCCAGGTGGCTTAATTGGTCAGAACAGCCAATCACTTGGACAAGGGACGACCACCCCCCGGTGGTGGATAACCCGGGGGCCCTGGCTCTAGTAGTCTCTCCACAAATTGGAGGATACACACTTGACAAAGTTCTCATGGACGGAGGAAGCAGCATCAACATCCTTTACTACGAAACTTTTCGCAGGATGGGGCTGACCCAAAAACAGCTGCAACCCTCCAACACCATTTTCCAAGGAATAGTCCTAGGCAAGTCAGCACATCCGATAGGCAAAATTTACCTAGACGGCTTTTGGAAACGCTGAGAATTTCCGCTCCGAGATACCCTTCGGAGTGGTAAAACTTCAGAGCCCATATCACGCCATGTTGGGCAGACCGGCTTACGCCAAATTCATGGCTCGGCCATGTTATGTCTACCTGGAACTAAAGATGCCGGGTCCTAATAGCCCAATCACCGTCGATGGAAGTCGGTCCAGGGAAGTGGAATGTGACGAACAACACATCAAATTTTCCGAGTCGACACGCACCAAAGAGGACTTGTCAGTATACCAAGAAAAGGTAGACCCGGCAGACCCCACAATCCTGAAGAAACCGAATCCTGACAACAACCCAATGTTTCAACCGGCTCAAGATACAAAGAAAGTCGACTTTATCCCTGGTGACTCTTCTCAGCAGTTCATCATCAGGATGGAGTTATCTAATAAATAGGAAAGCGCGCTCATCAAGTTCCTCCGTGAGAATCGGGAAATCTTCGTCTGGAAACCCTCTGATATGCCAGGTGTCCCGAGGGAACTCGCAGAGCACCACCTAAATATAGATCCAAAGCTGAAGCCGGTCAAGCAATTCCTTCCCGGGTTCATCATGGAAGTCTTCTATCCAGAATGGCTCGCAAACCCGGTCCTCGTTTTGAAAAATAACGGGACCTGGCGCGTGTGGATCGACTACACAGACTTAAACAAGGCCTGCCCGAAGGATCCCTTCGCGCTGCCTCGTATTGACCAAATCGTAGACTCGACTGCGGGATGTGAGCTCCTATGCTTCCTTGACGCCTACTCTGGTTATCACCAGATCAAGATGGCCGTCGAAGATCAAGAAAAAACGGCTTTCATCACTCCCTTCTGGATCTGCTGTTACACTTCTATGCCCTTTGGCCTCAAGAATGCGGGAGCCACATATCAACGAACAATGCAGAGTTTCCTCAAAGAGTAGATTGGGCGCAACGTGCATGCTTATGTGGATGACATAGTGATCAAGTCCCAATTGGCCGACACACTCATAAGTGACTTGACGGAAACCTTAAAAAATCTGCGCAAGTACCAGATGAAGCTAAACCCGGCCAAATGCACCTTCGGGGTACCTGAAGGTAAGATCCTTGGATACATAGTATCAGAGAGAGGTATCGAGGAAAACCCATAGAAAAAAACGCCGTCATGACTCTTCAGAAGCGGGCCTCAGTAAAGGGAGTCCAATGACTCACAGGATGCGTAGCCGCTCTGAGTCGGTTCGTAAGCCGACTTGGTGAAAAAGGCAATCCCCCTGTATTGAATTCTGAGGAAATCAGAAACATTTGTCTGGGATGACGAAGCCGATCAGGCCCTAGAATGATTGAAGAAGCAACTATCCCAGGCTCCAATCTTAGCGGCTCCCAAACCAAAGGAACCTATGTTACTTTATATCGCCGCCAACAATCAAGCAGTCAGCGTTGTGGTTGTTCTTGAGCGTATGGAAGCCGGCAAAGAGCACCCCCTGCACAAGCCAGTTTACTACGTCAGTGAGGTTTTGACCCTATCAAAGCAGCGTTATCCTCACTGGCAGAAATTGGTTCTTGGTGTATTCATGGCGAGTCGGAAACTTAAACACTACTTTCAGGAGCACCCCATAACTGTGGCCAGCTCAGCACCACTTGGAGATATCATCGAAAATCGGGAAGCGACGGGAAGGATTGCAAAGTGGGCCATAGAGTTGGGGGCTTATCACATCAAATAGCAGCCGCGAACGGCCATCAAGTCCGAGGCGTTCGCCGACTTCATCAATGACTAGACAGAAATCCAAACATCTCCGGATAAGCCAGTCACCAAATATTGGACGATGCACTTCGATGGAAGCCGGCAGCTCCAAGGGTCAGGAACCGGCGTGGTTCTTACCTCACATAAAGGGGAGAAATTCTTCTATGTTCTACAGCTGTAGTTCACCTGTACCAATAATGCAACATAATATGAAGCCTTACTTCATGGACTACGTCTGTATCGTGAGATGA
The DNA here is from genome assembly GCA_950022295.1 of Bromus sterilis. NCBI lineage: Eukaryota > Viridiplantae > Streptophyta > Magnoliopsida > Poales > Poaceae > Bromus > Bromus sterilis. The sequence continues at coordinate 180,279,383 of OX465595.1, forward strand.
ACATAAGTTGGATCCAATGTTATGGCGACTCTGATCTCGTTTCTCAACAAGTGTCAGGAAAATGCGATTCCAAAAATCCCATAATGGCATCTTATCGACGAGAGGTGCAAAGACAAGCCGGATTTTTCGTTGGATACCAGGTGGATCACGTGGACCGTCGGGAAAACGAAGCAGTAGATGCTCTCTCCCGACTCGGATCTCAGCGAAAGCCGGTCCCTCCAAACGTATTCCTGGATGTCCTAACAAAGCCGTCTGTGCAACCACCAACAGAGCAAGACATAACAGAGCCGGATCGAGATCCGGCTTTGGTTGCTGCAATTCATGCTACACCCTCATGGGTCATACCTTACTTGGATTACAAGACTCGAGGAATCCTTCCTCAAGATGAGATGTTGGCCAGACAAATCGTTAGGAGAAGCCAATCCTTTGTACTCATCAATGGTGAGTTACATCGACGGAGTTCCGCATATGTTTGTCGGGACCCGGGGTTAGCGTATGCAAGTCCAGTTAAGGCATAGTCATATGGAGAGCCGAGAACCGTACCCACTTGTCTAAGCAGACAAGGCCAAGCACAGAACGTTCTCGGAAAGCATTGTACGTGAGGGGCATCCCATCCAGGCCGGATGATCAACTGAGATGTGTCCTCATCATCCGCAAACAAGTCAAATGATATGGGTGGTGAACTCCCATATTCAAAGACAACTCGCCTCAACCATACTATCGACTATCTCAAAACTCTTACATAGACTTACTCCAGCCCGATCACTTAGTCGGGGTCTAGGGCGGGCTCGATCATACCACAAAGTGTGCACGAGACAGAGTCTTGAACAATCGCATCGCGATGCCCCAAGCTGCGCACATCTAAGGGCCACTTGGTGTATGAAAGACCGCCAGCCAGAACACAACTAAGGTCTCGAAAACCCATTCAAAGACATGCATGTTATAAACATACACGCAGCACACATGCCTTGTATGAACAGCAGGTACCATTGCAATTCTCTACAAAGTGTACAATTTTATTGATAACTCTTATAGAGTGCAAACAGAGATCACAAACATGTGATCCAACATTACAACACACATGGAAGCAAATTATGTCTGAGTACAGACAAGTTTAACAAATGGCTTAAGAAGCCTTATTTAAACACAAGCCGTCCACGAGGGAACTAGTCGTCTGACTGGGACTAGACTAGTTGGTCTTCAGTCGTCCAGCTCGATGAAGAAGCCACCTTCGGGGTCAGTGGCATCATCTAAAACAGAGATTAAGAAAACGTGAGTACAAAGTCGTACTCATCAAGACTTACATAGGAGCTATACTACTCATGCACATGGATCAAGGTAAAGGGAGGTGGGGTTCACTTGCAGAAGTGCCATCTTTGGCTTGGCTAATCCTGAACTACGAGTACCAGACTTTGAGGTAAGAAGCGTACACGAGTCCACTACTTTCTCCAACCAATACACCACTATGGTGCCTTCCTCGACTTCCCCACGAGGAAGCACGCCATAGCACTCACACTTATCTTGGTGTGTTTTAGAAGTATCCGGTTCAAGTTATCTAATAATCAAGCTAAGCTTTCCAAGCAGTCCATAACCGCGGACACGGCTATTCGAATAGTTTTGTTAACCTTGCAAGGGTGTACCGCTACACACACATGACCATCATTTACCGCCTTTGATCTCGACACCATTCAAGGGGTGCCAGCGAGGATGCTCACCACAACTGTTACCTCATAGCCGATCTAGTCTGAGAAAGCCGCCTACTTGGGTTGGTTACCACAATCGTGAACCCGGCCGGTTTACCGAAGTGGACCCAAGTGATGTGTGCGTGGTGCATAAGCCGGTCTCGGATGAGCCGTTCTCTCACTTAGCATCCAGGCCACAGACCTACCAGAACTTCGAACTATTGCGACATCTGGACATCGAAAGGGATGAGTTAGTAAGTTGAGAGGGGTCAGTGAGCCCAATGTGTGGTTGTACTCTTCATCTTGGATCACCACACAAGAACTCGTACTAGGGCGGTGTTCAACGAGACAACCCACCGTGTACTCCTACACAGCCTCTCATCGTTCACCTTGTAATAGGGTCGATTCACCAACACTTTTCTACCATCATCAACATGATCATTCCCATCCCGACTCACATCACAGTAACAACATGGTATCATACTAAGCATGCAATAAGCAGTAACATTGCAGGGGTTACATGATGTCAACCAACTCCTACATTTTCTAGGATTGTGGTTTCCTTACTACTGTGACAAAATGATAGGTCATGCAAAGGAATGGGTTCATCTATGCGGTAGAATCGTAACATGGTGATCATCCTAAACAATGCATAAGCGACACATGAGAGGGAAGTGGGATTTTATCGACATGATTAATGGGGGTTTGCTTGCCTTGCTGACGAGGTTCGGGTTCGGGGTCTTCAACGAAGGTTGCAACCTCTTGCTCCGGTTCCACCTCTACCCGACAAACAAAGCACGAAGTAGCAATCAATAAGAATGCAATGCTCAAGCACATGAATGAATGTTGAAACTTGAAATATAAGTTTTGATGTGTGAGGCAATTCCATTTAAGTGGAGTATATTGCATTTGAAATGCAAATTCAAACTCCACATTTGAATTCAACATTAACCAAGTTGTATGTGATATAGTTTGATCATTTTGAAACAACTTCAAATGTGTATGATATGCCTCTGATGTGTGGTTGAATTATAACACAAATCCATGGTCAAGTTGCAAGATCATTTGATTTGAATTTGAATTAAATTCAAATAAACCAAATGACATATGCTACTGGTCCCAATTTAAATTCAACTCAAACATAGTTGAAAGTTGCATATTTGGAAAGATAATTTTCTCGTGATCATTTTTCATATATTATTTGTCCAATTTGGAGTTAATATGAATTTTCTATGAATTTCCAATGTTTGGGGTATTTTCTGGAATTTCTGGAATTCTTTTAATTCAAATAATCTCTGGAAATTCATTTAAATTGATTTATTGCGCAAGTGCTGACGTCAGGGGGGGGCTGACAAGGGGGTCCCACCTGTCAGTGGCTGGGTTCACTTAACCGGTGGGTTAAGTTAATCCAGTGGCTTAACTAAGCCACTGGGCCCACTAGTCAGTGACCCAGGGGGTCATTAGCCAGGTGATTAACGGGGGGGGGGGGTCTGGCTAACTCGCCGGCGGCTAAACGCCGGCGACTGGAGTCACGGCGGCGCTGCTCGTTCTTCCTCTCCTGGCCTCCAAACTCTGCGCCGAGACCACCGTTCAAAAGCCCGTGAAGAGCCGCGTCGAAAGCACCACTTGTACGTCGCCGGGGAGGTCGCGTTCGTCGACTGCTTCGACTTTGGCGGCGACAGAACCACGGCGAGGTCGCAGTCGTCGTTGTGGTGCACGGTTGGAGTCGATTCGGGGCCTGTTCGAATGCTAGCACGTGTAGGAGTCAAACGGAAGCACTGGGGGTTCACGACGAGCACTGGAGCGAGGAGGACGACGACCATGGCGGCGAGGTGCTCGGGTTCCCATGGCAGATCCGGCTAGAGGAAACAATCGAGGGGGGAGAAAGAGGGGTTTATCTTGCGAGCTCACCCTGAATCTATCTGGAGTGGTGGCTTGCTCGGGGAGGCGCTGGAGTTGCCGGAATTCCAAGTCGATCCACGGCGGCCGGCGATGAAGACGACGAAGCTAGCGAGCTCGTGGAGGCATCCGGCTCCAATTCCTTCTGCAGATCGATGAAGACGACGACGACGAAGAGCTTGGACACGGTCTTGGGGCTTCTAGGCGTCAATGGCTACGCGGGGGATCAACGGTGCTCCGGCGTCCTTCTCGGGCGGCGACGAAACGGGCGAGAGAGGAGGGAAGGGAGCTCGTGGAGGGGGGGAATGGATCAGGGAGGCTGCGGGGCGTCTCCAGGTGCGAGAAGAGGCAACAGGGAGGCCTGGAAGCTCTCGACGGCAACGTGGCGTCCCCGGCTAGCTCGGTGGCATTCCACCGAGAAGCTTGGAGGCGCGGGACGGGGAAGAAGACGCCGCTGCCCCTGTGGGCCGGCTGGGCTGGGGTGGGCCGGCTTCGCCTGGGCGTCTGGTAAGCTCTTCTGCTTCCTTTTCTATTTTTCTTTTCTGTTTTCTCTTCTGACATTTGTTCTGTTTAGCTAAATAAAATAGCTAAACATTTTATTAAATGCTGAAAACTTTTATGTGGCCTCATAATAAAATAGACTAGCCACTTATAAAGTTTCAACATTTTTAAAATTCAAATAATTTGAATCTTAAATCAAATAGGGGTATTTCTTTAATTCCAAGGCACTGTTTGAATATTTGAAAAATCTATGAGCATGGGGTGGGTCCCACATCACTTGATATGTGATCACACTCATTTATAAGACATTTCAAAAATCTAACATGAATTTTTGGAGAAGATTTTTATCTGGCCTTTTGAATTAATTCATCTAGGTGGTGTTCCTTCTCCCATTTGCTTTTGATTTTTTGATTTCAAAGATTTCTTTTGAAATTTTGACATGATGCAAGGTTACTTTGATCCTAGCACATTACCTAACAGAGGGTTCTGACAACTCGCCCCCACTCAACAAAATCTCATCCCGAGATTCAGAAGTCTGCGAGAGGAAGGTGGGGTACTCGGCAATGAGACGGTCTTCTCTTTCCCACGTAGCTTCTCTTTCAGAGTGGTGTGACCATTGCACTTTCAAAAACCTAATGTTTTGACGACGAGTGACACGCTCTGCGGAATCAAGAATACGAACGGGGTATTCTCGATAAGAAAGGTCATCTTGGAGATCAAGCGTTTCATGGTCGACTTCGCGGATGGGGTCCTTGAAGCAACGCCTGAGTTGGGACACATGGAATACATCATGTACTCGGGAGAGGTGCGGAGGTAGTTCAAGTTGGTAGGCAACTTCTCCACGTTTAGCAATAATGCGGAAAGGTCTGATGTAACGTGGGGCCAATTTGCCTTTGATACCGAAACGTTGGGTTCCCTTCAGAGGAGTAACCCGGAGGTAAGCCTTCTCATCCAGGTTGTAGCTCTCTTGCCTATGATGACGATCATAGTAGCTTTTCTGACGAGACTGGGCTGCTCTCAATTGATCACGAACAATGCGAACTTGCTCTTCTGCTTCCTTGATCATATCCGGTCCAAAGAATTGTCTTTCACCGGTTTCTGACCAGTTTAGTGGTGTTCGACATCGTCGTCCATATAGGAGTTCAAAAGGAGCCATGTTCAGACTAGATTGAAAACTATTGTTATAAGAAAATTCGGCAAATGGAACAGACTTCTCCCAATTCTTTCCGAATGAGATAACACAAGCTCTGAGCATGTCTTCAAGAATTTGGTTAACCCTTTCGACTTGACCGCTAGACTGAGGATGGAAAGCCGTACTAAAGGAGAGATGAGTTCCCATATCATTTTGAAAGCTTCCCCAAAATCTAGAGGTGAAAAGGCTACCACGATCAGAATTGATTTCCAAAGGAACACCATGAAGGGATACAATTCTAGAGACGTACAAGTCCGCTAACTGGCTAGCAGTTATAGACTCGCGAACCGGAAGGAAGTGAGCAACTTTGGAAAGCCTATCTATGACAACGAAGATGGCATTGTTTCCTTTCTGGGTTCTTGGAAAGTCGGTCATGAAGTCCATACCAACTTTGTCCCATTTCCACTCGGGACCAGACAAAGGTTGAAGTGTACCAGCAGGTCTTTGATGTTCTGCCTTAATGCGACGACAAACATCACATTCGGCAACAAACTGAGCAATGTCTCTCTTCATCCTAGTCCACCAAAATCTCTGGCGTAGATCTCGGTACATTTTTGTGCTACCGGGATGAATCGAGAGGGGTGTGTCATGGGCTTCCTTGAGGATGAGTTGCCTTAGTTCCTTATTCTTAGGTACTACCAAACTATTTTCAAAGAATACCATTCCCTTGCTATCTGTGGAGAAACATTTAGCAACTCCGCTAGCAATGTTCTCCTTGATCCGGCGAACACCTCGTTCACGCCTTTGGGCAACTATGATTTGATCCTCAAGAGTTGGTTTCGCCACCAAGGTAGAAAGATAGCCATGAGGAACAATCTCAATATTTAGCTTGCGAAAGTCCTCATGAAGAATTGGTTGATACTGTTGTAACATGAGGTTGTTACAATACGACTTACGACTTAGTGCATCAGCCATGACATTGGCTTTGCCTGGGGTGTAAGAAATTACTACGTCGTAATCTTTTATCAACTCAATCCAGCGTCTTTGCCTGAGATTAAGATCTGGCTGGGTGAAAACATATTTGAGGCTTTGGTGGTCGGAATAGATCTCACAACGATTACCAAGGAGGTAATGTCGCCAAGTTGTTAGGGCATGAACTACAGCAGCGAGTTCAAGGTCATGGGTAGGTTAGTTCTCTTCATGTGGCCGCAACTGGCGTGAAGTATAAGCTACCACATGTCGATCTTGCTGAAGTATGCATCCTAACCCTTGCCGTGATGCATCACAATAGATCTCGAAATCCTTTTTGGTGTCTGGAGGTGCAAGTACAGGTGCAGAAGTCAATCTTCCTTTTAGCTCTTGAAAGCTTTCCTCGCACTTGGGAGTCCATAAGAATTTGTTATCTTTCTTGAGGAGTTCAGTTAGAGGCTTTGCAACTTTAGAAAAGTTCTCGACGAAGCGACGGTAATAGATGGCTAGGCCAAGAAAACTCCTAACTTGCTTAACCGATTCAGGTGGAGTCCAGTCAAGGACGGCCTGAACTCTCTCGGGATTCACAGCAATGCCTTTGTTAGAAATCACGTGGCCTAAGTAGGTCACTTCTGGTAGCCAGAATTCGCACTTGGAGAATTTAGCATACAGGCGATGCTCTCTAAGTTTCATCAATACCAGCCTTAAGTGTTCGGCATTTTCTTCTTCATTCTTCGAGTATATAAGGATGTCATCGAGGTAAACCACGACGAACTGGTCCACATACTCCATGAAGATCGAATTCATCATGCGTGAGAAAGTGGCGGGGGCATTGGTTAAACCAAAGGACATGACGGTGTACTCATAAAGACCATAACGAGTAGTAAAAGCCGTTTTGGGAATGTCCTCATTTCGGATCTGTATTTGATGATAACCTAATCTCAAATCCATCTTGGAGAAGACAGAGGATCCTGCAAGTTGATCATAAAGATCATTGATCCTGGGCAATGGGTACTTGTTCTTTATCGTCGCTAAGTTTAGGGGGCGATAGTCTACGCACATCCTTTCTATTCCATCTTTCTTCGTTACGAACAGAACGGGGCAACCCCATGGCGATGAGCTAGGGCGGATGAAGCCTTTCTCCAACAAAGCTTCCAGTTGGGTTTTAAGCTCAGCTAACTCACGTGGGGCCATTTTGTATGGGCGTCTAGAAATTGGTGCGGTTCCTGTGGCAAGATCCACTATAAACTCTACACATCTATCGGGTGGCATGCCCGGTAGCTCTGCAGGAAAGACATCCGGGAAGTCACGAACCACCGGAATATCTTCAAGTTCGGGAAGGGGAAGTACATTCAAGGAATGCACTTGGGTTCTTGTTCTGGGTGAGGTATAGTTGACTGTTTTTCCTGAAGGGTGGGTGAGTTTCACGGATTTGCCTTTGCAATCCAGGTAGGCATTCTGTCTTGATAGCCAATCCATGCCAAGGATGATATCAATGTCTGAAGACTTGAGGGCTATGAGTGAAGCAAGGAATACTAAACCCTCAATTGCAATCTGATTACCATGGCTTACTCTATTAGTTTGCCATCTTGACCCTGGAGTTTAAATAATCATTGGAGTGGACAATTCAACAAAAGATAACTCATGACGAAGTGCATAACTTTCCGACATGAATGAATGAGATGCTCCTGGGTCGAAAAGAACGGAAGTAGGACCAAAATTGACTTGGAGCGTACCAAGAATAACGTCAGTGGTGTCGTCAGTCTCTTCGGCGGCAATCTGGTTCACACGTCCACGAGTAGCGGGAGGAGAGGGTTTGGCGGTGTAGACCTTCTGGGGTGGCTTGCCACGACCATTGTTGTTGTTGTTGCCTCCGGCACATGGTGGAGCATTCTGATGCTGGAGCTGGTTCTGGGGACACTCGCGAGAGTAGTGGCCTGCCTGACCACACTTGTAACAGGCTCCGAAAACAGTGCGTGGAGCTGGGTTGTTTGGTGGAGTTGGGTGGAACTGGGTTGGTGGACGAGGCGCCACATAGGATGGCCTCGGTGGGTTGTTCTGGCGGAACATGCTGTTTGGAATCCAGATCTTGCGCTTCTGGGAGCTAGAACTGGATGAACCATCATCTCTGGGGTGTTTGCGAAAATAGTTGGGGGTGTTCATGTCCTCTGCTTTGATGGCCTTGTTGACAAGGACCTGGAATTTGGCAAAGTCATGAAGATTGAGTTCACGACGGAGTCCAGTGTTGAGGCCACGACGGAACCTCTCTTGCTTCTTGGAGTCGGTGGAGACTTCTTCGGTAGCATAACGAGCCAGCCGGTTGAACTCACGACTAAACTCATCAACGGTCCTTCTGCCTTGGGTGAGGTTGCAGAATTCCTCACGCTTGCGGTCCATAAGACCCTTGGGAATGTGGTGCTCGTGGAAGGACGTGCAGAATTCCTCCCAAGATGCAGGCGGTCCAACGGGACGCATATTCAGAAAGTTCTCCCACCAAGAACTAGCTGCACCTTCGAGGTGATAGGTGGCATAGCTGACCTTGTCACCAGTTGCAACACGGCCTGCTTGGAGCTTCCTCTCGATGCTGCGAAGCCAGTCATCGGCGTCAAGGGGCTCGGTGGAGTAACTAAAAACCGGGGGATGAAGTCGGATGAAGTCGTTCAGGGACACCAACTCATTGCGCTGCTGAGTGGTGTTGCGAGCAATGACTTCCAACAGGTGGTGAGAGTATCGGCGGTTCCTCTCGACTTCCAACAGAACCTGTGCCATCGTGGGTGGGGGTGGAAGGTTGCCTTCCTCCTGATCATTCCCACGACCTTGGTTACGACCAACCTGGCCATGGGTTCCTTGAGACATCCTAAAGGTGAAAAATCAAAGTCAAACAGAGTTGATTGGGAGAGTCTAAACAAGGTATTGAAGTACTGGAAGGATTACAGAGCAAAGGAAGTAATCATCTTGACAACATGGTGATAAAAGCATACAAGCCATATATTCACAAGCTGTCACAGAAACCATACATCGTTTTAGTACAAGCACCGAGCTAATACAAACGTGATGAAGATGATACATCCTTCAGAGGCACTCTGACTTCCTATACATTATTTATCTAAGCCTCTGGAACTTAGACACCTTGCATACAATATACTAAGATACTACTACATCATCACTAAGTAAGACCACAGGCGGTCTCACTCATCTCCATCTCCATAGTAGTCCTCGTAAAAGTTACCCGCGTATCCCGGTAGCTGGAGGTGACCATCGGAAAACACGGAGGATTGTGGACCTTGATATCCATTTGGGCAAGGATGGGGCCTAGGTCCAGCGTAGGGTGGAAGCAAAGGACCACGGGGTGGAAAAATGCCTCCAATCTCGGGACAAGCAACTCGAGAAGGCATCTGAGTCCTCACTAGGTAGATCGCATCATGCTCGACTGATCCAACGCTCACAAAGGGAGCCAAAAGTGTAAGTGCTCGATACAGACGAACACGGGTGGCGTGGAGCTCAAAACGGAGAGCGCGGGCATCACGATCTCTGTCACTAGCAAACCTAGCAGTCACCTGAAGTGCTGGATCCTCTGCAGAGTGATCTGAGTAGAGTCCGGTGTAATATCCCTCTTCTCCTGGAAGTGCAGCAGGGATATAGAGGAAAGAGGTCTCTCTCAGCAAAGTGTGCTCCTCTCTCAGCATTGTCATACATGAGTATGCAGCATCCTGCACAGCCATGTTCTCGGTAACGCCAATGCCATGTCCAAAGTGGATAGGCTGGGTGACTCCAACGTGGTGCGGATAGATCCGGACAATGCAGTGGAACTGCGTCTGGTTGAAGTCGTGAAACTGCTCCTCGACGGTGTACTCAGGGTACCACCGATATCCCACATAGGACATCATCTCGATCAACGTGTCGGGATGGCCACGCACACCGAGGCACCTGGTCAAACGAACAATCTGTCGAGGGGGAAGATCTCCCATCTGAAACAGAAGGAGTTTGCAAATGCATCAGATTATGAGATAAACCTGGAATGACTCGGATAGCACAACGGTTGTAATTGTAAGAAATGACAATTTCTTCCAACATGGAAACATCACTTACATACGATGTAATAAAACAGGGAGCATAACCACTCTAACAAACCGATCACAACTTTCCTACGGCTATGAGGAAGCAAACAATGAGATGTTCTAATCAGACAGAGGAGAGCCTAGTCCTATCTTCCCATAGAATAAGATGAGGGTGACTCAGAACTCAGAACGAAGGGGGTAAGGAGAAAAAACAGAAGCCTTACATTGTTCCCTTATATACCCAGAGTAACTATATAACTATAGCAAGCTAGACTCAACTTCGGCCAAGGCTACTAGTCCTACAGTCAGTCCTGCTCTGATACCAAGTCTGTCGGGACCCGGGGTTAGCGTATGCAAGTCCAGTTAAGGCATAGTAGTATGGAGAGCGGAGAACCATACCCACTTGTCTAAGAAGACAAGGCCAAGCACATAACGTTCTCGGAAAGCATCGTACGTGAGGGGCATCCCATCCAGGCCGGATGATCAACATAGATGGGTCCTCATCGTCCGCACACAAGTCAAATGATATGGGTGGTGAACTCCCATATTCAAAGACAAGTCGCCTCAACCATACTATCGACTATCTCAAAACTCTTACATAGACTTACTCCAGCCCGATCACTTAGTCGGGGTCTAGGGCGGGCTCGATCATACCACAAAGTGTGCACGAGACAGAGTCTCGAACAATCGCATCGCGATGCCCCAAGCTGCGCACATCTAAGGGCCACTTGGTGTATGAAAGACCGCCAGCCAGAACACAACTAAGGTCTCGAAAACCCATACAAAGACATGCATGTTATAAACATACACGCAGCACACATGCCTTGTATGAACAGCAGGTACCATTGCAATTCTCTACAAAGTGTACAATTTTATTGATAACTCTTATAGAGTGCAAACAGAGATCACAAACATGTGATCCAACATTACAACACACACGGAAGCAAATTATGTCTGAGTACAGACAAGTTTAACAAATGGCTTAATAAGCCTTATTTAAACACAAGCCCTCCACGACGGAACCAGTCGTCTGACTCGGACTAGACTAGTTGGTCTTCAGCCGTCCAGCTCGATGAAGAAGCCACCTTCGGGGTCAGTGGCATCATCTAAAACATAGATTAAGAAAACGTGAGTACAAAGTCGTACTCAGCAAGACTTACATAGGAGCTATACTACTCATGCACATGTATAAAGGTAAAGGGAGGTGGGGTTCACTTGCAGAAGTGCCAGCTTTGACTTGGCTAATCCTGAACTACGAGTACCAGACTTTGAGGTAAGAAGCGTACACGAGTCCACTACTTTCTCCAACCATTACACCACTATGGTGCCTTCCTCGACTTCCCCACGAGGAAGCACGCCATAGCACTCACACTTATCTTGGTGTGTTTTAGAAGTATCCGGTTCAAGTTATCTAATAATCAAGTTAAGCTTTCCAAGCAGTCCATAACCGCGGACGCGGCTATTCGAATAGTTTTGTTAACCTTGCAAGGGTGTACCGCTACACACACATGACCATCATTTACCACCTTTGATCTCGACACCATTCAAGGGGTGCCAGCGAGGATGCTCACCACAACTGTTACCTCATAGCCTATCTAGTCCGAGAAAGCCGCCTACTTGGGTTGGTTACCACAATCATGAACCCGGCTGGTTTACCGAACTGGACCCAAGTGATGTGTGCGTGGTGCATAAGCCGGTCTCGGATGAGCCGTTCTCTCACTTAGCATCCAGGCCACAGACCTACCAGAACTCTGAACTATTGCGACATCTGGACATCGAAAGGGATGAGTTAGTAAGTTGAGAGGGGTCAGTGAGCCCAATGTGTGGTTGTACTCTTCATCTTGGATCACCACACAAGAACTCGTACTAGGGTGGTGTTCAACGAGACAACCCACCGTGTACTCCTACACAGCCTCTCATCATTCACCTTGTAATAGGGTCGATTCACCAACACTTTTCTACCATCATCAACATGATCATTCCCATCCCGACTCACATCACAGTAACAACATGGTATCATACTAAGCACGCAATAAGCATTAACATTGCAGGGGTTACATGATATCAACCAACTCCTACATTTGCTAGGATTGTGGTTTGCTTACTACTGTGACAAAATGATAGGTCATGCAAAGGAATGGGTTCATCTATGCGGTAGAATCGTAACATGGTGATCATCCTAAACAATGCATAAGCGAGACATGAGAGGGAAGTGGGATTTTATCGACATGATCAATGGGGGTTTGCTTGCCTTGCTGACGAGGTTCGGGTTCGGGGTCTTCAACGAAGGTTGCAACCTCTTGCTCCGGTTCCACCTCTACCCGACAAACAAAGCACTAAGTAGCAATCAATAAGAATGCAATGCTCAAGCACATGAATGAATGTTGAAACTTGAAGTATAAGTTTTGATGTGTGAGGCAATTCCATTTAAGTGGAGTATATTGCATTTGAAATGCAAATTCAAACTCCACATTTGAATTCAACATTAACCAAGTTGTATGTGATATAGTTTGATCATTTTGAAACAACTTCAAAAGTGTATGATATGCCTCTGATGTGTGGTTGAATTATAACACAAATCCATGGTCCAAGTTGCAAGATCATTTGATTTGAATTTGAATTAAATTCAAATAAACCAAATGACATATGCTACTGGTCCCAATTTAAATTCAACTCAAACATAGTTGAAAGTTGCATATTTGGAAAGATAATTTTCTCGTGATCATTTTTCATATATTATTTGTCCAATTTGGAGTTAATATGAATTTTCTATGAATTTCCAAAGTTTGGGGTATTTTCTGGAATTTCTGGAATTCTTTTAATTCAAATAATCTCTGGAAATTCATTTAAATTGATTTATTGCGCAAGTGCTGACGTTAGGGGGGGGGGCTGACAAGGGGGTCCCACCTGTCAGTGGCTCGGTTCACTTAACCGGTGGGTTAAGTTAATCCAGTGGCTTAATTAAGCCACTGGGCCCACTAGTCAGTGACCCAGGGCGTCATTAGCCAGGTGATTAACGGGGGGGGGGGGGGGGGGTCTGGCTAACTCGCCGGCGGCTAAACGCCGGTGACTGGAGTCACGGCGGCGCTGCTCGTTCTTCCTCTCCTGGCCTCCAAACTCTGCACCGAGACCACCGTTCGAAAGCCCGTGAAGAGCCGAGTCGAAAGCACCACTTGTACGTCGCCGGGGAGGTCGCGTTCGTCGACTGCTTCGACTTTGGCAGCGACAGAACCACGGCGAGGTCGCAGTCGTCGTTGTGGTGCACGGTTGGAGTAGATTTGGGGCTTGTTCAAACGCTAGCACGTGCAGGAGTCAAACGCAAGCACTGGGGGTTCACGACGAGCACTGGAGCGAGGAGGATGACGACCATGGCGGCGAGGTGCTCGGGTTCCCATGGCAGATCCGGCTAGAGGAAACAATCAAGGGGGGAGAAAGAGGGGTTTCTCTTTCGAGCTCACCCTGAATCTATCTGGAGTGGTGGCTTGCTCGGGGAGGCGCTGGAGTTGCCGTAATTCCAAGTCGATCCACGGCGGCCGACGATGAAGACGACGAAGCTAGCGAGCTCGTGGAGGCGTCCGGCTCCGATTCCTTCTGCAGATCGATGAAGACGACGACGACGAAGAGCTTGGACACGTTCTTGGGGCTTCTAGGCGTCAATGGCTATGCGGGGGATCAACGGTGCTCCGGCGTCCTTCTCGGGCGGCGACGAAACGGGCGAGAGAGGAGGGAAGGGAGCTCGTGGAGGGGGGGAATGGATCAGGGAGGCAGCGGGGAGTCTCCAGGTGCGAAAAGAGGCCACGGGGAGGCCTGGAAGCTCTCGGCGGCGACGTGGCGTCCCCGGCTAGCTCGGTGGCATTCCACCGAGCAGCTTGGAGGCGCGGGACGGGGAAGAAGACGTCGCTGCCCCTGTGGGCCGGCTGGGCTGGGGTGGGCCGGCTTCGCCTGGGCGTCTGGTAAGCTCTTCTGCTTCCTTTTCTATTTTTCTTTTCTGTTTTCTCTTCTGACATTTGTTCTGTTTAGCTAAATAAAATAGCTTAACATTTTATTAAATGCTGAAAACTTTTATGTGGCCTCATAATAAAATAGACTAGCCACTTATAAAGTTTCAACATTTTTAAAATTCAAATAATTTGAATCTTAAATCAAATAGGGGTATTTCTTTAATTCCAAGGCACTGTTTGAATATTTGAAAAATCTATGAGCATGGGGTGGGTCCGACATCACTTGATATGTGATCACACTCATTTATAAGACTTTTCAAAAATCTAACATGAATTTTTGGAGAATATTTTTATCTGGCCTTTTGAATTAATTCATCTGGGGGGTGTTCCTTCTCCCATTTGCTTTTGATTTTTTGATTTCAAAGATTTATTTTGAAATTTTGACATGATGCAAGGTTACTTTGATCCTAGCACATTACCTAACAGAGGGTTCTGACAATGTTTTTCAGAGATGTGTCTCACCAGAAGAAGGTAGAGCCCCCTCAACGAAATACACTTTGGATATTGCGGACACCATGCCGGCTCTCGTTCACTAGTTGCTAAAGCCTTTCGACATGGCTTCTACTGGCTAACAGCTCATGCGGACGCAGAGGACATAGTCAAGAAATGTGATGGATGTCAGCGCTATGCAAAACAAGCTCACGTGCCGGCTCAAGAACTCAGGATGATACCTACCACTTGGCCCTTTGCAGTATGGGGACTTGATATGGTGGGACCTTTCAAAAGGTTATCCAACAAAAATATCCACATATTAGTGGAAGTGGATAAGTTCACCCAATGGGTCGAAGCCGAGCCGGTCAGCAAATGTGACGCTGCGACAGCACTAAAATTCTTGAAAAAGATCATATACAGATTCGGCTACCCTCACAACATCATTACTGATAATGGTTCTAACCTATCAGAAGGGGTTATGCAACGATTCTGACACAACGAGCACATCCGACTCGACCTTGCATCAGTGGCTCACCCACAGTCCAACGGACAAGCCGAGAGAGCCAACCAGGAGTTTCTCCGAGGCATCAAACCCCGACTCGTTGTCCCCCTGAAAAGGACGCCGGGTTGTTGGGAGGAGGAGTTACCCTCAGTATTATGGAGCATCAGGACCACTCCCAACAGGTCGACAGGCTATACACCCTTCTTCCTGGTCTATGGAGCGGAAGCCTTCCTCCCAAGTGACATACGTCACGACTCACCTCGAGTCACTTCTTATGTAGAAGCCGAAAACGAGAAAGCAAGACAAGATGCCTTGGATATTCTCGATGAGAAACAAGATTTGGCTGCAGCTCAGTCGGCTATCTACCAACAATATCTGTGCCACTATCATAGCCGCCGCATCAGAAGTCGAACTTTCCAGGAAGGTGATTTAGTGCTCCGACTCATACAGAAAAGAGATGGAATGCACAAGTTACGTCTCCTTGGGAAGGACCGTTTGTGGTCAGCAAGAACCTGTACAATGGATCCTACTACCTAGTGGATATACGAGAGAAGGTAGACACACGCACAAGCATGGAGGAGACTCCCAGGCCGTGGAATATCGCACAACTCCGTCCATATTACACTTGAGTAGAAACAGGAACATTACTATACTTTTAATCAAGTCGACACACGTCGCACTGGCTTTCGCCATATTAATATATATATAAGCCGACATTCATCGCGCCGGCTTTCGCCATCGAAATATAGATAAGTCGACTTCTATCACACTGGCCCTCGCCACACATAACTAAGTCGAATTTCGTCGCACCGGCTCTCGCCATATCAATTTCGCTTTACCTTTTTATTTCATGATATTTTTGCAGATAACCCAACAATCTATCTCAACGAGAAGATAAGGCGTGTTAAAACTGGAGTCGACTTCTATATGAGCCTTCATACTTTCTTTTTTGCATACATTAGCATCATCACATTCTTTCTCATTTCATATGTCATCCAAAAAGATGTACTTTGAGAATTAACTTATGTGACTCAGTATGACACAAACGATGCTCATACTGACTCATGGAGGCTACAACTGGAAGTCTTTCCCTATGTGATGCGGCTGTTTGTCAATACACACATGCCGACGACATTACGTTACGCATTTAAAACATCATTGCATCTCCCGCATTATAAAGTCGACTTCGGTCGCAACGGCTCTCGCCATATATAAAGTCGACTTCGGTCGCAACGGCTCTCGCCATACACAAAATCAACATTCGTTGCACCGACTCTCGCCGACCTAGCCTATCATACCGGCTTGGATTTGGGACACATTATTCCGGGTTGCTAAAGGAAACATATGCAAGCACTCGAAGAGCCACTCTATTTGGTAGTTGGGAACACAACCCATCATGTCATATCCATGTGACTTGGCAGATTAAAAGATAGACCTATGTCACTCGGCACTGCAGACAGATGCACACACCGACTCATGGGGACTAAACATCAAAGTTTCTTCTCAAATAAAGACTAGGTACATCACCCAACTTCATACACTGACTCTTGGTGAGTAACACTTCAAAAATTCTTTATGACAAAGGCTTGGCATATAATACGTGCCGACTTCAGGAAATATGCAAAGAAATTGTAAGTCCCATGTTGCTGCAGGCAAGACAACCCGACACTTGGGGGCTACATTACTTCGAAACAAGCTTCACAAAGCAAAAAAATCTTCTTTGACGACCTGGTACGGCACACAAACGTGACCACACCATCTCATGGGGTGTACAAGTCGATCTACCCTACGAGTCGATCACCAATACGCAACTATTCTAAATTGACTCAGGGGGCTACAGATACATACACTATCATAAATAATCGGCTCTCATACACTCTGAAAAACATTTCAAGTCAGGAATGAAATCGACTCATAGACTCATGGACTCAATGAAAGTTCATAAATTTCATTCATCAAACCAACTGGGTCTTACATCAAAGGAGGCAACCTTACAAGCAAAATCCAAACTCAGCAATATACTACTAAGAAGAAAAACCCACAGCTTCAGACATCTTCTTCAGAGTCGGCTTCATCCTTCGTTGAAGCTTCTTCTTCACTAAGGAGTTCTTCATCACTGGAGCTCTCCACACAATAGCAGGCTCGGTCTCCATCCGAGTCAAAGATCCTAGCCGACAAGGTGTCTTCACCATAAAAACTGAAGACAATGGTGTCTCCTCTTGAGATATTCCTAGATCGAAGAAAAGTTTTCCAACCCTTCTCAAAAAACATGGTTCCATGGCTAGAAAACCTAACCGTCACCCAGACAGGCCCATGAGGACACCCATCAGATCGGAGCCAAAGACCCGAAGGCGTTGAGTCAATCACAAGTTGAGAAAAAGACTTAGGAAGTTTGATCCAGCGGCAAATCGTCCGGATATGAACCAAGAACTCACTCCTCTCAGGAGAATAAGGGGTAGATTCAGAAGGAGAGGCAACACAAGTACTTCTTCATCTACCTCTACCACGGCCACGACCTCTACCACGGCCACGGCCACGACCACGGCCTCGACCTCGAGTACTTGCACGGGGATCGGGCTCGTTGAAAGATCAAACTATCCAAGGGATATTTATAGTAGATTCATGGGGAGGATCCATTAATTCCATAAATAATACGGGATAACTACCCATGGTAGATAGAATTTATGGAAAGACTCCTTGATTCCCACTACAAACATCAATGCCTCTAACCGGCGTTTCGGGCAGTGTGATCATAAAAACTAGACCGGATCTTTGACCAAAGGTCAAAAGAAAAAATCTTCAAGTAAAAGGAAATGTAATGTTAAAAAGAATCGGCGTCGGCTCCTAGTAAGCATCAAATGATAGTTGATTCAACCAGAAGATTCGACTTCATGGAGATAAAGGAATCACAACAAGATTGAAGAAAGACGACTCCGACTCCCAATCAACGCCAAGCATAAAAGTCGGCCCTTGATCCATGAAGATCCGGCGACAATGAAAAAGATAAAGAAGATTGCCATGAAGACTAAAGCATCACCACAATCCTGGGGGCTAATGTCGGGAGGATGGATCAGGCCCATAGACCCGGCATTATAAACCCCTGGGCCAACTTACATATGAAGGCCCACAAAGAAGACCCGGCCAGGAGTCTGACGTGCCAAGCGTGAAGATTGAAGCCCTAGAAGGAATTTGACTTACCATGTATAGCACGTAGAAAACTTGTAAAGTAGAAAAGAACTCCACATCGTGTAGGAGTCGGACTCTAGGAATCCCGGGACTAGTCACCTTTATAAGCCGAGGTCCACCGAAGCCAGAGCCAGAACTTACCTCAAGCCAGGACTAGACAACTCGCGCTATAACCTAGATCTGCATGAGACTAAGGTTGCGAAACATCACCACTGTAATCAATACGATTGGCTCTTCCTTTTGAGGAGTCGATCCCACAATATTCAAGAAGCAGGAGTAGGTATTTACCGCATCGACGGGGCCGAACCTGGGTAAATCGCCGAGTCCCGTGTCTATGTCGACTCTCTCCTCGAATTCGCCTCGCTGCAAAGGTCCCATGATAAGTCCGACACTATGGACATCTGCCGTGAATTTCCCACGACAAGAATCCCAAGTACAACGACATAGTCAAATTAGAGGATTGGCTGAGAGATTACATGACCGCAGTCGGCATCGTCGGAAGGAATCGGCGTCTAGTTGTTCTCTATGCTCCTCTCTACATGCAAGGCAAGGATGAGCCCCTGCGTGACTATTTAGCTCGGTGGCTAAATCTCAGAAACTCTTGCTAAGGGGTCCATGAGATTCAGGCCATCCAGTACTTCACTGATGGATGCTTGGATGGCTCGATGGTGAAGCACAAGCTGCTTCGCAAAGAGATCACGTCTTTGGCCGAGCTCATGAAGATCGCCAACTCATTTACTGTCTCCGATTCAGCGATGCGGTCCATTCGGCTCGGCACAAACGACGTCATTCAAGATCAGTAAGCTGGCAAATCGACAGATCCAATGCACCAGGGCCTCAGTTGGCGAGAGCGACATGAGAACAACTGAGGCAACAACAACAAAAACAAGGGGCTGTGGGAGGAAGTTGGAGGATGAAGCCTGGTGAGAAATCATAGTGGCCAGCTCGGCCCAAGTACACAATCAAGGACATGCTCCACCAACCGTTCAAGATGCAAATGGACCTGGAAAACCTGCAACGCATACTACTCGGGAATGCATCTAGATGAAGCGCGTCGCTCAGGGTGACCAAGGACTCCCACCACCACCCCCACCTCCTCCTCAAAACCGTGCTCCACCCCAAGCTCAGAACCAATTCCCACGCCAGGATGCGGCATATATGATTTTTACTAGCGAGTCATCTGACAAGGGAAGTCGAAGGGCCCTAGCTCAAGTAGTCAACGCCATTATGCCTTTGATTCCTCAATAAATGCACTGGATGGACAAGGCCATCACATGGGACAGAGAGGGACATCCGAGCATTATGCCAAATCCTAGCAGCTATGCTCTGGTGGTGGATGCTCTTGTGGCAGCACCTTCCCAAGTGCTCATTGATGGTGACAGTACCATCAACATTCTATACATAGAGACACTGATCAAGTTAGGACTCAACAAGCAATATTGCAGCCCAGTCAGACCACATTCCCTAGCATTGTTCCGGTCTTGCATGCACCCCTATGGGTTGCATCCGGCAGGAAGATGTTTTGGCCAGAAAGGAAAATTTCCGCCGAGAACCGATCTGGTTTGAAGTGCCGATCTAAAAAACCCATACCACATGCTCTTGTGACTGCCCACAATCGCCAAATTCATGATGAATGTCTTCCAACCTTACCTGAAGATGAAGCTCCCAGGGCCGCATGGCATTATCACTGTGTGCGGCGACTACAAGAAATCCCTCGAATGCTCTTCTGCTAGTCCCCATTTGGTCGATTACCTCATTGTAGTTGAGGAGTGGCATCAGCTCAACAAGATGGTGGCCACTCCAAGATCTGGCAAGGACATTCCAAGCTGCCAAGGACAGCAACAAGATTGCTCTAGAAACTCTGACCCCGGCAAGTTCGTGGTCGTCGGAGCCAGATTGAGCAGCAAATAGGAAAGCGAGCTCGTCGAGTTCCTCCGTGAGAACCGGGACATCTTTTTACGTTCTCCAAAATACATGCCTGGAGTGCCGAGGGAACTTGCCGATCCCAAGCTTCACATCTGGCCAGGCTCAAGCCGGTCAAGAAACCTCTTACTTTTTTTCTGACGACAAGAGGCAAGCAAGGACTCCCACCACCACCCCCACCTCCTCCTCAAAACCGTGACTCCCACCACCACCCCCACCTCCTCCTCAAAACCGTGCTCCACCCCAAGCTCAGAACCAATTCCCACGCCAGGATGCGGCATATATGATTTTTACTAGCGAGTCATCTGACAAGGGAAGTCGAAGGGCCCTAGCTCAAGTAGTTAACGCCATTATGCCTTTGATTCCTCAATAAATGCACTGGATGGACAAGGCCATCACATGGGACAGAGAGGGACATCCGAGCATTATGCCAAATCCTAGCAGCTATGCTCTGGTGGTGGATGCTCTTGTGGCGGCACCTTCCCAAGTGCTCATTGATGGTGACAGTACCATCAACATTCTATACATAGAGACACTGATCAAGTTAGGACTCAACAAGCAATATTGCAGCCCAGTCAGACCACATTCCCTGGCATTGTTCCGGTCTTGCATGCACCCCTATGGGTTGCATCCGGCTGGAAGTTGTTTTGGCCAGAAAGGAAAATTTCCGCCGAGAACCGATCTGGTTTGAAGTGCCGATCTAAAAAACCCATACCACATGCTCTTGTGACTGCCCGCAATCGCCAAATTCATGATGAATGTCTTCCAACCTTACCTGAAGATGAAGCTCCCAGGGCCGCATGGCATTATCACTGTGTGCGGCGACTACAAGAAATCCCTCGAATGCTCTTCTGCTAGTCCCCATTTGGTCGATTACCTCATTGTAGTTGAGGAGTGGCATCAGCTCAACAAGGTGGTGGCCATTCCAAGCCCTGGCAAGGACATTCCAAGCTGCCAAGGACAGCAACAAGATTGCTCTAGAAACTCTGACCCCGGCAAGTTCGTGGTCGTCAGAGCCAGATTGAGCAGCAAATAGGAAAGCGAGCTCGTCGAGTTCCTCCGTGAGAACCGGGACATCTTTTTACGTTCTCCAAAAGACAAGCCTGGAGTGCCGAGGGAACTTGCCGAGCCCAAGCTTCACATCTGGCCAGGCTCAAGCCGGTCAAGAAACCTCTTACTTTTTTTCTGACGACAAGAGGCAAGCAATCAGCAAAGAGATCGCCAAGCTACTCGCTATAGGATTCATCATGGAAGTGTTCTATCCGGACTGGCTAGAAAATCCAGTTCTGGTCATGAAGAAGAATGGGACATGGCGCATGTGTATCGATTACACCTGCATGAACAAGGCATGCCCCCAAAGATCCATTTTCTCTGCCCTGTATAGATCAAGTAATTGACTCTACGGTCAGCTGCGAGTTGTTGTCATTTCTGGAGACATAGCTGGCCATCACCAGATCAAACTGGTTGTGGAAGATCAAATAAAAATTGCTTTCATAACCCATTTCGGGGTTTATTGTTACATGACCATGCCTTTTGGTTTGAAGAATGGTGGCGCAACCTATCAGCGCACCATGCTGTGTTGTGTGGAATCTCAGCTTGGCAAGAATATCCAGCTATATGTGGACGATCTAGTAGTCAAGTCGGTGCAAGCCATGACACTTCTAGACGACCTGAAAGAAACATTCGCCAATTTGCAGACTTACCAGATGAAGCTCAACCAGAGAAGTTTTTATTCGGTGTCCCAGCAGGCAAACTCTTCGGGTTTCTCGTTTGTGAAAGAGAAATCGAATGGAACCCCGAGAAGATAGCCGCAATCAACGTAATGGATCTGCCAAAGAATCTCAAGCAAGTGAAGAAATTCACCGTATGCTTGGCATCACCCAGCCAATTTCTTAGTCGGCTGGGAGAGAAAGCAATCCCACTGTACCAGCTGATGAAGAAAACATAGGAGTTCATGTGGACTCTGAAAGCGGATGAAGCATTCTAGGAGCTCAAGCATATGCTCTCCACTGCACCAATCCCGGCTACGCCGATGGATAAGGAACCGATGATGTTATACATCATGGCAACCACTCAGGTGATCAGTGTTGTGATGGTCTTGGGGCGCCCTGATAAAGAGAAAGCGCAACCGGTCGAGAGGCTAGTGTCTTACCTCAGCAAAGTGCTATCAACCTCCAAGAAGAACTATCCCCATTACCAGAAGATGTGCTATGGAGTGTACACGGCAGCCAAGAAGTTGAAGTCGTATTTCCAAGCGCATCCGATCACAGTGGTCAGCTCGGCATCGCTAGCAGAAATCATAGGCAGTCGGGATGCATCTGGATGAGTGGCAAATTGGGCCATTGATATTGAAAACCATGGCATATGAACCACGAACTGCAATCAAATCGCAGGAACTGGCCGATGTCTTGGTAGATTGGGCTGAGACTCAGAATGAGCCGCCCTGCCCCGATTCAGATCACTGGAGGATGCATTTTGATGGTTCCAAGATGAAGAGTGGTCTAGGGACTGGCATTTTCCTCTCATCTCCCAAAGGTGACCAATTTCACTATTTACTGCAAATCCATTTCACAGCATCCAAAAATGTGGCCGAATATGAAGCCCTTGAGAATGGCATCTTGCTGGCAAAGAAGATCGGCATCCGGAACATCATATGCTTTGCCGACTCCGACCTAGTGGTACAGCAGTGGAGAGGAAACTGGGATGCAAAGGATGCAAACATGGCAAGCTACCGATTCCTAGTCCAGCAGCTGAGTAGATCCTTCGAGGGCTGAGAATTTCATCATGTGCCCAGAGCAGACAATGAGGCAACAGATGCACTGTCCAAGATAGACTCTACTAGAAGATCCATTCCGCCAGGAACATCTCTGGAGAACTTCAAGAAGCCATCCATCAAGCCTTCACCAGAGTCATTATCCATTTTCATTCTAGAGGCCGACCTGGAGGTGTTGAAGCAAGCAAAGGTGGCACAACCGGCAAAGAAATCCGACCTAAAACTGCAATCGACAGCACCAGGGGCTGTAGCCTCCTTCGAGCCAACGACACCAAGGGCTGCCGCCTGCGATCCAAGGGCTGATGTCGTCAGCTCGGGGACTGACATCAGCATGCAAGAAGGAACGGATCCGGTTCCGAAGAAGAAGAAGCACCTTATCTAGTGATAGCAGTTGTTCTAGTAGTAGTGACTGCCCCATCTTGGGCGCAGCCATTGAGAGATTTTATGGTGGACGGCACCTTACCCCCAGATGAAGTAGAAGCTCGACAGATACAACGCCGATCTGGTGCATACACCATAATCAACAATGAGCTGATTCACCCCAGCGCAAACGGAGTCCTGCAGCGTTGTGTGGAAGAAGAGAGGGGGCTGAAGCTACTGGAAAATATTCATCAAGGCGAATGTGGCCATCACGCATCAGAAATAGCAATAGTAGCCAGGACCTTCAGTCACGGTTTTTACTAGCCGACTGCGAGGGCAGCAGTGGAGCATCTGGTGAAGCATTGCAATGGTTTCCAGCGTTTCAAGGCCAAGAGCCACCAAACGACATCTACACTCAAGACTATCCCAATAACATGGCCATTTGCGGTTTGGGGACTGTATATGATTGGCCCATTCAGGCCGGCCAAAGGCGGTTTGACTTACCTTCTACTCGTAGTTGACAAGTTCACCAAATGGATTGAAGCTCGGCTGATCAAGAAATTGGACGTTCCGACTGCTGTAAAGTTCATAGAGACATTGCAAGCAGATATGGGCTGCCACACAGCATCATCACTAACAAGGGCACAAACTTTGCGAAAGGGACACTGGAACGATATGCATCTCAGCAGGGCATTCGGCTGGTTGTAGCATCGGTTGCTTACCCGCAATTCAATGGCCAAGCAGAAAGGGAAAATGGTCTCATCTTGTTAGGCATCAAGCCCCGATCGGTTGAACCACTAGAGAGAGCACCCGGAGCATGGGTTGATGAACTTCCAGCTGTGTTGTAAAGTTTGCACACCACACCCAACCATTCAACTGGATTTACTCAATTATTCCTTGTGTATGGCTCAAAGGCAATCATTCCTTCTGATATTGAGTTCGACTCACATCGTCATGCCCTGTACACTGAGGCTAAAGCCAAGGAAGCTCCAGAGAATGGCGTCGATCTGAAGGAAGAAGCATGCCTGCTGGCTCTATCTAGATCGGCGATATACCAGCATAAGATGTGTCATTATCATAGCAAGAAGATCCTCCCTCACTTTTCATGAGGGTGATTTGGTGCTCCGCTGAATCCGGAAATCGGTGGGGCAACACAAATGTCCTCTCCTTGGGAAGGTCCATTCTTCGTCTGCCGAGATTTGAAGAACAATGCATATTATCTCATTGATTACACGAAGGGGACTCGACATGTGGATACTTCAGGAGTCAAAACGGAGCTTCCCTAGAATTTCAACCTATTGTGCCCGTTTTATAGTTGAACGTTACAAATGTATCTTTATCACTTCAAATTTTATCAATAAAGCTTTCATGCATCCATGAGATTGCATTCGATTGTCCTGTACATGATCTAGATTAACAAATTTTTACATTTCGGACCCTCAGTCGGCAAAAGCGGCTCGGGGACTGATCAGCCAAACCCACACAGATGTATTTCAAAAACCACCAAGGGTCATGGCTTGTGGCCGAGCTCCTACCTAATCCATATGCAGAGCGCAGGTCGGCTGTAATGTCGGGGAGGGCAGGGCCGGTCATAGCTGTTATCTAAATGTTCACTTTGAAATATGTTAAGTACTCAAAGCTTGGAAGTATATACCCTATTCTCTGAAGGAGTAATCTTTGATACGACCACAGTGTAGGAGATTGCGCGATAGAAAACAAAAATTTTCTCTCACATGCAGAAGCAACATCAAAAACCCAATCTAGAAGATGCTAGTAATGGGGAGAGTAGGTCATCATACCCTCGAAGAACACGCGCGTTGAACGTTTATTTCAACGCAGCTTGGTGAAGTTGTTGGTGAAGTTTAATCCGATCAGCACTGCAAACGAGCAGTACCTCCGGAGGCTTGCACACGTACAGCTCGATGACGTCTCCTTCTTCTTGATCCAGCAAGCAAGAGGGAGAAATAGATGGGATCGATTCCAGCAGCACAACGGCGTGGTGGTGGATATGGTGAAGAGTTTCCCGCGGGCAAGGCTTCGCCAAGCGATGCACGTGAGGGAGGAGGAGGTGTGGAAAGACTAGGGTGTTGTTGGTGAGCCTCTCCCCTCTCTTATATAGGCAAGGAGGTTGTAGCCACTTAAATTCCCAAGTGAAAACCCCTCTCTCATTAAAAAGATGGTAACACCTTTCTTTTAAGAGTGGTAACCCTCCCATTGAAGGGCTTCCCATTTATTGGCATAATAAACAAAGGAGGGCTGGTCACATGGACTATTGGACCACCCTTGGTCGTCCAAAACAGGTGGGGCCCATAGTGGGACCCTCCGGAACCTTCTAGAACATTCCGACACTACCGAAAAAATCCCGAACTTCTCCGGAACCCTGAAATTAACTTGCCTTATATAAATCTTTACCTCCGGACTCTTCCGGAGCGCCTCGTGATGTCTAGGATCTCATCCGAGACTCCGAACAATATTCGAACACCATTAATAAAATTATCCGAGAGCTATTCTAGCGTTACCGAGCGTTAAGTGTTTTACCCTACGGGTTCGAGAACGTGTAGAGATGATCGAGACATCTCTCTGATAAATAACCATTAGAGGGACCAGGATATCCGTAATGAACCCCACACATTCAACGAAGATCTCTATTGATTGAACCACTATGTCATGGACTACTATAATCCGTACACAATTTCCTTTGTCAGACAATATTTTACTTACCCGTGATTCGATCGTCGGTATCGCTATACCTAGTTCAATCTCGTTACCGGTAAGTACTCTTTACTCGTTATGTAATACAACATTCTCTATGACTAACTCATTAGTCACATGCTTGCAAGCGTTACCGAATGTACATTACTGAGTGGTCCCAGAGTATATCTCACCGTCACACGGAGGGACAAATCCCAGTCTTGATTCATGTAATTCAACAAGTACTTTCGGAGATACCCGTAAGACATTTTTATGATCACCCTGTCACGATGTGATGGTTGATGTCCCCAAAGTATTCCTCCGGTACCCAGGAATAACATAATCTCATGGTCTAAGAAACATGATACTTGACAATAAAAGGCATGAAAATATAAATTTAATGAAACGATCAATATTGTTATGCTTAGTTGGGTCTGTCCATCACGTCATTCTTCTAATGACATGATCCCATTAATTAATACACAACTCATGTTCATGGTTAGGAAACCATAACCATCATTAAATCACGAGCTAGTATAGTAGAGGCTTACTAGGGACGCGGTGTTGTTTATGCAACCACAGATTCATTATGTTTCCGGTTAATACAATTATAGCATGGAAAATAAACATACATCATGAACACGGAAATATGATAATAACAATTTTATTATTGCCTCTAGGGCATATTTCCAAAACACAGACCATAGGTCAGTTGTCCGGTTGGGCAAGAGCATACGGCCGTGAGAGGAAAAAGGAAGAGTAAAAAGCCACAAGTCAAAAAAACAAAGGTGAACAAGTATAGATTGCATGCAAAAGAAAATAGATCTTCCATAGTACGGGGCCGAGTGCCGAATAGGTTCATTATAGATACAACACCCCCAGTGGGTGCACTTGCGATTTAATGAAAGTCTGACAAAATTTCCAGCTAGAAAATAGCAATCACAGCGGAACAGGCGCTTGGAGCAGTCGTCGTTGTCTTCTCGCCAGAAGGAGGCATGCCTGCCTCTGGTGGGGGAGAGGCGGCAACTTTCTCGGGTGTGTTCGGAGGCGTCTTGGTGGCGGCTGGATCCGCTTATGAAGCATCGGTGGTAGACCGATCAATTGGACGCTCCTCCGACGACTAAGAGGAGATCCCATATGACTCGTCACATTATTCGTTGGTCCGTTGGTACAGCGGCGAGCTGGAAGCTAGGGCCGCCCGGTGGGATTTCCCTCACCGCGTGGCGTCGGAGCTACTTCTTGCCAGGCCAGCCATTGTCATTGGAGGAATCGGCACGCCATCATCATCCAGATTGGGCAGTATTCATTACGGCCGAACCAGGTGGACATCTCAGCGGTGACATAATTTATCTGGGTGTATGTGCCCTTGAGCGCCTCGTCGGCACCCTTGCGCATCCCGCTGAGAGCGTCGAGGTTCAATCGGGGATACCAACTGAGGACAGTCTAGAGGGCAGTTTCCGCGCCAGCCCGGGCGGCAGAGTCTAGCACAGCTCGCACACGCCGAGGGGCATCTTTGAGGAGAAGCAACACTTGCTCATTCGTGGCATTGGGTTCCTCACCATGCTCTGACCCTTCCTCGTCATGTCGTTCTTCATATTCCGCATGCTGATCAGAGGTTTCTTCTTCATCAGGCCGGAAAGCAAACACAACCTTTATCTCGGCGAGGGACCAGATCAACTCGGACAGTTTTTCCACACCCATCTTAAAGGCAAAGGTGCAACCCTTGATGATTGGAATGCGGGTCTGGGCGGCCAGCATGAGCTCAGAGGGACTCCAAGGAGGAGTCTCATTAATCACTGTGTCCTCCTCCCAACAAGCTTGCCGCTCATTTGTGATAGCCTCTTCAACAGCAATCTGGGAAGCGGACCAGCCCTTTGAAACAAAGAAAGTCAAGATCAACAGCAAGCAATCGGAGGTAAATAATCAATCGGAAAACGCAAAGGTTTTCACCAACAAGCATGTTGTCCATCTAGTGCATCCCATCCAGCGCGGCGGCAGTCCTCCAATTGGCAACAGTCGGCTCCTCTTGGTGATGTTTGGTGGCAGCAGCGTGCTGGACCAATGCGGAATCGTGTTCCTTGTGCAGCATATCCTCTGTGTCGGCCTGAGCAGACACCACCTTCTCCAATTCATCCTTGTGGGCAGCCCTCAAGTTTGCCATCTCCCTTTGCATCCTTTCCGACGTATTGCTCATATCAGTCTTAACAGCGCGCAACCACTCAAGCTCCTGGATCGCGGTGCCGAGCTGGTTTTCAAGGTCGAACACCCGAGTCTTCTTCATGTCGGCCTCGGGCAAGGCGGCAGTGGCAGATAGGGGCACAAAGAGGTCAGAACGACAAAGTAAGTGAAAGAAATATAAAAGAAGCAACCAATGAAAGATACCTGTGAGCTCGGCGAGTTTGGTGGCCTGCACCTTGTTGATCTTGTTCAAAGAGCCGTTACCACATTAACTGTCATACCTTCTTAAATTTTTTCAGAAAATGAGGCATCACCATTGAATGTCTCATTTATGCGATTTTAAAAGTCGAAGAGCCTTTTTCTTTAATGTCGCCTGACATTGGTAATCTGCATGATCATAATGATGTTTGACTGACGTTTCCTCTTCGGACTATAAATTTTAGATATATAACTAATCGTGTGGTGAGATGAAAACACACACTCTCCTCTTCTTCCTTTTCTCTCTTTCTGCAAGCTTTCCCTCCCATGGCCCCTAAGCTCCCCAAACGCGATCCCACAGCCAACAATGAGTTGGATCCCAGAAATCAGGGCGATACGGCTTCTCATGGTCGTGGTCGCAGTCGAGGTCGTGGCCGAGGTTGAGGAAGAAGAGGTGGTCGAGGTGCGCTAAGACATGAAGGTCGTGAAGCAGCATCCTCTTCTTCTCCTTTCATATCTTCACATGAAGGTGTTCTTAGCGATGCGTTCCCTGTGAGGCTTTCAAAGCTTCGCCGATGGATTAAACTTGCCGATTCCTTCGCTCGGATCATGGAAGACTCCCATCGTCCAGGGTTGTGGCTTCAGTTTGATGGATGTCCTCATGGACCTATTTGTCTGGCTACAAGTTCTTCTAGACACGGCTCCATGTTGTTGGAGAAAGGCTGGAAAACTTTTGTCCGTTCCCGCAATCTTAAGAAGAGGGATGAAATCATCTTTAGGTATGATGGATACGAGACTTTATGGGAAAGGTTTTTTGACTCTGAGGAGATCGCGTAGGATGCTGTATGGAGAGTTCCAACAGTGAATCCTGCAATAATGGTAAAGAAGCCCATAATTTGTCAACTGATGAAGATGACGACTCAAGTGACAATGAAGTCTGAAGTAGAAATAACTTTTATTTTCGAGTGTTGGTCGTGCCTGTAATGTTCTGTCTTCATGAAGACAAGGTTTTGAATAAAAAAGAATCTAGGATTTTAGTAAAAATTCTCTTTGTTCCTGTAATGCTTTAATCAGCCAGTTTTTTGCATAAAAGACTTCTATTAACTAAGGAACAATTTTTTGATGAGTCAGTATCTTGACCATGTGTAGCCCCCATGAGTCGGAATGACTAACTACGTGTCATGCCGAATTATAATAAAATCAACATGTAGCCCCCATGAGTCGGCAGAGACCATTATATGTGATGTCGGGTCATAGTAGAATCAACATGTTTTTATTTTATTTTAAAATCGAGGTGTAGCCCCCATGAGTCGGCAGAAACCATTGTATGTCATGTCGAGTCATAGTAGAGTCAACATGTATCCCCCCATGTACCGAGTTTTAGTTCATTTGATAATGTTCATGAAAGTCGATATTGTGACAGAGGAAAGAATTGATACGTCTGTGTATGCTGAGAAAAGTAAACAGACAAAGGAATGAAAAATATGCTTATGTATGCAAGAAATGTAAAAGCTCATATAGAAGCCGACTTTATGCGTGACTGTCACAACATTCTTTAGTGGTACAAGATCATTCCTGACCAACTTATTGGATAGGAGATTTTCTATCTGTCTTGTAGAAAAGAATTGTTGGTCACTTAAATGCGCGTAAGTCGAAACTTCTCCATAAGGAAGCATCACATGACTTATTCTAGTGTTCTGTGTAATAGAATCAAACTCAACATGCATCTAATGACGTCGGCTGGTGTTTGAACTAAAACGAGTCACGTAGGTCATAGAAGTGTGAGTTTTCATTAGCTATACAGGCAAAGATAAAGCCATAGTAGGCCAATTTCATGTATATGCTGAGTCCCCGGTTGAAGAATTGAAATCAAAGGATTTCAAGTCCCAAGGTCCCTAAATAAAGATATATACATGCCTGGTACCAGGAAAAGGGGTGATCAAGCCCTCCAGGTTTCCACGGAATTAAATGCAAGAATGTAATGCAGTGCATGATAAAAAAATAAAAATAAAAAGGAAGTCGGCATAAAAAACAAAAAATGTCTTTTCTTAAAGAAAGGAAATCGGCTTCTTATATTATTGATGTATGTAAACTGGTAAACAAGAATGTTCCTGTCTACTCAAGTATAATAGGGTCGGAGCTGAGCTATATTCCACGGCCTTGGAGTCTCTTCTTCGGACGTCCGCGTGGCAGTCAGTTTGCGTATATCAACCAGGTAGTAGGATCCATTGTACCAACTCTTCCTCAACACGAACGGTCGTTCCAAAGGCGGGGATAACTTGTGCATTCCTTTCCTTTTTTGTATTAGGCGGAGGACTACGCCCCCCTCTTGAAAAGTCCGACTTTTGATGCATCGACTATGATAACGCCGCTGACTTGCTAATAAATAGCCGATTTAGCAGCCGCTAAGTCTCATTCTTCATCAAGGATGTCTAAAGAGTTTTTTCTTGCTTTTTCATTGTCAGCCTCAACATAAGCGGTGACTCGGGTGAGTCCTGACGGATGTCACTTGGGAGGACAACTTCTGCTCCATAAACAAGGAAGAAAGGTGTAAGACCAGTCGACCTTTTGCGTGTAGTCCTGATACTCCAAAGCACGAAGGGTAATTCTTCAACCCAACAACCCGGCGTTCTTATTAGAGGAACACAGAGTCGGGGTTTGATGGCCCATAGCAGTTCCTGGTTGGCTCTCTCGACCTGTCCATTAGACTGTGGGTGAGCCAAAGATGCTAGATCAAGCCAGATATGTTCCTTCACAAAGAAACGCTCCATGACCCCTTCTGATAAATTTCTCCCATTATCAGTGATGATAATGTGGGGATATCCAAACCGGAAGATGATCTTTTTCAGAAATTTGAGTGATGTCGCCGCATCACCTGTATTGACTGGCTTCGCTTCAACCCACTTGGTGAATTTATCCACTTCAACCAAGAGGTGAGTATTTACGCATTTGGAACGCCTGAAATGACCTACTATATCAAGCCCCCAGACTGCAAAAGACCAGGTGATTGGAATCATCCTGATTTTTTGAGTCGGCATGTGGTCTTGCCTTGCATAACGCTGGCAACCATCGCACTTCTTAACTATGTCCTCTGCATCTGCGTGATCTGTGGGCCAGTAGAATCCATGGGGATAAGCTTTGGCCACAAGTGATCGGGAACCGATATGATGACCAAAGTCTCCAGATTGTATTTCGTTTAGTATGGCCCGTCCTTCTTATGGTGAGACACATCTCTGGAAAACTTGGGTGTGACTGAGTTGGTGTAGCTATCCATTGATAAGCACAAAGGATTTTCTACGTCTGATGATTTGTCTGGCCAATATCTCATCAGTTGGGAGGATACCCCGGGTCTTGTAGTCAAAATATGGTATGACCCACGAGGGAGTGGCATGCATTGCAGCTACTAAGGCCATCTCCATATCTGGTACTTCTATATCCTGCTCTGTAGGGAGATGCACAGACGGATGCAACAGGACATCAAGGAAGACGTTTAGTGGAACCGGCTTACATTGAGAGCCAAGCTGAGACAGAGCGCCAGCTGCCTCATTTTTCCTGCGATCCACATGGTCCACCTGATAGCCAGTAAAGAATCCGGCTTGCCTTGAAACTTCTCGTCTCTAGGCCGCCATAATGGGGTCCTTAGAGTCCCACTTCCGTGATACTTGCTGGGAGACAAGATCAGAATCACAAAAACATTGAATCCGACTTATGTTCATCTCACGTGCCAATCGCAGACCAGGGAGTAGGGCTTCATATTCAACTGCATTGTTAGTAAAGGTAAATTGCAGCTTTAAAACATAGCAGAATTTTCCCCCTTGGTGAAGTGAAAACGACTCCGGCTCCTGATCCCTAGAACTGCTGACTTCCATCAAAGTGCATCGTCTAGTACTTGGTAGTCGGTTTAACCGGGAGTGCCTTGAGTTCCGTCCAATCATTGATAAAGTCGACCAGGGCCTTGGATTTAATAGCTGATCGTGGATCATGCTTGATATGATAGGATCCTAGTTCGATGGCCCACTTGGCAATTCTTCAAGTAGCCTCTCGATTCTAGATGATGTCAGAGATCGGTGCCGAGCTGACCACTGTGATTGGGTGCTCCTGAAAGTAATGCTTCAACTTCTGGCTCGCCATAAACACGCCCAGGACCAATTTCTTCCATTGAGGATATCGTTGCTTGGATGATGTCAAGACCTCGCTGAACTAGTAAACAGGTCTCTGCAGGGGATGTTCCTTGCCCTCTTCTTTGCGTTCAACAACAACAGCCGCGCTGACCGCTTGATTGTTAGCTGATATTTCGAGAAGCATAGATTCCTTAGGTTTGGGAGCTGTCAAGATGGGTGCTTGGGACAGTTTCTTCTTTAGTGAATCAAGCGCCTCATCTGCCTCTACGTCCCAAACGAATTTCTCTGTCTTTGGTAAAAGTCGGTATGACGAGATGGATTTTTCACCAAGCCGGCATATGAACCAACTTAAAGAGGCCACACACCGTGTAAGCCGCTGAACCCCTTTGGCAGAAGTCGGTTTCTGGAGCGCCATGATGGCACTGATTTTTTCTAGGTTTGCCTCGATCCCCCTCTCAGATTTGATGTATCCGAGGAGTTTTCTGGCTTGGACTCCAAAAGTACACTTGGCCGGGTTCAGCTTCATCTGGTAAGTACGCAGATTCTTGAATTTTTCTTGTAGGTCGCCAATGAGGGAGTCGTCTAACTGGGACTTTACCATTATGTCGTCCACATAAGCATGCATATTGCTCCCAATTTTCTCCTTGAGGCAGTTATGCACTGTCCGTTGATAGGTGGCTCCTGCATTCTTCAAACCAAAAGGCATTGAAGTATAGTAGAAATCTCCAAAGGGGGTGATGAAGGATGTCTTCTCCTGGTCCTCAATGGCCATCTTAATCTGATGGTACCCAGAGTAGGCATCGAGAAAACATAAGAGATCACATCCTGAAGTTGAATCTTTAACCGGATTAATGCGAGGTAGATCAAAACGATCCTTCGGGCAGGATTTTTTTACGTCTGTGTAGGCAATGCACATACGCCAAGTCCCGTTCTTTTCAAAATGAGGATAGGGTTTTCCAACCATTCAGGATGAAAAACTTCCATGATGAACCCGGAAGCTAGGAGCCGGGCTATTTCTTCTCCAATTGCATCTCTTCTCTCATCATTGAAACGACGGAGGAATTTCTTCACCGTCTTTAGGTTTGGATATGTTTTAAGGTGGTTCTCAGCGAGTTCCCTTGGGACGTCTGGCATGTCAGAGGGTTTCCATGCAAAGACGTCCCGATTCTCACGAAGGAACTTGATAAGCGCACTTTCCTATTTATCGAAGAGCCCCGTCCCAATGATGAACTGCTGTGAGGGATCACTAGGGATGAAGTCAACTTTCTTAGTACCTTGAGCCGGTTGAAACTTTAAATTGGTGTCAAGAGTCGGTTTCCTCAAGATCGTAGGATCCGCCGAGTCTACCTTCTCCTTATAAGCCATCAAGTCCTTCTTGGCGCAGGCCGACTCAACGTATTTAACATGCTGCTCCTCGCATTCAGTAGCCCATGACCGACTTCCTTCAATGATGATTGTACAATTCAGACCCGACATTTTGAGTTTGAAATAAACGTAGCAGGGACAAGCCATGAATTTGGAGTAATCCGACCTTCCCAAAATGGGGTGATATGGACTCTCGAGTTTGATCACTTCGAAGGGTATGATTTCAGAACGAAAGTTCCCCGAGCTTTCGAAAGCTGTCTCGAGGTATATTTGCCTGTGGGTCGTGCCGACTTACCTGGGACAATTCCATGGAAGACAGTATTGGAGGGTTGCAACTATTTGTGAGTCGGGCCCATCCTACGGAAAGTCTCGTAGTAGAGGATGTGGATACTACTTCCTCCATCCATGAGTACCTTATGCAAGGTGTATCCCCCGATTTGTGGTGCCACTACCAAAGCTACGGCTCACGGGTTCTCTACCACCAGAAGATGGTCGTCCCTTATCCATGCTATTGGTTTTTCAGACCAATTGAGCCACTTAGGAAGGGCCGGTTCTGTAACCACAGACAGAGCAGCACACTTCTAAAGTTTTTTATCTCTCCGACAGTTGCTGGTGGTGAAAACGTGGTATTCTTCATGGTCATTGAGTTGCTTCGGGTTTGCCTGGAATCGGGCGAGTCCTGAGTGCATCTGTCATCCGCCTCCGGATCCTTAGTACTGGGATCCGGAGCCGGCTCATGTCTGGCCGAATTGCTGATTTCCGTTGTTGTAATCGGCTCCTTGGTGATTGGGTTGTTAGTTACCATTATTATAAGAGACTCCTGAACCTGACCCAGGGGGTCCTTGGTGTCCTCCACCGTTGCCTCCTCGTCAGTTGAACTCCTGCATGATGTAGCAATTCTCCCAGGAGTGATTAGCCGGACGACCGGGTCTGCTATGTCTTGGGAACGACCCTTTGATAGCGGACTCGTAACTATTTGGACGAAAGCTCTCCTCTTTCTTCCAGTAGTTTCCCCCCTTGCTTCTGCCTTTGGAAGCCAACATTGGTGTTGGATACCAAGTCATAAGTATTCTGGTCAAGCCGGCGGTTGCTCTGCTAACTCTGATTTCCACACTGTGCTCCAGATCGATGATCGTGGTGGCATGCCGGCATGTGCCTTGGAAATTTTTTATGAACTTCTCTTTCAACTCTGAACAGGAATTGATGGAGTTCTCGGGGAAAATTTTGAGCCAGGTGCGAGCCGGCCCTTCCAGCATCATTGTGAGGTATCGGGCACAAACTCCATCACTGGCCTGCGGCATCTCCGTATCTAGATTGTAGCTTTCGATCCACGCCGCCCGTTCAATATTTGTTGTGTAGTTTTGGATTTTACGAGGCCCCTTGAAATCTAACCGTATGCGGTAATTCCTGAGAGCTGGAACAAAACAACGATTTCCCACCAAACGACTGACAAATCATGCTCTTCCTCTTAAAGAGGGGGCTGCACTACCGGCTCGGGGACTATGGCAGCTGGCTGGGCGGTAAGTCGGGTTGTTTGTTGCGGTATGAGGCACGGCTGTCCTTTTTGCTGGCGGTGACTAATGGGAGCCAGGAATTCTTCTTGCCGGCTCACACTTTGACAAGGAGTCCTATGTAAGTACGAGAAACCATGTGAGTACTGTGCCTGCTGAGAAACTGCAGCCTTGAGCATCTCTAATGCGTCTCGCGTGGCTAGGTCTGCATGCTGTTTCCATGGATGGGAGTGTTGACCAGATACTGTGTCACAACCAAGATGTTTTCCATGGGGTTGATATAGTGGTTGGGCGGTGTATGGAATCGAGCCCGGTATCGCAGGGGCATGAACCCTAGCGGGGTAGCTCCCTGCTGCAGGCTCTGGAAAAGTTCTTGTCCTACCATACCTGGCGGGATCCAACTCGCGTGCCTGCCTTGGCGGGTGGCTAAGAAGTTCGCCATCTGAGCATTCAACTGTACGAACTCTTCTTGCACCCGCCTGGCTTCTCGCAAAAGCCGACCTTCTTCTTCCGCCATCTTTTCCTTCTCTATTTGGATTTCACCACGTATTCTGAATACCCGTTTCCCGAGCTCGTCGATCTCTGCCTTGCGTGACTCCTTATATTCCGCCGTGATCGGGGTGGAGAGAACTATTTACGGAGCATTCATAGTAGCTGTGAGGGCCAATGTTACGATCAGGGCCGGTTCTGCAGCATGGGCAGCCGACCCCCCATCCGAATCTATGATCGTGTTCTTCTGTTCCTGGGGGGCTTCCATGTAGATGGTGGCGCAGTATGGTGGCTGAAAATAGGGGAAATCTGGATCATAATCCTCTAATCGCGATCCGAGCCTGTTGCTTCCAACAGAGTGGATAGACCCGAAATCTGAGTCCTTTCCTCCACTAGGATATGTGTCTGCATCAGAGATTTCTGCTGATTCACCCTGTTCCAAGGTCTAGAATGAGCGCGCAGGCTCTGGAGATCCGTTGGAGAATACGACAAAGACATGCCTAGAGACGGTTTTAAACCGACTCACAGCTTCAGTAGGGACGTCACGATCTGGCTCTGGCTCAGATCCGTTTGTCCTGCCGATGAAGAGGTGGCTGGAGCTGACTGGGACCCGATAGCCTGACTCGACGGAGTCAGCCTCTGGACGGTGACGAAACCTTCCATACATCGCGGAGCTCCCTCCAAGATGACAATGCATGCGCGCGCAGGCACCACAGTGGGCGCCAACTGTCATGGGAAAGTCACGACAGATGTCCTCATTGGAGGACTTAGCGTGAAGCCTTTGCTGCGAGGTAAATACGAGGAGAGAGTCAGCGAGATCACGACAGTTTAACCATGTTTTGGCCCCTCGTGAGGTAAAGACCTACTCCTTCTTTGCTGTTATTGGATGTGGACTTCTCGAATACAACGGTGAAGAATCGCTACCTATGCCTCGAGAGGATCTAAGTTGAGTTTTCTTTTTGGTGCCCAAGGGTGCCGGCTTATATAGATGTTGATCCCTAAATTCACACGAATCTTACTTCTACATGAGCTGGAGTCCTATTCTAGTTACAAGAAGTTTCCTTATTTACCAAGGTAAGTCATATTCCTTCTAGGGTCTTCGGGCTTCTCGTTCAACATGACCCGGCCCAAAAATGAGTCTCCTTCTGGGCCTCCATCAAGCTAAGTCGTCCTGGGTCTTCTGAATGCCGGGTTATGGTCTTGATCCATCCCCCCGACACAGCCGGCGGGCTAAAGTCGGCGGGCCCCAGCAGGAATCCAGAGGCTTACAGCTGGGTCCCTGTAAGGCCCGATATGTGGTACTGTTCCAGATCTAGATGTTTCCATCCAGATCCGGGGACAAAGCACATATCGGTCCCACCTCGACATATGACACTCCCGTATGCCCCGGATTTCCAACATGATATCATAACATTACTGCTACATGGATACAACATCTCATACGATCGGCTTACAATTGTCTTAATACAATACATCAGCGGAAGATACATGTCTGAGTATAGACTACAATCAAATGCCTTGTGGCAAAGGTAAAAAAACACCATCCCCGTAACCACACGGGTCCAGGCTCTCCGCCGGGATCCGTCTAACTAGTCTTCGTCAAGTCTTCGCGAAGGCGTCCAGAAGAAGGATTCGTCGAGCTCCACTGAAGTCCAAGATCATTTGCATAACGTGCGTAAAAGAGAGAAGAAAAGAGGTGAGCTATATCAACAAGTCTTGTAACTAACTTCTCATGGTAAGATGGTGGTAGTGATTGAGGTTGCAGTCGCACTAGCAATATATGAGTGGCTAACGGTCTATTTTAGAGTAAGTTGAGAACCAAGCATTCGATGAGGAATCACCTCCAACAAGTCTTGCTATTAGCTACTTACGCAAACATAGCACCTATCCTATCCTTGTCCTGCCCTTCGTATTGCGGCGAAGAAGAAGCTGTCAAGGCACACACACATATATCAAGTTATTAAGATTATCTCAGTTGTTATTGTCTATGAGCAAGGAGTAGGTCTCAAGTCATCCATAACCATGGACACGGCTTCTCGAAAAGATTTAACCATGCAGGGGTGTACCAACTTCCCATTACAAGGCTCCGAACGCACGCCCATCTCTCTCAGTTTCTACCCATCACAGGCAGCCATTTTATGATTTAGTCCCGAGAGATCCGGAAAGAAAAGTCCCTCTAACTAACAACACACAAATCCGGGTGGCCCCCGAGGAGTTGACACCCAATCCAAAAGCTGGCCACGCTCTCGGGTCAGACTCTTCAGTCTGAACGAGGTCGGGGTAACTAACCCATCACTTTGGGCAGCCCCCTAGCTTCCAGGTGTGGACCAACAAAGGAACTCTGTCTCCGTTGGCCCGAGTTGTTTGGAAATCTGCTGGGGTACCAACCAAGCACACACACGTTTTGAAATGGTAAAATCAGCTTCGGCCACCACTAGAAATGTTTGTAGCTTTATAGGTAAGAAGAGGGGACCCCATAGCATCCCGCATGCGGTTAGGCACGCTCGTCAAGAGACACAATACCCGGAACTCGGGTCCTAGGTGACTCGAATGGAACAAAGCGTCGGGGCGGGATAGCCTAGACCTTCCTTTTTTCGTCGAGTATAGTCAACATTTATATTAATCATATCATCCACAACAATATAATAATGTGATAGCCCAAACCCAAGGAGTAACAAGATAACAATTGATAACATCATAGCATGCATACTAAGCAGTGGCTGAGCGGCGAGCAATAGTAACATAGCCGAACAAGGTTTGCTGGGATGTGGAGGAAATGGTCGTTTGGGTTTATTTGAGAGGCATGAATATGAAGTGGTAGGATCAAGCAATCGTTCTATCCTACACCTAGGCGGAAGTGAGATGAAAGTTATACGAATGATATATGCTCCCCCTTACCTGATTAGAAGACGGAGCCGAAGGGGTAGTCGACCGTAACTCGCATCGTCTCTGAGAGGTACCCGCGGAAGCACACAAGAGGTAAACACTGGAAAAGGAAATCGACGAGAAAGAATCTATTACTACGATCACCAACAAACAACATAAAGAAGGCAAAACAAGACAACGCATGGTGTCGCATCTATCGTCGAGAGCGGTTACTAACAGGTTAAGTGAAGTATTCGTCACACATGACGATACCGCACATTTAGAATGGTTCAAGTTGTTTAGCTAGACAACATGAGAAAAGGTTGTTAACATGGCATCTCACTCAAGCATGGCATATCACAAAATCATGGTAGGAGGTGAAGCATAAGAAACTATATATGCTAGTCAATTGAAGTGAGGCAAAGTCCTAAATATGGCATTTGGTACTGTTCTGCCCTAAACCATATTTGATTATTTTTATTAGCAAGCAAGAGCAGCATATTCACAATCTACACAAAATTCTAGTCAAGTTACATATAAAGAACATTTTTATTGGAGCAACGGTTATAAGGTTATGGCATATTATATTTTATAGTGGGAAGGGTTGTAATTACCAGTAAAACAACATGTAAAAAATATCAAACATGGCAAACAACAACATTTTATTAATCTACACGAAATTCTAAGCAACTTTCATGTAGGGAGCATCACAATCCTGTCTGCGGGGGCGGGTGCTGGGCCGTGGTGGCGCGCAGGTTGGGCCGCCTGGCCAAGCTGGGCCACGTGGACGCGCTGGTTGCCCGCTTCGTCCCGATCGGAAGAGAGCCCGACGGCGGCGGTGCTCTGGCCGGCAGC
Source organism: Bromus sterilis (assembly GCA_950022295.1). Taxonomy (NCBI): domain Eukaryota; kingdom Viridiplantae; phylum Streptophyta; class Magnoliopsida; order Poales; family Poaceae; genus Bromus; species Bromus sterilis. Next base: position 180,319,074 of record OX465595.1, read on the forward strand.
CGGCAGCGCAGGCGGTGGGGTGGCCGGAGAGACGCGACGCCGGTCAGGAACAGTGCGGCGGCGCGGATCCGCCTGATCCGGACGCGATGAGGTCCTCGGGCGGAGCAAAGTCGAGGGTGGCGGCGAGCTCGGCTCGGCCCGCGCTTGCCCATGGCGCGGCGTTCCTCCGGCGTGGGCTCCGGCGGCCTGTGGTGGAGGGACGGCAAGAAGGTGAGGGGGAGGAGATGGGAGAGGGGAGCGGCACGGAGCTCACCGGAGCAGGGGCGTCGTGGATGATGCGGCGAGGTCGCCGGAGGCGAGGGCTTCTCGGGTGGGCTTGGGCGGGCCAGCGATGGAGGAGCTCGGAACGGCAGGGCCCAGAGTGGGATGGAGCTGTTGGCACTGGCTAGGAGCGATGTGGCACCTCTGCGGCCGTCAGAGCTGTGATCTGACGGTCCAAATCAGAGGAGGGGCTAGGGTTTCAGGATTTGAGGCCAGATTGGGCAGATCTGGATGATTTGATGGGGGTGGTTGCAATTTTCACAAGGGGGTAACCCTACAAGGGCTAGGGAGAGTGGTGGTATTTATATAGGCTGGCCTGGATGGCAGGTTTACGCAAAAGCCCTCGGGTTTTCTCTCTCGCGTCCGGTACTCCACGTTTCTGACCGCCAGGGGTCCATACGACCTCCGATTCAGACGAAATCTCGAACCATGCGCTCAGCGCATCGAGCCCGTCAATCGTACCTCACTTCGATACCATTCCAAAAATAATTTCCGGCACCCGATAAAATAATTTATTTAATTACTAAATGAAATTTTTTTCGTTCCAATGGCGATGGTTGGTCCTGTGCCGGGAGTTGCGACGGTGCTCGGGTGAAACCCAGTGTCGCAAAGGTCGTGTGCCGTTGGGAAAAAGGTTTGGTCCCGCATCCGATACGAGAAAGAGGAGTGGAATATTAACCGATTAATAATTCGGCGAACCAAATACTGCAAAAAATTCTAACAATCAACAAAATAAAGCAACAAACAATTTTTTTTAATTAGGGTGGAATTTCCGGGCTGTTACAATACAACACCACCAACAAGGGATCTTGTCCCGAGATCCTGTACGATCCGGGGGAGAGGGGGAGAGAAAAGAGAGTGGACAATCTTCAACACCACCAACAAGGGACTCTGCTCCATGTCAACGATGACCTTTTGTCGAGAAAGTATCCGCAAAGAGATGGCGACGTCGAAGAATGGAACCATCGGGAGACGAAAATAAAGAATGATAGTTGAAAGCGACGATCAAGGGAAGCATTCTCACTGAAAACGTGAGGATACTGGGCAAGAGGACTGAATTCAACAGACGACCAAGATGTTTACCCAAAGTCGAAAGGACTAAATGTACTACAGGATTTCCCGAACCTGAGATCGGAATCGAGAAAATACGATGCAAGCAAGGCATTGTAACTATTCCGAAACTCCACTCACTCGAGATCCTAAAATTTGAAAGGGGATAAGTTGAGATTAAAACACTTAAGACACTTGTCATGTCCAGAGCAAAGGTAAGGAGTAAAAAGATTCCTAATCTCCGATAACTACCTTAGTAACTACAAAATAATTTTTGTTTAGACTCGACTTCGACCAGAAAAGGGATCCTACGGTGAGTAAGGCTCTGATACGAAGTTGTAAGGCCCGATATGTGGTACTGTTCCAGATCTAGATGTTTCCATCCAGATCCGGGGATGAAGCAGATATCGGTCCCACCGCGACATATGACACTGCCATATGCCCCGGATTTCCAACATGATATCACAACATTACAACTACATGGATACAACATCTCATACAATCGTCTTACAATTGTCTTAATACAATACATCAACGGAAGATACTGTCTGAATACAGACTACAATCAAATGCCTAGTGGAAAAGGTAAAACACACCATCCCCGTAACCACACGGGTCCAGGCTCTTCGCCGGGATCCGTGTAACTAGTCGTCGTCGAGTCTTCGCGAAGGCGTCCAGCAAAAGGATTCATCGAGCTCCACTGAAGTTCAAGATCATTTGCATAACGTGCGTAAAAGAGAGAATAAAAGAGGTGAGCTATATCAACAAGTCTTGTAACTAATTTCTCACGGTAAGATGGGGGTAGTCGTTGAGGTTGCAGTCGCACTAGCAATATATGAGTGGCTAACGGTCTATTTTAGAGTAAGATGAGAACCAAGCATTCGATGAGGAATCACCTCCAACAAGTCTTGCTATCAGCTACTTATGCAAACATAATACCTATCCTATCCTTTTCCTCCCCTTCGTATCCCGACGAAGAAGAAGCTGTCAAGGCACACAAACATTTATCAAGTTATTAAGATTATCTCAGTTGTTATTGTCTATGAACAATGAGTAGGTCTCAAGTAGTCCATAACCGTGGACACGTCTTCTCGAAAAGATTTCACCCTGCAGGGGTGTACCAACTGCCCATTACAAGGCTCTGCACGCACGCCTATCTCTCACAGTTTCTACCCATCACTGGCAGCAATTTTATAATTTAGTCCTGAGAGATCCGGAACGACAGGTCCCTCTAACTAACAACGCACAAATCTGGGTGGCCCCCGGGGAGTCGACACCCAATCCAAAAGCTGTCCGCACTCTCGGATCAGACTCTTCCGTCTGGACGAGGTCGGGGTAACAAACCCACAATGTGGGTAGCCCGCTAGCTTCCAGTTGTGGACCAACATAGGAACTCTGTCTCCACTGGCCCAAGTTGTTTGGATATCTGCTGGGGTACCAACCAAGAACACACACATTTTGAAATGGTAAAATCAGCTTGGGTCACCACTAGAAATGTTTGAAGCTAGATAGGTAAGAAGAGGGGACCCCATAGCATCCCACACGCAGTTAGGCACGCTCATCAAGATACACAATCCCCGGAACTCGGGTATTAGGTGACTCGAATGGAACAAAGCGTCGGGGCGGGATAGCCGAGACCTTTCATCCTTCATCGAGTATAGTCAACATTTATAATAATCATATCATCCACAACAATATAATAATGTGATAGCCCAAACCCAAGGAGTAACTGGAGAACAATTGATAACATCCTAGCATGCATACTAAGCAGTGGCTGAGCAGCAAGCAATAGTGACATAGCCAAACAAGGTTTGTTGGGATGTGGAGTACATGGTTGATTGTGTCGGGACCCGGAGTATGCATATGTAATTCCAGTCACAACTCAATCATATGGAGAGCCGAGAGCTGTACCCACTTGTCTAAGCAGACAAGTCCAAGCACAGAACACTCTCGGAAAGCATCGAACGTGAGGGGCATCCCATCTAGGCCGGATGATCAACTGAGATGGGTCCTCATCGCCAACTCACAAGTCTAAATGATTGTGGGTGGTGAAATCCCATAGTCATAGAAAAAGTCGCCTCAACCATATCATCGATTGAATTATAATACTTACATAAACAGACTCCAGCCCGATCACTTAGTCGGGATCTCGGGCGGGCTCAATCATACAACAAAGTGTGCCACGTGACCGAGTCACGAGCAATCGCATCGCAATGCCCCAAGCTGCGCACATCTAAGGGCCACTTGGTGTATAAAATACCGCCGGCAAGAACACAACTAAGCTATCGAACCCCACACTAAGACACACATGTTACAAACATACAAGCCGCATACATGTCCAGTGTAAACAGCAGGTACACATTGCATGAACTCTACAAAGTATATCTTTATTGACTTACACATAGAGCATACAAAGATCACATATCTGTGATGAACATTACATCATACAACGGAAGAAAATTAGGTCTGATTACAAACAAGATTAACAAATGGCTTAGAGAAGCCTTCTTCAACAAATATGCCCTTCCACGAGGGACGAGACTGCTGTCTGGAACTATACTAGCTTAGTCAACGTAGATCTTCAGGAAGGTGACTCCATCGGGGTCTGGTTTCTCATCTAAAACATAGAATAAGCAAACGTGAGTACAAAGTCGTACTCAGCAAGACTTACATCAGAACTATACTACTCATGATCAAGTTTCAAGGTAAAGGAGGTGGGGTTCAACATGCAGAAGTGCCAGCTTTGACTTGGCTAGTCCTGAACTATGAGTACCAGACTTGAGGTAAGAAGCGTACACGAGTCCACTACCAAGTCTCCAACCAATACACCACTATGGATACTTCCTCGACTTACCCACGACGAAGCCCACCATAGCACTCACACTTATCTTGCAAGATTTATAAGTATCCATTCAAGTTGTCTAATGATCAAGTAAAGGTCTCCATGTAGACCATAACCGCGGACACGGCTATTCGAATAGTCCATTAACCCTGCAGGGGTGTACATCTTCACACGCGTGCCATCACTTATCGCCTCGTTCTTGGCACCCTTCAAGCGGGTGTCGGATGTGGATGAAACCAAGGCACTACCCTCACATCACCTTCTCTAATTCAGGAGTCGACTACCTGAGCTTGGCACCGCTCGAGAGTCCGGTCAGTTCAACGAAACGGACTCAGATAATGCAAGGGACGGAGACTCCACCTCTGCCAGATGGTTTTACTGCCTCACAAGTCCACCCACATATCTATATGATGCAACCTTTTCTTCATTCTTTTTCTATGCACATGCCAAAAGGAAAGCCCGAATCTAGTGTGACTCCTGGACCGGATCGGGCCGTAAAGAGGCCAAACAGGGCTTCCATAAACCCTACATGTGGTCATACTCTTTGTCTTGGATCACAAAACAGGAACTCGGGGCCTAGGGCAGTGTTCAACGAGACAACCCACTGTGTACTCCTACACAACCTCTCATCGTTCACCTTTGTTTAGGGTGGATTCACCAACACGTTAACATCAACAACCTATGAACATTCCATCCCGACTCACAATCAAAGTAACCTCATTGTATCACTAAAAAGCAATAAGCGGTAACAATTGCAGGGGCCACATGCTCATCATTCAACTCCTATATCTGCTTGGATTGTGGTTTGCTTAATACGGTGACAGAAATGATAGGTCATGCATCGGAATGGGTTCAACTATGAGAAAGAACGTGTCTCAGTGATCTCCTAGACATGCATAAGAGAGACTGAGAGGGAAGTAGGATTTTATAGACATGATGAATGGGGTTTGCGTGCCTTGCTGACGAGGTTCGGTACGGTGTCTTCAACGAAGGGGGTGGCCTCCGGTTCCGGTTCCACTTCTATTGAGCAAACACCGGAACAACAACAATGTAAACATTACATTCCAATGCACAATCAAGATGCATAATGTAGCATGGCATGGTATTGATGTGACCTACGTTCAATTTGTCACATGTTCATTGAAGTTTATTTGAAAAGTTAATTCAAATTCAAATTCCAAATATTGTTCAAATTTGCCAAGTTACATTTGTTATTGTTTGTTCTTTGTAAACCATCTTGACATGTGTATGATATGCCTCTGATGTACAAGTGTTTATGTTTGCATTGCAATGGTTCAAATTGGAATAGCATTTGAATTAAATTTGAATTAATTCCAATTAAGATAAATACCAAAAGCTACTGGTACAAATTTAATATCAACCCAAACATGGTTGAAAGTTTATTATTTGGATAGAGAATTTATGCTGATCATTTTTCATATATTATTTGTCCAATTTGGAGTTAATATGAATTTTCTATGAATTTTAGAATTTTAATACATTTTCTGTAATTTTTCTGTATTTCTTATAAATAGAAAATCCCTTTACTGCGTCATCACTGCGTCACAGTGATGTCAGGGGGGCTCTGACCACCGGGGCCCACTGGTCAGTGGCACAGAGGTTAATCCCTCTGTTTATTTAAATTTAATTTGGATTAGGAGGGGGGGGCAGGGCCCACCTGTCATTGACCTTGGGTCAAATGACTAGGGGGATTAGCCCCCTAATTAACCCAGCCGGCCGGCGGCGGCCACTGGGCACGGCAGAGGGGTCGCCGGACTTGGGCATTTGGCCTCTGCTGGGCTCGGGATTTGGACGGGGAGATGCCCCTTTCTCGCGCGCGTTCAGTGCAATAGGCAGGGGTCAAAGGGGAGGCCGGAGAGCGCGCGGGCGACGGCTTGGCCCGGCGGCCGGAGCCACTGCTCAGCGGAAATGGCCGTACACGGCGTGGGGAGAAGCAAGAAAGGGTGGAGAGTGACCCCGAGCTCACCAGGAGCGTGCTGAGAAGCTCGTAGGGGGCGGAGATGGCGTGCCGGCTGAGCAATTGCTCGCCGTAGTTCCTGGTGGCCGCGACAAATCCTTGAAGCTGGCGGCGTCTCCGGTGCATCTTGAGCTCAGGTGGCGCTGTAGCTTAACGAAGGATACCTCGGGGCGTCTTCTGGACAAGGTGTCGAAGCTCGAGGGGCACGGTGGCCACGCAGACAGACGACAGCGGCGAAGTCGGAAGCTCAAGTGCGACGGGATCTCGCCGGGGAGTGAGCTAGAGGAAGAGGGAATGTGGGGGGGAAAGGATGTGGGCGACACAGCGTGTCTCCGTGGCACACATAGAAGCCAGGGGAGCTTCTGGAGAAGCCTCGGTGGCCATGGCGGCGTCGGTCGTGCCCTCCCAGTGTGCCACCGAGCAGCTTGGGGTAGACGACAAGCTCGGCTGGGCCTGGGCTAGGCTTGGTGGGCTGGGGGGGGATGAGTTGGGCCAGATGGCCAGGGGGTTTCCCTCTTTCTTTTTCTTCTTCTTTTCTTTTTCTGTAATTTATGTTGTGCCTAGAATTAAATAGCTAGGCATTTTAGTAAAATGCCAAAATATTTTTATAAATCCTAGGTGACCAGAAGCAAATCTATGAACAAGGAGTAGGTCTCAAGTAGTCCATAACCGCGGACACGGCTTTTCGAAAAGATTTACCCTGCAGGGGTGTACCAACTGTCCATTATAGACGTCGCATGTACGCCCGGTTTCCACTTGGCTAGGTAAGCGCCTGAAACTCCGGAACGTCAGAGCCCCTCTAGCTAACAACGCACACTCCGGGTGGCCCCCGGTGAGTCGACACCCAATTCAAAAGATGTCCACGCTCTCGAATCGGACTCTACCGTATAACTCGGGTTTGGATTACCGGTTAGTTCTCCTATGAGACCGGGTCCTCAGCCGGTCTATTTGGGCCAGCCAAGAAGCAATGTCCTCCTGGCCCTGGTTTGGTTTGAAAACAACTGGGGATCCAACCAGCACACACACGTTGCCAATGTAAATCAGCTCGGGCCACCACTAGAATGTACGAAGCTAGGTAGGTAAGACAAGGGGGGCCCATAAAACCCCACACACGATTAGGCACGCTCGTCAAGAAACACAATACCCCGAACTCGGGTCCTAGGTGACTCAAATGGAACAAAGCACCAGACGGGAATAGTCCAGCCTTCCACCTTTTGTCGAATATAAATTAACATCATTTAACAATAATAAATATCAACCCACTTCTTTTATAACATGATATCCCAACCATAAATATATAAGGTAAGCAGCAGGTTTTCTATCCATACTAAGCAATGGCTGAGCAGCGGTAACTTAGCAGTACAATGGTTTGCTGGGAGGTGGGGACCATGGCTGTATGGGTTTAAACATGGCATATAAGGTAGATGGGATCAACCAACAACGTTCTAGGTCTACATCTAGGTATGAGAAGAAAGTTATAAAGTAATGACACAGATCTCCCCCTTGCCTGGTAAGGTAGTCGAAGCAGCACCCATGGTACCCTCGGGCTCGGTGTCGTACAGCTCCACGTAAGTCTCCTCGTCAGTCTCGGGTGCTACCGTAACACACCGGCAAGGAAAACAAACAAGTAAGCAACTGATGCAAACTCAAACAAGGATGGCATGTTCAAGTTTTATTTACATGGTATGACCCTGTCTAGTCAAGTTTAAATGAAGGTGATGACGACAAGTCATCACTTTCATATGCATTTTATTTACATTGTAATGTCTTTGGTCTAAGCCTTAATTTAGGTGTAAGTCGCATGATAGCATGACATGCTCAACAAAGCATTACAAGAATTTAAATAACATGAAAGTAAAACAATGATTTCGGAGACGGAGTAGTGTCGGTGAACTTGACACTCAAGAAGGTGCATCAACTGTTGGAAATCAGCCACATCACATATGACAATATGTTGAGGATAACTTGAAGAAAGAAGATGACATGAAACAAGATTGAAGAGATCAGATGATCAACATTTCAAATGAACTGAAGTTGAAATGTTGCAGGCAGAAGGATCTGAATGCTTCTGGATCAGGTGAACACACTTTGAACTCAGGAGTTGCAAAAAATATCATGAGAACCTCACCAACAAAATAAGGAGACCCTGGTGGATCTGAAGCTGCACACTGAAACTGCATCTGAAGTTCAGTCAGCACTTGCGCAGCCACGACTTCCGGCGACCCTCGCATCCGCTACGGGGAGGTGTTCGTCCAACTGACGTCGGGGTTCGCTAGACGGGACCTCCAGGAGCACATAGAACCATGGCAACGGGTCGTAGGTCATACGGCGGAGACGCCAGTCTCGCCGGAAAAGGGGGCGGCGCAACCGTTCTGAAGATTGAAAAAGGCGACGGCTTGGAGACGCGCACGGCTTCTGGCTGCTCTGCGCATGCTCTGGCCGCACGCAGAGCACGCGGGTTGCTGCTCCCGCTCAACGGTGACGCGAATTGGAACACGGGCGTCCACACGCGGGCACGCCATACACGCACGCGGCGGCGTCTCTGCTACGCTTGATCCTAACCATCTAACAAGAGAGAACACGAGGCGGGGAAGAACAAGGAGCCTCACAGCGGGGAGGTTGGAGTCGGGATCGCTGTCCTAGAGGGGAAGGAGTCGATCTGCTCGGCGTCGGAGACGGAGGCGGCCCGTGGAAGAAGAGGAGGAAGTCGCGGGTCGCCTTGCTCCTACGGCGAATCCACGGGTCGAGGAGGACGAGGACGAAGCTGGAGACGCGCTGCATGAGCTCCCGATCGAAGACGGTGATGGACCTCGATGAATTCACCGGAACCACCCGGCGGCCATTGAAGAACAGGGGAGCTGCGAGACCCTCATGGCGGCGGCGGCGGGAGAAGGGGGCGAAGGGGAATGGATCCTAGGGTTCCCGGGGGTCCTCTCGTAGCGCTTAAAAGGAGGGGATCGCCTCTCCCTGGACCTGGGGCTCCACTGCCGCCGTGGCAGCTCGCTGTGAGAGAGAGGGAGGGGAAAAGGAGTGTCGCGCTGGAAAGAAGAGGAAGAAAGGTGCGTACCCCTTCGTCCAGGCGGGCTGAGGAGGAGACGGCCCAGATGGGCCTGGCCTGGCCTGGCCGGCTAGGAGGAAAAGGGAAGGAGGCCCAGCTATTCCAGAATAGAAAAACCAGCAGGAAAAGAAAAAGAAAAAGGATAAAAGAAAAAGGGAAAAATATATATTTAAACCCTTGAGGCACACTTGATCACCCAAAAATGGGTTGGGCAGTTTTAGAAGCAATGAAAAATTGCCACAGAAAAACAATACCATTTCCTATTTAAAATTAAATAGAAAAGGTGCTTGTGGACTTTTGAGGAGGAGAACACAAGGTGCAAAAATTCCATAAACTTGATAATCTTGAACCTTGCATTAATCCTCAATTCCTAAAATGGTTTGGGCATTTTTTTGGCAACAAAAAAAATGTGAGCTCATTTTGAATTTCAAAACCAGTTTGAACTAGAGCCTTTGATTTTGATGTTGGCAAAAATACCTTGAGGATTTTAAAACCCTTGCGACATCAAGAGAAATGCCTAGGCCAAGTTTGGGGTCAAGTAGAGCAAGCACCCAACAAGGAAAAATCCTCCAACACCCTTCTTGAGCCACTTTGGATGCCAAAACAAACAACCCAAATGGGCTCCAATCCCCATGCAAATTTAAATCACCACATGAAATTATAAAGTTTAGCATCATGCCAAGTTACATAGTCAACAGACAAAATACAATCTCATGGTGTTTTCAATTTATTGCACATGGGCTGTTACAGCTCTCCCCTACCAACACAGGATCTCGTCCCGAGATCTAAGCATGAAAAAGCTCGGGATACTCAGAACGAAGATGATCTTCACGCTCCCACGTTGCTTCCTTCTCTGAATGGTGTGCCCACTGCACCTTGAGGAACTTGACGGTCTTGTTGCGAGTCTTGCGCTCGGACGAGTCAAGAACACGGAATGGACGCTCTGAGTAAGAAAGATCTGCACTGAGCTGGATCTCGCCCAAGTCCACTGCCTGCTCTGGCTGCTTGAAACACTTCTTCAACTGAGACAGGTGGAACACATCATGCACCATAGCCAAGCTGTCTGGAAGCTCGAGGCGGAACGCGAATGGTCCCCGAGTCTCGAGGATGCGGAACGGACCAACGAACCTGGGAGCCAACTTGCCTTTGATCCCAAAGCGGTGAGTGCCCCGAAGTGGAGAAACTTTGAGGTATGCAAAGTCACCAACTTTGAAGTCAACACCACGGTGCTTCCTGTCATAATAAGCCTTCTGCCTAGACTGTGCTGCCTTTAGGTTCTCCCGGACAATCTTCACTCTGTCCTCTGCCTCTTGGATCACATCTGGACCGAACAGCTGTCTCTCACCTGTCTCGGACCAGTTCAACGGTGTCCTGCACTTGCGGCCATACAAGACTTCAAACGGCGCTGCTTGCAGACTTGCCTGATAGCTGTTGTTGTAAGAGAACTCAGCATACGGCAAGCACTCTTCCCACTTCATTCCAAACGAGATCACACATGCTCTCAACATGTCCTCTAGAATTTGATTCACACGCTCAACCTGCCCACTGGTCTGAGGGTGATAAGCGGTACTGAACAACACTGTCGTACCAATCGCCTTTTGGAAGGCCTGCCAGAACTTAGAGGTGAAAAGGCTGCTTCTATCTGAACTGATCTTCTTGGGAATGCCATGCAAGGACACAACTCTTGCGGTGTATAAATCCGCCAACTGAGCTGCAGAAATGGAGTCCTTCACCGGGAAGAAGTGGGCAACTTTGGAGAGATTGTCAATGAAGACAAAGATGGCATTGTTCTTCTTCTGCGACAGAGGAAAACCTGTGATGAAATCCATCTCAATGGGATCCCATTTCCACTCTGGAATTTCAATTGGCTGCAGTAGCCCTGCAGGCTTCTGATGCTGTGCTTTCACTCGCCTGCACACATCACACTGGGAGACAAAACGGCCAACATCCCGCTTCATACGAGTCCACCAAAAGCTCTGCTTGAGGTCCTGATACATCTTGGTGCTACCAGGGTGGATAGACAGTTTTGAGTCATGGGCTTCCTTCAAGATGACCTCTCTGAGACCCCCTTCTTTGGGAACAACAACTCTCTCCTCGAACATCACGGTGCCGTCATTATGCACTGAAAAGCAACCGTACTTCAAAACTGAGGCGGCAATACCCCGCTTGACTTTCTGAATCATCAAGCTACCAGACTGAGCTTCACGAATCTTCTCACGGATAGTGGGCTCTACCACAAGGTTGGCTAGATAGCCTGCTGGAACTAGCTCGAGATTGAGCCTTCGAAATGCCTCACACAAATCAGGGTGTATCTTCTGCACCTGGACACTGTTGCAATCACCCTTGCGGCTAAACGCATCAGCTATGACATTCGCCTTGCCAGGCGTATACTGAATATCCACGGAGTACTCAGTAATAGTCTCTAGCCATCTCCTTTACCTCAAGTTCAGGTTAGGCTGCGTGAACAAGTACTTTAAGCTTTTGTGATCGGTGAACACATCAACCTTCCTCCCTAGGAGGAGATGTCGCCAAGTAACCCATGCATGGATCACCGCAGCCAGTTCAAGATCATGGGTCGGATAGTTCCTCTCAGCCTGCTTCCACTGCCTCGAGGTGTAAGCCACAATATTCCTTCCCTGCATCAACACTCCGCCAAGGCCATTCAACGAGGCGTCACAGAAAACTTGAAACGGCTGTGACTCGTCTGGCGGTGTAAGGATCGGATCTGTGGTCAACTCGCGAACTGGAAGGAAGTGAGCAACTTTGGAAAGTCGGTAAATGACAACGAAGATGGCATCGTTTCCTTTCTGGGTTTTTGGAAAGCCGGTGACGAAGTCCATACCGACTTTGTTCCATTTCCACTCGGGAATAGGCAAAGGTTGAAGTGTACCAGCAGGTCTTTGATGTTCTGCCTTAATGCGACGACAAACATCACATTCGGCAACAACTTGAGCAATGTCTCTCTTCATCCTAGTCCACCAAAATCTCTGGCGTAGATCTCGGTACATTTTTGTGCTACCGGAATGAATCGAGAGGGGCGTGTCATGGGCTTCTTTGAGGATGAGTGTAAGGCCCCTTATGTGGTTCTAACTCTAACTAGTCGCTTTCGCGTCCGGTCGGAGTTAGAAGCGCATCAAACGCCACCGGCGCACGACACTCGCACTCGTGTCGCTACCGGATTCTCGACAACAGGTATATAAACCACAACTCTACAAGAATAGAAATACGTATAGAAAGATAAATAGAGAAGGGCATACAACGCCACTGTCTAACAATATAACATCATCATGAGTACAACTCATCAATACATCAAGCGGAAGCATAATAGCGACCGGGTACGGTAAAGATCCAAATTTCCCTAGAGAGGGCTACACATAAATATCCACCCATGGGGACGTCTGAACCCAACTATCAGATCCTACTGGTCGAGGTACTCGTACTCGTCGTCATCCTCCGGGGGCACCTCCACGAAGTAACGTCCGGTGCTAGGGTCGAGGTAGTAGTCCACTGCAGCGGCCGATCAGGCAAAGCGGTAAAGACAAAAATGTAAACGGGGGTGAGAACATATCATTACGGAATAACTAACGCTACAGGAAAGGTAAAGACATAGACAGGTTGCAGCCGTACTAGCATATATGGTGGCTACACGTTCTATCAGAATAGAGATGAGATCCAGGAAGTAACGTTGACAACGTGTCATAAGTCGGCTATTCACCTACTTACGCAAACATAACACAACCTCGTTTCCCTCTCGGTCCCCCTGGACGAAGAAAGACAACCAAGGCACGCACACGGTTTGTCAAGTTTTATAGCATGATTGTATTTTCTGTTATTCTATGAACAAGGAGTAGGTCTCAAGTAGTCCATAACCGCGGACACGGCTTTTCGAAAAGATTTACCCTGCAGGGGTGTACCAACTGTCCATTATAGACGTCGCATGTACGCCCGGTTTCCACTTGGCTAGGTAAGCGCCTGAAACTCCGGAACGTCAGAGCCCCTCTAGCTAACAACGCACACTCCGGGTGGCCCCCGGTGAGTCGACACCCAATTCAAAAGATGTCCACGCTCTCGAATCGGACTCTACCGTATAACTCGGGTTTGGATTACCGGTTAGTTCTCCTATGAGACCGGGTCCTCAGCCGGTCTATTTGGGCCAGCCAAGAAGCTATGTCCTCCTGGCCCTGGTTTGGTTTGAAAACAACTGGGGATCCAACCAGCACACACACGTTGCCAATGTAAATCAGCTCGGGCCACCACTAGAATGTACGAAGCTAGGTAGGTAAGACAAGGGGGCCCCATAAAACCCCACACACGATTAGGCACGCTCGTCAAGAAACACAATACCCCGAACTCGGGTCCTAGGTGACTCAAATGGAACAAAGCACCAGACGGGAATAGTCCAGCCTTCCACCTTTTGTCGAATATAAATTAACATCATTTAACAATAATAAATATCAACCCACTTCTTTTATAACATGATATCCCAACCATAAATATATAAGGTAAGCAGCAGGTTTTCTATCCATACTAAGCAATGGCTGAGCAGCGGTAACTTAGCAGTACAATGGTTTGCTGGGAGGTGGGGACCATGGCTGTATGGGTTTAAACATGGCATATAAGGTAGATGGGATCAACCAACAACGTTCTAGGTCTACATCTAGGTATGAGAAGAAAGTTATAAAGTAATGACACAGATCTCCCCCTTGCCTGGTAAGGTAGTCGAAGCAGCACCCATGGTACCCTCGGGCTCGGTGTCGTACAGCTCCACGTAAGTCTCCTCGTCAGTCTCGGGTGCTACCGTAACACACCGGCAAGGAAAACACACAAGTAAGCAACTGATGCAAACTCAAACAAGGATGGCATGTTCAAGTTTTATTTACATGGTATGACCCTGTCTAGTCAAGTTTAAATGAAGGTGATGACGACAAGTCATCACTTTCATATGCATTTTATTTACATTGTAATGTCTTTGGTCTAAGCCTTAATTTAGGTGTAAGTCGCATGATAGCATGACATGCTCAACAAAGCATTACAAGAATTTAAATAACATGAAAGTAAAACAATGATTTCGGAGACGGAGTAGTGTCGGTGAACTTGACACTCAAGAAGGTGCATCAACTGTTGGAAATCAGCCACATCACATATGACAATATGTTGAGGATAACTTGAAGAAAGAAGATGACATGAAACAAGATTGAAGAGATCAGATGATCAACATTTCAAATGAACTGAAGTTGAAATGTTGCAGGAAGAAGGATCTGAATGCTTCTGGATCAGGTGAACACACTTTGAACTCAGGAGTTGCAAAAAATATCATGAGAACCTCACCAACAAAATAAGGAGACCCTGGTGGATCTGAAGCTGCACACTGAAACTGCATCTGAAGTTCAGTCAGCACTTGCGCAGCCACGACTTCCGGCGACCCTCGCATCCGCTACGGGGAGGTGTTCGTCCAACTGACGCCGGGGTTCGCTAGACGGGACATCCAGGAGCACATAGAACCATGGCAACGGGTCGTAGGTCATACGGCGGAGACGCCAGTCTCGCCGGAAAAGGGGGCGGCGCAACCGTTCTGAAGATTGAAAAAGGCGACGGCTTGGAGACGCGCACGGCTTCTGGCTGCTCTGCGCATGCTCTGGCCGCACGCAGAGCACGCGGGTTGCTGCTCCCGCTCAACGGTGACGCGAATTGGAACACGGGCGTCCACACGCGGGCACGCCATACACGCACGCGGCGGCGTCTCTGCTACGCTTGATCCTAACCATCTAACAAGAGAGAACACGAGGCGGGGAAGAACAAGGAGCCTCACAGCGGGGAGGTTGGAGTCGGGATCGCTGTCCTAGAGGGGAAGGAGTCGATCTGCTCGGCGTCGGAGACGGAGGCGGCCCGTGGAAGAAGAGGAGGAAGTCGCGGGTCGCCTTGCTCCTACGGCGAATCCACGGGTCGAGGAGGACGAGGACGAAGCTGGAGACGCGCTGCATGAGCTCCCGATCGAAGACGGTGATGGACCTCGATGAATTCACCGGAACCACCCGGCGGCCATTGAAGAACAGGGGAGCTGCGAGACCCTCATGGCGGCGGCGGCGGGAGAAGGGGGCGAAGGGGAATGGATCCTAGGGTTCCCGGGGGTCCTCTCGTAGCGCTTAAAAGGAGGGGATCGCCTCTCCCTGGACCTGGGGCTCCACTGCCGCCGTGGCAGCTCGCTGTGAGAGAGAGGGAGGGGAAAAGGAGTGTCGCGCTGGAAAGAAGAGGAAGAAAGGTGCGTACCCCTTCGTCCAGGCGGGCTGAGGAGGAGACGGCCCAGATGGGCCTGGCCTGGCCTGGCCGGCTAGGAGGAAAAGGGAAGGAGGCCCAGCTATTCCAGAATAGAAAAACCAGCAGGAAAAGAAAAAGAAAAAGGATAAAAGAAAAAGGGAAAAATATATATTTAAACCCTTGAGGCACACTTGATCACCCAAAAATGGGTTGGGCAGTTTTAGAAGCAATGAAAAATTGCCACAGAAAAACAATACCATTTCCTATTTAAAATTAAATAGAAAAGGTGCTTGTGGACTTTTGAGGAGGAGAACACAAGGTGCAAAAATTCCATAAACTTGATAATCTTGAACCTTGCATTAATCCTCAATTCCTAAAATGGTTTGGGCATTTTTTTGGCAACAAAAAAAATGTGAGCTCATTTTGAATTTCAAAACCAGTTTGAACTAGAGCCTTTGATTTTGATGTTGGCAAAAATACCTTGAGGATTTTAAAACCCTTGCGACATCAAGAGAAATGCCTAGGCCAAGTTTGGGGTCAAGTAGAGCAAGCACCCAACAAGGAAAAATCCTCCAACACCCTTCTTGAGCCACTTTGGATGCCAAAACAAACAACCCAAATGGGCTCCAATCCCCATGCAAATTTAAATCACCACATGAAATTATAAAGTTTAGCATCATGCCAAGTTACATAGTCAACAGACAAAATACAATCTCATGGTGTTTTCAATTTATTGCACATGGGCTGTTACAGCTCTCCCCTACCAACACAGGATCTCGTCCCGAGATCTAAGCATGAAAAAGCTCGGGATACTCAGAACGAAGATGATCTTCACGCTCCCACGTTGCTTCCTTCTCTGAATGGTGTGCCCACTGCACCTTGAGGAACTTGACGGTCTTGTTGCGAGTCTTGCGCTCGGACGAGTCAAGAACACGGAATGGACGCTCTGAGTAAGAAAGATCTGCACTGAGCTGGATCTCGCCCAAGTCCACTGCCTGCTCTGGCTGCTTGAAACACTTCTTCAACTGAGACAGGTGGAACACATCATGCACCATAGCCAAGCTGTCTGGAAGCTCGAGGCGGAACGCGAATGGTCCCCGAGTCTCGAGGATGCGGAACGGACCAACGAACCTGGGAGCCAACTTGCCTTTGATCCCAAAGCGGTGAGTGCCCCGAAGTGGAGAAACTTTGAGGTATGCAAAGTCACCAACTTTGAAGTCAACACCACGGTGCTTCCTGTCATAATAAGCCTTCTGCCTAGACTGTGCTGCCTTTAGGTTCTCCCGGACAATCTTCACTCTGTCCTCTGCCTCTTGGATCACATCTGGACCGAACAGCTGTCTCTCACCTGTCTCGGACCAGTTCAACGGTGTCCTGCACTTGCGGCCATACAAGACTTCAAACGGCGCTGCTTGCAGACTTGCCTGATAGCTGTTGTTGTAAGAGAACTCAGCATACGGCAAGCACTCTTCCCACTTCATTCCAAACGAGATCACACATGCTCTCAACATGTCCTCTAGAATTTGATTCACACGCTCAACCTGCCCACTGGTCTGAGGGTGATAAGCGGTACTGAACAACACTGTCGTACCAATCGCCTTTTGGAAGGCCTGCCAGAACTTAGAGGTGAAAAGGCTGCTTCTATCTGAACTGATCTTCTTGGGAATGCCATGCAAGGACACAACTCTTGCGGTGTATAAATCCGCCAACTGAGCTGCAGAAATGGAGTCCTTCACCGGGAAGAAGTGGGCAACTTTGGAGAGATTGTCAATGAAGACAAAGATGGCATTGTTCTTCTTCTGCGACAGAGGAAAACCTGTGATGAAATCCATCTCAATGGGATCCCATTTCCACTCTGGAATTTCAATTGGCTGCAGTAGCCCTGCAGGCTTCTGATGCTGTGCTTTCACTCGCCTGCACACATCACACTGGGAGACAAAACGGCCAACATCCCGCTTCATACGAGTCCACCAAAAGCTCTGCTTGAGGTCCTGATACATCTTGGTGCTACCAGGGTGGATAGACAGTTTTGAGTCATGGGCTTCCTTCAAGATGACCTCTCTGAGACCCCCTTCTTTGGGAACAACAACTCTCTCCTCGAACATCACGGTGCCGTCATTATGCACTGAAAAGCAACCGTACTTCAAAACTGAGGCGGCAATACCCCGCTTGACTTTCTGAATCATCAAGCTACCAGACTGAGCTTCACGAATCTTCTCACGGATAGTGGGCTCTACCACAAGGTTGGCTAGATAGCCTGCTGGAACTAGCTCGAGATTGAGCCTTCGAAATGCCTCACACAAATCAGGGTGTATCTTCTGCACCTGGACACTGTTGCAATCACCCTTGCGGCTAAACGCATCAGCTATGACATTCGCCTTGCCAGGCGTATACTGAATATCCACGGAGTACTCAGTAATAGTCTCTAGCCATCTCCTTTACCTCAAGTTCAGGTTAGGCTGCGTGAACAAGTACTTTAAGCTTTTGTGATCGGTGAACACATCAACCTTCCTCCCTAGGAGGAGATGTCGCCAAGTAACCCATGCATGGATCACCGCAGCCAGTTCAAGATCATGGGTCGGATAGTTCCTCTCAGCCTGCTTCAACTGCCTCGAGGTGTAAGCCACAATATTCCTTCCCTGCATCAACACTCCGCCAAGGCCATTCAACGAGGCGTCACAGAAAACTTGAAACGGCTGTGACTCGTCTGGCGGTGTAAGGATCGGATCTGTGGTCAGCCTTAGCTTCAACTCATCAAAAGCTGCCTGGCAAGCCTGTGACCAAATGTACTTCTTGCCCTTGCACAACAACTCCGTCATCGGCTTTGCTATTTTTGAGAAATTCTCGACAAACTTCCTGCAATAGCTGGCAAGTCCGAGAAAACTCCTCAGTTGCTTGACATTTTTCGGCGGAGTCCAATCTTGAATCTTCCGGACTCTGTCTGGGTCAACGGCAATGCCCTCTGAGGAAATGACATGGCCAAGGAAGTTGACCTTATTCATCCAGAACTCACACTTGGAGAACTTGGCATAAAACTGGTGATCTCTCAACTTCTGCAACACCAACCTGAGATGCTCCTCATGTTCAGCCTCTGACTTGGAAAAGACAAGGATGTCGTCGAGGTAGAGGAGTACGAACACGTCTAGCCATTCTTGGAACAGATAGTTCATGGACCTCATGAACGTCGGAGGTGCGTTTGAAAAGCCAAACGTCATGACCGTAAACTCGTACAGACCATAACGAGTGCGGAAGGATGTCTTGGGAATGTCCTCCTCACGGACACGAATCTGGTGGTACCCCATCTTTAAATCAAGCTTTGAAAACACCTTTGCTCCATGCAACTGCTCAAATAGGTCATTGATGTTGGGCAAAGGGTACTTATTTTTAATTGTCTTCTTGTTGATACCACGGTAGTCTTGGACCAACCTGCTAGTACCATCTTTCTTCTTCACAAAAATACAAGGGGCACCCCAAGGGGAAGTGCTCGGACGAATGAGCCCATCCTTCTCAAGCTTCACCAACTGCTCTTTCAACTCAATCAGCTCTTCCGGGCACATCTTGTATGGCTGCCGAGATATCGGCTGTGTACCAGGTTCCAGCTCAATCACGAACTCAATAGCACGCACGGGTGGAATACCTGGCAACTCCTCTGGAAAGACATCTGGGAACTCTCGAACAACTCTGACCTCCTCGATCAATGGAGCAACTCCAGTGTTCAGAGCGTACAACTGTGCTGATCCCACTGTCGAGCCACAAGTGTACCAAATCTCTGCGCCTGAATCGTGCGTCAGCAACACGGTTTTGGACGGACAATCAATCTTGGCCTTGTACTTGACAAGCCAATCCATGCCCAAAATGACATCAATGTCTGAACGGGGCAAGACAATCAGAGACGAGGAAAAGATGGCTCCTTGGATACAAATCTGCACATCTGGGATACTGCCCGCTGACTGCATCCTCGAACCTGGAGAATCAATTGCTAGAGGTACAGGCAACCTCTCACGCGGAAGGTCAAGTGAACTGGAAAAAGCATCGGACATGAAGGAATGGGAAGCTCCGGAATCGAACAAAACTGATGCTGGAACCGAACATACAAGCAACCTACCAAGCACAATCTCAGACGACTGCTGGGCCTCTGCGACGGTCACGGTGTTCACACGGAGCGCTCGTGGCTGGGCCCGCACCATCGCGTTGCTCGGTGTAGAGCGAGGTGGTGGCGGAGGCAGTCGTGCGTAACGAGGGTCGGTGCACTGCGGAGACTTGTGCCCCGGCTTGCCACACTTGAAGCACGTGATCGCTGGCCTGGGCTGGCCCTGTGGAGCAGGCGGCCTCGCGGAGGGTGGAGTAGAGCGAGGTCCGTGCTGCACTCGGACGGGAGGGCGGGCAAAAGTGCGGACAACTGCCCCCCTCTGCTGAAACTTCTGACGTTGCGGCTGAGGCTGTGGCTCTGTAACCCAGGACTTGGCCTTCTTGTGGACAATCACTGCTGAACTGTGCTCTCTCTGCTTCCTCTTCTCTGCGGAACGCTCTGCCTCGGCTGACTCCTGTCTGATAGCCTGGTCGACGAACTCTGAGAACAGGCTTGGCGTGGACAAGGTGAGCGCATACTTGATGTCCGTGGTAAGACCACCGCGGAACCTGGCAATGCGCTTGGCCTCTGACGAGACCTCCTCTGGAGCGTACCTGGCAAGCCTGACGAAGGCCAGGTTATACTCCTGCACAGACCTGTCCCCCTGCCTCAGAGCTAAGAACTCCTCACGCTTCCTCTCGATCAGTCCACTGGGAATATGAGCAGCTCTGAAATCCCTAACGAAGTCCTCCCACGTGATCTCTGCATCACCCTTGTTGGCCTTGTACGTCGAGAACCAACTGCCTGCGGCACCCGGAAGCTGGAAGGAGGCGAAGGTGACGTAGTCGACGGGTCTGACGGCGTTGGCACTGAAGTGCTTCTTGATCTCTGGGATCCAGTCATCCGCCTCCAGCGGGTCTCGAGCCTCGGAGAACCTGGGGGGGCTGATCGCAAGGAACTGCTGCAGTGTGGTGTACTGTGGTCGATCATTCCTCTGAGCACCCTGGTTCTGCAGCATCTGAAGGATCGCAGCTGTGCCCTGAGCCACTGCGGCTACAGCCTCCCCAAGGATAGGGTTCTCTGGCGGCGGCATGTTCGCTCTTGGCATCCTGTATACAGGAACACTTATGAGAACATGATCGAATCATTGAAGTAACCAGAAGTTAAAGCCGAAGGCTGAAATTCCACCAAGGTTAACCCGGAAAGTCGATATCTAGATGCTACTGGAATTCCCAAACTAAGATCATCCGAATCCAAGGTAATAATCTGCTAGCGAGCACACAACAATATATACGAGCGGTTGGAAACCTGAACAATGAGACATCTGCCCTGAGCGGCCCGCCATCACGGTCGTCCATAGGGGAAAGACACCACATCCATATTACCATAGGATGCCCGCCAATCCTGTATGGACGTTTCACCTGGGGTACGCCGTAAGCGAGGTAGAGCAGTCAACCCCAAGTGGCGGCTCAGTGCTCTCAAAGACGCCAACACATCTCGTCGCTAGCAAAAAATTATAGAGGAATCGGAGCCTCATGTAAACGAGAACCTAGATTGTTTTGAAAGGGGATAAGTTGCAGAGACAAAACATCGTTTCACTTCCTCACGGAAAAAGGGGTGGGAGGGTGGGATAAGGAGAAAACAGAAAGAGGTCCTACTCTCCGAAATTTTTCCTATATAACTACCAAAATAGTTTCTAGACTCAACTTCGGCCAGTAAGGGTCCTACAGTCAGTCCTGCTCTGATACCAAGTTGTCAGGCCCCTTATGTGGTTCTAACTCTAACTAGTCGCTTTCTCGTCCGGTCAGAGTTAGAAGCGCATCAAACGCCACCGGCGCACGACACTCGCACTCGTGTCGCTACCGGATTCTCGACAACAGGTATATAAAGCACAACTCTACAAGAATAGAAATACGTATAGAAAGATAAATAGAGCAGGGCATACAACGCCATTGTCTAACAATATAACATCATCATGAGTACAACTCATCAATACATCAAGCGGAAGCATAATAGGGACCGGGTACGGTCAAGATCCAAATTGCCCTAGAGAGGGCTACACATAAATATCCACCCACGGGAACGTCTGAACCCAACTATAAGATCCTACTGGTCGAGGTACTCGTACTCGTCGTCATCCTCCGAAAGCACCTCCACGATGTAACGTCCGGTGCTAGGGTCGAGGTAGTAGTCCACTGCAGCGGCCGATCAGGCAAAGCGGTAAAGACAAAAATGTAAACGGGGGTGAGAACATATCATTACGGAATAACTAACGCTACAGGAAAGGTAAAGACATAGACAGGTTGCAGCCGTACTAGCATATATGGTGGCTACACGTTCTATCAGAATAGAGATGAGATCCAAGAAGTAACGTTGACAACGTGTCATAAGTCGGCTATTCACCTACTTACGCAAACATAACACAACCTCGTTTCCCTCTCGGTCCCCCTGGACGAAGAAAGACAACCAAGGCACGCACACGGTTTGTCAAGTTTTATAGCATGATTGTATTTGATGTTATTCTATGAACAAGGAGTAGGTCTCAAGTAGTCCATAATCGCAGACACGGCTTTTCGAAAAGATTTATCCTGCAGGGGTGTACCAACTGTCCATTATAGACGTCTCATGTACGCCCGGTTTCCACTTGGCTAGGTAAGCGCCTGAAACTCCGGAACGTCAGAGCCCCTCTAGCTAACAACGCACACTCCGGGTGGCCCCCGGTGAGTCGACACCCAATTCAAAAGCTGGCCACGCTCTCGAATCGGACTCCACCGTATAACTTGGGTTTGGATTACCGGTTAGTTCTCCTATGAGACCGGGTCCTCAGCCGGTCTATTTGGGCCAGCAAAGAAGCTATGTCCTCCTGGCCCTGGTTTGGTTTGGAAACAACTGGGGATCCAACCAGCACACACACGTTGCCAATGTAAATCAGCTCGGTCCACCACTAGAATGTATGAAGCTAGGTAGGTAAGACAAGGGCCCCCCATAAAACCCCACACACGATTAGGCACGCTCGTCAAGAAACACAATACCCGGAACTCGGGTCCTAGGTGACTCAAATGGAACAAAGCACCAGACGGGAATAGTCCAGCCTTCCACCTTTTGTCGAATATAAATTAACATCATTTAACAATAATAAATATCAACCCACTTCTTTTATAACATGATATCCCAACCATAAATATATAAGGTAAGAAGCAGGTTTTCTATCCATACTAAGCAATGGCTGAGCAGCAGTAACTTAGCAGTACAATGGTTTGCTGGGAGGTGGGGACCATGGTTGTATGGGTTTAAACATGGCATATAAGGTAGATGGGATCAAGCAACAACGTTCTAGGTCTACAGCTAGGCATGAGCAGAAAGTTATAAAGTAATGACACAGATCTCCCCCTTGCCTGGTAAGGTAGTCGAAGCAGCACCCACGGTACCCTCGGGCTCGGTGTCGGACAGATCCACGTAAGTCTCCTTGTCAGTCTCGGGTGCTACCGTAACACACCGGCAAGGAAAACACACAAGTAAGCAACTGATGCAAACTCAAACAAGGATGGCATGTTCAAGTTTTATTTACATGGTATGACCCTGTCTAGTCAAGTTTAAATGAAGGTGATGACGACAAGTCATCACTTTCATATGCATTTTATTTTCATTGTAATGGCTTTGGTCTAAGCCTTAATTTAGGTGTAAGTCGCATGATAGCATGACATGATCAACAAAGCATTACAAGAATTTAAATAACATGAAAGTAAAACAATGATTCCGGAGACGGAGTAGTGTCGGTGAACTTGACACTCAAGAAGGTGCATCAACTGTTGGAAATCAGCCACATCACATATGACAATATGTTGAGGATGACTTGAAGAAAGAAGATGACATGAAACAAGATTGAAGAGATCAGATGATCAACATTTCAAATGCACTGAAGTTGAAATGTTGCAGGCAGAAGGATCTGAATGCTTCTGGATCAGGTGAACACACTTTGAACTCAGGAGTTGCAAAAAATATCATGAGAACCTCACCATTTAAATCCTTGCAGAAAAGTACCCCAAAAACATATATGATATGACTCAAGTTGAATTTGCATGGGCAGTTGCAAATTCAACTGAAGTTCAGGGGGCTGAGTGTAAAATTGCACCACATGAATTTTGAAAAAGGTTCAAATGATTAAATCATAATCACCATGCAACTCCTTGTGCAAAACTACCCAAAATCCTTATATGGCATGAGCAATTTCAAAAATGATCAAGCTGACAAGAAATCAAAGATTTACAGGGGGTAGACTGCAAAATTGGCCAAGCTCTAATTCATTCACAGAGGGGCCAATTGCAAAAGTGCACCTCACCATGATGATCAGTAGTTCAAACTACCCCAAGTTCATATATGGGATGCCCCTGTTTGACAACATGGACAAATTCAGATTTGAATTTGAAATTCAAATTCAAATTGAATTTGAACCAGAAAAGAATTAAATAAATAAAAAGAAAGGAGGGCTTGGCCACTTGGGCTGCCTCCTCCGGTGGCCTGCTGGGATGACCCAGCAGCCCCCTGTGGGCCGAGCCACTCTCTCGCAGGGCAAGGCAAAAAAAAGAAAACGGGCTTGCGCCCGGCGGGATTCGAACCCGCGACCTCCCCCTTGCAGTCCAGCTCGCTAGCCACTCTGATGCTGCTCCACTCGTGGCTACGGAAGGCTTGCAAACAAAATAAGGAGACCCTGGTGGATCTGAAGCTGCACACTGAAATTGCATCTGAAGTTCAGTCAGCACTTGCGCAGCCACGACTTCCGGCTGCTCTGCGCATGCTCTGGTCGCACGCAGAGCACGCGGGTTGCTGCTCCCGCTCAATGGTGACGCGAATTGGAACACGGGCGTCCACACGTGGGCACTCCATACACGCACGCGGCGGCGTCTCTGCTACGCTCGATCCTAACCATCTAACGAGAGAGAACAAGAGGCGGGGAAGAACAAGGAGCCTCACAACGGGGAGGTTGGAGTCGGGCTCGCTGTCCTGGAGGGGAAGGAGTCGATCTGCTCGGCGTCGGAGAAGGAGGCGGCCCGTGGAAGAAGAGGAGGAAGTCGTGGGTCGCCTTGATCCTACGGCGAATCCACGGGTCGGGGAGGACGAGGACGAAGCTGGAGACGCGCTGCAGGAGCTCCCGATCGAAGACGGTGACGGACCTCGACGAATTCACCGGAACCACCCGGCGGCCATTGAAGAACAGGGGAGCTGCGAGGCCCTCATGGCGGCGGCGGTGGGAGAAGGGGGCGAAGGGGAATGGATCCTAGGGTTCCCGGGGGTCCTCTCGCAGCGCTTAAAAGGAGGGGATCGCCTCTCCCTGGACTTGGGGCTCCACTGCCGCCGTGGCAGCTCGCTGTGAGAGAGAGGGAGGGGAAAAGGAGTGTCGCGCTGGAAAGAGGAGGAAGAAAGGTGCGTACCCCTTCGTCCAGGCGGGCTGAGGAGGAGACGTCCTAGATGGGCCTAGCCTGGCCTGGCCGGCTGGGAGGAAAAGGGAAGGAGGCCCAGCTATTCCAGAACAGAAAAACCAGCAGGAAAAGAAAAAGAAAAAGCATAAAAGAAAAAGGGAAAAATATATATATATATATATAAAAAAATATATTTAAACCCTTGAGGCACACTTGATCACCCAAAAATGGGTTGGGAAATTTTAGAAGCAAGGAAAAATTGCCACAGAAAAACAATACCATTTCCTATTTAAATTTAAATAGAAAAGGTGCTTGTGGACTTTTGAGGAGGAGAACACAAGGTGCAAAAATTCCATAAACTTGATAATCTTGAACCTTGCATTAATCCTCAATTCCTAAAATGGTTTGGGCATTTTTTTGGCAACAACAAAAATGTGAGCTCATTTTGAATTTCAAAACCACTTTGAACTAGAGCCTTTGTTTTTGATGTTGGCAAAAATACCTTGAGGATTTTAAAACCCTTGCCACATCAAGATAAATGGCTAGGCCAAGTTTGGGGTCAAGTAGAGCAAGCACCCAACAAGGAAAAATCCTCCAACACCCTTCTTGAGCCACTTTGGATGCCAAAACAAACAACCCAAATGGGCTCCAATCCCCATGCAAATTTAAATCACCACATGAAATTACAAAGTTTAGCATCATGCCAAGTTACATAGTCAACAGACAAAATACAATCTCATGGTGTTTTCAATTTATTGCACATGGGCTGTTACAATGAGTTGCCTTAGTTCCCTATTCTTAGGTACTACCAAACGATTTCCAAAGAATACCGTTCCTTTTCTATCTGTGGAGTAACATTTAGCAACTCCGCTAGCAATGTTCTCCTTTATCCGGCGAACACCTCGTTCACGCCTTTGGGCAACTATAATTTGATCCTCAAGGGTTGGTTTTGCTACCAAGTTGAAAAGAGATCCACAAGGAACAATCTCGAGACTAAGCTTTCGAAATTCCTCATGTAGAAGTGGTTGATACTGCTGTAACATGAGGTTGTTACAGTACGACTTACGACTTAGTGCATCAGCCATGATATTGGCTTTGCCTGGGGTGTAAGAAATTCCTAATTCATAATCTTTTATCAACTTAATCCAGCGTCTTTGCCCGAGATTAAGATCTGGCTGGGTGAAAATGTATTTGAGGCTTTGGTGGTCGGAAAAGATCTCACAACGATTACCAAGGAGGTAATGTCGCAAAGTTGTTAGGGCATGAACTACGGCAGCGAGTTCAAGGTCATGGGTAGGATAGTTCTCTTCATGTGGCCGCAACTGGCGTGAAGCATAAGCTACCACATGTCGATCTTGCAGAAGTATGCATCCTAACCCTTGCCGTGATGCGTCACAATAGATCTCGAAATCCTTTTTGGTGTCTGGAGGTTCAAGTACGGGTGCAGAAGTCAATCTTCTTTTTAGCTCTTGAAAGCTTTCCTCGCACTTGGAAGTCCATAGGAATTTCTTATCTTTCTTGAGGAGTTCAGTCAGAGGCTTTGCAACTATAGAAAAGTCCTCGACGAAGCGACGGCAATAGCTTGCTAAGCCAAGAAAACTCCTAACTTGCTTAACCGATTCAGGTGGAGTCCAGTCAAGGACGGCCTGAACTCTCTCGGGATTTACAGCAATGCCTTTTGCAGAAATCACGTGGCCTAAGTAGGTCACTTCTGGTAGCGAAAATTCACACTTGGAGAATTTAGCATGCAGGCGATGCTCTCTAAGTTTCATCAATACCAGCCTTGGGTGTTCGGCATGTTCTTCTTCGTTCTTCGAGTATATAAGGATGTCATCGAGGTAAACCACGACGAACTGGTCCAAATACTCCATGAAGATCGAATTCATCATGCGTGAGAAAGTGGCAGGGGCATTGGTTAAACAGAAGGACATGACGCTGTACTCGTAAAGACCATAACGAGTAGTAAAAGCCGTTTTGGGAATTTCCTCGTTTCGGATTTTGATTTGATGATCACCTAATCTCAAATCCATCTTGGAGAAGACAGAGGATCCTGCAAGTTGATCATAAAGATCATTGATCCTGGGAAGTGGGTACTTGTTCTTTATCGTCGCTAAATTTAACGGGCGATAGTCTACGCACATCCTTTCTGTTCCATCTTTCTTCTTTACGAACAGAACGGGGCAACCCCATGGCGATGAGCTAGGGCGGATGAAGCCTTTTGCCAACGAAGCATCAAGTTGGATTTTTAGCTCAGCTAACTCATGTGGGGCCATTTTGTATGGGCGTCTTGAAATTGGTGCGGTTCCTGGGGAAAGATCCACTATGCACTCTACACATCTGTCGGGTGGCTAGGTTTAAGGGATTGGATCTCTGGATAGCTTCCTAGAGCATGACCAAGGTTTACTAGGGGCTACAACAGATCTGTCAGAGTAGCAAAGTACCCCAACACGATAGTCAGTGTGGTTCTTGTCGCTAGAAGACATCTAAAGTGGAAGGAAGAGTTGCAATTGAATCACTATAGGTTTGTAGAACAACAACTACAACAACTCTATGGGACTGTCGGGCATGCCACCTAGAAAAACTTCTGGAAGAACATCCGAAATAGAGGGAAAGATTTTGCAAACGCATCAGATTATGAAGAAACCTGGAATGACTCGGACAGCATAACGGTTGTAATTGCAAGAATTTTTTTTTATTTCAATGTAGATACAGCACTTACATAATACGATGTAAGAAATCAGCATTACAAAAATGCTAGGAAAACCGGACACAACTTTCCTACGGCTATAAGGAAGCAAAGAACGAGATGTTCTAATCAGAAAGAGGAGAGCCTAGTCCTATCTTCCCGTAGAACAAGATGAGGGTGACTCAGAACTCAGAACGATGGGGGTAAGGAGAAAAAGAAGCCTTACGTTGTTCCCTTATATACCCGGAGTAACTATATAACTATAGAGTGCTAGACTCGACTTCGGCCAAGGCTGATAATCCTACAGTCAGTCCTGTTCTGATACCAAGTCTGTCGGGACCCGGGGTTAGCGTATGCAAGCCTCGCTACAACACAATCATATGGAGAGCCGAGAACCGTACCCACTTGTCTAAGCAGACAAGGCCAAGCACAGAACGTTCTCGGAAAGCATCGAACGTGAGGTGCATCCCATCCAGGCCGGATGATCAACTGAAAGGGGTCCTCATCGTCCGCACACAAGTCTAAATTATATGGGTGATGAACTCCCATACTCATAGACAAGTCGCCTCAACCATACTATCGATTGTATTATAACCCTTACATACACTTACTCCAGCCCGATCACTTAGTCGGGGTATAGGGCGGGCTCGATCATACATAAAAGTGTGCACGAGACAGAGTCTCGAACAATCGCATCGCGATGCCCCAAGCTGCGCACATCTAAGGGCCACTTGGTGTATAAAAGACCGCCAGCCAGATCACAACTAAGGTCTCGAAAACCCATACAAAGACATGGATGTTATAAACATACACGCAACACACATGCCTTCTATGAACAGCAGGTATCATTGCAATTCTCTACAAAGTATATATCTTTATTAATAACTCTTACAGAGTGCACACAGAGATCACAAGCATGTGATCCAACATTACAACAAACAAGCGGAAGCAAGTAGGTCTGAGTACAGACAAGTTTAACAAATGGCTTAGAGAAGCCTTATCTAAAAACAAGCCCTCCACGAGGTAACCAGTCGTCTGGCTGGGACTACACTAGCTTGGTCTTGGTCTGAGTCTTCATTCTTCGAGCTTCGGTTATAAGCCACCATCGGGGTCGGTGGTTCATCTAAAACATAGATTAAGCAAACGTGAGTAGAAAATCGTAGTCAGCAAGACTTACATAGGAGCTATACTACTCATGCACATGTATCAAGGTAAAGGGAGGTGGGGTTTCACTTGCAGAAGTGCCAGCTTTGACTTGGCTAGTCCTGAACTACGAGTACCAGACTTGAGGTAAGAAGCGTACACGAGTCCACTACATCTCTTCAACCAATACACCACTATGGTTACTTCCTCGACTTCCCCACGAGAAGCACACCATAGCACTCACGCTTATCTTGTGAGTTTTAGAAGTATCCAGTTCAAGTTGTCTAATAATCGAGCACATCTCTCCAAGCAGTCCTTAACCGCGGACGCGGCTATTCGAATAGTTTTGTTATCCCTACAGGGGTGTACCGCTACACACACGTGCCATCAGTTACCGCCTTTTGCGTGTCACCGTTCAAGAGATGACAGCGAGGATGCCACCACAACACTTCGCCCACAGCTCCGTTCTAGTCCAGAGAGTCGCCTATCTGAGGGGGATCCGTATGGAAGTCCGGCCGAGGTTCCAGTACAGCCTCAAACGATGTTTGCAGGGTCCCAAGCCGGTCTTGAAAAGCCGTTCATCCACTTCGCAGACCGTGCCACAGCCCTACCAGAACTCCGAACTACTGCGACTCTTGGGGTTCGAACGGGGTGAGGTACTAGGATGAGAGGGGTCAGTGAGCCCAATGTGTGGTTGTACTCTTCTTCTTGGATCACTACACAAGAACTCGGGCTTAGGGCGGTGTTCAACGAGACAACCCACTATGTACTCCTACACAACCTATCATCGTTCACCTTATATTAGGGTAGATTCACCAACACGTTTCACTTTCATCAACACCATGTTTATCATCATCCCGACTCACATCATAAGCAACCTCATTGTACCACTAAGCATGCAATAAGAAGTAACAGTTGCAGGGGCCACATGATATCAACCAACTCCTACATCTGCAAGGATTGTGGTTTGCTTACTACTGTGACAAGATGATAGGTCATGCAAAGGATATGGGTTCAACTATACGGTAGAAACGTTATCATGGTGATCATCCTAAACAATGCATAAGCGAGACATGAGAGGGAAGTGGGATTTTATAGACATGATCAATGGGGGTTTGCTTGCCTTGCTGACGAGGTTTCGATAACGTTGTCTTCAATGAAGGGGGTGGTCTCGAGCTTCGGATCCACTTCTATCAGCAACATGACAATCATAGGATCAATATAATGTACAATGCACAATCACATGAATAATATGACAATGGTGATGTTCAAGGTACTGATGTGTTGAGTATATTGCAAATTGAATTGCAAATTCAAACTCCAATTTGAATTCAAACTTGATCAAGTTACATGTGACATTGTTTGATCATTTTGAACCTTTTGGAAATGTGTATGATATGCCTCTAAAGTTTAGGTGAAATGTAGCATAATTTCATGGTCCAAGTTGCAAAAGCATTTGGTTTGAATTTGAATTAATTTCAAATAAATCAAATGACATATGCTACTGGTCCCATTTTAAAATCAACTCAAACAAAGTTGAAAGTTGCATATTTGGATAGATAATTTTCTCTTGATAATTTTTCATATATTAATTGCTATATTTGGAGTTAGGATGAATTAATTATGAATTTCCAAAGTTTATAGCATTTTCTGGAATTCTCTGATTATTTTTAAATCTTTTCGATTTATTGCGTCAGCAGGGGGGGCTGACCAGTCAAACTGACTAGGGGGCCCCACCTGTCATCCACAGTGGGGGTTAATCCCCTGCTTAAAATTAACCCGAGGGTTAATTTGTGGCTGGCCCCACTTGTCAGCCACTGGGTTAGGTTTAAGAGGGTCATTAGGGGGGGGGGGGCTAATGGTGGGCTCGCCGGGGAGCCGCCGGAATCCTGCCGGAGACTCGCCGGAGTTGGGTTCTAGGGCGCGGGGAGGGACCTGGAGGGCACGGGCTTGCTCCTTGAGGTCGTCTGCGTCGAGTGGTGTCATCAGGGGGCCACGGGGATCACCGGAGCATCGCCGGCATTGAAGACGGCGGAGGCAGTGGCTCGGGCATCGTTGAACTCGCGCTCTGCAGCGCCATTTTGACTGTGGCTTGGTGCAAAATCTTTCTGGGGTGACCAGGAGTGTAGCAGTCTAGGCGGTTGGGGTGGAGGTGCACGGGAACAAGTACCTCACCGGACATGGCGGCGGCGAGGCTCGGCTTTCATGGCGGACGTTGCTAGAATACGCAAACGAAGGCGGATCCAGAGGGTTTTCGAGCTACAGCTCACCAGGAGCTCGACGGGGGTAGCAGCTCGGTCGAGGAAGGCTCGACGGCGGAGTAATTGGACCGCGACGCACGGCGGCCGGAGCGGAAGACGATGAAGCGCACGTCGGCTACAAGGCGTCCTGGGGCGATTCCTTCTGCGACTTGGCGTAGACGACGACGGCAAAGACGAAGGACACGTTCTCGGCGGCTATCTCGAGCTCAGGCTACGAGTTTCCATGGCCAGGGTCGGCGATGCTCTCGGGGGTCGTCGCGGGCGAGCTGGGGAGAGACACAGAGGGGTTGGGAGGAGGGGGAATGGACGTGTAGTTCGTCCAGCATCAACGTGGAGTGGTTAGGAGGCTCGGGGGGAAGCTGGAGGCTAGGGGCGCGTCGCGGTGGCGTCGGTGGCTTTCCACCGAGCACCTTAGGGGCGCGGGGAGGTAGAAGACAAGGGAGAAGGCTGCTAGGCAGTCTGCTAGGCCTCGCCCTGGGCGAGAGGTAAGCTTTCCCTGCCCTTTTCTTTTTATTTAATTCTGTTCTATTTGTTCTGCCTAGGAAAAAAATACCTAGGCATTTTTTTAAATGCCACAAATTTTTATGTGGCCTCATAAAATAGAGAGCTAGCCACTCATAACTTTGGGCATTTTTGAAATTCAAATAATTTGAATTTCAAATCAAATAGGGTTTTATTTAATTTCCAAAGCCACTGTTTGAATATTAGAAAATTCCATGAGCATGGGATTGCTCCCAAACCATTTTTAAAATGATCAGCACCATTTATAGGAATTTTCCAAATGTTCAAATGATTTTTGGAAAAAGATTTTTATCTGGCCATTTGAATTAAATTCTCAGGGCTTTCTTTTCCCCATTTTTGAATTGCAATTTGAAATTTTTGCATGAATGCAAGGTACCTCTGATCCTAGCACATACCTAACTTGGGGTTGTGACACGCATCCTCGTGGATTTGAGCTTTGCTCTATTTTTGCAAAGATAGGGCGTTCCGATGGGAGTAAAGTTTTGAAAAGTGGTCAAAATTTTGGAGAAGAAAGCTAGGGAATCTTTCAATTGTTTTATTTTGCAGTGACTTGTCTTGAACCAATCTTGTCTGAACTGCTGCAATGTCAAGTTTTGTGATGATGCTCCTAATGACATGCTTGATGACTGGGGCGGGCTTGCGAACCATCACATCCCCTACGTGGTCATAATGACGTTCGTTGCGGTCCATTGGGTTTCCGATGCATGCATGGGAAACACGCGAGGATTTGATGTCTCCTTTAAATATTTGTGAAATGCAAAGAGGAATCTTGTCTTGGACTTCGTACCGTCTCGCATTCTAGTCTTGAGTTAATGATGGTGTCGATTGGATGTCCATGCGATTTCCTTGCTTGCCCTTGGCGTAAGCTGCAAATACTTGTTGTTTGTGTTGGCTCGGCACTTGCTATTCGTTCCACTTTCTTCTCTTTTCCGTTTCCGCAAAACAGCAGAGTGTAGTATTCCTTAGCTGGTCCATCTTGCGGCCTGGCTCGCCGAGGTCGTGGATGGCGTGGTCATGGTGGTCGTACACCCTGCTCTTCCCATCGTGGAGGTGGTGGGGCGGCTGTGGCACCTCTATCTTCCTCTGGGGAGGAGGGTGTCTAGCGCTATGCCTGTCTGCTGATT
This sequence comes from Bromus sterilis, assembly GCA_950022295.1. Lineage (NCBI taxonomy): Eukaryota > Viridiplantae > Streptophyta > Magnoliopsida > Poales > Poaceae > Bromus > Bromus sterilis. Next base: position 180,351,740 of record OX465595.1, read on the forward strand.
GTTCTCAGTCGGACTGCTACCCGAATCCCTCTTCCATCTTCATTTGCATCCATTATTTCTAAGCACAGTCTGAGGGGTCTTTGGATCCGGCTTCAAGGGTGTTCTCGTTCTCCTGTATGGATAGAGCTTGAGGTTGATAGCTCTTTCTTGGTTTTCTTGGGGCCTGGTTGGAGGTCATTTTCTCGCTGGCTGAATTTGCGCGCTGGGAACATCCTTTGATGTTTATTTGATGGTGAAGATACTCTCACAGTTCGCACTTTTGATGCCGACAGTAATCGTCTGGATCCGTACTGGGAGGATTCAAGCAGCAGAAGCTCTGACGGGTCGAGGAGTACATCGGCTTCTTCTCCAGTGGCTTCATCTTCTGCCGACTCCTCGGCTGGTGGTGCTTGCTCTTCTAGTTCTAAAGAGGAGTCGGACGTCAATCCACCGAGAAAGCGGGTGCGTCGATAGGAAAGGTCACCAGGATCAGGAAGACTGTGTCCTGCTCCTTGCGGGTTTCATCTTACTTTGTATGTGATGATGCTCGTCGAGATGTGGAACAAAGTGCCAATTATCTCAGAATGAGCACACATGTAGAAGTCATAATTCCTTGCAATGATTGGTCTTGTAGTCCTCTGATAGGTGCTCGAGTGTCTTGACTTGTAATATTTAATGTATAGCGAAGAACTTCGCTGTCGGGACCCGGGGTTAGCGTATGCAAGCCTCGCTACAACACAATCATATGGAGAGCCGAGAACCGTACCCACTTGTCAAAGCAGAAAAGGCCAAGCACAGAACGTTCTCGGAAAGCATCGAACGTGAGGGGCATCCCATCCAGGCCGGATGATCAACTGAAATGGGTCCTCATCGTCCGCACAAAAGTCTAAATGATATGGGTGGTGAACTCCCATACTCATACACAAGTCGCCTCAACCATACTATCGATTGTATTATAACCCTTACATAGACTTACTCCAGCCCGATCACTTAGTCGGGGTCTAGGGCGGGCTCGATCATACATCAAAGTGTGCACGAGACGGAGTCTTGAGCAATCGCATCGTGATGCCCCAAGCTGCGCACATCTAAGGGCCACTTGGTGTATAAAAGACCGCCAGCCAGATCACAACTAAGGTCTCGAAAACCCATACAAAGACATGCATGTTATAAACATACACGCAGCACACATGTCTAGTATGAACAGCAAGTATCATTGCAATTCTCTACAATGTATACATCTTTATTAATAACTCTTACAGAGTGCACATAGAGATCACAAGCATGTGATCCAACATTACAACAGAAAAGCGGAAGCAAAGTAGGTCTGAGTACAGACAAGTTTAACAAATGGCTTAGAGAAGCCTTATCTAAAAACAAGCCCTCCACGAGGGAACCAGTCGTCTGACTGGGACTACACTAGCTTGGTCTTCGTCTGAGTCTTCAATCTTCGAGCTTCGGGTATAAGCCACCATCGGGGGTCGGTGGATTCATCTAAAACATAGATTAAGCAAATGTGAGTACAAAATCGTACTCAGCAAGACTTACGTAGGAACTATACTACTCATGCACATGTATCAAGGTAAAGGGAGGTGGGGTTTCACTTGCAGAAGTGCCAACTTTGACTTGGCTAGTCCTGAACTACGAGTACCAGACTTGAGGTAAGAAGCGTACACGAGTCCACTACATCTCTTCAACCAATTACACCACTATGGTTACTTCCTCGACTTCCCCACGAGGAGCACACCATAGCACTCACGCTTATCTTGCGAGTTTTAAAAGTATCCAGTTCAAGTTGTCTAATAATCAAGCTAAGCTTTCCAAGCAGTCCATAACCGCAGACGCGGCTATTCGAATAGTTTTGTTAACCCTGCAGGGGTGTACCGCTACACACACGTGTCATCCGTTACCGCCTTTTGCGTGTCACCGTTCAAGAGGTGACAGCGAGGATGCCACCACAACACTTCGCCCACTGCTCCGTTCTAGTCCAGAGAGTCGCCTATCTGAGGGGGATCCGTATGGAAGTCCGGTCGAGGTTCCAGTACAGCCTCAAACGATGTGTGCAGGGTCCCAAGCCGGTCTTGAAAAGCCGTTCATCCACTTCGCAGACCGTGCCACAGCCCTACCAGAACTCCGAACTACTGCGACTCTTGGGGTTCGAACGGGGTGAGGTACTACGATGAGAGGGGTCAGTGAGCCCAATGTGTGGTGGTACTCTTCTTCTTGGATCACCACACAAGAACTCGTACTTAAGGCGGTGTTCAACAAGACAACCCACTGTGTACTCCTACACAGCCTCTCATCGTTCACCTTGTATTAGGGTAGATTCACCAACACATTTCACTTTCATCAACACCATGTTTACCATCATCCCGAATCACATCAAAAGCAACCTCATTGTACCACTAAGCATGCAATAAGCAGTAACAGTTGCAGGGGCCACATGATATCAACCAACTCCTACATCTGCTAGGATTGTGGTTTGCTTACTACTGTGACAAGATGATAGGTCATGCAAAGGATATGGGTTAAACTATGCGGTAGAAACGTTATCATGGTGATCATCCTAAACAATGCATAAGCGAGACATGAGAGGGACGTGGGATTTTATCTACATGATCAATGGGGGTTTGCTTGCCTTGCTGACGAGGTTCAGTCACGGGGTCTTCAACGAAGGGGGTGATCTCGGATTCCGGCTCCACTTCTATCAGCAACATGAAAATCATAGGATCAACATAATGTACAATGCACAATCACTCCAAATTTGAATTTGAAAAGGATCCATATGCATGTTTGCTACTGGTTACCCATTTTAATATGGTCAAACATAGAAACAAGTTGCATATTCATAATCCTTGTATTTTTCCGATAATTCTAGACATATTATTTGTCCAATTTGGAGTTAAAATGAATTAATTATGATTTTCTAAAGATTTGGCTATTTTCTGGATTTTTCTCTCTTTTCTTTATTTCTTTTAATCTTTGGAAAAAGATTTATTGCATCATGCTGCCGCAGGGCTGACGTGTGGGGGGGGGATGACAGGTGGGTCCGGCTTGTCAGTGACACATGGTTTAATCCCTCTGATTAAAATAAACAGAGGGGGGGGTTAAGGCCTGGGGGCCCCACCTGTCATTGACCTGTGGTCAACTAACAGGGGGGTTAGCCCCTAATTAGCGTGCCTCGCCGGCGGCTAGCCGCCGGTGGCCACGCGCACGGCGGCGCTGCACGGGGAAGGCGTTCTGGTGCACGGGAGAAAGCTGGGACAACACGGCTGGGCTCCATGAGGACGTGCGCGTCGCGTGGAGGCATGCGGGGTTCGCGAGGATGCTCGGGAGCACGAGTACGACGGCGCGGCGGCGGCTGGAGCTCGGGTCGTCGTTGAGCTCGGCGATACAAAGGGAAAGGGGAGGCATGGATGAGTGTGGGAGCACCGTGAGCTCACCGTGATCGCGTGGAGCTGCTCGGCGGGGCTGGGGAAGCTTTGGGCGTCGAGTAATCGCTCGTCGGAGAAGAGGTTGGCCGGCGGTGAACTCCTGAAGCTGGCGTCGTCCTGGCTGGCTCCCGGCTCAAATTGATGTTGCAGATCGAGCGAGCAGTCGACGGAGAAGCTCTTGGACAAGGTCTCGAGGCCGAAGGGGCTTGCTGGCCACGGCGGTGCACGGCCGTGCCCGGCTAGGGTTTCGGGTACGCGCGTTTGGAACGCCGGAGAGGAAGGAGGAGAGCGTGCGCGAGGGGGGAAGTGGCCTGGGCGTCTCCAGAAGGTGGCGTGGCAAGGAGATAGCCCTCCCGGGAGGCAGGCAGCTGCCTGGCGCGCCCACGGCGCTCGCCGGCGACCTGCCAGCCTGCCTGTCCAGGGAGGAAGACGCATGTGCCCCCCTGGTGGGCTGGGCTAGGCAGCTGCTGGGCCAGGTACAGGTAAGTTGGGCCTCTTCTCTCTCTTCTCTGTTCTTTTTCTTTTATTTAATTCTGTTCTATTTGCTCTGCCTAGATAAAAATACCTAGGCATTTTATTAAATGCCCCAAATTTTTATGTGGCCTCATAAAATATAGAGCTAGCCACTCATAAAATTTGAGCACTTTTAAAATTCAAATAATTTGAATTTTAATTCAAATAGGGTATTTATTTAATTTCGAAGCCCCTTTTTGAATATTTGAAAAATCTTGGTGCATGCAGTGGGACCCACTTCACCTTAGATGTGATTATGCATATTTATAAGACTTTTGAAAAATACCAGAGGAATTTTTGGAACAAATTTTTGTCTGGCCATTTGAATGAAATTCTTTAGGGCTTTTCTTTTCCCCATTTTTGAATTTCTTTTGAAATTTTGACATGATGCAAAGGGCACAAGCTTGTGTCTCTCTGATATGTAATGGAACTTCCCTCGGGTGCTTGACCTTGTAATGAAACTGTCTTCGAGTGCTTCACCTTATAGTGAAACTTTCTTCGAGCTCTTGATCTTGTAATGACTCTATCTTCAATTTCTTGACCATGATACAAAATTTGTAATAATATCGGGTGCACAACAGTGCTCCCGATGGGAGTAGCCCCCGAGGCTATGTTCGATTTGTGAAGTCGAACATAGGCTTAAAATATCCTTCCCTGCTGGTTCGTCTTGTATTTGTTCTGCCATTCTGAAATTCCTCGGCTGCGCGGTAGCGCTCCCAATGGGAGTAACCCCCCGTGTATTTAAGTGATCATTTGTGATCGGTTGAAGACTTAGAAATTATTCCTCCTGGTAGTGTTTTGTCTTTGTTTTAGAGTTTCTTCATGAACCGAATCTTGGCTCTCCAAATGTAGAAAACGCTTTTTGTTCGATGGATCAGTGGTATCATGAGAAACCTTGAGGGGGGGGGTGCGTCGTCCCTCGAGTGCTTAAGTGATTTTGTCGTGTAAGAGAAAAATGTCTCATGGGGGGAGTTCGTGCTCGAGCCCCCGAGTGTTTAAGTGGTATCGTCGCGTAAGAGAAAAGCGTCTCTCTGGGGGAGTCCGCCCTCGAGGCCCCGAGCGCTGAAGTTATATCATCGCGTAAGTGGAAAGCATCTCTCGGGGGAAGTACGCGCTCGAGCCCCCGAGTGTTTTAAGTTATATCGTTGCATAAGAAAAAAGCGTCTCTCGGGGGGAGTCCGCGCTTGAGCCCCCGAGCGCATAAGTTATATCGTCGCATGAGAGAAAAGTGTCTCTCGGGGTGGGGGGGGAGTCCGCGCTCGAGCGCTCGAGTGCTTAAGTTATATCGTCACGTAAGGGAAAAGCGTCTCCCGGGGGGAGTCCGCGCTCGATCCCCCAAGTGCTTAAGTTATATCGTCGCTTAAGCGAAAAGCTTCTCTAGGGGGATCCCGCACTTGAGCCCCTGAGTTCTTAAGTTATATCATCGCGTAAACAAAAAGAGTTTCTCTTGGGGGGGGGAGTCCGCGCTCGATCCCACGAGTGCTTAAGTTATATCGTCGCGTATGCGAAACGCGTCACTCGGGGGGAGTCCGCGCTCAAGCCCCTGAATGCTTTAAGTGGTGTCATTTGGGCAACACAATCTTTATTGCTTAGAGTTTTTACATAAGTTGTCGATCGGTGTTGCTGCCGATATTTGCATTGCTGAAGAGTTCCGAATGCGTGATATATGGGTAGAAGACGCACAAGTTTACAACGTTCCACGGGTTTCCCATGTCTTCATTGGTCTTCGGGTTCTTTAGTCTGTAAGCTCCTCCTCCTCCTATGACTTCTAAGACTATGAATTTTCCTTCCCATTGCGGGGCGAGCTTGTGGACCTTCTCTTGTATTAACCTTAGAGCAAGGTCGCCATCGCCAAAAGTTCTTGTTCGCAGCTGGCTGCTTTGGTAACTGTGCAGCTTATCTTGGTATCCTTTTGATCTTGCGAGAGTTATGTCCCTTGCCTCATCTGCGACGTCTTTGTCGTCTTCGAGCGCATCTTCTACTTCTTGTTCATACCCCATGATTCGAGGAGCTTGGAACTTTAGGTCGTGTGGGAGTACGACCTCCGCTCCGTACACTAGGCAAAATGGTGTGTATTGGGTTGAAGCGTTGCGTGTGGTGCGCAGGCTCCATAGAACTGCGGGGAGTTATTCTATCCAATTGCCGGCAGCCTGCTCGAGTGGTGCGAGGAGCCTTTTTTTTTATTCCACCGCATACTAGGTCATTTTATTTTTCTACTTGGCCATTAAACTGTGGGTGCGCGACTGAGGCATAGTTGATCTTGATGCCCAGTTCCTGGCAGAAGTTCCGGAATTCTGCTGCTGTGAAATTTGTTCCGTTGTCTGTGATGATGTTGTGCGACACACCGAATCGAAGGATGATTGACTTGATGAAGTTGACTGCCAAGAGGGCTGTCGAGATGGTTATTGGCATTGCTTCAATCCACTTGGTGAACTTGTCGACTGCTACCAGGAGGTGCGTTCTGCCGCCTTTTGCAGATTTCTTGAGCGGGCCTACCATGTCGAGTCCCCATGTGGCGAAGGGCCAAGATAACGGTATAGTTTTTAGCTCGGATGCTGGGGCGTTGGGTCTGTTGGCGAAATTTTGATAGGTGATGCAGCGTCGCACTATGTGTTCCGCATTTCGCATTGCGGATGTCCAGTACAAACCTTCTCGAAAGTCTTTGGCTATGAGTGCGCGGCTGCTCGCACGGTGTCCGCAGGTGCCTTCGTGGATCTCGAGTAGTAGGGCTTTGCCGTATTCGTCTTCGATGTACTTTTGGAGTACTTGGGAGATGCTGCGTTTGTAGAGTTGTCCGTTGATTATAGTGAACGCCTTGGATCGCCGGCTGATTTGTTGGGCTTCTGCGACGTCTTGCGGCATGGTGCCTTGTATCAGAAATCTAAGGAAAGGTCTCGTCCAAACCGGGCTTTCGGGTACTTCTGGTTCGTTCTCCTCGGCTGCGTTGTTGTTGTCACAACCCTAGTTTGGTATGTTCTTTTTTTTTCTAGAAATTAGGCATCATGTTTAAATTTCCTTTATTAATAATTGGGGATTTGGATAAGCCTCAAAAAGAATTTAAATAAATTGCCAGACAAAAATCTCTTTCCAAAAATCTTCTGATGATTTTGAAAATGTCTATAAATGGGCATGATCACATTTCATGTGTTGTGGGTCCCATCTCATGCTCATGGAATTTTCAAAAATTCAAACAGAAGCTTGGAAATTAAATTTTAATAGTATTTGAATTGGATTCAAAATTTTTGAATTTCCCAAAATCTCAAACAGTGGGAGTGTCTATTTATATGTCATATAAGTCCAAATAAAATGTTTGGAGATTTTATAAAAATATTTTGTTATAAAAACAAAAAAAACAAAAGAAAAAGAAAACAAATAAAAAGAAAAAGAAGAAGAAAACAAACCTCACCTTCTGGCCCACTTGGCCTAGCTTCAGTAGAAGGCATGCCCAGCCCACCAGGGACATGCCCGTCTTCTTCCTAGCGCCAGGAGGATGTCTCTGTGGAGGGCATGCCGTGGCCGGCCGCCACCTCCTTCCTCCGGCCACGCAGCTGCTCCTCCTCGACTTTAGCCAGCGCCGTGGAGGCCAACTACACCTCTCCGTTTTCCCACTCCTCTCGGAGACCCTCTCCCTCTTCGTTTTCTCCTCTGACCGAGTTCACCGGAGAGGGCCGACGAGCTCCTGTGCGGCCAGCCTCGACATCTCCTACGCCACCCCGTCGAGCTAATCGTCGCCAAACGCCTCTGCCACGACGCCAGCCTCGATTCCTCGCCGCCGGCCGCAACAAACTCTAGCGACCGATTTGCCGCCTCCAGCGCCTCCCCGAGCTCCGAGACCTCACCAATACGATCCCGGTGAGCGCGCACTTCTTTTTCCCCATCCCGAGCCCCTCCACGCGCCCCGGTGCCCTCCCCCCCCACCAGCCGAGCGGCGCCATCGCTGCGGAGCTCCTCACCATCGTGGCCTTCGGCCTCCTCCGGCTGGCGCGTGTGCCCCACTGGATGCGCGCGTGCAAGGGACGCATCCTGGTGCCCTTGGAGCAGCCATCTGTGGCCGGAGCCGCCTTCCACAGCGGGTGCTGCCGCACGGGATGGTCACCGGTGGCCTCCCTCCGGTGAGGCCAATGATTTTTTTGATAGAAAGACTTTAAGGGAACCCCTCAAAGTTTAATAGGCATCAGCCCCTTCTCACCACTAGGCTATGCCTTAGTCTGCCACGTCATTGGTGACGTCCAGCGTCGGTAGCAAAGCCAAAGTGGCAGGCCGATTAGGGGGCTAACCCCCTGGTCATTTGACCGAAGGTCAATGACAGGTGGGCTCTAGCCCCCTAATCACTTCATTTAATTTAATTAAACAGAGTTAATCCACTAGGCCACTGACATGCTGGCCCCACATGTCAGTCCCCCCTGATGTCCGCCTTGTGTCATCATGATGCAATAAATCTTTTCTCTATTAATAGAAAATTCTAGAAAATAGCTAAAACTTCAATAAATCTTGGAAAAATAATCATAACTCCAAATTGAGCAAATAATATATGAAACATTATCAGAAAAATGCAAGGTATCCAAATATGCAACTTTCAAGCATGACAGAATAGTTTACAAAGATCAAACAGTAGCAAACGCAATTTGGAAAAAATGGAATATTTATTTGGAGTTTGAATTTGAATTTCTTATTCAAATCAACTTCAATTAACATGGTGTAAGTTGAACATAGAGCACATCAGTACCATGCCATGCTATGTTATGCATCTTGCTTGAGCATTGCAATGTATGATTTGTACTTTGTTGCCTCGGTGTTTGCTTCTTCTCGATAGATTCATCGCCAGACGATAAAACTACTATGCGACGTAAACAAATTACAGAAGGGCAATTGACAGGATTATGAACGCACCACAATGCTAACTATGCTACAAAAGAAAGGAAGAGGCTCAAAAGCACGGGCAGTACGCCAAAATAAGTAGACCGAAATCCAACTGCATCTACTACTAATCATCGACCTTGACATATCTATCCAGAACATCTCCCTGGTATTAAGTTGTGAGCCACACCCCAAGTGTAAACCCAAAGCAACAGACAATTGCATTAAAAAGCACTTTGCGTAAAGTAAACAATCCGTGCAACCGCGGTTACAAGCACCGTTGTTTTCCCCCTTGTGGCAACAGCACATCTCCTAGACTCATGTTTCTGTCACTCAAGCGTGTAACCGGGGGGCATGAACCCACAATCGAGCATAACGTTCCCTCTTGGGGTTACTACCTACTACTTGGCCAAATAAATAAGCAGCAACGGAGAACATGCAAGAATTACTTAGGAACAAAAATATAAGAGATAAAAACCAAATATATTACTCAATCACAATCTGAACATAATCTCATAATCCATCAGATCCCATCAAACTCAGCATAGCAATAGCAGAAAGATTAAAAAAGTGCCTCGATCATGTAGGGCAGCTCACGAGGTCTGAACCATGAAGAACAAAGAGGGGAGGAGAACATCACATAGCTACTGATCACGGACCCATGGTCCAAGGAAAACTACTCACGAGACATCCGGGGAGCATCCATGGTGGAGAGGAGACTCCCGGAGGTCAATCCTCCCTCCGACAGGGTGCCGGGAAGAGGTCTTCTGGTTCTCCCGATCTCGGAAGCGCGACGGCGGCGGAACAGAGGCGAGATCGCGAAAAAGGGTTCTCTTTTCTGAAGTTTCCCGTGACGGAGAATATATAGGTGAACGGGGGCAGCCAGAGGTATACCAGGGGCCCAGGCGCCCCCCTGGTGCGGCCAGGGGTGGGGCTGCGCCGGGTGGCCGCCTGGGACACCCCTGGGTCCCCTCTGGCCCAACTCGGGCTCTTCGCGAAGCTTCATGTACGCTGATTTTTCCTATATTTTTCCCGGAATTTTTCTGGCACTTTTTATATGGGGGAAAACTGAAATAGAAAAACAGCAGAAAACAGGAACTGGCATTGTGGTGCACTGAGATAATAGGTTAGTCCAAATATGAACAAAAGTGTATGAAAGTTTATCTAGATCATAGCAATATTACACAACACATGCATGGAGCAAGAAGAAATTATAGATACGTTTTGGACGTATCAGGGACCTTCACACTATAGAACTTGGCTTGTATATTCCAATGATGAGCCTCCTCAAATGTTCTCTAGGTCTTCTTGAGCAAGCAAGTTGGATGCACCACCACTAATTCCATTGGAGAGCTTACCTTAGCTCATATGTGCATCCGTTGCATGGAAATCCCTACTCCTCACATCATATATATCATTTGACTTTCTCCCGCCTATGATTGTCCTCATTGATGTGAGCCTTTCACACCCTTTTTGTCTTCCTCTTCCACCATATTCTCTCTTTTCCATTCTAAGTGCTAACTCTCGTGCTTACGCTCATCCATTGCATGAGTGCTCAAAATATCGAAAAGGAGTGGATCAAATTGACTTGTACCTGGCTAGTGGTCTGGGGACGAGTCAAGATAAGATTCCAAAGAAGACCAAGATTGAAACTGTAGTACATTGAGTTCTCAACAAAATATACTTTTCTCTCGTATTTCCCTATCCCTTGCTTGCAGGCAAACACCATTTGGACACATTCTAGTCACGGACAGTGAGAGCTCTTGCACCTTTTGTTCTTTTGTTGCTTGTGTCAATGCTAATATAGACTCTTGCTTGTTAAGACTTGAATTGAATTGCATGCTTTGATTTCTTTACTTAAAAGGTCCTTATATGGTTGTGTGGCATGTCGCCACAGAAATTATGCTTGTTATCATTTCCCTACTCGAGGAAAAGAAGGAATTAAGCTTGGGGATGTTGATACGTCCCAAACGTATCTATAATTTCTGCTTGCTCCATGCATGATTTGTGTTACTTTGCCATGTTTTGCGTCAACTTTCATACATTTTTTATCATATTTGGAATAACCTATTAACTCAGTGCACCCAGTTGCCAGTTCCAGTTTTCTGCTGTTCTTGTATTTCAGGGTTTTCCAATAATTAAAGTGCCCAATAAATCCCGGAAAAATTATATAAAAAATCAGCGTTCCGGAAGCTTCCGCGAGTCCAGAGGGGGGGCACAGGGAAGCCAGGGGGAAGCCAGGAGGGTGCCTAGCGCGGCCCAGCCCTTGGCCGCTCCACCTGCCCTCCTGGCTGGGTCCCACACCCCTGGCGCCTTACTTTGGCTCCTATTTATTCTCCCGTCGCGGAAACCCTGATTCCAGACCCCTTTTCTCCAGAAGGAATTCCGATCTCCGCCGCCATCGCCAACAAGTTTCGGGGGACCAGAATTCCTGAGCCGGCACCTTGCCGGGACGGGGAAGTGCCCCCGGATTCATCTCCATCGACGTTGCTTTCAGTATGGGTTTCTACCAGTAGCTATGGGTTCTTCTCTCTCTCCCTCGGGGCTGAGGTTTCTACCAGTAGCTATGGGTTCTTCTCTCTCTCCCATGATGTGATCTTCAGTGTGATCATAGGCTACGTTAATCTAGGGTGATCCCATGATATTTCCCCTTCCTCTATGTATTGGATTGATGTACTCAATTGATCTTATCTAGTATAATCCCCGAGACCAAGGTGACAGCGGTCTATTGGACATGGGTTAGAAGAATATTATCATGAGTGATTGCCTCTTTTGTGTGTTGATTGTAGATTGAGAGTCTCTTGGTGCTTGTCTTTGACTATCCTTGACATATGTTATGGTGATTGTGGTACTCTCTTTGGATGGCCGCGGTGACATTGGGAAATCCATAGATTGAGAACTACGAACTTTGAGGTGTGCTTTTGTAGCCCTACATAATTTTCATCCTCTCTTGACCACAAGGGAATGACCTCCGAGTGCTTCTCCATTGCATGTTTTATGGGAAATATCATCTGATTAGACTATGTTAATGTTGTTGAGAGTTGCCACTAGTGAAAGTATGAAGCCTAGGCGTTGTTTCCACCATTGTTACACCGTTTGTGCTCACTTTTGTCACATGTTTGCTTGTTGCACTTTTTATTACAGATTTATATTACCTTGGTTTGCCACATCTATCACTCGTATTAGGTGTGTTGGGGACACAAGAGACTTCTTGTATCTTAATTGAAGGTTTGCTTGAGAGAGACCATCTTCAACCTCTACTTCCTTGAGTTCGATAAACCTTAGGTCATCCACTTGAGTGAAATTGCTGCTGTCCTACAAACCTCTGCGCTTGGAGGCCCAACATAGTCTACAAGAATAGAAGCGTGCGTAGACATCAGCCCGACATGAGTTAGCTAAGCTTAAAATACAACTCAAAGATTTGTTGGAAAAAGGCATCATCCGCCCTAGCTCATCGCCATGGGGTTGCCCCGTTCTGTTTGTAACGAAGAAAGATGGAACAGAAAGGATGTGCGTAGATTATCGCCCGCTTAATCTAGCGAAGATAAAGAACAAGAACCCAATTCCCGGGATCAATGATCTTTATGATCAACCTGCTGGTTCCTCAGTCTTCTCCAAGTTGGATTTGAGATTAGGCTGTCATCAAATCAAAATCACAAACGAGGACGTTTCCAAGACGGCTTTCACTACTCGTTATGGTCTTGACGAGTTCACCGTCATGTCCTTCGGTTTAACCAATGCCCCCGCCAAATTCTCGTGCTTGATGAATTCGATCTTCATGGAGTACTTGGATAAATTTGTTGTAGTTTATCTTGATGACATTCTCATCTACTCGAAGAAAGAAGAAGAGCATGCAGAATATCTTAGGCTGGTATTGATAAAACTTAAAGAGCATCGCTGTTATGCTAAGTTTTCAAAATGTGAATTCCGGCTTCCAGAAGTGACCTATCTAGGCTACGTGATTTCTGCAAAAGGAATTGTTGTCAATCCCGAGAGAGTTCAGGACGTCCTTGACTGGACTCCACCTGAGTCGGTTAAGCAAGTTAGGAGTTTTCTTTCCTTAGCAAGCTATTGTCGCCTCTTCGTTGAGAACTTCTCCAAAGTTGCAAAGCCTCTAACTGAACTCCTCAAGAAAGATAAGAAATTCAAATGGACTCCCAAGTGCGAGGAAAGCTTTCAAGAGCAGAAAAGAAGATTGACTTCTGCACCCGTACTTGCGGCTCCAGACACCAAAAAGTATTTCGATATCTAATGTGATGCTTCACGCTTCACGCTTCACGCAGAAAAGAAGATTGACTTCAGCACCCGTACTTATGCAAGATTGACATGTGGTAGCATACGCTTCACGCTAGTTGCGTCCACATGAAGAGAACTATCTTACCCATGATCTTGAACTCGCTGCCGTAGTTCATGCCCTGAAGACTTGGCGACATTACCTCCTTGGTAATCGTTGTGAAATCTATACCAGTCACCAAAGCCTCAAATACATATTCACCCAGCCAGATCTTAATCTCAGACAAAGACGCTGGATAGAGTTGATAAAAGATTATGACTTAAGTATCTCTTACACCCCAGGCAAAGCCAATGTCATGGATGATGCACTAAATCGTAAGTCGTATTGTAAAAACCTCATGTTACAACAGTATCAACCACTTCTCCATGAGGAATTTCGAAAGCTTAACCTGGAGATAGTTCCTCAAGAATTCCTTTCCACCTTGGTAGTGAAACCAACTCTTGAGGATCAAATCGTAGCTGCCCAGAAACATGATAGTGGTATCCAACAGATCAAAGAGAACCTTGCTAGCGAAAGTGCTAAATGTTTCTCTGTAAATGATCAAGCAACGGTATTCTTCGAGAATCATTTCATAGTGCCAGAAAACCAAAACCTAAAACAGGTGATAAAGTCAGTATGAATTTCATCACTGGCTTTCCAAAGTCTCAAAAAGGAAACAATGCCATCTTTGTGGTCATTGACCGTCTTTCCAAAGTTGCTCATTTCCTTCCTTTTCGCGAGTCTATAACTGCTAGCCAGTTAACGAATTTATCCGTCTCCCGCATCGTCTCTCTCCATGGTGTTCCTTTGGAAATCAATTTAGACCGTGCAAGTCTTTTGACCGCTCAATTTTGGGAAAGTTTTCAAATTGCTATGGGAACCCATCTCTCCTTTAGCACCGCCTTTCATCCCCAGTCAAGTTGTCAAGTAGAAAGAGTCAATCAAGTTCTCGAAGACATGCTCAGAGCCTTTGTTATCTCATTCGGAAAAATTGGGAGAAATCTCTTCCATTTGCTTATAACAACAGCTTCCAATCTAGTCTGGGCATGGCACCTTTTGAATTTCTCTATGGACGAAAATGTCGAACACCATTGAACTGGTCAGAAGCCGGTGAAAGCCAATTATTTGCACCAGATATGATCCAGGAAGCAGAAGAGAAGGTTAGCATTGTTCGTGAGCAATTGATAACAGCCCAGTCTCGTCAGAAAAGCTACTATGATCCTCACCATAATCCAGAAAGCTACGAGCTGGACGAGAAGGCTTACCTCGGGTTACTCCTCTGAAGGGAACCCATCGCTTCGGTATCAAAGGAAAATTGGCCCCATGTTACATTGGTCTCTTTCGCATTCTTGCTAAACGTGGAGAAGTTGCCTACCAACTTGAGCTACCCCCGCATCTTGCTCAGGTTTACGATGTCTTCCACGTATCTCAACTCAGGCGTTGCTTCAAGGACCCCATCCGCGAAGTAGACCACGAAATGCTTGATCTCCAAGAAAACCTGTCTTATCGAGAGTATCCTGTCCGTATCCTCAATGAAGCTGAGCATACCACCCGACTTCAGAAGATCAAGTTCCTTAAGGTGCAGTGGTCCAACCATTCTGAGAAGGAAGCCACCAGGGAACGAGAAGATCATCTTCGAGTCGAGTACCCCACCCTCTTCCCGACGACTTCTAAATCTCGGGACGAGATTCTTTTGAGTGGGGGCGAGTTGTCATAACCCTAGTTTGGTATGTGCTTTTTATTTCTAGAAATTAGGTATCATGTCTAAATTTCCTTTATTTAATAATTGTGGATTTGGAAAAGCCTCAAAAAGAATTTAAATAAATGGCGAGCCAAAAATATCATTCCAAAAATCTTTTGATGATTTTGAAAATCTCTAAAAATGGGCATGATCACATTTCATGTGTTGTGGTTCCCATCTCATGCTCATGGAATTTTCAAAAATTCAAAAAGAGGCTTGGAAATTAAATTTTAATCATATTTGAATTGGATTCAAATATTTTGAATTTCCAAAAATCTCAAACAGTGGGAGTGGCTATTTATATGTCACATAAGTCCAAATAAAATGTTTAGAGATTTTATAAAAATATTTTGTTATAAAAAAAACAAAAGAAAAGAAACAGAAAACAAATAAAAAAAGAAGAAGAAGAAAACAAACCTCACCTTCTGCCCCACCTGGCCCAGCTGCAGCAGGAGGCAGCCCCAGCCCTCCAGGGGCATGCCCGTCTTCTTCCTGGCGCTAGGAGGATGTCGCCGTGGAGGGCATGTCGTGGCCGGCCGCCACTTCCTGCTTCCGGCCACGCAGCTGCTCCTCCTCGACTTTAGCCAGCGCCATGGAGGACCTGCACACCTCTCCGTTTTCCCCCTCCTCTCGCAGCCCCTCTCCCTCTTCTTTTTGTCCGCTGACCGAGTTCACCGGAGAGGGCCGACGAGCTCCTGCGCGGCCAACGTCGAACAGCCGCCTCGCCATCGTGTCCCAGGGCTCCGCATTCATCTCCTACGCCACCCCGACGAGCTAATTGTCGCCAAATACCTCCGTCACGATGCCAACCTCGATTCCTCGCCGCCTCCAGCGCCTCCCCGAGCTCCGAGACCGCACCAGCGTGCGCTTCTTTTTCCCCCATCCCAAGACCCTCCATGCGCCCCGGTGCCCTTCCCCCCCACCAGCCGAGCGGCGCCGCCGCGGATCTCCTCACCGTCGTGGCCTCCGGCCTCCTCTGGCTGGCGTGTGTGCTCCACTAGATGCGCGTGTGCAAGGGTTGCATCCTGGTGCCCTTGGCGCAGCCATCCGTGGCCGGAGCCGCCGTCCACAGCGGGCGCCGCCGCACGGGATGGTCACCGGCGGCCTCCCTCCGGCGAGGCCAAGGTGGCAGGGCGATTAGGGGGCTAACCCCCTGGTCATCTGACCCAAGGTCAATGACAGGTGGGCCCTGGGCCCCCCTAATCACTTCATTTAACTTAATTAAACAGAGTTAATCCACTGGGCCACTGACATGATGGTCCCACATGTCATCCCCCCTGATGTCAGCCTTGTGTCATGATGACGCACTAAATCTTTTCTCTGTTAATAGAAAATTCCAGAAAAATAGCTAAAACTTCAATAAATCATAGAAATATAACCATAACTCCAAATTGAGCAAATAATATATGAAAAATTCTCAGAAAAATGAAATGAATCCAAATATGCAACTGTCAAGCATGACAGAATAGTTTACAAAGATCAAACAGTATAAAATGCAGTTTGGACAAAATGGAATATTCATTTGGAGTTTGAATTTGAATTTCTTATTCAAATCAACTTCAATTAACATGTTGTAACTTGAACATAGGACACATCATTACCATGCCATGCTATGTTATTCATATTTTTTGAGAATTGCAATGTATGATTTATACTTTGTTGCCTCGGTGTTTACTTCTTCTCGATAGATTCATCGCCAGACGTAGTATCTGACTGCTCTGAAGAGTGGCACCTCGTGATTGTCAACAAGGCAAGCAAACCCCATTGATCATTTCTATATAAACTTGTTTCCCTCTTGTTCTCTTATGCATGATTAGGTGATTCACATGTTATCGTTCTATCGCTAAATTGAACCCATCCTTTGCATGACCTATCATTGCTACCACAGTATTAAGCAAACCTCAACCTAGCAGATCTAGGTTTGTTTCTGTTCATCAGGTGGCCCTTCATCCATGTTATGCTTATGATATGCTAGAGTTGTATGCAATGAAGATGATCCATCTGGGTGATGTATCGGGATGGTAGAGAACAGTGCAATGTAATGGTAATGTGTTGGTGAAGTCACACAAACAAAGGTGAACAATGAGAGGCTGTGTAGCAGTACACAGTGGGTTGTCTCATTTACACTGCCCTAGGCTCCGATTTCTTGTGTTGTGATCCAAGATACAGATTTCTATCACATGTTGGGCTCATTGACCCGTCTCGAACTACTAACTCACCCCAACTATGGTCCAGGATTCACATGGGTTATTGCTTCTTCGATTTGATTTTGTGCTGGAGTGGGAGGAGATGCACAGTTACTTTGTAGCACGGTTTTAGACAAGCGCGGTACCATCCGTCGAGGTGGGCTTGTCGGACTATCCATACATCGTTTGAGTCCTAAATGGAAACCCCGGTCGGATTTCCGATTGGGGTACCTACTCAAATAGGCGACCCCCTAGACTACAGTTGGAGCCGTGAGGTAAGTGTCGTGGTACTATCCTCGCCAACACAGCTTGAAGGTGACGAGTTCTAGGCGGTAAGTTGTAGCTACGTATGTGAAGAAGTACACCCCTGCAGGGTTAATGAATTATTCGAATAGCCGTTTCTGCGGGTATGGACTACTTGGAGACATATGCTTGATTATTAGATAAATTAAATGGATACTCTAAAACTGCCAAGATAAGTGTGAGTGTATTGGGTTGTTTCCTCGTGGGGAAGTCGAGGAAGAATCCATGGTGGTGTATTGATGTGGTTATCAAGATTAGATGGACTCGAGTGCGCTTCTCATCTCAACTCTATGTAGTCGTAGAACAGGATAGCCAAGTCAAAGCTTTCTGCATTACAACCCCAGTTGCATTTACCTTGATATCTGAGCATGAGTAGTTTAGTTCTAATGTAAGTCTTGCTGAGTACGACTTGTACTCACGTTTTCTTAATTTTTGTTTTAGAGACAAGACCACTGACCCTGATGGTGGCCTCCCCCTCAAGTTCGATGCCGAAGAAGTAATGTAGTTCCTGACAGCAACATGGTCCCTCTGGAGTGTCGTCGTCTTTTGTTAAAGGCTTCTTAAGCCATTTGTTAACCTTGTCTTTACTAACACATATTTTTATTCCATGATTGTTTGATGTAATGTTGGGGCACAGTCATGTGATCTCTGCTTGTAACAATACTATATCTGCTCTATATAGTAGATGCAATAAAGCTATGAGTTTGTATAGTTCATGTTGTGTTACCTGCAATTTACACTAGACATGTATGTTGCGTGTATGATTATAACGTGCATGTCTTAGTGTGGGATTCGATAGCTTAGTTGAGTTCTTGCCGGCGGTCTTTTATACACCAAGTGGCCCTTAGATGTGCGCAGCTTGGGGCATCGCGATGCGATTGCTCGTGACTCTGTCGCGTGGCACACTTTGTTGTATGATTGAGCCCGCCCGAGACCCCGACTAAGTGATCGGGCTGGAGTCTGTTTATGTAAGTGTTATGATTCAATCGATAATATGGTTGAGGCGACTTGTCTATGAGTATGAGACTTCACCACCCATAATCATTGAGACTTGTGAGCAGACGATGAGGACCCATCTCAGTTGATCATCCGGCCTGGATGGGATGCCCCTCACATTCGAGCTTTCTGAAAGTGTTATGTGCTTGGCCTTGTCTGCTTAGACAAGTGGGTACGGCTCTCGGCTCTTCATATGATTGAGTTGTAGCAGGAATTACATACGCAAACCCCAGGTCCCGACAGTTGTCTTCTTCGTCAGCAATCGGGTTTGCGGGTGCTACTTGTGTTGGTTCGGTCGTGCTGTCGGCTAGTGTGGCTGTTCCCGGTACGGGTGTCTTGGTTTTGATCGATCTCTTGCCGATGCTCTAGTGGAACACTCCTAGAGGTATTGGTCCTCGGATCGATCCGATGTTTGCGAGCTCGTCCGCCTCTGTGTTGTTTGCTCTGGCGATGTAGTTGAGTTCGCATCCATCGAATTCTCCTTCTGAGACGTTGTAGAGCTTCCGGTACACTGACATGTTGTCTGTGACTGCTTCACAATCCTTCATTGTTTGTTGGACGACGAGGTTGGAGTCGCCATAGATTACGAGGCGGGTGGCACCCGCAGGCCTTTGCCATGTGCATGCCGTGCAGTAGATCATCATACTCTGCTTCATTGTTTGACGCCTTGCTGAAGTTGATCTGGAGCATGTATTTGAGCTTATCTCCTTTGGTGAGATTAGCACAACGCCTTCTCTAGCCCCTTGGTGCCTTTTATAGCCGTCAATAAACATCTTCCATGAGTTGGAGAGGTAAGGGGGGCCGGGTGATTGTACTTCCATCCACTCGACCAGAAAGTTTGGGAGTACATGAGCTTTGATCGCCGTTTGGTGCTTGAATTGTTGGTCGCGAGAGCTGAGCTCGATGTTCCACTCGGCGACTCGTCATGTTTCTCCTGGGTTGTTTAGGATGTCGGCCAGTGGTGTGCTGCTTACGACCGTGATGAGGTGCTCTTTGAAGTAATGTGTTACTTTTTGTGATGTCATGACGATGACATACACGAGCTTCTGGTAGTGTGGGTACCTCTGCTGGAATTTTGATAAGACCTTGCTGAGGTAATAGATTGGCCTTTTTTATGTTTTGCACTTTTCCTTCTTCTGCGCGCTCGACGATGAGCGCGGTGCTGACCACGCTGCTGCGCACTGCTATATAGAGGTATAGACTTTCCCACTCCTTTGGTACTGCCAAGATTGGTGGGGTTGAGAGGGTCTTTTTGAGGTCCGCGGATGCGTTCCGGGCTTCGTCTGTCGATACGTCCCAAACGTATCTATAATTTCTTATTTTTCCATGCATTTTCCGGGATTTTCTTAGCTCATATGTGCATCCGTTGCATAGCAAGCCCTAGTACTCACATCATATCTATCATTTGGACCTCTCGCCTATGATTGTCCTCATTGTTGTGAGCAATTCTCACCCTTTTTGTCTTCCTCCTCCACCATATTTTTCTATGTGCCATCCTAAGTGTCAACTCTCGTGCTTATGCTCATCCATTGCATGAGTGCTCAAAATGTCGAAAAGGAGTGGATCAAATTGACTTGTACCTGTCTAGTGGTCCAGGGACGAGTCAAGATAAGATTCCAAAGAAGACCAAGTGTGAAACTTTAGTAGATTGAGTTCTCAACAAAAATACTTTTTTCTCGTATTCCCTATCCACCCTCTTGCACGCAAACACCATTTGGAGACATTCGAGTCACGGACAGCGAGAGCTCTTGCACCTAATGTTCTTTCGTTGCTTGTTTCAATGCTAATATAGACTCTTGCATGTTATGACTTGAATTGAAACACATACCTTGATTGATTTACTTTTCAAAATTCTTATATGGTTGCTAGCATGTCACCACAGAAATTATGCTTGTTATCATTTACCTGCTCGAGGACGAGCAGGAATTAAGCTTGGGGATGTTGATACGTCCCAAACGTATCTATAAATTCTGCTTGCTCCATGCATGTTTTGTGTGATATTGCTATGATCTAGATACACTTTCATACACTTTTGATCATATTTGGACTAACTTATTAACTCAGTGTACACAGTGCCAGTTCCTGTTTTCTGCTGTTTTTCTATTCCAGGTTTCCCCCATATTAAAAGTGCTCCAAAAATTCGGGAAAATCGGATAAAAAATCATTGCAACGGAACCTTCGAGAGCCCCGAAGTAGGGCCAGAGGGGCCCCACCTGGTGCCCAGGCGGCCAGGTGGCGCGGCCCCGTCGCCTGGACACCTGGTGGCCCCCCTGGCTTCCCCCTTTGCTTATTTATTTCCCTTGACTCGAAACCCCCGAAGACAGAACCCTTTTTCGCGATCTCGCCTCTCTTCCGCTGCCTCTGCGCTTCCAAGATTGGGAGCACCAGCAGACTTCTTCCCGGCACCCTGCCGGAGGGAGGATCGGCCTCCGGGAGCTTCCCCTCCACCATGGACGCTTCCCGGATGTTCCGTGAGTAGTTTTCCTTGGAACATGGGTCCGTGATCAGTAGCTATGTCACGTTCTCCAACCCTCTTTGTTCTTCATGGTTTAGTCCTTGTGAGATGCCCTACATGATCGAGGCACATATGTAATCTTTCTTCTGTTGCTATGATGAGTTTGCCGGGATCTGATGGATTATGAGATTATGTTCAGACTGTGATAGAGTATTATATTTGGTTCTTATCTTTTATATTTTTGTTCCTAAGTAATTCTTGCATGTTCTCCATTGCATGCTTTAAGAGGGAACGTTATGCTCGATTGTTGGTTCATGCCCCCCGATGACACGCTTGAGTGACAGAAACATGAGTCCATGGGATGTGTTGTTTCCACAAGGGGGAAAACAAGGGTGCATGTAACCGCGGTTGCAAGGATTGTTTACTTTACGCAAAGTGATTTTTAATGCAGTTGTCTGTTGCTTTGGATTTACACTTTGGGTGGGGCTCGCAACTTAATACCAGCGAGATGTTATGGATAGATATCTCAAGGTGGATGATTTTTAGTAGATGAAGTTTGATTTCGGTCTACTTATTTGGCGTACTTCCCATGCTTTTGATCCTCTTCCTTTATTTGTAGCATAGTTAGCATTGCGTTGCATTTTAATCCTATCAATTGCCCAGCTGTAATTTGTTTACCTCGCATAGCAGTTTTATCGTCTTTTGGGAGAGAGACATCACTAGTGAACATCATGGAACCCCGGTCCATATTCTCATCACTGTTTACACGCTTATTTACTTTCTTGCTTTTACTTTCTAGCTGCTATCATTATCATTATTATTTGTTGCGTTGATCCTTTATGAACAGCAAGGCCGGAGAGATTGACAACCTCTCTGTACTCATTGGGAAGCAAATTATTCGTGTTGTGTGCAGGTCCAGATCAAGGAAGCAACTTTTGTCTAAAACGGTGCCATTGTTTTCTTGCCACCTACTTATCATCTCCGGAGTCCTACGGGAGACAAACCCTATCCTCTAAACAGGGGAAATTTGAAGTTATCCTACATCTCACCTTCCACTTGGGGTAACCAACGAGGAGAGGTGTTGCACCCGTCAACTCTCTCGCCATCAAGAAAATTTCTGGCGCCGTTGCCGGGGACTCCGGGTGCTAAGATATGGGAGTTACCCTCTACCTTTTACCTTTGCTTTTTAGCCTTGTTAGTTTACTTTCCAGTTTTTACCTTTGCTTATGTTTCTTGATGGAAAACAACAACAAAATGAGAGAGCTTTATGAGCTCTACCTTGAATTAGGACATGAAGTGTTTGAAGAGAAAATCAAAAAGCCTATGGAGCTTTATTATTTGCAATAGACTCATGTTAGTAGGAATGTCATTAGTATGTCTTCTTTGAATAATTTTGATGCTAATGTTATGCAATGTTATAAGCTTGGGGATGCTACGTTTGCTGAGGATGATCTTTTTAGCCCCCCAGGATTTGATGAGGAAATTTATTTGGATGATACTTTGCCTCCTATCTATGATTATTATTGTGATGACACTTATGTTATAAAGAATAAAATTTTACAAGTGTATTATGATAAGAATGATTAAAGTGATAGCTATTTTGTTGGCTTTGCTCCCACTACTATTGATGATTTTGCTTATGAGGGGAGTAATAAATTTTCTATGCTTGCGGATCATGATAAGAATATTTTATGTGACACTTATATTGTTGATTTTATTCATGATGCCACTGAAAATTACTATGAGAAAGGGAGACATGGCTTCACATATCTCAATGATATTAAACTCCCTCTCTCCATGATGAAATTTTCAAAGTTGTTCTTGTTCTACCTTCTTATGCTTGTTGCTATGTGCTTCATTGATTTTGTTGGTTAAAAGATCCTTATGCATAGGAAGTGGGTTAGACTTAAAAGTGTTTCATATTTTCTTCTTGATGCTCTCCTTTGCTTCAACTCTTATTCTCTTGTGAGAGCATCTTCTGTAAACTTTGTGCCTAGCTTAAAGGCGTAATAGAAAGCGCTTGTTGGGAGGGAACCCAAGATACTTTTATTTCTGTTATTAGTGATCTTGATGATTGTTACTACTGTAGAAACATCATTGTATCTTTATTTTCAAGCTTTGTGCCAAGTTATTGCCTCTTATGATAAGGGAAGCAAAAGTTGTGACATGCTGTCCAGAAAACAGATTCTGTCTTCTTGATGGAAAAATTCGGAAAAAATCACCAGTTCATCTTTTTGAGCTGAAATTTTTACACAGAATGCACCATACAATTTTGAAACTTTCGTATGTTCTGAGATTTTTTATTTGACTTTCAGAAGTGCCCCGAAAAAATTCTCTACTACCTGATGTTCTGTTTTTCACATATTCTGCCACATTTTGCCTCTCCTTACTTTTGCAAACCTTAAGCTTGATTTTTTTTTATTTGAAAAAACCTTTTGGCAATCTTGAGAAACAGTATATATTCAAGAATTTCCTTATATCCAGTGGGAAAAAATATTTTATTAAGGGTACTAACCTCTCTAATCAGCTTATGATGAGTTATGTATGAAGGGAGTTTTCGAGTGTGCGAGTGAAGATGATGAAAGAAGATCCGGGAGTGTCAAGCGCTCAAGCTTGGGGATGCCCCCACGCATCCCCAATAAATATTCAAGGAGACTGAAGCATCTAAGCTTGGGGGTTCCCCCATGCATTCCCTTCTCTATCAACAATCATCAGTTCGTCCTTCGTCTCACTATATTTTTTATCACTTCATGCGTTATGTTCTATGCTTGGAGCGTCTCGCTCTTAGGTTTACTTTTTAGTTGTCTTTAGCTTTACTTTCTGTTCATAACAAGTTATACCGCAGCTTACTTTGTGTGGGAGAGAAACACGCTCCACTCCAATGTAGAACACATCATAGGATTTTTCATGCTTATCTTTTTACTGTTGTGTGTTCTTCATCTTTTCGTAGCTACTGCCATGATTAGTTTTAGTCTTAGTTTTTCTTTACCAAGAGCCTTGGATTTTGTTTAGTTTGATGCTAGAACGCTCTTTTGTTTTCATGTTTATCTTCTGAAGAGAGTTGGTTGTTGCACTGAGTTGTGTCTTGTCTTGAAAGTAGGTAATTGAGGTTGCTATTTAATTGTAGTAGTAACTTGCAATAGTTTTGAGGTATTCACGTGAGTAATGTTTGAACTTTTGGTGTCAAGAGCTCTAGCCTATTAGTGATAGGTGTCGTATTTTGGGAAATCCGTGTTTATTTTCAAAACCTACAAAACTAGTTGAGAGCTCTAGCTACTAGATGGATCACTAATATCTGGAGGGATCGAATATTAGAGTACAATCACGTACCATGAGTCGAGGATGCACAAGGATAACCAAACCCCCATACACTCCTCCTCGGTGTACTTGTCTCTTTGTGAATCTCCTTATTAGATTGAGAGTTACCGATAATAAGTGCATGAGTTCTTCCGACTAATGTAAGTATTGAAAGTTGACACTTCAACCTACTCGTATTTGCTAGCCTCTTCCGTGCCATGCATTGCCCTCTTCTCACTCCGAGAGTTGGCATCCACCTTTGCCGGTACATCCAAACCCTTGGCATGATACGCTCTGTCATCATAAACCTCCTCATATCTTTCCTCAAAACAGCCACCATACCTACCTATCAAGGCATTTCGTATCCTTTCCGATATATATTGCCATGCAACATCCACCTCTTCATGACTTGATCTTCATGTCTTACAAGTTCCTGCTACACTGGCAGAGGCATACATTGCATACATCATGATAGCTACATCTTCTTTATGTTTAAGTACCTTGTAAAGTGTGAAGATCTTCTATACCCTCTTCTAAATTAGAGTGTTTCCCTTAAGTGAGGAAAAGATCCCAAAGTGGACAAAATAAAATATCCCAAAGAGGAAAAAGGAGAGTTAAATAGAAAGAGCCATTGAGGCCACCCAAAAATAAAAAAATAGAAAAAACAGAAAAAAAGAGAGAAAGGGGCAACACTACTATCCTTTTGAATGCTCCAGACTAGTACTCCCTCTTATCATTGTACTCCATAGAGATGATCATTTATGTATATAGCTATGTGGGGACCTTCACACTATAGAACTTGGCTTGCATATTCCAAGGATGACCCTCCTCAAACGAGCTCTAGGTCTTCATGAGTGAGCAAGTTGGATGCACCCGCACTAGTTCCATCAGAGAGCTTTTCTTAGCTCATATGTGCATCCGTTGCATGGCAATCCCTACTCCTCACATCATATCTATCATTTGTCCCTCTCGCCTATGATTGTCCTCATTGATGTGAGCCTTTCTCACCCTTTTCTCCTCCACCATATTTCTCGCGTTGCCATCCTAAGTGTCAACTCTCGTGCAGATGCTCATCCATTATATGAGTGCTCAAAATGTCGAAAACGAGTGGATCAAATTGACTTGTACCTGGCTAGTTGTCTGGGGATGAGTCAAGATAAGATTCCAAAGAAGACCAACTGTTAAACTTGAGTAGATTGAGTTCTCAACAAAAATACTTTTTTTCTCGTATTCCCTATCCCCCTTCTTGCACGCAAACACCATTTGCAGACATTTGAGTCACGGACAGCGAGAGCTCTTGCACCTAATGTTCTTTCATTGCTTGTTTCAATACTAATATAGACTCTTGCATGTTATGACTTGAATTGAATCACATACCTTGATTTCTTTACTTTTCAAAATTCTTATATGGTTGCTAGCATGTCACCACAGAAATTATGATTGTTATCATTTACCTACTCGAGGACGAGCAGGAATTAATCTCGGGGATGTTGATACGTCCCAAACGTATCTGTAATTTCTGCTTGCTCCATGCATGTTTTGTGTGATATTGCTATGATCTAGATACACTTTCATACACTTTTGATCATATTTGGACTAACTTACTAACTCAGTGCACCACAGTGAAAGTTCCTGTTTTCTGCTGCTTTTCTATTCCAGGTTTCCCCCATATTAAGTGCTCCAAAAATTAAGGAATATCAGATAAAAAAATTAGCGCAACGGAACCTTCCAGAGCCCCGAAGGAGGTCCATAGGGGCCCCACCTGGTGCCCAGGCGTCCAGGTGGCGCGACCTAGGGTGAGGCCGCGCCGAGTGACCGCCTGGACACCTGGTAGCCCCCCTGGCTGCCCCCCTTCGCCTATTTATTTCCCGTGATGCGAAACCCCCGTAAGTAGAACCCTTTTTCGCGATCTCGCTTCTGTTCCGCCGCCGCCGCGCTTCCAAGATCGGGAGCGCCAGCAGACTTCTTCCCGGCACCCTGCCGGAGGGAGGATCGACCTCCGGGAGCTTCCCCTCCACCATGGGCGCTTCCCGGATGTGCCGTGAGTAGTTTTCCTTGGACCATGGGTTCGTGATCAGTAGCTATGTGATGTTCTCCTCCCCTGTTTGTTCTTCATGGTTTAGTCCTCATGAGCTGCCCTACATGATCGAGGCACATATGTAATATTTCTGCTGTTGCTATGCTGAGTTTGCCGGGTCTAATGGATTATGAGATTATGTTCAGATTGTGATAGATTAATATATTTGGTTCTTATCTTTCATATTTTTTTTCCTAAGTAATTCTTGCATGTTCTCCGTTGTTGTTTATTGCTTTGGCCAAGTAGTAGGTAGTAACTCCAAGAGGGAACGTTATGCTCGATTGTGGGTTCATGCCCCCCGATGACACACTTGAGTGACAGAAACATGAGTCTAGCAGATGTTCTGTTGCCACAAGGGGGAAAACAACGATGCTTGTAACCGCGGTTGCAAGGATTGTTTACTTTACCCAAAGTGCTTGTTAATGCAGTTGTGTGTTGCTTTGGGTTTACACTTTGGGTGGGGCTCGCAACTTAATATCGACGAGATGTTCTGGATAGATATCTCAAGGTGGATGATTAGTAGTAGATGAAGTTGGATTTCGGTCTACTTATTTTGGCGTATGACGGGGATGTACCCCGGAAAATCCCGTGGTCAGGGACCCTGGGTTAGTCATGAGAGGCACAGGTTGGACGATAGCTCGGCGGCTAATAGGAGGATACGTCAATGCTCGATATTATTGCTTGGAGATGGCGATTACAGGAAGGCCAAGGCTAGTGCGCACAAGGCTAGGGTACAGAGTGTGTCTTGGTTCTTTTGACGTCTCCGTCTCGGGGAGCCCATCCTAGGTTACAGATAATATTTCCTAACCCTAAGCATGTATCGTACGACAGGTTTCCACCTTCCTTATGAGTCACACTCCTATGTTGGTGTTACTAGTGGGCCAAGGCTGGGTCCAGGCGACATACTTGTGGGCCTTCTGTCTTCGGGTACACCAGGTAGGCCCATCCGTATGAGTCATGGGGTCACCCGCTTGTCAGTAGGCCCCGAGTGCCTGGGGGACTCGAGTCCATTCTTGTGTCATTTCGATGTATGCACGGTTCAACCGCGGGTCGCTGGCATTCTAGGGCCATGACAAAACCTGTTTCGAGGATTGCTAAGATGAAAGGGCCCAAGGAGTCGACTGGTCGAGCCTTGGTGAATTGCGCTAGTGGAAAAAACTGCAGTAGCCTAATCAAGCTCACATCCCTCGAAATGAGCTTGGAACACTGGTGTCGAGAAAAAGTCATGCCGCTGCAGGTCTTACAGTGATCAGTTGCCGCCAGTAAGGTTCGTAGCCTAGGCGCGTCCGCCCGGATTTTTCTATCATGCAAGCGCATGGAAATGATTGGGAGTCAAATCGCTCTGCGGCAAATACCAGCCCGGACGATCTGCGCAGCGGGGTCTTACCTACACGCTAAGCTTGCATGGCATCTGGGCACAGTGTATCGTGTTTCCAGTAATATGTATTTTTTATCGAGGCACGGAGCCTAATTAGCGATGTACTCACTTGGAATAAACAATCAAGTGAGCTGTTTTAGCGGTCACTCGCGGAGCTTTGTCAAGTGCTCAGGCAAGGAGTAATGTAGAGGAGTACTTGCTCGGGAGGTCTTCAAGTGCTCGGGTACTCAGAGTTGTGCGAGTATCGCCTTCGCTCTTGGGCTAAGGGAGCACCCGATACTCTTGGGCCCGTACGATCTGGCGAGTGCAGGTCTGCTTATTGTGTAGTGGTGAGGGAGCACCCGTAACTCTCATGGGTGCGAGTAATCACTCGAGCACATCTTTACTTCTAGGTGAGGGAAACCCGAAACTCTCATGGCTGCAAGTAATCACTCGAGCACGTCTTTTCTTTTCCTTTCGGGTGATAAAGTACCAGAGCGCATTTTCTCTTTCGAGTGAGGGAGCACTCAGGACTCTGTGAGTGCGAGTGACCACTCAAGCACATATTTACTCTTTAGGTGAGGGAGCACCCGAAACTCTAGTGGAGATGCTCCCGATGGGAGTTAAATATATTTGAAAAATGTATTGGAGTCAGTAAAAACGGTGCTTGCAGGCTGCGTTTTTCTTTTTGTGCTGCCATTTTAATTTACCTCTTCTTGGTAAGGATAACGATCTTCTTTCTGGAGGACCGTCAAAGATGCTCTGTTTGTGAACCGTCAAGTCTTCATGACCGGTTATAATGATGGCTTTTGGTGGCGTGCTGCAGGCGCCTGTTGAGTTACCGATGCGCGCATTGAAAATGCACAAGATTTGACGCGTCCATCGTACTGTGCCTCCCGTGTGAAGGCATCTTTTTCTCGGAATTCAAATCGCCCGGCACGCTTGGTCTTTGAATTAATTGTTGCATTCGTCTAGGCTTCTGTGCTTGGGTTTGTGCTATAAATAGGTCCTTCTTCTTCGTCTAGCAGCAGTGTTCGACCTCTGCTAATCTTGCTCCTCTTATTCATCTTCTCATGGGGCCAAAGCGAGGTGCAGGTATGACTAGCCGCGGTCGGGTTCGCCTTGGCCGCGGTGGTCATGCTCCGCGCTCTTCTCGCGGTGGCCGTCGTGGTGTGCCGTTCATGCCTTCCTCCTCTTCTACGGAAGAGGTTTTTTGGTGCTACGATTTCCTCCTTCGCGTCTGTGGCCAGAATGCCGCTCGCACTGTTCTTCCTCCTACATTTTCTTCTCTTGTTTCTGAGTGTAGTCCTGATGGCTTCCTGATTCGTCTTCAGGGGTGCACTCGGTCTCCTTCTTATGTTGAGTAGGAGATTGATAGTTCCCACTTGATTTTTCTTTGCTTTGGTTGGAAATCGTTTGCTCGACGTTTGAACTTGCGTGATGGTGATAGCCTCTGTTGCCGCTTCGATGGCGAAAATACTCTCACCATCCATGCTTTTGACCCGACCGGCAATCGCATGGATCCGTACTGGTAGGAGACAAGAAGCGATGGCTCCGACAGGTCGAGGAGTCCTACGCCTGCGTCTTCAACTGCTTCCTCCTCCGGTGACTCCTTGGGTGGTGATGCTGTGCCCTCCGGCTCTGGAGAGGACCTCGACGTCAAACCACCGATCAAGAGGGTGCGCCAGGCGACCTTGTAGAACTGGAGGCAGCGTCGTCATCTTCGCCGGCAGCTCGGGTGGATCTAGAGAGGAAGTTGGTGGAGCAACAGAAGAAGCTGGTGGAGCATCGTCTTCGGTGCTCCGTAAATAAGTCGAGCTTCACCTTTTGTTATGTCATTGACATCATGAGCTGGCTGCGTCGACTCCTGCTTTGTTTGTGACGATGCTTGTTGTCTTAGTGCCAATTATCCCAGCATGGGCACACATGTAGAAGTCATCATTCCTTGGGTGGTTGGTGCTGTAAGCTTATGTCTTTTTTAACTAGGTTAGTTCTCCATGTAATGAGGGTTTCCTTCGAGTAATCAGAGCTGCCTTCTATCCAATGTACTTCGAGTCTTTTTATACTGAGAATGTTCTTTGGGTCCTTGTAACGCAAGCTGTGTTTGAATCTATGTAATGGAATCTGTCTTCGAGTCCTTTGCGATGTGATCTATCTTTAAGTCTTTCAACGAGAGTTGTCTTCGAGTCCGTCAAGTTCTTGTACTATGGATTTTATCGGGTGCGCGACAGCGCTCCCGATGGGAGTAGCCCCCGAGGCAACGTTCGAGTTGTAGAGTCAAACGTAGGCTGAGATTTGTTTCCTTCATCGTTCTTCTGTTAACTGCCGTCTTTTATCGGGTGCGCGATAGCTCTCCAGATGGGAGTAGCCCCCGAGTCTTTAGGTGATCGTTGGCGATCAGGTGAAGGCTTAAAGGATTGTCTGTGCCTTGTGCTCCCTCCATTTTTCTCCAGAGTACTTGTTGTTCCATCTGGTTGTAGCCGTATCTTCCCTTTGATTCCGAACGGTCTTCAGCGGGTGGAGCCTGTCAGGGGTTTTTGCTTGGACCTTTATTTGTAAGTTACGGGCTGCGCGGGAGATGGTAGCGTTTCTCCTGGGGAGGTGTTCTCGACCCCCCGGGCGTTTTTTGATAAAGATCGTGTGAGAGATGATTGCCTCTCTTGGGGGGAGATGTTGCTCGGGCCACTGGGTGCTCTTGTTTCTGAGCGTAGTATTGATGGCTTGTTGATTCGTCTTCAGGGGTGCACTCGGTCTCCTTCTTATGTTGAGTTGGAGATCGATAGTTCCCACTTGATTTATCTTGGCTTTGCCTGGAAATCGTTTGCTCGACGTTTGAACTTGTGTGATGGTGATACCCTCCGTTGCCGCTTCGATGGCAAAAATACTCTCACCATCCATGCTTTTGACCCGACCGGCAATCGCATGGATCGGTACTGGCAGGAGACAAGCAGCGATGGCTCCGACAGGTCGAGGAGTCCTACGCCTGCGTCTTCAACTGCTTCCTCCTCCGGTGACTCCTCGGGTGGTGATGTTGTGCCCTCCGGCTCTGGAGAGGACCTCGACGTCAAACCACCGATCAAGCGGGCGCGCCAGGCGACCTTGTAGAACTGGAGGCAGCGGCGTCATCTTCGCCGGCAGCTCGGGTGGAGATGGAGAGGAATCTGGTGGAGCAAGAGAAGAAGCTAGTGGAGCATCATCTTTGGTGCTCCGTAAATAAGTCGAGGTTCACCTTTTGTTATGTCATTGACATCATGAGCTGGCTGCTTCGACTCCTCGTTTGTCTGTGACGATGCTTGTTGTCTTAGTGCCAATTATCCCAGCATGGGCACACATGTAGAAGTCATAATTCCTTGGGTGGTTGGTGCTGTAAGCTTATGTCTTTTGTAACTAGGTTAGTTCTCCATGTAATGAGGGTTTCCTTCGAGTAATCAGAGCTGCCTTCTATCCAATGAACTTCGAGACTTTTTATACTGAGAATATTCTTCGGGTCCTTGTAACGCAAGCTATGTTTGAGTCTATGTAATGGAATCTGTCTTCGAGTCCTTTGCGATGTGATCTATCTTTAAGACTTTCAACGAGAGTTCTCTTCGAGTTCGTCAAGTTCTTGTACTGTGGATTTTATCGGGTGCGCGACAGCGCTCCTGATGGGAGTAGCCCCCGAGGCTACGTTCGAGTTGTAGAGTCGAACGTAGGCTAAGATTTGTTTCCTTCATCGTTCTTCTGTTAAGTGCCGTCTTTTATCGGGTGCGTGATAGCGCTCCCGATGGGAGTAGCCCCCGAGTCTTTAGGTGATCGTTGGCGATCAGGTGAAGCCATAAAGGATTGTCTGTGTCTTGTGCTCCCTCCATTTTTCTCCAGAGTACTTGGTATTCCATCTGGATGTAGCCGTCTCTTCCCTTTGATTCCAAACGGTCTTTAGTGGGTGGCGCCTGTCGGGGGTTTTTGCTTGGACCTTTATTTGTAAGTTACGGGCTGTGCGGGAGATGGTAGCGTTTCTCCGGGGGAGGTGTTCTCCCCTGGGCGTTTTTTGATAAAGATCGCGTGAGCGATGATTGCCTCTCTCGGGGGGAGCTGGTGCTCGGGCCCCTGGGTGCTTGACGTACAGGTCGTGTGAGCGGAGATAGCTTCTCTCGGGGGGAGCATTGTACTCGAGATCCCGAGTGCTTTGGGTAAAGATCGCGTGAGCGACGATAGCTTCTCTCGGGGGGAGTTTTGTACTCTAGCCCCCGAGTGCTTTGGGTAAAGATCGTGTGAGAGACAATAGCATCTCTCGGGGGGAGTTTTGTACTCGAGCACCCGAGTGCTTTGGGTAAAGATCGTGTGAGCGACGATAGCGTCTCTCGGGGGGAGTTTTGTACTCAAGCCCCCGAGTGCTTTGGGTAAAGATTGCGTGAGCGACGATAGCGTCTCTCGGGGGGAGTTTTGTACTCGAGCCCCCGAGTGCTTTGGGTAAAGATCGCGTGAGCGATGATAGCGTCTCTCGGGGGGAGTTTTGTACTCGAGCCAACGAGTGCTTTGAGGTTATAGTATTTGGGCAACATCATTTTATTGCGTCGAAGGGTTACATGAGCTGCCAGTTGAGCATGATTGGTGGAGACTATGGGTAGAATAGGCGTAGGTTCTCCACGTTTCATGGATTTCCCACGTCCTCGTCAGTCTTCGGGTTCTTCATTCTATAGGCGCCTCCTCCTATGACTTGTGAAATTATGAACGGTCCTTCCCATTGGGGGACAAGCTTGTGGACTTTCTCTTGTATGAGCTATAGGACAAGGTCTCCTTTGCTGAAGGTTCTGGTGCGTAGGCGGCTGCTATGGTAAGTGTGCAGCTTGTCCTGGTATCCCTCTTACCTTGCTAGGGCTGTGTCTCTCGCTTCATCTATTGTATCCTTTTCATCTTGCGGTGCTTCTTCTGCTTACTCTTCCTCGT
The DNA here is from genome assembly GCA_950022295.1 of Bromus sterilis. Taxonomy (NCBI): domain Eukaryota; kingdom Viridiplantae; phylum Streptophyta; class Magnoliopsida; order Poales; family Poaceae; genus Bromus; species Bromus sterilis. The sequence goes on from OX465595.1 coordinate 180,384,131, forward strand.
ATCCCGAGATCCGGGGCGCCGCGAATTTGAGGTCATGTGGTAGCACTGCCTCTGACCCGTACACCATCAAGAAAGGTGTGTACTGGGTTGCGGTATTTGGGGTAGTGCGCAGGCTCCATAGTATTGCAGGGATTTCTTCTACCCAGTTGCCCGTGGCCTGCTCGAGTGGTGCAAGGAGTCGTTTTTTGATTCCTCCGCATACTAGGCCATTTGCTTTTTCCACCTGGCCGTTGGACTGTGGGTGCGCGACTGATGCGTAGTTGATTTTGATGCCAAGTTCTTCGCAGAAGTTCTGGAATTCTACCGCTGTGAAGTTTGTACCATTGTCCATGATGGTGTTGTGTGGTACCCCGAACCTGAAGATTATTGATTTGATAACATTCACTACCGTGAGGGCTGTGGAGCTGGTGATGGGCACTGCTTAGATCCACTTTGTGAACTTGTCGACTGCTACTAGTAGGTGAGTTCTTCCTCCCTTTGATGATTTCTTGAGTGGGCCCATCTTGTCGAGTCCCCATGTGGCGAGTGGCCATGATAGTGGTATGGTTCTGATGCTGGGGGGTGCGGCCTGCTGGCGAACTTTTGGCAGGCGATGCAATGTTGCACGTATCCTTTGCGTTTCTTATAGCCGTTGGCCAGTAGAATCTTGCTCGAAAGGCTTTTGCCTCGAGCGCTCGACTGCCGGCATGGTGCCCGCAGGTGCCTTCGTGGGTCTCCAGTAGTAGGGCTTTGCCGTCTTCCTTGTCTATGCATTTTTGTAGGACCTGGGAAATGTTGCGTTTGTAGAGTTGTCTGTTGATTACTGTGAATGTTTAGGATCGCCGACTGATGCGTCTGGCTTCTGCGGCGTCCTGCGGTAGGGTGCCTTCGACTAGGAACCTGAGGAGCGGCTCTCTCCAAGATGGGTCTTTGGGTGCGGCTGGCTCTGGCTCCTCGACTGCGTTGTTGGCTTCTTCATTAACGATTGGGTTTGCGGCTGCCACTTGCGCTGGTTCACCTGTGTTGTCATCTTCTGCGTCTGCTTCTGGTCCGAGTTCTTTGATTGTGATGATGATATCGTCTATGTAGATCTGGATGTTTCCACCGATATGATTTCTCATGTATGCTTGCGTCATTCGCTGGTGTATTGTGCCTGCGTTGTTTAGACCGAAGGGCATTTTGGGGCGGCGGGATGTGCCACAAGGGGTTGTGGCCAAGGCTTGCTCTTCGTATTTCTTCTCCATCCTGTCCTGATTGTAGCTTGTGTAGGCGTCAAGGAATGAGAGTAGGTCGCATCCTGCTGTCGAGTCGATTATCTGATCGATTCTTGGCAGGGGAACGTGATCCTTTGGGCAGTATTTATTGACTGGCCCGTAGTCGACGCACATCCGCAGTGCGTCTGTGTCTTTCTTGGGGAACAACACAGGGTTGACGATCCAAGTGGCTTTCTTTGTCTCTCGGATGAATTGAGCGTCGAGTAATCGGTTGACTTCCTCCCCGATTGCTCTGCGCTTGGGTTCTCAGAATCTTCGTAGTGCTTGCTTCACTGGCCGTGTGTTTGGCTTGATGCGCATCGCGTGTTCCGCGAACTCGCGCGGTACTCCTGGCATGTCCGCTGGGCACCAGGTGAAATTTCCCATTCTTCACGGAGGAAAGAGATGGGGTCAGTCGCTTGCTCTTCCAGGAGGTGGGCGTACACGCAAACTGTTTTTTCTGGGTCTGTCGGGTGTACTTGGTGGGTTCGTTGAACAGGCGGAAGTTTCCCAGAGTGTGGCCCGATCTGATGTATCCCCGGACATCTTCGAACCAGTGGATCATTGAGGGTCCTTCTAGCTGCTCCCTGACCGTGAGTTTGCTGGATCCGGCGTGCCGTTTCCTCCTTGAGATTCGGAAGAAGAGCGCGTGATTCGCCAGGTGTTCGTGGACTCGTGGATCGATTTCGATCCCCACGCTCAGATTCTGGTTCCTTATAAGGTTGGCGAATTCGTCTGGTCTTCGATCTGGGTCGTAGTATTCGCCGGTCTGAGTCTCAGAGTCGCAGTCGTGGCGGGCGACGGCTGTCCGCACGGTGGCGGGTCATCGAGTGGTCGACGAGCGCGTAGCTGTGTACTGCGACTCGTCGAGTGGGGCTTCTTCATGGAATCCTCGTGCCTGTCCTCTAGGTCGTCGATTTCGTATTTGTTGGCAGTGATCTTGAGGATCGCTGATCTCGCGCTCGGAGTCGGCGTCTTGTTGTGCGGCGGGTGCCTGGGTGCTGGAGGGACGTCGAGTGGTCGGCGGGTCCTCTGCTTCGTGCTGTAGCTCGTCGACCGGGATCTCTGTGTAGAACCCTAGCGCCTTTCTTTTGGTTCGTCGAGTTCTCCTTCGCTGGCGGTGGGCTTGGTTTCCGCCATAGTATTGGTCCTGGCACAGCTGCAGGCCGAGCGATTTCGCTGGGGCCGCAGAGATGTTTGCCGCTATCTTGAATTCTTCTGGTGGATTGCATCCGGTTCTTGCTCTTGATTTGTGGCTTGCTGAAGTCGGAACCGCCGAGATCGTAATTCCAGCCTGTGTAATTCCCACAGATGGCGCCAATTGACGGGGATGTACCCCCGAAAATCCCGTGGTCAGGGACCCAGGGTTAGTTATGAGAGGCACAGGTTGGACGATAGCTCGTCGGCTAACAGGAGGATACGTTCCTGCTCGATATTATTGCTTGGAGATGGCGATTACAGGAAAGCCAAGGCTAGTGCGCACAAGGCTAGGGTTACGGATTGTGTCTTGGTTCTTTTGATGTCTCCCCTCCTAGCCATTATATAGTCGGCCAGGTCTCGGGGAGCCCATCCTAGGTTACAGATAATATTTCCTAACCCTAAGCCTGTATCGGACGACAGGTTTGCACCTTCCTTATGAGTAGCAGACTCCTAGGTCGGTGCCACTAGTGGGCCAAGGCTGGGTCCAGGCGACATCCTTGTGGGCCTTCTATCTTCGGGTACACCTGGTAGGCCCATCCATAGGAGTCGTTGGGTCACCCCCTCGTCAGCGTAGTGGCCATTCTTTTGAGCCTCTTCCTTTCTTTGTAGCATAGCTAGCATTGCGGTGAGTTTTTAATCATGTCAATTGCCCAGCTGTAATTTGTTTACCTCGCATAGCAGTTTTATCTTCTTTTGGGAGAGAGAAATCACTAGTGAACATCACGGGACCCCGATCCATATTCTCATCACTGTTTACACACTTATTTACTTTCTTGCTTTTACTTTCTAGCTGCTATCATTATCACTATTACCTGTTGCGTTGATCCTTTGTGAACAGCAAGGCCGGAGAGATTGACAACCTCTCTGTACTCGTTGGGAAGCAAATTTATTTGTGTTGTGTGCAGGTCCAGGTCAAGGAAGCAACTTTTTTCTAAAACGGTGCCATTGTTTCCTTGCCACGTACTTATCATCTCCGGAGTCCTACAGGAGACAAACCCTATCTTCTACATAGGGAAATTTGTCGTTATCCTACATCTCACCTTCCACATGGGGTAACCAACAAGGAGAGGTGTTGCACCCGTCAACTCTCTCTCCATCATTGGTCCATTCGAGTTTTCCTCCTTTCCTGAGTAGTTGGTAGAATGGCAGGGTTCTTTCTTCCATCCTGCTGATGAAATGGCTCAGTGCTGCGAGTCTTTCGGTGTGTTGCTGGACGGCTTTCATGTCGACCGATTCTTGCATCCTTGCGAGTGTTTGGACTTTTTCTGGGTTAGGTTCGACTCCTCGGGCGTAGACCATGTACCAGAGAAGTCACCCTCGGGTGGAGACCATGTACTCATTGTCATTAGGCAGTTCTGTCGGTAACCGGATACCGGGGGTACCATGTTTCCATGGTTCCGACCACGCCTCTCGGACTTCCCAAGCTCAACTATGGAGAGTTCCATCAAGGAGATACTGAGAAAGTTCCGAAGGAGTACACATGATCAGTTACTGAAGGATGGAGTCACCCAGCTGGCTCCCACCGCCCGACAAAGAAGGCAGTGCATTCAAAGTATTAAAATACAAGCATGCGCCGCTGACGGGAGGCAGCATACACCAGGCGGGCGCCCCCGCGTGTACTCAGGGCATGCATGATCCAATCGTCCCCGCGACGCCATGGGACCTTCCCGGAAGAGCCCAGGGCGCCTTGTGTCTACAAGCTTGCGATAGCCACCCTTACTATGACGCCCCAAAAATCGGACCGTGTACAGTAATAATACATGCAAGGTACACGATCGAGATCACGTACTCACGGTAAGATATCACAACACAACTCTACAAATAAAATATTACAAGCTGTTTAATACAAGACAGGGGCCACGAGGGCTCGAATACAACATCTTGAGAGCACAAAGTTAGCAGAAGCAATAGTATCTGAGTAAAGACACCAGATACACATGATTTGCCTTAAGAAGGCTAGCAAAAAAACAACAACGATCGAAAAGGTGAGGTCTCCTACCTAGGAATCTACAAACTACTCTTGGTCGACGGGAACTCGACGTCGTAGTAGGCATCGGGGATCTTCACGTTGCGGTGGTCGGCATCGGGGGATCTCCTGCTCCTGGACGCCTCGCATATGATTGCAGCAACCGGTCGGGTATATATAACAAAGGGAGAAAATAAAGAAAAGGTGAGTATCTAGCATACCACGAGTCTTACGTCCGCTACTAAGTAATTATGCATTTGTATCAAATGGAAAGGGGAGGCTATATATAGTGGACTGAATGGTAGAAAGTCAGAATAAGGATGAGAAGCTAGGCCTATTGAAGACTAGCATCTTCCGACGAGTCTTGCAGCACCATAAGAGAACAACCAAAAGATCATATAAAGCATAAAGTAACAATGCGGCAGAAGTTGCTTCAGCATTGTATAATAGTAAGTTGTAATTATTAACAATTATAAATGCCTCCGAGATCCCTTCGTCGACTTCCCTGCGAGGAAGAGAACCCGAAACCAATCATTTTAGTAGTAGTACTTTGTAGTAGTAGAGTCCGGCTTAAGCATAAAGCGTCCTGTTACCGTGGACACGGCTATTCGAATAGATTATCTTCCCTGCACGGGATGCACTACTTTTACCCTGCACGCTCAGATCTCCAGGGTGGCGTACACCTTGTTAGGGAATGCCCAACCCAGGCTATCCGACACGCTGAAGTCCATCCTACAGCTCATCAGAGAGGTCCTCGCCGGTCTACATCCTAAGCGCAACGGGGTCTTGGGTCGTAGCCCCTCGCACTCTGGGTCGTGGTGAGCAGGGTTGTGACCACGCACCACCTCTATCATCGGTGGGCCGATCCACCGTGCCACAATGCTGAACTGGACGTCTTTCAGAGCTTTTGATAGAATGTACGCCACCGAGGGGCCCACACCCATTATCCCACGTGGAGGTAGCACATATAGGGCATGTCGACCCACTCAAGTTATCCACTTGACACAGATAAGAATTTTATTATTATCTCGAAGGCAACCATTATCGTTGCCCGACTAGTAACACAAGGGACAACGAACAGCAGTCAGGACCACCAGTACATCGGTGCATGCCCTGTCGTCCTGTCAAAGAACGCGGTTACCAACCAGGTGAACTGTCTCCTTACCTTATCTCGTGTGTGCTCCTGGAGGAGCTCGACTTTCGTGGTTTTGTATCTCACGGCCAACGAGCAAGGACAAGGCCCACGATGGTATCCGCATGCCCTGCCGTCCCGATACAATACCTCTCGCGGGCACCGTCGGTTCACCCGATTACTTACCTTTAAGGACACCCGTTGATTCGGGTGCCTACCAGGAGGAATCACCCTCGATGGTACACTTGAAGAGGTTCGACCGAGACAACAGCGGTATGAACTAAATAGGAATATCCTCGTATCATCCCAGTGATGCTACGCTACCGAGCCGGCGACGAGAGTGAAATACGAGTCCATCCACTCATAAGTTAAACTTGAAGCGACTCGGCAGAGTCTCGCCGTTGTAGTTTCCCTTGTGCGTCTGCTCTATACCGTACCTGTTGTATTTATAATAATTTATACCCATGTTCACTCCCCAGAGCGATCACGGCCCTCTATCTAATCCTAGTAGACTAACAATGCGCAGGGCGAACTGTTGAATATAATATATATATTTATAGGAAACATAGGATAAAGGAAGGTACATCAAGGGGCGACAATGACAGGCTATTCAATTTAATAGGTAAGCAACGTAGCAGCAGCAATGCCTAGTGCAAGAAATGTATAGAAAAGATAGGTGATATATGGGGAAGGAAAATGGCTCTGCTTGCCTGGAAGCTCGGTAGTAGAGGTACCGTCGTCGACGAAGTAGTTGTACTCAGCAACAGTGTCGTCGGCGGCAGGGTCAAGGTCTACCAGAGAATAAGGGCGAAGAAACAATAAATACACGACAATAATACCATTACAAATTCAAGACAAGGCAAACGTATTGTTGGCGGTGTTCTAACGCAGTGTTAAGTATTTTAGGCAGAGCGGGAAGTTATCCGGGGATTACTCATCAGTACCGGCTGATTATCGGACAGATGATCCGAAGGGGGGAAGGTCCCATGTCTGCAGTGTTAGAGACATCTGACAGGCATGTGGATATTGTATCCGTGCTCGTTGAACCATTCTGAATAACTTTCATATTTACAACATTCTCATCCGGGATGTTTTTCCACGTTCGGTATGTTAGAGGGGTGTGGTGGCTATACAGGTGATGTATTCTTATCCTTTATATTTTTCTGATCAACTTTGATACATTAAATATTTTCATCGGAGTTACGGTTTAAAAGATATTGAATTTCAAAACTTAAATCAATTTAAAATAATTTTCTGAATTTCGTTTATTAATAAACATAACATTATCCAGAACACTGATGTTGACTTCATCAACCCTAACAGGGGGACCCACATGTCATACACAGGACATAAGTAAATCATTTTATTTATTTAAAAAGAAGATGGGCCCACATGTCATAGACTGTGCGAGTTAAATCATTTTAATTAGCTAAATAATCATAGGGGGTCCACATGCAATTCTCACAGGGGTTATTTAACTTGTTTTAAATTAATAGGGGGATTAACCTAATAGGGAATTAGCCCCTAACCTAATCAGGTCCTGGCCCGTGTGGCATTGGACGAGGCCGCCCTCCGTGCGGTGGCGCGCTCTCGCACAAGTTCACACGAGGGAACTGGCGGCCATGGACAGTGGCAGGCATGACGGGCGCACGCTGAGGGGCGTGGCCAGGGGATCAGCGCGCGCACGGAGGGCGGGAAAGCCAAGGGCGCGGCCGACGTAGGGCACATGCGGGGCCGTCCATGGGGACACATAGAACTGGGAGCTTGGGCCAGAACGGGAGCTCCGAGCGCGGCCATGGGAGGTCGCGGGCGACGGCTCTGGCAAAAGATCGAGGGGGTAAGGTAGGGGAATCAGAGGAGGGACTCACCGCAGAGCCCGTGGTAATTTCTAGGAGACGCGAGGTGGACCGGAACTCGTGGAATCGATAAAGATAGTCGCGGCGGCCGTGGTGGGGATGAGGACGACGAATACCGCACGGGCTGCCCTGGCTCGAACCGGTGCACGTAGTTGATCGGGTCATCGGCGTTGAATCTCTTGGACATCCTCCCGGTCGTCGGGGATCTTGTTGGTGATGTATATGCACGCTTCTATTCTTGTAGACTATGTTGGGCCTCCAAGCGTAGAGGTTTGTAGGCAACAGCAATTTCCCTCAAGTGGATGACCTATGGTTTATCGAAGTCACAGAAGTAGAGGTTGAAGATGGTCTCTCTCAAGCAACTTGCAATTAAGATACAAGAAGTCTCTTGTGTCCCCAACACACGTAATACAACTAGGAGTGGTATAGGTGCACTAGTACGGAGAAGAGATGGTAAATTATGGGTGATAGGTGTTGCAAAGCAAGGTAATATAAATCTGTAATAAAAAGTGCAGCAATCAAACAAGTGATAAATGTAAGCACAAACGATATTGCAATACTGGAAATAATGCCTAGTCTTCATACTTTCACTAGTGGCAACTCCCAACAACATTAACATAGTCTAATACCATGATATTTCCACTAAGACATGCATTGGAGACGTACTCGGAAGTCATACCTTTGTGGTCAAGAGAGGATGAGAATTGTGTAGGGCTACAAAAGCACACCTTAGAGTTTGTAGTTCTCATCTACGGATTTCCCAATGTCACCGCGGCCATCCAAAGAGAGTACCACAATCACCACAACATATCTCAAGGATAGTCAAAGACAAGCACCAAGAGACTCTCAATCTTCAATCCTCACACGGAAGAGAAAATCACTCATGAAAATTTTCTTCTAACCCATGTCCAATAGAACGCTGTCACCATGGTCTATGAGAAGACCACATCAAATCCAATACATAGAAGAAGGGGAAACATCATGGGATCATCCTAGATTAACATAGTCTATGATCGCAACGAAGATCACATCATGGGAGAGATAGAAGACCACATAGCTACTGGTAGAAGCCTTAGCCCCGAGGAGGAACTACTCTCGCTTCATGAAGGGAGGAAGCAACGTCGATGGAGATGAATCCGGGGGCACTTCCCCATCCCCGTAGGGTGCCGGCACAGGAATTTTGGTCCCCCAAAGCTTGTCGGCGATGGCGGCGGAGATCGAAATTGCTTCTGGAGAAAAGGGGTCTGGATCAGGGTTTTCGCAATGAGAGTATAAATAATAGCCAAAGGGGGGCACCGGGGCGGGGGGGGGGGGCACCAGGAGTCGAGGCAGCCTCCCGGCGCGACCCCACAGTAGGCCGCGCCAAGAGGGCGCCTGGGGGCTGTGGGGCACCCCTTGACCAAATCCTTTGGCTGGAGGACTCTTCTAGAATGCTTATTTTTATTTTTTTCCCCGAAATTTTCTGAGCACTTTTAATAATGGGAAAACCTGAAATACAAAAACATCAGAAAACAGAAACTGGCACTGGGGTGCACTGAGTTAATAGGTTAGTCCATATATGATCAAAAATGTATGAAAGTGTATCAAAAGCATAGAAATATCGCACAAAACATGCATGGAGCAAGCAGAAATTATAGATATGTTCGGGACGTATCAGTTGGTCGCGGCAATGACGACGGCCATGGTTCGGCTGCGCGTTGCGGAGGAGAAAAATGGCGCGAGGGAGGAGCGGGTAGAGGGCTAGGGTTGTCCATGGGGTCGGGGTCCTCTTATCCATCTCCATGGACCGGCGGATGGGCGACACGCCGACCACAGTGGTCATGGCGGCTGGATGGCCGCCACGCCATGACACGTCCTCCTCCTGTACGTGAAGAGGAAGGAGAAGGCACTTAGGTTGGCTGGTCCTGGTATAGTCTAAGTGTTGGGCTTGGTACAGAGGAGGTTTCTCCATTTTATATTCTATAAATTTAAATAGCTATGATTTTGCATTAAGTTGAGCGAGCAAATGATTTTTGTTAAATGTGAAACTTTTTCCCACATTTGTGTTGCACTTTAGAGAGATGCCACAAAAAGTTTGGGCATTAAATAAATACATTTAATATTTATTTTTAATATGCAATGACTAAATTGACTTTTTTCGACATAGTTATGATTTGTTTGAATTATTTAATCATTCACCAATTTACCAATCCTATATTATTATGATCCACTTATTATTTGCAAGTTATAGAAAATGCCCACACAATTTCTGGTTCAACTTTAATTTCCACCTAGATTTTTGGAAATTCAATTTGGTTTGAATTAGACTTGGGCATGATCAAGGTTGGTTAAGGACTTGCTAATCATAGGGAATTAATATTAACAAAAGGTTTACTGTTGTTTGACACCGAGAGTATTAAAAATCTCCCCCACTACAAAGAATTCTCGTCCCGAGAATTAAAAGCTAGTGTAAGGGGTAAAGTTTTGGTTTCGGATTCTAACGATTCTTCTGGTGCTTATTGTCCTTCTCGAAGAAGTTTATCCTTCTCGTTGACGTCTTCATTTCTCTGCATCGGTGCATCTCGATGAGTGGTCATCCTTCTTTCGGGGCTTCATCGTACTTACGAATAGGGTAGGAGATAAAACTTAAGGGGGACGGATCGGAACCAAGTTGATCAACCGGGGTGGTCCAACGGAATCGGGTACACGGTATCTTCCAAGTTTAAACTCAAGAGAATACAATGAGAGAGAGAAAAAGGTATGAGAATCTTCAACCAGATGGGCAAGCAACCGATGCCGATGACCGATAATGAAAAGTGGGTCTAGAGCATCAGGCACAAGTACTGTGTCTGATACCAGATTGACTAACACAAGGTAGATAACTGGTGAATTTCATACGATGCCAAACGCGAGGAATTACCTCGGGAACACAAAGGTAAAGGAGAGTCAGGTTTCGATCCTGTGGAACTGGTATGGGCCCACATTGAATAAGAAGGGTGGAGACATTCCGTGCAATCGCGATGCAAGGTTTGTCAGAGAACAGTTCGTCAGTTATCTCGGCAACGACGTCGCTACCAGGAGCAGTGGACAAAGAGAACCATTTTCGTGCTCGTTAATACGAGGCTGACCAGTTGGCAAACTTTTCATCCCGGTGGTTACCGAAATGTCATCAACAATGGAAACAAGGTGTTACTGACGAGGTTGTACACCGAGGTGTTTACATAAGCAGGGGGATTATCACTTCTTAGGTAAGTTATATTACTAGAAAGGTTAAACATGCCAATGGAAAGTAAATTGTGATGATACTCAAGGATCAGGTGTATATCTTTCCCAAGGGAAAGAAGAGCAAGACATACATGACCAAGTGTGTATTGTCAGGGAGTAAAAGTTGGTTGTCGATGATAAGACAAACCATCGTAGGGCAAGGATGGTATTTTACACGATGAATCTGATTGACACATGGAAGAAACCATGTAAGATTAGTCGGATAATAATCCGCCAAAGGTCGGGTGGTTCGCAAAGAATCTGATGTGAGTATCGGCACTCAACTAGAAGGAGAAGGAATGCAAAGGCATTGGGTGATAGAAGCATTGGAATAATTTGATTCTTAAGTACAAGGGGATTATGATTTCCAGATCGGGAGGTGGATGTAATTATCCATACAGACTTATCGGTGGCACGGGATTGCAAAGGCGATGAACACGTAGGTTCTCGGGAATTTATTGGAGAGCATCCTCGGAATCTTCAGGTGAAGGTAGTGATCATATTGGGTGAAGGGCTCTCTGTAAGGACAGAGGTGAGAGATCCTAGAGTTAGTGTTAGCAAAATCTTTAACATGAAAGGAAGAGAGATCAGACTCCCGGAGTAAAGGTGCGGAGAACAATATCCTAATAACACCCAATTTGCAACATGGGCCGATAAGCAACACGACACGGTTAATAAATTAGTTTTGCAAAGACTAGACTCGACTTCCACCAAGGAGTTGGAAGGGGGTGTCCTACAGGAAGTCGCCGCTGATACCAAATTGTGATGCCCCCAAAATCGAACCATGTACAGTAATCATACATGCAAGGTACACGATCGAGATCAGGGACTCACAGTAAGATATCACAACACAACTCTACAAATAAAATAATACAAGTTGTTTAATACAAGCCAGGGGCTATGAGGGATCGAATACAACATCTCGAGAGAAAAAATTTAGCGGAAGAAATAGTATCTGAGTACAGACACAGGGTACACATGATTTTCCTTAAGAAGGCTAGCACAAAAACAACAATGATCGAAAAGGCGAGGCCTCCTGCCTGGGAACCTGCAAACTACTCCTGGTCGACGGGAACTCGATGTTGTAGTAGGCATCGGGGATCTTCACGTTGCGGTGGTCGGCATCGGGAATCTCCTGCGGTGGTCGGCATCTGATTGCAGCAACCGGTCGGGTAAATATAACAAAGGAGGGAAAATAAAACAAAGTTCATTATCTAGCATACCCGCGAGTCTTACGTCCGTTACTAAGCAATTATGCATTTGTATCAAATGGAAATGGGAGGCTATATATAGTTGACTGAATGATATAAAGTCAGAATAAGGATGAGAAGCTAGGCCTATCAAAGACTAGAATCTTCCGACGAGTCTTGCAGCAAAAGAAGAGAACAACCAACAGTTCATATAAAGCATAAAGTAACAATGCAACAGAAGTTGCTGTAGCATTATATAATAGTAAGTTATAATTATTAATAATTATAAATGCCTCCGAGATCCCTTCCACAACTTCCCTGCGAGGAAGAGAGCCTGGATTCAATCATTTTAGTAGTAGTAGTTTGTGGAAGTAGAGTCTGGATTCAGCATAAAGCGTCCTGTTACCATGGACTCGGCTATTTGAACATATTATCTTCCCTGCAGGGGCTGCACTACTGTTACCCTGCACGCTCGGATCTCCAGGGTGGCATACACCTTGTTAGGGAATGCTCCACCGAGGCTATTTGACACACCGAGGCCCATCCTACGGCTCATCAGGAAGGTCCCCGCCGGTCTACACCCTAAGCGCAAGGGGGTCTTGGGCCGTCGCCCCTCGCACTCCGGCTCGTCGTGAGCAGGGTTGTGACCACGCACCACCTCTATCATGGGTGGGCCGATCCACCATGCCACAATGATGAACTGGATGTCTTTCAGAGCTTTCGATAGAATGTACGCTGCCGAGGGGCCCACACCCATTATCCCGCATGGAGGTAGCGCGTATATGGCACGTCGACCCACATAAGTCATCCACCTGACGCATTTAAGCATGTTATTATTATCTCGAAGTCAACCGTTATCGCTGCCCGACTAGTAACACAACGGACAACGAACAGCAGCCAGGACAACCTGAACATCGGTGCCTACCGTGCTGTCCCGTCAAAGCACGCGGTTACTGTCAGGGGGATTACTCACATCTAAGACCCAACCAGAAGGCATCACTCAAAAGGAAGACTCAGCTAGAAGACATTTCCTGAAGAGAAGACCCGGATTGCTACAGTGCACACATGACTCTCTACAGGATCCATAAGTCGGCTGCTATAGTACCGATCGACATGACTCTCTGCAGGATCCATGAGTCGTCTGCTACAGTACCGACATGGCTCTCTGCAGGACCCATGAGTCGGCTGCTACAGTACCGAAATGGCTGTCTACAGGACCCATGAGTCGGCTCCTACAGTACCGTCATGACTCTCTGCAAGATCTATGAGTCGGCTGCTACAGTACCGACATGACTCTCTACAAGATCCATGAGTCGGCTGCTACAGTGCCGACATGGCTCTCTACAGGACCCATGAGTCGCCCTGGTACAGTATCCGCAGGGGGGTCTGCTACAGTAAAAACAGGCTCCGCTATAGGAAAGAAGCCCCAATCTCGGAAGGAGTCCACTTAACTTGGAAGATTACAAGACTTAGAGTAGGACTCAGGTTGATATCCGACTTACAATAGAAGATGAGACTAGTTTGTATTAGAATAGGACTCTACATGTAAGCCTCCCCCTTCCACCTATATAAGGAGGGGCAGGGCGCCATAGAGTCCAAGTCCACCAGAGTAGGCTTTCTCCATAAGAGTAGGCTTTCGCCTCAATACAAGTGTAAGAGAGTCGGCGACATGCCGGCGACTCCCCGTGATCAAAGGAATAAGACCTAGCCACAAACAACATGTAGGGTCTTTACCGGACGATGTTTCCCGGGGCCTGAAGGTGTATAAAATCACGTTTTCTCTTTCTGTGATGTTCTTCTTCCTCGTACAGTCGTAGCCAAGGCCACATAATCAAGTTATCTTATGAGGACATCTGTCGTGACTTTCCCACTACATTTGGCGCCCACCGTGGGGCCTACGCACAAGGGTGCTTTAATCTTGGAGGAAGTTCTCACATGGATGGAGAAACTCATGATCCGCCGAACAAAAAAGAACCGACACGAACGAATCTAAATCAACAAATCGATGATCCATCGACTCTCGCAGGACTCGATCCGACAAGTTTGCATTGCAACCTCGGTTTCTTCAACATCTACATCAAGATATACATCAAGCTCATGGAGAAAACAAGAAAAAATTCTGACTCACCAAAGGAGATGAGTCCACGGAAAAATTCTGACTCACCAAAAGAGATGAGTCCACGGAAAAATTCTGACTCACCAGAGAGATGAGTCTACGGAGAAATTCTGACTCACCAAATTAGATCAGTCCATGGAACTGAAAAAAAAAGAGACCGACCACATACGGAAAATTCCGGCTCCTTCATTTAGTTCCGGATCATCGGTAAAATCTCGGCTCAGATTCTGGTTCATTGGAAAAATTCCGACTAATTCATTGAGTCATTGGTGAAATCCCGGCTCAGATTTCGGTTCGTTGAAAAAATTCCGGCTCTTTCATTGAGTATCGGATCATCGGTAAAATCCCGGCTCAAATTTCGGTTCATTGGAAAGATTCCGGCTCCCTTCGTGAGTTCCGGTTTATTGAAAATCCCGGCTCCCTTTGTGAGTTCTGGTTAACTGAAAATCCTGGCTCCCTTCGTGAGTTCCAGTTTATTCAAAATTCCGGCTCCTTCTTGAGTTCCTGTTCATCCAAAATTCCAGCTCCTCGACGAGTTCCGACTCATTTAAAATTCTGGATCCTCAACGATTCTCGGCTCATCAAAAAATTCTGGCTCCTCGATGAATTCTGGTTCATCGGAAATTCTGGCTCCTTTACGGATCCAGGATCATTACAAATTAGCAGCTTCACAAGAAATCTCGGTAAGACTTGGCACTTCTGGAACCTAGAATTTCTCATTTTATGCATTGCATCTTTATTTTAGTATCCTAATGCATTGCATAAGTCGACTTTCGTCGCATCAGGCTATCGCCAAACTTTATAAACAAAAGTCGATTTTCATCGCACCAGGCTATCGCCAAACTTTATATAAAAATTCGATGTTCATCACAGTAGGTTATCGCCATACACATATAAAAGTCATTTTCATCGCACTAGGCTATCGCCACATTTATGCATAAAAACAACTCACATATCGCATCATATTGCATCAAATACATATTTTTACATCTTTTCTCAGAGACCTGGGGGCTTGATCAACCCTCTATCGGCTCTGAGCATGTATATTGCTTCAATAAGGCAAATCGGGGAGCTCGATGACACTCATCGACTCTCACCAGAAAAGCGGGCATATATATGTAAAACTTCACATGTGTCTACTTAATCGGGGGTAGTAGGGGAGTTAGATGGCTCCCATTGACTCTTAACCGAAGTAACCCTGCATATACATGAATTGGACACCCACGCCGCCCGGCCTGTACAAGTCAGAGCTTACATAACTAATGCGCAATCGGTTGGTCTAAACTTCGGGGTTTACATAAAATTCCTATCGAATTTAGTCCTAAGAGTCGGGCATGAGAGTAGGCTTTTTCCATGAGAGTAGGCTTTTTCCATGAGAGTAGGCTTTTGCCATGAGAGTAGGCTTTCGCCATGAGAGTAGGCTTCCGCCAAAGTAGGCTTTCGCCTGAATACAACTGTAAGAGAGTCGCCGACATGCCGGCGACTCCCCGTGAACAAAGGAATAAGACCTAGCAACAAACAACATGTAGGGTCTTACCCGAACGATGTTTCCCGGGCCTGAAGCTGTATAAAATCGTGTTTTATCTCTCTGTGATGTTCTTATTCCTCGTACACTCGTAGCCAAGGCCCCATAATCAAGTTCTCTTATGAGGACATCTGCCATGACTTTTCCAAAACAGTTACCAACAAGGTGAACTGTCTAATTACCTTATCTCGCGTGTGCTGCTAGAGGAGCTCGACTTTCGTGGTTTGGTATCTCACGGCCAACGAGCAAGGACCAGGCCCACGATGGTATCCGCCTGTCCTGCCGTCCCGATACAATACCTCTCGCGGGCACCTTTGGGTCACCCGACTACTTACATTTAAGGACACCAGTTGATTCGGGTACCTACCATCAAGTGAAACCAGGACGAATCACCCTCGATGGTACATTTGAAGAGGTTCGACCGTGACATCAGCGGAATGAACTAAAGAGGAATATCCTCGTATAATCCCGGTGATGCTACGCTACCGATCCGGCGACGAAAGTGAAATACGAGTCCATCCACTCGTAAGTTATACTTGAAGCGAATCGGCAGAGTCTCGCTGTTGTAGGTTCCCTTGGGCGTCTTCTCTGTACCATACCTGTTGCAGTTAAAATAATTTATACCCGCGTTCACTCCCCAGAGCAATCAAGACCCTCTATCTAATCCTAGTAGACTAACAATGCGCAAGGCCAACTACTGAATATAATATATATATTTATAGGCAACATAGGATAAAGCAAGGTACATCAAGGGGCGACAATGACATGCTATGCAATTGAATAGGTAAGCAACGTAGCAGCACAAGCAATGCCTAGCGATATCTGGGGAAGGAAAATGGCTCTACTTGCCTGGAATCTCGGTAGTAGAGGTACGATCGTCGACGAAGTAGTTGTACTCGGCAACGGTGTCGTCGGCGGCAGTGTGAAGGTCTAGCAGAGAATAAGGGAGAAGAAACAATAAATACACAGCAATAATAGCCATATAAATTCAAGACAAGGCAAACGCATTGTTGGCGGTGTTCTAACGCAGTGTTATGTATTTTAGGCGGAGCGGGAAGTTATCCGGGGATGACTCATCAGTACCGGTTGATTAACAGACAGATGATCTGGAGGGGGGAAGGTCCCATATATTTAGTGTTATAGACATCTGATAGACATGTGAATAGTCTATCCATGCTCGTTAAACCATTTTGAACAACTTTCATATTCAGAACATTCTCATCTGGGAAGTTTTACCGGCTCCGATTGTCTGACAGACAAATGAACCAGAGGAGAAATGTTCCACGTTCGGTATGTTAGAGGGATGTGCTGGCTATATGGGTGATGTATTCTTATCCGTTAAATTTTTCCGATCAACTTTGATATATAAAACAATTCAATCGGAGTTATGGTTTAAAAGATATTGAATTTCAAATTTTAAATCAATTTAAAAGAATTTTCTGAATTTCTTTTATTAATAAACCTAACATTATCCAGATCAGTGATGTTGACTTGGTAAACCCTGACAGGGGGACCCACATGTCATACACAGGACATAAATACATCATTTTATTTATTTAAAAAGCAGATGGGCCCACATGTCATAGACTATGCCAGTCAAATCATTTTAATCAACTAAATAATTAGAGGGGGTCCACATGCAATTCTCACAGGGGTTATTTAACTTCTTTTTAATTAACAGGGGGATTAATCTAATAGGGGATTATGCCCTAACCTAATCAGGTTCTGGCCCGTGTGTCAGTGGACCAGGCCGGCCTCTATGTGGTGGTGCGCTCCCGCACAAGCTCACACGAGGGCAGCAGCGGCCATGGCCAGTGGCAGGAATGGTGGGCGCGTGCGGAGGGGTGCTGCCAGGGGAGCAGCGCGCGGGTCCGGCCATGGGGACGCAGACAACGGGGCCAGTACGGGAGCTCCGGGCGCGGCCATGGGAGGTCGCGGGCGACTGCTGGCGACATATCGAGGGAGTAATGTAGGGGAATCAGAGGAGGGGCTCACCGCAGAGCTCGTGGACATGGCTAGGAGACGCAGGGCGGACCGGAGCTCGTGGAATCAATGAATATAGCCGCAGCGGCCGTGGCGGGGATGAGGACGAGGACGATCGCACGGGCCGCCCTGGCTCGAACCGGTGCACATAGTTGACGGGGTCATGGATGCTGAGCTCTTGGACATCCTCCTAGTCGTGAGGGGTCTCGTTCGTCACGGAAACGATGACATCCATGGCAAGCGCGGTTCTGTAGCGCGTCGTGGAGGAGAAAAATGGCGCGAGGGAGGAGCGGGTAGAGGGCTAGGGATGTCCATGGGGTCGGGGTCCTCTTATCCGTCTCCATGGACCGGCGGATGGGAGAAACGTCGACCACATTGTTCATGGCGGCTAGATGGCCGCCACGCCATGGCACCTCCTCCTCCTGTACGTGAAGAGGAAGGAGAAGGCCCTTAGGTGGGCTGGGCCTGGTACAGTGTAAGTGATGGGCTTGGTACAGAGAGATGCCAAAAAAATTTTGGCATTAAATACATTCATTTAATATTTCTTTTGAATATGCAATGACTAAATGGAGTTATGATTTGTTTAAATTATTTAATCATTCAATAATTTAATAATTCTATATTATTGTGATCCACTTATTATTTGCAAGTTATAGAAAATGCCCACACTTATTATTTATGTTCTTGAGTAACTCTTGCATGTTCTCCATTGTTGTTTATTGCTTTGGCCAAGTAGTAGGTAGTGACTCCAAGAGGGCGCGTTATGCATGATTGTGGGTTCATGCCCCCCGATGACTAGCTTGAGTGACAGAAAGATGAGTCTAGGGGATGTGTAGTTGCCACATGGGGGAAAACAATGGTGCTTGTACTTGCGGGTGCAAGGATTGTTTACTTTACGCAAAGTTCTTTAATGTAGTTGTCTGTTGCTTTGAGTTTACACTTTGGGTGGGATTCGCAACTTAATAGCAGCGAGATGTTCTGGATAGATATCTCAAGGTGGATGATTAGTGGGTAGATGCACATGGATTTCGGTCTACTTGTCTTGGCGTAATGCCCGTGCTTTTGAGCCTCTTCCTTTCTGTTTTGCATAATTAGCATTGGTTTGCGCACATAATCCTATCAATTGCCCAGCTGTAATTTGTTTACCTCACATGGCTATTTCATCGTATTTTGGGAGAGAGACATCACTAGTGAACATCATGGGACCCCGGTCCATATATCCACCACTGTTTACACTATCAATTTACTTTCAGTATTTACTATTTTTTAGCTATCACTATCTATCATTATTATCCTGTGCGTTTTATCCTTTGTAAACAAAAAGGCCAGAGGAATTCACAACTCCTCTGAAATCGTTGGGAGCAAAGCTATCTGTGTGTGTGCAGGTCGAGGAGAAGCATGTGATTATCTTCAAACGGCGCCTCACTTGCCGAACCACCTACTTGTCGACCTTGGAGTCCTACGGGAGACAATATTAAAACCTCGGTGTCTTCACCGAGGGAACTTGCTGTTGCGCTACATCTCACCTTCCACTTTGGGTAACCAACGAGGGCGAGAAGTTATCTCGTGTATCAGCAACCCATGTAAAATTCAAAGGAATAAAACAATGTTTCCCAAAGCATCTTACTCAAAAGCACTCGGGGGCTTGAGTCTAAACTCCCCCCGAGAGACGCTATCTTCGCTCACGCAACCTTTACTTAAAAGCACTCGGTGGCTTGAGTCTAAACTCCCCCCGATACACGCTATCTTCGCTCACGCGACCTTTACTTAAAAGCATTCGGGGGCTGGAGTCTAAACTCCCCCCGAGAGACGCTATCTTCGCTCACGCGACCTTTACTTAAAAGCAATCGGGGCTGGATTCTAAACTCCCCCCGAGAGACGCTATCTTCGCTCACGCGACCTTTACTTAAAAGCACTCGGGGGATCGAGTCTAAACTCCCCTTGAGAGACGCTATATTCGCTCACGCGACCTTTACTTAAAAGCACTCGGGGGCTCGAGTCTAAAATCCCCCCGAGAGATGCTCTCTTCGCTCCCGCTACCTTTACTTAAAAGCACTTGGGGGCTTTAGTCTAAACTCCCCCCGAGAGACGCTATCTTCGCTCACGCGACCTTTACTTAAAAGCACTCGGGGGCTTCAGTCTAAACTCCCCACGAGAGACGCTATATTCGCTCACGCGACCTTTACTTAAAAGCACTCGGGGGATCGAGTCTAAACTCCACCGAGAGACGCTATCTTTGCTCACGCGACCTTTACTTAAAAGCACTTGGGGGCTCGAGTCTAAACTCCCCCCGAGAGACGCTATCTTCGCTCACGCAACCTTTACTTAAAAACACTCGGGGGCTCGAGTCTAAACTCCCCCCGAGAGACGCTATCTTCTCTCACGCGACCTTTACTTAAAAGCACTCGGGGGCTCGAGTCCAAAATCCCCTCGAGAAACGCAATACTTGCTAAATAACGCGACCATCTACAACCATCAAGAGGCCAGAACGCCAGAACACATGACTCCCGCCCAAGAAAAAAAGCTTAGGCAAAGAAAGTTGAATCAAAAAGCGCACGGTTCTTTAGTCTTCACCCGATCGCAAGCGATCACCTAAAGACTCGGGGGCTACTCCCATCGGGGGCGCTGACGCGCTCCCGATCCAAACTTGGAAAAATTCAAAAACAGCTACAAACCAGTGAGACAAAAATTCATAAATCCTACGCTTGATTCTGCAAATCAAACGCAGCCTCAGGGGCTACTCCCAGCGGAAGTGCTGGCACGCACCCGAGAAGAGAATTTCATTACAAATGTGTCGAAGACAACTTCATTACAAGGGAGTCGAAGACATGTTCATTACAAGGGAGCCGAAGACATTTTCATTACAAAGGAGTCGAAGACAACTTCATTACAAGGGAGTCGAAGACATGTTCATTACAAGGGAGTCGAAGACAGTCATTACAAAGGAGTCGAAGACAGTCATTTCATTACAAAGAAGTAAAAACGACAGTTTCCGCTACAGAAGGACCCGTAGAACTACAAGATGGGCTACATTCAACTTCTACATGTGTGCTCATGTTCAGATAATTGGCACTTTCATGCCACAAACTGACGGGCATCACCACAGACAAAGTAGCAACCCAACCCGTGAAGAATAAGGTTGTCGTCCTCCAGTTCTACAAGGTGCCTCGCCTACTGACGCAGTCGTTGGACGACCGGTTTGACGTCCAGTTCATCCTTAGAACTAGAAGAGAAAACTCCATCGGCCGAAGAATCAGCCTAAGACGAAGACACGGGAGAAGCAGGTGAACCACCACTCGAGCCATCAGAATCACCACTTCTTGTTTCCTCCCAGTATGGACCCAGACGATTGCCACCGGCATCAAATGCACGGATAATAACATTATCTTCACCGTCAAAACGACAGCAAAGCCTACCTCCGTCGCGTAGATTCAACCGACGAGAAAACTCCCTCCAGCCAGGTCCAACGAAAATCAACGATGAATTATCAACTTCCAGCTCCACCCAAGAAGAAGAACGAGAAGCCGCTCAAGTTACGCTCAGAAGGAATGGAGGAAAATAAGAATGGAAAAGGAATCCGGGCAGCATTCCGGCTAAGAACACGCAAAAGAAAATCATAGCGCCAAAAACCCTCTTCCATGGAGGAACAAGAAGAAGGCACCGACGTGGTACCATGACCTCCGCCGCGTGAAGAACGAGGCATGCGGCCACCACGACCACGGAGGCCACGGCCTCGCCCAGTCACAGCATCACCACGCTTGGGCGCCATATGAAAGAAGAAGAAGAAGAGAAAGACGCAAAGAATGAATGCCAAGGACAGGAAACCACAGGAAGTATTTATAGAACAATCCAAGGGCAAACCAGGAAAAACACGTACAAGCGCAGGCGGCGCCATCATTGCATCAAAGACCAAACGGGTCGGGCGTTACGAATTCCAAGGGAAGATGCCTTCATCCAGTCAGCATTATTTACAAGACACGTCAAATCTCGCATGTTTCCCATACAAGCCTTGGAAACACAACAGGAAACATGTAGCATGACGTTCAAACCATCATTATGACGGTCCAGAAGACCGACGGATCAAAGAATCAAACATCATCCTAGGTCATCAAACAACATGACAATTCATATCAACTTGACATCTCAAGAGGGACGGATCATGATAAAAGCAGAAAAAAAAGACAAAGGATTCCAAAAAGCAAGATATTTCTTGATTTCAAAATTTTCTAATTCCAAAAAATCTTTTACTTCCATCGGGAGTACCTTTATTCGAGTTCGGGTTCTCCCTCACCCAGAAAGCAAAGACGTGCTCGAGTGATCACTCGCACCAGCAGAAAGGACGTACTCTCAGAGTTCGGGTGCTCCCTCACCCTAAAGTCAGTAAAGCACTCGACTGACTACTCGCAAAAAGACTCAGCAATTCAACAAATACGATCTACTCGCGCACTCGACGACATTCCGAGTGGGTGCTTTCTTATTTTCCTCGCCTGGGTTCATTACAAGCTCCGCGAGTGACTGCTAAAACATCTCACTTGATTGTTTATTCCAAATGGGTGCATCGCTAAACAGGCTCCGTGCCTCTATAAAAACAATTATGACTGGGCTACGACACACTGTACCCAGATGCCACGCAAGCTTAGCGTGTAGGTAAGACCCCGTTGCGCAGAACAGCTGGGCCGGGACTTGCCGCAGAGAGTTTTCACTCCCGACCTTTTCCATGCGCTCGGATGATAGAAAGAGCCGAGCGGACGCGCTCAGGCTGTGTGCTTAGACTGGCAGCAATTGATCCTATAAGACCTGCAGCGGCATGACTTTACTTGACACCGGTCGTTCCAAGTTCATTTTGGCAGATTGTGTTCCAAACTTGTTTTGCTTGTATCTTTTTAACCGTAACTCCGTTTGGGGTGTTCTTTATATGTAACTTGATTAGTTTTTCGTGTACTTTGTGTTTATGCTATTTTTTTCTGTTGTTAACCAACCTAAAATATGGTTTAGGGCAGAACAGTACAAAATGTTTTAATTGTCGTGGGGTACTTTTTGATATGCCATGTTTAGGATTGTGCCTCACTTAAATTGACTAGCATAGATAGTTTATCTTATGATTCACCTTTTTCCATGTTTGTGTGATATGCCATGCTTGAGTGACATACCATGTTAATAACCTTTTCTCACTTTGTGTAGCTAAACAACTTGAACCTTTCTAAATGTGCGGTATCGTCGTGTGTGACGAGTACTCCACTTAACCTGTTAGTAACCTCTCTCGACGGTAGGTGCAATGTCTCGTGTTGCCCCCCTTGTTGATGCTTTCTCGTGTTTTCTTCGTAGTAAGAGATGCTTGCTCCTTGATTGCCTTTTCCAGTTTTTCCTTCTTGTGTGCTTCCGCGGGTACCTTCGGAGACGATGCGAGCTTGCGATCAACTACACCTTCGGAGCCCGACTTATCAATAGGCAAGGAGAATACATTACTTATGATCCATTATATTTCAACCAGCGGTTTGCATTCTAGTCTAGGATAGGTTTGATGTTTGATCCTACCTCATGTTTACAGCCTCTTTCAAACTGATACAGCCATGTCCCCTCCCAGAAAACCATGTACTGCTATGTTACTATTGCTCGTTGCTCAGCCCCTGCTTAGTATGCATGCTTAGGATGCTACGATGTTACCATGTTACTCCTTGGTTTGGGATATAACATTATTATATTTTTTTTGAATGATATGATTATTATTATTATGTTGACTACATTCGATGAAGGATGGAAGGTCTAGGCTATCCCGCCCCGACTCTTTGTTCCATTTGAGTCTCCTAGGATCCGAGTTCCGGGTATTGGTTTTAAGACTGAGCGTGCCTAACCGCATGTGGGATTTTATGGGGTCCCCTTTTCTTACTTACCGAGCTTCACACATTTCCAGTGGTGGCCCAAGTTGATTTACCATTTCAATCCGTGTGTGTGCTGGTCGGCCGCCAGTAGTTTTCCAACCAACCCGGACCATTGAGGACATAGTTCCCTTGCTGGCCTACCTTGTTCAGCTGAGGACCCGGTTTCCCATGGGTGATTAACCGGCTACCCAAACCTGCGACAAGCGGTAGAGACCGATTCAACAGCCCGGCCGGCTTTTGAGTTGGGCGTCGACTCACCGGGGGCCACCCGGAATTGTTCGTTGTTAGTTAGAGGGACCTGTCGTTTCGGATCTCTCGGAACTAAATAATAAAATGGTTTCCTATAATGGCAAGGAACTGAGAGAGATGGGCGTGCGTGCGGAGCCTTTTAATGGGCAGTAGGTATTCCCCTGCAGTGTTAAATCTTTTCGAGAAGCCGTGTCCACGGTTATGGACAACTTGGAACCTACGTCTTGTTCATAGATAACATCAATTGAATCATAACTATAACTTGATCAACGTGTGTGTGTGTGCCTTGATTGCTTCTTCTTCGTCGGGATGCGAAGAGGAGGACAAGGATAGAATAGGTGTTATATTTGCGTAAGTAGTCGATAGCAGGACTTGTTGGAGGCGATTCCTCATCGAATTCTTGGCTTCTTATCTTACTCCATAGATCGTTAGCCACTTCATAAATGCTAGTGCGGCAGCAACCTCACCACTTACCTCATCCTTACCGTAAACTACTAGTTGTCCTAGAATGACGAGTGGTGAATTCCTTGCTGGGTCTATTGAACACTACAGTTGGATGCTGAGTACCTCTGTACTCATGATACTACCCCCAAACTCTTTTCACGGTTCTTGGTCGACAACAGGTATGGTGATAGACGTTTCACGTGGAGACTCGACGACGACTAGTTAGGCGGATCCCGGTGGAGGGCCTGGACCCGTGTGGTTATGGGATCGTTGTTTTCGTCTTTTCCAGTAGGCATTTGGTTGTAGTCTGTACTGAGACATGTATCTTACGCTGTTTTATTGTATTAAGGCGGTTGTATGTCGATTGTATGAGATGTGGTATCTTTGTATCTGTAATGTTGTGATATCATGTTGGAAATCCGGGGCATACGGCTTTGTCATATGTGCTTCGTCCCCGGATCTGAATGGAAACATCTAGATTTGGAACAGTACCGCATATCGAGCGTTACACCTCTCTACCTCCCCATTTTCCTCCCCTTTTCCCTTCTTGTACAATAAGTATGGAGCCGACTCCTCTCAAAGACAACTCTGCTTATTTTCTTCCCCCATATGGAAAAGTCGAGTTACCATGTTTTTACTTTTCTTTCAGAAGTATTTTCCCTTTCTTGACTCAGTCTATCACGACACAACATTGCCTGTAAGATTGAAGCATAATTGCACATTTATGACCTGATGGTATCGGCTTTTGATTCACTCAACATTGGCTCTACATGACACCACTTCTGACCTTGAATCTAATTCAGCATAGCAGCAGAATAAGTCCTCCGACGCCGGCCTACAAAGAACTTCGACCTACGCGCACATCCGTGACCGCTAATTCCTTTTCATAAGTTAATCGACGGTATTTGATCGTGCAGTCGATCGACCCTGAACTTATTCGATCGAAGGATACTGACCAAGTCACGCGCACAGCCGACTTATATATAAGCTATCTACTTTCTAGTATTGAAATTCATGTACATAAACACTTGCACAAACCAAAGAATTAAAAAAAAATTCTTTCTCACGTACAAAGAATATGAGCTACACACAACATTGTACAATCAATACCTATTACTAGTTCCTGGAACCGACTCCTTCACATTGCCAGTTTTCCTCAATCGAGGCTTGGGGCTACCCCCACAAAAGGAGCCGAAAGGTCCACCAGAGGCATCTGAAAACCACTTGGTTTCAAATCTAAAGAACTTTGAGTCGACATAGATCGCTTCTGGACCTGTTCATCCTAACCAGGCTCAAACCTCTCCACGTTGATGTCATTCGCTATAATAGACGCCTCCACACGAGCCGCCTTCACAACATGGTGATAATCTTCCTTCTCGAACAGACAACCATCGGCTCTTCTTGCCATAACACCTTCCACTACCAGAGTCATCTCAACAGAGGGATAATATATCTTGCATAATGCAAGAGCACTCATAGCCCCTTGATGACAAGCCGGACTTTTGAAGGCTTGATTCCAAACCGGCACCTTCGACAACTCTTCCAACATCTTGGAAATAGCTTGGGGGATCTCAGGTAAGCCTCAGGCAAAAGTAATTACCTGACACCCACCAGTATGGAGGTCTAGGACTACATTCATGACCACCCGTAGTTTGTTTCCTGACGACTGATGTCTACACACGCTTCTATTCTTGTAGACTATGTTGGGCCTCCAAGTGGAGAGGTTTGTAGGACAACATCAATTTCCCTCAAGTGGATGACCTAAGGTTTATCGAACTCAGGGAAGTAGAGGTTGAAGATGATCTATCTCAAGAAACCCTGCAATTAAGATACAAGAAGTCTCTTGTGTCCCCAACACACCTAATAAAACTAGGAGTTGCATAGGTGCACTAGTTCGGCAAAGAGATGGTAAAATATGGGTGATAGGTGTGGAAAAACAAGGTAATATAAATCTGTAATTAAAAGTGCAGCAAGCAAACATGTGACTAAAGTGAGCACAATCGGTGTAACAATGGTGAGAAACAAGGCCTAGGCTTCATACATTCACTAGTGGCAACTCCCAACAACATTAACATAGTTTAGTCACATGATATTTCCCATAAAACATGCAATGCATACGTACTCGGAAGTCATTCCTTTGTGGTCAAGAGAGGACGAGAATTGTGTAGGTCTACAAAAGCACACCTCAGAGTTCGTAGTTCTCATCTATGGATGTCCCAATGTCACTGCGGCCATCCAAAGAGAGTACCACAATCACCACAACATATCTAAAGGATAGTCAAAGAGAAGCACCAAGAGAGTCTCAATCTTCAATCAACACACAAAGAGGAAATCACTCATGAAAATATTCTTCTAACGGATGTCTAATAGACCGCTGTCACCATGGTCTCGGGGATTATAATAGATAAGATCAAGTGAGTACATCAATCCAATACATAGAGGAAGGGGAAATATCATGGGATCACCCTAGATTAACATAGCCTATGATCACAATGAAGATCACATCATGGGAGACATAATTGACCACATAGCTACTGGTAGAAACCTTAGCCCCGAGGAGGAACTACTCCCGCATCATGGAGGGAGGAAGCAAAGTCGATGGAGTTGAATCCGGGGGCACTTCCCCGTCCCGGCAGGGTGCCGACACAGGAATTCTTGTCCCGGAAGCTTCTGGAGAAAAGGGGTCTGGAATCAGGGTTTTCGTGACGGGATAATAAATAGGAGCCAATGGGGGGCACCGGGGGGCCACCAGGAGTCTAGGCGGCCACCCGGCGTGGCCCCACCGTAGGCCGCGCCACCTGGCCGCCTGGGCACCAGGTGGGGCCCCTCTGGCCCTTCTTCGGTGAATCCAGAAGCTTCCGGAACGCTGATTTTTTATCTGATTTTTCCCGAATTTTTGGAGCACTTTTAATATATGGGAAACCTGAAATAGAAACATAGCAAAAAATAGGACCTGGTACTGGGGTGCACTGAATTAATAAGTTAGTACAAATATGATCAAAAGTGTATGAAAGTGTATCTAGATCATAGCAATATCACACAAAACATGCATGGACCAAGCAGAAATTATAGATACATTTGGGACGTATCAACATCCCCAAGCTTAATTCCTGCTCGTCCTCGAGTAGGTAAATGATAACAATCATAATTTCTATTGTGACATGCTAGCAACCATATAAGAACTTTGAAAGTGAAGCAATCAAGATACGTGATTAAATTCAAATCATAACAGGCAAGAGTCTATATTGGCATTGAAACAAGCAACGAAAGAACACTAGGTGCAAGAGCTCTTAGTTGTCCATGACTCGAATGTCTCCAAATGGTGTTTGCGTGCAAGAAAGGGGATATGGGAATATGAGAGAAAAAATATAATTTTTGATAACTCAATCTACTAAAGTTTCACACTTGGTCCTCTTTGGAATCTTATCTTGACTCGTCCCCAGACCACTAGCCAAGTACAAGTTAATTTAATCCACTCCTTTTCGATATTTTGAGCACTCATGCAATGGATGAGCGTAAGAACGAAAGTTGATACTTAGGATGGTAAAGAGAGAAATATGGTGGAGGAGGAAGGAAAAAGATGTGAGAAAGGCTCACATCAATGAGGACAATCATAGGCGAGGAGGACAAATGATAGATATGATGTGAGGAGTAGGGATTGCCATGCAACGGATGCACATCTGAGCGAAAAATCTCTCCAATGGAACTAGTGGGGGTTCATCTAACTTGCTCGCTCATGAAGACCTAGGGCTCTTTTGAGGAGGCTCTTTCTTGGAATATGCAAGCCAAGTTCTATAGTGTGAAGGTCCCCACATAGCGATATGCATAAATGATCATCTCTATGGAGTACAAGGATAAGAGGGAGTACTAGTGTGGATCTCTCAAAAGGAATAGTTGTGTTTCCCCTTTCTCTCTTTTTATTTATTTTTCTGTTTTTTCTATTTTTTTGTATTTTTTGGCGGCCTCAATGGCTCTTTCTATTTAAATCTCATTTGTCCTCTTTGGGATCTTTTATTTTGTCCACTTTGGGATATTTTCCTCACTTAAGGGCAACACTCTAATTTACAAGAGGGTATAGAAGATCTTTCACACTTTACAAGGTACTCAAATCATAAAGAAGATGTAGCTAACATGATGTATGCAATGTATGCCTCTGCCAGTGTAGCAGGAACATGTATGACATGAAGATCAAGTCATGAAGAGGTGGATGTTGCATGGCAATATATCTCAGAAAGGCTATGGAATTGCCTTGATAGGTAGGTATGGTGGCTGTTTTGAGGAAACATATAAGGAGGTTTATGATGACAGAGCATATCATGCCAAGGGTTTGGATGTACCGGAGAAGGTGGACAGTGAGAAGAAGGCAATGCACGACGC
Source organism: Bromus sterilis (assembly GCA_950022295.1). Classification (NCBI taxonomy): domain Eukaryota; kingdom Viridiplantae; phylum Streptophyta; class Magnoliopsida; order Poales; family Poaceae; genus Bromus; species Bromus sterilis. Next base: position 180,412,523 of record OX465595.1, read on the forward strand.
GGGAGTGGCTAGCAAATATGAGGAGGTGGAAGTTTCAACTTTAGATACTTACATTAGTCCGAAGAACTCATGCACTTATTATCGGCAACTCTCAATCTAATAAGGAGGTTCACAAAGAGACAAGTACCCCGAGGAGGAGTGTATGGGGGTTTGGTTATCCTTGCGCATCGTCGACTCATGGTACGTGAGTGTACTCTAATATCCGATCCCTCAAAAGATTAGTGATCCATCTAGTAGCTAGAGTTGTCAACTAGTTTTGTAGATTTTGAAAATAAACACGGATTGCCCAAAATACGACACCTATCACTAATAGGCTATAGCTCTTGACACCAAAAGTTCAAATTTTACTCACAACAATACCTCAAAACTCTTGCAAGTTATTACTACAATTGAATAGCAACCTCAATTACCTACTTCCAAGACAAGACACAACTCAGTGCAAAAACCAACTCTCTTAACAAGATAAACATGAAAACTAAAGAGAGTTCCAGCAACAAACGAAACAAAAGACAAGGCTCTTGATAAATACAAAAACTAAAACTAAACCTAAACATGGCAGCAGCTCCGAAAAGAGAAAGAACACACAACAGAGAAAAGATAAGCATGAAAATCCTAGATTGGAGTGGAGCGTGTTTCTCTCCCACATGACATAAGCTGGTGTCTAACTTGTTATGAACAGCAAGCAAAGCTAAGAAAACTAAAAAAGGAAACCTAAGAGCGAGACGCTCCAAGCATAGCACATAACGCATGAAGTGATAAAAATATAGTGAGACGAAGGACGAACTAATGATTGTTGATGGAGAAGGGGATGCACGGGGGCATACCCAAGCTTATACGCTTGAGTCTCTTTGAATATTTATACATGGGGGCATCCCCAAGCTCGAGCGCTTGACACTCCCGGATCTTCTTTCATCATCTTCCCTCGCACACTTGAAAACTCCCTTCATACATAACTCATCATAAGCTGATTAGAGAGATTAGTACCCTTAATAAAATAATTTTTCCCCACTGGATATAAAGACATTCTTGAAGAGCTACTATTTCTCACGATTACCAAAAGGTTTGTGCATAGAAAAAGCAAGCTTAAGGTTTGCAAAAGTAAGGAGAGGCAAAACGTGGTAGAATCTGTGAAAAATAGAACAGCAGGGAGTAAATAATTTTTTTGGGGCACTTCTTCAACTCAATTCAAAAAGGTCAGAACATACGAAAGTTTCACAATTGTATAGAGCACGCTGTGTCAAAATTTGAGCTCAATAATATGAACTGGTGATTTGTTCTGAATTTTGCTGTCAAGCAGACAGAATCTGTTTTCTGAACAGCATGTCACAACTTTTGCTTCCCTTATCATAAGAGGCTATAACTTGGCACAAAGCTTGAAAATAAATATACAATGATGTTGCTACAGTAGTAAAAATCATCAAGACCACTAAAAACTGAAAGAACAAACTCAAACTAAAGATAACAAGGGTTGTCTCCCTAGAGCTCTTTCCTTATAGCCATAAAGATAGGCTTAAGATTTTAATGATGCTCTCATAGGAATAAGGAATAAGAGTTGAAGAACAAAAGAGAGCATCAAGAAGCAAATAACAAACATATTTAAGTCTAACATGCTTCCTATGCAAAGGGATCTTATAGAGAAATAACTGATTGAAGCATAAATATATTAGCATAGGAAGGCAAAATAAGTGCAACTTCAAAACCTTCAACATAAAGAGAGGGAACTTGCTATTATTGAAATATCTATAAGAATATGTTCCCTTCTCATAATAATTTCCAGTAGGATCATGAATAAACTCAACAACATGAGTATCACATAAAACTTTCTTATCATGATCCACAAGCATAGATAATTTATTACTCCCCACATAAGAATAATCCTTCTCATTAGTAATAGTGGGAGCAAACTCAACAAAGTAGCTATCACATGAATCATTCTTATTATGATCCACTTGCAAATATTTATTCTTTATATCATAAGTGTAATCACAATAGTCATCATAGATAGGAGGAAAAGTATCATCAAAATAAATTTCCTCATCAATACTTGGGGGGGGCTAAAAAGATCATCTTAATAAAACGTAGCATCCTTAAGCTTAAAGCTTTGCATATAATTAGAAGCAAAGGTATTCAAAGAAGACATACTAATAACTTTGCATGGGATTTTTTATTGTGCAAATAATAAAGCTCCATGGGATATTTTTATTTTCTCTTCAAACACTTCATGTCCCAACTCAAGATAGAGCTCATAAAGCTCTCTCATAATTTTTTTGTTGTTTTCCGTAAGCCTAACTAGTGAAAATAAAAACAAGAAACGAAAAGATTTAATTGCAAGATCTAAAGATATACCTTCAACGCTTACCTCCCTGACAATGGCGCCAGAAATAGCTTGATGTCTACACACGCTTCTATTCTTGTAGACTATGTTGGGACTCCAAGCGCAGTGGTTTGTAGGACAACAACAATTTCCCTCAAGTGGATGACCTAAGGTTTATCAAACTCAGGGAAGTAGAGGTTGAATATGGTCTCTCTCAAGCAACCCGACAATTAAGATACAAGAAGTCTCTTGTGTCCTAAACACACCTAATACAACAAGGAGTTGTATAGGTGCACTATTTCGGCAAAGAGATGGTAAAATATGGGTGATAGGTGTGGCAAAACAAGCTAATTTAAATATGTAATAAAATGTGCAGCAAGGAAACATGTGACAAAAGTGAGCACAAACGGTGGAACAATGGTGAGAAATATGGCCTAGGCTTCATACTATCACTAGTGGAAACTCCCAACAACATTAACATAGTTTAATCACATGATACTTCCCATAAAACATGCAATGGAGACGTACTCGGAGGTCATTCCTTTGTGGTCAAGAGAGGACGAGAATTGTGTAGGGCTACAAAAGCACACCACAGAGTTCGTAGTTCTCATATATGGATGTCCCAATGTCACCGCGACCATCCAAAGAGAGTACCACAATCACCACAACATATCTAAAGGATAGTCAAAGACAAGCACCAATAGACTCAAAATCTTCAATCAACACACAAAGAGGAAATCACTCACGAAAATATGCTCCTAACCCATGTCCAATAGACCGTTGTCACCATGGTCTCGGGGATTGTACTAGATAAGATCAAGTGAATACATCAATACAATACATAGAGGAAGGGGAAATATCATGGGATCACCCTAGATTAACATAGCCTATGATCACAACGAAGATCACATCATGGGAGAGAGAATTGACCACATAGCTACTAGTAGAAACCTTAGCCCCGAGGAGGAACTACACCCGCATCATGGAGAGAGGAAGCAACGTCGATGTAGATGAATCCGGGGGCACTTCCCCGTCCCGGCAGGGTGCCGACACAGGAATTTTGGTCCCACGAAGCTTGTCGGGGATGGCGGCGGATATCGGATTTTCTTCTGGAGAAAAGGGTCCTGGAATCAGTGTTTTCGCAACAGGAGAATAAATAGCATCCAAAGGGGGCACCGGGGGGCCAACAGGAGTCCAGGCGGCCACCCGGCGCGGCCCCACCCTAGGTCGCGCCACCTGGCTGCTTGGGCACCAGGCGGGGCCCCTCTGGCCCTTCTACGATGAATCCGGAAGCATCCGGAACGCTGATTTTTCCCGAATTTTTGGAGCACTTTTAATATGGGGGAAACCTTAAATAGAAAAACAGTAAAAAACAGGAACTGGCACTGGGGTGCACTGAATTAATAAGTTAGTCTAAATATGATCAAAATTGTATGAAAGTGTATCTAGATCATATCAATATCACAAAAAACATGCATGGAGCAAGAAGAAATTATAGATACGTTTGGGACGTATCAGCGACTCAGCCATTATTGGGTCCTCTTTACCTAACAAGCATGCAAATAAACACATTAGCGTGACAAACAGAGAAGGATCGCTTCTCCAACAAAATGGAAACTATAAATAGTTGCTTACCAAAAATGGCTTTGACCAGCCTAGTAATGCTCTAACCAAGGGTAACTTCTTTGCCATTCCTATGTTTTATTTTGGCCTCCAACTGCTTAATATTTTTGTCCTTTTTCGAAGAGCCGACTTGAGCAGTTTTTAGCCGACCCGCAATATTTTTATGTCGGTCCATCAGCAAAGGTATCCGCCTCTCATCTTCTTTAAGTTGATAGGCTTGATGGATGACCCGTTTCTTACAAGTCGCAACGACGCCTCCATAATTATTGGACATGCCCTGTAAACGCACGTATAAGAGATTATCCTTTTATGACTCGGACGAATGACTTATATCATTATCCCGAGTCATAAGGGCTACAGTACTCACAAGGACGTCTCGGTATAAAACTTACTTCGTATTTTCTCTTCATTAAACCAAGGACGTCTCGTTGACGATCCATCTGGCTTAGAAGACTGCTATACAACTCAGGGAAAGTCGACTCCTCTTCTAATGGAGTAGATCTCTGACTAGACCCCGACTTGTCCTCTTCGGGAGGACGAGTCCTAGGTATTGAAGAACCTAGAAAATCTTGGTTGTTAACTTGCACCGTGAAAATAGGAAAGGCACATAAGCATCACTCACTCAAGGCATTTTGTAAAGAAGAGGTGGTTTGGAGATTCATTATATAAGGTGAAGATGCTGCCTTTTCTACATAAGTTGCTTAGCCCGATATTCCCAAAAGGCAGCATCATATACAAAGGAAAATAAAACCCTAAGTCTACTTGTCGGGGGGTTATTCATGGACCCGGTAATATTAGCAAGAAGGCCTCTATGTTCAAGATGAAGAGAGTCGGACTATGGGCCGAATCATTGAAGATAAGGCCCAGAAGAAGGTTCGGCCTATAAACCGGCCGACATACAAGATGAAGACCAAGATGATAGAGGAAGGAGTCCAAACCGCCTTGGAGGACAAGATATCCATCAAATAGATAAAATAGGACTCCACCTCGTACCATGGTCGGACTCATTGTGAAACCCTAGGGCTCGGCCTGTATATAATCTGAGGACTTGGGACGTCGTAGATCCGAATCAATCTAGATAAGTTCTTGAGACAACCACGACTTATATCGCTCTTGTAATCGAGATCTCCCACATATAAAAGAAGAAAGGAAGGAAGTAGGTCTTTACCTCATCGAGGGGCTGAACCTGGGTAAATCCCTATGCCTCTCTTGTCTTGAACATTGTTTTGACTCCCCGTCGATCGACTCTCCCTCCTCATACGCACTCGTAGAAAAGTCCCTACAATCAAGTTCTCCATGAGGACATCTGGCGTGTTTTCCCCATGACAGTTGGCGCCCATAGTGGGGCCTACGTGCAAGGGTGTTGAGATCCACAAGGGAACTCGACACGACATGAAGATCACCACCGATCAGACGGTCAGAAGCCGGCGAAACCAGCTCTACACAAGCATCGCTGCCGAAGGATCAAAAACGGATCTCGTCCGCGAGCTCCCCGTTGGTTTGATCCTCTTATCTGTCAACAAAATGATGGAATGGTGTCAACACCGGCTCAGGTTCGCGCGGTCAATCACAAGGATGTCCCTGTGAACGACATTACCTACACTCTGAATGGCTTCGCCCAAGGCACCCCCGGATCGAAGGATCCGGATGAGACCCGGGAAGGAGCCAGAAATGACATGGAAGGAGTCACCGCCGGTCAGATGGTCCAAAGCCGGCGTGGCAAACTCTACATCGACACCACAGCCTGGAGCCCCAAGACTGAATTCGTTGAGTCAGTATACCGGGTTCCCATCAAACCTACTCACCTCTCCATCAATCAATCCGGCAGGCCTGAACCAGAGCCTACCCGCAATGTCTCGACCAAACACATGAGTCGGTCTCCAGATCACACCCCAACATTTTCGTTGGATTCATTGTCGGGTCTACAGAAGAATCGGACAATCTCATCGAGATCTCTGACGAAGACAACCCCAAAGAAGACAGTGACCAGACATAAATTAATGTTAGGTCACCCTCGGACAATGGATTCGATACAAACATGAAGCCAACCCGACTCTTCGAAAATCACGGATTGAACTCCAACGCGGAGAGTAGTACCCTCTCCCTGTTCAGCTGTGACATTCCGATATCCTAACTCTAAAGGAAGGCAAGGCAACGCCGGAAGCAAAAGCGCCTCGAGACAAGGCTCAGGAAAAGATCGATCCGGTTCCCATCGACCTAGTGGCATTGGCCACGTCCATGAATTCCTTGCATACACTTGTGAATAAAGAAATCAATCCAGAGAACCAAACCCTCCTCAATGCTCTGATAGCAGAACACAAGGAGGAGGTGGCGCGACTATGTGCAGTGATCGAACGAAGAACGAAGATGTTGACTCACGTAAATAGTCGTCCCAATAACAAGGCGACTCCGGGATGGACTCAGGTACCAAAGGATGCCACTCAAGCCACGCCGTCAACATTCACGAAAAAGTAAGCCTGCTGGATCCAATCCGAAACAACGAATTGGACCTTGGACGTAACCAACAAACTCTATATGCCATCGGGACACTTTGGTAACCCAACGGCAAACGTCATGGCCGGAACCCAATATCTCACCAGCCTACCCATACCTAGAAACTCTCCTAGAGAACAAATGGCGCGGAAGGAGAAAGCATGGTAACAAACCGCGATAACACATCAGGCGCAATACACAGTAGGCTGCCCGCAACTACATAAGAAACCAAAGTCAGAATCCAGCAAAGGTCAGCAGAGTCGCACCAACAACTGATACGTCCAAAATGCATCACTATTTTTTTATCGTACTTCACCCCTATTCATTAATATATTTCATGTTATGATGATATTCTTATGTTGTTTTGGCTTGTTTTACACAGTTTTCAACTTTCTGATGCCGAAGCAGCAGACGTAGGATTCAGTGGTAAAAAGTGGATGTTGAGTTGCAGAATCAGAATACCTCCAAATTACCTGAAAATCGATGGAGGACACTTTCCAGAAGAATGAAAGGGACACGCAAAACGGGGACCAGAGGGGGCAGGTGCCCAAGCTCCCTCCTGGCGCGGCCCCACCCCTGGCCGCGCCTGGTGGCTGCCTGGACCCCTGGGGCCACCCCAGGCTCCCCCCTCTGGCCTATTTATCCCTCGTCGTTTGAAAACACTAAAAAGGGAGGAGTTTCGCGAGTTCCACCGCCTCTCCGTGGAGGAAACCTACAGAGAAGAAAAGACATCTCCGGCGAGAAGGTTTCGCCGGGGAGAACACCTCCCGGACGGGGAGATCATCGCCATCGTCATCACCATCGTCACGGGCATCATCGAGATCATCATCAAAATCATCCGCAACATCAGCAACATATCCACCACCATCCTATCTCATCTCACAACTGCAACTTGTGTTGTAATCCGTATTATCTATCCCCTCTACTCTATCGGTCTTGATTACTACTTTGTGGTGAATGCTATTGACTTTTGTTGGAGAAATATCATTGTGTCCAAATTGTTTATCATATATTTATCACCACTGATCATGATCTCTTTTATGTCTTGTGAGTAGTTACTTTAGTTCTTGAGGACATGGGAGAAATCTAGTTGCTAGTAGTCATATGATATTGAAGTAATGTGTGTTGTTTGATATTTAAGTTGTTTTGTTATTTTCCTAGTAGTGTTGTGTGAGTCGAACACTCAACACCTCGCCTTATTAAGGACCTAGGGGAATGCATTATGTATAAAGAATGCTTACGGTGGGTTGCCGGAGTGACAGAAACCGGAACCCCAGTTTTCACGCTTTTGCACAAGGGAACAATAGATCATCGATCGTATTGTTATGGTTAGGCTTTTGCCTTAATTACTACCTTGTATTTGCGGATGGTTGAAAGGTGTTTAATAATAAGAGTGCACTTATCTTAGTCTAGAAGGTGCACTAGCATAGATCCACCCACTCAACACTTATCAACACGGCACATAGTATCGATACGGAATATGGCGAAAGAACGTGAATATCTCTCCCGTGTGTCCTCAAAAACACTCTAGCCTTTATAAGTTCAGTTGCTAGGCCTATCCTTTGCTCAAAAGGATTGGGCCACTTGTTACTCCTCAGTGCCTTTTACTTTGCTTGAGTTTACCTTCTTGTTGCTTATACCAAAAACTCCTAAAAATTTATCTTTTAGTGCCTGCAGTTATTTCTTTTCCAAAGTGTAACAGCCCAGATTTCACAAAAATTAAAAAATTTGTTTTCGGTGTGAATAGTTTGATTGTCTGATTTGTTTGCGGTGTTTGCATCCCTGATTTATCGATCGGCGATTATTTTCCCCCCTCTTATCTCGTACCGGACGGAGACCGACCCTTGCCACCCTGACACTCGACCTTTGCGACACCGGGTTTCGCCCGATCACCGTCGCGAAAACCGCACGAGACCAGCCGCAGCCAACGAAACGAAAAACCCCGTTTAATAATTAAACGGGTTATTTTTATAGCGCGCCGGAAAGTTTTTTCGGAAGGGTTCCAGCGCTAGGTGAACGCCGCCGACTCGACGAGCTGATCGGGCAGTTCGAAGTTTTACCCGAAACGGAGGTCCTGCGGACCCCCGACGATCAGAAACGTAAAAACCGCGCGTCCGAGAGGAAAACCGAGGATGTTTTCGGAAACTGCCAGCCACCTAGGCTATATAAAGACCACCACACTCCCACCCATTTCTAGGGTTTCCCTAGCCAAATATTTGCAGCCACCCCCTAAGATTTGCCTCAAAATTCATCCCACATCCTCCTCTTCCCGAAACCCTAATTCCTAAGAAATTTCAGCCATCAGATCATCAGATCTGGGGCTCAGATTGAACCCAGCCGGCCTCCCAGCCAATCCGGGCCCCGCCGGGCGGCTCCTCCGCCGCCTTAGGCCCGCCAAGCCCATCTGGGTCGCATCGCCGCACGTGGAGAGCACGGCCACCCTACACCGCCGCCGTTTGACGGCGACCTCGTCGCGGCGGCCGCCCTGGTGAGGGCCTCAGCCCGCGCCTTTCCCTTTCCTCCCCCTCACCTGTGCTCTATCTGCCTCACAGGTCGTCGCCGGAGTGCCGCCAGGCCGGCCGCCAGCCGCACCATGGTTGGCCGAAGCTCGAACTCTGAGCTCGTGCCGCGGCGGATCCGCACTAGACCGGTGCCGCCTCGCCTCGACCCGGCTTTGCCGCCTCCGGATCAGCGCCTTCGCACTGCCCCCCGCCATCCTAGCGTCGTCGCGCCTCCCTCGTCGGAGAGGGCCTTCATCGGCCGCCGGCGCCGCCTCCTGCAGGTCCCGAGCGTACAGGACGAGCACATGCCACCGTCGTGGGCCACCTCCAGCGCCCCTTGAAGCCAACGTCGCCTCCCGGCCCAACACGCCCCTCGGCCCAGCCTTCCCTCCAGGCCGCTAGCCGCTAGATGGGCCAAGGCCCATAGGTGAGCCGGCCAGCCTCCCCCTCCTCTGCCTTTTTTTTATTTTTTTTTATTTTTTTATTTTTTTACCCTGCCTGTAATTTTTCTAAGTCTGGAGATAATGTGTTGATGTTTCCATTTTGCGATTAGATTTGCGGTAAATCTGTAGCTCGGATCACGATGCGCCCAAAAGGAAAATTTCTTAGAAATGTGTGTACTTATTTCGATCTTTTGTGAGAATTTTGATTTGAGGCCATCTTGATGTCGTTAATCTCTGTTGAAGTGGGCATCAGGCTGTTAACTGCTACTAATTGCTGTTATGTGCTGCTGTTATTATTTTATTGCAACTTTGATTGATGATTGTGACAAATCCATGAGGCCTATTGCATTGATTCTTTTTCCTATTTTTTAAGAATCATGTGTACTTCATTTCCATGCTGTAACTTGTCATGTTTGGGTGCTCTAGCTATATTAAATCTTGCTCTAAAGTGTGCTCCCTGATGTTGGCAGATTGTGCCTGTAACTTGTTTTGCTTATATCTTTTGATCCGTAACTCCGTTTGGGGTGTTCTTTATATGTAACTTGATTAGTTTTTCGTGTACTTTGTGTTTATGCTATTGTTTGCTTCTGTTAACCAACCTAAAATATGGTTTAGGACAGAACAGTACCAAATCTTTTAATTGTCGTGGGGTACTTAGTGGAATGCCATGTTTAGGTTGTGCCTCACTTAAATTGACTAGCATAGATAGTTTCCTTTATGCTTCACCTCTTTCCATGTTTTTGTGCTATGCCATGCTTGCTTGAGTTTCCATGTTAACAACCTTTGTTGGTCACCTGTAGCTAAACAACTTGAAACCTTCTAAATGTGCGGTATTCGTCGTGTGTGACCGATACCCCACTTAAACTGTTAGTAACCGTTCTCGATGATAGATCCGTATCGCGTTGCCGTGTCGTGATGTCTTCTTGATCTTGTGTTGCCCCGTAGTAATAGAGTGCTTGCTCGTTGATTGCTTTCTAGTGTTTATCGTCTTGTGTGCATCCGCGGGTACCTCTCGGAGACGATGCGAGCTTGCGATCCACTACACCTTCGGAACCCGACTTATCAACAGGCAAGGACTATACATTACTTATGATCCATTCTATTTCAACCAGCGGTTTGCATGCTAGTCTAGGATAGATTCGATGTTTGATCCTACCACATGTTTATAGCCTCTTTCAAACCGATACAGCCATGTCCCTTCCCAGAAAACCTTGTACTGCTATGTTACTATTGCTCGTTGCTCAGCCCCTGCTTAGTATGCATGCTTAGGATGCTACGATGTTACCCTATTACTCCTTGGTTTGGGATATCACATTATTATATTGTTGTTGATGATATGATTATTATAATGTTGACTATATTCGACGAAGGATGGAAGGTCTAGGCTATCCCGCCCCGACGCTTTATTCCATTCGAGTCACCTAGGATCCGAGTTCCGGGTATTGGTTTTAAGACTGAGCGTGCCTAACCGCATGTGGGATTTTATGGGGTCCCCTCTTCTTACCTACCTAGCTTCAAACATTTCTAGAGGTGGCCCAAGCTGATTTAACATTTGAAACCGTGTGTGTGCTGGTCAGCTGCAAGTAGTTTTCAAACAACTCGGGCCAGCGGAGACAGAGTTCCTCTGTTGGTCCACACTGGTGATATAGGGAAGTCCCCTGTTATATAGGTGAGACTAAACCCGACCTTGGCCATACGGAAGAGTCCGATCCGAGACCGTGCCCAGCTTTTGGATTGGGTGTCGACTCCCCGGGGGCCACCCGGATTTGCTCGTTGTTAGTTAGAGGGACCTGTCGTTTCGGATCTCTTGGAACTAAATCATAAAATGGTTGCCTGTGATGGGTAGCAACTAAGAGAGATGGGCGTTCGTGCGGAGCCTTATAATGGGTAGTTGGTACACCCCTGCAGGGTTAAATCTTTTCGAGAAGTCGTGTCCACGGTTATGGACGACTTGAGACCTACTCCTTGTTCATAGCCAACAACAACTGAGGTAATCTTAATAAATTTGATCAATGTGTGTGTGCCTTGAGTGCTTCTTCTTCGTCGGGATGCGAAGAGGAGGACAAGGATAGGATAGGTGTTATGTTTGCATAAGTAGCTGACAGCAAGACTTGTTGGAGGCGATTCCTCATCGAATGCTCGGGTTCTTATCTTACTCTCTAGATCGTTAGCCACTTCATAAATGCTAGTGAGGCAGCAACCTCACCACTTACCCCTTCCTTACCGTAAACTACTAGTTGTCCTAGAATGACGACTGATGAAGTCCGTGGTGGGTCAGATGACCACTATAGTTGGATGCTGAGTACTTCTGTACTCATGATACTACCCCCAAACTCTTTTCAGGGTTCTTGATCGACAACAGGTATGGTGATCGACGTTTCACGTGGAGACTCCACGACGACTAGTTAGGCGGATCCCGGCGGAGGGCCTGGACTCGTGTGGTTATGGGATCGATGTTTTCTCTTTGCCAGTAGGCATTTGATTGTAGTCTGTACCCAGACATGTATCTTGCGCTGTTGTATTGTATTTGAGGCAGTTGTATGCCGGTTGTATGAGATGTTGTATCCTTGTATCTGTAATGTTGTGATATCATGTTGGAAATCCGGGGCATATGACTTCGTCATATGTCGCGGTCGGACCGATATGTGCTTCGTCCCCGGATCTGGATGGAAACATCTAGATCTAGTACAGTACCGCATATCGGGCCTTACACAAAGTCCCTTACTAATACCTTCTGCTCCTTTTTGGGTTCGACACTCTTATTTATCGAAAACGCTACAATCGATCCACTACAGTTGAGGGTCATCAGCAACCCGTAGGTTACGACTCGCCCAAGCCACGGTAACCAAGGAGCACACCGTGGCATACAATACGAACATGCCATTGACGGACCATGCCCAAAACATAGCAAGCCCGGCCGGCCATCAAACCACGCCTGATGGACTGTTATTACATGGAAGATTTTAAACAAGAGTATCTGGAATGCCATGATCAAAACTGTAAGAGCAAGTTTTGCCCTCGAAGGTTTTGGAGATTGTTGGACAAAGCAGTAGAGGAACTTATGTTGTTTTAGAGTATAAACAGATACTTAGGTTCCTAAAGAATGGAGTTTGCATGTAGAAGGTCGATGGAAAACTCACTGCACCAAATCTGCAGTCCCATACCGAAGCCTTTGAAGGAAGACGACCTCTAAAAATGTCGTCGAGTAAGAAGATTCTCTCGAGTAAAAGCGCAATGAGCAGAAAGCTGAAGCAGGACGAGGTCTTAGTATTTTTGCTAGTTTCTCTTTCATTTTGTTGATTCGTAGGAATAACCGTACTATCAAGAGGGGTTTGCTAGTTCAAATCTTAGTCAAAGTGAATTTGCTCTGCTCAACTTAAAACCCACAGATAGCCTACCGAGTGAAATCTTACGGAGTCGAGTAATAGCTCGAAGGAAAATTCATCACACTTGGTGCCTTCGAGAGAGAACTCATTCGGTAAGTCATCTTACTTGCTTCCCAAGAAAAGTTGCGTAGTGATTCAAAATCCGACCGTTCTGGACAAGCATCAAGCGGTTGCATCGGGTCACTTCAGTCATTTCACTCATCGGGATCGCCACCTGTAAATACCCTGCATCTACCAGCCATTTGCGGCTACCTGCCCCACTGGATATTCTGAGACAGAAGTGTTGTGAGCTTCCCGAGAAAGATATCGAGAGAAAACCAAAACCCAAGTTCAAACTAAGTTTAGCAATTCACAGAAACTTAGGTTGATATTAGCCGATCTTTTTTAACTTGGAGAACTGCAAGTCTCCTAGATGGTTAGGCGACGCCTATCAAGCAGTCGAAGAGTAATTGGCACTGCTGAAGGAAGTCTGTAAAGGTTTCGGAGATGTCCTGAATCATCTATACTGAGTAAGAACTGGACAAGCTCAAGGAGTTTGTTGTAGTGGAGAATAGGGCGGAGAGAATTTTGCTCTATGTGTTCAATCACCAGTCCCTCCAACCAGACGTAGCACTTTGTAGAATGTGAATTGGTTTACCAAACATCGCAGTGTCAGGCTTGTTTTCTTACTCGTATTTACCTTCTGTATTTACTCGTTTGCTCGTTTGCTTTCGATGTTCCCCCTCGTCCCCATTCTCTCGATCTATGCATGACTTTCGATACTACAATCCCCTTTTTATTCTCTTAGTCCTTCTTTATTTGCATGATTTCCTTCTAAGTTCCTTAGAATTTTTAGAAGTGATCATTCACCCCCTCCCCCTCAGATCATTATTGATCTTTCAATTGGTATCAGAGCTAGGCACTCCCTACGCTCTGCGTATTTTGGTCTAACCACCTGGAGTTTTATTAAGAATGCCGTTTGCAGTAGTTTGCTCTGGCGAATCAATTACTACTTACAGTCGGAAGGACTATCCTTATTGGAAGTACAAAATGAAGAGGAACATCATGGCCATCAATTCTGCATCTTGGGAAATTGTCAAGAATGGAGTTCCAGTCAAGGACAAAGCTTCCATCACCCCTGCTGAGGCAAAGAACATGGCTCTTGATTCTGAAGTCTGGGTATTCATCACGAATCATTTGACTCCAGAAAAATACCATGAGGTAAAGAACATTCCTACGACCAAAGGTGTTTGGGACTGTCTCGAGAATATTGGTGAAGGTGTCTCTACTCAGAAAGATGCTCACATTGACACTCTTCGAAGCAAATTCTATCGGTTCAAGTGGCACGAGGGAGAAAAAGTTAACTCCATCTACAGCAGACTCACCACCTTATCAAATGAGCTAATTTCTCTCGGTGCTGAAGATATCACCAGTCACATAATTGTCAGCACTTTGCTTCGTTCTCTTAATGATTCCTTCGATCACATTATACTGGTGATCAAGGAAAGGACTGATTTCATAAATCTTGTCGATGCTGATATTCTTGAGAGACTTACCACCTTTGAAATGGAAGAAGAAGAAAGACGTGATGTCAATGGAAATCGAGAAGATCTCATGCTCTCAAGGCCAAAGCCTCACGTCACTCCTCTCCTAAAGCTAGTTCTGAATCTAGAGGTGCCTCAGATGACCCCAAGAATATTGGAAAGCATTTGGCACTAATAATGAAAAGATTCAACCGCTTCCAGAGAAGGAATTCCTCTTCACCGAAGAAAAGTTACTCCTCCAGACATTCAAGCAATTCATCATAACATCGTTCATCATCCAGAAACTCTTCAACGAAAGATAATTGTTGTTATAAGTGCAAGAAGCCAGGTCACTTCATCACTGATTGTCCTCTCTGTGTCAGAACCCTCTGTTAGGTAATGTGCTAGAATCAATTTTCACTTTGCATTCATGAAAGAAATCTTGGAAATCAAAATCAAAAGCAAAATGGGAGAAGGAACCCCCCCCCCCAGATGAATTAATTCAAAAGGCCAGATAAAAATCTTCTCCAAAAATTCATGTTAGATTTTTGAAAAGTCTTATAAATGAGTGTGATCACATTTCAAGTGATGTGGGACCCACCCCATGCTCATAGATTTTTCAAATATTCAAACAGTGCCTTGGAATTAATCAAATACCCCTATTTGATTTAAAATTCAAATCAGTTGAATTTTAAAAATGTTGAAAATTTACAAGTGGCTAGTCTATATTGTTATGGGGCCACATAAAAAATTTCAGCATTTAATAAAATGTTTAGCTATTTTATTTAGCTAAACAGAACAAATGTGAGAAAAGAAAAACAGAAAAGGGATCAGAAAGACTTACCAGACGCCCAGGCGAAGCCGGCCCATCCAGCCCACCCGGCCCAAAGGGGCAGCGGGGTCTTCTTCCCCACCCCGCGCCTCCAAGCTGCTCGGTGGAATGCCACCAAGCCAGCCGTGGACGCCACCTCGACGCCTTCGAGCTTCCAGGCCTCCCCGTGGCCTCTTCTCGCACCTAGAGATGCCCTGGAGCACGCCACGTCCATTCCCCCCCTCCACGAGCTCCCTCCCCTCCTCTCTCGCCTGATTCGTCGTCGCCCGAGAAGAACGCCGGAGCGCCGTCGAGCCCCCGCGTAGCCATCGACGCCGAGAAGCCCCCGGAGCTTGTCCATCGTCCTCCTCGTCGTCGTCTTCATCGACCTGCAGAAGAAGGCGTGCCCGGAGCCCTCCTAGCCACCTGAATCGAACTCGAGCCGCCGTCGGACCCGCAAGAACTCTCCGACGAATTCGTCATCATCACGCCACCGTTCACCTCACCGTCTGCGCTACTGAGTTCCTGGTGAGCTCACGACCGAAACCCCTCCTTTTCCCCCTTCGATTGCTTCCGCTAGCCGGATCCTCCATGGGAACCCGAGCACCTCGCCGCCATGGTCGTCGCTCTCCTCGCTCCAGTGCCCGTCGTGAAGCCCCAGGGCACGCGTTTGACTCCTGCCTTTGCTAGCGTTCGAACGCGCCCCGAATCGACTCAATCCGTGCACTGCAACGACAACTGCGACCTCGCCGCCGTTCTGTTGCCGCTGGAGTCGTCGCCGCCGTCGATTCAGAGCTCCCCGTGAACCCCTGATGCTTCCAGACGACGCGGACGAAGTTGCTGCGCCCGTTGATGTCCTCCCCGTAGCCTCCCGTGGCCCCTAGCCCATTCCGGCGAGTCGCCGCCGTGATCAGGTCGCCGGCGTTTATCACCCCCCCCCCGTTAATCACCCGCCTAATGACCCCCTGAGTCACTGACCAGTGGGCCTAGTGGCTTAATTAAGCCACTGGATTAGATTAACCAACCGGTTATTAAAGAAATTCCAGAAATTCCAGAAAATACCCCAAAGTTTGGAAATTCATGGAAAATTCATATTAACTCCAAATTGGACAAATAATATATGAAAAATGATTAGGAGAAAATTATCTTTCCAAATATGCAACTTTCAACTATGTTGGAGTTGATTTTAAAATGGGACCAGTAGCATATGTCATTTGAATTATTAGGAATTAATTCAAATTCAATTCAAATGATTTTGTAACTTGAACCATGGAATTATGCTACAATTCAACCACACTTCAGAGGCATATCATACACATTTCCAAAATGTTCAAAATGATCAAACAATGTCACATGCAACTTGGTTAAGTTGAATTCAAATGTGGAGTTTGTATTTGTAATTCAATTTGCAATATACTCCATTTAAATGGAATTGCTTCACACACCAAAGCATATCCATCAAGTTTCAACCTTCCATCATGTGATTGTGCATTGTATTTACTTTGCTACTTTGCTTGTTGTTTGTCGAGTAGAGGTGGAATCGGAACAGGAGACTGCCCCCTTCGTTGACGACCTAGAACCCGAACCTCGTCAGCTAGGCAAGCAAACCCCCATTGATCATGTCGATAAAATCCCACTTCCCTCTCATGTCCCGCTTATGGATTGTTTAGGATGATCAGCATGATTCGTTTCTACCGCATAGATGAACCCATTCCTTTGCATGACCTATCATTTTGTCACAGTAGTAAGAAAACCACAATCCTAGCAAATGTAGGAGTTGTTTGATATCATGTGGCCCCTGCAAATGTTTATCGCTTATTGCATGCTTAGTATGATACCATGTTGTTACTGTGATGTGAGTCGGGATGGTAGTGATCATGTTGATGATGGTAGAAAAGTGTTGGTGAATCGACCCTAATACAAGGTGAACGATGACAGGCTGTGTAGGAGTACAGGGTGGGTTGTCTCGTTGAACACCGCCCTAAGTCCGAGTTCTTGTGTGGTGATCCAAGATGAAGAGTACAACCACACATTGGGCTCACTGACCCCTCTCAACTTACTAACTCATCCCTTTCGATGTCCAGATGTCGCAATAGTTCAAAGTTTTGGTAGGCTTGTAGCCTGGATGCTAAGTGAGAAAACGGCTCATCCGAGACCGGATTATGCACCACGCACACATCACTTGGGTCCACTTCGGTAAACCAACCGGGTTCACGATAGTGGTAGCCTACCCAAGTAGGCGGCTTTCTCGGACTAGATCGGCTATGAGGTAACAGTTGTGGTGAGCATCCTCCCTGGCACCCCTTGAATGGTGTCGAGATCAAAGGCGGTAAATGATGATCATGTGTGTGTAGCGGTACACCCCTGCAGGGTTAACAAAACTATTCGAATAGCCGCGTCCGCGGTTATGGACTGCTTGGAAAGCTTAGCTTGACTATTAGACAACTTGATCCGGATACTTCTAAAACACACCAAGATAAGTGTGAGTGCTATGGCGTGCTTCCTCGTGGGGAAGTCGAGGAAGGCACCATAGTGGTGTATTGGTTGGAGAAAGTAGTGGACTCGTGTACGCTTCTTACCCAAAGTCTGGTACTCGTAGTTCAGGATTAGCCAAGTCAAAGCTGGCACTTCTGCAAGTGAAACCCCACCTACCTTTACCTTGATACATATGCATGAGTAGTATAGCTCCTATGTAACTCTTGCTTAGTACGACTTTGTACTCACGTTTGCTTAATCTATGTTTTAGATGAACCCACTGACCCCGAAGGTGGCTTCTTCATCGAGCTGGACGACTGAAGATCAAGCTAGTGTAGTCCCAGTCAGACGACTGGTTCCCTCGTGGAGGGCTTGTGTTTAAATAAGGCTTCTTAAGCCATTTGTTAAACTTGTCTGTACTCATACATAATTTCCTTCCGTTTGTGTTGTAATGTTGGATCACATGTTTGTGATCTTTGTTTGCACTCTATAAGAGTTATCAATAAAATTTTACACTTTGTAGAGAATTGCAATGGTACCTGCTGTTCATACAAGGCATGTGTGTTGCGTGTATGTTTATAACATGCATGTCTTTGTATGGGTTTTCGAGACCTTAGTTGTGTTCTGGCTGGCGGTCTTTCATACACCAAGTGGCCCTTAGATGTGCGCAGCTTGGGGCATCGCGATGCGATTGCTCGAGACGCCGTCTCGTGCACACTTTGTGGTATGATCGAGCCCGCCCTAGACCCCGACTAAGTGATCGGGCTGGATTAAGTCTATGTAAGAGTTTTGAGATAGTCGATAGTATGGTTGAGGCGACTTGTCTTTGAATATGGAAGTTCACCACCCATATCATTAGACTTGTGTGCGGACGATGAGGACCCATCCCGGTTGATCATCCGGCCTGGATGGGATGCCCCTCACGTACGATGCTTTCCGAGAACGTTCTGTTCTTGGCCTTGTCTGCTTAGACAAGTGGGTACGGTTCTCAGCTCTCCATATGACTATGTCTTAGCTGTACTTGCATACGCTAACCCCGGGTCCCGACAAACTTGGTATCAGAGCAGGACTGACTGTAGGACTAGTAGCCTTGGCCGAAGTTGAGTCTAGCTTGCTATAGTTATATAGTTACTCTGGATATATAAGGGAACAACGTAAGGCTTCTTTTTTCTCCTTACCCCTTCGTTCTGAGTTCTGAGTCACCCTCATCTTGTTCTACGGGAAGATAGGACTAGGCTCTCCTCTGTCTGATTAGAACATCTCGTTGATTGCTTCCTCAAAGCCGTAGGAAAGTTGTGATCGGTTTGTTAGAGTGGTTATGCTCCCTGTTTTGTTACATCGTATGTAAGTGCTGTTTTTCATGATTGGAAGAAATTGTCATTTCTTACAATTACAGCCGTTATGCTGTCCGAGTCATTTCAGGTTTATCTCATAATCTGATGCATTTGCAAACTCCTTTCTGTTTCAGATGGCAGATCTTCCCCCTCGGCAGATTGTTCTTTTGACCAAGTGCTTTAGTGTGCCTGGCCATCCCGCCACGTTGATCGAGATGATGTCCTATGTGGGATATCGATGGTACCCTGAGTACACCGTTGAGGAGCAGTTTCACGACTTCAACCAGACGCAATTCAACTGCATTGTCCGGATCTATCCGCACCACGTTGGAGTCACTCAGCCTATCCACTTTGGACATGGCATTGGTGTTACCGAGAACATGGCTGTGCAGGATGCTGCATACTCATGTATGACACTGCTGAGAGAGGAGCACACTTTGCTGAGAGAGACCTCTTTCCGCTATATCCCTGCTGCACTTCCAGGAGAAGAGGGATATTACACCGGACTCTACTCAGATCACTCTGCAGAGGATCCAGCACTCCAGGTGACTGGTAGGTTTGCTAGTGATCGAGATCGTGATGCACGCGCTCTCCGTTTCGAGCTCCATGCCACCCGTTTTCATCTGTATCGAGCACTGACACTTTTGGCACCCTTTGTGAGCGTTGGATCAGTTGAGCATGATGCTATCTACCCAGTGAGGACTCAGATGCCTTCTCGAGTTGCTTGGCCCGAGATTGGAGGCATTTTTCCACCCCGTGGTCCTTTGCTTCCACCCTACGCTGGACCTAGGCCCCATCCTTGCCCAAATGGATATCAGGGTCCACAAGCCTCCGTGTTTTCTGATGGTCACCTGCAGCTACCGGGATACGCGGGTAACTTTTATGAGGACTACTATGGAGATGGAGATGAGTGAGACCGCCTGTGGTCTTACTTAGTGATGAGGTAGTAGTATCTTAGTATATTGTATGCAAGGTATCTAAGTTCCAGAGGCTTAGATAAATAATGTATAGGAAGTCAGAGTGCCTCTGAAGGATGTATCATCTTCATCACGTTTGTATTAGCTTGGTGCTTGTACTAAAATGATGTATGGTTTGTATGACAGCTTGTGAATATATGGCTTGTATGCTTTATCACCATGTTGTCAAGATGATTACTTCCTTTGCTCTGTAATCCTTCCAATTATTCAATACCTTGTTTAGACTGTCCCAATCAACTCTGTTTGACTTTGGTTTTCACCTTCAGGATGTCTCAAGGAACCCGTGGCCAGGTTGGTCGTAACCAAGGTCGTGGCAATGACCAGGAGGAAGGAAACCTTCCACCCTCACCCACGATGGCTCAGGTTCTGATGGAGGTCGAGAGGAACCGCCGAGACTCTCACCATCTGTTGGAAGTCATTGCTCGCAACACCACTCAGCAGCGCAATGAGTTGGTGTCCCTAAACGACTTCATCCGACTTCATCCCCCGGTTTTCAGTTACTCCACCGAGCCCCTTGACGCCGATGACTGGCTTCGCAGCATCGAAAGGAAGCTCCAAGCAGGCCGTGTTGCAAATGGCGACAAGGTCAGCTATGCCACCTATCACCTTGAAGGTGCAGCTAGCTCTTGGTGGGAGAACTTTCTGAATATGCGACCCGTTGGACCGCCTGCATCTTAGGAGGAATTCTGCACGTCCTTCCGCAAGCACCACATTCCCAAGGGTCTTATGGACCGCAAGCGTGAGGAGTTCTGCAACCTCACTCAAGGCAGAAGGACTGTTGACGAGTTTAGTCGTGAGTTCAACCGACTTGCTCGTTATGCTACCGAAGAAGTCTCCACCGACGCAAAGAAGCAAGAGAGGTTCCGTCGTGGCCTAAACTCTGGACTCCGTCGTGAGCTCAACCTGCATGACTTTGCCACATTCCAGGTCCTTGTCAACAAGGCCATCAAGGCCGAGGACATGAACACACCCAACGACTTTCGCAAACACCCTAGAGACGATGGATCATCCAGTTCAGGCTCTCAGAAGCGCAAGATCTGGATCCCAAACAGTATGTTCCGCCAGAACAACCCACCAAGGCCATCCTATGTGGCGCCTCGTCCACCAACCCAGTTCCACCCAGCTCCACCAAACAACCCAGCTCCACGCACTGTTTTCGGAGCCTGTTACAAATGTGGTCAGGCAGGCCACTATTCTCGTGAGTGTCCCCAGAACCAGCTCCAGCATCAGAATGTTCCACCACGTGCCGGAGGCAACAACAACAATGGTCGTGGCAAGCCACCCCAGAAGGTCTACACCGCCAAAACCGCTCCTCCCGCCACTCATGGACGTGTGAACCAGATCGCCGCCGAAGAGACTGACGACACCACTGACGTCATTCTTGGTACGCCCCCAGTCAATTATGTTCCTACTTCCATTCTTTTCGACCCAGGAGCATCTCATTCATTCATGTCGGAAATTTATGCACTTCGTCATGAGTTATCTTTTGTTGAATTGTCCACCCCAATGATTATTCAAACTCCAGGGTCAAGATGGCAAACTAATAGAGTAAGCCATGGTAATCAAATTGCAATTGAGGGTTTAGTATTCCTTGCTTCACTCATAGCCCTCAAGTCTTCAGACATTGATGTCATCCTTGGCATGGATTGGCTATCAAGACAGAATGCCTACCTGGATTGCAAAGGCAAATCCGTGAAACTCACCCACCCTTCAGGCAAAACAGTCAACTATACCTCACCCAGAACAAGAACCCAAGTGTATTCCTTGAATGTACTTCCCCTTCCCGAACTTGAAGATATTCCGGTGGTTCGTGACTTCCCGGATGTCTTTCCTGAAGATCTGCCAGGCATGCCACCCGACAGATGTGTAGAGTTTATAGTGGATCTTGCCCCAGGAACCACACCAATTTCTAGACGCCCATACAAAATGGCCCCACGTGAGTTAGGTGAGCTTAAAACCCAACTGGAAGCTTTGTTGGAGAAAGGCTTCATCCGCCCTAGCTCATCGCCATGGGGTTGCCCCATTCTGTTCATAACGAAGAAAGATGGAACAGAAAGGATGTGCGTAGACTATCGCCCGCTAAATTTAGCGACGATAAAGAAAAAGTACCCACTGCCCAGGATCAATTATCTTTATGATCAACTTGCAGGATCCTCTGTCTTCTCCAAGATGGATTTGAGATTAGGTTATCATCAAATCAAGATCCGAAACGAGGACATTCCCAAAACGGCTTTAACTACTCGTTATGGTCTTTACGAGTACACCGTCATGTCCTTTGGTTTAACCAATGCCCCCGCCACTTTCTCACGCATGATGAACTCGATCTTCATGGAGTATTTGGACCAGTTCGTCGTGGTTTACCTCGATGACATCCTTATATACTCGAAGAACGAAGAACAACATGCCGAACACCTAAGGCTGGTATTGATGAAACTTAGAGAGCATCGCCTGTATGCTAAATTCTCCAAGTGTGAATTCTGGCTACCAGAATTGACCAACTTAGGCCACGTGATTCTGCAAAAGGCATTGCTGTGAATCCCGAGAGAGTTCAGGCCGTCCTTGACTAGACCCCACCTGAATCGGTTAAGCAAGTTAGGAGTTTTCTTGGCCTAGCCAGCTATTGCCGACGCTTCGTCGAGAACTTTTCTAAAGTTGCAAAGCCTCTAACTGAACTCCTCAAGAAAGATAAGAAATTCCTATGGACTCCCAAGTGCGAGGAAAGATTTCAAGAGCTAAAAAGAAGATTGACTTCTGCACCCTTACTTGCACCTCTAGACACTAAAAAGGATTTCGAGATCTATTGTGATGCATCACGGCAAGGGTTAGGATGCATACTTCTGCAAGATCGACATGTGGTAGTTTATGCTTCACGCCAGTTGCGGCCACATGAAGAGAACTATCCTACCCATGACCTTGAACTCGCTGCCGTAGTTCATGCCCTAACAACTTGGCGAAATTACCTCCTTGGTAACTGTTGCGAGATTTATTCCGATCACCAAAGCCTCAAGTATATTTTCACCCAGCCAGATCTTAACCTCAGGCAAAGACGCTGGATTGAGTTGATAAAAGATTACGACGTAGGAATTTCTTACACCCCAGGCAAAGCCAATGTCATGGCTGATGCACTAAGTCGTAAGTCGTATTGTAACAACCTCATGTTACAAAAGTATCAACCACTTCTTCATGAGGACTTTCGCAAGCTCAATCTTGAGATTGTTCCTCATGGCTATCTTTCTACCTTGGTGGCGAAACCAACTCTTGACGATCAAATCATAGTTGCCCAAAGGCGTGCACGAAGTGTTCGCCGGATCAAGGAGAACATTGCTAGCGGAGTTGCTAAATGTTTCTCCACAGATAGCAAGGGAACGGTATTCTTTGAAAATCGTTTGGTAGTACCTAAGAATAAGGAATTAAGGCAACTCATCCTCAAGGAATCCCATGACACACCCCTCTCAATTCATCCCGGTAGCACAAAAATGTACCGAGATCTACGCCAGAGATTTTGGTGGACTAGGATGAAGAGAGACATTGCTCAATTTGTTGCCGAATGTGATGTTTGTCGTCGCATTAAGGCAGAACATCAAAGACCTGCTGGTACACTTCAACCTTTGTCTATTCCCGAGTGGAAATGGGACAAAGTCGGTATGGACTTCATCACCGGCTTTCCAAGAACCCAGAAAGGAAACAATGCCATCTTCGTTGTCATAGATAGGCTTTCCAAAGTTGCTCACTACCTTCCGGTTCGCGAGTCTATAACTGCTAGCCAGTTAGCGGAATTGTACATCTCTAGAATTTTATCCCTTCATGGTGTTCCTTTGGAAATCAATTCTGGTCGCGGTAGCCTTTTCACCTCTAGATTTTGGGGAAGCTTTCAGAATGCTATGGGAACTCATCTCTCCTTTAGTACGGCTTTCCATCCTCAGTCTAGCGGTCAAGTCGAAAGGGTTAACCAAATTCTTGAAGACATGCTCAGAGCTTGTGTTATCTCATTCGGAAAGAATTGGGAGAAGTCTCTTCCATTCGCCGAATTTTCTTATACCAATAGTTTTCAATCTAGTCTGAACATGGCTCCTTTTGAACTCCTATATGGACGACGATGTCGAACACCTTTAAACTGGTCAGAAACCGGTGAAAGACAATTCTTTGGACCGGATATGATCAAGGAAGCAGAAGAGCAAGTTCGCATTGTTCGTGATCAATTGAAAGCAGCCCAGTCTCGTCAGAAAAGCTACTATGATCGTCATCATAGGCAAGAGAGCTACAATCTGGATGAGAAAGCTTACCTTCGGGTTACTCCTCTGAAGGGAACCCAACGTTTCGGTATCAAAGGCAAGTTGGCCCCACGTTACATCGGACCTTTCCGCATTATTGCTAAACATGGAGAAGTTGCCTACCAACTTGAACTACCTCCGCACCTCTCCCGAGTACATGATGTATTCCATGTGTCCCAACTCAGGCGTTGCTTCAAGGACCCTATCCGCGAAGTCAACCATGAAACGCTTAATCTCCAAGATGACATTTCCTATCGAGAATACCCCGTTCGTATTCTTGATTCCGCAGAGCGTGTCACTCGTCGTCAGAAGATTAGGTTTCTAAAAGTGCAATGGTCACACCACTCTGAAAGAGAAGCTACGTGGGAAAGAGAAGACCGTCTGAGTGCCGAGTACCCCACTTTCCTCCCGCAGACTTCTGAATCTCGGGACGAGATTCTTTTGAGTGGGGGCGAGTTGTCAGAACCCTGTGTTAGGTAATGTGCTAGGATCAATTTTCACTTTGCATTCATGAAAGAAATCTTGGAAATCAAAATCAAAAGCAAAATGGGAGAAGGAACCCCCCCCAGATGAATTAATTCAAAAGGCCAAATAAAAATCTTCGCCAAAAATTCATGTTAGATTTTTGAAAAGTCTTATAAATGAGTGTGATCACATTTCAAGTGATGTGGGACCCACCCCATGCTCATAGATTTTTCAAATATTCAAACAGTGCCTTGGAATTAATCAAATACCCCTATTTGATTTAAAATTCAAATCAGTTGAATTTTAAAAATGTTGAAACTTTATAAGTGGCTAGTCTATATTGTTATGGGGCCACATAAAATTTTTCAGCATTTAATAAAATGTTTAGCTATTTTATTTAGCTAAACAGAACAAATGTCAGAAAAGAAAAACAGAAAAGGGATCAGAAAGACTTACCAGACGCCCAGGCGAAGCCGGCCCATCCAGCCCACCCGGCCCAAAGGGGCAGCGGGGTCTTCTTCCCCACCCCGCGCCTCCAAGCTGCTCGGTGGAACGCCACCGAACCAGCCGTGGACGCCACCTCGACGCCTTCGAGCTTCCAGGCCTCCCCGTGGCCTCTTCTCGCACCTGGAGACGCCCTGGAGCACGCCACGTCCATTCCCCCCTCCACGAGCTCCCTCCCCTCCTCTCTCACCTGATTCAGCGTCGCCCGAGAAGAACGCCGGAGCGCCGTCGAGCCCCCGCGTATCCATCGACGCCGAGAAGCCCCCGGAGCTTGTCCATCGTCTTCCTCGTCGTCGTCTTCATCGACCTGCAGAAGAAGGCGAGCCCGGAGCCCTCCTAGCCAACTGAATCGAACTCGAGCCGCCGTCGGACCCGCAAGAACTCTCCGACGAATTCGTCATCATCACACCGCCGTTCACCTCACCGTCTGCGCTACTGAGTTCCTGGTGAGCTCACGACCGAAACCCCTCCTTTTCCCCCTTCGATTGCTTCCTCTAGCCGGATCCGCCATCGGAACCCGAGCACCTCGCCGCCATGGTCGTCGCTCTCCTCGCTCCAGTGCCCGTCGTGAAGCCCCAGTGCACGCGTTTGACTCCTGTGTGTGCTAGCGTTCGAACGCGCCCCGAATCGACTCAATCCATGCACTGCAACGACAACTGCGACCTCGCCGCCGTTCTGTTGCCGCCGGAGTCGTTGCCGCCGTCAATTCAGAGCTCCCCGTGAACCCCTGATGCTTCCAGACGACGCAGACGAAGTTGCTGCGCCCGTTGATGTCCTCCCCGTAGCCTCCCGTGGCCCCTAGCCCATTCCAGCGAGTCGCCGCCGTGACCAGGTCGCCGGTGTTTAGCCGCTGGCGGGTTAGCCCAACCCCCCCCCCCCCCCCCCCGTTAATCACCCGCCTAATGACCCCCTGGGTCACTTACCAGTGGGCCAAGTGGCTTAATTAAGCCACTGGATTAGATTAACCAACCGGTTAATTGAACTCAGTCACTGACACCCTGGACCCGCTTGTCAACCCCCCCTGACGCCAGCTTGACGTCATCCTGACGCGATAAATCGATTAAATGAATTTCCAGAAAATCAAATTGAATTAAAGAAATTCCAGAAGTTCCAGAAAATACCCCAAACTTTGGAAATTCATAGAAAATTCATATTAACTCCAAATTGGACAAATAATATATGAAAAATGATCAAGAGAAAATTATCTTTCCAAATATGCAACTTTCAACTATGTTGGAGTTGATTTTAAAATGGGACCATTAGCATATGTCATTTGAATTATTTGGAATTAATTCAAATTCAATTCAAATGATTTTGCAACTTGAACCATGGAATTATGCTACAATTCAACCACACTTCAGAGGCATATCATACACATTTCCAAAATGTTCAAAATGATCAAACAATGTCACATGCAACTTGGTTAAGTTGAATTCAAATGTGGAGTTTGAATTTTCAATTCAATTTGCAATATACTCCATTTAAATGGAATTGCTTCACACATCAAAGCATATCCATCAAGTTTCAACCTTCCATCATGTGATTGTGCATTGTATTTACTTTGCTACTTTGCTTGTTGTTTGTCGAGTAGAGGTGGAACCGGAACAGGAGACTGCCCCCTTCGTTGAAGACCCAAAACCCGAACCTCGTCAGCAAGGCAAGAAAACCCCCATTGATCATGTCGATAAAATCCCACTTCCCTCTCATGTCTCGCTTATGCATTGTTTAGGATGATCACCATGATTCGTTTCTACCGCATAGATGAACCCATTCCTTTGCATGACCTATCATTTTGTCACAGTAGTAAGCAAACCACAATCCTAGCAAATGTAGGAGTTGTTTGATATCATGTGGCCCCTGCAAATGTTTATCGCTTATTGCATGCTTAGTATGATACCATGTTGTTACTGTGATGTGAGTCGGGATGGTAGTGATAATGTTGATGATGGTAGAAAAGTGTTGGTGAATCGACCCTAATAGAAGGTGAACGATGAGAGGCTGTGTAGGAGTACACGGTGGGTTGTCTCGTTGAAAACCGCCCTAAGTCCGAGTTCTTGTGTGGTGATCCAAGATGAAGAGTACAACCACACATTGGGCTCACTGACCCCTCTCAACTTACTAACTCATCCCTTTTGATGTCCAGATGTCGCAATAGTTCGGAGTTCTGGTAGGCTTGTGGCCTGGATGGTAAGTGAGAGAACGGCTCATCCGAGACCGGCTTATGCACCACGCACACATCACTTGGGTCCACTTCGGTAAACCGGCCGGGTTCACGATAGTGGTAGCCTACCCAAGTAGGCGGCTTTCTCGGACTAGATCGGCTATGAGATAACAGTTGTGGTGAGCATCTTCGCTGGCACCCCTTGAATGGTGTCGAGATCAAAGGCGGTAAATGATGATCATGTGTGTGTAGCGGTACACCCCTGCAGGGTTAACAAAACTATTCGAATAGCCGCGTCCGCGGTTATGGACTGCTTGGAAAGCTTAGCTTGACTATTAGACAACTTGAACCGGATACTTCTAAAACACATCAAGATAAGTGTGAGTGCTATGGCGTGCTTCCTCGTGGGGAAGTCGAGGAAGGCACCATAGTGGTGTATTGGTTGGAGAAAGTAGTGGACTCGTGTACACTTCTTACCCAAAGTCTGGTACTCATAGTTCAGGATTAGCCAAGTCAAAGCTGGCACTTCTGCAAGTGAAACCCCACCTACCTTTACCTTGATACATATGCATGATTAGTATAGCTCCTATGTAAGTCTTGCTGAGTACGACTTTGTACTCACGTTTGCTTAATCTATGTTTTAGATGAACCCACTGACCCCGAAGGTGGCTTCTTCATCGAGCTGGACGACTGAAGATCAAGCTAGTCTAGTCCCAGACAGACGACTGGTTCCCTCGTGGAGGGCTTGTGTTTAAATAAGGCTTCTTATTCCATTTGTTAAACTTGTCTGTACTCAGACTTAATTTGCTTCCGTTTGTGTTGTAATGTTGGATCACATGTTTGTGATCTCTGTTTGCACTCTATAAGAGTTATCAATAAAATTGTACACTTTGTAGAGAAATGCAATGGTACCTGCTGTTCATATAAGGCATGTGTGCTGCGTGAATGTTTATAACATGCATGTCTTTGTATGGGTTTTCGAGACCTTAGTTGTGTTCTGGCTGTCGGTCTTTCATACACCAAGTGGCCCTTAGATGTGCGCAGCTTGGGGCATCGCGATGCGATTGCTCGAGACGCCGTCTCGTGCACACTTTGTGGTATGATCGAGCCCGCCCTAGACCCCGACTAAGTGATCGGGCTGGAGTAAGTCTATGTAAGAGTTTTGAGATAGTCGATAGTATGGTTGAGGCGACTTGTCTTTGAATATGGAAGTTCACCACCCCTATCATTAGACTTGTGTGCGGACGATGAGGACCCATCCCAGTTGATCATCCGGCCTGGATGGGATGCCCCTCACGGACGATGCTTTCCAAGAACGTTCTGTGCTTGGCCTTGTCCTCTTAGACAAGTGGGTACGGTTCTCGGCTCTCCATATGACTATGTCTTAGCTGTACTTTCATACGCTAACCCCGGGTCCCGACACTCTGGGATATTGAACATAGATCCAAGCATTCACAGAGCAACTCGTGAAGCAAGTTTCACCGATCGAGCAAAAACTATGAGTCTAAGAGGTATGATTCAAAGTCCAGAAAAGACAAGAAAGATGATTCTGATGATGACAAGAAGAACTATCATAAGAATCTAGAGAGTTCTTCCTCGAAATCACATTCCTCTCGGCGTAAGAATTCTCACCTAGCCAAGGCCTATTTGGGTAAAGAGATGAAATCTGAAGATGAATCCTCTGGGACCAAAGCTGAATCAAAATCAAGATCTGGTTCTAGTTCTGAGTCTGATGGTGTTGATGGTCTAGCATTTGCTTCAAACAAGGCATTGAGTTCATTCTTCACCAACAAAAGTAGTGAAGATGAAACTCCAGCTTACTTCTTCATGGCCAAGGAAAATGTATCTTCTTCTATAAATTTCTACGACACTTCTAATGGATCTGCTTATGAAAGTCACTCTAGGATAAGCTATGCCAAACTTGCTGAAATTGCTTCTATCCAACAAGATGAAGTAGATTCTCTGAGTGAAACTATTCAAAAATTTGAGACTTTGTTGATCGATGAGATTGAGAAAGGTCAAACTTTAACGAATGAGCATGCTGCTCTGAAGGAAAAGTATGATGAACTTTCCTCTCGGCATGATCTTCTCTCAGTGGACTACGAGAAGTTAACCTATGAATTCCTTCAAAGGAAAATGGCTCTCGAAAAACTGAGAGAGGCTCATGAAGAGTTGGAAAATGTCAATCTATCTCTTATTGCTCAACAGGGCTCAGAAACTATTAATTAATCTACTTCACCTTGCTTAACTTGTTTGGAACAAAGTAAAATTGAGTCTACTTCTAAGCAATAGAAAGGAAAGGAACCTATTGTGATTGATGTTACTAACCCCTCGGTCGAGGAAAATTCTGCTGTTACCGAGGAACTCCTCAGGTTGAAAGATTTATTTGATACAGGCATGTTCAAAAGTGTTCACGGACACCAGTACCTATGCGTTATCCTTAAGAAGGCTCTTCTTCATAGGAATCCTTGAAAGGAAGAAGTTGGTTTCGAAAGGAAACTCAACCCTGATGGCACCTACTGGGAGCCCGAGCAGTACCCTATAACTTTTTAGGTTCTTTCAAAAGAAAAGCCCATTGATATTGCTAGCCTTTCAGGTTTCAACTGCAAAATTGATAAGTATATTATTGATGAATCACTTGATTTTGACTACAAGCTTTTCAAAGATCAGGAAGGAAAAGTGTCTGCTGAATTTGTTGGTACTCCTCCGAAGAATGGTTTCTATAAGCGTCAGATTTGGGTTCGCAAATCTCTCTTAGAAAATCTGCCCCCTAACCATTCTATGCAGGGAAAATCTATGGTACCACCGAGACACTACTATTCTCTCGAGGATAGAAATGAACCTCTGGTGCCTGCATCAAATGTTCCCAAGAAGGAATACTATCGAGTAGATATAAATGTTTATTGTCATCGTGATAATAACGACAAAATTGCTTTTACCTACCAGTACTCTAACCCATCACCGAGGAATTATGTTTATGGTGTGCTTGATGGTCCCCCTCGCCAATATGATCTTGTTCTCTTTAATACTGTTGCTTCATCTAGCACTTCAATGCCTTCTCAGTCACCTGCTCGCTTGTGGATAGTTAAGAAGAACTAATTCTTCTGCAGGGCTATGTATCCAGTGGATCCGAATGGGTCATGGACAGTGGTTGCACAAATCATATGACCGGAGACAAAGAGTTGTTCACCGAAGACAAACTTATTGAATCTTCTCAGAGATATATTCCCTTCGGTGACAATAACAAAGGAAAAGTACTTGATTTGGGTAAGGTTTCTATATCGAAGGATAAGCATATTGACAAAGTTGTGCTTGTTCAATCTCTCTGATATAATCTCATGTCTATATCGAAACTATGTGATATGGGTATGCTAGTGTTGTTCTCTGCTTCTCATTGTGTTGTGTTTTCACAGGATGATTATTCCTTCGTGTTTGAAGGATATCGCAAAGGTGATCATTATATTGTCGATTTCTCTTCAGGACCTGCTGTGTCCACATGTTCAATGGCTAAAGCCACATCTGGTTGGTTATGGCATAGAAGACTTGGGCATGCAGGGATGAAACATCTTCAAACTCTTATCTTGAAGAAAAATATCGTTGGTATTGAAAATGTGAAATTGGAAAAAGATCGTCTATGCAGTGCCTGTGAAGCTGGAAAGATTGCCAAGAACCATCATTCAGCAAAGACTATCATGACTAGTACTCGTCCTCTAGAATTGCTTCATATGGATTTATTCGGTCCTCAAAATTATTCTAGTCTTGGAGGTAACAATATGATCTCGTTATTGTTGACGATTTCTCTCGATACACCTGTGTTTTCTTTCTAGATGACAAGAGCAAAGTTGTTGAAATCTTCAAAACTTTCGCTAAGAGAGCACAGACCGAGTATGAACTATCTCTCAAGCATATCAGAAGTGATGATGGTATAGAATGAAAAAATAGTCATATCAAAAAATTTATTGATGAATATGGCTTTACTCATGAATTCTCGGCTGCTTATACACCGCAACAAAATGGTGTGGTCGAGAGAAAGAACCGAACTCTTATAGAAATGGCCAGAACAATGCTTGCTTAATACAAGACTCCTATCAGGTTCTGGGCCAAAGCAATTAACACTGCATGCCATATCATGAACAAGGTTTATTTACACAAATTCTTGAAGAAAACTTCGCATGAGCTTATCACTGGTAAAAAGCCGAATGTATCATATCTCAGGGTTTTTGGTGCTCCATGCTATATCAGAGGTATGAATCATAGCTCCAAGTTTCCCATAAAGGCTCACGAAGGTTTTCTTTTAGGTTATGGTTTGAATTCTTACACTTACAGAGTGTACAACTCCCATCTTGGAAAAGTTGTAGAAACTGTAAATGTTTGATCTGATGAAACTACCGTCTCTCAAAAGGAGCAATTACCTCTTAACCTAGATGAACCACCTTTGGATGAAGTGATCAGGTCCATGGCTATTGGATATATTGTCCTGTCGAACGAAATGCTCGTCAAGGAAACAGGGATGGTGATGATCCAATGTTCCCACACATAGCCTGGGGCGCTAGAGATCAACATCCTGAAGACAATGAAGAACAGGAAAAAGAAGAACACATGAACGAAGAAAATGCTCAACCCGAAGGACAAGCTGAACCCGAAAAAAATGTTGATCCCGAAGGAGATGCTAACCCGGAAGGTGAAGCTGATCCCGAAGAAGAACCTGAGCCACAAGCTAATGAAGTAGCACTCTCTCCAGTTCGAAGAAGAGTGGATGTCGACTCAATTCTCGAAGAGATTCGTCAACCAGGTCGTCCCACTACTCGTTCACGCACTCGCTCAGCTAACTTCTGTGGTAATTTCTCGTTGTATCCATGCTAGAACCATAAAATTTGTCATCCTATCATGAACATGCTAATGGAGATATTTCTGAGATCTAGGGAAAGGAAAAAGACGTACAAGTTACAATCCTTAAAAGGATTGCAATGGTTGATTTCTTCATCATGGAGCCGTGAAGGGCTTCATTGATATAGGCAAGGGACACATACGCTTACGTGGGGTGGAAAAAGGTATGTACCCCTTTCCTAAAAGAAACAAGGATGAACTTTTTGAGGAACCATTTGAAGGGTTTTATAACTCCGACAATTATGATGGATTTTGATTCCTCTTTTTGCTTTGTGCCTAGCTCAACGGCGTAAAAGTAAGCGCTTGTTGGGAGGCAATCCAAGATGTTTTTCCTTCTGTTTTTAGCGGTCTTGATGATTGTTACTACTGTAGCAACATCATTGTATCTTTATTTTCAAGCTTTGTGCCAAGTTTAGCCTCCGATTGCAAGAAAGTTCAAAAGTTGTGACGTGTTGCCCAGAAAACATATTATGTCCCTTGACGGAAAAATTCGGCTAAAATCACCAAATCATCTTTTTGATCTGAATGTTTTTGACAACCTGCACTATACAATTAAGTTTCGTGCGTCTTTTCTGAGTTTTTTGATTTGAGTTGCAGAAGTACCCCAAAAAATTATTTACTACCTGCTGGTCTGTTTTTCACAGGTTCTGCTCTGTTTTGCGTTTTCCCAGTTTTCCAAATCTTGCACTAGTTTTTTATTTGCAAGAACTTTTTGGGAATCTTGAGAAAGAGTAGCTCTTCAAGAATATCTTTATTTCCAGTAAAGGCAGATTATTTAATTATGGGTACTAACCTCTCTAATCGGCTTATGATGAGTTGTGTATGAAGGGAGTTTTCAAGTGTGCGAGGGAAGATGATGAAAGAAGATCCGGGAGTGTGAAATGCTCAAGCTTGGGGATGCCCCCATGCACCCCCAAGAAATATCCAAGGAGACTCAAGCATCTAAGCTTGGGTATGCCCCCGTGCATCCCCTTCTCCATCAACAATTATCAGTTCGTCCTTCGTTCCTCTATATTTTTATCACTTCATCCATTATGTGCTATGCTTGGAGCGTCTTGCTCTTTACTTTTTAGTTTTCTTTAGCTTTGCTTGCTGTTCATAACAAGTTAGAATCCAGCTTTCTTTTTGTGGGAGAGAAACACGCTCCATTTCAACCTAGAACACATCATAGGATTTTCATGCTTATGTCTCTTTGTTGTGTGTGTTATTTATCTTTTTGTAGCTGCTGCCATGCTTAGCTCTTAGTTTTCATGCTTATCTTTTTAAGAGATTTTTTTAGTTTGTTGCTGGAACTCTCTTGATTCTTCATGTTTATCTTGTTTAGAGAGTTGGCTTGTTGCACTCAGTTGTGTGTCTTGACTTAAAGTAGGTAATTGAGGTTGCTATTCAATTGTAGTAGTAACTTGTAATAGTTTTGAGGTATTTTTTTAGTAAAGTTTGGAATTTTAGTGTCAAGAGCTTTAGCCTATTAGTGATAGATGTCGTATTTGAGCAATTCATGTTTATTTTTGAAAAATTACAAAAACTAGTTGAGAACTCTAGCTACTAGATAGATCACTAATCTTTGGAGGGATCGAATATTAGAGTACACTCACGTATCATGAGTCGAGGATGCGCAAGGATAACCAAACCCCCATACACTCCTCCTCGGGGTACTTGTCTCTTTGTGAACATCCTGATTAGATTGAGTGTTACCGATAATAAGTGCATGAGTTCTTCGGACTAATGTAAGTATTCGAAAGTTGACACTTCCACCACACATATTTTTCTAGCCTCTTCGGTATCATGCATTGCCCTTTTATCACCTTGAGAGTCGGCGCATACTTCGCTGGTGCATCCAAACCCTTGGCATGATACGCTCTGTCATCGTAAACCTCCTTATATCCTTCCTCAAAACAGCCACCATACCTACCTACCAAGGAATTTCCATAGCCTTTCCGAGATATATTGCCATGCAACTTCCACCTTCTCATGACTTGATCTTCATGGCATACATGATTTTGCTTGATCGATGAGACCTTGCCCTAATCATTTCTACATCACGCGCTTATCATTACATATCCTGCTACACTGGCAGAGGCATACATTTGCATACATCATGATAGCTTCATCTTCTTTATGCGGAGTACTTTTGCAAAGTGTGAAAGATCTTCTATACTTCTTGTAATATATAGAGTGTTGCCCCTAAAGTGAGGAAAAGATCCCAAAGAGGACAAATTAAAAGATCCCAAAGAGGAAAAATGAGAGTTAAATAGAAAGAGCAATTGAGGCCACAAAAAATACAAAAAATAGTAAAAAGGAGAAAAAGAAAAAAAAGAGAGAACGGGGCACACTACTACTCCTTTTGAGAGATCCACAATCGTACTCCCTCTTATGTCATGTACTCCATAGATATCATCAGCCATGCATATAGCTATGTGGGGACCTTTACACTATAGAACTTGGCTTGTATATTCCAATGATCATCCTCCTCAAATGAGCTCTAGGTCGTCTAGAGCAAGCAAGTTGGATGCACCCCCACTAGTTCCTTTGGAGATCTTTCCATATCTCACATGTGCACCCATTTCATGGCAATCCCTACTCCTCACATCATATCTATCATTTGGCTTTCTCTCTCCTATGATTGTCCTCATTGATGTGAGACTTTCACACCTTTTTGTCTTCCTCCTCCATCATTTATCTCTTTTCCATCCTAAGTGTCAACTTTCTTGCTTACCCTCATCCATTGCATGAGTGCTCAAAAATTCGAAAGGGAGTGGATCAGTTTGACTTGTACCTGGCTAGTGGTCTGGGGACTAGTCAGGATAAGATTCCAAAGAAGACCAAGTGTGAAACTTTAGTAGATTGAGTTCTCAACTAAAATAAATAGTATGTTTTTTGTCTCTTGTAATCCCATCTCTCACTTCTTGCACACAAACACCATTTGGAGACATTCGAGTCACAGACAGCGAGAGCTCTTGCACCTTTATGTTCTTATGTTGCTTGTTTCAATGCTAATATAGACTCTCTTGTTATGACTTTATTTGCATTACATGCCTTGCTTGACTTACTTAAATGTTCTTTTATGGTTGGTAGCATGTCACCATAGAAATTATGCTTGTTATCATTTACCTACTCGAGGACGAGCAGGAATTCAGCTTGGGGACGTTGATACGTCCCAAACGTATCTATAATTTTTTATTTCTCCATGCATGTTTTGGGTGATATTGTTATGCTTGTGATGCACTTTCCTACACTTTTCATCATATTTGGACTAACCTATTAACTCAGTGCACCCCAGTGCCAATTTCTATTTTCTGTTGTTTTTTTATTTCAGGTTTTCACATTACTTAAAGGGTCCGAAAAATTTCTGGAAAAATATATAAGAAATCAGCGATGCGGAAGCTTCCAGTTTCCCGAAGGGAGGCCCCACCTGGTGACCAGACGGCTAGATGGTGCGTCCTAGGGTGGGTCGCGTCGGGAGGCCGCCTGGAATCCCTGGTGGCCCCCTGGCTGCCCCCCTTCGCCTATATTTTCCTCTCGTACCGAAACCCCCGAGGACATAACCCTTTTTCGTGATCTCGCCTCTGTTCTGCCGCCGCGCTTCCAAGATCGGGAGCACCAAAATACCTCTTCCCGGCACCCTGCCGGAGGGAGGATCGACCTCCGAGTGCAAGGATTGCATACTTTACGCAAATTTCTTCTAATGCAGTTGTCTGTTGCTTTGGGTTTACACTTTGGGTGGGGCTCTCAACTTAATACCAGCGAGATGTTCTGGATAGATATCTCAAGGTGGATGATTAGTGAGTAGATGCACATGGATTTCAGTCTACTTTTCTTGGCGTACTGCCCATGCTTTTGAGCCTCTTCCTTTCTTTTGTAGCATAGGTAGCATTGCGGTGCGTATTTAATCCTGTCAGTTTCCCAGCTGTAATTTGTTCACCTCGCATAGCCGTTTATCTTCTTTTGGGAGAGAGACATCACTAGTGAACTTCATGGGACCCCTGTCCATATTTCCATCACTATTTACACCCTCAATTTACTTACTGTTTTACTATCGTTGCATTTATCACTACAATATACCCTTGCGTTTGACCCTTTGTAAACAACAAGGCCGAAGAGATTGACAACCTCTCTGTACTCATTGGGAGCAAAGTTTTTTGTATTTTTGTGCAGGTCCAGGTAAAGTAAGCAACCTCGGTTATGAACGGTGCCATTGTTCACTTCACCACCTAGTTTTCGTTGTTGGAGTCGTACTGGTTCGAACTAAACCTTGGTAGCTTTGGCCAATGGAAATTACCGCTAAGCTACATCTCAATCTTCCACTTGGGGTAGCCAACGAGGAGCAGTAATTCAGTGCCATCACGAGCACGCCTTGGGATCGGCTTGACGTTTGTGACATCTCTCTCATATATAGAGTAGCTATCACCACCTCCTCGACCTTGAACTCCTTCATCTGACGATGAGTCGAAGGAGCCAGAGCTAGTGATGGTTCTTTTGCTCCGGTTAGTTTCAGCAGGAGAGCGAGGAGAGATGTCTTCTTCTTCTGAGTTGGCTTCACTAGTGCTCTTGGTGAAACAATCCAGGCAGTCGCCATGGGCATTGAAAGGTCTCACCAAGAGGGAATTTTTACCATTAAACCTGCAACATAGGCAATCTCCCCTCGCAGATCGTACCAACGAGCAAAGGTTTTCCATCCTTTCCCCAACGAACATCGAAACCTCCTCAAACTCCATTTCCACCCGGATGGAGCCATATGGGCACCCATCAACGCGCAAGAACAAGCCTGGGGGCTTGATATCCTCCATGGAAATGGAAAAGGAAGGAGGAAGCTCGATGCGACGATGAATGCAGAGCGAATGTTTACCACGAAATCATGGTTGGGGCGGTCAGATCGCGGACACCACCCACAATTTCTTCATGACCACCGCGGCCACGACCAACACGGCCGCCGCAA
Organism: Bromus sterilis; assembly: GCA_950022295.1. NCBI lineage: Eukaryota > Viridiplantae > Streptophyta > Magnoliopsida > Poales > Poaceae > Bromus > Bromus sterilis. The sequence continues at coordinate 180,449,606 of OX465595.1, forward strand.
CCACGGCCGCGGCCATGACGACCCCTGGCACCATGGCACGTGCTAGGCCATGTCTCTTCAATTTCACGGAGGCGAAGCTTGGGAGCCATGACAGTGGGCGTAGGGAAGAATGAAGATGAAGAAGATGAAAAGGGAAGGAGATGTGTAGATGAATCGTGCTTATGCCCCGGTTTAAATAGACTAAAGTTAGGGGTAAAACCGTAAAATTCATATACGGTGGTGGTAAAAGATTCCCACGTCAGCCTTTAAAGCACGGGTCTCATCGGTTCCCCATGCGATGGGACTTAACGATGACGCCTCGATAACCACGGGGTCGTGGATTGTGTTCACACATTGAAGGTATTTATTAAAATTGATACATCTTCTACATTGACGGAAGCAAAGGACGCGGAGGACGCTGACTCAGTGGATTGTTGGGTCTGACGATAAGTTTTTTTCCAAATAAGATTTCCCTAGAGCCGGCCCCATGCTAATCTTGGGGCTACTGTCGGGGGGATGATTTTGTTGGATATATGCTCTAGATGCAAATAATATATGATTATTCCAATATATCTAAGCAAGTTCTTAACCAGTTTCACACCGTGCTAGAACTGTATCAGTGAAACAATGATACAGGTGTGGTATAGAAACACCCAACGTTCCTAGTTAGCCTCTATATCAATAACTAGTTCATCGTCAACATGACGATCGTTGTTTCGCGATCATGAAAAATTAAGTCTATTACTATGAGGTCACCTCACAGGATGAGTGACGTGATTAACATTAGCCAACAAAAGATATACAACATGATCAAACTTATGAAGGTTCAGTGTTATAGTTACGGAACGTAGTAGATCGTTCCTTTGACCGTGAGTACTAGCATAATTTCTATTTTCTTGGATGCTTTGACTTACATCCCACCGCCTGACTGAAGTATGCTATCCATAATGGTTGTATCTTGGGTATTCCGTTGATATATCTTGAGGAGTATTGTTACAAGAGCGGGATTTGTCAATCCATGTGATGGATAGATACTTAGGGCCCACTCGGTGAGATTCCATCCATAAAGATGCGCAACATGTGACTAGGTCACGGGGTGAATATCACAAAACGAGGGAATAAAGCTTCGTCGGTAACGAGGTTGAACCAGACATAGGATGTCATTGATCGAATCTCGGACTAATCCAGTATCGATGATAAAGGGAATGTTATACAACGTAAGGTCCAATCGATTTTGATATCCGGAATGCATAGGGGTCATTATGGGCATCCAGGTCTCGTTGATGATCATTGACTGCAGCCTCATCTCGGTCATGAATGGAGTGTTCTCGGACCATAAGGTAACACACTTAAGGGCTCGATGCAATCGGAGACCTTTTAGGAACTACCGGAGTTACCGGAGATATAAGAGAGAACTCCAAAATCGTTTCGGAGGGGAGACGAAAAAGTTCCGAGGTTCCGAATTGTTCGTAAAGTTATTTGGATACGTTTTATTATTTCATTAAATGAATTAAATATTAAAATATAATTTAATTAATTAAATGGAATAAAGTTTCTTTTATTTTTCTTTAGAAGAAAGAAACAGAAAAAGAAAAAGGAAAGAAAAAGGAAAAGGAAAAAAAAGGTGGGAGTGGGCGCCATGGGCTAAGGCCCATATGGGCCACTTGCCACTTGGCCATGTGGTGGTGGCCGCCCAAAGCCACAACGCCCACGGCCACATGCATGGCCGGCTATATGCTAGGTGCGTGGCTAGCACTTGTGGTTTAGTACCACATCGCCTAGCTACGTACCTGCGTACCCCCTTTTTTCCTATATATAGATATGGAGGGTGCCCCGTTTTTCAACACATAAAATTGCAAGAAAAATACAGATAAATTCTGTTGATCTCTCTTTCCCTGTTTTATCCTTCCTTGAGGGGACCCCCCTTGTATGGAGGCTACACTTGGTTGGAGATGTCTCCACTATACACACGTTGTCGTGCTGCTGAAACTCCGGTTCCGGATGTCTATTTCTGTGCTACACGTGTGGCACTACACCCATCCGGGTGCTAACACAACCAGAGGGCTGTTAACTTTGTTCGATTACACCAGCCACGTTTGCGGAAACGTTTCCCGCGCAACGGACTAGACCCCGAGGTATGTTATTCCGCACTCCTTTCCGTTATGGAAATACGGCTAGCTAGATCTTGGGTTATTACAAACGCTAGTTAAGAAAAAACTGTGTTTTCCACTGCGAACCCCAACAGTGGTATCAGAGCTAGGTCTATGCTTAGTATTACTTACAGATAGAACACATCGGGGATGTGGGCGTTGATTGTATGATTGTTACCCTCCCACGTGTACTTGTTCACATCTGCGACATCATTTGATGAAGCGGCCCCCCGACCGAACTTACGCGTACTCTTACGCGAGACTGGTTCCACGCTTGACATGCAGCTTGTACCGTATAATGTGGCTCTGGGGGGTATCTGTCTCTCTACTTTAGCGGATGTGGCATTTGCAACGGAGGGCCCCGTACGGGGTGTAATAGAGACAATCGTATAGTCAGCGTTGTGGTTGACTCGTAGGTTAAAACCTGTTTAACTATGAAAGCCCTAGCAGCCACGTAAAACATGCAATATAAAACTAGAGTGTCTAAACTTTATGTTGCTAAGTGTGAGCTATCGTTTGTTTAATTGTGATGTAGTGATAGCTTTGCTATGTGTTACTAGAAAGTAATAAACTTCACCATGATAAAGAAAAATCAAATGTAGTCACTGTAGACTTAGTGCCACCATGGAAAAATATCTTAAAACTTGCTAGTATAGGATACACGACGGTAGCATGTGATAAGATGATCCCTTAACAAATACCAAACAGAAGTATTCTACCAAAGTGTGCACCACCTGGAATGTTCTCCCATATGGCCGACATTCCGTACATATCGGGTGTCACACATATTAAATGGCTTTCGCATGAGGGTGGGTTCAGAAAGCCTAGCATATGCAGATATGGCCTTGCTGAGCAGCATATAACACTAATGTCAATTTGGCGAGCCTAGCATATGAAGATATGTCCTCGAAATACTAGAGATCGAAAAATCAAGCATGAGTCACATGCCTGATGTGATCGCACAAGTTGTTTTCTACCTTTGAAACTGATCCGTCGGTCGTGTGATATTCGAGGGCAGACAGTGAATTTGGATCATGTAATCACTAAAACTTCTTATGGATGATTGTTTTAGTGCGAGATCATTTATAATATGATTATATGAACTCATTGTTGTGAACTAGTCTTAATTGTGTTCCTTGCAATTATGTTTGTAGAAAATAAATGAACTAGAGCAACGTGAATTATCTTTCTTCATGGAAGGTGAAAGACTTAGAGTAGATGGCTGAAACTTTGCTGACTGGTACTCACGCCTTAGGATTTCGCTCAAGAGAGAAAACATCATGTTCGCAATACAAATGCATATGGAAGAACATACGGACAATGATGTTGGAAACCAGGAGATACTTGATCACTATGCTCGCCGACATAAGTGCTTCGTAGTCAGGAATGTCATGATTTTCAGCATGTCAGAGGATTTGAGCATTCAGTTTCAGGACACTGACTCTTATGACATGATGGACGAGGCTAAACACAATGTTCATACATGAATTTAGAGTGACCATATTGGAGTTAGAAAGCAAGTTTCTATCTACAAAGATGGAAGAACTCACTAGCCTGAGTGACCACTTAGAAAGGATGCATCAGATGTACCTCACTCTGGTGGAGGACTATGAATATTGTACAATGAACGAGTCTACCAAAGAAGAGTTTGCGATAAACAATTTATTGCACTCACTTACACCGAGTTATGGTGATTATGTTCATAGCTATGTCGGGAGAGGATTCTCCGGAATTTCATGATTGATCTCTTGGCCACGGACATTGCACCTATCGAGATGCAGAAGTTGTGGATGGAGAAGGTATATACTTGATATACTTTATAAATGTTTGTTCCCTTTATACAACACTTGTAGTCAATGAGTATTTGATACTTATTCTGTTTTATGAAAACAGGACCTGTCGTTGCATGGACGGGAAGAGGTGGAATCAAGGATTGATGGCAACCAAGACAGTTGATGGCCAGCATGGATTCCACCGGGACATCTATCATAGGAGATACTTAGAATATTAGATAAATCTTATGTAATCATTATAGTATGAACACTTAGTTGAGTGTCTTGCATCTCGCGAGACAAAGTTATTCATGTAATGAGACAAGTCAGTTGTTCTGGTAAAATGAATAAAGTGTGCTTATACTTTGATTATGTCTTGATTTATATTATGATAGAAAGAATTTATAATACTGTTATTATTGTCAAGTGATATTCAATGTTTAATGATAAAGTTGTCTTGAATAGAACAAGTCAAAAGTCATGATTAGATTTAATTGCATAAGGTTATTTCATAACTGATGAAGTCATTAAATATATGATCTATTAACTTGTGCATTTATCATCAGATGATAGTCATAACTTGATTGCATGAGATGGATTACATACACGATCTATGACCCTCTGCATTAAACATGACCATGAAAAAGTTCTAGCAAGTAGAACTTGTGCCAATCATTATACATAAATGATGTACTAAATGGGCACGTGTGTTATCATTAACTACTTCATGTCATTAATTGAACATTATATTCAATTGAGATCATAAAACTGAGATTCAGGAATCACAATGTGAAGTAGAATATAAGGATACAAATCACTACGCTATGATCTAAGTGATAAGTATTAAAATTGACATAATGGGAGACTTGTGGAAATTGTACCACAAATTAAGATGGAAGTTTAAAGTGCTAGACTACTTAAACCATTCATAGTCATACTAAACTGTAGTATGGTCTAAATGTTTTTCCCCTTGCACTACTAAAAATTATTATCGAACAAGGTTGTTTAATTCATTAAGTTAAACACCCACTTCATGAATTAGGAAACCATCCGGAATCTAATGAGACAAGATAGATCCATAAATGATGGTGTTAGAAAGTTTCTAAAGAAATAATTTCTTTGGATTAAAATTACAAGTAATTGAAATTACACATTCTCCCCGAATAGCAAAACTTGTATTCTCAATTGGTAATGCGAGAAGAAGGTTCTTGACACAGACCAGGGTACTAGACCTTGCCTTCGTAATATCAAAGTATTGCAACGGAAGCATGTTCCGTTGTAACAACATTGGAAAAGAAGGGAATATGCCATAGATGATAATCATGGTATATGAGTTGAAGCCTTTGTTTAATTTAGAAGGTTGTCATGAATACGTTCTCTACAGAACAATAATCATGAGTCTTCTTAATGAAACAAAAGGAATAAAATTGCTTGAGATACAAAGGAATGATGGTAGCCTAGAACACGAGGAGAAATGAAATAATATTGAGTTGCATATAGGATGTCTCACATCCTGTGAATAAAAACAGTTTTTTCATATTCCCGATAAACTGGAAAATTATTGAGAATAATGTAAAGGACATAAGGCATTATTTGGCTCATAAAACTGTTATGACCAAAGTTCAATAATGATTGACTACGGAAACGTAGGAAAGCTTTAATCAATAAAATATTTCATTTACAAAACAATTAGGCCATAGTCTGGAATTTCATCTCATTCAATCTTTGGATTTTAAAGAGAATTGCAATAGGCATGACGAAATTCTATTTCGTTAAAGGATGGACTATAGTACCTCAAAACAGGAAACCCTCAACTTTGATTGGATCAAGTGATTTTGTAATGAACAAAATATTGAGTGGGCCTGCAGTTTCATGAAACTGAGTGGGAGCTTTGAAGACTTCCAAGAAACTTGGAATGCATAGGGCATTTTCTGAGTGGGAGCTTTGAGAGAATTATTGTTATGTAAGACATAAGAATAAAGACGTTAACTTGATGAAAGTTGGACCACAAATATATAAGTATATGATAGATATATTTGAGTGGGAGCATGATCATTATCTCAAACATTTATGCATTGATATGTGTGAATAATGATCTCGTGTATATATATATATTGGCATGCATTGTTTTGTGTATATGGAGAATCGTCTCATATACATATATGCATTATGATATATATATATATATAGAGAGAGAGAGAGCATAAGGCAGATAATAGCACGATTACAAGAATCTTCTTTTATGTGAAGTACTAACACGTTACACGGTGAAATATATAATGATAGATTAAGATACGGATAATGAACCAAAGTAAAGGTTGGAATAATGTTCTAGACAAGAAACAGGTTCTTCTAGCTAGAAATTATATAACGGATGAAAATCCAAATATCATAAGAAATGTCTTTATGGAAGAATAGAGATGCACCATGTACTTGGACATGTGATCTTATATGCTCTTGACATATGATTCTACCATAAAACAAGTGTTGTGAATCCAACAACGGAATGACTCAAAAGGTTCTTGAAAGAAGTACATATTCCAATGTGCTTTAGGAGTAAAACACAGAATCTGAATAATGTCCATGCATTCAGTATATGAGGAATACTGAGGACAATGCTCTACATTATAGAAAGGATAATAGACTTGAATGTAATGCAAGATGACAATTGCAAGAAATATTATGGGACTATATAAAATTAGAGACATCACCAAAGATATGAAAGAAATGTGAGCAAGGTTCACGATTCGAAATACTACAAACATAATACCACTTAAGAAAGTAGACGTATGGATAAAGTTTAGCGTAAGAAGATTAGACTTCTGGTTGAGTATATTTCCCAGTATATATGACCATGGATAAGTCTTCTGAAGACTGAACCAAAAGGTCATTTGAGGATACTGTGAAATAATAGTCTCACTCTCCCGCAAAAGGTATATCCAATCTTTATATGGTAATGGGTGGCATGTCAAACTAGTTGACCAACACAAGTTGCAAAGGAAACATATGAATCTGAATCAGTGCATATCGTTGATGAAACCTCTTCCACGAGAAAGCATGAACAATGAACACTTATGCGATAAGATGACTATGATCGAGAAAATGCCGCTAGATTATTAACACTCTAGTTCAACTGGGAGACTGTTGGATATATGCTCTAGAGGCAAATAATATGATCAAACTTATGAAGTTTCAGTGTTGTAATTACAGAACGTAGTTTACCATTCCTTTGACCGTGAGTACTTGCATAATTTCTATCTTCTCGGATGCTTTGACTTACATCCCACCACCTGACTAAAATATGCTGGTCATAACGATTGTATCTTGGGTATTCCGTTGAGATATGTGGAGGGGTATTGTTACAAGAGCGGGATTTGTCAATCCATGTGATTGATAGATACTCAGGGCCCACTCGGTGAGATTCCATCCATAAAGCTGCGCAGCGTGTGACTAGGTCACGGGGGTGAATATCACGGAAGGAGTGAATAAGGCTTTTTCGATAACGAAAGTTTGAACCAGACATAGGATGTCATTGATCGAATCTCGGACTAATCCAGTATCGATGACAAAGGGAATTCTATACGACGTAAGGTCCAATCGATTTTGATATCCGGAATTCACAGGGGTCATTATGGGCATCCAGGTCTCGCTGAAGATCGTTGACCACAACCTTTTCTCGGTCATGACTTGTGTGTTCTCGGTCCTTAGGGTAACAAGCGTAAGGGCTCGTTGTAATCGGAGACCTTTTCAGAACTACCGGAGTTACCGGAGATATAAGAGAGAACTCCAAAATCGTTTTGGAGGGGAGACGGAAAAGTTCCGAGGTTCCGAATTGTTCGTAAAGTTATTTGGATATGTTTTATTATTTAATTAAATTAATTAAATATTAAAATATAATTTAATTAATTAAATGGAATAAAGTTTCTTTTATTTTTCTTTAAAAGAAAGAAACAGAAAAAGGAAAATAAAAGAAAAAGGAAAAAGAAAAAAAAGCTGGGAGTGGGCGCCATGGGCTAAGGCCCATATGGGCCCCTTGCCACTTGGTCATGTGGGGGTGGCCGCCCAAAGCCACCACGCCCACGTCCACATGCATGGCCGGCCATATGCTAGGTGCGTGGCTAGCACTTGTGGTTTAGTACCACCTCGCCTAGCTACGTACCTGCGTACCCCCTTTTTCCTATATATAGATATGGAGGGTGCCCCTTTTTTCAACACAGAAAATTTTAAGAATTATAAAAATAAATTATGTTGATCTATCTTTCCCTACTTTATCCTTTCTTGAGCTGACTCCCCTTGTATGGAGGCTCAATATCAGCCCACCCGCGGCACCGCCGACTGTGCTAACATGAAGTCCAAAACTTGGCGGGTAAGATTAGATAGAATAGGAAAGCCTCCTTGTAAACCTAGATGGACTCCACGGGAGATCTAGCCTAGTATATAAAGGATGGGAGAGGGGACGCCTAGGTCATCCAATACTTATTATAATACCTGTGGCCTGAACAATCTTGCCGGAACCTCCACTTTAATCGCTTACACCGTATAATACATCGAGAAGGAAGTAGGGGTTTTACCGATCAAGGGCCCTGAACCTAGGTCAATCCTTGTCTCCTGTTAGCCGACGAGATAACCAACCTTGCACGCCTCCCCCTTCAATCAACCCAGGGTACCTAACCATGGAATTTGCCGTGATCACACCAAGTCACTCCTGCTCACCCTTTGACTTCAATTCCACCACTCAACGGCTCAATAGCTCCACCTTTCCAACTCAGAGGGTGACATCCCGTGCTCCCAAGACGGGCACCTAGTTGCCCACGCGACAGGATCGAATGGCGTCAGCCCGTACTGCTGACCAATAGATGTTTCGTCGTTCACATAAAACCACTTCTTCCTCCAAACTTGAACGGAGTCTAGCTTCTCCAAGTCAAAATAAGTATATTTTTCCTTGATGGAAATCGTAATTCCCCCAAGGGGATATTCCCCACAAAACATTTTCACATTGAAAAGATACTTCCAGAGCCCCCAATGTGGGTACACCCCCAGGAAACACTCGCATAACATGATGAAACATGCTATATGGAGGATCCCATTGGGGGTGAGATCATGAAGTTGTGCCTGATAGGAAAACAACAACCCGCAGTCGCCGCCTCCTTCTGGGCAGCCTTCGCAGCCCTCGTGTTTTCTGCTGGCTTGGACATGGTGTCGCACGCAGGAAGAACAGAGCAAGGCACAAGAGTGAAAGGAACAGGAGAATGACAGGACAGAAGCGCTATGGCAAGAGCAGGGTAAAATCCCAATTTACTGTTGGCCTCCATATATATACAGCAGAGCGGAGCCGCACCCTCCGTTCACACCGGATATCGAATCGACAGGGCACGATCTCCCGCCCCACACGTGGCGCGTAAATCTCAATCGGCGTAGGAACCACGCCACCCATTACACAAAAAAGTGAGGCACCATGATCACACCTCACAAAATTACCGCACCATGACGAGTCAAATCAGCTCTGACTGCAGCGCACAATTGTTCACAGCTGTCAAAGACAAGTGTGACGTCCCATCTCCACAGAAGCATCACAAGCACGCCATACACAACAAAGTCAAATTGACCACGACAATGACATCCTTACTACTGGACCTTTCTTTTCATTTCCTAACCATTTTCATAGAACTTTCATCAAATAAACTCCCATCGGGAGCGCACTATTTTCTTCTAGACAAAAAACAGGTAAATGCACCTTACAAGAGGTTCGATTGCTAACTCGTCCTCGCGTATCATTCAAATACTACCCAACGGAAATTAGAGTCCCTAGTCGTAGATGAAAAGCACTGAAGACAAACCTAAGCAATCACTTAACGGGTCCGTCGAGTGCCCACCTACGGTTATTTCTAGGAGATCCTCCACACGAGATCAATTACTACAAAATGTTCACTTGATAGTTCTCCGAGTAAATACATCATTATGGCACTCTCCCTTAACTTTGATCCAGGCTGCAAACAAGCACGCTGGAAGCCACCTCCGCCAACGTGTAGGTAAGACCCCGCTGATCCGTCGGCCGGGACGGGACTTTCCACAGCGCGACTTCTCTCCTGTTTTACCACACCCAAGTTGTGAAGAAAATCCTAACGGACGTGTTGGGTCACTGACTTCCATTCGCCGGTAGTATTGATTCTGTAAACCCTCCGCGACATGAATCCTACTGACACCAGACTTGCCAAGATCGAGTCACATGAATCAAGCTTGATTAGACTATTGAGTTATTTACCGCTAGTGCAATTCACTGGAGCTCGATCCGTCGAGTGCCTCGGGACCTTTAGTTGAACATCCCTCATAGCTCACAAAGTCATCATATGAGCGGTGTTCGTACAAGCGCACTTTTGGCCATATAATGCCGGTATGATGACACACACTTATAGATATTGCAGATTGGAGTCCCTACACGACCCTTCGAGACCCCCAGGTACTACGAGATCCTTGGGTGACTTCTTAGTTTTGTCTTCAGTGCTGATGAGATCCCTGAGTGACTGCTTGGGTAAATCCATGTCTCTTATTCGCAAATGAGACCACCAACTACGCAATACTTCCCCTTCAATCAACCAAGGGTACCTAACCATGGGATTTTCCGATGTCCACCCTCATTAGTTGCATTCATATATATATTTTTGCATTGAGATTTGTTATATCACATCATTGTTGATATTATCAATCATGATAAATAAGTTGTTCGCTAAGCTTTGCTAGATCAAACATCTTCCTTTGTGTTAGCATCTTCACTTCATCATTAAGAATATACTCTTTCAAAAAAACTTCAATCATGATCTCACTATAAATGCAAATGGAAGAACAAAGTTAAAAATTATTAGTTGTTCTCTGACCAAGAACATGTTTGCCATGATTTAATGAGTTCTCATTAGCTTTACTTTTTATTATAATTGATATAATTCTTTCATGCGGAGCCTTATGAGAGAAGGTTGCTGTTGAGAATTCTTTGGTTTAGTGGAAAGAATATTATGCTTCTTGTATGTATTCTTCTTTATCGACACTTACCTCTCTAAACTTGTGGTCATGTTTACCGAGCTCAGTTTTTGCTTGGGGACAAGAGAGGTCTAAGCTTGGGGGAGTTGATACGTCCAAAATGCATCACTTTTCTATATCATAATACACCACTATTCATTGATATATTTCATATTATGATGCATATCTCATGGTGTTTTTTGCTTGTTTTACACAGTTTACAACTTTCGGTGCCAAGACAGCAGAACCAGGAATCAACCAGAAAAAGTGCATATAGAGATGGCATATCTACACAACTTCAAATGACATGAATATTTACTTGAAGTATTTTTGGAGCAAATACTGAAGACACGCAGAAGGAGCCCCAGAGTGGGGCCCCAGGTGTCCAGGCGACCTTGTCGCGTGTCCTCTGTTGGGATACGGGGCAAAAAAAATAAACTTTCCAACCTACGATACCCGAACCCAAGATCTATGCTATCGCGATGTAAAGTAACGTAGGGAAACGGTGTTCATACATGTGAAGACCGAAAGAGGGAAACGTTCTACGGACGTGATTGCACTACAAGAAAATCAGCCCGTAGAGACGTGCAATTTCATAGCTAGAGACATCTTATTTCGTATCTATGCAACCATAGAGTCGATTTAGTACAGCGTCTTTGGAGCGTCTTCTCACGCATCGTCTCAAAACATGTAGAGACGATGGCTAAGCGTGTCTACATGGCATGAGACGCTATATTGGGACGTTCAAAGTCGTCCCTAGATTTGTAGAGACGTTTTGCTAGATGCGCTCATACGCGTCTCTACTCACATGAAGACATTCCGTTCATCATGGGCCCATGCTTATACACGCTATGTAGAGACATCATATACGTCTCTAAATATTCATACAATTTTTTGTAATTATGAAATATTTTACTTTAAACATTACTGGGTATATTTTGATATTTTTATCAATTCAAATCTAGTTACTTCAATGCCAATGCATATGCAAAATGATCAATAAATATAATTATATACATACAGACATCCACCAATATCACCAATTGAATTCATAATCAACAAATATTATTATATAAAGGGCATCCACAAACATCACTTCGTGCAGTCACAAACATCCCATTTACTAATGAGTGGGAAAGAAAACCTTGAGTTCACAACATAACTTGAGAAAAGATCTTATAAAGTAGAACTAAATTTCCTTCAAAAGTAAAGTCTATGCATGATCTATAATGTTTTCTAATGAATAATTCTTCAATAGTTGCTCCTGCTCCTTGGTGCACTCATCTTCTACATCTTCAGCAACCTGAAAAAGAAAGATAATAGTGAAAATTTAGAACATAAACTTTACAAATGGTGTAAGAAGAAACACATAATTTTGCCTCTTTGCACACTCGGTGTTCTTTGGGCATAATTTCTATGAAGAAACACATCTAGTCAGTACTAATGTCACATAACAAGTTGTGTATACCAGATTAAGTATTGAGAATAAAACATATAACCATGTGTGTATCCTAGCACCAAAACCCAACAAGAGTATCCCACTGATGTTCATTGACACCTTTCGGAACACCTGCTATGATTTCATCCAAAGACCTATTGCCATGATTGAAATGTTTTTTCTTTAAATAGACTTATACGCTCTCCATTTTTTTGCTAATAGTCAACAGGATACAGTCTCGTGTAAGTTGTCTCGTCTCAATAGGATAGATAATTTTTCCTTCAAGAATAGAAATTGATGGTTAGTATGTACAGTCTTCAACAACATTTTTTTACCTCCACATCTGTGATCATGTGACCATGTTTTTGCAGAAACAATTCATTGTCCCATCTTGGAATATGCAATGGTGAAAATTTTGAGTTATCTTCTAGCCAGCGAAGATGATGACCAAGAATTGCCGCTGACTTTCCATTTGGAAGACCGCTTCCATCAGTCTCCACAATTATCTTTCCCCCGCGTAAGTAAAGCATGTGAGATCCAATAGAAACCTAACAAAAACTACAAGAAAACTGCAAAAATATTAAGTGGATCTAGCACATATAGATCGCCTTATTTGTAGAGAGCCAAATCTACTAATCATACTGCTTTTTAAATGAGTTAGTCTTATTTGCAGAGAGCCAAGTCTAGTATCAGACTGCTTTTTATACCTAACAGGAATTTGATCTGGCACATATAAACTGCAAACCTTATCATATCATTGCTGCTTTTTAAATGAGTTGGTCAATACATCAGAATATCAGTTACTATGGAAAGAAACCAAAATGAATCGTTCTAAGAAATGTTCATTTCTGTAATTGTAACTGTAACTAGCAGAGTGACATGCAGCGGCTTGCAAGGCAGCGATGGACAAGGTATTTTGAGGTTTTCTCCTTCATAAACTTCACCACATCTAATAAAAATCTGCCCCCACCACTAGATAGAAGGAAACATAAAAATTAGGACATTAAAAATTATGATTACCTCTTGAAACTAAGTCAAGGTTCCTGAACATAAATTTTATCATTAATGTAAATTAACATGGTCATACTTTTCACACCCGAGCAATAACGCATGGGGTAGTTACTCAGAATTTTGCATTTGCAGAAAAAGCAGAACATATGATTTATCCTGCCAAATATATGTTAATCAACTTAACTTTGATTTGTCAAGAAAATTCTTAGCTATAGCTGAATAGGCAAATCTCTGATTTGGTTCGCAGAATCATAACAATATGAAATAATACTACCTGGTTCACAGAATCATGATAATATGAAATAAGACTACCCTCTAATAGGCTGTCTCCATCACAGATTTGATTCCGGACCCAAGGGTGGCATCGATACTTTCAAGACAATGATTAGAAATTAGGATGAAAATTCACAAAACACTTCGAATGCATGCCTACATGAAGAAAGTAAGGAGACGGATAGAAACTTGAGATGCATAATCAAGGAGGCCACTTTTATTGATTTAATGGTAAAACTATATGAGATTTGGGATTGGGATCACCTGCTTGCTGTGTCCGAGGCTGAAGATGCTGGATGGAGGACGACGGAGGCACGCGCTTCCAACAACCAAGGTTGCCGATGGAGCAGAACGGGAGTCGGCGGTGGGCGGATCTTTGGGGCGCGGCTGCCGCCGGGAGGGGTTGGCTTCAAGTCATCTCAGATTGGAATCGGAGGTTGAAGAATTGGGGATGTGGGGATATGGCGGCGTAAGGAAAATATCCAGGGTGGAGGATTATATGGAGTGAAAAAAATTTGACAGGCGCGGGAAGGTTACGCGGTAAAGAAAATGATTTTGGAGCTCGAAATTTCATTAGACGAAAATAATTTTGGTGGCACCAAGCAACCATATACGAAAATAAAATATAACTAATAAATATGTATTATTTTATTTATTCACGCAATTTTTTTGCTACATCTGGCGCAGATCGGCTGGACATGAACGACTCCAATGCTGGAGACAATGTAGCCATGCGTTGGAATCAGTCGACGTTGGGGCAGCGGGAGGCGGTTCATCGTGGGCTTGGAAGTGTATGTCTTGGGCGATGAATTAGTTCGGGAATTAAGCGGTGGGGCGACACTCGAGAGAAGCACCTGTGCAGCCTCTGGCGGTGACGAAAGAGTGTCCGGCAACGGCGTCGGGTGGCAGGAGAGGTTGTGCTGGGAGGAGGCGATGGTCGTCGGGGGAGCTCTAACCGGGGGGTAGTGCCTTCGAGCGGTGGGAGCGCAAAGTCGGGAGACGCAGGGGTACGGGCTAGTGTGGAGGGGTGGCGGCGTGAGAGATTTGGTTGGGGAAGCGGCGGGCCGCGATAGGTGCTACCCTTTTTTTTTGAGAATTAGATGTGTGCCTTTGAGGATGATTAGAAAGTTTTTTTAATAACACGTTTTTATTTAATAAGAAAATATTAGCACAACTACCTTTAATAGCAATTTGAGTGGTTTTTTAAGATTATTCAAAGCATTTTCAAGTTCACTAATAGAGAGGCGTACTAAAACATCTCATAAATCGTCTATAAAATAACATATTAATTTCTTAGACGGATAATTATATAGGAATATTGTGGCGCTCCGTAAACATCTTAAGAAGCGTCTTTAGCTCGCTAGTGTTTATGAATATAGAGACGAATACAAATAGTGTCTCATAAAAAGCGACTATACATGGTTATTTTCTTGTAGTGTTGGCGTAGAATCTGAACCTACGAGCTCCCTGTCATATAGAAGACCATCGGCGATGAAGAGTCGTTGATACCTCCAGGAATGAAGTAGCACCACAAGTGTAGTGCTTCGGGGAGATTACACACGTATAGTGCAACCGATGTTCCCTCCGGGCTCCGAACCAGGCGAGCAGCGGAAAGAGGACGAATTCGAATCCTGACTCCGACAGAGGGACGGCGTGCTTTGGTGGAGAACTCCCAACTAGGTGCAAACTCCAAACAAGGGTATTCCGCTCGAGGTAGGAGAAAGAGAGAGAGATAAACTCAATGTTGTATGGAAAAAGGGGGGTATACCCATCCTTATATAGGGCAAGGGGGTGTGATCCTACTCCCCTCCCCCATGTGGGACTAAACCCCCAAGGGGGGAGGTGCGTCGGCCAAGGGGGGGATGGGCCCCACCATTGGCGCCAAGCCCAAGGGGGAACCCCCTCCTCCCCTAATGGGCCCCATTTGGCCCATTAGCGATTTTTTTCATTATTTTAATTAATTTAAATGTATGTTAATATTTAAATCAGATAATTAAATAATAAAACATTATTAAATATAATTAAACTTTATTTTTTACCTTTCAAAATATCCATAACAACTTTTGGCACTTCCCGGAACAATTCAGGTGCTCTCTTCTTTTTCACCATTGATCCCGAATCAATCCTAATGCATCGGTTGCCCCTTAAGTGTGACACTCTACGGCCGGGAAACAGTAGACATGATTAATACATTCTTATCGATCAATGGCTAATCAATTGGACTTGTTTACAATCCTTAATAGGCCCTACGCTTCCATCGAATGAACTTCAATCGCTTTTGGAAACTGTTAACCATAATTCATAATCCATTTGCCCAGCGGTACTTTGTTTGTCCGAGGTTTGATCGTCGGTATCCTTATACCTTAGTTCATGCCTCGTTCTCAACAAACAAGTTTACTCGTCCGTGCCTATTACATCTCTTGTGACTTAGTCGCTTGCTTGCAAGTTGTTGATGCAATATCACCGAGTGGGCCCAGAGTACCTATCCGTCACTCGGACTGACAAATCCCGCTTTGATCTATTTGCATACTCATCAACATACCTATTTCAGAATGCACAAAGTACACCTTTATGGACAGCATATTTCAGTTAGGCGCTGGATGCAAATCAAAGCCTCCTAGTAGATAGCAATAACATATGATCATTACGGTCTAAGGACTAAGTCATATGTCACATCGCAATGCTTTAGGTGGGTGTGTGTCCATAACATCATTATCCTAATGATGTGACCTCATTTTCAATAGGAGGTTCATACCTCATGACCAGGAAACCATGATCATCGATTGCCCAATGATCTAGTACACCCGAGTTTAACTAGGGAAGGATGTTTATACTACACGTGTATTAGTGTTTCCGAGTAATACAGTTCTAGCATAGTATAAAACATATTATGAACAAAACGAATATGTGAAAAATATCTTTATTAATTTGCCTCTAGGGCACATATCCAACAGCCTCTCCCTGGCCACGCCCTCTGGCCGCCTAGGAGGTGGGCCCTGCCTCTAGTGTAACGCCCCGGCCACATCTTCCGGTTCCCTGCGTACGCCTAGAAGGATCTAGACTGTCCCACAGACCAACACTAGTCTTTCCTGCGCACTTTGTCCTCACTCGTGCATACCCGGGAATCCCTTCTCGGCCGGTCACCCATCCTCAAATCGCTCCAAGACAAGCACGCTTAACTTTGGAGTTCTTTGGATCTGGGCTCCTAGAAAAGAAGGTGCACCTTGTTGATATGAGTGGTCTTTCATTCCTACTAAGCCAGGATGTCACAGTTTTCCTTCGGCTGGCTGGTAGGTTCATCACTCGTATCCATATCAGCAGCCGAGGCCAAAGTGACCTTCCGTTTCCTGGTGGTCCTTTTCTTCGGGGACGGGTTAGATGGCTTTGCTTCAGCGGGCTTAGCTGCAGGTGGTTCAACTTCCAGCGGGGCCTTACGCTTCCGGGAATCTCTTTCTATAATTGAAGAATTATGCGTTTTGACCATTTCATCCACTGCAGCTTTGATCTTTCCCTTGTAAGTTTTAATGTTGTCCTTGGTGGTGGTTTTGACGTCTGTCACCTTTTGAAGCAACTTCAAGGCGTGCTGTTTGAATTCGTCATCTTTCTCAGCTTCAGCACGCTTTTGATAGTTGTGAATCTTTTCAATTTCAGCTCTATCTCGTGAGTGAAAATCCTTCAGCTGACTGATCATAGTAGTTATCATTGCTTCGATGGAGCCTGATATGTAGACTTCACCGAGATCAACAACTTCAGGATCTTCTGCCGCACACTTCTTCCAGAGGGCTTTAGTCACGCCCAATTGATTCCAAAGTTCTCCTTCATGTGGATCAGGAAATTGATGTCCACTTTGGCGATGTGCTTCAGCTTGAGCTTCAGGCATAGAGATACATTTCTGCTTCGGTGGAATTGCTTCAACAGAGCGAGTCATATCCACCACGGCCTTCTTCTCGGCAGCCCTGGCTCCTTTCTCAGCTTTCTTTGTTCTGAGGCCAACTAGTGTGGCCTTGCGTTTAGCTTCGTGTTCTACTAACTGTTTGGCTTCAGCAGCAGCTTTTTCTTTGTTTTTCGCGGCTTGGCGAGCTTTCGCTTCGTCTCAGCCTTCTCAGCAGCAAATTTTGTGCAGTCTAGCTCCCTTTTTTTTTCTTGCAGCTGCTTCTGCTGCGTTCTGCTTCTCTGCAGATTCTCTGGCAAGAACGCTGCGGTTCATTGCCTCCTCGAGGTCTTTCCGTTTTAGTTCAGCTTCAGTGGTCTTTTGCTTCACTGAAGGGTTTGGAGCTGCAGACTGCTTAGGCTTTGCTGGTGCAGGGCCTTTGCAGTTTGTTGTTTCTTAGCAGGGTCATGCCTCTAATTCAAGAGGCTCTCAGTGTTGAGGGTCTCAGCCGGTGGCTTGGAGGCCAAGGGCTTCACAACCACCAAACTTTCCATTTCTATGGTGGGGCGAGCTGCGGGCTTTTCAGTCGGGTCTTGAATTTTTATCCCTTTTGCAGCAAAGGGGGTTTTTCTGCCGGCTTCTTTTTCAAAGGAAGCCAAATATTTTGCTTCTTGGGTGGATCAAGTTCTGACTCATCATATTCTTCAGTTTCTGATTCGTCATCAGCTTCAACATTGGACTCATCAAGAATAGAGTCTTCAAAAGAGCTGCTCATTCCAGTCTGGCTTTCTCTTCGTCATCGGTGGAGGCATGAGGGGGTGAAGCAGATTTCTTCTTGAGCTTCCTTTTCTTCTTTGAGCTCTGACCCTCTCCATGAGCTTCAGTGGCAGCTAACTTGGTTGCCTTCTTTGTGGCCTTGAGTCTTTTCTTTTCCGCAGCGATTCTCAACCGCTCTTGCTCTTCAGGATAACTATCCGGAGTGTTGAGGGCGTTGGAGTGTGGATATTTAGGTGGGACTGGGTAGTAGAGATGGCGATTTTCTTTAGTATACTTTCCACACATGTGTGAAGTAAACAGGAAGGGTGCACTGAAGTCAAACTGCATTGCCCATTTCCAGTCAGGGATACTTTTGTATTTGTACCACCTGATGGCCCAGTAGCGGTGAATGTTTTGCAAACGAATCTTTCTCTGATCCTTAGTTTCCTTAGGAGGTGTATCATAACCAAGTTCCGTCCGAATAGATTCGGGAATGCCTCTAGCATTATTCGTTTCCTTCCTTCTGCCTCCTTTTCGCTTGAGAGCAACTTGTTCGGCTTCGTTGAGGTGATCAAGAACTGGGGACTCATCACCGAAGCCCAAATCCTCAGACATCCTGTGAAGTAGCAAAAGGTAGAGAGGGAAAAAGGTAAGGATGGACTGAGCACAGGAAAAAGTTTTGACCAAAAAGAACAATTTTGACAAGAAATTCAGAATTATGAGGGAGTTAATTCCTGCCTGTTCTGGGCTAGATTTTGTATGCAACAAGTTTTCACTATGAATGTCAAACCCTATAGTAGAACAGAGCGAGAACGAAACCCTAGCTTCTAACCTGAATTGGAGATGTGAAGCTTTTGCTCTAAACAAGATTCCCAACAGATCAAGGATCCAATGGATCGAGAAACCCTAATAAAACAATGAAAAACTCTAAGAAATCGGATCGAGTCGCATGGAGGAAGAACAGAGAAGAGAAGACTAGATGCGAGAGCTCTACATACCCTAAATCGGTGACGTTGAGCTGGTACGGCGGCGACGGGTGGAGGAAGTGCTCGACGGCGGCGCGAAGACCACGGCGACGACGGTCCGGCAGCGAAGCGGGGCAGTCGTCGGCGAGGAGGAAGAGCTCGGCGGCGCGCTCGAGAGATTAGGGTTTCGGAGAGTTGGAGTGAACAAGTGAGTCGGTTTCGCTGGGGTGGATGCCTTATATCGGGCTGGTCTGACAGGAGTTGTCAGATCAGATCGAACGGCTCCCAGCGTCCGTCTCTTCGGATTCTACGGCGAGGATTTCGTAACATATCGCGAGAGAATCTCAACGACCCGGATTTGATGGGATCTCAACGACCGAAGAATATGTCTTGGTCGAGAATAAATCTTCGATAAAGTTGGAAGCATTTGATTTGGAACTCAATGACGTTCGAAGCAAAATACTTTCCGTTTCAAATTTGCTCAACCATTTTGGACAGGTAGAGTAAGAGAGAAAAAGAACAGAGGGGGTAGGGTCCGAAACTTATCACCTCGAAGAAAGACCAATGGCGAAGCTAAAGGTGATAAGCATGGAGGACTAAATCCAATCAAAATAAAAGATAAAATTGAAGCAAAAACAAATATCGAAACCAAAGACAAACAACGAAGTAAATGAATATATATATGGAGGTACCTTAATGCAGAGAACCTTCTCTCATCCAATGGTTTAGTGAAAATATTAGCCAGTTGATCTTCAGTTCTGACATGACTAATCACAATATCTTAACGCTGAACATGATCACAAAGAAAATGATGGCGAATGTCGATATGCTTCGTGCGAGAGTGCTGCACAGGATTGTGCGAAATTTTGATTGCACTCTCATTATCACATAAAGGGGAATTTTCTTCACATGAATACCATAATCCTTCAGCGTCTGCTTCAGCCAAAGAATCTGAGTACAGCATGACCCAGAAGCAATGTATTCGGCTTCAGCAGTACATATTGATACACAGTTTTGCTTCTTGGAAGCCCAACACACAAGTGATCTTCCCAGGAAATGCCAAGTGCCTGAAGTTGATTTCCTGTCAACACGATTACCAGCCCAGTCTGAATCAGAATAGCCAATAAGATCAGACTGAGCACCCTTGGGATACCACAAGCCCAAGGTTGGTGTTTGAGCAAGATACAGAAGAATTCGCTTTACTGCAGTATGATGTGATTCCTTTGGATTGGCCTGAAAACGAGCACAAATACATATTGAAAGCATAATGTCGGGTCTAGATGCACATAAGTATAAAAGAGAGCCAATCATAGACCAATATTTCTTCTGGTCGAAGGCTTTGCCCTTTTCATCTGAATCAAGGAAGCCATTGGTACGCATTGGGGTGTTGATAGTTTTGAAATCAGTGAGTCCAAACTTCTTCAGGCAATCCTTGAGATATTTTTCTTGAGAAATAAAGGTGACATTCTTCTGTTGACGGATTTGAAGTCCAAGGAAGAACTTTAGTTCACCCATCATAGACAACTCATATTTCTTCGACATCATTTTGGCAAATTCTTCGCTGATTTCAGTGTTAGTGCAGCCAAAAATAATATCATCTACATAAATTTGACACACAAACAAATCACCATTATATGAGCGAGTGAAAAGAGTTGGGTCAGTTGTTCCTGGTTTGAAGCCTCTCTTCAGAAGGAAGTCCTTCAGGGTGTCATACCAAGAACGAGGTGCTTGCTTCAGCCCATAAAGAGCCTTGCGCAACCTGTACACCATTTCAGGATTCTTCGAGTCTTCAAAACCTGGAGGCTGCATAACATACACTTCTTCTTCGATTTATCCGTTAAGAAAAGCACTTTTCACATCCATTTGATAAAGTAACATACCATTGAAATTTGAAAACGCAAGCATAACACGAATGGATTCGAGACGAGCAACTGGATCATAATTTTCGCCGAAATCGATACCTTCGATTTGGGTGTACCCTTGTGCTACCAGTCGAGCTTTGTTTATTACCACAATACCATATTCATCTTGCTTGTTGCGAAAATCCACTTTGTACCAATGATGTTGTGCTTCGTTGGATCAGGCCTCTCAACTCAGGACCAGACTTTATTTCGCTCGAATTGGTTAAGTTCTTCGAGCATAGAAGTTAACCAATCTGGGTCCTTCATGGCTTCATCAAACTATGATGGTTCTAGCATATAGACAAACGAAAAAATTCCACAGAAGTTAGCCAAACAAGTACGAGAGCGAGTTGTGGGACAACCTGGTTGTTGAATTTCTTCAAGAATTGAGTCCACATCAACTCTTCTTCGCACTCGAGATAGTGCATTATTGTTTGCTTGTGGCTCAGGTTCATCTTCAGGATCAGCATTTCCTTCGGGATTAGCATTTCCTTCAGGATTAACATTTCCTTCAGGATTAGCATTTTCTTCGTTTCTCGGTTCTTCTTCGTCCTGTTCGTCATTCGATTCATGATGTTGATCTCCAGCTCCCCGGGCTATGTGTGGGAACATTGGATCATCATCATCTTGATTAGCTTTATGAGCAACTCCTTCAACAGGGCGAATTTCTCCAATAGCCATAGACCTTATCACTTCATCAAGAGCAGGTTCATCTAGATCATGAGGCAAATGCTCTTTTGGAGAGCCATTAGTTTCATCAAACCTCACATTTACAGTTTCCATAACTTTCACAAAGTGGGAGCTATACACCATGTAAGTGTGAGAGTTTGAGCCATAACCTAGTAGAAAACCTTCATGTTCCTTAGGGACAAATTTGGAGCTATGATTCATATCTCTAATAAAGCAAGGAGCACCAAATACCCTAAGATACTAAACATTTGGCTTGTTACCAGTGATAAGCTCATGTGAAGTCTTCTTAAGAAATTTGTGAAGATAAACCTTGTTGATGATATGACATGCAGTATTAATTGCGTCGGCCTAGAACCTGATAGGAGTCTTGTATTCAGCAAGCATAGTTCAATAAGAGTTCTATTCTTCCTTTCAACTACACCATTCTGTTGAGGTGCATAAGCAGCAGAGAATTCATGAGTAAAGCCATGATCATCAAGAAATTCTTCAATATGAGTATTTTTTTAATTCTGTTCCCTTATCACTTCGGATATGCTTCAGAGATAATTCATATTCAGTTTGAGCTCTCTTAGCGAATGACTTGAAGATTTCAATAACTTTTCTCTTGTCATCCAGAAAGAAAACCCAAGTATAGCGAGAAAAATCATCAACAATGACGAGACCATATTTGTTTCCTCCCAGACTTGCATAATTTTGAGGACCAAGAATATCCATGTGAAGCAATTCAAGGGGACGAGTAGTGGTCATGATAGTCTTCGTTGAATGATGTTTCTTCGTAATTTTGCCAGCTTCACAAGCACTAGAGTGTGAAGATTTCTCATCCCTGCATGACCAAGTCTTCGATGCCATAACCAACCAGGTGAAGCTTTTTCCATTAGGCATGTGGATACAGTTGGGCCCGAAGAAAAATCAAAAATATATAAATCTCCTTTTCGGTAACCCTTGAAGACAAACGTATAGTCATCCTGTGAAAAGATAGCACAACGCGAAGAAGAAAATAGAACAAGCATACCCATATCGCAAAACTTAGAAATAGACATGAGATTATAACCAAGAGATTGAACTAGCATAACCTTGTCAATGTTCTTATCTTTCGATATGGCAACCTTACCCAAACCTAAAACTTTACCCTTGTTGTTATCACCGAAGGTAATGTACTTCTGAGAAGATTGAGAAAGTTTTTATTCGGTGAATAACTCCTTGTCTCCGGTCATATGATTTTTGCAACCACTATCCATGACCCATTCGGATCCACCGGAGACATAGCCCTGTAGAAGAATTAGTTCTTCTTAACCACCCACAAACGAGCAGGTGACTGAGAAGAGATGGAAGCAATTGTTGAAGCAATATCAAATCGAACAGGGTTATATAGCCTAGGGGGACCATCAAGTACACCATAAATGTAAGTTCTCTGTGAAGGGTTAGGATATGAATGAGCATATGCAATCTTATCATTGTTATCACGATGATGGTAAGTATAACGACCAGTGCGATAGTATTCCTTTTGAGGAACATTTGATTCGGGCACCAACGAATCATTTCTCTCCTCAAGAGAATAGAAGTGTTTCGGTGGTACCAAAGACTTTCCCTGCATAGAGTGGTTAGCAGACAATTTCTCAACGAGTGACTTGCGCACCCAGATTTGTCTCTTGTAGAAACCATTCTTTGTAGGGGCACCAATGTATTCGGCCGAAACCTTTCCTTCCTGTTTCTTGATAAGGTTGTAGTCAGAATCAAGTGTTTCATCAACAATAGCCTTATAAATTTTGTCGTTATAACCTGAAAGATTAGCAATATCAATAGGATTATCCTTCGCTAGCACCCATACAGTTTTTTGGTACTGCTCAGGTTCCCAGTAAGTGTCATCAGGGTTTAGCTTCCTTTCAAAGCCAACACCTTCATTCCTAGGATTCCTGTGAAGGAGTGCCTTCTTCAGGATATCACAAAGATGCTGATATCCTTGGACACTTTTGAACAAACCTGTTTCAAACAAAAACTTCAACCTGAGGATTTCCTCGGTAACAGCTGAGTTTTCCTCACCTGAGGCATTAGTATCATCAATAATAATAGCAGCTTTGCCTTTGGAATCACTTTTTCTTCGCTCCAAGCAAGTTAAGCAAGGTTAATCAGATTTATGATTTGCTTCAGAACCTTGTTGAGCCATGAGAGAGAGATTGATGTTTTCCAACTCTTCATGAGGCTCTTTCAGTTTTTCGAGAGCCATTTTACTCTGAAAAAATTCATAGGTAAGCTTTTCATAGTCAATTGAAAGAAGATCATGCCGAGAGGATAATTCTTCAAGCTTCTCCTTCAGATCAGCATGCTCATTAGTTAAAGTTTGACCTTTCTCTATCTCATCGATCAACAGGGTCTCTGATTTCTTAATGGTTTTTCTTAGCGAATCAAGTTCATCTCTTTGGATTGAAGCAATTTTAGCCAGTTTATCATAGCTTATCTTAGAGGCACTGACATATGAAGAACAATCAGAAGTATCATAGGTAACTTTGGATGAAGATACCTTTGCTTTGGCCATGAAACACTATGCAGGAGTTTCATCTTCACTCTTCTGGTTGGTAAAGAATGAGCTCGAAGAACCGGCCGAAGCAAATGCCAATCCAGCAACACCATCAGATTCGGATCCAGATGGAGATCTTGAACCTGATTCCGCTTCGGATCCAGAGGCTTCTTCTTCAGAGTTCATCTCCTTTCCCAGATAGGACTTGGCACGATGAGAATTGCTTCGATGAAACGAGTATGTCTTCGATGAAGAACTTTCACGCTTCTTGTGATACTTCTTTTTCTTGTCATAATCTGAATCTTTCTTCTTATCTCTTCTGGAACTGGAATCATGTCTCTTTGACTCATAGCTTGTGGAAGATCCGTGAGACTTGCTTGAGGAATCTCTGAGTGAATGCTTTGATTTATTTCAGCTTCCCACAATGGGCACTCAGTAATGTAATTGCCTGTTTTCTTGCACTTGTAGCAGCAGTTGTCCTTGGATGGAGAGCTTCTTGAGGATGAACGGTGCGAAGAATTACTTGAGTTTCTTGACGAGTAATTTTTGTTCGGTGACGAAAGACCTTTTCTTTGGAAGCGGTTGAAGCATCTCATTATCAGTTCCAGATATTTCCCAATGCTTGCAGGATCATCAGATTCAACACCAGAAGCACAACTAACTTCGGGTGAAGAATGGTGTGAAGCTTTTGCTTTTAGGGCATGTGATCTTCTTCGAGAGCCATTTACGTCACGCTTCTCATCTTCTTCCAATTCAAAAGTGGTGAGTCTCTCAAGAATATCAGCCACAACAAGGTTTCTGAAGTCAGTCCTTTCCTTGATCATCAGCACAATGTGGTCAAAAGATTCATCCAACGAGCGAAGCAAAGTTCTTACAACTGAGTGAGGAGTGATTTTATCAGCACCGAGGGAAATCGGTGCATTTGCAAGAGCAGTGAGTCTGCTGTAAATGGAGTTGACTTTCTCTCCCTCGTTTCTATTGAAACGATAGAATTTTCTTCAGAGAGTATCAACTCTGGCATCTTTGTGAGTGGAAACTCCTTCTCCAATCTTCTGAAGGTAATCCCAAACTCCTTTGGCGGATGAGATATTCTTCATTTCATGATATTTCTCTGGAGTCACATGATTGGTGATGAATACCCAGACTTCAGATCATGGGCTAAGGCTTTGATTTCATCAGCTTTGGGATTGTCTTCGTCCACGAGCTGAACTCTATTCTTGACAACATGCCAGGAAGATGAATTGATAGGTATGATATTCCTCATCATCTTGTCCTTCCAGTATGGGTAGCCTTCCCATTGAAAATAGGAATTGGTTCGCCGGAGCTAATAGCTGCGAAAGACATACTTGAAAGCACTCCAGGAGGTTAATCCAAAACACACAAATTGTAGGGAGTGACTAGCTCTGATACCAATTGAAAGTCCAAGTATGTGATCAGAGGGGGAGGGGGTGAATGATCACTTCAAATTTTCGACTGAAACTTTGAAGTGAAGCATAAGTAAAGCGGAAAAGGGTAGCAGAAACAAGTGATAGGGAAGTAAAACTAGAAGCGAAACTAAATGGAGCGAATCAAAATTCATTGAAGCATAACTAGGAAGCAAATGCAATATAGAATGTTAAAGCTTGAAGTAAAACAAACTGAGACATGGCGATGTTTGTTCGACCAGTTCACGCTCTACAAAGCGCTACGTCTGGTTGGAGGGACAGGTGATTGAACACCTGGAGAAAATCTCTCTCCGTCCATTGCTCCACTGCACCAATCTCCTTGAGCTTGCTCAGTTTTTACTCGGGGTAGATTATCAAGGAAATCTCTGAAACCTTTGACAAATTGGATCTTCGAGACGACAATAACTCTTCGCTCTCTGAAGTAGACACTCTAATCGTCTAGGAGAATTGCAGTTCTCCAAGATAAAAAGGCTAGTAAGCTTTCACCTAAGTCATATCCAATTTACTCAGATCAATGGGACTTAGGCTTCAGTATTCTAGGTTTTGGGTTCTTCTTCGGTGGCGTTCTTGGGGTGCTCTCTTCAGTCTCTCTTAGGAATATTCTCAAAGCAGCCACCCGCAAATGGAGGATTGGGCGGCGTATTTATAGTTGGCGATCCTGAGGTGAGAAATGACCCAATTTACCCGAAGTGACAGCTTGACACGTGTTCACAACGGTCAGATTTTTCATTACTGCGCAACTTTACTTGCAGAACAACTTGCGCGGTCTGTAGTTCTGCTTCGGAAACCAAAGAATGAAGTCTATCGAGATGCAGAAGTTGTGGATGGAGAAGGTATATACTTGATATACTTTATAAATGTTTGTTCCCTTTATACAACACTTGTAGTCAATGAGTATTTGATACTTATTCTGTTTTATGAAAACAGGACCTGTCGTTGCATGGACGGGAAGAGGTGGAATCAAGGATTGATGGCAACCAAGACAGTTGATGGCCAGCATGGATTCCACCGGGACATCTATCATAGGAGATACTTAGAATATTAGATAAATCTTATGTAATCATTATAGTATGAACACTTAGTTGAGTGTCTTGCATCTCGCGAGACAAAGTTATTCATGTAATGAGACAAGTCAGTTGTTCTGGTAAAATGAATAAAGTGTGCTTATACTTTGATTATGTCTTGATTTATATTATGATAGAAAGCATTTATAATACTGTTATTATTGTCAAGTGATATTCAATGTTTAATGATAAAGTTGTCTTGAATAGAACAAGTCAAAAGTCATGATTAGATTTAATTGCATAAGGTTATTTCATAACTGATGAAGTCATTAAATATATGATCTATTAACTTGTGCATTTATCATCAGATGATAGTCATAACTTGATTGCATGAGATGGATTACATACACGATCTATGACCCTCTGCATTAAACATGACCATGAAAAAGTTCTAGCAAGTAGAACTTGTGCCAATCATTATACATAAATGATGTACTAAATGGGCACGTGTGTTATCATTAACTACTTCATGTCATTAATTGAACATTATATTCAATTGAGATCATAAAACTGAGATTCAGGAATCACAATGTGAAGTAGAATATAAGGATACAAATCACTACGCTATGATCTAAGTGATAAGTATTAAAATTGACATAATGGGAGACTTGTGGAAATTGTACCACAAATTACGATGGAAGTTTAAAGTGCTAGACTACTTAAACCATTCATAGTCATACTAAACTGTAGTATGGTCTAAATGTTTTTCCCCTTGCACTACTAAAAATTATTATCGAACAAGGTTGTTTAATTCATTAAGTTAAACACCCACTTCATGAATTAGGAAACCATCCGGAATCTAATGAGACAAGATAGATCCATAAATGATGGTGTTAGAAAGTTTCTAAAGAAATAATTTCTTTGGATTAAAATTACAAGTAATTGAAATTACACATTCTCCCCGAATAGCAAAACTTGTATTCTCAATTGGTAATGCGAGAAGAAGGTTCTTGACACAGACCAGGGTACTAGACCTTGCCTTCGTAATATCAAAGTATTGCAACGGAAGCATGTTCCGTTGTAACAACATTGGAAAAGAAGGGAATATGCCATAGATGATAATCATGGTATATGAGTTGAAGCCTTTGTTTAATTTAGAAGGTTGTCATGAATACGTTCTCTACAGAACAATAATCATGAGTCTTCTTAATGAAACAAAAGGAATAAAATTGCTTGAGATACAAAGGAATGATGGTAGCCTAGAACACGAGGAGAAATGAAATAATATTGAGTTGCATATAGGATGTCTCACATCCTGTGAATAAAAACAGTTTTTTCATATTCCCGATAAACTGGAAAATTATTGAGAATAATGTAAAGGACATAAGGCATTATTTGGCTCATAAAACTGTTATGACCAAAGTTCAATAATGATTGACTACGGAAACGTAGGAAAGCTTTAATCAATAAAATATTTCATTTACAAAACAATTAGGCCATAGTCTGGAATTTCATCTCATTCAATCTTTGGATTTTAAAGAGAATTGCAATAGGCATGACGAAATTCTATTTCGTTAAAGGATGGACTATAGTACCTCAAAACAGGAAACCCTCAACTTTGATTGGATCAAGTGATTTTGTAATGAACAAAATATTGAGTGGGCCTGCAGTTTCATGAAACTGAGTGGGAGCTTTGAAGACTTCCAAGAAACTTGGAATGCATAGGGCATTTTCTGAGTGGGAGCTTTGAGAGAATTATTGTTATGTAAGACATAAGAATAAAGACGTTAACTTGATGAAAGTTGGACCACAAATATATAAGTATATGATAGATATATTTGAGTGGGAGCATGATCATTATCTCAAACATTTATGCATTGATA